>CM064426.1:39860100-41259437 GCA_032690845.1 Eleusine coracana subsp. coracana | reverse complement strand
ATTCTGACGATTCGGCGACATCGCCGCGACTTGACGGTTCGACTGCTCACGGCCACATGTACATGCCCAGGGGCTACTCCGCCGTCACTTGGCCACTCGGCCGCTCGAAAATGTCTTCGACAACTTAGCGCATTGGCAATCGCCTCGACTCGGTCAATCAGCGACATCACCTTGACTCGGTCACTCGGCGACATCGCTGTAACACTATGACTCAACGGCTACTCGGCTACTCGACGATGCCTGCAATGAAATGGCGCTTCGGTCACTCGACCACTCGGCCACACTTTCAATGATTCGGTGTCTCGGTCAACCACTCCAAGATTCAATAATCCGGTGACATGATGGCTCGACTTCGACATTCGACCACTCGTCAGCAACATCAGCATGCTCGGGGGCTCATCTTCAACTCGCCGAATTGCAAAGCTAAGTATCATTATTCTTTCTCAATTTATTTTTTCAAGATTTTGGGCTCATGTCCTTCATACTTTTTTCTAGAACCGCTTATTTTTGTTTCATAAGCAGAAGGTCGTAGATTTTTTATGAATAAAGTTAGGCTTTATAATCAGTGCTCTTATTTGTGGCTTTATTCATCTTTTTATTGCCTCAGTTATTTATGGCAGACCGAGCTCCGAGCTCTTCATATTTTTCCTAAGTATCCTACGATAGATCGATCAGGTTGCTAACACGCGAATACGCTGCTATACGCTAGTCGGTCTACCTATAGGAGAAAAATGGATACACTTGACTTTTTAGTTGACTGATTTGTTTGGCTTATAAAAATAAGTTTTCAACCAAACAATGTTAATTATAACTAATTATCCTAATTTCCTTTATTGTCAGGAATATTTTTTATGGATAGGCAGATACACCACTTGGCATAGAGTGATTTCCTCGCTTTCTTCGGTCGACCTACAACTCCGACCGCTCTCATCAGTCGACCGTGCCAGTTCCGACTTCCTCCATCGCCTTATTCGCAGTTTCCAAATGATACAAGAGTCAGGGGCTACACCTAATTAGGTGCACCTACTCAGTGCACTAGTTGATTTCTCGAGGACATTTTTAGATCTTTTTTTAGATTCTTACAAGCTCGCTGATATAAAGCTGAAGCATTATATATGGCACGAACTAGTCGGGAAGCTACTAAAGATTATCATCCAGCTTGAAGACTCTCAGGAGCTTGTCGATGATACTTACCATCGGGGTACCTCATAGATAAGGAAAGTGGAGGTAGACTCCTACTAGGATAAGATCAATAGACCGACTAGGACTCCGTCATGTAACCCTATCCCCCCAGATATATAATGAGGGGCAGGGGTCCTACTCAAGGGATAAGCCATAGCATTGGACAAGGAATAGACAAACTCAACTAGAGATCCAGCACGGGACATAGATTAGACACAACTAGACATCATCGTCTAGGTCTACCATCCTCGTCTAGATCTTTAGATCTAGATATATGAATACAAATACCACAGAACACAGGACGTAGGGTTATTATCCTCCGGGAGGCCCGAACCTGTCTAAATCGGCGTCTTGTGTTACCATTGTCTCTCGATCTCGCGCATACCCCTGTCCTACCAATAAATCCACATAGATGAACTACCCTATGTCTATTGCCGAGATTAAGTCTCGACATGTCGATGGTACTTACCAGATAGATAAGGAAAGTGGAGGTAGACTCCTACTAGGATAAGATTAGTAGACCAACTAGGACTCCGTCATGTAACCATGTCCCCCCGGATATAAAAGGAGGAGCAGGGGTCCTCCTCGAGGGACAAGCCATAGCATTGGACAAGGAATAGACAAACTCAACTAGAGATCCTGCATGGGACATAGATTAGACACAACTAGACATCATCGTCTAGGTCTACCCTCCTCATCTAGATCTTTAGATCTAGACATATGAATACAAATACCATAGAACACAGGAGATAGGGTTATTATCCTCCGGGAGGACCGAATCTATCTAAATCGGCGTCTTGTGTTACCGTCGTCTCTCGATCTCGCGCATACCCCTGTCCTATTGCCGAGATTAAGTCTCGATAGATGGCGCGCCAGGAAGGGGAAGCGCGACGGTTGGCTCGTCGAGATCAGTGGTTTCAATCTACTACTTCAAGATTTCATCATGAGCAGATCAACATTGAAGCACACGAGTCACCACATTTTTGAAAGATTTCTTCTTCAAGATCTAATCGCGACCAGACCGATGTTGAAGCATCATGTCATCGCACAAATCATCACGTCTTCATCAAGACGACACCTTCAACAAGGACGACCGCTATTCGGTGACATCATCCATTACGATGATGCTTCCGACATCTCGATACTTCGACGGATTCTGACGACTCGACGACATCGCCGCGACTCGATGGTTTGACTGCTCACGGCCACATGTACATGCCCGGGGGCTACTCCGCCTTCACCTGGCCACTCGGCCGCTCGAAAACGTCTTCAACAACTCAGCGCATTGGCAATTGCCTCGACTCGGTCAATCAGCGACATCACCTTGACTCGGTCACTCGGCGACATCGCTGTAACACTACGACTCGATGGCTACTCGGCTACTCGACGACGCCTACAATGCCATGGCGCTTTGGTCACTCGACCACTCGGCCACACCTTCAACAATTCGGTGTCTCGGTCAACCACTCCAAGATTCGATGATCCGGCAACATGATGGCTCGACGTCGACATTTGACCACTCGCCAACAACATCAGCACGCTCGGGGGCTCATCTTCAACTTGCTGAATTGCAAAGCTAAGTATCATTATTCTTTCTTGATTTTTTTTTTGAGATTTTGGGCTCATGTCCTTCATACTTTTTTCTAGGACCGCTTATTTCTGTTTCCTAAGCAGAAGGTCATAGATTTTTTATGAATAAAGTTGGGCTTTATAATCAGTGCTCTTATTTGTGGCTTTACTCATCTTTTTATTGCCTCGGTTCTTTAATCCTTTGCATTAAACAATCGAGCCAGGGGGCTATTTATGTATCTATACATGTGTTCTCCCACTTTTTTTATGAATCTGGCAGTACACATGTCGGTCGGTGACCTTTCAGTAGTGCCTTGGCCCTGACACCACCCATGTCGGTCGGTGACCTTTCAGTAGTGCATCAGCCATGACACCATATGACCCATGTCGTTTATTCTAGTTTCACCTTTTTGGCTTCTGCCTCGACCGATATATTACATTTTATTCGCGATTTGATCTTATTTTTGGTCTTACGCCGACTAGTGACTAAGTCATAAAACTTTTTTGCTACACGACAGACTGCCACTACACTAAACCCAGAGTCAAAGTTGCGAGAGGTCATGTGTCGATTGGTTCTAATTTCTATGCAAGAATAATTATGACCGATATTATTGCGGTAGACCGAGCTCCGAGCTCTTTATATTTTTTTGTAAGTATCCTACGGTGGGTCAGGCTGGTTGTTAACGCGCGAATACGCTACTATGGGCCAGTCGGTCTACCTACAGGAGAAAAATGCATACACATTTGACTTTTCAGTCGACTGATTTGTTTGGCTTATAAAAATAAGTTTTCAAGCAAACAATGTAATTATAACTAATTATCTTAATTTCCTTTATTGTCAGGAACATTTTGATGGATAGGCGGATACACCACTCAACATAGAGTGATTTTCTCGCCTTCATCGATCGACTTATAGCTCCGACCGCTCTCATGGGTTGGACAGGCCAGTTCCGACTGCCTCCATCTCCGATCACCTTCATCGGTCGGTTTACAGCTCTGACCGCTTTTATCGATCGACTACACCAGCTCCGACTGCCACCATCGGTCGGCCACATGTCACACTGTCGGCTTCACTCGGTCATCATGACTTTGAGTGATTCCTACTTCATCAGTGGTCGGCAGCTACAACAACTTTGACTGTCTTCTTCACTCGACCTTATCGTCATGAATTAAGTACCGCTGCCACTCAAATATGATATTCTGAGTTGAGCGCGACCGATACTCATAATGGCGATTGTCTCGGGGGCTTCTTTGAAGAGAGGCACTTTATGGTTGATGCCATAATATAATATATATATATGATTTGATGATCTTATGATAGTGGCTTGATGGTCACTCTATCAAATGTGCTTCTTTGATGAGAAGTACATTATCATAAGTGGTTGATGCCATAATCATTTAAAGCATGATTTAATGATCATGTCACTATGACTTGATGGTCATATACGCGAAATATTGAGCATCACTCGGCTGATTGAAGTCAGTCTATAATAGTGAAAATAAAGTTCAAAGATATGAGTAATTATAATTCTTAAGGAAAGGTTACTTAATCATGATTGAAGTCATAGTAACTTAGTACATGGATATGATTGATGTTATAAAGCCTCGTTCATCCGGTTGTGATTGAAGCCACTGATTAGAACATAATCATTCGACTATGATTGAAGTCACTCGTTTGATTCATAAATCACTCATAGGCCGCTCGGCCAAAGACTATGTCATTTGGCTATGACTGATGTCATAAACTAACGTTCACTCGGCTGTGATTGATGTCACCCGAATATATAATATAGCACTTGGCAATGATTGAAGTCATTGGTTTGAGTCATCAACCACTCAGCGGTGATTGAAGTCACTCGTTTGAATTATATATCACTCGGTAGTGATTGACGTCACTCTACTGAGTTATTTATCACTCAGATTTGATGATTTGAGTGATTTTTCCTTAAAGAGAGCCAACACGACTATTCTTGATTCGGACTCTTGCATTATTTGCAGTTTCCAAATAATACAAGAGTCGGGGGCTACACCTAATTAGGTGCACCTAATCGGTGCACCAGTTGATTTCTTAAAGACATTTTTGGATCTTTAAGATTCTCACAAGCTCGCTGATACAAAGCTGAAGCATTCTACATGGCATAAACCAGTCGGGAAGCTACTTAAGACTATCATCAAGCTTGCAAAACTCTCGGGGGCTTCTGTCGATAACCTGTACCCGGGGTATCTCACGTAGAAGAAAAGTGGAGGTAGACTCCTACTAAGATAAGAGCAGTAGACCGACTAGGACTCCGCCATGTAACCCTGTCCTCCGGATATATAAAGGAGGGGTAGCGATCCTCCTCAAGAGATAAGCTGAATTAGATAGATCTCACACGGGACATAGATTACACATAACTAAATATCATCGTCTAGGTCTACACTTCTCGTCGAGATCTTTAGATCTAGACATATCAATACAAATACCACAGAACACAGATTGTAGGGTTATTATCCTCCGGGAGACCCGAACCTGTATAAATCGGTGTCTTGTGTTACCATCGTCTCTCGATCTCGCGCATACCCCTGTTCTACATATAAATTGTCATAGATGAACTACCCTATGTCTGATGCCGAGATTAAGTCTCGACAGAAACCTATCACATAATTTTGTATATTTGAACAAATATTTTGAACAAGACGATTGATCAAACATAGCTAAAAAAATCAACTATATCAACAATTAAAATCTAGAGGGAGTAGTAGCCAGAAAAATCTCGATAGAAATTAATTGCACGGAAGCAGTTGGTACATGTGGCAGCGGCGGCATGCAATGCAAAACCGCAGCGTTGGACCGACCAGGCCCTGCGAGTGAGGCAGGGAGCCGGCCGGTGAGCCTAGCCATATCCCATACCCCGGCGTACAGTAGAGTACCACCATAGGACGGTTGCTAGTGTCTTTAAAAAAAAAAGGACGGTTGCTAGTGCAGTGCGTTACCCTGACGCGCCGACAGATGCTACTGCCGGTAGGCTGGCCGTTACGAGGTGGACGGGCACGAAAACAGTTGGGGGGTCAGGACCCCGTTTCTTTATCGTTCTGCGTTTTGTTACTTTTTCCTCACCCTGTTTTTCAAACCTAGGTAGGCGACTGACGTGTGCTCATATGCCATCATATAAACTCAAAACTATGCTACTACTATCCCCGGTCGGAAACGAAATGGCTCATTTAATCGGTCCCTGGATGTTTCGTCACCTCAAACGACGTGGTGGTTCATGAAGCAATATACTTCCCCAAGCTAGTAGTAGTAACGCAGGCAGGTCTCACCTACGCTCTCTCGTTTGCCACGACACGGAGTAGAGAGTGGTGCGATATATGGCAGAGTGGTCCCGTTCCCTGCACCTTCTTTTTGCCCGTCGTCACGACCGTGGACCATGCATATGCATGGCACGGCCACGCAACTGTGCAAGGACGCCCACGGCGTGAGGCTCGTGCATACTACGCCAGTACAGTTACTAGGGACTGGATGGATGCATGCGCCTTCTCTGCTAGTAGCTGCGGCAGTACATTTCATTTTTTTAAAAAAAACTTGCGGCTTGTAGGACTGGGACGTCTATGGTTAGAGTCACCCAGCCCAAGGCCTCTGGCCTGGCCGACCAGCACAGCTACTGTCTCGGCGGTGTCTGATCCAGACAAGTAAGACTGTTCGCACCTGGGTCCTGTAAAGAATCCTGGAGGATGGCTTTAGCGGAAAAAAATGCCGCACCGGCATGCACTAAATGCTCCGCTACGAAGGCGGACGACCCCGCATCCGCTACTCATGGCGAATTTGCCGTCCGCCCGCTATCGCGCCACGTCGTATAGGGCCCATCACCGGAGCGCCTGCCACCCAACCACTCCCGGCCCTCCCGCCATCGCCCGGAGCCAGTTCGCCACCGCCTCTGTAGCCGCCACCGGAGAGCTCGTGGCGGAGAGAGAACCGCGGCGGAGAGATGAGAGAGGAGAGGGGCGAGCTCGGTGCGCAATAGGAGGCGGGCTCCGGCGACGCGTGAGCTCAGATCCGAGCCGGATCAGGGCGTCCCACCGGCGGCCGGATCCGTGCCCCGACGACGGAGGAGAGGGCGCCGTGGAGAGGGCAGCGGCATGGGGCTCCGCGAGGACCGGCAGCCGGTCCGAATCCACGGAGGAGGATGGAGGTGGGGCTCGGCAGTGAATCCATGGCGGTAGATCCACGGAGGGAGAGAGGCAGGAGAGAGGGAGGCGGGTGCGCAGGGGGAGACGAGCGCGCGCGTGGTGGGGAGGCCGGCGGCGGGCGACAGAGGAGGCGGAGGCCCAACGGGGAGAGAGGCAGGAGGACGTGGAGGGTGACACGGCGCTCGAAGTCAAGGGTGGCACAGCGCTCGAAGTCGAGGGCGGCATGGCCTTCAAAGTGGAGGGGGCGCGGCGACGGACACGGGCTCGCGCGTGGAGGAGGAGGCGGATGGCGTGGCGGCAGAGGCGGCGAAGGTGAGCTCGGCGCCAGCTTGTGGCCTCGCGCGCAGTGGAAGAGGACAGAGAGAGAATGGGGAGGGAGGAAAGAGAGATGGGGGAAAGAAAAAGAGAGTAAGACGCTGATGTGTGGGTCCCACGGGAAGGTAGTTAGGATAGAGGATGAGATTTAGAGTATCACGTGTGTGGGAAAAAGGAGTATAGAGAAAGAAATCTTAATAACCAGGACATATAGAGGATAGATTTAGAGTACGATAAGTACGGACAGTCTAAACATGTGTTGGGCCATTGCTCGCTGGTGACGACCGGTGCCTGGTGCCGTGGTAACAAGACGTACTACCCTGCACTGTGCGGCATGGCGCGACCTGCGCCGGCACACAGTGCTGGAGCCGGAGCGACCATCACGCCGAGATTGAGGATCTTAAATTACGGCACACGTCATTTCCTCGCCCTATTCCTACATGATTCAGTACTCCTTGTCACTAGCCTACTGCTACCTCTCAAGTTTGAAGGTTCCGTTTTTTTTTCAAAGTAGGATACGGTAATGATTTCCATGGCATAATTTCCATATTCTACTGCTTTGTCCATTTGACCATATTGACTTATTTTTTATGTGCTAAAAAAATACATTTCTGTGCAACCTTCCTTAGCTAGCTTGTTACTATAAGACAGAGAGGCCAAACGCCAGGAACAAGAGTCTTCGGTATGTATGGGCAATTATCAACTGCGATTTAATTATTAGGGAATTAATTAACGTGGCAGAGCTGTTGTGTTTTAAGAAGAGTACTGTAGCACTTAGCTGCTTATTGCTATAGGTAGTAACCAGCCTCAAATTTTCCAGTGCCAATATAGGCAGCGAGAGTTACTGTAGGCTTTCTCAGGTTGCCTATAGAAACAAAGGGCAAATGACTAGACTGTAGACAGCAGGTGTTCTTCCCCATCTAGCTGTCAAGAAAATGGAGAAATGTGTAATGCACACTTCTATAATGATTGTAGTACAGTTATGCAGGTGTGCCCCTTGCAGTGCTTATACACTTGGATATAAGTGTGAATTTGCATTTTTCAGATCGGAAATGCTGCAAAGGTGAACGAGCCACAACAGTAACTATTTTAGCAAATAGTAGGTCTCTAATCATGGCCAAATAATACGCACACAGCGCTGCCACTATAAAAGAGGTCGATCTGAAAATCCTTGTTAGAACTGTTACGTGTGATTAAACAGAAGGATCTACTAGCCCAGTGAACATGAACACTCAAATGCACAATTAATGAACACACTGATCCGTTGCATGCCCACTTGAATGCTCATGTGGCCTGCCAAAGCCCCACAGGCCACAGCTAGTCCGCAATCAAAGGCTTAGGCATGAACAGATAGATGTTGTATAGCGCTGGTTCGAGTACGCATACCAGTGCATGCACGCCGATGATTACTCGCTAACCATCGTGCAACCAATTAGATAAGCTCAATGGCAGCTATGCGGTGCAGTGCTACTGCTAGTTTGCTACGTACTAGTACTGTGCTAGCCTAGTGGCAGCTGTAGTGTATACTAATGCAAACATGCAATGCAACGTACCCGAACTTAGACGAGCCTGCGAATGGGCGCATGCATATGCATAGAGCTGTGAGCCGGACTTCTCCGGTCTCACAGTCAATGCCCAGTTTTGGAGCTAGACTGTCAACTCCATAGCACACGTCACGTGCACGCATAAATTCAGCTGATTGATTAAGGGTGTGTCGTTTCCTGTGCACTAATTTTTAGTCATGTCTCATCCATTACATCAGATCGGGTCAATTGAGACGGGATTCTAGACGCAATAGAGACGAGGTAGTGCTCTATCTCAGTTTTTTCGTCTCTAATTTCTGGCCTATAGAGACGGTGTTTACACCGTCACTAACAAGGCTAGGCCAGCAACGGTTGCTGACACCATCTTTAGTGACATATACGGACGGGGTTTTATACTTGTCTCTAAGTTTTAATGACAGTTGTATAAGTTTATTAGATACATCATGTAGAAAGGTCACTACAAGTTTTGAGACGGCAACACATAGCCGTCCCCGATAGCTATAGAGACGGATGTGCAATAACATCCCTTCTCAATCAGTGACGTTGATGCAGGGCCCCTAGTACATCGCTAAGCGATGACTTTGTGCACCTGTCACTGGCTGCAACAGTGATGGTTTTTTTTTCTTACCGCCCTCTCTTCTTCCTTCCCCGTCCCTAATTTCCTTTTCCACTGAAAAGCAATAGCGACGGTGTTTGTGTTTTCCTTTCCCGTTCCTAATTCCTTTTTCTACTGGAAAGCAAGAGCGACGGTGTTCGTTGTATCTAGTCTGGTTCATATCAAATCTTCAGGGACGTCTGAACTACGTCAGAAGAGCACCAAACTAGTCATTCATTGCATAATATTGAACCATAGGATTAATTACAGTATTAAGAACTATATCATGTCATCACATGTCACTCAGATGCAACTCAGGTTGCATCTGACACAAACCACACATTACATGATGAAGTTCCAAACCATCTAAGTCTCACGCATTACATGAAGTTCCAAAATATCTAAATCTCCTAAGCATCTAAATCTCTGAAGCATCTCACACAAACCACATTACAAAAATTCCAATACATGTAAGTCACATCTGAGTCACACCAGAAGGATAGAACTCGCCTTTAGGATTGATGACATCATTTACCATGAATGAAGCAACCCGCTCTCAAATTCCAGATAGCACCCAGTCATCAAGACGCCCTGTACTAGGCACCAAGAATTCCTATAGGAAAGAAAGATAAGAAATCAATGATACACCCTCCACAAGTTCTATGTGTGACAAATTGCTGCTTGCATTGTCATGGAATACCAACAGAAGAGCAATTAAGTAAATTTCAGAACAACCAAATGCAGGTAATACTATTACAGAATTTTGTGCTGACATCTGTGGGTTTGTTCGAAATAAAGACCACAAGAGCAGGGAAATGCAGAAACAAATTGCTGCTTGCAATGCACATAGTGAGTTATATAGTGAATGGCAAGGCAAAAACATTGGTCAATGAAGAAAACAAAGCTCAAGATTCTTCATCTTGGCAGAGGCGAGGTAGCTCATGTGATGAGCAGTGTAGAAGCCACACTGAGTGCCGGATGACTATTGACGATCACTAAATGCCAAATATAGACCGTCAATTATCTGCATAAAAGCAATAAAATGAACAACCAACATAGTGGTAGGAGTTTACTACTAACAAGTTCCACAACTGTTGGTAAATATGTGCTGCAGGTTATTATTCCACGGAATTATTGGAAAATCCACATCATCAGGGGAGAAAACACACTTCCGGCCAATCAGAGCCAAGCACGGGGATCAAGTGGCCCACTTCCATGAATAAACCGACATAACCAAAGACCATACGGTGTCAGACGTGGAGAGGGGCCACCCACCAGCCAACCAGAAGAGGCAGAACCCACTGGGCCCCACCCTCTATTCTGCCGAACATGGGCTTAGCCCAGTGGGGCCTATCTTCTGAGGTCGGTTCCCCATTGCCTTTCCTACATCGGTTACCCCCCTTAGAGCGGAGTTACCGACCCTGGAACAGCCATTTAGTGCTATAAAAGGAAGGGAAAGACTTCACTCTCTCAACACCTCAAGATAGAATTAGTACTTCATTTCTCAAAGGCTCAATGCTGCCAAAGCGTTTAGAAAATAGGGAGAGAGTGAGGAGGAGTCTAGGAGAGGAGGTTCGGGCATGTCCAACCCATTCTCCGCGCTTGTACCTTGACGGATGCTTGCCTTTTTAAATAAGTCTTCATGATTCTTCTCTAGTTATTAGTTTCCTTTTTAAGTAAGTTTTAGTACTTAGTTGCTTTGTTCGCTCAGTGCTCTATTTAATTAGAGACCTTAGTCCTGGCTCGTCGTACATAGAGATTAAGGGAGTAATCAAAAGCACAGACGTGGTGTCTAGGCTGTAGGTTGCCTTTGTTTATCGCGTAGTCCACGGATTGCTAGAGGTAGGCAGTAGGTGGTGATAGTCCTATCTGTCCTTTAAAATCCTCCACATTTGGCTACGCGGTAGGCTCTTGGCCGGAATCGCACTATGGATGAAGGGGGAAACCGGATGCCCAATTCAAGGAGCTTAGTGTCAACTTACTCTGATTAGGACTCTTTTACCAGTTAGAATCCTCTCTACCCGAGCCATAGTTATCTTGGTGTCCTTGGACGATTAGAATAGAAGATTAGTACACACATTCCCTGTGAATTCAATACCCTTGTTGAAGTGCTACAATGGTATTCTTCGTTCACTTACAGACTCATCTGCATTCGTTATACCAACAAGCATTTCTGGCGTTGTTGTCGGGGAACGGTTGTTATTAGTCTTCGAGCCTAGTCGCCCTCTTATCTTTTTATTTTTCTTTGGTTATTTTTTTACCTCTTTTCTCCAATGGAGCAACCTACAATTCAAAATCTTTCTGCTCCAAGGGTCGAGTTCTTTGAGCCACCGCCATCAACGGACCCAATTCTTTCATCTGGCTTTGAACTTCGTCCTGGCTTTATAGCCATGGTTCAGGAATAATCCTTCTCGGGTTTAGATAGCAAAAACTCATTTCATCATTTGCGAGAGTTCGAGAAAATGTGTACATGCCTCGCCATTAGTCCTCTAGCTGTGCTACATAAGAAGAATTATTAGTAGCACTAGTATGATCATTCCTTGAGTTGTCAACCTTTTCAACTAAGGATACATGAGACTTTCTTTGTCTCTTGGCCATGAAGCAAAATGATTTTTCATTATCTGAGCATGAGCTTCTTGGTGGTAATATAGACTCTTTACTTGGTCTAAATCTACAACTAGGATCTTCAATTTGATCATTAAAAGAAATAGTTTTTGTCCTACCAAAACCGGTGCAATCGGTTTGGGAAACCGGTGCCTCCGGTTTTCCCAGATTGGCAGTTTGAGTCTTGTCAGCTTCATTGTTGGAATCATTACTTCTTTTGTTGGAATCACCATATATTTCTTGAATCCGAATCCACATAGCATGAACATTCTCCAACTTGTATATCTTGTGGAAGACATCCCTACTCAATGCCCTGAATAAGGCACTGGTAGCTTGGGCTTGGAGATGTAGACATTTTTCTTATGCTTGTGTGGTAGATTTCTTGTCAATGTTATGAGAAAAACCTACACCACAACCCACCAAATTTTGGGACTCATCCCCAGAATTATGAGATCATCTTAGCTTTCCAATTAGCATAATTTGTGCCATCAAAATATGGTGCCTCGTACGAAGGTTGAGAAATGATAGAAAACGAGGCGCTAGAACAACCATAGGAAATTTGACACATTTTACCTTACGACATGATCGATTCTCCAAGCAGTTAGGCCTAATAAGGAGATTAGGCTCTGTTACCAATTGAAAGTCCCTTGATGTCACCTAGAGGGGGGGGGTGAATAGGCATTTCTGAAATTTTAACAAAAACTCGTAGCAGAATTAAAACTGTCAAAACCGGTTGCTCCGGTTTACTAAACTGGTTACACCGGTTTTGTCAGAGAGATTGGAATAAAGCAACTAATGGGGAGAAAGAACCAATCACTCAAGACAAGCAAGCTATCTAAACAAACATTGGAACTAGCTCTATTTGATTCACAAAGAATCTACACAATTGAGTAATGATCAAAACCGATCCCATTGGTTTTGGAAATCGGACCCACCAGTTTTCTTGGGGCAGAGAGAATAAAACAGGAAATATAGTGCCCCACTTAGTTCTAGCAAACTTAAAGATCCTAATAGAGCATGCAAGATCTAGAGCAAGTAATCACAAAGAGGACTAGCACAACTACACATGCAACCTATGAATCACAAGCAAAGGAAGCAAGAACTTAAGAGAGCAAACCAAATGAAGCACACGGAGATTTGTTTGCTGAAGTTTGGATTCACCCCATGAACCCTACATCTCCATTGAGGAAGCTTGAGCTGCTCACAAGGCACACTCCAAGCCGGGTCTCTTTCAACTGCTTTCCCCGATCCACTGTCTTTGCTTCTTTCCTTGCGGAGGCAAAGCGGACCTTCACAAACTTTCCCAAGACTCACCACAAGCTTGGGAGCTCTAGGGCGACGCCTAGCCGACTAGGAGGATTCACCTCCAAGAGTAACAAATGCTTCATGGATTTGCAACACAATGCTCAAATGCTCAAGTGTAGAATTTTCTCTTTTGTGCTCTCAATCTCAATCCCTCTCAACTCAATGCTTAGGATTTCTCACAAATCACTCAAACCTCACAAAGAGGTGTTGGGGAGAGATCTACAAGGCTTTGGATGTATTTTCTTTGTGCACATAATCAGTAGCATCCAAAGGAGGGGGGAAGAATGTATTTATAATTGTCCCCCAAAAACTAGCCGTTATATCGAACCAGTCAAAACCGGTCCCTCTGGTTTCCCAAACTGGTGCCTCCGGTTTTCCTGAACCGGAGGTTTAAACCCAAACTGGTCCCTCCGGTTTGGTAAACCGATTACACTGATTTTCTCAGTCATAGTGAGAGATAGTGTGAGGGTACGCATTGACTTTTTCTCATCTCACTTGGGTTTTTTTTTTAGCATTGAGACACTATATGCATACCATGTAGTATCCCTCTTGATAGAGCGGCATGCCTAAACTCAAGATTAAATAAAAAACAATTCCTTAACTTGAGTTTGCATGATCATGAATTTTGCCACTTCTTCTCTTTTAAGATTCATGAGGGCTGCCACATGTGCTTTTGTTGAGCATTATCACCTAGAGCTTGTGACTTGGAAACTCTTCATTTATCATGTCCATTTTCACCTTTTTTTATCACAAGTCACATTATGTCTTCATATTCCAATAATGAATAATACTTGGAAATGTATGACCACATATAGCTTAATCGGTCCATCGTGATGGCGCTCCACCTGCCCTTCACCATGGCTTGGGTCCCTCGGCACCAAGACTCCATCTTGCCCTTCTCCCATGCATGGTCCATCGCGGCCAAGTCATGCCAATCCTTCACCATCTTGCTACCTTGAGTCACACATATCTTTGTATCATCGTTATGCCTTCTTTTGAATTTTGTTTGAAGTATTGACTTGATCAAGTTGCTTGGCTTGTCATAATATTGCTTATATGGACCTATTTATTTGACACTTCTCATTTTCATTACATAGGCCCATATTCCTTACACAATTGTCCACTATCAAGGATGATCATTTGTGTTCATGCAACGTATATTCTTCATGTATAACCTGCTCATATACTCACAAAGAGAATTAGTTCTTTAATCACGTTGTCATATAACCACCAAAACCCACTAGGGACATAGATGCACTTTCAATCTCCCCCTTTTTGGTGATTGATGACAACCTTGATTAAAGCTTACAAATGATATTCATAAAAGAATTTTAAATGCAAACATTTTGGTTGAGCTCCCCCTAAAACTATGCATATGAATGAAATTCACTAAATTTGGCCTCAAATGCCAATTGCACATTTTGTAATCAATCCATGAGAGCTCCCCCTAAATGTGTGCATTCGTGAGGTGGAACAAGTGTGTGAGAACAATTAGCACGTGATGCATATGACAAGAAAAGCATAAAAGAATGAATCAAAAGAACCATCTGTGTTGTCTAGCAAAACCGGTTGCTCCGGTTTGCCAAACCGGTGCCTTCGGTTTTTCTAGACTTCACATATTCACTGAAGAAACAATACATCAATCCATCATGCATCACATATAGCATAATAAGATGTCTTAAACAAATAAATCCAAGGTTCAACACACCAATTCACTCATTACAAATTGTTCTCATGTCCACAAGCTAAAAAAAACAAGGAAATGGATATATTGGTTCTGTCCAAACCGGAGCCTCTAGTTTTTCCAGATAGACTAGAACTGAAAGCAAATGCTGATGAAGACTTGGAGCTTTAATCTTTCTTTCCCCCTTTGTCATCCAACACCAAAAGGGGGTTCTTCCTCAACACCTATGATCACTCCTCGTCATCGTCTTCCTCATCATCTTCATCATAGTTGGGAGGAGGAGGTGGCGGGTTAAATGATGGCACTTGCGAAGTTCCTGCTCCATCAAAGCCAAACACAACCCTACTGATATCTGCATCTCCAAACCAGGAAGTGTAGGGGTTATGCTCCTCATAGCGACTCATCCTTGCCTCAAATGTCTCAATCTCTGTACTTTGCTCACCCTCGGAGGCAATAGGAGAGCAAGGAGGCTGAAGGTTGTTTTGTTGGTGAAGAAGCTTCATAGTTCCTGTGTCCTTCTTCCTCACTTGCCTTTCATGATGTGCTTTCACATCAGCATCATACTGAGACCTGCACATCCTAAAGAACATGCCAAAGAGTTTCTTAAGTAGTGAGCAAGACTTGTCCCTTTGTTGTCCACTTCCTCTAGGTGCAGCAGAGGTGGATGCACCATGAGTTGGTGCTGCTACACTGCTGTCCTCAACTGGGTTCCTCAAGTCATTCTTGATTCTCAGGGGTAGATGCTCTTTATCACACCCAAAAGTGCAACCCGTCACCCTCTCAATCATATGCATAATGTAGGGTGCATATCCACAACTCTTCAATGGGCTGCTTGAAATGACTTTTATCTCTTCCCAGATAAAGTCAAAAACTAAGAATTCATGCCCATTTGGTGCCATGGCAGCAAGGATGTTCCTGTTGTAGGAGGGGAGTTTTGTGCCATCTCCCTCCCTAGGAGTGATAGTCTTCCTGAAGAGTCTATTGATGTAGGCACAGAAGGGAAGCAAATATGTGATAGTACCATAATTCCCTTGCTTTCCTACAGGATACATATGCCTCAATTCTCTAGCATCAAGACGGGTGGCAAGGTGAATTTTGGGACGATTGGCATCATACCTCCCAAAACCAAGAAGTCTAGCAAACTGAGCATAGCTCACCTCATACCACATACCCTCTGTCATCCAATGCATTTTGCTAGTGTTCCCATGCTCCTCCACATACAAAGTGGCATAGAATTAAGCTATTATCTCATTACACCAATTTTTCTTGAAGCCAAGAATGTCCTTCACATGCTTTGCCTTGCAAGCTGCAATGACTTGCTTGAAAATGGGGTCATTCTTGCTTTCCATGTGAGTCCAATAAATCCACTGAGAGATAGCTACGGAAGCATTCTTCTTTGTCAAAATCACTGACTCATAGAAATCCTGCTGAAAGAATGCGTAAAATCTGTAGTTAGTGGCCTCTCTAGGAAGTGGTCTAGGGTCCTTAGCTCTCATGTCCCTCACTGAATCAGTCTGACCCTTATAATTCACCTTGTCTCCATCCCGGGTTTTGAAGATCCTGAAAAAAGAGAGCTACTAGATTGACATATGCTTGTGGGATGATCTCATCCACATCAAATTCCTCTTGCTCTTCCTCCTCATCACTATCACCATTAGTGGCTACATATCCTGTTGTTCCTGGGCCATCAACTGTTGTCCTAGGTGCAGCCCTAGGAGCACCACTAGGAGGAATATAGGTATCATCCTCCACATCATCATCTTCAGATGACTCATCATCCTGCACTGGATTTGTAGGAGCGTCATCAATGGTCACAATGCCTCTGGGAAACCTTCTGACTGTCTTCTTACATCTCTGATAGACGGCGTCAAATTGTGATCCTTGCCCCACATCATGCCTTGCTTCAACATTTCTCTCCCTTTCCTCATTCGACATGTTAACCCTGCGATAGATAAGAATGGACAAGGTCTCAGGATACAGTAGGGAATGATGAAAGCAGGTTTGGATAACAATTAGAGGTAATAGTATGAAAATAGGGGTTCTCTGGAAAAACCGATGCCATCGGTTTGCCAACCCGGTGCCTCCAGTTTTCACAGAGAAAACCTAGGCTCATAATTTTATCTAAACTTGTTCTAGGCAAAATCTAGGCATGAGAAATACTTGGAAATGATGATAAGATAGGTTGAATCAATAAATCGATCAAAAACTTGAATTAGGGTTTTCATACCAAAACCGGTGCCTCCGGTTTTCCAAACCGGTCCCACTGGTTTTCACAAAGAAAACCTAGGTCACGAATCCGGTCGATTTGTCAAGTACTGCGGGATGGGTTGCTAGGGTAGGTATAAGAACAATCTAGGAGGCAATGTATCATTGGAAAAATTGAATCTACCAAAGGTGCTAACAGATCAAAACTTGAGACCATATGTACCTTTGGAGAGGAGAAACTCGAATCCGGAGGAGAAATCGGAGCCTCCGACATTGGAGCACTAAGATCCACCCAAGAATCAAAGAATCCCACAAAGAGACCTTGAAATCGCCAAAGGATTGAGAGGGGATCCGCACCACGGTAGTTTTGGGAAGAGGGAAACAAATGAGGATGAAGGGGTCAGTTCTGGGCTCGGGCTGGTTAAATAAACAAAACCGGTGCCACCGGTGCCTCCCGTTTTGTCAGGATCTGAACAAAACCAGAATAAGAGGATATCTTCAATGGACATTGCTTCCAAGCCTTGAGTTCTTTCCTTCTTTCTTTGTAAATCATATCCTTGAGTTTTATGATGAAGAAAGTGATAACAATCAAGATTCGAAAGAGGTGGTAATTAGGACTTGAGAGAGCCTTGCTAAGTGTGGTTAGGCAACAAGCAATCAAGGTGAACAATAACCACAAGTAGCTCAACATGATCACAAAGATCAAGATTCAAAAAAAATTAAAATCCACTTAGGACAAAGCATTATATAAATATGTCCTTTATTAAGTTTTTGAAAAAACTACCTTAACTCACAAAGAGCATGTTTATGACATTAGTCACACATATACCAAGGCACATCCTAATACATGAATTCTATATGCAATGATGACTACAAGAGAATAAAGGGAAAATACCTTTGGTAGCGATTATTCCTTTTCAACTAATGAAAAGAAACATCCAATTTTTCTTATGCTTATTTTATCTTTTGCCATCAATGCCTGCTCTCCAAAAGTTACACTTGATGTACTTTCAATGGTAGACACTAGGGGTGTGTTTGGTTCGGTGACTTAGCCTGGATGGAACATGGTGGCTAGCTTTTTAACAATGTTTGGTTCGTGGTCGACACTGAACTTGGCCGCCACCTAAGACAATATCCGTCCCAAATGCTGGATGGCTACATCCGGGCAAATCTGCCGGATGAGGGTAGCCCGCGCCTAGGTTGCGTACGCCCGTCACCTCCCACCACCAATCTTTTCTCTCACCCCTCCCGTTCATCCCAATAGTCCCCTACGTTCGCGGGCGTACGATGTTGCCTCTTCCTCTATAAAAAAAAGGCGATCGATCTACATAGCAGCAAGGCAACGCCACGGGAGCTTGATTCTTCCGATACAGATGCACGCCAATCATCACGGCAACAAGACATGGCAAAGTGAGCACCCGGTTCTTGCCATATTTTTTTAATCCAGTTGAATTTTGGGGATGAGCGATGAACATTGACTTGTCTTTCTTGGTAATTTGGATCTGGTCTGTGATTTATGATTAGAGGTGCAGCAATTAGTACTTAGACTAGAGATGCAACAAGTAGAACAAATGGTGGTTGCTCAGTTTACAATTAGCACATACTATTGCAAGCATTGAGCTATAGATACTTTTTTGTTATGCAGGTGAAATAAATAATATGATTGTAGAAAGAAGTGCGGAGTCTTGAACATGGGGGAAGAAGTGCGGAGTCTTAAACATTGAGCTACAATACTTTTTTTAGTGACAAGCTACCTTGAACAATGAGTGACTTTCTAAAAGTATACATTATTAGATGATAAGTATGTAAAAATGTTGTTGATATATATGAGGTAATCTTACCATGGTGACTACATCTAACTCATCCATGTCAATCAACCAACCAAACAAAAAACTTGGCCACCTTGTTCACTTTACCAAACAAAAAACTTGGCCGCCATATTCATCCGACCAAACAAAAAACTTGGCTGCCATAACCCATAATACATTGGCCGCCATCTCCCATCCACCCTAGACCTCAAACCAAACGCACCCTAGAATTAGTAGCATAAGATGGAATCTCACATATAGTGATTATCCATTTATATCCAAACAAGAAACACCTCAAGAAATAGAATATATGTTTTCTGTCATAACCGGTCCCTCCGGTTTAGCAAACCGGTGCCTCCGGTTTTCACAGACAACATATATTGAATTAAATATTAAACTGAGATAGAGAGTTACTCCTTTTGCTCGATCTCATCATGAGGCATCATTCATCATAACTTATTCCATATTGATACTAATCACAGGATAACTCAAGCAAAACATTAGTCTCCTTATAACTCAAGATATAAAATGAATCTCCACCTAAATATGTGCACCAAATCTTTTTGATAATTTGTGATATGTGCACAAGTTTTATTAGGAACATGGAGAGGTTCAAGTTATATCCTGGTTACATAAAAGAATAGAAGCAAGTCAAGAAGTACTCACAACTACAAAAAGCTCATCAGAAGAAGCCGGACCCTCCGGTTTGCCAAATCAGTGCCACTAGTTTTTTTTGATTCCCTGTTCCGTCACTTCATTAGATATGTTCGATAGGCATCGGACTTGTCCGATGACACAAGGTGGCAGGGGCACTGTAGTCCAATGAACTTGTCCGAGACGTCGGACTTTCCTCATGGCGTCGGGCAAGTCCGATGACTGTCGGACAAGTCCGACAGCCATATGTGGCAGCTTTACTGGAGCCCGATGGACTTGTCCAAGACATTGGACAAGTCTGTGTCGATGACCTATACCCGGGGTACCTCACATAGAAGGAAAGTGGAGGTAGACTCCTACTAGGATAAGAGCAGTAGACCAACTAGGACTCCGCCATGTAACCCTGTCCCCCGGATATATAAGGAGGGGCAGGGGTCCTCCTCAAGGGATAAGCTGAATTAGATAGATCCCACACAGGACATAGATTAGACACAACTAGACATCGTCGTCTAGGTCTACCCTTCTCGTCTAGATCTTTAGATCTAGACATATAAATACAAATACCTATAGAACACAGGATGTAGGGTTATTATCCTTCGGGAGGCCCGAACCTGTCCATATCGGCGTCTTGTGTTACCATCGTCTCTCAATCTCGCGCATACCCCTATCCTACCTATAAATCCACATAGATGAACTACCCTATGTCTGATGCTGACATTAAGTCGTGACTTTTGGCACGCCAGGAAGGGGCCAGCGCGGCGATCGGCTCGTCGAGATCGGTGGTTTCAATCTACTACTTCAAGATTTCATCGTGAGCAGACTGGCGTTAAAGCACATGAGTCACCGTGTTTTTGCAAGATTTCTTCTTCAAGATCTAATCACGAACAGACCAATGTTGAAGCATCGTGTCATCGCACAAATCATCACGTCTTCATCAAGACGACACCTTCAATGAGGACGACCGCTATTTGGCGACATCATCCATTATGACGATGCTTCCAAGAACTCGATACTTCGGTGGATTTCGACGACTCAATGACATCGCCGCGACTCGACGGTTCGACTGCTCACGGCCACATGTACATGCCCGGGGGCTACTCCGCCTTCACCTGGCCACTCGGCCGCTCGAAGACATCTTCGATGACTCAGCGCATCGGCAATCACCGCGACTCGGTCACTCGGTGATATTGCCTCGACTTGGTCACTCGGTGACATCGCCTCGACTCGGTCATTCGGCGACATCGTCTCGACTCAGTCACTCGGCGACATCGCTGCAACACTACGACTCGACGGCTACTCAGCAACGCCACCAATTACTTGATGCTTTGGGTTTTCATCCACTCGGCTACTCGACGATGCCTGCAATGACATGGCGCTTCAGTCACTCAACCACTCGGCCATACCTTCAACGATTCGGTGTCTCGGTCAACCACTCCAAGCTTCGATGATCTGGCAACATGATGGCTCGACTTTGACATTCGACCACTCGCCAACAACATCAACACGCTCGGGGGCTCATCTTCAACTTGCCGAATTGCAAAGCTAACTATCATTATTCTTTCTTGATTTATTTTTTTGAGATTTTGGGCTCATGTCCTTCATACTTTTTTCTAGGACCATTTATTTTTGTTTTCTAAGCAGAAGGTCATAGATTTTTTATGAGTAAAGTTGGGCTTTTTATTGCCTCAGTTCATTTTTTATGAGCCAAAGTTGCGAGAGGTCATGTGTTGATTGGTTCTGATTGATACGCAAGAGTAAATTATGACCGATATTGTAGTGACAGACCGAGCTCCGAGCTCTTTATATTTGTCCTAAGTATCCTACGATAGATCGATCCATGTTGCTAACTCGCGAATACGCTGCTATGCGCCAGTCGGTCTACCTACAGGAGAAAAATGGATACACACTTGACTTTTCAGTCGACTGATATGTTTGGCCTATAAAAATAGGTTTTCAAGCAAACAATGTTAATTATAACTAATTATCCTAATTTCCTTTATTGTCAGGAACATTTTTGATGGATAGGCGGATACACCACTTGATATAGAGTGATTTCCTCGTCTCATCGATCGACAATGCCGGCCCCGACCGCTTTCATCGGTCGGCCATGCTAACATGGACTATCTTCATCGGTCGGCTTACAGCTCCGACTGCTTTCACCGGTAGGCTACACCAGCTCCGACTGCTGCCTTCGGTCTGCCACATCATATCTGACCGCCACCATCGGTTGGCCACATGTCAGACTGTCAGCTTCACTCGGTCATCGTAACTTCGAGTGATTCCTACTTCATCAGCGGTCGGTAGCTACAACAACCTTGACTATCTTCTTCACTCTATCTTATCATCATGAGTTAAGTACCGCTGCCACTCAGACATGATATTCTAAGTTGAACGTGACCGACACTCATAATGACGATTGTCTTGGGGGCTTCTTTGAAGAGAAGCACTTTATATCAAATTTATGGTTGATGCCATAATCATTCAAAGCATGATTTGATGATCATGTCGCTATGACTTGATGGTCATATACGCGAAATATCGAGCATCACTCGACTAATTGAAGTCAGTCTATAATAGTGAAAATAATGCTCAAAGATATGAGTGATTACAATTCTTAAGGAAAGGTTACTTAATCATGATTGAAGTCATGGTAACTTAGTACTTGGCTATGATTGATCTCATAAAGCCTCGTTCATTCGGTTGTGATTGAAGTCACCCGATTAGAACATAATCATTCGACTGTGATTGAAGTCACCCGTTTGATTCATAAATCACTCATAGGCCACTCGGCCAAAGACTATGTCATTTGGCTATAATTGGTGTCATAAACTTACGTTCACTCAGCTGTGATTGATGTCACCTGTATATATAATATAGAACTAAACAATGATTGAAATTATTGGTTTGAGTCATCAACCACTCAGCGGTGATTGAAGTCATTCGTTTGAATTATATATCACTCGATAGTGATTGACGTCACTCTACTGAGTTATTTATCTCTCGGATTTGATGATTTGAGTGATTTTTCCTTAAAGAGAGCCAACACGACTATTCTTGATTCGGACTCTTGCATTATTTGCAGTTTCCAAATGATACAAGAGTCGAGGACTACACCTAATTAGGTGCACCTAATCGGTGCACCAGTTGATTTCTTGAAGACATTTTTGGATCTTTGAGATTCTCACAAGCTCGATGGTACAAAGCTGAAGCATTCTACATGGCATAAACCAGTCAGGAAGCTACTTAAGACTATCATCAAGCTTGCAAGACTCTCGGGGGCTTCTGTCGATGACCTGTACCCAGGGTACCTCACATAGAAGGAAAGTGGAGGTAGACTCCTACTAGGATAAGAGCAGTAGACCGACTAGGACTCCGCCATGTAACCATGTCCCCCCGGATATATAAGGAGGGGTAGGGGTCCTCCTCAAGGGATAAGCTGAATTAGATAGATCCCACACGGGACATAGATTAGACACAACTAGACATCATCGTCTAGGTCTACCATTCTCGTCTAGATCTTTAGATATAGACATATTAATACAAATACCCACAGAACAGAGGACGTAGGGTTATTATCCTTTGGGAGGCCTGAACTTGTCTACATCGGCGTCTTGTGTTACCATCGTCTCTCGATCTCGCGCATACCCCTATCCTACCTATAAATCCACAGAGATGAACTACCCTATGTCTAATGCCGAGATTAAGTCTCGACAGTCTAGGAAACCAGTTCCTCCGGTTTTACAAACCGGACCAACCGGTTTTCCTAAGTTCTTGATTTTCTGATCTTTCATCAGAATTCCTTTCCTTCTTGCTTTGTGTTGCTTTCTTGGCTTCTTTTTTATATTCATCAATCCTGAGAGATATTTACATAACAAATTTTCTTCGAAGGAGTCATTAACTGCACCTCTTTACAAGATCATTCATGCTCGTATACTTGAGAGAATTTCTCAAGTAGTAGCATAAACTTGTGGGATCATTGCTGCAGGAATAAGGAACAAGACAAAGAGTGTTTAGTGGTACTTATTCTTTTTCTTGATGTCATTGATGTAGATAGTATATGAATGTCTCCATGTTTGGTAAGTTTGTGTGTTATTCCAACATTCTTGTGGATGCCAAGTCATCAATTCATCACCTGCAGCTTTTGAACACTTTCAAGCACTATTTGGTATCCAACGCTGGTTGGGTCTAGAGAGTTAGTCAAATAAGATTTTGGCACCCAAGTAGACTTTGTGCTAGCAATAGGTGAATTAATCCCCTTGATAGCACAAGTGTCAATGTTGGCCTTAGTAGATACAAAATCATAATTCACCATCTTGGAACTACGAGCTTGAGTTAAAGGGCAAGCCTTACTATGTCCTTTGTCTCGACATGTGTAGTATGTTTGGTGCTTGATTCTTTTGGAGATGTCTTTGATTTGCCGCTTGATGGTTTCATTCTTGTCCATATGTCTTGTGTATGCTGACACAAAGCCTTTTTTCAATTGCTTAATGGGATGGAGCTTTTCTGCAGAAACCGGTCCCTCCGGTTTTGACAGACTTGCTCCATTCATGTATGTCTTGGACATGAGTCTATCTTGTGTCCTTTCTCCTTGCATCTAAAGCATCTTCTCTGAGATAGACTTCTTTGTCTTTTAGAGAGTGTAGATTGGCCATTTTTCCTTGATGGGCATTCCGAAGTGAAATGTTCCATTGATGAACACTCAAAGCACTCGATGTGTAATTTCTTGTTAGTCTTTTGCTTGTTTATCTTGTCATGAATCTTCTTTAAGTCAGTGGGAAGGCTTTTGGCACATGTGGCTGTTGACCCCTTCTCAAGCTTCTTCACCATGCTATCACGGTTATCTTGAGATGATTGCACATGGCCTTTGCCTTTCAACTGACTTGAGTCCATGTTGAGCCTTTGAACTTCCCTTTTGAGGTAATCATTTTCATTTGCAATGAGTTCATCACAAGTTTCAACAATTACTTGCTCATCATGTGATGGCTTTGCTCGAGAGCAACAAGTGTTAGCACAAGATAAGACAACTGATTGTGCGGTGCATGTGCACGTGTGAGGTTGAGAAGATTTTACCACAGTAAGAGCAACCTCATGAGTTGTTTCTAGCATGGTATATGAGTCAATGAGCTTCTCATGTGAGCATAGAAGATCACCATGTCTTTCTTGCAATTTCTTATGCATGCTAGCAAGCTTTTGAAACTCCCCCATGATTATTTTGTTTGCTTCCTCTAGCTGTGCTACATAAGAAGACTTGTTAGTAGCACTAGTATGATCATTCCTTGAGTTGTTAACCTTTTCAACTAAGGATACATGAGACTTTCTTTGTCTCTTGGCCATGAAGCAAAATGATTTTTCATTATCTGACCATGAGCTTCTTGGTGATATAGACTCTTTACTTGGTCTAAATCTGCAACTAGGATCTTCAATTTGATCATTAATAGAAATAGTTTTTATTCTACCAAAACCGGTACAACTGGTTTGGGAAACCGGTGCCTCCGATTTTCCCGGATTGACAGTTTGAGTCTTGTCTTCTTCATTGTTGGAATCATCACTTCTTTTTTTGGAATCATCATATATTTCTTGAATCCGAATCCATATAGCATGAACATTCTCCAACTTGTATATCTTGTGGAAGACATCCCTCCTCAATGCCCCGAATAAGGCATTGGTAGCTTGGGCTTAGAGATGTAGACATTTTTCTTGTGCTTGTGTGGTAGATTTCTTGTCAATGTTATGAGAAAAACCTACACCACAACCCACCAAATTTTGGGACTCATCTCCAGAAAATATGAGATCATCTTAGCTTTCCAATTAGCATAATTTGTGCCATGAAAATATGATGCCTCGTATGAAGGTTGAGAAATGATAGAAAACGAGGCGCGAGAACAACCATAGGAAATTTGACACATTTTACCTTGCGACATGATCGATTCTCTAAGCAGTTAGGCCTAATAAGGAGATTAGGCTCTGATACCAATTGAAAGTCCCTTGATGTTGCCTAGAGGGGGGGTGAATAGACGTTCTGAAATTTTAACAAAAACTCATAGCGGAATTAAAACTATCAAAACCGGTTGCTTCGGTTTAGCAAACCGGTTACACCGGCTTTGTCAGAGAACTTGGAATAAAGCAACTAATGGGGAGAAAGAACCAAGAACTCAAGACAAGCAAGCTATCTAAACAAACACAGGAACTAGCTCTATTTGATTCACAAAGAATCTACACAATTGAGTAATGATCAATACCGGTCCCACCGGTTTTGGAAACCGGACCCACCAGTTTCCTCGGGGCAGATAGAATAAAATAAGAAATACTGCTCCCCACTTAGTTCTAGCAAACTTAAAGATCTTAATGGAGCATGCAAGATCTAGAGCAAGTAATCATAGAGAGGACTAGCACAACTACACATGCAACCTATGAATCACAAGCAAGTGAAGCAAGAACTTAAGAGAGCAAACCAAATAAAGCACACGGAGATTTGTTTTCCGAAATTCGGATTCACCCCGTGAACCCTATGTCCCTGTTGAGGAAGCTTGAGCTGCTCACAAGGAACACTCCAAACATGGTCTCTATCAACCACTTTCCCTGATCCACTATCTTTGCTTCTTTCATTGCGGAGGCGAAGCGGACCTTCACAAACATTCCCAAGGCTCACCACAAGCTTGGGAGCTCTAGGGCGATGCCTAGCCGACTAGGAGGATTCACCTCCAAGAGTAACAAATGCTTCACGGATTCGTAGCACAATGCTCAAATGCTCAAGTGTAGGATTTTCTCTTTTGTGCTCTCAATCTCAATTCCTCTCAACCCAATGCTTAGGATTTCTCACAAATCTCACAAAGAGGTGTTGGGGAGAGCTCTACAAGGCTTTGGATGTATTTTCTTTGTGCACATAATCCGTAGTATCCAAAGGAGGGGGGAATAATGTATTTATACTTGTCCCCTAAAAACAAGCTGTTATACTGAACCAGTCAAAACTGGTCCCTCCTGTTTCCCAAACCAGTGCCTCTGGTTTTTCTGAACTAGGCGTTAGAAGTTTAAACCCAAACTGGTCCCTCTGGTTTGGTAAACTTGTTACACCAGTTTTCCCAGTCATTGTGAGAGATAGTTTTAGTGTAGGCATTGACTTTCTCTCATCTCACTTGGGTTTTCCTTTGAGCATTGAGACACTATATGCAAACCATGTAGCATCCCTCTTGATAGAGCAGCATGCCTAAACTTAAGATTAAATAAAAAAACCAATTCCTCAACTTGAGTTTGCATGATCATGAATTTTGCCACTTCTTCTCTTTTAAGCTTCATGAGGGCTGCCACATGTGCTTTTGTTGAGCATTATCACCTAGAGCTTGTGACTTGGAAACTCTTCATTTATCATGTCCATTTTCACCTTTTTTTGTTCACAAGTCACATTATGTCAACATATTCCAATAATGAATAATACTTGGAAATGTATGACCACATATAGCTTGTTGTAAGGACCAAAGGCCTACCGAGAGGGGGGGTGAATCAGTAGCCGACCATGAATCCAAATACTTTAGTTTCATGCTTCTAAAAACCTAATGAATCGTTGCAACCTAAACAATTCTAGTAGGCCAAGACCCTACACATGCTAGTGTTGATGATGCAAAGTAAAGCGCGGAAGCTAAACACACTAGCCTATGCAAGCCACAAGTCACCCTATCAAGGAATGCTCATGATTTTTTCCTGAGGTCTCAGAAGGATGGTGCCTTCCCCTACTCCTTGTTGGACCACTCCCGCCGGAGTCCCGGTCCCTCCCGCCACCAAGTCGAGTTCTTGCCCACGAGCCCACAATCACTCCTCGAGTGAAGACATGGTGTGCGTCACCGTTGTACAAAGCACAAGCTTGCCTCCCTCGAGAACTTGCCGAACTCCCCAAGCCAGCACGGGTGCTCACGTTTGATGCCCCTTCCAACGGCGGGCTCAAACTGTGTACAAACTTGTGACGGCCTTCACAACCAATCACGATAGGCTCGATCACCGATACCTAACCGGTCAAGGTCTCACCATAGACCAAGAGTAACAACCAAGATCACACCCTCAAGGACACCCTAGCCTTAGATGTGCAACATCACTCCATGTTACTCTCACTAGCACTCTCAAGATATCCAATATCCTCTCCTAGTGCTCTCCTCTTTTCCTCTTGGACCTTACCAAATATCCTCAGGTATTCCTCTGGCCAAGAGAGGTCTCCAAGACCCCAGCAACAAAGTTATATAGGCTCACAACCTCAAACTAGTCATTGCTCCACGAAATTGCCTTTCTGAATACACTGACCGGACTATCCGGTCACTGCCTGACCGGACCATCTAGTCACTCTGTAACGGCTCTCTCCAGCCGTCGGCTCCTCTGTCCAGGCAATCCCCTTGTACTAACCGGACCGTCCGGTCAGTAGACCGGACCGTCCGGTCTGTACAACTATCGGACAAGTCCGAAACATCGGACATCGTCATCGGACTCCAGGATGCTGGCTTCCTCTCTGCCCCGTGCTTCACCCGTACAGACCGCCCCGTCCGGTCTATAGACCGGACCGTCCAGTCTCTATGGTCCCTCGCACAAACAGATTCCTCGCTCCTTGCTGGAAGTCCTAGACAACTCCACATAGTGACCGTACAGTCCGGTCTCCACTGACCCCTCTGTCCGGTCTCTATGTCTAGAAGCTGAAACTCATCGTCCTCGCTTGACTTGGTTTCCCGGCTTCTCCGAACAGCTCCTTGGCTTCTCCACTATCACCTAGTACCTGTGATTTCACCGAGCAACCTTACACATCACCGACTAGACATGACCTAAGAGAATGACCTAGACCCCCTTGATAGTCCGGTTTTTCCTATGGACTCAAAGCCTTAACAACTACTCAAGTGTTCCAAACACTTGCACCATAGCTTGTTCTCCACTTTGATCCATCTCCATCAACCCTTGGACTCCATCAAGTTCACAAGCCTCCATGCTTGCGGTCATTATCATCAATCGCCAAGGACACCATCATCCATATGATTTGCAGTAGAGTTAAGAGATGATTCCTATAAAGACAACACTCGTGTAGATGTTAGCCCACAATTTCATAGTTGTCATCTATCACCAAAACATCCATACCACAGGAATCCAATCATCAATGGTCATGAAACTTACAATCTCCCCCTTTTTGGTGATTGATGACAACCACTACTTAATTGGAAAACTTTAATGAATAACCAGACAAAACAAGCTACACAAAGATCGAGAGGAACCATAACAACATATGAGAGAAACACATAAGGTCCTACCCAATCAAACATCATCTAGAGATATACGGAAAAGAGTGAAGAGCATACTCTAGATGAAACATGCATGCATGTCATGGCATTATATTGAATGAACACATAAGGACATGCAATGCAAGGTATAAATGATGAGATACAACAAGTTAGCATGGCAATGCATAAGAATTAAAAATAAGCATTCATCATCATGATATCATATGCAGGCATATAAGATAATTAATAAATACAAGCACTGCATATGAAAGGAGATAAACCATGTGAGATCAAAATGAGTCAAACACAAGCAAATGAAATCCATGACTCATCATAATCCACGAACAACGAATAACTTCTCAAAATAAGAACCAAATGGTCTATCTCCCAAAACCTCGTAGCTCCCCCTAGATACAAGCTACTTTAAATCGTAACAAGATCACACTCCCACTCCCCCTAGACCTAATGTCTTCTCCCCCTTTGGCAACAAGCACCAAAAAGCCAAAAAGGCAGGAAAAGATGAACATCTAAGTGCTTGTGGTTGAAGGAAGTGGTGCAACGACAACGACGTCCTCTATGGGATCTGCTCCTGGCTGCTACTGGGGTGGATCCTGCTGTGCTCCATGAGCTTGTGCCGCCTGATCATCTAGCTGCTCAAAGAAACCAAGGTCTACAGGTGACTTAGACCCGCTATCCTGTGCTGCTGTAGTGACTGTGGTAGTCTCCTGAGCTGAAGTCTGGAGTAGTATGAGGTCTGCCACATCCTGCTGAGAGAAACCTTCACTGACAAGATCCTCTGCTGCCTGAGTAGTAAGAGTGGAAACTGTGACAGTAAGAGGTGGAGCTGAAGCTGTAGCTATCTCTGGGGCGGTCTGGGAGTCTGCACGAGTAGTCTGGACTATGTCCGAGAACAGACTCCAGACCGGTACGTGCTGTAAGCTGGAGTGTCCTGCCATCTGCGAGCTCGACGAGTGTGAGGGTGAGACAAACAACGCTGACACAGAGAAGGCTGACACGGGAGAGAGTTGTGCTAAAGAGAAAGTTTGTCCTGCTCCCCCTGTCAGTAAGACCCCCTAGAGTGATAGTCCACTGGACTGTGCTATCATCAATGCAGTGAAGGGTCCTAGCTGCTGGCTGGCCTGCCTCTGAGTAGGCTCCATCATCTGAGTCACTAGAGGGGAGATAAGGGCCATCTACTGACGCTAAAGCTCTGCATGTCCTCTGATCAGCTCCATCATCTAACGTCTGACCTCTGACACACTCTGTATAAACTCACCCAACTGTCCTGCAAGTGCTGTCATTGTAACAGTGTCCTTAGACTACGAACCTGTCGGTTGGGGAGGCGCTCCTGTACTAGCTGACTCAGGAATCATCGTCTCTGGCTGAGCTACCTGCTCGTGTAGTACCGGTGACTCCTGCTCCTCCTCTCCTGTGTGCTCGCTGGAGGTAGACTGGGATCCCTTGGGGACTCTAGGTGAGTAGCTGGTGGTCACCTCAGGGAAAGCGTCGTACTGCTCCTACATCACTAGGCCCATCCTCCTCAAGAGATAGCAAATATAGGGCCCGTAGACCAAGTGACGTCCTCCAACCCTCTCAGAAATAACCTCCTCTATCTCTCCAATGAAGAGGTCCGCTAAATTAAAGGTCTCTCTCCTCAAGATGGCTGCTACAGCCCACTGGTGTAAGAGTGTGAACTCCTCTCTGTAGCCAGACCTGGGGATGATAGTCCTGGTGACTATTGCTCTCACCACCTTTGCCTCTGTAGTGAGTCTAGCAGGGCCTCTCTCAAAGCCTGGAGTGTGGGGCACTGGGAAAGCAATCGAGACAAGGTCATCTAAAGGCAGTGTGGGATACTTGCTTTACGAGTATCCTCATACAAGGCTAAAGTCGGTGGCCAACCGGGTACTTCATCAACAAGGAAGCCAACCGACTCGGCTTGGAGTGCAAGATAAGAAAGATTAGACTTGCCATATGGAACCATTGTAGAGTACGAATAGGACTCTGCTTGTACCCCCTGCCGACCGCATATATAAGGCGGCAGGGTACCCCCCATGAGGAGGGGTCGAGAGTTAGCTAGAGACAATTTAGGCTTAACATCTCGGAACAATCAATACAATACAGAACACAGGACGTAGGGTTTTTACTCTCATTGAGAGGGCCCGAACCTGTATAATTCGGCGTCTTGTGTAACCATCATAGTTCTTGGTCTCGACATAGCCCTATATATTTACTACCGGTCTTGAGCATCGACAGTTGGCGCGCCAGGTAGGGGACAAGGCTCGTCGGGATTCTCCGTCGACTACGATGGTCGAACTTCCCATCATCCAATACTCTCCGGACTTCAAGATCTCCTTTGGATCGCTCGACTTCACGATCGACGACAATGGAACCCTAGGTCTGAACAACTACAGATCAGACTCGACCGCAGCCAGCCCCATGGCGCGATCACCAAGTCCGTCTGACATTATTCCTGCATTGATCCTACTCGGATCCGAGCAGGAAGACTCTTCCTTCGGATATGACTCGACACCAGACCGGTCTTTTGATGAGGACACGGTCGAATCGACCTACTCATATCCCCATACAGTCAACATGGTGGAGATAGTAGATCCTGCCGCTGGAAACCAAGAGGAGGATCCAGATGCCGAAGAAGAAGGGAATCCAGCCGGTGGTCTCCAAAACCAGCCGGTCGAAGGAGGCCGATAGGATGATAACCCGCCAGCGGATGAATGCACGCCGACTGGATCTTGGCCCTGACCTTGAAGTGGATGGTGTTAAGGTCTACCACACCCCACAGAACAACATCACCGGGGCCAAGACATTGCTTGACACCTTAATGGTCGATGCCCACTATCAAACTCCTGCTATGCAGAAGGCAGTGGCTATGCTCGAAGCCGCAGCGGCACAAGATGCTACAAAGTCTCAGTCGGTCGCAAGTTCCAGCCATGTATCTTCTCAGGGTCGGTGAAGATGCGAAGATCTGAGAAATTCTCTCAGCCTCTGTGATGGATGAGACACCATCAACTCTCATCATGTGGAACGCGCTCGGGACAACCAACGCTATGAGGAAGAATAGCGTGAACGAAGGATGGACGCCCGACGAGAAGATCGGTGGTACAACCGACGAGAAGACCGATGGGATAACAACCGGGATGATCATCAGAGTCCTCCTTCAAGAGAGAACCATGATGGCCAATGTCGACATGACGATCGGGATCGGCGCGATAATGATGGCAACCGACGACGTCGTCATGACGAGGATGTTGGCCCACGCCACCGTCATAACCCAACTACGTCCCTAGACCGACAAAGGCGGTCACCAACGCCGACTGATGACGAGATAGATGGCATCAAGGTTTACATCCCTCGGCTTCACATTGCTCGATGGCCGAAAGGATTCAAGCCGGTTCCCATCAAAAAATATGATGGACAAACCAATCCCCGAGAGTGGTTACAACTCTATAGCACGGCGATCTGGTCGGCTGGAGGTGATTCCTACGTAATGGCTAATTACCTTCCGGTCTGCTTAGAGCCTTCCGTTCGGATATGGCTCACATCTTTACCTCAGGAGTCAGTCACATCCTGGGGAGACCTCAACCGGAAACTCATAGAAAGTTTCCAAGCAACTTGCAACCGACCGGGCAACCACTTCGACCTCACTCGGATCAAGCAGAAAGGAGACGAGCCTCTTCGTGACTACATCAAGCGGTTTTGCGCTAAGAAAACTGAGATCCCCAACGTCCCCGATCAGCAAATCATTACTGCCTTCCTGGGTGGAATTCGCAATGACGATCTGGTCCGGGAAATCAGTCGGAGGAACCATGATCTCAAGCTCACTGCTCAAGAGTGCTTTGAGATTGCTGATAAGTATGCATCAGGGGAATCTGCACTTGATGATATCCGAGGAAAGGGCAAGGAAAAGCGGTCGGACAAGCATGAGTCCTCCAAGAAAGACAAGAAGAGAAAACCCGACAATGTTGTCAACACAGTAGACCGGTTTCGGAAGAATCCTCGGACGAACCAGCCGTCTACTAATGAGTTGATGAGTGGCATTTGCCCTTGGCATCCCAAGGGAAACCACAAAGCAAAAGATTGCTATTATCTGAAGGGTTTTGTAACAGCTGCGCTCAAGGTGGCCAAAGATCCTCCGAGGCGCAACAACAGCAACAAAGACAAGCCTAAGGATGATGATGACAAGGATGATTCAGGAGAGTTCCAAGAGCCCCGCAAAGAAGTAAACTTCATCTTCGGAGGCCCGGATGCCTATACATCCAAGCGCAAGCAAAAGTTGGAGCTTCGAGAGATTAACTCGGTGGAGCCAGCTACGCCTCAGTACATAAGGTGGTCTGAGATGCCAATCACCTTTGATCAGTCGGACCATCCAAAACATCTACCAAAACCAGGTCACTACCCATTGGTGCTTGCTATGACTATGAAGGAGGTGAAGTTCAATAGAGTACTCATCGATGGAGGAAGCAGTTTTGACCTAATCTTCACCAGGACCCTTCAAGAGCTCGGTATGTCAATCAATGACCTCCAACCGAGTTCTTCACCCTTCCATGGGATTGTGCCTAGCAAGACTTCAGTACCAATTGGACAAATCACTCTGCTAGTCACCTTTGGCACCCATGATAATTTTAGGACGGAGTGTATCCTTTTCCAGGTGGCAGACTTCGAGTCAACATACCATGCTATCATCGGTCGACCGGCGATGGCCAGATTTATGGCAGTACCGCACTATCCGTATCTCACCCTCAAGATGCTAGGCCCGAATGGAATAATTTCCCTCCACTCTGATCTTCGGAATTCTTTTGATTGCGATGTATAGAGTTGTGAGATGGCTACCAAACAGTTGATGTTGTCAGACCAAAAGGAGATCCAGAAGGCGGTCGGTATAGAGGAGCAGACTGGAACGGAGGTTCCTACAAAGAAACCTACCAAGGACAAGATCCAGACCGATGATATCCAAACCAAGGAGATTTCGCTCGATTCTGAGGACCCCGATAAGGTGACTTATGCTGGGGTCAACCTTGATGAAAAATAGGAACTCGTGCTCACTCTTTTCCTCCAGGAAAATAGGGATATCTTTGCATGGAAACCATCTGACATGCCGGAAGTTCCTAGGGAAAAGATTGAGCACGTGTTAAGGGTACCTCTAGGGGCTACCCCCGTTCGCCAAAGGCTTAGAAGATTTGCGCAAGACTATAAGGATGCTATGAAGAAGGAGATAGTTAGATTGTTAGAAGCTAAGTTCATAAAGGAGGTGTATCATCCCGACTGGTTAGCAAATCTAGTCCTTGTACCTAAAAAGAATAAAGAGTGTAGGATGTGTGTTGATTATACCGATCTCAACAAGGTCTGCCCGAAAGACCCCTTCGCTCTTCCTCGTATTGATCAGATTGTAGATTCGATAGCCGGGTGTGAGCTTTTAAGCTTTCTGGATGCCTATTCAGGCTATCACCAGATCCCACTGAGAGTCAAAGATCAGATCAAGACTTCCTTTATAACACCCTTCGGCGCCTATTGTTATATCACTATGCCGCTCGGTCTGAAAAATGTTGACGCGACTTACCAACGAGGTATTCATCGCTGCCTTGCCACTCAGATCGGTCGGAACATTGAAGCATATGTTGATGACATTGTTGTCAAGACTCGGAAAGTTGACGAACTTCTCTCTGACCTAGCAGAAACCTTTGACAATCTAAGACATTATTCAATGAAGCTAAATCCTAAAAAGTGTGTTTTGGGGGTTCCATCGTGAAAGTTACATCATTTTGAAACGAGGTATAGAGGCTAACCCAGATAAAATCAAGGTAATCCTTGATATGAAGCCTCCTAATTCTCAAAGGGACGTTCAGAAGCTGACTGGATGCATGGCATCCTTGAGTCGCTTTATTTCTTGATTGGGGGTTAGGGGGTTACCACTCTTCCGATTGCTTAAAAAGCAGGACGACTTTTTTTGGATTGAAGAAGCGCAGTCGGCACTAGATGAATTAAAGATTCATCTCAGCAGTATTCCAGTGTTGGTGCCTCTGGAGCCAAGAGAAAAACTTCAGCTTTACATCTCGGCCACAACCTAGGTTGTGAGTACTGTTTTGACAGTCGACCGAGAAGAAGAGGGACACGTACAAAAAGTACAGCATCCGGTCTACTTTGTGAGTGAGGTTTTCAGTGCCTCTAAGACAAGGTACCAGCAGATCTTGAAGTTGTTATATGCATTATTGATCACCTCGAGGAAGTTGAAGCACTATTTCCAAGCTCATCCAATTGAAGTTCAAACATCTTTTGCACTCGGGACGGTGTTACATAACCGAGAAGCTGAAGGAAAAATAGCCAAGTGGGCAGTCGAACTTCGTCAATATACTATTACGTTCGCGCCTCGGTCGGCTATAAAGGGACAAGCGTTAGCTGAATTCATTGCCGAGTGCACAGAGATTCAAAATCCTCCTGCTGCCCAAGATATAGAGTACTGGAAAATGTACTTTGATGGTTCCCTACAATTACAAGGGGCAGGTGCGGGAGTTGTATTTATCTCGCCTACTAGAGAAAGGCTTCGATACGTCAATCAAATCATGTTTCACGCGTCTAATAATGCTACGGAATATGAAGCTCTCCTACACGGTCTGCGCATTGTTGTGTCACTCGGCATTAAGCGCATTGACATATTTGGTGACTCGGCCTTGGTCATTAATCAGGTCACCAAGGATTGGAATTGTGTACATGACAACAAGAGTGCTTATTGCCAAGAAGTACGAAAAGTCGAAGACAAGTTTGATGGATTAAAGTTTACACATGTTCTCCGAGATAATCACCAGGCGGCTGATGAGTTAGCCAAGATAGGATCATCTCGATCTACAGTACCGCCGGGTGTTTTCCTACATGTTCTGGATTCCCCAACAATTTCTCCCCGGTCGGACGTGTTGATGAGTATTGTTGCTGATCTCGTTGACGATGACGTCTCCAAGACCGACTGGCACGACCCACTCATTCAGTATTTGGATAAGGGAACGCTGCCCTCGGATCCTGATGAGCAGCAAAGATTGGAGATCCAATCTCGAGGATACTTGTTGGTGGGTCACCAACTATACAAAAGGGGTTGTTCCAACATTTTGATGTGATGCATCTCAATTCCTGAAGGCCAGAAGTTGGTAGATGAGATTCATTCGGGAATATACGGCAATCATGCAGCTTTCAGGACTTTGGTCAGCAAAGCTTTCCAGCAAGGGTTTTATTGGCCCACGGCGGTCAAAGATGCACACCAAGTTGTTCGGAAGTGTGAGGGTTGTCAATTCTTCACTCAACAAACACATGTGCCTTCACAACAACTTCACATGATACCATTGACTTGGCCTTTTGTTGTTTGGGGGCTTGATATTGTCGGTCCTTTAGAAAGCGCCAGGCGGGTTTACTCACTTATTTGTTGCTATCAACAAATTCACCAAGTGGATTAAAGCGAAGCCGGTCGGCAAGATTACATCTAAGAAGGCGATCGAGTTTGTAATGGTATCATTACCGATAATGGCACTCAATTCACTTCAGTGGAGTTCCAGGACTTTGTCGATGAGATGGGAATAAAAATCCACTTTGCATCAGTGGCTCATCCGAAAAGCAATGGGTAGGTCAAACGGGCCAATGGTATGATTCTTCAAGGATTAAAGCCGCGGATATTTGACAGACTCAAAACTTATGCCGGTCGGTGGGTCAAGGAGTTGCCTTCAGTCCTTTGGGGGCTTCGAACAAACACCAGTCGGGCTACTGGACAGTCACCTTTTTCATTGGTCTATGGCTCAGAAGCTATGTTGCCGACTAAGGTCAGTCTTGTCTCGGCACGAGTTCAAGCGTACGATGAAAAGCTTTCTGAGGAAAACCAAGATATTGATTTGATTGCGGCAGAGGAGTTGCGTGATCGCGCTCTATTTCGGTCGGCACTCTACCAACAAGGCTTGCATCGTCATTATGATAAGAACGTTCGCAGTCGCCACTTTCAAATTGGAGACCTAGTGCTTCGTCGAGTGCAATCGACAAAGAATCAGCATAAGCTCTCTCCAAAGTGGGAAGGACCGTACGTAGTGAAGGAAGTCACTCGCCCGGGGGCTTACCGACTGATGTATGAAGATGGCGATGATATTCCAAACTCCTGAACATAAATCAGCTATGTCGTTTCTATACTTAGCTATTATTTTGTGTATTTATATATTATTTATGAATGAAACTTCGATCTTTTTTAATGAAAGATTTTCTGATGATTTTCATTCTATATCTGTCTCGATTCCTTAATTTATACTATTAAACAATCGAGCCAGGGGGCTAGCAATATTGTCCCATCTCGGTCTAACCATATTTTGGTTTTGGCCTATTTTTTGACCGACTTATTATCATGAGATCTTGAGTTTTGGTCTTTATTATTTTGGTCTTACGCTTATACATCATGGTTAAATACTTTGTGCTGCACATCAGACTACCACTACACTAAACCCAGAGCCAAAAGTGTGAGAGGTCATGTGTCGATTGGTTGATTCTATTTGTTACGTGGTTACGGGTTACAACCTAATATGTTATGGCAGACCGATGCAATATTTGTTTCTCTTGATAGAAACATGTCAATGATATCTTTGTCAAACTTCTAAAGCTATAAAAGCATAAGATTAGTTTATACACAAGTATCATTACAAAAATACTACTAATGTTTTACACTATTACAGGATTATATCTCCCTTGAAGGAGAAGAAGAGTCAGCCCAAAGTTCAACCTCTGGAGTTGCTGGGGGAGTCGACACGGTCGGATTGATTTCTATATTTTCGACCAAGGCCTGGGAAGTCTCTAGCATGGAATCCAGGAGCAGCTGACATTGGTCATCGGTTAGGCTGGGGTTAAATCCCTCTTTGATCTTGTCCAATGGCAGAGCAGGAGACCAGGATTGGCAAATCGCCAGCACTTGACTCCCGGCTTCGGTCGCCACTCGCCGAGTGTTATGAGCAATGGCTTCCGAAGCATGCTCCAACAAGTAGTCCAGAGACTGACCGGTCTGCTCTACTCGGTTAGCATGAACATAGTTCATTGCTTTCTGAGCGGCATAAGATAGAGCTACAAATAATAATTATTGGTTAGTATGATCAACAGAAGAATCAAGCAGAAGGAAGAAGTTGAAGGCTTACTGGCAAGTTTACATTTGAAAGATTTGGAGACAGCCTTAGCCTCCTCTATCTTCGCGTCAGACCCCTTTAGCTCCTCCTACAGTCGAGTGATCTTGGTCTTCTGGTCTTCAGCCAATTTGGAGAGGCTTTCCTTCTCAACCTTCAAGGCATCAACGAACCTCTGTTGGTTGGAAGTCAACTTCTTCAGATCGGTGATTTTTTTTTCGCGAGCTAAAAGTAAAGCTTTTAGAGTTAGAGTGGTCAGCAGATTGCTTAAATATGGATGGAAGGAAAACTTACTAGCCAGATCTGCACGAACTTGGTCTAAGACCTTATTTATCTCTTGTCGGTCGGCCAACAGCTTCTTGTTTTCCTCTTGAGCCTTGGAAAGCTGCTGACCGGTGACTAGCAAGACAAATAAGAAGTTAGTCTAAAACATAAAGACAAGAAGATTAGGCAACCAAGGACATACCAAAAGTTTTGGCTTCAAGATATTCCACTCTAGCCTGCTTTCGCTCCACAAGAGCATACACTTTCTGATATGCAGAAGATAAGTGAGCTAAAAGATGAGAGCGAAGCTAGGTAGAAGCATAATGTTGAGTTACCTTGCTGGACTCCCGGTGTTGGTGCAAAATCTCTGCATCCTCTACCTCAGGCCGACCAGACACATCTATAGGAAGAGTTCTTTTACCTTTGTCAAGAGGCAAAGAGATATTAGTCGGAGTTGTCTGAGACAGAGGCTCGGGAGTGGAGGCAGGAACCGTCTGTAGCCAACCGAATGGGACACACCAGTCGGACGAAGTGGGAGCGTAGACTGAGTATCCTCAGATCCCTGAGCGCTCTAAGAATCACTTGTTCGACTGCCAAGAATAAATAAATAAATCAGGAGATGTTGAGATCAACAAAAAGAAGATATGGAGTATAGGGTTTAAAGAATAAACCTGGGAGCCTTCTTGAGCTTGATCCGGCATAGCCTCTTCTTTGAAGAAGTTGACTGAAAATCAGTCTCCTTCCTCTTTTGAGAGGGCTGGTCAGCCTTGCCAGTCTGAACTACTTCTTCCGTTGACCTCTGAGTTTGACTCAGAGGCTCCGGTCGGTCTGAAGGTCGGCTAGAGGTTATAGGACCAGGTTGACCAGCATCTACGACAGTTATTTCTTCAACGTTGTCTTGGTCCCCCACATATTGGCGACGGCGCGCGATGGTCCGCCTCTAGAGCTTGTCAGGGGAGTCCAGAGTGACGACAGGAGTGATGTTGACTGGCCGAGCGCCTGCGGAAGAACTTGAACCCCTGACGCCGATCAGCGGTGTCTTCTTAACATAATCAGGTTCCTCAGTATCGGTCTGAGGGAGCGGGGGATGAGATACATAAGTATCCAGCACCTACATAAAGATCAAAACAATGAGTACAGTCTCAAGATAGGATAACAAGGGCTAGCTAAAGGCAGACTGAGGCTTACTCGGGCTCGCAGTGTGCCCTTGTTATACGTCTTTGAGACCAAAGAATGGTCCTGAAGGATTTCCCCTTCAAACATCTTCACCAAGCGTCTTCGGCGAAGTTCGCCATTTGGTGGATCCGGCACCTCCCTAGTTTCATCCTCATTAACATAGTCCCATGCCGGGTGACATTGAAGCTTCAGGGGCTAAACTCGTCGGATGATAAAACTTTTGGCCACTATGATGCCATCAACGCCTTCAGCCTTCAGATCGGCAATTTCCTTGAGGAGGGCGATCACTTGAGGATTGGTTGGATCGGGCCTCTCTGTCCAGTGCGCTTGGGGAATAGCCTTTGCACCAGTGAAGTCGGCATGAACAGGGGGAGGGTTGTCACAATAGAACCACTCATCCTTCCAATTCTTGTTTCCGGTCTTCAATGGGACATTGATGTAGACCTCTTTCTTCCGTAACTGGACGCCAACGATGCCTATGACCACTTGGTTTTCCGTGGTGGGCAGCGGTCGGAGGACAAACAGATGGCAAAACAGATCGAAATGGGGGAGAACGCCAAGAAAAGCTTCGCACAAGTGTATGAAGATGGCTATATGAAGAATGGAGTTGAGATTGAGGTTGACAAGCTCGATCCCAAAGAAAAAAAAAGGAGCTCGCGCAAAAAACTGCAGCAGGGAACTCCAAAGCCATGCTCAAAGAATGAGCGAAACACTATGATCTATTGATGAATGGGAATGGGGCAGGATTCACGGGGTACCTTCCAGTTGATTCGAGCTTGCTCTAGAAGGATGCCATCCAACACCATCTTGTTCATGTCAGCCTGTGAGAGGCTGCTCTTTGAGAACTCCCGAAGTTGCTCCGGGATGTCGACCTCAGACGAGGACAAAGCGGCGGCGAACGAAGCTGGGATCAAAATGGAAGTCCTCTTGTGGCCTATCGTGACAGGATTGAATGCGGTGAAGGAGTTCAAAAAACTTCACCAAGGCTCGGGGGCTAAACACGGCGAGATCTGTGGCGGCCGAAAGCAAGAAAGCTAAACCCAGCTGGAAAAACAGAGGAGTCGCGAGAGTAGAGAAGGCGCAAGGAAGACGAAGAGTTCGCGGGCAAATGCGGCGTGGACTGAAGGTCAACCTGGTGTAGCTTTTTATACTCTTGCCTTTTTGACCTAAGGGTCCCATGGGCCGGGGTGGGTCATACCGTAGTGCGACCTTAATATTAACTTAGAGGTTAATTAAGGGCTTAAGCCCATTAGGGTCACAAACCCAGAAAAATGAGACTCGGGGGCTTCTTTGATGAGAAGTACCCAAGAATTATTTCGCCATATCTATGTGATTTGATGATCATGTGGCAAAGGACTTGATGGTCGTATGGTACAAGTTCAAAGGTTATGGTATTGACTAAAGTCAAAAAATCAGAATTACCTAATTTGGACTTGAACGGGTGATTGGAATTGGGGAAGAGCTATTTGACAAAAGACACTTAGCTAAATATTGAATATGACTAGAGTCATAAAAATCCGACCGACCTATCACTCGGGAATAATATGAGCCACTCGGCCGGTCTAATGATCGGTCAACAAAGTGGTCACTTAGCAATAAGACCCAAAGGTTTGATAACCAGAGGTTTAAAAGATTCAAACTTGATGGTTTGAATATCTATAAACAAATTAATAAGAGCTAATACAATTAGACTCTTGCATTATTTGTTAGTCTCCAAATTATACAAGAGTCGGGGGCTACACCTGATCAGGTGCACCTGCCCGGTGCACCAGATCTATCAAAGACTTCGATAACGAGGTCTTCCTAATTTATGATCTTTAGATCATTCGGAGAATTAAAGCTTAAAATTAGAAAGCACTCGGGGGCTGCTGTGGGATACTTGCTTTACGGGTATCCTCATACAAGGCTAAATTCAGTGACCGACCGGGTACTTCATCAACAAGGAAGCCGACCGACTCGGCTTGGAGTGCAAGATAAGAAAGATTAGACTTGCCATATGGAACCATTGTAGAGTACGAATAGGACTCTGCTTGTACCCCCTGTCGACCGGATATATAAGGCGGTAGGGTACCCCCCCATAAGGAGGGGTCGAGAGTTAGCTAGAGACAATTTAGGCTTAACATCTCGGAATAATCAATACAATACAGAACATAGGACATAGGGTTTTTCTCTCATTGAGAGGGCCCGAACCTATATAATTCGGCGTCTTGTGTAACCATCGTAGTTCTTGGTCTCGACATAGCCCTATATATTTGCTGCCGGTCTTGAGCATCGACAGGCAGCTTCCCTCCCTGAGGTCTGCGGGGTGGCTCCAGTGTACTGTAGGCACTCCTGTATAGCTGGAAGTCTGAAGCTAGGAGTCCTAGGTGGGAGATCAGGTCCTCCCTGGTGACTCGCTGTGGTTGCCCTCTGAACAGGAACCAGAACTCTGAGCAGTCTCTGGCAACCCACAACGTAGCGTAGAAGTCCAGAACTATATCCTCCCTGAACCTGAGTTGAGCAGTGACTAGGTCAGCTAGTCCTGGCAAGTACGAGATGTACTGCTCCATGTCTGTGCCTGTGGCCCTCCTCATGGCCTGGTAGGTGGTGTACTGCTATGGTACAAGCACCCTGTCTCTCGTCCTCAAGGCAACACAGCGTCTCAGGCCCTCTCCTATCCTCCTCTGGAGCACCGTCCAGTACCTCTCTCCAGCAGCAGGGTCTCTAGGGACTGGAACCCACTGCTCGAAGGGTACCAAGTGAAGCGCCTTAAGGTCCTTTGCAGGAACCCTAAGGATGTCTGGCTCTCCGGCTGCCTGTACCAGTCTTTGCAACCTCCTCGTGCACACTGCATAGGTGCACCTCGGGTCTCCTGCCCAGTGAGCTGTCCTCTGGGGAACAGTTTGTCCAGCCTCCTCGATCTCCTCAACCTCCAAGTCCTCAGCCTCCTCCTCCTTAGACTCCTCCTGCTGCCTGGAGGATCCCTGCTCCGCAGTTCTCGACGACCTCTCCTGACGAGAAGCCGGAGTACGTTGTGGCCATGGTGGCGGAACAACTCCAACTGCCAAGAGTGTTGTCCTCTGCCTGGTGCTCCTCCTCAAGCCCTGTGTCTCTGCTGACCGGTCAAGGATCAAGCGAGAACCAGGTGTCCTGCGTGACTGCTCCATGGCATCCAGGTGCCTGCCAAGTCGTCTAGCCCTTTCTGACTCTGGGTCCAGTCTCGGTCTCTTCTTGCTCTTAGGCTTCTCAGGCATCTTCCCCTTTCCCTTATCCTAACCTGATCCTGCCATCTGACTGCTGCTGCTGTCACTGCACGCACGTAGGTAAAGGTAGGATAAGTATGGAACCTAGTACATCTACAAGCAAAGCACCGCTAGGAAAGAATGCGCAGTAGAAGCCCTAGAACTGAAAGAAGGACATGATCACTAGGCAAATATGCAAAGTAACAACAGTGATCATCGACTATATGTGGCTGGTGCGAGTCATCTAGTGCATAGTCAAAATAATGGCAATTAATTCTAACTGTAGACTAGACAGGAGGCAAACCCTAGACATGCAATTAACAGATAAGCAGGAATTTAATTGCATCCTAGGTTGAGTCAATTAGCTAATTAATGCAACTAATCATGGGTAGTTAATTCAATTGCATCAATTAAAGCTAACTACTCGAAAAGCAGGGCATATGTCAATGAATTGGAAGAATTAGCATGATACCCTGGGAGAACTCGACGTGCCGAGAAGAACGAACACCACGGGCTTGCTCCGATCACCAAAAAAGTTGAAACTTTGAGGTAGCCGGCAATGGAGATAGCCGAAGATTCTCAACTTTGCCCTAGCAGGTGTCTGTGCTCGTGTGCCCGGGGAGGGTTGAGAGCGGCGGTGGTGGTAGCATTACGAAGGGCGACGATGGCTCGGTGGGACGGACTAGCAGCACGGTGAAGGGGAGGTGCGTGCGATGGCGATTGCGCGCGGGGGCAGGGCGAGCTGCGGGCGTGAGCGGCGGCGCGCGGGGCGAGCAGGTGCGGCTGCGGGAGTTTGCCGGCAAGTGGGGTGGTGCTGCTGGGTGAAGCTGGCAGCGGCGCAAGGTCGGGGACGATGACGACGAGCGGCGGAGGCGTTGAGGTCGTGAACTCGGCGTCGGGGGAGCGAATGAGGAAGGAACCAAAAACTCCTCTGACCAATTTTGACCTAGGTCAAATTGACAATAGACGGCCGAGATTCGTCAAGCAATGAATAAACGGTCACAAATCGGGAGATGCTTCGCGTGATCAACCATAGTGACCGGACGGTACAGTCTCTGGACTGGACTGTCCGGTCTGCTCTAGGTCTGCTGGCGAACCATACAGACCAGACAGTCCGATCACTAGGACCGTACTGATGTGGACAAGGGTTCCCGATCTTCCGAAAGTTTTTGGATACGTTGATTTGGTCGGAGGCGACACACAAATCGATCCGGCTTCAGAACAGCACGTTCTAAACCCCGCAATCGCAGCACGACATCTCCTCTGGTTATCAACCGTCCTAAAATTATTGACCTCGCTGAGAAGGCTAATCCCTGCCTACGAATCAAGAACACAAGCAAGAACAAAGAAGAAAGCAACACAATTGCAGATGTATTATGAATCTCACAAAGTTGGGGTCTCACAAACCGTGATGACGGTGAAACTGTTATGAACAGAATAATCTAAGCAAAACCCCAAACCCTAATGGTGTGATGGTGGCTGTATATGAAGACCCTAGGGTCGTGCAAGACCCTCTGGATGCACCCCTACTTGGGCTCAACTAGATACAAAGCCCAAAGGCCAAAAAACAGGCGACACAGCACCGAAACAGATTCTGGACTCTCTCTTGTTTTGACGATTCCCGATGACTTCAGACGAATTTTGATATGAGACCGGCGGCATTGGAAAGGTCTTCTTCTTATCTTTCCGTGCATATGTAGAATATCCAAATCCGAGTCCGTATGCGTCTTGGGCATCCGTTTTAGTGCAGACTGGTCCAGAGCCCCGAAACAGACTCGAAGTCGGTTTTGGTTGGGCCTCCACCTTGGCTTCCACGTCCTTGCTGGTCCTCCACGTCTCTAAGTCCTTCTTCCATCATCTCCTGGTCCTCTCCATGGTTCCTAATTACAATATAATCATTAGGTAGCAAACCATTCTCAAAAGTGACATATAATGAAGAATGTAGGAACGAGCTCACCTCTAAATTTAGTCGTCGTGCACGAGCTCTAGTCATTGGACCTTGCAAGTCCAAAATTGGAGGAGTGTTGCATGTATCCTTAGGAGTGATGTCCTCATCACGTACTGTCCGGTCTCTACGACCAGACTCTTCAGAACACTGTGCCTGAGGGCACTGACCGAACTGTACGGTCTGAAGATCGGACTGTACGGTCACTACCAAATTTTTGTTGAATCAAGGAATTTCTCCATTTTCCAAGTGCCCACGCTAAACACACAATTAAACACTACACTTGGAACATAGAGGGAACTCTTAAACACTCTTTTTCAAATAGTGGCACTCTATGGCCTCATAGTTTTCACAAATGCCAAATGAAAGATCGAGCAAATAAGAACCAAGGCAATAAAGAATCAAATGGGTATGTATGAGCCTTAGTCCATGAACCGCGTGAGTAGATTTAACCTCGGAGTTCATAAGAGCTTCCTCAATGGGCATGAAGCACAATCCTTTCCTTTGGTCACACTTATGGAGATGTAATCTCATATAGAGCATGAGGCACAAATATCTCCAAGTGAGACAAGCCTCCTTTGTGTTTCCTATATGATGCATGCAACAAGAATTTTACATATGCAATGAAAGTAATCATGACATGTGAATGCGAGCAATATTAAGTACAAGACACAAAGAAAACCTAACAATGTCAAGTTTGATCCCCTCCCAAGCTTACTCACTATAAGCCATGCCCTTGCCTTGAGAGAAATCAAACAACCATCTCAAGCACTCCCGCTTGCTTATAGCTATCTTGGATGGGTTAGACATTGACTAATTTTTATGTCTTTTTCTTTTAGTTATTTACTCATGCATGGATGCAAAGCATACTAGTCACAAAGGAGTCCTAATTACCATGCAATGCAAGAGAAAGAAAAACACACTACAACTACCAAAAACTAACACGGTTACCTCCCTTATGAGTAGATATGTCGTTGAGGTCCATGTCACTTGTGGTGGACTTCACATGATCTCCATGAAGGCGCTCGGTCCACCACTACCACCATCTAGGTCTTGTTCTTGGGCACCCACTTGTACGTAGCCGATCTCTCAAGATCAGCATCGCTCTTTGATGAACAAAAGGAGGGAGAGGCAAGGTTCTCAACATTGATGGCCTCAAAAGTAATCTCAAGGGCCTTGTACTTCTCATAAAGCTCTACATGATCACCCTTGAGTTTGTCATAAATCTTGTTTAGGGCATCATGAGATGTGACAAGGTCCTTGAGCTCACTCTCAAGCTCACCAATACGGTCCTTAGCCAACTTACACTCTTTTCTTACCACATCCAATATTTTGGATTTCTTGATGGCGATGTCGCGGGCTTGCTCAAGCATACTCCACAATTCGGCACAAGTGTGCTCCTCGTCATCGTTGTCATTACTACTCTCATCCTCACTCTCCCCAAGTTGGCTCGAAGCCATAAGGCGACCACTTCTTCATCACTTGATGAGGTGGACTCATCACTTGAGTTGTCGCTTGTCCACTCCCCCACAAGTGCCTTGCGAGAGAACTTCTTCTTGTAGTCTTGGGGCTTGCCTTTGCCCTTGGATTTGTCTTTGTTGAAGACTCTCTTCTTCTTTTGCTTGGTTTTGGGGTCTTCTTCTTCTTCTTCACTTGAATCTTGTGACTTGAATGCTTCTCTCTTGGGCTTTGGGCACTCATGAACAAAGTGACTCTTCGAGCCATAATTGAAGCACTTGCCCCGGGACTTGGAAGTGAACTTGTTCTTGAAGGTCTTCATTTTCTTCATGAGAAGAGCCAAGTCCTCGGTCAAGTCACCCTCATCATCATCTTCATCTTCATCATCGGTGTCCACCTTCTTCTTGCCTTTCTTGCTCTTGCTTGATTCTTGCTTGTCAGCTTGTAGAGCAAGGTTGGATGGTTGAGGATCATCCATCCCTTGCTGATAGCTCTCAAAGGCGGTGATCTTGCCAAGTACATCCTTCATGGTCTTGGTCTTGAGGTCACTCTGCAAGATGTATGTGATGATGGACTCATACTTGGAGTCTTTGAAAAGCCTCAAGAATCTTCTGATGACTTCCACGGGCTTGAGCTTGAAATCATCCCCAAGTGCATTGATCTCCTCCACTAGCACATGAAAACGAGAATACACAACATTAGCCTCTCATGTGGCAATCTAGCAAAGTTATCATACTTATTCATCAGCACATAGTATCTTTCCTCTTTGACATCACTAGTACCCTCGTGGATACTCTGAATCTCAATCTAGATACCGTGTGCTGTCGAACTAGCATCCAATCTAGCAAACACATCCTTGGAGATGCATGAGAACAAAGCATTCTTGGCCTTAGTGTTGTTCTTAATGAAGTCAGGCTACAGAAGGTTAGCATCCGCATCGGACTCATGGGTCACCGTCCATATCTCTGGATCAAGGGACTTAATGTAGGCTTACATACGAGCCTTCCAATACCCAAAGTCCTCCCCATTGAATATGGGAACACCCCCCATCTTTCCCAGCATCCTTACTCAAGGCAGTGAAGCCTCAAATTGAGCACATGGCTCTGATACTAATTGTAAGGACCGAAGGCCTACCGAGAGGGGGGGTGAATCGGTAGCCGACCATGATTTCAAATACTTCAGTTTCACGCTTCTAAAAACCTAACGAATCATTGCAACCTAAACAATTCTAGTAGGCCAAGACCCTACACATGCTAGTGTTGATGATGCAAAGCAAAGCGCGGAAGCTAAACACACTAGCCTATGCAAGCCACAAGTCACCCTATCACTAGAGCACACAATTGCGGAATAGTAAAGAGAGGGTCAAGGAATGCTTATGATTTTTTCCTGAGGTCTCAGAAGGATGGCACCTTCTCCTACTCCTTGTTGGACCACTCCCACCGGAGTCCTGGTCCCTCCCGCCACCAAGTGGAGTTCTTGCCCACAAGCCCGCAATCACTCCTCGAGTGAAGACACGATGTGCGTCACCGCTACACAAAGAACAAGCTTGCCTCCTTTGAGAACTTGCCAAACTCTCTGAGCCGACACGAGCGCTCACTAATGATGCCCCTTCTAACGCCGGGCTCAAACCGTGTACAAACTTGTGACGGTCTTCACAACCAATCATAATAGGCTCGATCACCGACACCTAACCGGTCTAGATCTCACCATAGACCAAGAGTAACAACCTAGATCACACCCTCAAGGACACCCTAGCCTTAGATGTGCAACATCACTCCATGTTACTCTCACTAGCACTCTCAAGATATCCAATATCCTCTCCTAGTGCTCTCCTCTTTTCCTCTTGGACCTTACCAAATATCCTCAGGTATTCCTCTGGCCAAGAGAGGTATCCAAGACCCCAGCAATGAAGTTATATAGGCTCCCAACCTCAAACTAGTCGTTGCTCCACAAAATTGCCTTTCTGGACACACTGACCGGACTGTTCGGTCACTGCATGACCGGACCGTCCGGTCACTCTGTAATGGCTCTCTCTAGCCGTTGGCTCCTCTATCCAGGCAATCCCCTTGTACTGACTGGACCGTCCGGTCAGTACACCAGACTGTCTGGTCTATACAACTGTCGGACAAGTCTGACACGTCGGACATCGTCATTGGACTCCAGGACGCTGGCTTCCTCTCTGCCCTGTGCTTCACCCGAACAGACCGGACCGTCCGGTCTTTATGGTCCCTCTCATAGACAGATTCCTCGCTCCTCGCTGGAAGTCCCAGACAACTCCACATAGTGACCGTACAGTCCGGTCTCCAGTGACCCCTCTATCCGGTCTCTATATCTAGAAGCTAAAACTCGTCGTCCTCACTTGACTTGGTTTCCCAGCTTCTCCGAACAGCTCCTTGGCTTCTCCATTGTCACCTAGTGCCTGTGATTTCACCGAGCAACCTTGCACATCACCGACTAGATATGACCTAAGAGAATGACCTAGACCCCCTTGATAGTCCAATTTTTCCTATGGACTCAAAGCCCTAACAACTACTCAAGTGTTCCAAACACTTGTACCATAGCTTGTTCTCCACTTTGATCCATCTTCATCAACCCTTGGACTCCATCAAGTTCACAAGCCTCCATGCTTGCGGTCATTGTCATCAATCGCCAAGGACACCATCATCCATATGATTTGCAATAGAGTTAAGATATGATTCCTACAAACACAACACTCGTGTAGATGTTAGCCCACAATTTCATAGTTGTCATCTATCACCAAAACATCCATACCATGGGGATCCAATCATCAATGATCATGAAGCTTACACTTGTTCAGTCCATCGCGATGGCGTTCCACCTGCCCTTCACCATGGCTTTGGTCCCTCGGCACCAAGACTCCATCTTGTACTTCTCTCGTGCATGGTCTATCACGGACAAGTCATGCCAATCCTTCACCATCTTGCTATCTTGTGTCACACATATCTTTGTATCATCGTTATGCCTTCTTTTGAATTCTTGTTTGAAGTTTTGACTTGATCAAGTTGCTTGGCTTGTCGTAATATTGCTTATATGGACCTATTTATTTGATACTTCTCCTTTTCATTACATAGGCCCATTTTCCTTACACAATTGTCCACTATCAAGGATGATCATTTGTATTCACACAACGTATATTCTTCATGTACAACCTGCTCATATACTCACAAAGAGAATTAGTTCTTTAATCACGTTGTCATACAACCACCAAAACCCACTAGGGACATAGATGCACTTTCAACATGTCTACTCACTTATCGAGCATATCTCTCAAAATGGATACATCATACTTGAATTGGAAGTTTGAATCTATGTACCATACAATGGCCCACTTTAGGTTGATGGCCACAGCTATCTAGTAGCTCCCATTCATGCACAGAAACATGATAAACTCTTTTGTCCTTGCACAGTGGGACATTACTCTTGCCACAACTTTGTACTACTCCATCATCCATATTAGCAACAATGACATGCAACACCAACATCTAAGGATCAAGGACTACCACTGGCCACTTATTCCTTTTGCTTTCTTTGACCATGTACATGAAATCATCATTAGAGTCAAAAGCTAATTGTATTACAGTTCATATGTAATGTATAACAAAGCAGCAGTATAGTTCATACCAAATTATAATTACAATGCAAATACTCTTACAATACTCATGTCCAATGTATCATAGTTGAAAAGGTCATATAGGTCAACATAGTCAACAAGGAAGTTACCATCCTCATTTTTGAGAAAGTGGCGAGGTTTGAAATACACAAGGAAGTGTCTCTTTTTCTGTTTACAGCCCAACAAATACAAGGTATGAAGCTGAGTGGCTGAAGGTCCTGGTTTTCTTATTTCAGATGGATTGGCCAGCAGTGGCATACCATACTTGAAATTCTTGTTGGGACTAGTCCATGCTGATGATATCATGGCCTTCTTTTTGGAGTCAGGCTTGTTAGCTACACTGTCAGATTTTGTAGGAATCTCCTTTACCTTCTCCTGGACCTTGTTGCCCATATCTTTAGTGCTTTTTGCTTTCTTGGTTCTCATAGGCACTACCTTTGATTGTCCATGCTTCTGAAGTGTTGAAGGTGCATCAACCTTGTTTGTAGGTTTTTGTTGTGTGGCAGCTACTACAGTTTTAGGTGGCTTAGGAGCACTAGGGGTTAATGTCATTTCCAGTGGGTCAGCGTTGACCACAATAAGACCCTTCCTCCATTGAACCCATTGTAGTAGGGCTTTTCCCAATGTTGTGACCTCATCACTTGGGGCACTTCTAGCACAAAATCTTCATAACCAGTATGCACATATTGGATATGGACAACCACATAGCCATAGAGTACATCAACATTATGCAGATTTTGTCGATCTGGACAAACCTGGCCTCTACCAAGCTCCACCTGGTAGCCACTGACATTGCCCAAAATAGCACAAGGTGCAGGCTCAGATAGCAGGCATAAAGAATCAGGTTCCAGATCTGGCATTGTTTCATGTTGCTCAACATTCTGATGCTCACCATGATGCTGGTCAGAATGCTTCTCAGGTTGCTTGTCAAGGTCAAGCTGCATCATGTCGTTGTCGAGATCATCATGCTCAGGCCTGCCAGCACCACCTTCAATGGAAGAAAAGTTGCTCCTTCGAGCATCTACTAGGCTTAGTTGGTGTGGACTATGGCCCATAGGCACGATTTTCAGACCTTGTGTTGTAAGGATGTTGGGGAGGCTGTTTACCACATCTTGTACCACTTTTTTTGCGAAGAAGTTCTATCATTTAAGCAAACTCATCTTTAGTCATCTTCCTCTTTTTGTTGTATCCTGACCATCCTAATTTCCAACCAACGAAACTTGATATTCCTCGCACGTGACCTGCAACGACAACAAAAAATGTATATACATCAGTTTTAGTTCTGTGTTGCTTTGATTGATCAGCAATAAAACATTGCAACTTGTGGCATGAGGACAAGTTGCTTGAAGAACTCACCTGGGTGCTCATTGTTTTCTAAAGCCTTGGTTAACGCATCTTGCCCATTGACTGAAGAATCTCCGTCACTGAGTTGCTTAAGTTTTTCAGCGACTTCATCTATTTGTTGGTTGTCGAAATTGATCTCCCCTAAGTCAGTAAGCTTGCCTCTAGCCCTTGGCCGGTTCTTGGACCGATAATTGGGGAACTGTTGCCACGGGTTTGGCCGACCCTCATGTTCTAACCTTCGATCTTCATCCATCCAGACCTGGAGTTTTCCCTCATACCCACTAGTCCCCAAGTGATGGTTGTGCTTGTTCTTCGCGCGAAGATCCTTGAACTTTTCACTTGTACTTTTAAATTCTTCTGTCCTCTTCAACTTGACAAAAGCAACATAATCTTCCTTTTTAAGATGTTGGAAGCGGTGGAACAGGGATTTGTCTCTCAACATGTATTCATTGACAAGGGTGCTCTTGTAGCTCCTCCAACATTTGGCTATGGCTTTCATGGTCCTCTTCATTGCTCGATCTATCCTTTATTTCTTCATTGAAGGAGAGATAAGGCATGATGTAGTCCTTGAACAGGGCCTTCTTGCTTCCAGAACTTGGAATGAACGCAGGTCTCAGTTTCTCCTTTTCTGCATGAAGCATATATAGAGTCGTGCAATATCTGGCCGTCAGACCACATCATGGTCTTGCAACTTATTTTTGCTCTTGCTCGCCGGAGTGCGACCATACATGCAAGACTATTGAAGGACACGCGCCATTACAACTCGAGGACATATTGAGCGGCACCAGCCTAGCCCTTGTGCACATGTTCATCGATCAGAAGTAGGTGAAAATTTGCGTTCTGCTAACGTACGGCTCTGGCCTATAGCTCCTCCAACATCAAGGACTGACCGATCACCACAGCGCAGTTGCGGCGCCGAGAAGAAAACGCTGACGTCGTTGATGACCAGCTCCAGCCGGTCGGTGCGATGCGCCATGCTCGTGTGTGTGTGCAGCGTTGCACTGTGCGGCGTGGCGAGATAGGCGTTTCCGCATTCCTGATACATACTACGCGGTATTGAGCCATCGCGTCGGGACTGTTGCACACAAGTGCTGATTGTTGTGGTAAGGCATCGAGCACAGCTCTGAGAGTATCTATGGTGTGTTCTGCGCCTCTGCGCGTGGTGCTGTGTGCAATATGTCACATGTTATCTATCCCTCTTAATTATACAGCCATCAAAATAATATCAGAGGCAATTGATAGGTGTATTATTTAGTAGGAAAAAAAATCTGTCTTGCTCGATGCTAAAACAAAGCAGTACTACTACTACTTTTGAGTTGGATGTGTACTGAAAACCAAACTGATACAGAGAAAGATAAATAAAGAAAACAGATTAAAACAACTGATTCTCTGTACTCGATCATGTAAAAGAAGGGCAGATGAACGAATGAGCACTGCTCGCTCATAGAAATCTCTACTCCAACAATTCCAGTGGCGCTAGGCACACAGTAGCGCAAAGCTCTGTCCCATCCCATGCACAAGGAATGCGTAGAAGAACGAGGCACAATATTCAATTCCTTTTTACCAAATCAAGCTCTAATCATGTCGAAATAATACTCGCTGCGCAATTCCAGTGGCCGCCATGAAGTGCCCGCTGCAGAAAACCCATGCTTCATAAAACAACGCGCGTCGAGCTATAACTCGTCCCTGCCGCAAACACTGTGCCCTCCGTGGCCATTGATCGAGCAGATCAGAGCTGCGCACTGTGCCGCGAGCTACCGCTCCCTCCCCTCATTCCTTTTTTCCCGGTACGTACCTTCTACTATATAATAACTCCGTCGCCCACCTCTTAGCTAGTACTAGTACAGTAGATTGTTGCGCTCCTCTTCGTCTCCGGCTGTGAGCCGTCGCGTTTGAACGTGTCGATTCTTGCTATAAATACTTTGTGCCAGCCAGGGCCAGGCCACCGCGCTTTGCTTTGCTCGCTAGCTCCAGCAACTGCAACTGCAACCGCTTCTCGGGCGCTCTTTGCCTGATCGGGCTAATAAGGGACCATGGAGAAGGCGGCGAGGCGCGCCGCCACGTGCCAGCGTTCGGTGAGTGGAACTACTACTCCTCGTCGTGCTCTCCCGACGAGCCTCCTGAGCTGCCGCGCTACGGCGGCGACGCGGCGGTGGACTGGTGGTACGTGCCGGACCCAGACGCCTGCAGCGACGTCTGGTTCAGGTACTCGCCGCCGCGCAAGCCGGCGCCAAAGAAGGCCAGGAGGCGGGACGGTGGTGGAGTGGCTGCGGTCGCTACACCAGCAGCAGCTGATGAGAAGCGGCGCTACGACGGCGGCGGGAAGAAGGCAAGGGCGTCGGACAGAGTGGTGGCGAAGGGCGGCGCCGCCTGCAGGGTGGTGAGGCCCGTCGACGAGGATCTGTACCAGGTGCCGCCGCCGGAGTTTGCTCCGCAGCGGCCAAGACGGGTACGTGACAGAGGAGATCGACTGCATGAGTTTCATGACTACTGATCGGTTCAGGATTTGTTTACATAACTTTTGCATGTGTTGTGTGCTTTCGTACTTTTACTGAAGTTTTTTGTTGCTTTTGCGTGCAGAAGAGGAGCCTATGGATGGGTTGCTTTGGCGGCCTCAATTGCGTCGCATGAAGGATCGCTCGCTCAAGGAAAATCTCTATTAGTAGCTAGCTTGTAGAATCTGTAGTACTAGTATTTGTGCTCTCCTTTTCCTGCTTCTTGTTGTATTTTTCTCATTGTAGTCGTTCCAATACTCCATGTTAGCTAACACTGCGTTTAGATGTTGGTATTGAGGGTCAAAATTCGGAATTGGAATTCGTTTGAATTCAATGCAAGTGTTTGAATGTCAAATGAATTTGCTCATAGAGTTAGGCCCAATTCTGAACCGTTTTCCTCCTTGCCTACTTACCCCTTCCTCAATTCGGAGCCCACCCGCTCGGAATCGGCTGGAATTCGGCGTCATCCCCACACCCGAGCGCACCCGAGCATCGGCGCCGCCCCCACCCCCGTCAACTCCGTGCACCGCACGTTCCTCCCCCTCCCGAGCGTGTGCGCCACCCCCGCCCTGCCACCTCCCCCACGCCTTTTGTCCCATGCGTCTCGGCCCACATGACTGTGGCTTCGAGCTCGGGCACGGCAGCAGCCCGCTCGTCGCCTGTCGGAACCAGCGACGTCTTCTTTCCTAGGACTGGCGGCTTCGAGCTTGGGCGTGGCAGCGGCCCGCACCCCCCCCCCCCCCCGACGGCGGCTTCGAGCTTGTTCTTCTCCAAGTCCGAGGGTCGCCCTTCTTCTTCTTCTTCTCTAGGTCTGGCGGCCACCCGCCTTGTTCTTCTCCAGGTCCGAGGGTCGCCCTTCTTCTTCTTCATCCATATATGTTGTACTGTTCTGGCTTTTGCTTTCCAATTCCTCATATCTTACATCCAAACATCAAATGGAATTGATTTGATCCGATTTCCATTTCAACGAATTCCTTTGACAACCAAACAAAAACACTGAATTGATGCTCAACTCCAATATCACGTTGATTTGGTATTGGATGTCAATTTAATTCCACCCTTTCAATTCCGACATCCAAACATAGCCTAAGGGGAAAACTAGTAATGTGAGATGATGGAATGTAGTACAGTATATTATACTGGCAGTGTTTGTCTATCTTGAGTTTCTTTTGTTTGTTTGTTTTTGTGAACAGTTGACCTTTCAGTTCTAGCTTTCCTGGTAAATTTTTTTTTCTTGCAAATGGATACACGATGCGCATGCGTGTGGCCCGCCACGCAATATAGACGCAGGCCGAGACAGACTTGGGATGCACACCGAATGCTGCACGGTGCACGCCGGTCGCTCGAGGACGAGAGCGACCAACCATATCATGGTTGCCAAACGTGCATGCATCTTCTGGCCTAGATATACAGTGATAATTCATGGCATGCCCAGTGGATACAGCAGCGGCTACCAACACCTAGTACTAGATGCAACCTTGGACGAGTAGCACTATATCTATATATAGAATTTTCCCTCATTGGAATACTACTCCAGTTTTTTCCCTCGCTGTGATACACTAAGGCTACGCAGTAGAGCTAGCTAATGACTACTGACTGTACGCAGTAGGTTAATTTGACTGAATATTGAACCCACCAGCAGCTCATCGAGTGAGAACGTTCGAGCGAGAACACAGCATGGAAATTTAGATTTCTTTCCTTTGTGTTAACCTTTTCAAAATGGAAAATCAAGTGCAATTCTCTCTACTCTGCGGATAATAAGTTAATCGTTCGAGCGTCTAGCCGTTGCCTCAAGGGTCAAGTCTAAGATCTCTGCCAGTGCCAGTGCCACTATCCGCTCTGGCTCCAGCCGTGGTCGCGGCCGCCTCAAGGTATGTGTGCGGTGGACTGGACGTGTTTGCTTTGCTACGCGTCAATTATCAAGTCACCGTACCGTAGCATATGTAAACATGTTGTTGATTTGCATGTGCGGTGTGCAAAGCAAGCCACACATACGGGTTGCGCGCGCCTCCACCGAACGCATGCATGCAGTCCACGAACACAGACAGTGAACAGAGCTGCACTGCACCCACGTCGGCGTCATGCCCTCACCCGTTTCCCACATTCGTGCTCTTGCCGCTCGCCGGCCGGATTGATAGTGCACCTCCTTTTTGCTCGCCAGAGCAACCAAGGACGCGAGCTGCATGCATAAAATGGGCCACAAACGCCATTACAGCAAGACGACAAGAAGCGCGACAGTGGCGGAGTCGTCGTCTCTGGCTCTCCTCTCTCTCTCTGCATGCCTGTACCTTCACCGGAAGTGAATGCGGCTTCTAGCACTGGGCGATGCTAGTAGCCTCTCTCCACGCCACGCCCGAGGCCTGCTGCCACGACCAGCAGCAAAAGCACAGCACAGCAACAGTGGCCATCGATCCGATCCATCAGCGCAACTAGTTACATTACACATGTTCGGTCAAGGTGGATTTTTTAACATAAAAGTAACTACATCTATATATATATATATATATATATATATATATATATATATATATATATATATTTTGACTAACGACGCAGATTATATTGGCAGCAGAGCACAGGCCGTAAATTATTGATCGACCAATCGGTGGACAGCAGCAGGCCTGCCTGGTGCTGCTGCTGCCTTTTGACGCGCCGCGCACGATCGTTTGCTGGTCCTCTTCGATCGTTTGATGCCTTGATGATGGGCTGGCTGGCTCGGTGCGTCGTCTCAGCTCTCTCTGTGCGCGCGTTCCGCATTCGTGGCGTGCACTGCGCTCTGGGGCCGTCACGTCGTCGGTGCTGTCGCAGCTGAACCATTCATGATGATGCACATGAGCGTTTCCTCGCAAAGGAGAGGAATGAATGATGAATGAACAAACAAACAAAGGACGTCTGTTGCTTCATTGCACTAGCAAAAAGCTTTACTCCTACCGCTGTGTTGTGTCAAGTATTCGGTGTTCTACCTTATTGCACGTACACAAAATATTTTTACTTTGTCCGTGCTGATTGCTCGTACTCCTGCCCATTTCTTTAACAACACTAGTACGGTTACTTACATTTCAGTAACAACACTAGTACTCAAGAATTGGAGAAGAACGTCTAGAGTCTGGACCACCTTCATCGTTGCCATCTCTGACACTACATGGACTTTAGCCAACCATTTTGCTTCTTGGACCTTTCACACGTCCGAATGTAGGGTAGCGTCCCAATGTACTTTGAAGAGTCTACTGACATCTTTCGCCATCCGGAGAGGAAACGTCAACACGACCTTTCCACACTTTGACTTGATGCTTCATATAAGTACGTACGTTCCACTCGATTCAGTATTGTTGATAAAAAAAATGAGTAGAGTGTCTACGTACTCCTGTGGCAGTATACGCCATTCAGTGGTACACTCTACACAGCCATGGCGTACACTGTCATGCCACATGGAGCCATCCTCAAATAAAGTTTTCAAGTGGCAATGTACAGTGACAGCACGTTCTGAATATTCATGTTTTCTTCTGAGCCATTATTATCAGTAAGCGTGCACGTTCTCGTACCTTTAGTAGCTAGTACTACTTTTCTATGTGGGAATTTTTCTTCAGAAAATTCAGAACGAAATGTGGAAACATTACGCAGGAACAGGCCGTAGTACATTACTAGGAACAAGCTCTACTACTAGTATTTCTTGATAACTTTGTAAACGATGCTATCAGTAAGCGTGCACATTGTTAAGGTGAGTGGTAATTTTGGGTGTAGGCCTTTCGTAAAGACCAAGGTATAGTAAGAAACAAGCAGATGCTATAAATTTAGTACTCCAGGAAAACCACCAACGACATTCTTGGCAGAACTGTCAACTGTGCCTTTGATTTTGATGATAGCTAGCCCGCCTAGTATAGCCAATCGCGTATAGATGCGTGTGCTGGACCGATTCAGTGCCAAAAGTGTCCGCACCGCACGCGTCGGGTGCACGAGAGGACGACGCGACCCAATATTAAACTGGTTTGAGCTAATCAAGCTGTACTCATTGCCCAAATAATAGCACCACGACGAGGAGCAGCATCGCGTCAAGAACCGGGGGCCCCTCTTGCACGCTGAAAAGCCTGCGGAACGCAGCACAGAGGCATGCATCGACACAACACAGGCTTCCATCGAGCATCCATTGAAGCCGAGCCGAGCCCCCATGCCGCGCTCATAAACGCGCGTCAAACCTGTTGTCTCTGCTGCCTGCGCCACTGTCCCCTCGGTGCCGGTAGCGAGAGAGAGAGGGAGAGAGAGAGAGCTCGTCGCTGCTCGCTGCAGCAAAGCTAGTAGTACTCCTCGCTGCCTCTCTCATTCCTTTTTCCCACTCCCGCTCGCAATAACTCCAGCGCATTACTCCTCGCCTGCTCGCTCGTCGTCTCCGGAGCAACAAGCAGCGCTGCGTCGTGGCGTGTTCGCTCCTGCGCCCGGTGCTTCGATTCGATTCCTGCTATAAATACGAGCATCTTGGCCACACTGCCCATCTCATGTTCTCAGACGGACACTCAGTCATACCACCATAGTAGGAGTGCTACTCGCTTCTTCTCTGCTTCTTGTAGCTTGTTCATACTACTAGTAGGAGCACAGCTCAGCTTCTAGGGAGAGATCCTTTCTTTGCCTGTGAAGAGACTAGTACTAGCTACTAGGCCATGGAGAAGGCGAGGCGGCGGCGCCACGTGCCGGCGTTCGGGGAGTGGAACTACTACTCCTCGTCGTCGTCCCCTGACGAGCCGCAGCTGCCGCCCTGCTCCGGCGGCGCCACGGCGGCGTGGTACGCGCCGGAGCCGGAGGCCTGCAGCGACGTCTGGTTCAGGTACTCGCCGCCGCCGCCGCGCAGGCCGGCGACCAAGAAGGCCAGGAGGCCCGCCGTCGCGCCGCAGGAGAAGCTGTACTACGGCGGCACGAAGGGGGGTGTCGTCGCGCCGGTGGGGCGAGCGAGGTCGTCTGGTTCCGCCTCCGCGGCGAAGGGCGGCGCGCGAAGGGTGGTGCGGCCCGTCGACGCGGATCTGTACCAGGTGCCGCCGCCGGACTCCGTCTCCGGCCGGTCCGGAAGGGTACGTACGTGGCGCAGCAGAGCGTCTGCAGAAACAGTTTCCCTGAATTGACGAGATGATGTTCATGTTAGTTTCATGTGTGTTTGCGTTGTTCTGATCTTCCTTTTTTTTTTCTTGCAGAAGAAGAGCCTGTGGATGGGTTGCTTGGGCCTCAACTGCGTCGCCTGATGGAAGATGTTTGGAGCAACAACAAGCTGACCTCTGGAATCTTGACTAGTAGTAGTAGTAGTATTTGGGTTGTTTCGTGATGAGTGTTTTCGGTCTCGGTTGATTAAGCTCAGTTTGTGGCGTGTTAGTTATTCACTACCTGCTTGCTTTGGTGCTTGCCGGTGTGGTTACATGCTCTATGAAGCACTAGTGATGGTCTAGTTACATTACATGTTCTATGAAGCACTGCACTACTGATGGTGTAGTTACATGTTCTATATGAAGCACTAGTGATGTATTGTGCCTATTTTAAGTGATGTGAAAGGATGAAATGGAGCATCTTTGTCATGTGGTTTTAGTAGTTTTTCGAAGCCATCTTCCGATTCATATTTTTCGAGGTTCCATCTTTGTCATGTTCTATATGAAACGGAGTACGTTTCATCAGTGCTTGCTGTTGCATATGTAGTGTGTTATCTTTTCTTGGACAGATCTTTATTGCAAAGTGCAATGCTTAGTCAATTCTCGGGGATCGTAGAATCCGCACGCTTCTCGGATATCAGTGACAAAATTAACTTTGACCAGCTCTCGCAGTCTTGCTGAAATGTGGCGTGTTTCGGTGTCACTTGTGGAGTTGTGGACAATGTTTGCCGTTCACAAGCTGTATTTGTTTTTTTCTTTTCTTCTATCCGCGCTGTCATTCGATTGTCAGAGTGGCCCACTCGATGTGGAATGGCACGATTCGACAAACTTTTTCTCTGTGATTAGTGACCCTTTTACTGTACCACAGTATTCTGGATCCTGGCATAGGCATTCATGTCGGACCTCTGTTTTGTATTGGCATCTCTCTGCTTCTGTCGTGCCATGTGCATCAAGAATGTGTAGTATCTTCTCTTCCACCTCAGTTTGCCAGATCTTTTGTTTTCTCTCTGATCATGCGTTATAGCTTGAGCGGTGGTTTGTAAACGACATAAGTCAGTTCTAAAAAGAACTCCATGATGGAATACAACCAATAGAAACCAGCTCGGAAAAAGACAGCGGGCAAAAAGAAAAAGAACCTGAAAGGTTCAGAACAAGTGTTTCCATTCTGCGCAAAATGATATAGGAGTAAAATAATGCTTCCATACGTACGCATGCATGATGCACATGGGACCCAAAGCTGGTTCCTTTTCTGGAACTGACCACCCCTTTTGTGCAGAAGCCCCATTGAATCGACTTGCTGGAAGTGATGAGTGAGTCACCATGATTCACTACTCGATGGGCAAGGCTAATAAAGTTGTGTTGTGTTAGTACTTATATTTGCATATTTTCTGTTGTAGATCATGGTATCAACCGCTAGTAGCATTTTCAATTTACGCTTGATTCTTGAAAAAGAAAAGCTTAGTGGAACAAACTTTATTGATTGGTATTGTAACTTGAGAATTGTTCTCAAGCAAGAGAAAAAGGAATATGTTCTAGAGCTTCCCTATCCTGATGAACTACCAGAAAATGCTACTGTCGCTCAGAAAAGGGAGTATGAGAAACATACCAATGATGCAATTGATGTTAGCTGTCTCATACTTGTCACTATGTCCTCTGAGCTTCAGAAGCAATATGAGAACGTGGATGCCCATAATATGATTGAGGGACTCCGTGGTATGTTTGAGAACCCAAGGTCTGAGAGGTACAACATCTCAAAGTCCTTGTTTGCGTGTAGGCTAGCTAAAAGTGGTTCTGTTAGTCCTCATATGATCAAGATGATTGGTTATATTGAGAATCTGGTGAAACTTGGTGCTGCTCTACAACCTGATTTGGCCACGGATGTGATTCTTCAGTCGTTTCCCGCGAGCTATGAGCCTTTCATTTTGAACTTTCAAATGAATAGCATGGAGAAGACATTGACTGAGTTGCATGGGATGCTTAAGACAGTTGAGGAAAGCATCAAAAAATCTGGTCCAAGTCAAGTTAACTTAGTTCAAAAGGATAGCAAAAAGCGAAAGCGCAAGGCTAAGGCTAAGGCTACAGATGAGATCTCTAGCACTAAGCCTAAGCCTGCAGCAGCTCCTAATCCTAAACCGGTGGCTGGTGATCATTGTTTTCACTGCAAGAAACCCGATCATTGGAAGAGGAATTGCAAGCTTTATCTGTAAGAGCTGAAGAAGAAGCGTGGATGCTCGTGTCGGCAATGGTGCAAAGGTTGCTACATTGGCCGTCGGAGGTTATCCACTTTCATTACCATCAGGATTAGTTTTGGAGTTAAATAATTATTATTACATTTCCGCCTTAGGCAAAAACATTATTTATTCAAAGTGTTTGGAGGAAGATGATGGTTATGAGGTCATAATAAGGAACAAGTGTTGTTCCATTTATTTGAATGATATTCTCTATGGTAATTGCCCATTGGTGAATGAATTATATTACTTGGATCTTGAGAATAAGCTTATTTATAACATTGATGCGAAAAGGCTCAAGCCTAATGATTTGAATCCCACATATACTTGGCATTGTCGTTTAGGTCATATAAATGAGAAACGCATAAAGAAGCTCCATACAGATGGTCTTCTAAGTTCTTTTGATTTTGAATTAATTGATACATGTGAGTCTTGTTTACTTGGTAAAATGATTAAGTCTCCTTTCACATGAAATTGTGAGAGAGCGAGTGAACTATTGGGACTGTACATACGGATGTATGTGGACCAATGAGTTGCATGGCCAGAGGTGGTTTTCAGTACTTCATAACTTTTACTGATGACTTTAGTAGATATGGTTGCATCTACTTAATGAGGCATAAGTCTGAATCCTTTGAAAAGTTCAAAGAATTTCAAAATGAAGTACGAAATCAATTGGGCAAGACTATTAAACTCCTATGATCTGATCATGGTGGTGAATATTTGAGCCATGAATTTAGTGAACATCTAAAGCAATGTGGAATTATTCCACAATGGACTCTGCCAGGAAAACCCAATGGAATGGAGTATCCGAACGGAGGAACCGAACCTTGTTAGACATGGTTAGGTCTATGATGAGCCAAAGTGATCTTCCATTGTCCTTGGGGATACGCTCTAGAAACTGCCGTTTTCATACTTAATAGGATTCCATCTAAATCCGTGGAAAGGACACCATATGAGATATGGACTGGGAAGCATCCCGGATTGTCTTTTCTTAAGATTTGGGGATGTGAGCCTTATGTAAAACGTATGACATCTGATAAGCTTTCTTCAAGTCTGATAAATGCTTCTTTGTAGGATACCCTAGGGAAACCAAAGGTTATTATTTCTACAACCGGAAAGAGGGCAAAGTGTTTGTCGCTCGTAATGGTGTTTTTCAAGAGAAAGAGTTTCTCTCCAAAAGGGTAAGTGGGAGAACGGTGCAACTTGAAGAAGTTCAAGAAGCTCTAGAAAATATTTCTTCTTCCGCTATACCACAATTGGATGAACAAATTGTGGTTGAACCAATTGTTGAAACACCAGCCCCGCGTAGGTCAGAAAGGGCACGTCGCGCTCCTGAAAAGTTCACGCTCCTAACCACGGGGCAGCACGACATATTATTGTTAGACAATGATGAGCCTAAGTCTTACAGTGAAGCAATGATGGGACCAGACTCTGAGAAATGGCTTGGAGCCATGAGATCCGAATTAGAATCCATGAGAGAAAACCTAGTTTGGAACTTGATAGATCCGCCTGAAGGTGTAAAAACCATTGAGTGTAAATGGGTTTTTAAGAAAAAGATAGATATGGATGGAAATGTTCACATCTATAAGGCACGATTGATGGTGAAAGATTTTAAGCAAATTCAAGGGGTTGATTATGATGAGACCTTCTCGCCCGTCGCTATGCTAAAGTCTATACGGATCCTTCTAGCAATTGCCACATTTTATAATTATGAGATATGGCAAATGGATGTCAAAACGGCTTTCCTTAATGGAAACCTAAGTGAGGATGTGTACATGACATAGCCTGAAGGTTTTGTCAATCCACAAAATGCTAGGAAGATATGCAAGCTTCAAAAGTCCATTTATGGACTAAAGCAAGCATCTCTGAGTTGGAATCTTCGCTTTGATGAGGTAGTCAAAGAGTTTGGCTTCATTAAAAATGAAGAAGAGCCTTGTGTTTACAAAAAGGCTAGTGGGAGCGCGCTTGTCTTTCTGGTCCTTTATGTGGATGATATATTGCTGATCGGTAATGATGTTCCATTGCTTGAAGTTGTTAAGACTTCTTTGAGAAAGAGTTTCTCTATGAAGGACTTAAGAGAGTCAGCTTATATTTTGGGCATTAAGATCTATAGAGATAGATCAAAAAGGCCAATTGGATTATGCCAAGACACGTACATCGACAAGGTATTGAAACGGTTCAATATGCAAGATTCCAAGAAAGGTTTCTTGCCCATGTCGCATGGCATTACTCTTAACAAGACTCAGTGTCCTCCAACACCTGATGAGATAGAGAAGATGAGAGCGATCACGTATGCTTCGGCTATCAAATCCATCATGTATGTCATGATATGTACGCGCCCAGATGTAGCTTTCACTCTAAGCGCTGCAAGCAGATTCCAATCAAACCTAGGAGAAGCTCACTGCATGGCTAGTAAGAATATCCTAAAGTACTTGAGAAGAACTATGGGTATGTTTCTAGTCTATGGAGGTGAGGAGGAGCTCATTGTAAATGGTTACACTGATGCTAGCTTCCAAACTGACAAAGACGATTTGAGATCGCAATCTGGATATGTGTTTTGCCTCAATGGAGGCACGGTGAGCTAGAAGAGTTCCAAGCAAGATATGGTTGCTGACTCAACAACAGAGGCTGAGTAACTTGCCGCTTCAGAAGCTGCAAAGGAAGCTATTTGGATCAGAAAATTTGTTTCTGAGTTGGGTGTGGTTCCTAGTGCGTCCAGTCCAATGGATCTCTATTGTGACAATAGTGGTGCCATTGCGCAAGCCAAGGAGCCTAGAGCGTATCAAAAGAACAAACACGTACTACGGCGTTATCACCTCATCTGGGACATCATCGCTCGAGGTGATGTAAAGATATCCAAGGTGCACACGAATTCAAACATCGATGATCCGTTGACAAAGCCTCTCTCTTAGCCCAAGCATGAGCCACATATGAGATCCATGGGTATTAGATATCTGCATGATTAATGTATGAGAGATTGTGTAATGTCTATGTTTATATGTGATTGAATAAAGTGTTGTTCTGTTCCATGGATAGTAGTTATTACATTGATTAACAAGTACGTGACTTGTTTGTGAAACTCATTATTTTTCATAATATTATCCTAAAATGATCCCTAGTTTCTTATCATTATGTGGGACAATGATGATTCATGAACTAGCACATGTATTGATTCATGATCATGTTTCACAGATCATAGATATTGAGAAACCATGTGGATATGTGCCATGGTTTGCAATATATATGATGAGTAATTGATTTGAGCGGATTTGATGTTTGAGTTGAAATGCGGGAATCCAGGGATTGCATGGGTTTGTATATCATGGTTATGACTAACCGGAGTTGGTGGAGATATTGGTGATATTGCAGGAGATGGGAAATATGTTTGCTTGTCTCATGATGTGTAGGTCACTCGAGTCGACTTGGCGGTCAACGGCGAGAGGATCGGGCACAAGTAGGGGACTTGGGGCCAGACGATCGGGATGTCGGGTGAAGTCTAGGGTGATCTACACCATACACGTGGAGAGGCAAGAAGCACGGACGGTTTTGTGGTTGTGCCTCAAAACCGTGGTGATGATGAAGACGGCGTGGCGACCAAGTCAAGGCGAACGGGATGCCGGTGCAAGTGACAAGAGAGCCCGATGGACAGGGACTAGGATAGACTTGCCGGTGGTCAGGATCATGGGACAAGGTGACATGTGTCGACATCGAGAAGTTATGCTTTGAGAAGTGTGCAAGGCGGTTTCCTGGTTTGGGCCTCAAAACCGATGGTGGTGGTTGGTGGTGCACGTGGCACCATCATAGAGCTTGCTTCGAGATGAAGCAAAGACGTGAAGCATCCGGTGGCATTCGGACGATGAGGAAAAAGATAGATGGTTATGCCCCCGGTGGTAGGTGGGTGTGTTATGTAGGTCAAGGGTAGAGTGGTCATGTGGACAATAGACCCTAGGCCTATATAAGGAGAGGTATGGCTAGTGGGAGAGGGGCCTCTCTTTCCATTAGCCTTATGTTAGGACTCTATTCAAAGTGCTAGGAGAGGACTTCATGTTTTAGAGGAGAGGAAAGGGTGTGTGAGAGACATCTCTTGCTCTTCCAAATAGTGGGAGGAAGAGGGTGGCTTCCTAGCCTTGTACCTATGGATCTTGTAAGCACCTTTCTATGATATGAGGAGTATTTTCATGCTCAAGATTTCCTTCTTCACTTGAATCCCGAAATTCCCTTTTTCCTATTTTTGAGCTATTTTCGTTGTGATTTTCGATCTCATTTTTGGACGAGTTTTTGGCTCGGATTTCTTGAGAAACTTGTTGCTAGGATGAGCTAGAACAATCCTCTATGGATCCTTGACCGAATCAATAGCTCTAGCACCTTCGATTTGAAGGATTTCTCAAGTTTCTTCTTTTTGGTGTTCTTGGCACAAGATCTGAAATTCATGATGATTCCTTGAGCCAATTGAGATGATTTTCTAGGATTAGGGTCGTGATGTGATGAGGATTCACTGGTCCAAACATTGCATCATTTGGAGTTTGTTTGGTTAGGTTTTGGAGAAGATTTGCCAAATTCTCGAAAGTTTCTGCTGTTCTATCGGGGTCAATCGGCACTGACGACGACCAGGACCGGCACTGTTGGTGGTCTCAGAACCCCGCACCAGCACTGCCGATGGGCCAGATTGGCACTGCCGATGGGCTTGTGATAACCTTGTGTACAATGACAATGATAGACCTAAGCAACTGTTGTACTCACTTGATAAAAATATTTGGGGGGTTAAAATTGCTGCTCTAGAAGAAACTGCTGAATTCAATACCTTGAACTGTGAGCAACTGTATAGCAAGCTGAAATCTCATGAACTGTCTAGGAAATCTCATCCTAATCTTGTTATTCCTGCTTCTAGCATGACTTTGCTTTCTAGTTCTCAGAAGGGTAATCACAGTTGTGCTTCTTATAGAACTAACCCCTTACTTGATAAGTCTTCTTTGGAGTTTACTTTGTCTTCTCTTGCTGCAGCTTCCGATAAACAGATGGAGTGCATTCCTAACGAGGAGCTGTCCTTGCTCACAAGGAAGTTCAGGAAGTTCTACAACAACCGAAAGGAGAGAAGAGGAGGTGGTTCAAGAACCTGCTTCGAGTGCAGTGACCCGGGACACTTCATTGCTGACTGCCCCAAGAAGAAGAAGAAGGTTGGGTACCGCGACAACAACACTGAAGACTTCAAGCAGAAGAAGAACCGCTTCTACAAGAAGGACAAGAACTCCAAGAAGTTTGCCAAGGCCATTGCACGCGCCTGCGTTGCCGCCTTGATCGATGTCGACCTCACATCAAGCGAAGGCCTCACAAGCTCAGAGGAGGAGATTGAGAAGCCACGAGTCAAGAGGAAGGATGATTTCACCGAGTTTTGCTTCATGGCAAAGAATGGCCACGACACCAACTCTGGATCCGACTCCGACACAAGTGAGGTACCTTCCACTCTTAATGAGCTCTCTTCTGAACTTGATCATTTGCGCGATGTTTTACTCTTGCAAAATGATAAGCTTCGTAGTGCTATTCGTGAGAGTAGAGAGCTTAAGTCTAAGTTGAAGAGTGCTGATTTTGAAATTGCTTCGCTTAGGTCTAAGCTTGCTTGTGTTGATACTGCTGCTGAGTATGAGTCTTGCCAAGTTATGATGAGTGATCTTGCACAGAGGGAGAGTGTGCATGCTCAAGTTGCTAGTCAGCTTGAGAGTGCCCTCAAGGAGCTTGATGAGTTCAAAGCTAGACCAAATCTTTTGGGTGCATGTCAGAAGTGCCCCAGCTCATAGATGAGTTGGAAGCTCAGTCCCTCAAAGTCAAAGAGCTTGAGTCCAAGTTTCTTCATGAGATTCGCTCGAAAGTTCTCCCACATCCGTGTGAAGTGTGTGTCACCCTCAAGGACAAGCTAGTAATCACTAGGGAGGAAAACAAAGTTCTAGTTCAGGAAAATAACTATGTTGTTTCTAAGCTCTAGAGAACCCTAGTGAGTAAGGAAAATATTGAGAGTAACTTGGCAAGGGTAAAGGAGAGTGCTTCTAGGTCAACCTATAACTTAGGCTTGGGATTTGAGAGGTGTGACAAGGAGAGTGAGACTGGGTAAGTTTGTACCTAGCTCCAGCTACAAGGATGAGGAAAACACCATCAAACCCACTGACACATACTATCCACCCAATCCCAAACCCTCCTTCAACCCAAAGCAAACAGAGAAGCCAAAACCAAAACCTGCAATGCAAACCAAGCCTAATCCTAAGGGTGTCTACATTTGCATGTTTTGTGGTCGCAAGAGTCACTTGGATGAATTCTGTTATAGGCATAAGAGGATTGAGAGGAAGCAAGCTGAGTTGACTAGGGATGCCTTTTATGATGATTTTGATGGTTTTCAGCCTCACTCTTTTTCTCGTGCCTATCGTGGACAGGGTCATTCCTTATATGGCTTTGATTCACGAAACAGAGGCTTTGCACAGCAACGTTTTGGTGCCCCACGTTTTCCCTATCGTGGTGAGCGTCATTCGCATGGATTTGGCTTTCATACTGATGACCTCTATCCTCACAACCCAAGGTTTGAGTCGAGACGCTACTGATGACCTCTATCCTCACAACCCAAGGTTTGAGTCGAGACGCTTTGTCAGGCCACGTCATGGTTCTCGTCTTATGCATTCGAATGATAATGTGCAAAGAACTGTGATGACAACTACCGGTCATATGGTTAAGTGCTAGATTCCCAAATCTCTTTTGACTAACCCCAGCACTAAGTCATGGACTTTTTCTTCTCGTTCTTTATAGGTAGCAGGTGGAGGCTTGGAGAACAAATGGTTGATGGACTTTGGGTGTTCGCGCCACATGACCGGAGATGCAAAGTGGTTCTCCAGCCTCACTCCCTTGAAGCGGCGGGAATATGTGACATTTGGAGATGACAAGAGAGGGAGAGTGAAGGCAAGAGGCGTGGTAAAGCTTCTTGATGTTGGTTTGGAAGTGCGCTTTAAGTCAAATGCTTCTTGTGTTCTTGATTCGAGTGGTTCCTTGGTTTGTGGGATTTCTTACATTGGTAGAGTTTTTCAGGCTAATTTTGCTGGTTCTCCAAGGTCTCACAAGTGCTTGTTTGCTCAATCTTCTTCTGAGCTCTAGAAATGGCATAGGAGACTAGGTCACATGAGCTTTGACTTGTTATGTCGCTTGAGTGGCCTAGGTTTGATCCGAGGATTGCCTAAGCTCAAATTTGATAAGGATTTGGTTTATGCTCCTTATCGTCATGGGAAAATGATTGCCGCTTCTCATCCATCAATCAATTTGGTGATGACTGAACGCCCTGGAGAGTTGCTTCACATGGACACTATTGGTCCTTCTCGGGTTCGTTCGGCACATGGGAAGTGGTATGTTCTTGTGATTGTTGACGATTATTCTCGCTACTCTTGGGTTTACTTTCTTAAGAGCAAGGATGAAGTGTTTCATCACTTTTGGAGCTTAGCTTTGAGGTTGTTCAAGGAACTCCCTGGTACATTATGAGCAATCCACAGTGATAATGGCACCGAGTTCAAGAACTCCTCCTTTGATGTTTTCTGTCTTGAGCATTGTATTGAGCATCAGTTTTCAGCACTCGTGTTCCCTAGCAGAATGGACTGGTCGAAAGAAAGAACAGAACCCGGGTGGAGATGGCCCGGACGATACTCGATGAGCATAGGACTCCGAGGTGGTTCTAGGCTGAGGCCATTAGCACTGCTTGCTATGTTTCCAATCGAATTTTCTTGTGCTCAGTTCTTAATGTGACTTGTTATGAGCTACATTTTTGGAGAAAGCCCTTAGTTTCTCATTTGCGTGCTTTTGGCTGCAAATGCTTTATTCTCGAGCGTGACAATCTTAATAAGTTTAAGTCGAGATCTTCCGATGGCATCTTTCTTGGTTACTCTCTTCATGGTCATTCCTATAGAGTTTTGAATTTGGAGACTAACACCATCGTAGAGTCCTGCGATGTAACCTTTGATGAATCAAACTCTTGTGCAAGGAATGTGATTGAGTCTGCAGGTGACAAGGAGCTGAAGGAAAGCATCTTTGTAGAAGAGGACCTACAGGGCTTTGATGATGATGACGATGAATCACTTCATCTCTCATCTGAGCTTGTTCCTGCTGCTACCACTACTCCAGTAGAGGGTCCAGAAGCTTCTACATCGACTTCAGTGGCTGTCGAGCGAGCTCCAGCTGTGGTTGAGGGGGAGGTACACTTTGAGAGAGAGGCTACCCACCACATTTAGCGTCAACATCCACCTCAACAGATGATCGGTAATCTCTATGAGAGGACAACAAGGTCAAGGTCTGCACATCATGCTTGCTTTACCAATTCTCTCTTTGTTGCAACATTTGAACCCCGAGATGTTGGACACGCACTATCTGATGAAAATGGGGTTAATACCATGCATGAGGAGTTGGAAAACTTTGAGATAAACAAAGTCTGGACCCTTGTAGAGCCTCTCAAAAATGTCAATGTCATAGGAACCAAGTGGGTGTTCAAAAATAAACATGGGGAGGATAATGAGGTTGTGAGAACCAAAGCTAGGTTAGTTGCTCAAGGTTTTAGCCAAGTGGAGGGCTTAGATTATGGTGAAACCTTTTCTCATGTTGCTCGCATAGAAGCCATTATGATCTTGCTTGCATTTGCTGCCTCCAAGGGCATTAGGCTCTATCAAATGGATGTCAAGAGTGCTTTCCCAAATGGTTTCATAGAGGAAGAAGTGTATGTGAGGCAACCTCCTAGCTTTGAGCACCACAAATACCCAAACCATGTGTACAAGCTTCAGAAAGCTTTGTACGGGCTAAAGCAAGCACCTAGGACATGGTATGCTAGGCTTAAGACCTTCTTGCTACAGCGTGGGTATGTCATGGGGTGTGTTGATAAAACTTTGTTCTCTCTAAAGCATGGCAATGACTTTCTAATGGTACAAATTTACATGGATGATATCATCTTTGATGGTTCCTCTCATGCTCTTGTGTCCAGATTTCAGGAAGCTATGGAAAGTGAATTTTAGATGTCGATGATGTGAGAGCTCACCTTCTTTCATGGGCTTCAAATCAAGCAGTGCAAGCAAGCCACATTCACACATCAAGCCAAGTACATGAAGGATCTACTAAAGAAGTTCGACATGGTCAATGTGAAGCTGTTGTCTACACCAATGTCCACTACAACGGCTCTTGACCCTGATAAAGACTGTAAAGCGGTGGATCAAATGGAGTACAGGAGCATGATTGGCTCCCTCTTGTACCTAACAGCGACAAGACCCAACATACACTTTGCGGTGTGTCTTTATGCTCGTTTTCAAGCTTTCCCAAGTGTGACTCATCGCATGGCTATCAAGCGCATCTTCAGGTATCTCAAATACACCCTTGAGTTCGGTTTTTGATACTTTGCATCTTCATCTCTTGATCTTATTGGGTATTCGGATGCGGAGTTTGCTGGGTGTAGAATTGATAGGAAGAGCACTTCTGATACTTGCCATTTCTTGGGTACTTCTTTGATCTGTTGGTCTTCTCGTAAGTAGTCAAGTGTTGCCCAATCCACCACAGAGGTTGAGTATGTTGCTGTTGCTAGCTGCTGCTCACAAATTCTATGGATTGTATCTACCATGAGAGACTATGGGTTAACTTTTAAGGGTGTTCCACTCATGTGTGATAACTCCAGTGCCATATGCTTAGCCAAAAACCCAATCCAACATGGTAAGGTCAAACACATCAATGTGAGATTCCACTTTCTGAGAGACAATGTTGAGAAGGGGGATGTTGAGCTCAAATACATTGATACCAAAAACCAACTAGTTGATATCCTCACCAAGCCCCTAGATGCTTTGAGACATGCTTTTCTTCGAGGGGAACTTGCTGTTTGTCATCCTTATGGCATCATTTGAGGGGGAGTTGGTGTTCACTTGTATATATGTATCTTATCATTTTTGCATTGCATCTTATATGTAATATATGCATTTGTAGATGAGCTTTGATTCTTATGCTTTCTTGCATTTCTCTTTGCTATGATTGAGCTTGAGCTAAGTTGTGTGGATGTGATGGTAATCTCTCATGCTTAGATTTTCTAGATGGCCTGTTATAAACTCATGTGAGCAACTTGCTAATCTTAAAGGTAAACTAAGCTTCTTGGGAATCTTATGAACTAATCTTGCTAGAACTTGCTCACCATGTGTGTAAATGCTTTTATCCCTGTTGAAACTTGCATTGAGGCTAGTCTAGAGGATGTCTTGGTTTTGGCATCTTGTGTTTGCAAAATGGAAGGCTTTGCAAATGTTTAGCTCATGATGAAACATTATGGGAACGTGTGTTCCTTTTGCCGTAAAGGCATGCTCTTTTGTCTTGTGCATAAGCTTGAATAATCTGCTAAGTGCTTTGATCAACAATAATTCTAAAATACTAAATCCAAATATTGTGACTTGAAGCCTCGGGGTGTTTGCCGTACCCAGTCATGCGACCCTCCGCATGGATAAGAGGACACATGAGGATGAAAAATAATCACTTGATCAACTGAGTCTCTGTTTCATATGTGAGCATTTGTAGAGCTCATTTTCTACGAATGCTTGTTGCCCTAGGTTAGATTGAGACTGGCTAGTATCCTTTTGATTTACTTGGTGCTTGTTTTGCCTTGGATGAGAGTACTTATACATGTGGTGGCAGTTTTGCTTATGATAAGCAATTTTGATTCTATCTAAGCTAGTCAATCTTTCTGCTTAACTTGTACAACTCATGGTGTTTATGTCTTGCTATCTATTTTTGATCTTTGCATGATTAGGAGCTATTGCTTTTACATTTGATGGCACTATGGTTATAGTTAGCAAAGTTAAATGCTTGTTTGCATAATTGTTGAAGCTTCTTAGGTTTGCATTTTCATGCATTCCATGTTTGCTTGTTCTTTTGCCTCTTTGATGAGTTCATTGCCAAAGGGGGAGAGAATTTTGGGGTCATGCACAAATAATGCTAAGAAACTTATATGATTCATTTTGCACTACATGAGACCTACCACAACTTGAGAGGGAGCAGTTCATGATCTTGAGCATTTTCTTGCGCTTTTCACATTCTTTGCGTGTCAACTCACTCTCTTTGCCAACTCTTGGTTTTGTGATCCCTACTTGCTAGATGACTTGTTTTCACCTTTTCTTTGGGTTTGGCCATTTGGATGTGCTTATTCGGCTTCACATTTCAATCTTTAATCTTTGTGCATTTGGTGTTGTCAATGTACTCATCAAGGGGGAGATTGAGAAACCATGTGGATATGTACCATGGTTTGCTATATTTGTGATGAGTAATTGACTTGAGCGGATTTGGTGTTTGAGTTAAAATGCGGGAATCTTGGGATTGCATGCGTGTGTTATGTAGGTCAAGGGTAGAGTGGTCATGTGGACAATAGACCCTAGTCCTATATAAGGAGAGGTATGGCTAGTGGGAGAAGGGCCTCTCTTTCCATTAGCCTTGTGTTAGGACTCTATTCAAAGTGCTAGGAGAGAACTTCATGTTTTAGAGGAGAGGAAAGGGTGTGTGAGAGACATCTCTTGCTCTTCCAAATAGTGGGAGAAAGAGGGTGGCTTCCTAGCCTTGTACCTATGGATCTTGTAAGCACCTTTCTATGATATGAGAAGTATTTTCGTGCTCAAGATTTCCCTCTTCACTTGAATCTCGAAATTCTCTTTTTCCTATTTTTGGAGCTATTTTCGTTGTGATTTTCGATCTCATTTTTGGATGAGTTTTTGGCTCGGATTTCTTGAGAAACTTGTTGCTAGGATGAGCTAGAACAATCCTCTATGGATCCTTGACCGAATCAATAGCTCTAGCACCTTCGATTTGAAGGATTTCTCAAGTTTCCCCCTTTTTGGTGTTCTTGGCACAAAATCTAAAATTCATGATGATTCCTTGAGCCAATTGAGATGATTTTCTAGGATTAGGGTCGTGATGTGATGAGGATTCACTGGTCCAAAAATCGCATCATTTGGAGTTCGTTTGGTTAGGTTTTGGAGAAGATTTGTCAAATTCCCGAAAGTTTCTGCTGTTCTGTCGGGGTCGATCGACACTACCGACGACCAGGACTGGCACTGCCGGTGGGTCTCAAAACCCCGCACCAGCACTGCCGATGGGCTAGATCGGCACTGCCGATGGGGTCAACCTGCACTACCGATGGTCCTGATCGGCACTGCTAGTGGTGGTTTAGTAAGGTGCAGTTTGTGAGGTTTTTTATTAGCTCGAGTCTCTGTTGTTTCCACTGTGTTTCTTTGCTGTAGTTGATCACTCCTAAGACTAGTACACCACGAGTTGGTGTGTGTAGTCTTGATGATTGGTTCGGAGGTTGGCTTGAGTTGTTTTTGGGATACAGGCCAAGTTCTCTCGGAGAATTTTTGATTGGCTCCCATTCACCCCCCCCTCTGGTCGCCTTCTTGGTCCTTCAGATATGGAGATATCAAATCAATAATGTGGACATATGTTAGAGAACATGGTGTTGGATTTACCCACTAATAGACTCTGCTAAGATGTTATTGTTGTGCCATCAATTGTTGTCTTGTATGATGTACCTTCAGGATCCTTAGACCTAAGATCGTCATTGATTCCCAGAACGCGTAATAGCACACTTAGGGGTTATCAAACGCTATTCCTTAACTGGATAGTTATAAAGGTAATTTTCGGGTATGTTATGAAACATGTCGTGGGGTGTGAGCGGTCAAGATGAAATTTACCCCTCATGATAACAGGAGAGATATCTCTGGGCCCCTTGAGTTAGATGGATTTGGAAGTGCATGGCCATGCTAATGTGATTAAAAGTTAATCACGATGATTAAGAGTTAGTCATGATAAATCCACTAGACGTTCGAGTGAATGGTCGAGTTATTATAGGGATGACACGTATCTCGCCTTGAGCTTGACTGATATTGTGAGGCAAAGGAATCAATGAATACGTATGTCAAAGGTTCAGTCGATATGAGCTTTATGTGTATACGAGAATTAGTATGTGCTGCTAGGTACCGCTGTTGATTTATGATTTGAAAAGGAGTTTTCACATCATTGTCGTATACATGTGAACCTAACGGGTCACACACTTAACGAGTTGCAACATCACTTGCCTATGTAACTGTCTCTAGTGCAAGTGGGAGATTATTGAAGATATGTCCAAGAGACATTCTAGATTTGGTCCGTATGTGAGGGTCATATGGATATTGATCCATGAGGAATTAGTCCACTAATGGGCCAACTTATCGAGGCCCATTAGAAGAGTCTATATAAGTGGAGGCGGGGCAAGGGGTACGAATACTATCAGTCCATAACTCTAACCGCCGCGCTCCTCTCTCTCGTCCACAACCCTAACCGTATTGTCGGTGCTAGGACGTCACACACGATGCTCCAACCTCGTACGTATGAATACCGTAAGGAGACACTGCTTTTGCTACGGTGCTGGACGGCTGAACTAGGAGGAGACAATTGACATGATCGACTACTTTCTCTACATCGTTGCGTGATTTCGTTGAACGAGCTGCTCCAACATTCGCTTCCGTTCCACCTACACATTTAATAATAACAATCTATAATCCTTTTCTTACAAAATTTTTTGATTAAACAATTAAAATTATTATATGCTATTATACCCTAAGTCGTTCCTAACACCGCTCCGTATAATTCGCTCGGGACTTTCCAACTGGGGAATCGCTTCGCGTATTGGTGCAGATTGCTTTCCCTTCTCAACGTGATTTCTTTGTCGCCTTCTGATTCTCTACCTCTTCTGCCTCGTCTAGCCCATCTCGATGATCACCTTGCCCCACCTGCCCGGCGCGGCTCGACCTCAACGGTCACGGATCGAGCTCCCGACGTTCTGGGCGAGGTGATCTCGACGCAGTGTGGCTCAGCATCTCTGGAGTGCAGCAAGGCACAAATCCCCTACGCCTCCAACTACAACGACGTCCCGTCGAAGAGATCCGGTCCAAGTCGAAGGTCATCTCCGGCCGCACACGTCTCTGGTGAGCACGCCAAGCCGCCACCCTGAGCCTCCTTCCTCGCCCTAACCCTAGCGCTAGCCGCTCCTCCGCCGCCCACTCTGTCGTCTCCTCCCGTCCTCCCATCCACTCCTCCAGATCTGATTCACCGCGACCTCTTCTCCCCTCGGCAATGGCGCTCCATGGAGAAGACCTCATACAAGATCACGAATGTGAGGGCGGCGTCAAACTGTGGGAGCCAAAATGGAGCCAGCACTCACACTACAAGCAGTGCCACATCAATGAATTGTCCTACGCGGCACGATGTGGTGTCACATCTAGATCGAGTGACCTGCTACTCCCAGCCTCCTTTGTCACCGTCACGGCTCCTCTGCTCCCACCGATGGCCCAGCGTGAGATTTTGAGGGTATGGCACGTCCCAGACCCAAGGAGGAGGACCAACGATGACCTGCGCTGCCACAATGGTATCCTGGTCGAAGTGCTGCCCTTGTCGTCAGCACGATGCATGAGGGCGGGGTTGAGGAGGATGCAGCGAGGACGCTGATGCTTCCATTTTCCAACAGCATCGACCTGGATTCTGATGTGATCGAGAATAGCAACGGTGAGCAAACTAGATTGCATATTTTATATGTTTGTTCGTGGCCATCTTTTTTGGTTTAGCCATGGTGACCGTTCATGCTAACAAGTTAGGGTTTCATTTTCTGTTTCCATTCAGATTAGATTCAAAAGTGTTGTTCGAGCAAGAACCATGATTTATTTATTTGCTTAAGGTGAGATTAAAATCAAATCCCCACGATTTTACCTGTTTCCAATGGATGGTTTGGAATTCCAGAGGCTCACCCGAGTATCCATGTGCCTGTTTAATTTTTCCAGAGTTAAGGTTTGTGCTCTGAACCAAGCAGAGGACTAAGATTCAAGAGCTCGGTGGATGATTCAGAAGGGGGGTTATGTGATTTCCTTGAGGAAGGTGAGATTCTTTTCAGTTGTGCATCTCTGGATTGCTCTAAGCCATTAAATGATTGGGAGTTAATGAGATGCTAAGAATTTCGCTCTCTTTTAGAGTATGAACAAAAACCGTGTACCAAAGGATATTTCTAATATGGTGTAGTGAAGAGTAAGACTGACTGAAGGAAATTGTGAGTTGTTTTGCTAGGGATGGTTACTAACATAATTAAATTCATCATTCATCATATGGTTGGGTTTTTGTTCACAATGTGCTTGATTTTAATGTGACATGATGAAAAATAGATATGGGTAGAACATCAGTGCATATATAGTTTATGAAATAATAGTTAGATTCATGGGTGCTCAATTATTCAGTGCCAATGAAATAGTGGCTATCGTGCTTCCATCTTATATTGCACAGATTAATTATTATATATATAATTCATGGGTTTTGATTTCATTTTTATTTACATTTAGCATGAAAGCTCCCATACTGGAGAGTTGCCTACTTTAAAATGTTTGAGAGAGCCATCTGGTTACATGGTGGATATTACTTATTCGTTATTTTGTTATAATTTGTAGTAATTCATGCCACCGTATTCTGCTTACTAGATATGATAGCTGCTGATGGTAGACCGTGAAGGAGATCGTGTGCATGTCCAGCTTTTTGGGTTAGTAAGTCCTTTAGATTTTGTTCCCTATTAATGTATACATTGTCTCGGTGAGTTCCGATATTATTTACCTAGGAGGTTTTGAATTTTTTTCCTGTGTTTTATGGTTGGGCTTGAAGTGTGCAGAAGGACTCACGGGTGACCTGCTCTCATTTGAGATCAAAATAAATTTTTGTATAAAAGTATTTATCTGACCTTTTATTGATGTTACCAGATAATTTATCTCAACTTGTGTTAAAGATTTTGAATGTGCTTCAAACAGAAGTTCATAAGGTGGCCTTGATGTTATCACAAATGCTACCACCAAATGAGAGATGTTCTACATGCTCGACACCTTTGATCAAGGTACTGCCACTGAGCTATGCGACAATTTTGATTTTGTTTTTCAGCTAAGTTGCATCTTTATTTTCTAAAACTGAATGAGATATGAGGGAATCAAGCGGTATTGTGTCCCTCCTGTGTAAATTTCAGCTATATATACATTTGATTGTTTTGCTCAATAGTTTCATTGCAGTTTATGATAATGTATTATGTTTATCTGTCTGCCATTGCCAATTATGATAATTTGTTAATGGCATACTTCATCTATGCCTTTTTACTGACATATAGTAGGGTTGCAACTCTTTTAGCTTCTACTAGGCATTTACAAAGTCAAAACATGTGTAGTGGTTTCTCTGCATTTAAATGTTTCAAATTTGAAGGATGCTACAGTGATGATGAGTAAACACTACTAGAAGTCTTCTTGATCGATAGATCTGGTACTACATATTACTGCAAATGTGTCATGAGTTCGTGACCCTGGTGACTTACTTGCTGTCCTTTCTCTTCTGTTTTGGATGCCATCATTCTGAGATTTCTTTATTCAATATATTTCTTTGCATCCCTGCTGAGCTGCCCTTTAATCTTAATTCTTCTTGATTCCATCAAAACAACAAAACCAATAATGGTGGAGATCTGCTGCCTAAATATTTCTTAGCACCAAAATTATTTGATCTTTCGTGACATGCTGTTCTACACATGTTTTCATTTAGTACATGCTAATTTTCATTTAGTACATGATAATATTGTAGAACAATGACAACGTGCATGTCGCACGTGTAAAAAGCTAGTGGTATAATAGTATACAAATCTGGATAGGTCAGCTAAGTTATGTAAACCAGGTTTTTGGAGTTGGATATCAATTTCAGCTGCTAATATTTACAAAATGCACTGTTAAGTCATAATTTTTGGAGCAAGAAATCTTGTCTTTGTAGTCCTAGAGTGTTTGAAATAAGGTTTTCTTATAGCAACTAATAGATCTAAAAGTTCAAGGCCTTTGATGTGACTACCCAAACTCAGATAGCTAATTACAAAATCTACAGTTGATTATTGTTACTACTCTACTTTTTAAAGTGCAACACCATTTTATTACACAAAGTATGACCAATTAATCATGTACCCACAACAAAAACCGAAATCACTAGGAGCGTACTTTCTCCGGTTCACAATATAAGCATTCCAAGCATTTAAACTTTAAAATAGTCAAACTAAGAAAAGTCATATATACCTCTCATTTTACACTACCTCATCAATTCATCATCCATCCATCAACCCATCAGATTTTGTCTTATTCTTATAAATACTTATATTATGGACAAATTTTTAAATACTTGGAATGCTTACATTTTGAACCGGAGGAAGTAGTACGCAGTGAGTATGACGACTACCGGTTCCCTTCTTAGCGTGCAGCTCTGACACCGACTGTGGACTTTGGAGCTGGACATGTGTTGGCCACATTTATCGGCGGTTCACATGCGTTCCAAATTAGGGGCTGAGCCTAATACAGTAGAGTAGCTAGCCTGGAACTCCCAAGTCGTCCGTGGTGAGAGAGGTCAAAATCTCACATTTGCATTTTATTGACTTGTCTCACATCCGGACCCCGCGTTTGCGTTGTGCGTCCCAAAAAAATGTCAGGTAGAGCATACTGTAGAGATATCCACGACTCATGTGTGAAGTGACACGAGCGAGCGGCCAGCAAATGCTGACCCCGGTCGAGGAACGGTTTTACCAAATCGGTAGGAACCTGACGCCCCCAGTTTCCACATTTTCTGCGCGCGCGGCGGGCACCGGAGGAAGAGAACAAAGCCGACATGGCAATGGCAACGGCATGACCTATGTCAGTCTTAATCTTGTGTCACCGATCCCAAAAATAACAGCCCAATGCACGCTCCGAACCGTAAATGCACGAAGCGAGTAGTACTGATAACGCCTCTGCATCACCCACAGGGACACACAGCCCCCCCCCCCCCCCCCCCGCCATGCTTCAACAACTCCGCGCGTCAGCACAGCTCAACCGCAGCGCCACGCGCACGGAGCACAGGCCGGCCATGAAGTGCCCACAGTAACGACCATCAGGCCAGCGAGTGCGTCCACAAAAGCGACGTCAAACTCAAACCCCGTGTACTACTACTGTAGTGGAGTATTTAAAACCACCCCGCACTCGCCGGCTCTGCCTGTCGTCCCCCACCTTCTGCTTGGTCACGCCACAGTGCGCAGCAGCTTCTACACTGCATGCGCGGTGGTGGTGCAGAGGAAGTCAGGAAGAAGAAACTTGATCGCCTTGGATCCCTCCAAGTCGTCATTCCTTGCTCCACACTTTGCATTGCCACGTTCCCTTCTCTCTACCTGTACGCGCCGTTTTAAGGCTATAAGTAGACGTCCTGGAAACGGTCATCTCCCTCCTCTACCACCATACTAGGCTTCACTGTTTCACATTCTCTATTACCTGACCGACCACGCACGGCACAGCACCTCTCGCCGTGATCTCTCTTCATCGCTCATTCTGTCTGGACTGCCAGAATAATGGAGGTAAGTGGAAGCGAAAAGAATGTGATCAATCATGAACCCGATTATTGTTGGCAAGTTTAGTTAACTATATCTAATCCGCTCATGATCAAACTCTCCTCAATTCATTTCACCATGGTGCATTGCAGAAGGCCAGGGGTAGGAGGAGGCGCGTGCCGGCGTTTGGAGAGTGGAACTACTACTACCACAGCGGCAAGCTGTCCACGCCTGTGCCCGCCGCCGAGTGGTACGCGCCGGCGCAGGGGACGGAGGCCTCCAGCGACGTGTGGTTCAGGTACTCGCCGCCGCCGTGGAAGCCGCCGCCACCGCCCAACAGAAGAAAGGCCAGGCGGAGTCCGGAGAGCCGTGGCGGCGGCGGCAAGCGGAAGGCTCAGGTGGCGACGCCGGCATCCGACGCCGGTGCATCGAAACCGGCGTGCACGCCGGTGAAGACGGCCACGGCGCGGCGGGTGGTGCGGTCCGTGGACGCCGACCTGTACCAGGTGCCGCCGCCGGACTTCGAACACGACGAACCGAGGCGAACGGTGCGTCCGTACGTGTGCCCCAAAGTTAAATTTGGAAGGCACACATCCCAGTTTAGCACCTCAATTCTTTGCTTGTTTATGTTACTGATGTATGGACCTGTTCCGTTCTGTCAATAATGTTGCATGCAGAGAAATAAGAAGGCGTCCAGGAGCACGTGGATGGCTTGCTTCGGGTTCAGATGTTGCGTCGCCTGAATAAACTAGCAGCGCGCGGTTTCCTGCAAATTTATTATCTATATATGGATTAATTTAGTACTGTATCCAAATAGGTCCGTGCTCCTCGTTTTTGTTCCATATATGTGTGTGTCTATAGGTTATTTTAGGTTCTGAAATGCATAATGTATCTTGATCACCGTAGTTTACTAGCTAGGCCGGTCAGACTCAGCACAAACTTGCATAGTCTGTTGTTCCGGTCGCTCGTGAAGTCTGAAACCGACCGAGTTCCACGACGTATTTGCCTGTGTATGAAAGCTTTGAAAAATATTCGTGGGACTAGAGTTCATACAGAATCTTGAATCTTTGGGGCATTAGGGCACCCACAATGGATAGTTGCTTGAAAGAATTTTAAGAGAGTATTCTCAATCAAGCATCGATGCCACCATTGTAGCTATGGGTGCTTCAAATGAAAAACTGGGCATCGATGCATGTAGATGCACCGGGTGCTATTGAATAAAAAACAATTGCTGTGAAGAAAGAAAACGGTAAGAGAATTCTTCAATGGCTCTAGGCATCGATGCTCACACTGGAGAAAATGAGATGCAAGCATTGGAACTACATGCATAGTGATGTGATGATTGAAGCTCCCATCGCACCAGGCACCATGCATGATGTGTGCGTTGTGCGGTTAATTATATCTTCCTGGATCGAAATCAGACTACTGAGATAAATCCAGGGGATCACGATTCCATTCGCTGGTAATCCCTACGAAGACGTTATATGAAAAACTGGCGCCATGCACATCACCACTTCAACGTACGGCTCGAGAATTCGCCCCAAAATCCATCAGCGGCGACCGTTCTCACCGAAGCTCGCTCTTGCTTGTAGTTGTACGCGCGTCTAGTGAATCGAAATTGTATCGCCTCATGTCTGTTCTTTTTTTCACACGTCGCGATAGTAGTGAGGGAAAAAAATATACTATATATCCTATTGAAGACAGATTTGAGCTGAACCATGATTTTTAGAATACCATGCATGGTTTTCCGCTGCTTGCGGTTCCGTGAAGAAAGTAAAGAAAATGTTGATGAGATATGCAACCAATATGAGCGACCGAGCAGCTGATTCTTTGCTTTCCCATGCATGGTCATGGTTACAGACAGGTCGAGCTAATGCACCGTAGCCCAATACATGCATGTGACGACGGCCGGCCCGGCCGTGTTCAAACCTGCATGCTTATTTTTCTTCTTCCTGCTCGGCCTGTGTCAGTCCGGTCCTGACTCTCGCGCGCCTCGTACAGTTTTGCACTGGCAGGAGGCATGGCTGGCTCGCTGCTGCCAGCTTGCGGGGCAACCAGCCTTGTTCGTGTTGCCTAGGGATTGACTGTTTATTGCCTATACTATCTTTTTTTTCAAAATTTAAGTATTTGTTTGACCGTAGAATTCATGTTATATTCAATTTTTTATAAAAATATTAAAAAATTAAGTCAGGATTAAAGTATATCTTTCCCTCTTATTAAAGGAGGTGGAGTCGTCCGCTTATTCTGCCAACTTACATAGTAAAAAACGGACGTGTCGTACCATCGTGGATTCGTGTAGAGTGCTTATCTTTATCCATGCCCGTCATGCTGCCATTGAACGCCCAAAGCCGGCTCAGGGCTTAGGCTCGGGGGCAAGGCCAGACAACTTCAAGAATAACTGTCATCAAGAGTGTGTCGTCATCTGAGATTTTACGCTGGACCATGTACAAGACGAAGCAAGGAAATAAAATCGCCACCAACAAACGTACTCTGCCTCCTACACCTCAAATGGCTCTCTCTTGATGTGTTGATCAGTTTCCTTGCTCCAGCATCCAAGATTTGTCTTACCAGCACCGCTGGTAAACCCTCTCTTTATATTCCTTCCTCTCCTCGTATGTACCTCTGTTAGGAGGAAGAAGATAAACAGAAGTTGTCTTGTTGGGTTGGGTCTAGTGGGCTAAAAAATTATAAGCCCCTTGGACGCATATTATTTTTCTTTTTTAATTAATTACAGAATGATATATCGAAGACTATTCAGTTGTTGATTATGATTTTTGTATCTCTACTCCTTAATAAGTTTAGTGTCGTCATTCACGACTCCTGTCATGTTCGTCGCTGCCGATTAGTATTCTCGTACATCGAGTCATTTCTGATCCCATCGTTTTTAATTCGGAGTCCAATTCGCTCGTTCATAGTTTTGAGGAAGGAATGAAACACCATGTTTCTAAAACCACCTCTCCTCGCACCTGGTTGCTTGATTTGGAGTCCAATTCGGTCATTCGTAGTTAGGTTGGAGGAAGAAAGGAGATGCCATATTTCTAAAACCGCCTCTCCTCGCGCCTGGTTGCTTGGCCTAGCCCCATCTCGCCTTGCCTCGCATTGCATCGATCACTGGTGATGTTGCCATTAGGCCAGACAATCTCCTCATCTTTGAGCTCAAAAAGGGTTCCTTTCAATCCGTAAAACACTTTTCTTGTGTCAGAGTCCTTCATTCGTTGCTCGAGCACTTCCTGCAACTCTCTCTCTCTCTCTCTCTCTCTCTCTCTCTCTCTCTCTCTCTCTCTCTCTTTCTCTCCTGCTCCGCCTTGTGTGGAGAGGAAGAAGATGAAGAGAGCCATCGTGATGGGCTAAAATTAGTCATGTACATCTGGGCTGGGCTTTTCGGGCCAGCCCGAAGCCCGCAAGATTTAGCCCGACACGAGCATGGGCACGGCCCGACAGAAAATGTGCCCGGGCGGCACGGCCGGACCAACCGTGTCGTGCTTGGGCCGTCACCCTGGCACGATGGGCCGCCCAGTCATGACACATTTTATTGCCGGCCCGACAAGGCCCGTAGGCCGGCCCATCTAGGCACGGCTCACCCCAATGGCCCAACCCCACCCCACCCCGCGTCGGCTCCCGTATAAAAGAGGGCTCAAACCCTAGCTCCCCACCGCCTCCCCTCATTTTTCCTCCACCCAGCCTTGGCACCCAACTCCTCCCCTCCCTGCCATCTCGTCCGCCGCCTCTGCTCCGCTCCGGCGGCTCTGGTGCTCACCGCAACCCTAGCCTCCGCCTTTGCTTGCGCGGCTCCGCCCCCCTCTCTGGCTCCCCGGCGGCCCGGCCCCCGGCTCTCCTCCTGAGTATCCGCCTCTGCGATGCAACCCTAGCCTCCACTCCGCCTCCGCTTACGCGGCTCCGGCCACTCCACCTCCCTCTCTGGCCCTCTCTCTTGGGCTCCCCACCTTCAGCCTCCACTCCACCTCCCTCTCTCCTCGGATATCTCGCTATCTTGGCCTGTGCCACTCTGGATCTAGCCGCTTCTTGGCTTTGCACCAGCTCTGACCGACAAGTTGACGGTCGCCAAGATGCCGCTCGAGCCTAGTGACGAGGCGCTTCATCAAGCTCGGTGTCTTTTCTTCGGGTCAGGGACAGGGAGTCAAGATCCGGCGGGTTCGCCTGCACCGAGCAGTACACCTACACCGATGACAGCGACAAGTACACTTGCATCGAGCAGTACGACTATGGTGCGCGTCAATTCATCTTCTCTGGCAACTCCTATCGACGTCCCTGACGATGAACCTACTACACCGGCAAGCCGTTCGACATCGAGTACTGTGGGCATGAGCGGGCGCGGACGGAAGAGGAAGAAGACGCCGTCTAAAGCTTGGGAGGACTTCAAGCCGCTCTATAAGGACATCGATAGTAAAGAAGTCAGGTATGGTGCTGAATGTATCCACTACAAGGCTGTTTTGACTGCAACATCTAGTAAGGGTACTGGCCATTTGCTCTGTCATCGTGCGACATGTTTAGGGAAAGTAGAACAATCTGCAAGGACCCTAACTTTGCTTTAGTTTAACCCTGATGGCTCAATTCGTTCTTGGGAATATAATGCTGAATTTGCTCATCTAGAATTGGTTGATTTGATTGTTACACAGGATCTGCCTCTTGGTTTTGGTAGCTCTAAAGCTTTTGTGCGTTATATTAAGCATGCTCATAATCCTAGATTTGAAGGTGTTTGTAGGCAAACCACCACTAGAGATTGTGCTAAGCTTTTTTATATGCGTCGTACTAAGCTGATTGAGTACTTGCAAACTGTGAATTCTGTTGCATTGACTTCTGATATATGGTCTGGTAATGCTAAGGAAGATTATCTTAGTGTGGTTGCTCACTTTGTAAATGCTGATTGGGAATTAGAAAAGAGGGTGCTTGGCATGAGGCTGATTGATGAGAAACATTCTGGTCCTAATATTGCTAATCGTATCATTTCTGTTATTGAGGAGTATGGTTTATTTGACAAGGTGTTTTCTATTTTATTTGATAATGCATCTGCTAATACTAATGCTATGAGAACTCTGACACCAAGGTTTTCTGGTTATGTTGGTCCTCTTTTACTGCATCAAAGGTGTGCATGTCACATCATTAATCTTATTGTTAAGGTTGGATTGACCCATTTGAAACCTTATGTTGAGTCATTTAGAGCTGCAGTTTCATTTTTGAACTCTTCTAATCAACGCATTGCTGCACATAAATCTTATTGTATTGCAATGGGTGTGAGGCCACGCAAGTTTTGTTTGGACATGGATGTTAGATGGAACTCAACATATCTAATGTTGAAGCACCTCCTATCATATGAGAGTATATTTTCTGTTTTTATCCAAACTTACTATCAACAGATACATGGCAAGCAGTTGCTTCAGGAGAAAGACTGGTATGTTGCTAATAAGGTCTTAGAATTTCTTGAAACCTTCTATAAGGCCACTAATACTTTATCTGGTGTTTATTACCCCAATGCACCTTTGATGTTGCATCAACTTATTGAGATGGCTACTCACTTGGCCAAGTATGAGAATGATATCTTATTGATAGAGGTTGTTGCTTTGATAAAGGACAAGTTCCTGAAATATTGGAAGGACATTCCCTTTCTGTATTCATTTGCATTTGTCTTGGATCCTAGAGCTAAGCTCAATGATTTAAATAATGCTCTTCAGTTGCTTTCAAAATTTAGTGACAGTGATTGTGGACCCTATTATGATTCTGTGTGTGCTAATCTAACTGACTTGTATGACAAGTATGATAATAGATTTGGTGCAGAGAGGTTGAGCAGGCCACCACAGCCAACTACTGGAAGGAAGAAGACAACATGGAGTAAGATTTTTGCTTCTTCTGATGGTGGTGAGTGTGAAACATCGTTTGCTTCAACATATGGGACATAGGTATCTAATCTGTCTTCTTATCTTGATAGTGATGTAGTAGTGGCCTATAATGATGAGTTTGACATTTTGAGCTGGTGGCATGAACACAAACAGACTTACCCTATTCTATCTATTTTAGCTAGGGATGTTTTGACTGTACCTGTTTATACTATCAGTTCGAAGTCTATTTTTAGTTTAACTGGCATGATTCTTGAGGAGAGACGTCGGAGTTTGACCTGTGACATGGTGGAAATTCTTACATGCTTGAAAGATTGGAGGTTAGGGGAGAACAGGAAGCAACACACCATTGAGAAGCATCAGAAGGAGCTTGAGACATGCTATGAGAACCAATATTTGGATGTAGATGTAGATCGGGAGAATGTTCCCAGTGTTGATGCTTGATGTGTGTAATCTGGCTTTACTGAACTTGTGCTTTGTAAACATTGATTCCGAATGTTAGAGCTGCTGCACTCTTTTTTCCTTAGGCCAAAGGTTTTTAATGAGGCAACATTCACAAGCTCTAACATTCTAGAGACTGGAAAGTATTTCAAATTTCTTGGCCAATCTTTTGTGTCTCTTTCTTTTACAGTTTTGAAACTTGGCCAATCTTCTGGAATGTTAAATGTGCTTGAAACTGGAATGTGTTAGAATTGTTTTATAGAATATGTTTGAAACTTGGTTAAATTTTCTGGAATATGTTTGAATGTGTTATGAAAAATCGGGCTTAACGGGCTAAACGGGCTGGCACGGCACGGAAAATCCATGTCATGCCATGTCTCGGGCCACAGCCAAGGCCCGTGGGCTGGCACGGCACGGCACGGCACGTTTTTACCTCCGTGCCGTGCCGGCCCGGTTTAATTCATGCCAGGCCTTGACGGGCCCGTGCTGTGCCGTGCCGGACGGCCCGAATGTACAGGACTAGCTAAATTTGGTGGGCTTAAAAAAAGGCCTATAGACCCTATGTATTTTTTTTTCTTATTCAAAAATACAACCTTGGCACAAGGTTGAGTAATAATAGAGTAAACATAATTTTCTTATTTTAAAAAACCTAGATTCATTTTATGTTTGTTAAAAATAGAACATAATTCAATTTCACCTATATCATGTTGCTATCATATATTTACATAATAAATCCTATTATTTTAATAAAGATGTCTAATAATGAAAATCATGATAAACTACAAATCTAAGAGTAAATAATAAACTATTTTTTTGTAATGATATTATTGTAAATGAACAATTACAGTAGCACTGCAGCTGTCATATCCCACTGAATCTTATTTTATTTCCACTATTCAAAAAAGATAATACAACACAATAGATTTACAAAACCATTGGTTATCTTGACACGAATGTACTGATTTTTGTCTCATTTAAATACACCAATTTTATACATGTTAACATTTTTTCAACATCTCTTGTAAATTTATAACTTCCCGTTGCAATGCACGGATATTTTACTAGTCTAATAATAAAACATGTATGATAAAATATATAATAATTTTATAATTTTTTAAAATAAGATGAATAAATAAATATGATATCTTAAAATCAACAAACGCTTAAATTTTGGAACGGAGGTTATATCAAACTTTTCTAGTCCCCCTTCGGGGTTAGTAAAGGAAAGGTGATTGGTTGCACACGGCTGTAGTGACGACGCTATGTGTATTGATCTTGGTGGAAAAATTGAAATTTTAGCGCTAATAGGGGATGTTTGGTTGCTTACCAATGTTAACCTTTCCAAAATTTGGTAATACTGTGAGGCCCTCAAAATTGGCCATATAAAAATATGCTGCATAAATCATTTTATTTATTCAAGAAAAACCCATTTTCCAAATAGAGAGGAATAAAGTTAAAGATTCAATTAGATATAGTCTAATCATGATTTTTCAAAACTATAAAACTAGAACATGAAAAAGTGGTTGGCTTAATTTCCCACCTTGGATTTTTATTTGGTCTTTCTTTGAAATTCTCTTTGAATTCCTTTCTTTGGTTGGCTTGGATTTGAATTTGAGAAGGAAACCAGAAAATGAGAATAAAAAGAAAAGCTAAAACCCCTAACACGCCACATCCTCTCTTTTTCCCCGTCCCAGCCCAAGCCGCTCGGGCCACCTCTCCTCCTCCCGCTCGGGCCGGCTCCCTTTACCCTCTTTGCGCGTGCACCAGCAAGGTCTCGGCCCGCTAGTCCACCTGGCCTAGTCCCGCCTCCCGCGCTCGCTCCCTGTTCCCCTACCTCCCGACACCGTCGCCACCAGCCTCGTCGCACCGACGCAAGGCGACGCCATCGCCTTAACTTCTGGACCCGCTGGTGCCCCAGTGACTAGCCACCGTCATCTAGTGCATGTCCCTACACAGCGAGCGATCTCATCGCCCTCGCCTTAACTCGCGCCCGCCGAGCACATCACGCCGCCCCCGCATGGCCTCGATGTCAACTGCACGCTTGCACCCTCGCGACGAGACCCGCCCGCTCCCCCCGTCGCGACGTCGGTTTTTACCTCCCCCGTTGCGACGTCGGTTATTTACTACCGCTGCTCGCTGCACTCTCCGTGACACAATCGCACCCTGCTCGCCTTCACGTGCACCACGACATCGGCACAACGCCGACGACATGACCTTATCGACCTGCCTCTGCTTGCCTGCTTGTCTGATCGAGTGGACTTCACCCTGCCTTCGCTATTGTCTAACATGTTGATGATACATACCATCGGGTAACTCACATAGAAGAAAAGCAAGATAGATTTTTACTTGGATAAGAACAGTTGACCAACTAGGACTTCACTATGTAATCATGTCCCCCCGATATATAAGGAGAGGCAGGGATCCTTCTCAAGGGACAAGCCATAGCATTAGATAATAGAGCTCATAAAACAATATTAGACACAACTAGATATCCTCGTCTAGGTCTACCCTCATCTAGATCTATAATCTAGACATATCAATATAAATACCACAGAACACAGGACGTAAGGTTATTATCCTCCGAGAGGCTCGAACCTGTATAAATCGGCGTCTTGTATTACCATCGTCTCTCGATCTCACGCATACCCCTATCCTACATATAAATCATCATAGATGAACCACCCTATGTCTATTACCGAGATTAAGTCTCGACAGTTGGCATGCCAGGAAGGGGCCTAGCACGATGGTTGGCATGTCGAGTTTGATGACCTCAATCTACTTCAATATCTGATCACGAACAGACCGACGTTGAAGCGTCATGTCATCGACAAGACTCGTGTTGAGATCGACGGCAAGTTACTCGGAGTCGGCGAGATCATGTATTTTCTTCTCTGGTCAGGAGTTTTGCCCATGCCATACTCCATGTCCACGTCATCACATTTTTTTTTCACCGTCAGATGTTGATCTGTGAAAAGGGAATTAGTTTGTGTTTGTGCTACTCTGGTGAGAAAAAGTTACCTGTACGGTTACCTGCACCACGCTGCTGCCTCATTGGCCGAACAATTTTCTTCTCTGGTAAGGAGTTTTGCCCATGCCATACTCCATGTGCACGTCATCACATTTTTTTCACCGTCGGATGTTGATCTGTGAAAAGGGAATTAGTTTGTGTTTGTGCTACTCTGGTGAGAAAAAGTTAATTGTACGGTTACCTGCACCACGCTGCTGCCTCATTGGCTGAACAATGCCTTATGTGACGTGTCAATTCTAGATTATGTACTCATGGGACATGGTGCATTCAAGATGGTGGGTGGCCGGTGGCCTCTTCTTCTTCCTCCAGTCCCAGCCCCCATTTTTCCTCTCTTCTCATCGATGGGCTCGCCTAGGATCTAGTGCGTCGTTCATCACCACCACTGCTCCAATGGTCCAAGCCCATAACTCCCATCTCGTGGATCATGTGGTCTCTCGGCTTTGCACGCTGAGAGGATGGGCAGCCGCCAAAAGGGCTGTTCGGTGCTTCCTACGATGGTGCAAGGTGACATCGTGACATAGCGGTGGTGGCAAGCGACGCCTGTTAGTCCAGGTGAGTTTTGACCCCCTCTAAAGATCCTCGCCTTCTAACCGTGGTTGCGTTGCTGATGGCCTCTACCCTCCCTGTGACTTGTGGCTGGCGGCAATGGAGGAGGCAATTGCATGCAATGTTGTGCTTCCATTTTCTATGCCTTGTGATTAACACACACACACTCTCTCTCTCATGTCTCTCTCAAAATTTTCTCTGTCCATATTTAGGGTTTGTGCTATGAGGAATCACGATCTGCTGGCCTACATGATTGCTGTTAGGAATATTGGCTATGAATTATTGTTTGCCTTTTTTCCATTTATACTTTAGTTCAGTTAGGGGTAATGTGGTTCTAAGTTTTATTTTTCCTGGCAGATGCAAGAGATATAAAGTATTGCTGATTGAGAAGAATCAATAGAAAACAAATTGCTGACCATGAAAATCATGATTCTGGATTCTAGATGTGCAAGAAGATCATCAGTAAAGTATTTCTTGCATTTATTTATTATTGTTTGGTTGCAACCCTGTAATTGTGGGTGCATGTTTCTACTATGCAGATCAAGACTCAAATAAATGTTGCACAGATCACTATGTATAGCTTTTTGTTCTTCAGTTACATCTGTGTTTTTTCCCTATATGTGATTGTGGGTGCCTTTGTCAGTTCCCTTAATTTTCATTTCAGTTTAGAAGTCATGCAGTTTTAGATGCTTTCTTATTCAAATTACGTGTTAGTTTGATAGTCATTATTCTCAAATCAGTAATTGCCCATGCGAATTAACTGAATTCTACTACTTTAGTCAACTATACCAACTAATGGGCTTTGTGTTTTCCAACTTCAGGACAATGTCTATAACTTATCAAGAGAGCGTGAGCAGCAGGTAGCAAATTTCCTTTAGCAATGTCCAAGATTTTTTTATGAGGATATAGGAATTTTTAAATAATACGTTCCTTTTTGGGTGAAATGGGATCAACTATTGGTTTTCTCACAAAAGTTTGCATTCCAAATTACACGCTGCATGGTATTTCCTTCTGAGAAAACTGTAACGTTTTATTTTTTTTAGAGATCATTCAGTAAAACAGTTTGTTGTTATCTGTGAGTATACCATCGTTTACCACGAGTGCTCTTCTTCGCTTTTTTTTCATCTTTTACACTACATCCTTGTTCTTCACAAAAATATAGCACTTGCTTTGACTTCATCCAATTTGTAAGCTAAGCCTATCATAATTTCATATATATGTATGTTCCCATTTTCACACGGTAGATTCATTTCACTCTTTTCGTTTATGTTGATCACTCTGATTTAAGATAATTGCTAAATGATAAAACATTTCGCCCATTTCAGTTTGCATAATGAGAATCTTTTTTATTGCCTTTGTAACCTATTACTCATACTTATAATCATGTTCTCAATTTTTATACCTCAACAAGGAGAGCCTACACAAAAAACAATATATCCCATCGCAGGATCACAAATTGGATTTGTTCGATAAAGTTCTCAGCTTCTCTCAGTACCATAGTCCTGGTTTCATGTTATACAAAGAGATTGTCTCCACCCCTAATTTTCAAATCGTACACAACATCTCTGCCATTTCACATCTGGAGGCTTTTATTAGATATTTAAATTTATAAAATATGTCGATATACTTCTTTTCCTTGGTTTTCAGATCCTAGGAATGGGGGCTTGTATATAACACACTGGCAGACTGATATCATTCTTTCGTAAGTTATGGTATTCAAGGCTTCCAACTGTCAAGCATGGCACCTGAAGTGATATATATATCTCACCATTTTCATTTGTTATAAAAGATCTATATCCTGAATGATTGATGCATTTATTACAGTAAAGTTCCTCATGAATAACCCTCACCATGAAGGGGAAAAAGTCCATTGATTTAGGTGAAAATTGTGGTCATACATGATATAGAGTAGTCTCCAAGATACTAACTAAACATAAACTATTGTTGGAATACTTTTATTATGTGCATTTTGTAGATCAAATAGTTTTTTGTCACTATGTGTTTACCTAGATCAATTTAGTTTTTCTTTTTTTGCAGTTAGTGTACTCTATATGCAACTCATTTTAATTTGTTTTATTTTAAAAGGTTTTGTATTACTTCAGTGAAGTATCTATGAATTATATGGATTTTAGCCATTGCCGAAATTTCAGATGTTCAAAACAGAAACAAAAAGTTATGGCCATCTTGCTGCTTCATATGGTTAGATTTGGCATAATGGGGTAGCAGAGCCTGAATCCATCGTAGTGGTTTGGTGCAATGCTAAATTGTCATGTAAGTTATTCATCTTGACAGACAGGCCTGTGGTGCCATTGCAATGTTTTATTTTCTTTATATTATTAATTCAAATATTTGACACCTACATTTTGCCAACCATGGAGCATTGAAAAAAAAATGAGGTCCTGCTATAATGTCAATAATAAATCTAAATAGTTTACCAGTGAAATTTGGTAGTAGTTATTTTGCTTGCACAGGTGTTTTTTGAAAAATAAATAAATGAGCATACTGATGCAAATTATGTTTTGTCTTTGATCTAATACATATTGACTGGTTATTAGAATATTGAGATATAAATCATTCTCAATATTTTTTTCATATATATGGAATGATTCACAATAACATATTTCCGTTTTGACTCTCTTATCTGATGAACTGTGGACAACCTGGAATGTTGCAGCTGGGATAAAGAGGTACATACACGACTGCTCTATGCTGCTATGGTTGATATTGATGTCCATGGCCACGGCTCAGACCTGTCTCACAAGTTGCCAGCGGTTGCGTGGTCTAAATGTTCTGCTGGACTGCTACCCTGCTGCAGCAGTGCACATGACCAGCAGTCTTCCCCAAGCCATTGCAAGCTCTAGCTCTGATATAAGTACATTTCTGTTAATATTTTTTAGAATTATAGCAAAGAATAAGGTTCATGCTATGCAGTCATTGAGTTATAACTACCAATAGTTGGCTTAATCATGCTCATATAACTTCTTAGTGTATATCCCAAGCCGAATTTTTCTCTTCAAAGATATTAAACTAGCAATCATGTTAGCTTATAATGGCTCATTAAATGATTACTGATTACTACAAGCTGATTAGATTCTGTTACTTAAATTCAGATAATACATGATTTCTTTATGCAATTATATTTAGAATGAGCTTCCAGTAAAGAAATAGTTTATACAATGTCATGATAGTTCCTTCTCGTCTTCCAGCCTTGCAGAGTCTACTGGTCAAACTTACATAGCAAATAGTTCACGTTAACTCTTGATCTTTAATTTTGATATTTAAACATCATATTTTGAAAATTGGCAAGGACCTTTCTTTTATTGTGCCAACTTAAGTTGGGTTCTTTTCTTCATGTTTTGTTTTAACACCGGTTGTTGGAGGTGGTTCTTTGATGAAGCTTAACTATTTGTAGCCATAAAAACCTGCTCTATTTTGGACTCACTTCTTTTAAACTAGAACAAAAATATATTCATAGATGAAATTTCACTCTTCCTCTGAAGTGACACTTATTATTTAATTATATGATATGTAAATCTCATTCCTTCACATGCTCATTTTCAGCCTTTGAGAATTATATATTTTTTCAAGATAGACACAACAAAAATATAAACTTTAAAAGTAGAAATATAATCTCTTCCATTGCTGTGTCGACATCAGGGATGTCAATATGTTAAATGTATACTATGTTTTACAGATCTTGAGAGCAGAAAAATATTTCAGAGATTATCCCGTCTATTTTGAAAGCAATAATGATATTTTTGTTATTATATTGTTTTCTTAAGATAAATATACAGAACAACAACTCAGGTTGCAGTAATTTGACATCCTTCACTACAACATGAAAATATATCAATTATCATAGCTTACTACCTACAGTTGGACTTTTTTTATAATAAGCTCATATTTTTGGGAGAGTTCAGCGGTATTATTCTCAGATATATTTTTCTTGGCCTTTAGTCAAAATACCAAATGCTTAGTTGGGGCTTGTCGAAATCTTTTCCTGTTCTAGGTTTGTACTTCTTTCATTTGCATGATCATGAAGATTGTTTCAAATTTGTTAACATGCCCATTCTTCAAACTTATCTGAAACTGAACAATATATAACAGACAGCTAACACTTGAATTTACTTAATTACAAATGTTTCACATGTTCAAAAATACATTTGTTTTTAACTAAATGAAAACCACTCTGAATATCTTGATCATGCATGTGTGTTTGGTCTCTCCCAGTTTTATTATTGTCTAATTGGTATGTGGGATTTCAACAGCAATACAAAGATTTGAATTTGCTAAAAGAAATATGGGGTTTCACTCTCTTATTGAGGTTATGATAATTATCTTGCATGCCTGCAGATTGATGATATTAGCTATGGCTATTTGGAGGCTGAAGCTCCTGACAAAATATAGGTTAATCTTGACAAAAAAGAAAATATGATTCTTTAGTGTCTGGGACTATCTTCGAAGAGATTTGTGTCCTTCATCCTTGTCAGACTGGTAAGTAGTCGGTGTCTTCATTTTTTCCTTTTCTTTAATGGTTGTTTAGTGTAACATGCAGTTATTATGCTTAGAAAAATAAATGTATGTGTCGCTTATTGTATGAGTTGAAGTGTTTCTTATTTGCTTGCAGTATATGCACTGATTATATGCAGTAAATTAAAATTAACCAGATTGTTGCATGTCTATTGTGAGAGTGAGACTTCCCTTTTGATTTCAACAAATGATTCTGATGGCACTACAGCTTATAGGTGAAAAGTTGGATGATAGTGAAATCTTAGGGTGTTGCTCCATCTAATGAAGTTGTCATAGATCAGAGGGGTTGCACTTCAGGTGCTAATGCATCAAGAACATTGAAATCAGTCTTTTATACATGTTCTCTTCAGGGAGACATACTAGCCTTGTCTATGGTCGCTATTGCACAAGGAGATGGACCGCACATTGATGAAGATTGTATGCAAACTGATTGAATAGTACTATGGAGATCTTCGCAAATAATGGATGGTGATTCTCAAATCGTATTAGTAGTTCTATTTAGAATAATTCTTATCATCCATCCTAATGGATCAAACTTTTATCTTTGTATTCCTTGGTCTTTCCATTTGAGCATGAGTTGGTAATAATGAATGGCTTCATGTATCAATCGATCCAACAGGTAGAATTTTAATATATTTTCTTTTCTAAAAAAAGGGTGTTAGCATGTATCATGTCCTTCCATTGAGGCAATGCAAAATGTTACATTTTTTATTTGTATTGGTTACTGATTTGTTCATGAATTCTAGATACTTTTATGCCCTTGCAATAGAATGCCATTGAAAACTATAAAGTGATTAGCTCCTGAATACTCAACTATATAAAGCATTTTAGACATAACTTTTTTTGCAATTTCCTATCTAACTTAGATAGCCTCCTGTTCTCTCTCTTTTTACATATTTTTCATACATATGGCGCGCAAGGGCGCGCCGCAATCCACTAGTAATTGCTAGCCATGATGTTCGTATCCACCAGGAGGTCGACGAGTCAAAATCGTCAAAGCTATCCGAGTAGTAGACTATCTCGTCGTGTGTACAAACGTGCATGTATTTGGAAGTCAACTCCAAGTCGGCTACTTCAAGGACTACACACGGAAACAAAGAAGTGTTCTCTCCTTTCTTTATTTGTTTCCAGATTATCTTATTCATTAAATTTTTGCTAATCTAATAGGGTAGCCGAATCTAATCGCATAGCATTTTTTTGCATATACGTGATGAGTTACATGGAGGTCGTCGGTTGTGCCAACAATTTGGAGCCCATCTTCGCTGATTGCAACCAACGAAGCACGGCTACATCAGGCAGCCTTTGCCGGCAATCACTCTGTTTGGCTACTCGACGATGCTTTCCATGAGAGTGACCGTCACCTGGCAACATCGCCGTGACACGGCGTCTTCGACAACTCAGCAACATCACCGTGACTTGACGACCCGATGATTACGCCACTTGGCAACATCATCGCGACTCGGTCACTTAGTGACATTGTCTCGACTTGGTCACTCGGCAACATCGCTGCACCACTACGACTCAATGGCTACTCAGCTACTCGGCTACTCGACAACGCTTGCGATGACATGGCGCTTCGGTCACTCGACCACTCAGCCACTCGGCCACACCTTCAACGATTCAGTGTCTTGATCAACCACTCCAAACTTCAATGTTCTGGCGACATGATGGCTCGACTTCGACATTCGACCACTCGCCAACCACATCAGCACAGGGGGGGGGCTTCTCTTCAACTCGTCGAATAGCAAAGCTAAGTATCTTTGTACTTTCTCAATTTACTTTCGAGGTTTTGGGCTATGTCCTTTATGATTTTTTTTTCCACGACCGCTTAATTCTATTTTCTAATTAGAAGGTCGTAGATTTTTTATGAGTAAAGTTGGGCCTTTAAATTAGTGCTCTTATTTGTAACTTTATTCATCTTTTTATTGCCTCGGTTCTTTAGTCCTTCGTATTAAACAATCAAACCAGGGGGCTATTTGTTTATCTATACACATGTTCTCTCACTTTTTTGATGAATCTAGTAGTACACATGTCGGTCGGTGACCTTTCAGTAGTGCTTTAGCCCTGACATCGTATGACCCATGTCGTCCGTTCTAGTTTTATCTTTTTCGGCTTTAACCTTGACCGATACATTGCATTTTATTTGTGATTTGGTCTTATTTTTGGTCTACGCTATTAAGCAACTAAGGCATAAAACTTCTTTCCTACGCGACAGATTGTCACTACACTAAACCCAGAGCCAAAGTTGCGAGAGGTCATGTGTCGATTGGTTCTGATTGCTACGCAAGAGTAATTATGACCGATATTGTTACGGCAGACCGACTTTCGAGCTCTTTTATATTTTGTCCTAAGTATCCTATGGTGGGTTAGTCTGGTTGCTAACACACGAATACGTTGCTATGCACCGATTGGACTACTTAAAGGAGAAAAATGGATACACTTGACTTTTTAAGTCAACTGATTTGTTTGACTTATAAAAAAAGTAAGTTTTCAAGCAAACAATATTAATTATAACTAATCATTCTAATTTTCTTTATTGCCAGGAACATCAATGATGGATAGGTAGATACAACACTTGACACAGAGTGATTTCCTCGCTCTCATCGGTCGGGCACAATAGTTCCGACTGCCTTCATCGGTCGGCTATACTAGTTCCGATTGCCTTCATCAGTTGACTAAACTAGCTCTGACTGCTACCATCGGTCTGCCACATCGCATCTGACCATCAACATCAGTCGGCCACATATCAGATCATTGGTTTCATTTAGTCATCACGATGATTTCTACTACATCAGCGATCGGCGGCTACAACAACCTCAGCTACCTTCTTCACTCGACCTTCTCGTCTTGAGTTGAGCGCCACTGTCTCTCATACATGATATTCTAAGTTGAGCGTGGCTGCCACTCGGTTATTGGTTTCAGTCATCTACCAGTCAGCGGTCATTGAAGTCACTCGTTTAAATTATTTATCACTCGGTAGTGATTGATGTCACTCTACTGAGTTATTTATCACTCAGATTTGATGATTTGAGTTATTTTTCCTTAAAGAGAGCCAACACGACTATTCTTGATTTGAACTCTTGCATTATTTGCAGTTTCCAAATGATACAAGAGTCGGGGGCTACACCTAATTAGGTGCACCTATTCGACGCACCAGTTGATTTCTCGAAGACATTTTTTGGATCTTTAAGACTCTAACAAGCTCGCTGATATAAAGTTGAAGCATATGGCACGAACCAGTCGAGAAGCTACTGAAGATTATCATCTAGCTTGCAAGACTCTCGGGGGCTTGTCGATGATACATACCATCGGGGTACCTCACATAGAAGGAAAGCAAGATAGACTCCTACTTAGATAAGAACAGTAGACCGACTAGAACTTCACCATGTAACCCTGTCCCCTCGGATATATAAGGAGGGGCAGAGGTCCTCCTCAAGGGACAAGCCATAACATTAGACAATAGAGCTCGTAGGGCGATATTAGACACAACTAGACATCCTCGTCTAGGTCTACCCTCGTCTAGATCTATAATCTAGACATATCAATACAAATACCACAGAACACAGGACGTAGGGTTATTATTCTCCGGGAGGCCCGAACCTGTATAAATCGGCGTCTTGTGTTATCATCGTCTCTCGATCTCGTGCATACCCCTATCCTACATATAAATCATCATAGGTGAACCACCCTATGTCTATTGCAGAGATTAAGTCTCGACATAGCGGTTAGACCCACGCAACGAGTGGTTGCATCACACTTCCCCACCTGGCCTGCCGTCCGGTCGCCCTGCTCGCCATTGAAAGCCACCATGTCCGAGCTGGCACTAGACACCGTAGGAACGTGATCCATGCCTCTGCATCGCCACCCCGCTCCCTCAGCCTATAAATAGTGTCCCCCTTTCTCGCTAACTCTTCACTGCCACTCACCAACCCCAGAAGGCAAGTGCTTAGCCGGTCCCCCCCCCCCTCATTTCCAGTAGCCACCGAGTCTTTCCCCTAACACCGCCAGTTCACCTCGGCCATCAGACTACCTCGCGATCGCCACCTTAGGACGTGGCGCATCCCCCGTAGTAGTCTAGGCTTAGTCCCGTCGAGCTCCGTCCATAGGAGGGCCCAACGACGGGCCACGGTGCTGCCAACCATGGCCCTACCGTCGCTCTCCCCTCTGATCGCCACACCTCGGCATGGACCTAGCCCAGTCGCTCGATCCCCACCAACAGTTGCGATTACAACCAAGAATACCCCTTCGTATTTTAAACTTGAGCCGCTCATCGCGAGATTTGCGGTTGTGGGCCGATCTGTGTAATCGGTTCATCGTGGACTCGTGGAGTCCGCTTGAGACCCCGGTCCATAGAGCCGAGATCCTATTCCATAGATTTTCCAATAGAAAAACAACTTCAAAAAAATCCTAAAAATTCCAGTAAGCAGTAGTTTTGTAGTTAGCCCCCTGAGCTTTACTTTATTTCTATTTTAGCCTAGAATTTTTACAAAAAAGTACCCCAACTTTTTTGTAATTATATTTTAGCTTCTACCATCTTACAACCAAGCCCCTAACCTTTTCAAAATTACTATTAGGTCCCTAGAACCTTCCATAAATTACATAAATGACCCTAGATCTTCCAGAAGCCCTAGTTTTAAACCGTAGCTCTGATTTAAGCGATTCTTGCGCCGCTGGAATCGTTGTCTCGAACCCCTAACCCATGAAGCCCACCTCATCACCCCTTAACTTCTGATTTTCTCACTATGTGGTTTTTCCTTTGATTATGTGTTATTTTATGTTCCACTAGCTTACTCATAGTTCGTGGTTTGCAGACAAAGAGAACCAGGAGCAGGAGCTCGAGGACCCTGTAAGGACCGAGTGACCGAGAGGGGGGGGGGGTGAATAGGGAACTCGTACTACGTACCTAATTTGCCAATTTTCAAAACCGACCACTCAATCAACTCCTAGAACAATTCTAGTGGTGATCACACTAGCAAGATAAAAGTCCTATGAAAGGAACAACACCCTAAGCATACTAGTGGATCACACAAAATAGTACAACTCCTATGCAAGCTAGTAACAAGGCAACACCGAAGCACACAATAAGCTAGCAAGGGAGCCTACTCATGCAAAGCTACAAGATAGAGAACTAGAGCAATCAAGCATGAGTAGTACAACACATACAAGGGTGAGCAATCAAGCCAATGCAACTCCTACACATGCTAGTGGTCCAATGGAAGCTAAGCACAACTAGCAAGTAAAGAAGACTATTCATGCAAGTCTACAAGGTAATCAACTAGTACAAGGTAAACACACAAGCATAAATAGCATGGTATATAAATGCGGAAGGTAATGCATCAAAGTAAGGAGTAGAGTAAGAGATGGCTCATGATTTTTCCTGAGGTCTCAGAAGGATGGCGCCTTCCCCTACTCCTCTTTGGACCACTCCCGCCGGAGTTCCGGTCCCTCCCGCCACCAAGTGAAGTTCTCGCTCATGAGCCCGCAATCACTCCCGGAGTGAAGACACGGTGTGCGCCATTGCTACTACCAAAGCACAAGCTCACCTCCCTCAAGAACTTGCCGGACTTCTCGAGCCGACACGGGTGCTCACTAGCGATGCCCCTTTAAACAACGGGCTTAAACCGTGTACAAACATGTGACGGCCTTCACAACCAATCACGATAGGCTCGTTCACCGACACCGAACCGGTCTAGGTCTCACCATAGACCAAGAGTAACAACCTAAATCACACCCTCAAGAACACACTAGCCTTAGATGTGCAAGATCGCTCCTTGTTACTCTCACAAGCACTCTCAAGATATGCAATATCTCCTTCTAGTGCTCTCCTTTTTTCCTCTTGGACCTTACTAAATACTCTCAGGTATTTCACTGGCCAAGAGGGGTCACAAAGACCCTAACAACAAAGTTTTATAGGCTCCCAACCTCAAACTAGTCGTTGCTCTATGAAATCAGATTTCTAGGCCTACTGACCATTGAAAGGACCAAGTGACCGAGAGGGGTGGAGGGGGTGAATCGGGAACTCGCACTATGTACCAAATTCACCAATTCCTAAAATTGACCACTCAAAACAACTCCTACACAATCCTAGTGGTGATTACACTAGCAAGATAATGAACCTATAAAAGAAACAACAACCTAAGCATACTAGCGGATAACACAAACGCAATACAACTCCTATGCAAGCTAGTTACCAAAGATACGCGGAAGCAAACAACTAGCTAGCAAGGAGTTCTACTCAATCAAAGCTACTAGATCAACAAGCATATAGAAAGCATACAAGCATGAGTAGCACAATACATACTAGAGTGATCAATCAAGCCAAAGAAACTCCTATACGTGATAGTGATCAAGTATGAAGGCTAAGCACTACTAGCAAGTAAAGAAGCCTATCCATGCAAGTCTACAAGGTAGTCAACTAGAGCAATGTAAGCACACAAGCATGAATAGCACGGTATGTAAATGTGGAAAGTAAAGCATCATAGTAAGGAGTAGAGTAAGGGTTGGCTCATGATTTTTTCCCGAGGTCACCGAAGGATGGCGCCTTCCCCTAATCCTTGTTGGACCACTCCTGCCAGAGTCCCGGTCCCTCCCGCCACCAAGTGGAGTTCTCGTCGACGAGCCCGGAATCACTCCTCGAGTGAAGACACGGTGTGTGTCACCGCTGCACAAAGCACAAGCTCGCCTCCCTCAAGAACTTGCAGGACTCCCTGAACCGGCACGGGCGCTCACTAGCGATGCCCCTTCCAACAGCGGGCTCAAACCGTGTACAAACATGTGACGGCTTTCACAACCGATCACGATAGGCTCGATCACCGACACCTAACCGGTCTAGGTCTCACCATAGACCAAGAGTAACAATTTAGATCACACCCTCAAGGACACCCTGGCCTTAGATGTGCAAGATGCTCAAGCTACTCTTCTCTAGCACTCTCAAGATAGACAATATCTCCTCCTACTGCTCTCCTCTTTTCCTCTTGTACCTTACCAAATGCTCTCAAGTATTCCACTGGCTAACTGAGGTCTCCAAGACCCCAGCAATGAAGTTATATAGCCTCCCAACCTCAAACTAGACATTGCTCCATGAAATCAGCTTCCTGGGCACACTGACCGGACAGTCCGATCACTGCCTGACCGGACAGTCCGATCAGTGCAACTCGGCAACTCGATGCACAACTGGCTCTACCCCTGCTGAAACTCCAACTGATCGGACAGTCCTGTTGCTGGACCAGAATGTTCAATCCACTTTCTCTCTCCATTCCAGGAGCCTCTGTGAAATGCACCTCTTCTGCCTCCCTGCACTCCTACTAACCAGACTGTCCGGTCAGCAGACCAGACCATCCGGTCTGTATGGAGTCTTCTGCTGACAGAGTCCTGCTCCTCGCGCTAAGTCCTAGAAAGCTCCCCATAGTGACCGTACAGTCCGGTCTCCACAGACCCCTCTGTTCGGTCTCTATGTCCGGAAGCTGAAACTTGTCATCCTCGCTTGACTTGGTTTCCCGGCTTCTCTGAACAGCTCCTTGGCTTCTCCACTATCACCTAGTGCCTGTGATTTTACCGAGCAACCTTGCACATCACCGACTAGACATGACCTAAGAGAATGACCTAGACCCCCTTGATAGTCCAGTTTTTCCTATGGACTCAAAGCCCTAACAACTACTCAAGTGTTCCAAACACTTGCACCATAACTTGTTTTCCGCTTTGATCCATCTCCATCAATCCTTGGACTCCATCAAGTTCATAAGCCTCCATACTTGCGGTCATTGTCATCAATCGCCAAGGACGCCGTAGACAATCATCATAAGATAGAAAGGGTTTCCTACATGAACAACACTCATGTAGATATTAGTCACATTTCATGTTTGTCATGCATCACCAAAACTCCATACCTCAGGGTGACCTCAATGGTCATGATCCTTACAACCGTACAGTCCGGTCACTCCCTGACCGGACAGTCCAGTCACTGCAACACTGTGCACCAACGGCTCTGACCACTGTTGATTCCTTTGCTGACTGGACTGTACGGTCACCTAATCGGATCGTCTGGTCCGTTTCTCTCTCTAGTTCAGAAACATTTCAGTGCTGGCTTTCTCTCTATCCTGTGCAAGCCATACTGACCGGACCGTCCAGTTTGTATAGACTCTGGCACAGACAGATTCCTCGCTGAGTCACTGTAGTCTCCGGACAAAACCTCTAAGTGACCGTACAGTCCAGTCACCACTGACCCCTCTGTCCGGTCACTTCATCCTAAAGCTGAAACTCCTCGTTCTCGCTTGACTTTGTTTCCCGGCTTCTCCGAACAGCTCCTTGGCTTCTCCACTGTCAACTAGTGCTTGTGATTTCACCGAGCAAACTTGCACATCACTGACTAGACATGACCTAAGAGAATGACCAAGACCCCCTTAATAGTTCGGTTTTTTCTATGGACTCAAAGCCCTAACAACTAGGCAAGTGTACCCAACACTTGCACCATAGCTTGTTCTCCGCTTTGATCTATCTTCATCAACTCTTGGACTCTATCAAGTTCACAAGCCTCCATGCTTGTGGTCATTGTCATCAATTGCCAAGGCTGACACTGACAATCATCATAAGGTAGAAGAGGTTTCCTACATGAACAACACTTGTGTAGATATTAGTCACATTTCATGTTTGTCATTCATCACCAAAACATCATACCTTGGGGTGACCTCAATGGTCATGAATTTTACAATCTCTGCCTTTTTGGTGATGGATGACAACCACTACTTATGATGATCCAAAATGGACGAGCAAGAAGGAACCAAAGAAAAAGAAAGGATTGGAAGGCATACCTTGGTCCTTACCTTGGAAGTAGTCTCCCCCTTAAGATATGCTAGGTGTTGAGGGAGAACTGCCCACTTATTTAGCGCATTTGGATGTCAATCTTGAGCTGAAATTTATGCTCGTCTTGGTGTCGTGGTTGAGGATCTTGTTGAAGTAGACACACACCAAGCACATAGATTCTCATGTCGGTGAAGATGCATATTGTCGCTATAGACATGCACCGTCGTTGTTCTTCTCCATGTTTGGTATAGATGTTCATCTTGATGTGATCTTCATGTGTACTTCAAGTGAACATGCACCATTTGCTTCGTGTTCTCCTCTTGTCACCTAGTAGCTTGCTTGTATGTTTTTTCTCCCTTTATGTGTTCTCAACTTAAGCTTGGCTTTTGGATCTTCATGTTCCTTCTCCCCCTTTGTCACCTATCACCAAAAACCACACCAAAACATAATGGAACTAAGAGACATATAATAGTTGGCAAGAGTTTGGATAACTCCCCCTTTCATGGTGCTCTTCCTTAGTCGCAATGGTGTTCCACCGTAGCTCCCCCAACACTTATGACTCAACAAAATATTTTCTCAAATATGCAAAGGTTAGTCATTTGAGAGGTGGGAATGTATGAGCCACTTGTCTTTGAGCCGCACGAGTAGATTTAACCTCGGAGCTTGGTTGAACATGGCTCAATGGGCATGAAACACAAATATCACTATTTGATCATCTAGAGAGTCATGTACTCACATTGTAAATGAGCAACTCCCCCTTGACACATGCTTGGGAGCATGTATGGTATCACAATGCAAAGATGCATGAATGCAAAGAATGCAAATGCAACAAGTATACAATGCATGATGCGATGCTAAAGAAAAGAGAGAGAACTGCTACTAACCGAAGTGTCAACAACGAGTTGTTTCCTTCTCAAGCTTTCTCACAATGGACCATTCTTCAAAGGCTTGGGTACACCATGAACCACCTTCCCAAGCTTAATCCATGTTCATTGCTATCTCAAGAAGGTCCGAAGTCAACCTACAAAAGAAGAGAAACAAGCACAAACAAAGACAAAAACAACAAAACAAAAAACACTATACATATTTACAAAGGACAAGCTCAAGGGTTACTCATGTGAAGTTGGAGAGGTCGAGAACATTGAGTTCTCCACTTAACTTGTTGTAGGTTTTCTCATCGAGTGGCTTGGTGAAGATGCCCGCCAATTGTTCCCGAGTTCGCACACTCACCAACTCGATGTCCTTCTTCTCAACATGATCCCTTATGAAGTGATGCCTCACTTGAATGTGCTTTGCATGATCATGATCTCCAGTTTTGAGAGCCATCTTGATTATCGCCTCACTATCACAATATAATGGCATTTGAGTGCAGTTGAGGCCATAATCCGAGAGTGTTTGCCTCATGTAGAGAAGTTGGGAACAACACGCTCGCGCCGCCATTTATTTTGCTTCGGCTGTAGATAGAGCCACCGAGTTTTGCTTCTTTGAGCTCCAAGATACTAGAGATCTTCCAAGAAATTGGCAACCTCCCGATGTACTCTTTCTATTCACTTTGCAACCCGTGAAGTCCGAATCCGAATACCCAAGTAACTCAAAGATTGTTCCTCTATGATACCATAAGCCCATGATAGGTGTGTACTTCAGGTATCTCATTATCCTCTTCATGGCCTTCAAGTGTGACTCGTTTAGATTTGCTTGGTAGCGCGCACACAAACACACACTAAATATGATGTCCGATCTCGAAGCGGTGAGATAGAGCAAAGAACCAATCATAGATCTATAGAGCTTGGGGTTCACCGATTTCCCTTTCACATCATCATCCAAGTGTTTGTTTGTTGCCATGGGTGTGTGCAAAGGCTTGCAATTTTACATGTTGAATCTTTTGAGAAGGTCCTTGGTATACTTCTCTTGATAGATAAAGTTCCTTTCTCTCAATTGCTTGACTTGAAAATCAAGGAACACATGCAACTCTCAAATCGTTGACATTTGGAATTTCGTAGCCATCATCTCTCGAAACTCCTTATTAAACTTCTCATAGGTTGACCCATAGATATAATCATCCACATAGATTTGGCACACAAAGAGACTCCCAACATGACTTGTGAACATGGTGCTATCAATGCTTCCAATCTTGAAATCATTCTTGAGAAGGAAGTTCCTCAAGTGTTCATACCATTCCCTTGGTGCTTGCTTGAGGACATAGAGAGCTTTCTTCAATTTGTATACATGTCTTGGATCTTTTGGGTCCTTAAGCCCTGGAGGTTGTTCCACATAGACTTTCTCATTGATCTCTCCATTCAAGAAAGCACTTTTGATATCCATTTGACAAAGCTTGAAGCCATTGTGTGATGCATAGGCAAGTAAGATCCAAATAGCTTTAAGATGGGCCATGGGAGCAAAAGTTTCTTTAAAGTCAATCCCCGCTACTTGAGAATATCCCTTAGCCACTAGGCGAGCCTTGTTCTTGACATTTGCTCCTTTCTCATCTTGCTTGTTCTTGAAGACCCACTTGGTGCCAACCATATTATGATTCTTGGGCCTCTCAACCAATTTTCATACTTTGCACCTCTTGAAGTTGTTCAACTCTTCTTGCATGGCTATAACCCATTTGTGATCATTCATTGCCTCTTCCATTGTTGTGGGCTCAATCATGGAGACAAAAGAGAAGTTCTCAATTGCAACATTTGCCTCCTCATCACCTCTTTCATCAACTTCTTCATTCACATAGTTGGGCTTGTATTGATTTCTCCTTGTTCTCATTCCTTGAGATGGGCTCCCAATGATCAAGTTTCGAGAATGATCCTTGTTTATGGCTTTGGGTCTAGGATGATGTTCTTGTTGAGTGGGAGGAGATCTAGGTGATGTATCTTGTGCATCATGGGTTGCTTACTCCCTTGATATATGAGTGTCTTGGATCCTAAGAGAGGTGGGAGAGTCACTCTTATGCTTTCTTGTTTTGTACTTAGAGCTCGAGGTGGATGGAAGGATATCTTGTGAAGAGCTAGGAGAAGTGGCTTGTGGTGAAGTATGTGAGGAGGCTTGTGTCTCACTTCTCACTTGGGTTTTCTCATCATTTGGTGGGTGAACTCTCAACGAATCTTAGGAGTAGCTAGTAGGTGTATTAGTGACATTTTGGATTGGTTCTTGCACCTCGGAGGAAGAGGTTGGTTGAGGTGGTGGAGTAGAGGGCTCATCAATATCACCATCATTGGCCTCATGGGGTAAGACCACGCCCACGGGCATGTTCCTCAAAGCTTCCCTCATAGGCTCATCCTCAATGTTCACTTCATGAAATTCATCTTCCATTTGAGAACCATTTGACTCATCAAATTGCACATCATAGGATTCTTCCACACAACCTGTGGCTGAGTTGTAGACCTATATACTTTAGAAGTTCCTGAGTACCCAACAAGAATGCCCTTCATTAGTTCTGCTCCCAAACTTCCCAGGCTTCTCCTCTTCTTGAGAATGTAACACTTGTAGCCAAAGACTCGGAAATAGGAAGCATTGGGTTTCCGTCCCACCAATAGCTCATATGGTGTGTTCTTCAACAACCGGTAGAGATAGACACGGTTGGAGGTATAGCAAGCTGTGTTGATTGCCTCCGCCCAAAACCTCTCATGAGTTACATACTCATCCAACATAGCACGAGCAAGTGTGATGAGTGTCTTGTTCTTCCTCTCCACTACTCCATTTTTCTTGGGAGTATATGTAGCGGAGAATTCATGCTTAATGCCTTTATTGTCATAATATTCCTCCACTGTTGTGTTCTTGAACTCTGTCACATTGTCACTTCTTATCTTCATAATGCTAGCCTTGAATTCATTCTTCGCCCTTCTAGCAAACTTCCTGAAGATGTCACTGGCTTGAGATTTGTCCACAAGAAAGAAGGTCCAAGTGTATCTCGTGAAGTCATCAACAATCACCAATCATTATTGATTGCCTCCCAAACTCTTGTAATGTGTTGGACCAAACAAGTCCATATGCAAGAGCTCTAGAGGATGAGATGTAGACATGAATGATTTGGTGGGATGCAAAGATGCAACTTGTTTTCCCGCCTGACAAGCACTGCACAGTTAGTCCTTCTCAAAGGTCATATCCTTGATTCCTTCAACTAGATTCCTCTTGACAATCTTCTTGAGCTGATTCATTCCAACATGTGCCAGTCTTCTATGTCACAACCATCCCTTGGATGCCTTAGTGAATAGTAAGTTCTTGGTGGCATATTGCTTGATTTGAAGTTCGTGACATATAAGTTCCCATGCCTCACTCCATGAAACACTAGCCCTTTCTTAGCATTCTCAATTGTTGCACCATCCTCATCAAACGTGCACTTGAATCCCATGTCACAGAGTTGACCAATAGACAGGAGGTTGAAGTTGAGGGTTTCCACAAAAAAGACCTTGGAGAGATGGAGGTCATTAGTGATGGTCACCTTGTCCGAGCCTCTAACTCTCCCCTTTGAGTTCCCCAAAAGTAACCTTCTCACTGTCTTCATCTTCATCAATGGTGGTGAACGAGGTTGGCTTCCCGGTCATGTGTTGAGTGCACCCACTGTCAAGAATTCAATGAGTACCTCCACTCTTGTTGTTAACCCTGGTGGTAGCCATAAGACAAGCACTAGAGGAAGAAGGGTTAGTATCCAAAACATTACTTGATTGACAAGCACTAACCTCATTGTGTCGAACAATAAGACCATCCTCATAGATAGGGATTCTTGCAATCCCTTCCTGAAGTCTCCTCCTAATGTGATAGTGAGGAACACGATACCTCCAATGTCCATGACCATCCCTCATGTGCACATTGTCAAGGTCGATGTAGTAATGGGGAGGATCATAGAGGCCAGTGACGTGCTCAAGCACATGTCCCACTTATGAGTGGAGCACGAGTATCATCTCCATTGCTCTCTCAATTGAGAGCTCATATCTTTGATTGACTACTTCCTCAAGTAAGAAACCCCTCTCAGGAGTTGTGATTTGCTAGAGGAGCTTGTCAGTCACTTCATGTGGTGCAATCCTTCAGAGTCCACTAAAGGAGTTTATCCTACACACAAGATCAAAAATGTTCAAGAGATTCTCACAAAGGTCATCATTCAGATTTCTCACAAATTCACCAAGTTCAAAGAAGAGATCCTGTTGGTGAGCTCGATGAAGATGCCAAAGTCGATCTTGTGGCGGAGGAGGTTGAGGAGGTGGGGGCACTGGAGCCGTAGTGGTGAGATTCATCATCTCAAATGATTGAGTGAGCATTGTTGTTGGCGCTCCCCCTACACCAATGCGTAGTCCACCCGAAGTGCTTGGAATAGAACTTGGAATGGCACTTGAGGTAGAGCTTGACGAAGCGCTTGATGATGATCTTGGTGAATGTCTTGCTCCGAAGGGGTTGTAGAAGCTGTTGCAAGGTAGTCTTGTGGAGGAATCAAAGAAGTTTGAGCTCAAAGCTACTTCTTTCCCTTTGCTTGAAGATGCTTCATTGTTTGCCTTGGATGACTTCTTCCCCATCATACTTGTGGTGATCTCCTCATCCTTGAAGAGCAGCTCAATCACGTTCTCGACGGAGAGACTCTTCTCCATGAGAAGGTCAAGGGTAACGTAGAAGAGCTTGCTACTCGGGAGCAAGAAGAGGATCTTCTCGACTATCACAATCTTGGGGAGCTCGAAAGAAGTTACCGCAATTCTGTCCACAATACCTCATAAGCGAATGAGAGAGTCAAGTAAGTCCTCATTGTCATTAGCATGAAAAGCAAAGAACTCCTCAACAAGAGAACTACTAGCATGATCAACAAGAGGCTCACAATCATCATCAATACTAGACATGCTAGAGGAGCAGGCAAGATCAAGAGACACATCATTATCAAAAACATTAGGCACATTAATAGAGCAACCTATCAAGTCAACACTAGAAGAATCTAGGCACTCACTAGTACTAGGCACATCCACATCATCATCACAAGCATCATACACATGATTATCGGTGAAGGTATTGGCGAAGTTCACAAGAGTATCCATCAACTCGTTCGGGAACATGGCATGACCTGGCCTTGAATGGAATGACATCCCAACTCAATACGGTCACTACTCAAGGCGGTTAAGCCTTATGATGAGCACTTGGCTCTGATACCACTTATAAGGACCGAGTGACCGAGAGGGGGGTTGAATCGGGAACTCGTGCTATGTACCTAATTCACCAATTTCCAAAACCGACCACTCAATCAACTCCTAGAACAATTCTATCGGTGATCACACTAGCAAGATAAAAACCCTATGAATGGAACAACACCCTAAGCATACTAGTGGATCACACAAGACAGTACAACTCCTATGCAAGCTAGTAACAAGGCAACATGGAAGCACACAATAAGCTAGCAAGGGAGTCTACTCATGCAAAGCTACAAGATAGAGAACTAGAGAAATCAAGCATGAGTAGTACAACACATACAAGGGTGAGCAATCAAGCCAATGCAACTCCTACACTTGCTAGTGGTCAAATGGAAGCTAAGCACAACTAGCAAGTGAAGAAGCCTATTCATGCAAGTCTACAAGGTAATCAACTAGTACAAGTTAAACACACAAGCATAAATAGCACGGTATGTAAATATGGAAGGTAATGCATCAAAGTAAGGAGTAGAGTAAGAGATGACTCATGATTTTCTCCGAGATCTCAGAAGGATGGCGCCTTCCCCTACTCCTCGTTGGACCACTCCCGTCGGAGTTCTGGTCCCTCCCTCCACCAAGTGGAGTTCTCGCCCATGAGCCCGCAATCACTCCCAGAGTGAATACATGGCGTGCGTCACCGCTGCTACCAAAGTACTTGCCAGACTCCCCGAGCCGACACGGGTGCTCACTAGCCATGCCCCTTTCAACGACGGGCTCAAACCGTGTACAAACATGTGATGACCTTCACAACCAATCATGATAGGCTCGATCACTGACACCTAACCAGTCTAGGTCTCATCATAGACCAAGAGTAACAACCTAGATCACACTCTCAAGGACACCCTAGCCTTAGATGTGCAAGATCGCTCCTTGTTACTCTCACAAGCACTCTCAAGATATGCAATATCTCCTCCTAGTGCTCTCCTCTTTTCCTCTTTGATCTTACCAAATGCTCTCAGGTATTCCACTGGCCAAGAGGGGTCACAAAGACCCCAGCAACGAAGTTATATAGGCTCCCAACCTCAAACTAGTCGTTGCTCCATGAAATCAGCTTTCTTGGCCTACTGACCATATAGTCCGTCACTCCCTGATCGGACAGTCCGATCACTATAACACTATGCACCAACGACTCTGACCACTGCTGATTCCTCTGTTGATCGGACCGTACGGTCACCTGACCGGACCGTCCGGTCCATTTCTCTCTCCAGTCGAGAAACATTTTGGCGTTGGCTTCCTCTCTGCCCTGTGCAAGCCGTACTAGCCGAACCGTCCGGTCAGCAGATCGGACCGTCCGGTCTGTATAGACTCTAGCATAGACATATTCCTCACTGAGTCGCTATAGCCTCCGGGCAAAACCTCTGAGTGACCGTACTGTCCGGTCACCACTAACCCCTCTGTCCGATCACTTCATCCTGAAGCTGAAACTCCTCGTCCTCGCTTGACTTCATTTCCCGGCTTCTCCGAATAGCTCCTTGGCTTCTCCACCGTCAACTAGTGCCTATGATTTCACGGAGCAACCTTGCACATCACCGACTAGACATGACCTAAGAGAATGACCTAGACCTCCTTGATAGTTCGGTTTTTCCTATAGACTCAAAGCCCTAACAACTAGGCAAGTGTACGCAACACTTGCATCATATCTTGTTCTCCGCTTTGATCCATCTTGATCAACCCTTGGACTCCATCAAGTTCACAAGCCTCCATGCTTGTGGTCATTGTCATCAATCGCTAAGGCCGTCATTGACAATCATCATAAGGTAGAATAGGTTTCCTACACGAACTACACTCGTGTAGATATTAGTCACATTTCATGTTTGTCATTCATCACCAAAATATCATACCTTGGGGTGACCTCAATGGTCATGAACCTTACAGACCCGGACTACAAGGAAGACTTTGAGGACGCGTTAGAAGGCAAGCTCTATCTATTCCTTGATTATGATTGCTCCTATTATTTTTAAAATACGCCCAACTTAGAGTCTACTTCTTATATGCTAATGATGACGCCCCCTTGTTAGCATACGCTTAGGACCCCATGATCTATATCACCATACCTTTACACTACAATGTTTTACAAAATGGGTAAAAACATGTTTGATGGTGTACGGATGAACGGGTGGGTGTTAAATCAACGGTGTGATGATGAAGCTGGGTGGGAGACACTTGGTCGAAGGCGAGACTCCTTAGTACTAGTGCAGAGTACTTGGTGATAGTGTCTTCGGTGTAGATCCACTTGTCATGGATGAGTGCTTGCCCAACCTCTCAGGAACGACTAGTTAAGACCTGAACTTGGTGATATTCTCAGTACGACCACAGAACCTGTATGGGCAGGACTAACACAGAACCTGGGTAATGCAACATGAAAGTATCACCCGACAAAGTAGGAACGAACTCAGGGGTTGGTTTTGGTGCAGTGGTGATAAGTCCAGTACTTGGAAATAATATATGATTGTGTGTCATCAATGGTGATATGATTGTATGTCATTATGATGGAACCCTTGAGCTCCATGGTGGTCTTGTGGGAGGGCCCGAGTGAAGTGGGAGTGTTATGTGATCCGTAGCTAAGAGCACATAGCCTATGGGTACGCTAAGCTCTACAGAGTTAACCCTAAATCATTCGAATGTCCATTGTCACTGGTATAACACACCAAATCTTGGACTCTTAAGATATCCTTGAGGTATGAGTGTGTATCGTAGATACACGTGTTTTGGTAAATGATGTTGGCAAGGTGTGCCAGAGTCGTTATGACTATATGTTGGAAGGCTCGACTAAAAGATAGGCACTGTTGGGATTGATTGTAATCTCCCCAGGTCCAACCAACCATAAGATACAAAACTGCTTTCATCAAAATCCCCTTTGCCTCTATAGAAGCCCCCGCATGCGCGCTTTCCGCAAAACTCTGAAAACTCAAAACCCATTTCTTGAATACTTACCCGAATACATGGTATTGCCCTTTTCTAGAGGTAGGTCTTATAGAGTAACTTATGTACTCACACTTGCTTTAAATTCAATTACTTAGAGGACGGAGAAGAAGACAAAGCACTTGTGGAATTTGACGAATAGGTTGCGTTCTATGCTCGAGTTGCCTGTGGAAGTTCCTCGAAGCTTGCTTGTTGTTTCCTTTTGTTAGGGCGGGCATGACCTCCCCTTTGGCTTGTAACCTAAGGCTTGTATGACTCTAATGTCCCTGCATGGACCTTGTGGGATACCTGCTTTACGGGTATCCTCATACAAGACTAAGTCAGTGGCCGATCGGGTACTTCGTCAACAAGGAAGCCGACCGAGTCGGCTTGGAGCACAAGGCATTTAGAGATAGACTTCCTATGTAAATCCTTTAGGGTTACAACTAGGACTCTTCATGTACCCTCCTGCCGACCAGATATATAAGGCGGCAGGGTACCCCCCATCAGGGGACGAGGCAATACACCAGATTACAATCAATACACGTAACACAGGACATAGGGTTTTTACTCTCATCGAGAGGGCTCGAACCTGTATAACTCGGCGTCTTGTGTTACCATCGTAGTTCTTAGTCTCGACATAGCCCTATATATTTACTGCCGATCTCAAGCTTCGACAGTTGGCGCGCCAGGAAGGAGAAAGGCTCACCGGGATTCTCCGTCGACTACGATGGCCAAAATTCCCATCATTCAGTACTCGCTGAACTTCAAGATCTCCTTTGGATCGCTCAACTTCACAGTCGGTGACAATGGAGCCCTAGGTTTGGAAAACCACAGATCCAACTCGGCCGTAGCAGTCTCCATGGCGCGATCACCGAGTTTGTCTGACATGATCTCCGCATTGGTTCCACTTGGATTTGAGGAAGAAGGTCCTTCCTTCGAGAATGATTCAAAATTGGATCAGTCCTTTGATGAGGACTCGGTCGGATCCGCTTACCCATATCCCTATACTGTCAACACGGTGGATATAGCAAATCCTGCGGATGGAGACCAAGATGGTGACCAAGACGGTGAACAAGAAGGTAACCCCGTCGATGGCCACCCGAAGCAATTAGCCGAAGGAGGTCAACAGTAGGAGAACCCTCCAGTTGATGACTTATCGGTCGGTCACCACCGTCGACCAAGAGGGTCGCGTGGCTCACGCAACGCACACCGACTGGATCTCGGTCTAGACCTTGAAGTGGATAGCATCAAGGTCTACCACACTCCTCAGAATAAAATCACCGGGGCCAAAACTTTGCTCGACACTCTAATGGTCGATGCGAATTATCAGACCCCTGCGATGCAGAAGGCGGTGGCTATGCTTAAGGCTGTTGCGGCTCAAGAGGTCGTAAAATCTCAGTCGGTCACAAGTTCTAGTCACGCATCTTCACGAGGTCGGTAGAGTCGTGAAGATCTAAGAAATTCTCTTAGTATGCGTGATGGACAAGATACCATCAACTCTCACTATGAAGAACGCGCTCGGGATAACCGACGCTATGAAGAAGAACGCCGTGATTGGAGAACGGACGACCGACGGGACAACCGATGAGAGGACCGTCAAGATCCTCCTCCAAGAGACAACCGTGACGACCATCATCGACGTGACGATCGGGATCGGCGTGATAACAATGATGATGACCATCAGCGACATCGTCATGACGATGATGTTGGTCCGTGACACGGCCGTCGTCCAACTCCGTCTCCAGACTAGCATAGGCGGTCGCTGACACCTATCGACGAGGAGATCGATGGCATCAAAGCTTACATCCCTAGGCTTCACATAGCTCGATCGCCAAAAGGATTCAAGCCGGTCCCCATCAAAAAATACGATGGTCAGATCAACCCCCGAGAGTGGCTACAGCTCTATAGCACGGCGATTCGGTCGGCTGGAGGTGATTCCTATGTAATGGCTAATTACCTTCGGGACTGCCTGGATCCAACCGTTCGGATATGGCTCACATCTCTTCCGGAGGAGTCAATCATGTCTTGGGGAGACCTCAACAAGAAGCTCACAGAAAGCTTCCAAGCTACCTGCAACCGACCGGGCAACCACTTCAACCTCACTCGGATCAAGCAGAAGACCGATGAACCTCTTCGTGACTACATCAAGCGATTTTGCGCTAAGAAGACTGAGATCCCCCATGTCCAGGACCAACAAATTATTGCTACCTTCCAAGGAGGGATCCGTAGCGATGATTTGGTTCGAGAGATCGGTCGGAGGAATCATGACCTCAAGCTGACCGCTCAAGAGTGCTTCGAGATCACTGACAAGTTTGCATCTGGTGAGTCGGCATTAGATGACATCCAGGAAAAAGGTAAGAAGAAGCGGTCGGACAAGCCCGAGTCCTCCAAGAAGGACAAGAAGAGGAAATCTGACAACGCGGTTCACATGGTGGATCGATTTTAGAAGAACCCTCGAACAAACTAATCGTCCATGGATGAGCTGCTGAGTGGTTCGTGCCTTTGGCACCCAAAGGGAAACTACAAAGCGAAGGATTGCTATCGACTGAAGGGTTTTGCAACAGCTGCGCTCAAGGTGGCTAAAGATCCCTCGAGGCGCAATAGCAAAGACAAGACTAAGGACGATGGCGACAAGGATGATTCAGGAGAGTTCTAGGAGCCCCGCAAGCAAGTCAACATCATCTTCGGTGGCTCGGATGCCTATGTGTCCAAGCACAAGCAGAAGCTAGAACTTCGGGAGATCAACTCGGTGGAACCAGTTGTGCCTCAATTCATGATGTGGTCTGAGATGCCAATCGCCTTTGATCGGTCGGATCATTCCAAGCATATACCAAAGCCAGGTCGATACCCGCTGGTGCTTGCTGCCACAATGAATGAGGTAAAGTTCAACAAAGTACTCATTGATAGAGAAAGCAGTTTGGACTTAATCTTCACCAAGACTCTTAAAGAGCTCAGTCTGTTAGTCAATGATCTTCAACCGAGTTCTTCACCTTTCCATGGGATTGTGCCTGGTAAGACTTTGATTCCTATTGGACAAATTAGACTGCCGATCACCTTCGAAACCCATGAGAACTTTAGGACTAAGCACATTCTTTTCCAAGTGGCGGATCACGATTCGGCATATCATGCTATCATTGGTCAACCCGTGATGGCTAAATTCATGGTTGTCCCGTATTATCCATATCTCACCCTCAAGATGCCAGGCCCAAACTGAATAATCTCCCTCCACTCTTATCTTTGGAATTCTTTTGATTACGATATACAGAGTTGTGAGACGGCCAATAAACAGTTGATGTTGTCCGATCAGAAGGAGATCTAGAAGGCAGTTGGCACGGAGGAACAGACTGAAATGGTGGTTCCAGCAAAAAAGCCTACCAAAGATAAGATTCAGACCGATGACATCCAAACCAAGGAAATCATGCTCAATCCTGAGGACCTCGATAAGGTAACTTATGCTGGGGCCAACCTCGACGAGAAATAGGAACTCGCGCTCACTCTTTTCCTCCAGGAAAATAGGGACATCTTTGCATGGAAACCATCTGACATGCCGGGAGTTCCTAGGGAAAAGATTGAGCATGAGATAAGGGTACCCCCTAGGGCTACCCCCGTTCGGCAGAGGCTTAGAAGATTCGCACAAGACCGCAAGGACGCCATGAAGAAGGAGATAGTTAGACTATTAGATGCTAAGTTTATAAAGGAGGTGTATCATTCCAACTGGTTAGCAAATCCAGTCCTTGTACCCAAGAAGAATAAAGAGTGGATGATGTGTGTTGATTATACCAATCTCAACAAGGTCTATCCTAAAGACCCCTTCGCTCTACCTCGTATTGATCAAATTGTAGACTCAACAGCCGGGTGTGAGCTCTTAAGCTTTCTGGATGCCTATTCAGGCTATCACCAGATCCCACTGAAGGTCAAAGATCAGATTAAAACTTCCTTTATAACACCCTTCGGTGCCTATTGCTATATCATAATGCCTTTCGGTCTGAAGACGCTGGCGCGACTTACCAATGGGGTATTCAACACTGCCTTGCTACTCAGATCGGTCGGAACGCAGAAGCGTATGTTGATGACATCGTTGTCAAGACTCGGAACATCGAGGAACTTTTTTTCTAACCTGGTAGAAACCTTTGACGATCTGAGGCATTATTCGATGAAGCTGAATCCTAAGAAGTGTGTTTTTGGGGTTCCTTCGGGAAAGCTACTCGACTACATCGTTTTGAAACGAAGTATAGAGGCCAACCTAGATAAAATCAAGGAGATCCTTGATATGGGGCCACCTAATTCTCAAAGAGATGTTCAGAAGATGACCGGATGCATGGCGTCCCTGAGTCGCTTTATTTCCCGACTGGGGGTTAGAGGGTTACCGCTTTTCCGTGTGCTTAAATAGCAGGACTTCGTTTGGATCGAAGAGGCGCAGTCGGCATTGGACGAGTTGAAGGTTTACCTCAGTAGCATTCCAGTATTGGTGCCTCCAAAGCTAGGAGAAAAACTTCAACTTTACATATTGACCACAACTCAGGTTGTGAGTATTGTTTTAACAGTGGACCGAGAAGAAGAGGGACATATATAAAAAGTACAACACCCGATCTATTTTGTGAGTGAGGTCCTTGGTGCCTCTAAGGCAAGGTATCAACAGATCTTGAAGATGTTGTACGCATTGTTGATCACCTCCAGGAAGTTAAAGCATTATTTTCAAGCTCATCCAGTCAAAGTCTAGTGCTGCATAATCAAGAAGCCGAAGGAAAAATTGCCAAGTGGGTAGTCAAACTTGGTTAATATACCATTATATTCGTGCCTCGGTCAGCTATAAAGGGACAAGCGTTAGCTGATTTCGTTGCCGAGGGGACAGAGATTCAAAATCCACCTACTCCACAAGATGTCGAGTATCAGAAAATGTACTTCGATGGATCTCTTCAATTACAAGGAGCTGGTGCGGGAGTCGTGTTTGTCTCACCCACTGGAGAGAAGCTTTGATATATCTTTCAGGTGATATTTTGCGCGTCCAATAACGCTACAGAGTATGAAGCCCTTCTACATGGTCTGCGCATTGCTGCGTCACTTGGCATCAAGCACCTTGACGTCTTTGGTGACTCGGCTTTGGTCATTAATCAGGTCACTAAGAATTGGAATTGTGTGGATGACAATATGAGTGCTTACTATCAAGAAGTAAGGAAGCTCGAAGACAAATTCGATGGATTGAAGTTTACGCATATTCTTCGAGACAATAACCAAGCGGCAGATGAATTGGCCAAGATGGGATCATCCCGGTCTGCTGTCCCGCCAGGTATTTTCTTACACACTCTGGAATCCCCATGATTTCTCCTCGGTCGGATGTATTAATGAGTGTTGTCACTGATCTTGTTGGTGATGACAACATGAAGACCGATTGGCGCGACCCACTCATCCAATATTTGGACAAGGGAACGCTGCCTTCGGATCCTAATGAGCAACGAAGGTTAGAGACCTGATGCCGAGGATATCTGTTGGTGGGAGACCAACTCTACAAAAGAGGAGGTTCAAACATCTTGATGAGATGCATCTCGATACCAGAAGGCCAAAAGTTGGTAGAAGAAATTCATTCCGGGATATGTGGCAATCATGCGGCTTCCAAGACTTTGGTCGACAAAGCTTTTCGACAAGGGTTTTATTGGCCCGCGACGATCGAAGATGCACACCAGGTTGTTCGGAAGTGTGAAGGTTGTCAATTCTTCGCTCAATAGATGCATGTGCCTTCACAGCAACTTCAGATGATACCTTTGACTTGGCCCTTTGCTGTCTGGGGGCTTAATATTGTCGGTCCTTTCAAGAAAGCGCCAGGCGGGTTCACTTATTTGTTCATTGCTATTGATAAATTCACCAAGTAGATCAAAGCAAAGCCGGTCCACAAGATAATATCGAAGAAGGTAATCGAGTTTGTCAAGGATATCTTCACTCGGTTTGGGGTTCCTCATGATATCATCACCGATAATGGCACTCAATTCACGTCAGTGGAGTTCCGTAACTTTGCCGATGAGATGGGAATAAAAATCCACTTTGCATCAGTGGCTCATCCTCAAAATAATGGGCAGGTCGAACGGGCCAATGTTATGATTCTTCAAGGATTGAAACCATGGATATTCGACAGACTTAAGTCTTATGCCGGTCGGTCGGTCAAAGAATTGCCTTCAGTTCTTTGGGGGCTTTGCACAAACACTAGTCGGGCAACTGGTCAGTCACCTTTCTCATTGGTCTATGGCTCAGAGGCTATTGCAGCAGAGGAGTTGCGTGATCGCGCTTTGTTTCAGTCGGCACTTTACCAACAAGGCTTGCATCGATATTATGATAAAAACATACATAATCGCCACTTCCAAGTTGGATATTTAGTGCTTCACTGAGTGCAGTCAATGAAGAACCAGCATAAGCTTTCTCTAAAGTGGGAAGGACCATATGTGGTGAAGGAAGTCACTCGCCCGGGGGCTTACCGACTGATATACGAAGACAGCGATGATATACCAAATTCCTGGAACATAAATCAGCTACGTCATTTCTATACTTAGTTATTCTTTTGTATACTTATACATTATTTCTAAATGAAACTTCGGTCTTTTTAATAAAAGATTTTTTGATGATTTTCATTCTACATTGTCTCGATTCCTTAATTTATTTTATTAAACAATCGAGCCAGGGGGCTAGTCATAATGTCCCACCTTAGTCTAACCTCATTTTGGTTTTGGACTATTTTCCGACCAATTTGTTCTCTTTGAATACGGTCTTCACTTTCTTGGTCTAACGTCTATACATTATGGTTATACACTTTATATTGCACATCAGACTACCACTACACTAAACCCAGAGCAAAAAGTGCGCAAGGTCATCTGTCGATTGGTTGACTCTGCTTGTTACGCGGTTACGAGTCACAACCTAATATGTTAAGGCAGACCGATGCAATTTGAGTTTCTCAGTGATCTGTAGCCGAGTGATCTCGGCCTTCTGGTTCTCGATCGACTTGGAGAGGTTTTCCTTCTCAGCATTCAAGGCGTCAACAAACCTTTGCTGATTGAAAGTTAACTTCTCTAGGTCAGCAATCTTCTGATCATGAGCTAAAGACAGATATTTGAACCTTTAGCGCTAGAGTGATTAGTTGATTATTTAAACGTAGATGGTAAGTGATCTTACCAGCTATATCTGCACGGCCTTGGTCTAAGGCCTTGGTCATCTCTCTTTGGTCGGTCTGCAGCTTATCAATCTCCTTCTGTGCTTTGGAGAGCTGCTGACCGGTGACTAGCATAACACCAGCAATATGTCAGTCTTAAACTTAAAGACATGAAGACCGAAGAGTTTTAGGGCATACCAAAAGTTTTGGCTTCAAGGTATTCCACCCTAGCCTGTTTCCTCTCTACAAGAGCATATATTTTCTGTATACAAAAAGCGGTTATGCTTAAGGATGAGATTGAGACAAAGCTAAAGCAGGGTATTGAAGTACCTTGCTGGCTTCTCGATGTTGGTACATAATTTTCACATCCTCCACTTCGGGCCGATCGAGTGCATCTGCAGGCAATGCCACCTTACCTTTGTCAAGAGGTGAAGGGACATTTACCGGAGTGAGTTGTGGTGCGGGCTTCCGAATGGAGGCAGGAATTGTCTTATCAGATGGCTTATCCACCTCGGTCGGCGTGTTTGATGACTTGCCGACCGGTTTGGGCAGATCAGTCGGACGAGGAGGGGGTCCTGACCGAGTGGCTTCAGACTCTTAGGCACTTTGCGAATCACTCGTCCGACTACTGTCAAAACAAAGATTTAGGAGATTCAGATGTGCTATGACTATTGGCAATAAGAGACAAGGAATATAAGGTTTAAGGATTAACCTGGGAGCCTTCTTGAGTTTGATTCGGCACATCCACTTCTTCGAAGAAGTTGACTGAGAATCAGTCTCCTTCCTCTTCTCGGAAGAGTTACTTGCCTTGTCGGTCTATTGCAACACCCCTGCATCACGCTGTGTTAGGCTTAGGGGCTCCAACTGGCTTGAAGGTCGGTCGGAGGGAGCAGGGGCAGGTTGACCGGCATCAGCAGACGACATTTCTTCATCATCACCCTGATCCCCAACATATTGCCATCGACGCCCAACAGACTACTTCACTAGTCGACTGGGGGAGGCAGGGTGACAACTTGATTAATACGTTCAGGTTGAGCACCTGCAGAAGAGCTTGAGCCTCTAGGGCCGGTCTGCTGCGGCTTCTCAACATAATCCGGTCCCTCGGTATCGGTCGGAGGGAGCAGAGGATGGGATACATAAGTATCCAGAACCAGCGCAAGAGTCGAGATATCAAGCAGGACATCAAGACAAGAAAATAAGGGATTGCTCAAAGTAGACTGAGGCTTACTCGGACTCGCATAGTGTCCTTGTTATACGTCTTTTTGATCAACGAGTGATCCTGAAGGATATTCCCTTCAAACATCTTCGATAGGCATTTCTGACGAAGTTCACCATTCGGCGGGTCGGGCACCTCCCTGGTTTCGTCATCATCAACATAGTTCCACGCCGGGTGACTTTGAAGCTTCAGCGGTTGCACTCTACGTACTATGAAGCTTTTGGTGACGATGATTCCGTCAACACCTTCAACCTTTAAGTCAGCTATCTTCTTCAACAGAGCGACCACCTGAGGGTCGGTCAAATCAAGCTTCTCAGTCCATTGCGCCAGGGGAATTTCCTTGGCACCAGTAAAGTCGGCAAGAACAGGGGGAGGGTTGTCACAATAGAACCACTCATCCTTCCAGTTCTTGTTTACAGTCTTCAACGACACATTGATGTAGACTTTCTTCTTGCATAACTGGACGCCGACACCGCCTATAGCTACTTGATTGTCCTTGGTCGGCAGCAGTCGGAGGACGAACAGATGGCGAAATAGATTGAAGTGGGGGGAGAGTGCCCAAAAATGCTTCACACATATGCACGAAGATGGTGATGTGAAGAATAGAGTTAGGATTGAGGTTGACAAGCTCAATCCCATAAAAGAATAGGAGCCAAGCTACAGCAGGGGACTCCAAAACCATGCTCGAAGAACGAGCGGAACACGACGATCTATTTAAGAATGGGGATGGGACAAGATTCACGGGGTACCTTCCAGTCGATCCGAACTTGCTCTAGAAGGGTGCCGTCGACCACCATCTGGTTCATATCAGCTTGGGAGAGACTGCTCTTTGAGAACTCCCGAAGCTACTCCAGAATGTCGACCTCTGACGAAGAGAACGCGGCAGCGGCAGTGGAAGTAGCTAGAATGGAAGAGGAAACCTTCTTGTGCCCCATCGCGATGATTGTTTTGGGCACGACGGATCAAGTACTGAAGCTTAACAAAAGCTCGGGGTCTAAGTGCGGCGAGATCTGCGGTGGCCGGAAGCAAAAGCGCTAACCCTAGCCAGAAAACAGAGGAGTCGCTGAGCAGAGGAGGCGCGAGGAAGATGAAGAGTTCGTGCGCAAGTGTGGCATGGACTGAGGGTCAACTTGACGCTGCCCTTTTATACTCTTGCTTTTTGACCTAAGGGTCCCATGGGCCGGAATGGGTCGTACAGTGACGTAACTTTTTGATTAATCAAAAGATTAATTAAGGGCCTTAAACATATTTAGAATTTAAGACCTTGAGAAGTAAGACTTGGGGGCTTCTTTGATGAGAAGCATTTTAAAAAAAATGTTTGACCGTATCTATGTGATTTGATGATCATGTAGTAAGGGACTTGATGGTCGTACGGATATAAGTTCAAAGGTTATGTTATTGGTTGAAGTCAATAACTAAATTTCCAAAATTGGACTTATGGATGGATAGAGTGACTAATTGTTAGGGAAAAACTATGCAATGATTGATGTCATTAGCTTAATACAATTATATGATTGATGTCATATTACTTTATATGGACTGAATATGATTGATATCATGAAATTTACACCGATAAGTCACTCGGAAATAGTATATATCACTCGGCCTTTTTGATAATCGGTCGGCAAGGTTGAAGCCTTGTAAAGTGACCTACTGGTTTGATGACCAGAGGTCTGTTAGACTCAGACTTGATGTTTTGAGTAAAATACCTACAAAATAATAAGAGCTAATATAATTAGACTCTTATATTATTTGTCAGTCTCCAAATTATACAAGAGTCGGGGGCTACACCTGATCAGGTGCACCTGACCGGTGCACCAGATCTATCAGGAATTTTGAAGAGGTCTTCCTGATTTACGATCTATATTTGAAGATCACTTGAAGAATCAAAGCTCAAAATCAGAAAGCACTCGGGGGCTGCTGTGGGATACTTGCTTTACGAGTATCCTCATACAAGACTAAGTCGGTGGCCGACCGGGTACTTCGTCAACAAGGAAGCCGACCGAGTCGGCTTAAAGCACAAGGCATTTAGAGATAGACTTCCAATGTAAACCCTTTAGGGTTACAACTAGGACTCTTCATGTACCCCCTGCCGATCGGATATATAAGGCGGTAGGGTACCCCCCATCAGGGGACGAGGCGATACACCAGATTACAATCAATACACAGAACACAAGATATAGGATTTTTACTTTCATCGAGAGGGCCCGAACCTGTATAACTCGACGTCTTGTGTTACCATCGTAGTTCTTAGTCTCGACGTAGCGCTATATATTTACTGCCGATCTCAAGCTTCGACAGACCTAAATAAAGATCATTATATCACTTTGTATCATTTGTATGTGTGTACCAACTACTGATCCAGAGATTGATACGGGATACACCACGTACACCGAATAGGGGTATGACAAATACCCATGAAATTATGAATGCATTTGGATCCCTACTCTTATTTGGCTTACCTAACAAAATTTGGTAAAGATAGTAGACAACATTGGTCATTTTGAGGGCGAGCAAAAGAAGTGCGTATCTGGTGCAAATGCACTAAATGCTAGAAATGTGAAAATTTTCAATCTCAACTGTTGGATCTTGCATCTGCGGTTACAGTGTATGTGAACAATTACACATGGCTCCTTACAGTTTTCAACAAATTTGCAAATTCCCCCTCCACTTTTGTAAAGTCTTGGACTTTTGGACTTACAGATGCACATTCACAGCCGTAGATGCAAGATCCAACAGTTGAGATTGAAAATTTTCACATTTCCAACATCTGATGCATTTTCACCAAATATGCACTCGAGCAAAAGCTCCGCCAAAACTTGGCAATACACCTGCTCCATGCATGGCTAACGTGTGAGCACTTGGTTGGGTGCAACAACTTTTAGCTTTTCTAGTCCACAAGCTTAAAATGAGTATATTAGCTAAACCACATATTTAATTTATAATTCGTTTGAACTATTGTACTCCTTGTAATTGTATCTACAAAACAAGATCTTATTTGACTATATTTTAACAAAAATATGTTACTATATGATAAATGGATCCCACCTGTCATTACAATAATAGTGATAGAATTTGGTAAGTTTTTAATACAAACATGTTGTTGTGCTTATTTTGGTTTTATCCTCACGTTGGTAACTACTCCCTCCGTCCCAGAATATAGCTAGTTCTGGGTTTGTTCTAAGTCAAACTTGTATAACTTTGATCATCCTTAACAAAAATTTTATTAATCTTGACTACGTAATAATTATATATTATGATAGTTTGATTCATCACCAATCTAATATTAGTATTCTTGTATTGTTAACTATTATAAATTTTTTATTATAATTGGTTAAAATTAAAAAAGTTTGAATTAGGACAAACTCAGAACTAGCTATATTCTGGGACGGAGGGAGTATAAAATTTAATAAGATAAATATTAGATAACATATAATACAGCCCCTAAATACCGTACAAATTACCATAAAGCACCACTCTAAATCACTGTAATGCACCACTTTTTTGCTCGAATCTAGCTTCGCACGGCTGACCCCCTAGTGCATGATGAGGTGTAACATTTCTAACGAGGGCAAAAAAACAAAGTTAGTACAGGACAAGATAAAAACGGTGGTACAGTACATGGTACGCCACGCATGTGATATGTCTGCTGGACTGTAGGCGCCAGACTGCCAGGTAGCCAGGCCAGCCAAAACCGGTGCGCTCAGCTCCACCTCAGCCGCACCGCGCGTCTCGCACGCTTTGGATCGAGGCGGGCGTCGGTTCCGGTGGCTCCCACCCCTCTGACCCGGCTCGGTGCGTCGGATCCTTGTCCCGGTGAATCTCTCGCCGTGTGCCGACTCGCTTCGTGAGTTCGTGTGGCCTTGCAAGTTACAAACGTTTCGGTGGCGCGCCCGCCTGGCACCGGGGGATACGCGGCCAGGCGGTTGGCACAGGAAGGGAAAGGTGTTTTTTCTTCGAGAAGGGAAAGGTGTTTGTATCTGAGAGATTGTTCTGCCGTAACCAAAAAGATTTCGGGCGGGAACGGAAGTTGCCGACCGGTGGACGGCGCCCGGCAGCGAGGATGGACCGACGCGTGGCGCTTCAGACGTGGAGAGGAATGTTTCATTTCATGCTAGTAGGGAGAAAATGACGGGGCGAATATCAACGCCCGACGTGGCGACACTGCTGCTTGAGATCGGCTCCCGAACCGATATTTCAGAACAGAGTTTACAGATACGGAAGATGTCACACCGTCGCAGTAGTTCCTGACCGCTCACATACTCTGACGGACCACGTGACGACACGACTTAGGTCTCATAGACCTAGTGACAGTATATATTTTACATGTCATATTTTTTTAATTTATGAGTTACCAAGACCATTAAAATTTTATTTGTTATTATTATTTCTTGCAAAATAAGAAAAAAAATATAAATCTCTGTGAAATAAAAAAATCAAAATAGAATCCTGTGAAAAAAGAAAAAAATAAAATAAAATCAATGCGATGAAAAATCACCTGTAAGGCGATTAATATATGTCGTCCTGTATTTAGGCGACTTTTATTAGTGGCTACGTGCATGGATGATAAATATAAGTCGCCTTACTATTGGGTGATATTTAAATCACCTGTTGGATGGGTAACGTCCCTGCTAATTTTACTAATTTTGAAATCGACTTATTACTAATATTAAAAATCATTAAAATAATATTATTAATAAAAAATTCTTCTTTCAGACAACGTAATGTCTCTATATTTTTATGCCGATGCACTGCTGTGTTATTGAGCTTGGCCAAACTTGCTCCTGTGAATGGGTGAATAGCTGCTGAATCGTACGAGCTGTTGGATGTGGAGATCGACAGAGGAGAGCCTAACTGCACGGACGACTACATGCAGCATCGACTGCCGATGATCTGAATCCCCCCCCCCCCCCACTCCTCCAAAAAAAAAACTTATACTGTACAAGGTTTCTATCATTTTAGGGGACTTTTCATCTGAATTTCGTTTGCCATATCCACATCGATCGGACGTCAAATTCCTGTGAACATATTTAAACGTTCCATTAACATGGATAATTTGTCTCTTGGCAAGTATGAGTGTCAAGCCATCTGTTGCCGGCTCATCTCTACTGTGACAGCTTTTATTTGTAAACAGTGAGAGCGATAACATTGTGATTGACAGCAAAAAAAAAAAGGTTGTTGGTGATAAGGTACGATAAGAAACGTAGTAAGAATTTAGGAGGGTCCATAGACAGATTATTGTTAACCGCTCAAAGTAATCAAAAAGCAAAACGGGTTATCAAGTGGAGTTTTCACCGGGTTTGTTGTAATCCTTCTGTCGTCTAACTTTAAAATCATCTCTATCTCTACTACCTAATAATTGTAAGCCAGTCTTTCTCTACTACCTAATAATTATGAACCAGTTTTCTAAGCCACTTTTATCCCTTTTTACTCCGTTGTTAATTCCGTCCATTAATTTTTAATCCTCCAATCCATTAGCTAATCTCATCCATTAATCCTTAATCCTCCAACCGCGCGGGCGACTTTCTTTCCCTGCCCTCTCCACGACTTCATCTCCCTTCCCTAACCTCTCCTCCACATCCAACGCCGCCAGAGGTGCCATGATCCGCACCTCCCCTCACCTCTCCCCGTCCATCGCCAGAGGCGGCGCCCTCTCTCTCTCTCTCTCTCATCCTCCCGTCCCTCCTCACGAAGCCCACTTCACCGGCCTTTCCTCTTCACACGGGGTGGCGGCGGTTGCTCGAGGCAAGCAAGGCGATGACGGCTCCCGATAGCATGGAGCAGGGGGGTTGCGGCGGCACAGGGGGAGCCCAGGCGTGATGGTGGTGGCTTCGTGCGGTGTGGAGCCTGAGCAAGGCAGCGGCGTGGAGCCCGGCCTCTCGGGGCTCCCTACGCGAGGTGGCGGCATGGAAGCCCTTGCATGGCGCCGTCAGCTCAGGACAACGGAGACGATGTCGGCTCGAGCAGTGCGGAGCCTGCACGAGACAACGACGTGGAGCCCGGCCGCTCGGGGCTCCCTGGGCGAGGCAACAGCATAAGCGGCGGCTTCATTGCCAAATCTTCGGTGGGCACGCGACAGTCGGGGATGGCCCGATCTGGCCACCTCTCTCTCTCTCTCTCTCTCTCTCTCTCTCTCTCTCTCTCTCTCTCTCTCAGGTATATCTCAACATTTTGTCCCCAAATCCACTATTTAGAGTTTGCGCTTGTGTTCTTTTCGGCTGGATCTGATGGAGGAATGGAATCCAGAAAATTGGAGGTGTTCAAACAAGGTGAGTTCATCAATGCGTCCTAGTCAGTTTTGTTCCTCTCGGGTTTACCATAATTTGCGTTCCACTTGGATTCATTGATGTATGTATGATGTGGGGATGCAACGGATTTGGGTTTCAAAAGTGGAATTTAGATCGGATTCCTCCCTGTTTTCACTCTGGTTTAGTCGATTTCCCTTTCTCATGTTTGCTTTTTTATTCTTGTTCATCCATAGGACACCAGCTTGAAGACGATGTTGGAGGAGGTGAAGTGCAGTGCGTTGATGCATACTTATTACAGTGAGTTCTCTAAATCTGACATACTTCTACTTGATGTGATTCGAGATGACTTATTTTTTCTTTTTCATTTGAGCTATCGGTGTCATGATTTGTGGAGAGCGAGCAACTGAAGTCTGGATAGATGCAGTTGGCCAAATCAGTGTTTCCTGTTATTTAGTTTCCGTAGTAGTTTTGAGCAAGTTTTGAATACAAGGATTCAGCACTCCCTTTTGCTAACCAACACCAACTATTCTTCTTCTCTACTATCTACTGTAATTTGTTTATTTCTTTAAAGTTCAAACAGGATGCCCTAATTGAAAAAAAAAGACAACCAAAGCTTCAGCTGACCTTCATATTATTGTGCAGCTACTTGGCAGGAGCATGCTCAGGAAAAAAGGAGGTGCATCCAAAATAAACAGAATTGATAAATGTTTGCGGATAAGCAAACTTGCATACAGGTGCTACTGTTAATTATATCGATTCCCTGTATTATGTGTTCTTTTTTTTTTTGTTTCATGGTCCGCAAGTGGCAGTGTTGCCTTCTAGATGCATGCTGAGGAATATATGTTGCTAATTGTCTCTATTAGTGGATATTAATGAAGATTCTTCATATATTTATGAGATTACAAGTGTTGGATATTAGGATCAGTACCTACAACATGAAAGTTGATTATAGGATACATTAGTAAGAGACAGGATGATAAAATATACTATGACAAATGGCTCTATAATGAGACATGGCTTATTTCATTATCTGTAGTGGAATGGATAATATTTAAATGTTGGAGCAAATATTTTTACATACTGATGATGTTTACAGAAAATGGTTGCTACTGTGCCGCCTATTAAGGAATCACTACTTCATCTGCACTACCTTTTTTTTTAGCTCCATTTGTTGGTTCAACAGTTCACACAAGTTGAAGACACATGCTATTCACCAAAAATTCTTTAATTTTCACTTTTAATATTTGGAACTATCATGTTTAGCAATGTGTGGAGGCTGGGCTTACTAATGCTGACCATGAAGGGATGTGAGATATGGACTGGCTGCTTCCCATGGCGGACTCTCATTAAGTTTCCTCCTGTCTCCAGGAGCTTTCTAAAGGTAGAAATCAACTTGACATGGATATCCCAGTAATGTGCAGCAATTAAAGATTCAACTAAATTGTATGTGGCATGTTTTTCTTTAATGAATCTCCATTTTCAGTAGAACATAGCATATTGAGTATGTCAATTTCTGATTAGCATGACATGTTTGGATCCAATTCTGTTGTTTCATGGGAATTGTAATTGTAAATTAGAAATAGTGTTGTAACTCTGTTTGCCTTTGCAATGGACTATCTATGCTGCTTGAAATGCTTTTTGAATTTTTATAACTATTATTTGATAAGAATTTTTCTCTCCCTCGGTATAAGGTCTGTTTGTCCCCTTCTATTATATTCATTGAAATTGTTTTTCTCCTGCTGGGGAATCTGCCTGTTATCTATTTTCTCTCTTCATGGAGGGCTTGCGGGAGCTTTTTAAAGGTGAATTGACTATAATAATTCTTCTCTTTATTGTATCAAGTAAGCGCAATCTAAAAACTTATACTTAATTGATGAGTTTTATTGCTACACAGAAAGGCTAAGTTATGAGTGGTTATTAAAGTAAATGTAGGTTGCTTGTTTCAACTGATACTCTATCACTTCTATTGTCAGTGCACGTTCCACATATATGAACAAAAAGTACTATAACCAAAAGCGAGCGTTTCTCTCCTTATCTATCTGTTTTAAGTTAAATAATATACAAAATTTTCATATACAGTTGGGATTCTTGTGACTAATTAAATATATGCTCTCAAATTCATATTATTGTTACATGACCATGCAACTGATACTAAGAGTAGAGATTTTAGGAAACCAACGTGTGGATTGGAGTGATCATTTGTTATTGTTCTGTCTCATTTACTACCTGCATTCCTTATCTTAGTTTTTTTAATTTGCGGAACCCATTTTCATCAACTTTTATTATCATCGTTTGCATGCATGTTGCAATCAGCTTCTCTGTTCAACTAGCCAATAAATAAGAGTTTTATAGCCAAAACTGGACTTTTGCTGAAGAGAGATGTTTCAATTCTTAGTGAATTTCAGGTTAATACAATTTAATTGAGATATGTAAATGTGTTATTCTAAAAATGGTGCACTGCTTGAGTTAACAGCTTGGACATGTTCAATGTATGTTTTTTTGTGGTTTTCTCAACTTGATCCTAGATTTGTGTAGCAGTTCCTCTCTTTTTAGTAAAAAAAAAAGACTGAATTAATATTATCACCGTATTGCCAGCTGGAGTAAAAAAAAAAAAGACTGAATTAATATTATCACCGTATTACCAGCTGGAATGACACAATGGCTTGGGGCTAAGATCCTTCTTATAAAATTTATTAGTTCTGATTAGATTTTGGTAAATTTTCAGTGGACCGATTGCATAAGTTCTAGGAATAAACTACTTGGTTCTATAATTGTTTTTCACTTGGTAACTTGAATTGATGTATGAAGTTTTCTGAACCAAGTTGTGAGACATGTTTAACATATGAAGTATCTAACAAGGGCATATCATGCCATATCTGATTACCCTGTTTCATCCAGATTAATCTATTTTAGTTCACTTCAACTCATATTTTATTCTGCTTGTAGCAGCTAACAATATCAAGGTTTGTGGAGTTCAGGTCATCTATGCCATTGACATACACTTCCCCTTCCAGGAAGTAAGAATAACTTGAGCATTTATATAGTAGACTAAAGAATAATCTTGTTCATGTGATCCGATTTGCCTGCATATAGTATCTTGAGTACAACAAAGTTGCTTTTTTGTAGTATTGTCTAGATGCCACACATTCACCTAAAATATGAATTCAGAGTTGCAAAGTTGGTCACCAGCATAATGCTCCGATGACAAGGCGGTGGAGAGTGTGGTCAGCGAGGTAGAATGCCATCATGATGGTGGGGAAGAAGGATGGTTCTTCTCTACTCCTTTCAAGAAATAGTAATCCTGTCATTGTCGTGATTGAGATCACTTCTCCGGCTGCTATAGTGCAGCACACGTGCATCACAAAGGTTTGCTCCATGATCATTTCCTCTTTAACAAACTGTATATGTCTTGTTCTTCTTTTCTAGGATACAAGATATGATTTTCTTTATTTGAGAACACCCTATAGTTAGAGTTAAATTAAGAAAACTTATTCTATATTACTAATTAGAGAACTGATTGTTGTCCTATCTTAATGTTTTTAAGTTCTGAAGCAATCTTGGAACTCATTATTCTGTGAATCTGAGTTCTAAAAGGTTTGGTTTTAGACATTTTTTTTAGATTTTTTCATCTTTGCTCTAAAATACATATTTCATCTCAAGATACTACATAGAGGAGGGCTTCCTATATACCCATGGAATATGATTTTCATAGTTACTCTCATATCATAGTTTGTGAAATGAAGTAGAACTTGATATGCATGTAACAACGGAGTTGTTTTTGACTTGTCATCTTAAATTTGTTTTAGTAAAAAATGGTGTGGTAGAATCAGTTGGGGTCAACTGTGACTCAATTCACTTTTGTGGACCATGCAGTGGCTAGTCAACGACATGCTGCTGAAAGCTTATACACACTTAAGGAATGGAGATAGCACACCATGAAGAGGGATGAAGCTAGCGAACTTTGAGTGTTCAAAGCTTGAGGAATTGAGGAGTTTAGGATCTATGGAGGTAGTGCATAGACAAGGAAATGAATAATTTAGTATTACAATACTACTTTGTTATTAACTGGTATATGGTATTAAAGAATTAAGTACTTTTTGACATGTAGTTTATTGTATGCTAAACACAAATCCAAAAAATAAAGGGGACCGTACACTAATTTTATATAATATAATATGATCAAGTATTTAAGTAAATTGTTTCGTTACCAATTTGTTTCATAGACAATAATAGCTAAATGTACATGAGTTCTATAGAAAAAATGAGATAAATGTCAGACCCATCCATTTTCTAACTAGTGCTTTGGTGAGTTGTTCGAGCCCCTTTCGATGACCCTCATATGACAAAACCTAGGGACTTGCTAATTTCCATCTGATTGAAAGTTTGGGTAATTTCTAGTCACCTTTTTAAGTCATTAGAACTAGATTCAATATTTTATAATTATTATATAAATAATTTTATAAAAGAAAAATTAAAACACAAAATAGCAAACCTTAATTTAAAGCTAGGAAATATGCAAAATCTAACATTTGCCCAATCTGTTGTATTTTAAATATATGAATGGTTATATTGTATTATTAAAAACCCGTAGCAACACGGGCAATTTGCTAGTCTAGAAATGAAATTCCTTAAAACTCTAAAAAATGAAATTCCTTGGCAAAAGAAAATAATAATCTAGGAAACTATGATGGCACGTGGTGGAACGCTGGCATCATCTTTACCTGAAGAACCTGCTGTGGCGCGCGCACAGATAAAACGGCACCGCGTGGCAAAGATGAAGCTCGAACCGCCGAACCACAGTTCCTCCGGCCGTTGCTGCTCCCACCAATTTTGCACCCAAGTACGACCATGCCGGAGACTTCGTCGGCCTCGTCCTCCCCCACGTCCTGCGTGTCTTTCAGCTCGTTCGACGAGGTCGTCCCCGCCGTGACGCCGGATTCGACCGACGGCGTCATCAAGTTGCTCTGCAGCTACGGCGGCAAGATCGTACCCCGCCGCCACGACGGCAGGCTGCGCTACGTCGGCGGCCACATCCGCATGCTCACCGTGCAGCGCTCCCTCCCATTCCACGGTACGACGTAACGATGAGTCCACTCTGGTCCACGCGTTTCTCTCTCTCTCCCCCCCCCCCCCCCCCCCCCCCCCCCAAAAAAAAAAACAAGAAGAATCCTCTGCTCTACTCCTGACGTGTGGTTCCGCTTCTGCTACGTGATGAAGGTCTGCACCGGAGGCTCCAGGAGCTGTGCGGCTGGGACGCGGTGAGCGTGCGGTGCCAGCTGCCGATGGAAGACATGGAAGCGCTCGTCTCAGTGACGGGCGACGACGACCTCGCCAGCGTACTGGACGAGTACGACGCGGCGGCGGCGAGGCAGGGAACGCCGCCGCAGCAGCTCCGGATCCGGGTATTCCTCTTCGTGCACACGCCGGCGAGGAGGGCCAGGACAACGCCTCGTTCGCCACTCACTCCGCCGCTGGCCAGTCGTCGCCGACCGGACCACCGCCTTACGCACGCGACCCGTGCTTGGTCGCGCTTCGTTGTGATGACCTCGCTTGCGCCCTGCTTTCCGGCCAGGCCAGAGCTCTGCTGCCACTGCCAATGACGCCATCGGATCATCATGATTGATTGATTGGAGCAGGAGGAAGGGGAGGATGTGTTCCCGCTGTCCCGCATGAACACTAGCTGCGTACATAGAGTTTCTGCTTTGTTCCCGACTTCCCGTATCAGTGGAGCAGGAACAAGAGTTATTATTAGTTGTATAGTAGTAGTAGTCATATAGTTTCAGCTTTGGAACGAAAGAATTTAAGAAAAATCATATAGAAAGTTCACAGGAAAAATATATTATTCGAGAAACTTTCTCACACCTCAAAGGAGGCCTACCATTTTGCTAGTGTGTCAACTTACTAAGACCAGCTCCAAGAGATTAGTAGCTAAAAAATATATTCTAAACATCTTGATTTAGCTACTCTCTAAAATAAAACATCCACAAAAAACTACTTGAATTCAATGGCCTTCGTAAAATTGACAACAAGACTAGCTAGCACCACTGGCTCTCCAGAAATAGCTAGCAAGAATTTCAGAATGAAGAGCCACCAAATCTAGAGTGAGTTAGGCAACCTGTTGGAGATACTTTTTACTAAATAGTAACCATATTTACTTTATGTTTATTTTTGGCTATTCTTTTGGTGTTGCTCTAAATAGTGGATCCAAACATCCAAACTAATAATTGCTTATTAGCTAGATAACTATTAGTTTTTTAGGTTCCAATTGTGTTCTTTTTTTTTGTTTGATGCATAACTGACAACTCATTCAATGACACCAAATTATCTGTTGTTAGTTATGTACATCTGATTATCATTAATTACAAAAAATCCGTTATTTTGGCAAGAAGATTTTTATTTGGGGGGCATATCCACTTCTAAATTTTTCTTTATTGGATAGTATAATTTTCTGGAAAATTTTCATTTTGGTTTTTAGAGACAATATTGTTTTATGAACCGACCAAATAGTTTTTCAAGAGTAATAAAATGTTGAACGTACAAATTGTACAGTCTGTTAAAAAGGTAAAGTCGACCAACAAATTTCAATTCTGAATGGCATAGAAAATAAGAAAGGTAAAGTTGATCAACAATATATTGAAATTGTTGACCAACAATTTTCAATTCTAAATGGCATACAAGATGTTCATCCTATATTTTATTTTTAGAAAATATTGATTCAACTTTTGATAGATCTTTATCAAGATATTTCAATGACGTAATGCATTTTACAAGAAACTGAACCAAAAGTAAAGATGAAGCCTCTGGTTCTGCTTTGAACGTGATCTTAAGCCGGGCCCAATTCATCAGAATCAACCAAGAAGCCGAGCAGGGTCCCACAGGCCACAGGGATCCGTAAAACGGTAACGGAAACCCACGTCCACTCGTTGAGCTGCCACTTCCCGATCGTCTCGCCGCGCCGCTCCCCCCTCCTCGCTTCCTTCCACTCCACTCCGCCCTCCTCGCGCCGCTGCCCGAGGCCACCACCACCACCTCCTCCTCCTCGAATCGAAGGGACTAAAAAAATACCAGCTCCCACCGACGCCGCGGCGGTAAGACCCTCCGCAACCCGCGGCCTCCCGGGAGCTAGAAGTGGGACGACCGCAACCTGTTCGGCGGATTGCGGCCGAGGATGACGTCGCTGCGGCCGCTCGACCCCTCGTTCGCCGTGGCAGCCTCTGCCAGGCCGCGGCGCGGGATCGTCCCGCCGCCGTACGGAGGCAGGAGCGCCGGCGCTCCGAGGCGCCGCGGCGCAGTGGCGGCCCCTGGACGACGCCTCGGGTTCTCGTGCCGCGCGGGATCCGCTGCTTCGGCTGCCGAGAGGTTATATCCGTTCTCCCTTTTCTGACTGTTGTGCTTTCGTGGGATTCAACGCTGAGAAGCGGGAATGTGAGGGCTGCGGTAATTTGGTTCGTTCCGATGGATGCCTTCCTAGCTGAACAATGACGACGTCCGGTTTCATCATCATCTCATCATTGTAATGACAAACATGCATGGCATACAAACATATTTGTCACTATGGCGGTTTATGATAGTGGACGCCTGTACAAGGGTTTCATCCAGAGCGTTTTTATGGTCTAATCCTAACCCACTCGAGTTATCGCCCACTTATCTTCATAGTTCACTCCCTCCGTTCTGAAATTAAAATTGTTAGGACAACAACTTTAGTTCATTTTGAATTAGAATTCTTGTCCTAACATCAACAATTTAAAACAGAGAGAGTACACTATAACCAAGTATCAATCAACTATGAATGGTACGAAGTGTAGCAACGAGTCTCAAAATGCAGAAGGTGTTAATGCATTATATGATTTGTGCCTTTGCTGTAGCTATTCATGATGTGGAGTGAGTACGTCCCACTTATGAAAACAATTCAGCTATTATCTTGTAGAATTTCGATGATGTATCTGAGGAGGCAGCATCGGGTAGCTTCCAAACAACTAGGCACTGCTATTTTATAAGAGAAAATTTCATCTGTACCACCAAATGGGTCTGATACCCAACAAAACCATCAAAAAGAACCCCCTCCATCCATACGAGCACAACTTCAAAATCATTTCATTCATACCATCAAAACCAAGAACTCATCATAGCACAAGGTTAACATTTTTTTTGACAAAAAACGCCTTGTTCATTAGATCCACCCAGCCTGTTCTTTCTGTCGATGGCCACCGCCACTCAGCAGAACAAGGAGGTGCTAAATCAGGACGCACCGCAGCACTCAACCTGGCCTCCAACCGTCGCTGGCTGCTAGAACAAGGAGCCACTAAATCATTTGCGCCACAACCCCTGAGTCAGATCTTCGGTCACCGCCTCGAACCAGCTGTTTGTCATGTCGTCCAGGAACAGACTGCTAGCCATTCCGATGTGGTCCAGCGTGCCCAAAAAAATCTTGCAAGAGGAGAACGAAGCATTTTCTACATGCTTGTTTCCAAAATCACTTGTAAGATGTGAGATGAAGCATTTGCACTGAGTTTGATAACAATTTAGTTAATAAGTTTTGGGATGAGAAAATAATAGTAACATCTTCCTGTTTCTGAATTGATAAATCCTTCATTGTTTTGGTCCGGTTCAGCCGCTCTTTTACCTTTCCTGTGCCCTTATTGCACATCACGCTGTTACAACACAAATCCACCCAATACCTTCCAGACCATCACAGAATTCCAATGAGATCCATACCTAGAGTTTGCAGCCATGAATAGGAAAGGATGGTAGGAGGGTAGAGAGTGTGCTTGCGGATGGATTTCGACTACTTCCTGCGATGGAGAAACGTTCTCACTGAATCTGCCGCCCTTCTCCCCCTGTTCCTCGAGGTAGCCAGGGAGTGCCACCCTTGGGCGCTCTCGCTAGCTGAGGGCTGAAGAAACGATCCATTATGGGAGCAAGGGTACTGTAGGCAATATAAGAAAACAAAACTGCAAGGCTGGAGGGCAGCTTTGTTTTGATGGTATAGATGAGAAGATTTCGAGGTTGTGCTGGTATGGATGGAGGGGGCTCTTTTTTTTTTTCCCTCGAATATGCAGGAGAGCTGCGTATCTTTGTATTAGAGGAGAGAAAAACCGGTTCCTTACAAACACCGCCACCTCACTCCAAACGGATCCATGAGGGCTGTCAATACAGATGGTTGTCTCCTAACTGCGAAACACACACGGTTGAGGCCTTACCGCCTGATCAGGGATTAGGACTACCTAGCTATGAGCTACCTCCTGACCTAAAGTCCGCAACGAGCATGCGCCGGCAAGGTGCCAAAGCTGCTGCTCATCGCGAAATTCCTGCAAGAGCACTTGGATGGAGGATTGCTTGCCATCAAACAACACAGGAATTACGGTGCTTCCAAAGCATCTAGGCACCGAGGATAATTAGCGAATTCAGACCTTTCCTTCTCTTTCGGGACCTTCTTATGTGCCTTCACCCACCAATCTGTGAAGACCTGCTCACAGCGATCTGGTGCATTTGTCAATAATCCCAATGACGCTAAGATCTGAAACCAGAAATCACGAGCGAAGACTCAACTTGTGAGCAGGTGTTGTATACCCTCCCGGGAGACCCCGCTTTGTGAGTCGATCTGCCGTCCAGCACCTTTTTCGGATTGCCAGCCAAAGGAAGACTTTACACTTTGATGGTATTGTTGGGTACCAGGGCAGCTTTGGTAGTATAGATGAAATTTCTTCATTTTTTAAACTAACCAACTTTCTGTTGCCCTTTTTTTTTTAGCTCACGCACTGAATAAATTAATTCTTTGCAGCAAATGTTATTTTTACTGGGATTCAGAGTTCTTATAATTGCCTACTTAGGATATTGTTGTTTATAATTTGTAATGATAGTTTAATTTAGTTTCATGGGCAGCTCCTTTTTTTTTTTAAAAAAAACTGACCTTCAGTACTATAAGCAAATATGAGAGTAATTTTGTAAAAGTTAAAAGTAGAAGGTAGGCACCATTAAAATTTTGAATATCTTAGGGATATTACTAGATGCAATATGTATACTTAATTTTTTCAACGAATATTATTTTATGTATTAATATCTTACTATAGAATGCGTAAATAATACTTAGAAAAAGTGGAAGTAATACATCTTTCTTGAAAATTCAGTTGTAACTTTATTTTGTATCAGAATTCATAAGAGACTATTTGGAACTTACGCTGAACGTAAATTTGTTTTTATCTTCTATTATGGTATTTATTTTCTCATTGTAGTTTTATTAGTATTTGTTTTATTAGTATCTGTAGCAATAATCATAAAAATGGTAAGAGGGAAATAGAAGAGAACTCCCTGGCAAAAACGCATGAAGTGAGGAGGTGCTGGATCGTTTCATCTTCTTGATCACAAAGTGGACATTGGATCGGGTGAGGGAGTCCACGCCTTGCGAGTCGATCAGCAGTCCGGCTTCAGCCCAGTGGTAGTGTTGCTCATTGGCAACCTACAGGTTGGGGGTTCGACCCCCACTTCTCACAAAAAAAAAAAATCCCCTCGCCTGCTGCCACGCCAAAGCACATGGTAAAGAGCCGGCCTGTACTAACAGGGTCACGGTTCCCTGTGTAAGGGTGGAGCAGGGGTTCGGGGTTTTCTCGGCCTGTGTGAGAAGGTCTTTCTTCTTAATACAATGCCGTTGGGGCAGTCTTACCCCAGCAGGTTGAGTTTTTTTTAGCAGTCCAGCACCTATTTCGGATGGCCAACCAAAGAAACATCTTACATTTGGGCGGCGCCCATGACTTCCACAATCTCCGCCATGGCTCAAAGGTTGTAGAACCATTAAAGAAAGCTTTGTAAGCTGATCTGGAGGATAAAGTGCCAGACCCATCAAACCGCTACAAGTGACGATCACTCTCGTTTGAGAGCGCGACTTCCTGAATCACATCCCAACTCTGAAAATATTCGAACAGTCCAATCAGCGACAGCCCCCCCTGGATGTCTCTCGCATGAACTTGTTGTTTGATTTTTTTCACATTCTTTATGAACTTAATGTTGTTACATTTTCTTTCTTTTTACAATGCTTATTTTCTTTATGGCTTGGGAATATTACTCTATGCACATATTTAAGCAATTTGGTGTAAGTTGTTTTGTTTGTGCAAATGCAATTAGCGATCTGTACACTCTCATTTACAGTCAATTCAACAGCTATTGTGACTGACTTCTTCTTATTCTACAGAACAAAGGAGAGAAGCCTAATTTATTCGTCAACACGGGACACAGTACAACTTCGGGTTTGTCTAGATCATCAGGTTAAGTTTGGTGATCATGTTGGCATTATTGGTTCAATTAAAGAGCTTGGTTCGTGGAAGAATCAGGTTGAGATGGAGTGGACACCAAATGGTTGGGTTTGCCAGCTTGAGATCCCTGGGGAACAAATTCTGGAGTTCAAATTTGTGATATTTTTGAAGGGAGGGAAGGAAAAAATATGGGAGGATGGTGATAACCGCGTCGTTGATGTGCCGAAGGTTGGTACATTTGATATGTTATGCCACTGGAATGAAACAAATGAGCCTTTAGGTCTTAAAGGAAGACCCAATGTGAAGTTGGCTGGCGAACCTGCAAAGGAAATAGGCAAAGATACTACAGTGTCTGGAACTATTGCATCAGAAGTGATTGGAAATGATTCAGTGGCTGCGGATGGTTATCCAATGCCAGAAACTGAGTCGAGCAAATTTGGTGGGTTATGGCAAGGTAGCCAAACTGTTTTCATGAGGTCAAACGAGCACCAGAGTAAGGATAGTGATAGGAAATGGGACACAACTGGACTTGATGCACTATCACTGAAATTGGTGGAGGGTGATAAAGTGTCACGAAACTGGTGGCGAAAGGTTAGTTGGATTGATTCCCTATTTATCTAGACAAATAAATAATAGATACAGAATTCCATATGGTTCTTTTGGTCTAGGTGTTTTTCTTAACGTTGTTGAAATTAATGAACTAGAAAATGTGCAGTGAGGAGATCTCTTTTGTTTTTGGTACTTTTAGTAATTTTTTTTCTTGAATGCATAGGAGAGCCGCACATTTTTTTTATATTAAGAAGAAAGAAGGTCCAAAATAGACCAAATACCTGCCATGAACATGGCAAGTTACAGAACTCACACCACTTACAAACACTTCCTAAAATTAAGACGCCCTATGGCCAGAGCCCTTCCAGGCCGCGTGCTCCAGCCATACCCCACATCTTAGCATCCTCTGAGATGAATGATCTGCGGCTTGTTGGGGGAGGCATCCTCAAAAACACAGTTATTCCGGTGCTTCCATAAGCGCCATCCTACTTTTAGTAAAAAAATTATTCTTAAGTTTTAAATCTAAGTAAAATTGCATAGAGCTGATATGAAATTCAGTAAGCGCCACTATTAGTCATTGAACAACAATGTTGCCCATAATAACTTTATGATTAGATGAACAGTTTACAGTTACTACCAACGTGGTGCATCAAGAGTCATGATGACAACAGAAAGATAGAAGCTAATGTTAGGAATATGTCAGTCTCATCTGTTTTTGGATATGTTAGGCATATCACCTATGGCTTACAGTGACCCCTTTTTAAAGGTTCTAATTGAGGTTAATTTCATGTTATATGAACTCTTTTCAAAGATTGATAAAGTCCAGCATACTGCTCAAGTTATCGCATTTCCAGCTCAGGGTAAACGGTAAAATAAGTATATTAATCTACTTATCTATTTATGATCCACTTTCCAATGTTTCTGCAGTTGGAGCTTGTTCGTGGGCTCCTGTACGAATCTGTTGATGATCAGAGTCGTCTGGAGGCTCTTACATACTCCGCTATTTATCTAAAGGTTTCACCGCTTGCATTTTCCTTTGCTATTAGTCAGTATGTGCCGCAGAAGTCTAGTTTTTCTATGCATACTATCTGGAGACAAACATATTGGTAAAAGGTTTAGTATCATTAATTTGTTCTCTTGGTTGCAGTGGATTTATACTGGCCAGATACCATGCTTTGAAGATGGTGGTCACCATCGACCCAATAAACATGCTGAGATATCAAGACATATTTTCCGTGAAATTGAAAAGATATATTCTGCAAAAAGCACGCCAGCTCAGGTAAGCTGTTTTTTCTTCACTGTAACTGTAACACCAGCATTTTCAGCTGGACTAGTCCAGTTTTATTCTTGTAACCTGAGATCTGCAGGGTACATGCCTTGGTAAAGATAGATTATATTTAGTAATACTGACCGTTATCATATTTTGATGCATATATTTGCAGGAGATGCTTGTGATACGCAAGATTCATCCTTGTTTACCTTCTTTTAAGGCAGAATTTACTGCCTCTGTACCTCTTACACGAATTCGTGATATTGCTCATCGGAATGATATCCCACATGATCTTAAGGTGATGACCCCATTCCGCAATTTGAAATAGTTTCTCATTGGTCTATTTGACCCACATGTATCTTATGTTATCAATAGCAAGAAATAAAGCATACTATACAAAACAAGCTTCACCGCAATGCTGGCCCTGAGGATCTTGTTGCTACAGAAGCCATGCTTGCAAGGATTACTAAGACTCCTGGAGAATACAGTGAAGCTTTTGTTGAACAATTCATGATATTCTATGGCGAGCTAAAAGATTTCTTCAATGCTGGCAGGTTGTTCACACCTTAGTTTGGCCTTAATTTCTCTTTTGAGAACTTCAAATTCGCTAGTAACAAAGTAATGAAATTGCCGCCCTTTCAGTTTTTTTATTTCTTGTTAAATATACTTACATCAACTACGTACCAGCTTCAAGCCATACAGACATTCAACAATGATAGTGATAAGGAATAAAATGAGAGAGCAGATTGTTGTTTCCACAATCAGTGAAAATTCTGGTACTAAGAATTGTTTATGCAGAAAGCAACAAAGTTGAATCTAATAAGTTCACTATATCCCACCTGAAAAGTTCCTAGTTCGTGATTTGCTAGTTAAAATCCAATTGTTATGGAGTGAAACCCAACTTATTATAGAGGAAATTCCTTGTAAGCCAATTGAAAAATTCACAATCCAGTTGATTTGGAGTGAAACCCAACTCATTATGAGGGAATTTCTTCTAAGCCACTGGCTGAAAAAGTTTTGATCCCTTCCATGCCCCTAGTTGATATTTTTTTTGTTCCCTCTATGCCACTTCCATCTTAAATGGCAGTACAAAAGATGTTTTTGCCCTTCATCTTTACTTGACTTGACATCTATGATGCTGAAGCGAGCTTACTGGCATAAATGGTTGTGCTGTGGCTTTGTCGGCGTAGGAAAGGAGAAAGAGAGCGCAAAAATGGGAACAAATTGGCTGGTCAGGTGTCAGGAGCTGCGACCTTGATGGCCATGCACAAAGGATCACAACTTTTTCAGTGGCTGAGAAGGGATCACAACTTTTACATCTTGACAAGAGTGCAGCCAACATAGAAGGCTATAAAATAGCCAAGAGGGCTGCAAAGCGAGCAGTGAGTGTAGCAAAGGTCAGGCATATGATAACCTTTATCAGCGACTAGGCACGAAGGAAGGGGAGAAGGACATCTATCGGATGGCTAGGATCTGTGAGCGGAAGACGAGGGACATCAACCAAATCAAATGTATCAAGGACGGTGTAGACCGACTCTTGGTGAGAGATGAGGAGATCAAGGACAAATGGCGAGAGTACTTTGATAAGTTGTTTAATGGTGAGGAGGAGGGTCCTATACTTGAGTTGGATGACTCATTTGATGATAACAACAGACGCTTTGTGAGGAGAATTCAGGAGTCTGAGATAGAGCAAGCTTTGAAGAGGATGAAGAGTGGTAAAGCGATGGGCCCTGATGGTATCCCCATCGAAGTATGGAGATGCTTGGGTGCCAGAGCCATAGTATGGTTAACTAAGCTTTTTATCCTCATCTTTCGGTCAAACAAGATGCCGGAAGAATGGAGGAGGAGTATAGTAGTACCGATCTTCAAGAACAAGGGAGATGTTCAAAGTTGTACTAACTATCGTGGGATTAAGTTGATGAGCCATATGATGAAGCTCTGGGAGAGAGTTATCGAGCATCGCCTAAGAAGAGTGACAAGTGTGACGCAAAACCAGTTTGGGTTCATGCCTGGAAGATCGACCATGGAGGCAATTTTCTTAATGCGACAATTGATGGAGAGATATCGGGAGCAAAAGAAGGACTTACACATGGTCTTTATTGACCTCGAGAAGGCGTATGACAAAGTGCCAAGAAATGTTATGTGGTGGGCATTGGAGAAGCACAAAGTCCCAACTAAGTACATTACCCTCATCAAGGACATGTACAGGGACGCGAGGACATGTGTTCGGACATGTGATGGCGACACCAATGACTTTTCGATTAAAATAGGACTACACCAAGGATCAGTATTGAGCCCTTATTTATTTGCCCTGGTGATGGACGAGGTCACACGAGAAATACAGAGTGATGTCCCTTGGTGTATGCTCTTTGCTGATGATGTGGTGTTAGTTGACGAGAGTAGGGATGGGGTTAATAGGAAGTTGGAGCCGTGGAGGCACACATTAGAGTGCAAGGGATTCAGACTTAGTAGGGCCAAGACCGAGTATATGATGTGTGAGTTTAGCGCGACTAGACATGAGGTTGGAGACGTTAGCCTTGATGGACAATTGGTGGCCAAGAAGGATACATTTCGTTATTTAGGTTCGATGTTGCAAAAGGACGATGACATCGATGAAGATGTTAGGCATAGAATTTCAGCCGGCTGGTTGAAATGGCGTCAAGCATCCGGCGTCTTATGCGACAAGAGGGTGCCACAAAAGCTAAAAAGTAAATTCTATAGGACGGCAATTCGTCCGGCGATGTTATACGGTGCTGAGTGCTGGCCTACGAAAAGACGACATGTTCAACAACTAAGTGTAGCAGAGATGCGTATGTTGCATTGGTTTTGCGGGCATACAAGAAGAGACCGAATATGGAATGAAGATATCCAGGACAGGATAGGAGTGGCACCTATCGAGGAGAAATTGGTTCAACATCGGTTGAGATGGTTTGGACATGTCCAACGGAGGCCTCCGGAGGCGCCGGTGCGTAGTGGGGTTGTAAAGAGAGATGCTAATGTTAAGAGAGGTAGAGGCTGACCTAACTTGACTTGGGATGAGTCGGTTAAAAGAGACCTGAAGGCGTGGGATATCCCTAAGGAGCTAGCTATGGATAGGAGCGCTTGGAGACTAGCAATAGATGTGCCGGAACCGTGATCTTTTTTTTCCTCCTTCTTGCTTACTCGTTTCTTCTTTCCTTTGGCTTTTGTTCCTTTTTTTTCCCTCATTTTTCTTCTCTTTCTTTTGGCTTTTGTTCATTTGTCTCTTCTTTTTTGGGTTCCCATGAGTTTCATCTCTAGCCTACCCCAACTTGATTGGGATAAAAAGGCTTTGTTGTTGTTGTTGTTGTTGTTGTTGAGAAGGGATCACAATTTTTTTTCCAATGGCATAGAAGGAATTCCCTCATCATTGTTATATGCTAAATCATGATTCATGAAAACTGGAGTTATCTGATGATAAATAATCGATCAGTCCATGCACTGTTTAATTTATACTTTAACCAAAGTAGATAGTTCTCTGAATAAGATTTTAAAGTAGCTCCTGGATGATCACCAATTGTTTGACACACTAGTCAGATAATTTTTTCTGTGGTTATATAACATTGTAAGTTGGGTATTGCAGCCTATTGGAGCAAGTTGAATCCATGAAGGAATCTTTAAGTGAGGCTGGATTAGAGGTTCTCTCATCCTTTGTGAAAACCAAAAAGGTAAACTTTACTAAGTCCATTAACTTTTGTTTCTAATATATAGCAATTATAGAACATTGCAAAATGTGAAATCTGTTTTCTAATTCCTGCAACATGCCTTTCTTATATCTATGTTTCAGCAACTTGATAGAAAGTAGCGTTCTGTTCCATGGTGTACTCTTATTAGACTGCATACCTTTCTATGTCTAGTTACTCAATGATTCACAGTTGTTACTTCTTTTTGTTTTTTCTCAAACATGCAGGACAGCTGCGTACCATTATATTAAGAAGAAAAAGGGGACAAGAACCCTTACAACACCCACACCCACACCCACCGTACACACGCATGAATGAATTTCCTTAACCTATGCTGCAAACGTTAAAAAATATTTATGCAATGTATCATGATTTCAGTTAATAGAATTAATTGTCACTTATTTCAATTTTAAAGTCATACTGGCACAAGGCTACTTTACCTTCTAGCGTCACGTTGATGCAACTGATTAATTTTCTACCAGTTCATTGATTAGATGGATTCACTGCTTGTGTCACTTGGGTTATCGCTGACTCTTATCTTGCATATCTATGATTATGTGGACTATCTCAGCGTTTGGACCAATCAGGAGATGCAAAAGATTTGGATAAAAATGTTAGCATTAAAGTTTTGATGGAGACCTTGCAAGCGTTATCTTCTCTAAGATCATTTCTAATTAAGGGCCTTGAAAGTGGCCTTAGGAAAGATGCGCCAGATACTGCTATAGCAATGCGACAAAAGGTAATTTTGTCAAACATCGCTGAGAAAGTATGAGTTGAAATTGAGTGCATGTATTCCAATAATATTCACTAGTGAAGTTTTGCAGTGGCGCCTTTGTGAGATTGGGCTTGAAGATTATTCATTTGTTCTATTAAGCAGGTAATTACAGAGCCAAAACTATGTTTTTTGGTTTCAACTTCCGTACCTTTTTAATGAAACTTGTTTTCATTACTCTGGTAACATAACAGGTACATCAATGCCCTCGAAGCTTTAGGTGGATCAGCTTCACTTGCACAGGGTGGGGCTAATAATGAAAGTATATGGGAAGATGCCCTTGATGCCCTTATCATTGGCATCGATCAAGTTAGCTTTTCAGGTTGGAAACCGAAGGAATGTACTGCTATAGGCAATGAACTTCGTTCTTGGAAAGATAAAGGTATATCTGAAACTGCAGGTGTATTTTATCCTGCAACATATGTCATGAACTTTGCGATCTTTGTTAAATCGTTGCTATTTTTGTTTCATGAGTACCCTGCATCTTTTCTTGTCATGTGTGTAGGCAGTGAGGATGAGAAGGATATTTGGGTACTAAGGCTTAAAGCCACTCTCGATAGAGCAAGAAGACTAACTGAGGAATATTCTGAAGCACTACTTTCTATATTCCCTGAAAAAGTCGAGGTGAGTTTCTACTGAATTTAGGGTACAACGTGGATGGTCCCTGTGGTCATAACTTTCAGCTGTATGCTTTTCTTTTCCGCTGCCTTTGATATTTGCCCAAGCTTCTCACCACAAAATTGAAAATACCCTTATATGAAAATTTCCACTCATTAAACTCACATATTCCCCATGTTCCTTAAACTTGATACTTGAGTATACAAAATTGGACATAAAAATTTGAACAACATGTTCTAAGTTATCGATTCCTGTAAATGATAGTGCTACAGAGCTGTGTTGACCAAGAAAACAAAACAGATGCCTTGGCCAAAAGGACTCATGTATCACTAATTCATGCCCTGTGTGCATGCTACATTCACCAGAACATGAGCAAACATATTTTCCGTACAATTTCCTGCTGATATGCTGTGTGATCTTCTGTCTATGTAGGTTCTTGGGAGAGCCCTTGGAATACCAGAGAACAGTGTGAGAACATACACTGAAGCTGAAATTCGTGCTGGGTAAAAAACACTTCTATTTTAGTATGTTCCAACATATAATTTGGAAGATATGCCTTTTTAGATTAACATGAATCTCTAGTTGATGTGATCCTAACTATTCATATATATTCTAGTGTTATTTTTCAGGTCTCCAAACTTTGCACTTTACTTCTGAAAGCTGCTCGAACAGTACTTGGATCATCGGTTTGGGATGTTCTTGTTCCTGGAGTTGCCCATGGAGCTCTGGTACAGGTAAGTTTATCTTTTGTTTTCCTCTTCTTGCTCTGATACAGGTACATTTAACTTCCACTTGAATATATTTTCCTTTTCATCCAAAAATAATGTGACCATCTACACTTCATGTTCATTGAGATGAACTGATGCATAACCATGTTCATAGAAAGAACTGATTGCAGCAGAATCAAACGCTTTGAAACAACTCTAACCCATCCTTGTACCGCAGTGAAATTTCATGTGTTCAAAGCATTTCTTTTATGGTTATATTTAATTTATTCAGGTTGAAAGAATAGCTCCTGGAATGTTGCCCCCATCCATCAAAGAGCCTGTTGTGCTCATTGTCAATAAGGCAGATGGAGATGAAGAGGTACGACCAAAAATTTTAAATTCTTGGTTTGTTGATCTTTTCTTGATATATGACTAACGCAGGAAAAAGTTCCCACATTTTCAGGTCAAAGCTGCTGGAGATAACATAGTGGGTGTTATTCTTCTACAAGAGTTACCTCACCTATCACATCTTGGTGTTAGAGCTCGTCAAGTTAGTATTGCAAGATTTGTTTTCTCTTTTGGAGGTTTCAGTTTTTAACAAATACAAGTAGTGATGTTTACAGGAGAAAGTCGTATTTGTAACTTGTGAAGATGATGACACAATTGCAGACGTGAAGTCACTTGAGGGAAAACATGTGAGGTTGTGTTCTATTTTTCTGACATTTTGCTATTTTGTTTCTGAAAAATTCTTTAAGAATATTGGTGTGTTACGAGCCCTATCTAATAATGAGAAACTGTAGTTTATAGATATCAAATGTCACAGTTTGCAGGGGAACGGTCTAGAATATGAGACCATGTACTTGGGAGACTTATCATTTTGCTTGATCAATGAAATTTGGGATAGCTGTTTCACTTTTGAGTGACAAATAGTGCAACAAATTGGTTAAGCTTCTCCAACTATTGGCTAGTAAGGCAAACATAGGAACTAAATCTTTATCAGTTTAGTGATTTTGGCATTACAGCTAGCAAGCTACCTTTTTATTTTTTTAGGACTTCTATTTTTGGAGGAAACTGTGTCTTCTGACCATGTACACTTACATACATGTATCTTACTTTTCATTGTTGAACCAACCATTTAAATAAAACAACACTGATATGATGCTCAGTGATTTGTGCTCTTTGATGTCGCCTAATCATTTATTGTCCTCATTCACTCTTGTATAATGAGGACTTGCATTGGTTAACATGGACAAGGACAAGAATATGTTTTTTTTTTTAACCAAAAGCTGCTTGATCCATGGCACCTATTGCCAGAGCTGCAGGATGGGCTCTATTCTTCCACCGCTGCTGTTGACTTTAGTGTTGCCATCTGTCCTGTTATATCGGAAGTCTCCATGAACAAAGTTGAATATTTTCAACTAATATTTTGAAAGTTCAAGTTTCCTCATGGATGAAATGTGCCAAATTCAAGATTCAACGGCAAATTGTATTCATTTAGAAGGCCCTGAAATCATGGTTGCATGTTTGAACATAGTTTCAAATTTACTAATTTGAATGTTTTTAGATATCTATAACAAGCTTTGGTATTCTGTTTTTTGGTTGAATAGAAGGAATTTTTGCATTTAGAAGGAACTTTCCCTCCCTTTTTTATGTGGACAGAAACTCACCTAGTTTTGGATTTATCACAGGCTGGGGGCATCATCCAATAATGTTGATCTGTCAGTAGTTTCAGACAAATATGACAGTACCATATCTTCAGAGCCATCTAGTGGAGGGAACTTATTTGTTCAAGAGTTACCAAAAGAAATATCTCTGCCACTGGCAGACAAGTTGCTAGATGTGTCCGAGGTGAAGTTTTATTCTTAAATAATTGAAACGCTAAGCCATTGTCTCCAGCTGATTATATATTATAGTATTTGTGCTTAGAGTACTGCATGCTTTTTGCATTTGCACATACTTATTTATTTCCCCCTATACGGATGCCACTACAGCTAAAGAGCTACACTTCAGGAGTAAATGGAACGTCTGGTGTTCTCGAGCTTTCAGAAGCATCAGTTGAATCATCTGGTGCAAAAGCTGCTGCATGTGGAACCCTTTCGGTTCTGGCATCATTGTCAAATAAAGGTACCTATTTCTTTCAATAGATTCATCAGAGCCATCTCTATTCTGTCTATTAACATTCTTGTGAATAGATACCTAACAAGTTTTGCAAGAGTATCCAATATTAGAGGTTAAAGAAGCTACCATTGTATCCAGTGAAATTGAATATTTTGTTTAGGAATTGGATGTTCTTAAATCCAGCAAGTATCAAATAAACATCAAATCAGTTAGCTAAAGCTACTTATTATTAGGGAAGTTGAAAATATTGAAAAGGAAATATCAAGATAAATTTCACAATCCCATATGTAATCAAAGTTTGCCGTGATCTTTTGTTGTAAATGTTGCCAAATGCTGAAAATTTGTTTCGTACAGTTTTGTAGAATCTTTTTTTCTTAAATACGCAGGAGAGCTGCATATCATTGTACTGAAGAGAAAGAAAAGGCCCTCACATCACCACCTCAATCCATACTAGAAAAATGAGTGGCTGAAGTTTTGTAGAATCTAATTTACTCCTATGGTATTATCCTATCCGAAGCATGTCGACCTAGCTGACATAGACATTGCACTGCTCCTTCAAAATGCCAGTTTGTTTGTATATGCAAATAGAGTGCTGTGATTTGCCAAGGTGACCAACGATGCATACATTTCATTGCTAGTAGTAATATAGAATGCACAGATGGCTTTTTATATGATGTTCAATGGAAAAAATGCTGCGGTAGAACATTCTCCTAGGATGAGAAAAGTTTTGCTTGGTTCTCTTGACCTTGTACATTATTTACCTACTGAAAAGAAAAGCTTTTACCTCATCTGAGTACAATATATTGCTTTCTCCTGAGTTTGATGGTCCATTTTTCTATTATCTTACTTTTTTCTTTGACCATTGATAGTTTACAGTGATCAAGGAATTCCAGCAGCCTTTGGAGTTCCAACAGGTGCTGTGATTCCATTTGGATTCATGGAACATGCACTCAAGAATACTGGATCACTGGATTCCTACACAAGCCTTCTAGAGAGGATTGAAACTGCTAAAATTGAAAATAGTGAACTTGATAGCCTGTCCTCAGAGCTTCAATCTATAGTTTCACTTCTTGCTCCATCTGAAAAAACAATTGAGTCCTTAAAAAATATCTTTGACCCAAATGCTCGACTGATTGTCAGATCTAGTGCTAATGTCGAGGATTTGGCTGGTATGTCAGCTGCTGGGCTCTATGATTCGATTCCTAATGTGAGCCTTTGTGACCCAAGTGCCTTTGGAGCTGCAGTTGGACAGGTTTGGGCATCATTATACACAAGAAGAGCAGTACTTAGCCGCAGAGCTGCTGGTGTACCTCAAAGAGATGCCAAGATGGCCATTCTTGTGCAAGAAATGCTGCAACCAGATCTCTCCTTTGTACTTCACACTATAAGTCCAGCTGATCATGATCCCAAGTTTGTCGAGGCTGAGGTCGCCCCTGGACTGGGAGAAACCCTCGCTTCTGGAACCCGTGGTACCCCGTGGAGGCTCTCATGTGACAAGTTTGATGGCAAAGTCACCACTCTAGCCTTCGCAAATTTCAGTGAGGAGATGGTCGTGCTGAACTCTGGTCCTGCTAACGGAGAAGTTGTGCGTCTTACTGTAGATTACAGCAAGAAGCCATTGTCGGTTGATTCAACCTTTAGGAAGCAGCTTGGTCAGCGGCTTGCTGCCATTGGACAGTTTCTGGAGCAGAAGTTCGGGAGTGCCCAAGATGTGGAAGGCTGCCTGGTCGGCAAAGACATCTTCATAGTGCAGAGCAGGCCGCAGCCATAATAGGTTAGTAAAAGCTTCGCTGCGATGTGTGTTGTTGCCATTTGGTTTGGTGAATAAAATGAATGCATGGCTGGAGAATTGTGTGGAGTTTATAGTCGTACACAGCAGTGACTCTAGACCCTTTATCTTCTTGCCTTAGGTTAGGTCAAATAAAGGTCATAATACCAGCCCTAGTCATTCGTTTGTATCAGTTTGTCTGAAATAATACAATTTGGTGTTGCTACTTGCGAAGTTTTTGGATATAAATAATGAAAAATTTTAACGCTAAGTCTTGGAGGAATGAGAATAATGGGAGGTTAGCACGGAGCACCATAGTAAGGTACTTCAATCCAGCGTAATTATATTTTAGCTGCAGCAGAGCTTTTAGAGCAGCTTCGGCTCAAACGGTACCAATCATATATCTAAGAAAAATATCTCACGCCTACAGTAGCAGAGACTAGCGAAGTTGGGACTTGGGAGCTAGCCTAGGGCTGGGTACTGTTCAAGTGTTCATACATGGCCTGATTGTAATCTCGTGACCGCGGATCAGGCGTCGGCCTTTATTTAATGGAAACGTTCTTCCATCTAAGAAAAAAACTTGGAGACTTCGTTTTGAATTTTATACCGTAGGCTATAAATCATTTTCCTGGCAGTGTCGTCCGGCTTAAGTTTAGGACGGCTAGCTGACTCTATAGTTGGGCAAGTTCGGTTCCTTTAAGATAGATTTTAATTTTGTTTCAAGTCTATCAATATATATTTCATGATGGATCTCATGATACTAGCTGAATTTGTCTTAAGTCTGGTAAAAATTTAAGGAGCAAATTCCTTATTCCACCAAATGCTATACTTATCCCTTATTTTTCAGCATAAATGGGGGAGAACCACAAATGTTGTCAGATAAATGTAGTATAATATTTAAATTTTTAGTACCTAGAGTCATACACGCACATCCGAAAACTTTGAATCAGTAGAATCATGTAACAAAATCTAGAATTGCCATTACAGCCATGTTTACAAAATGATTTCAATTGACTCCGACGGAGAAAAAGGGGATGGAAAATTGAAGTTCAATGGTAGATAAGATGAACATAATTTTTCTTATGGTGAATAATGGATAAGTATAGATTTTAATGACGAAGAAGAAATTTTTTTCAATTTAAGACAATTTGATTGTGAATTTAAGAGTCCAAAAAAGGGGGTTGGCATTTGAGAAAAAGTCAAATCATTGTTAGTCTCGGCAATACTAGAATTGACACGGTGTTGTCGCGCTCATTATATTTTCTTATAATACTAGCAAAGTTCCTATATATTGCCACAAACTTGAATATTTTGTAACTCTAAATTAATGGCATGCGATGAGATATGTGCATTTGTTTTAATAATAACGATTAAACGTTCAACCAATAAGAATTGTAAATATGATTCTACCTTACACGGACATATTCCTTTTAATAAGACTTCAATGGTAAAATTCCAGCGTTCTGTAGTATTTTCTTCTTCATTTTAAGTAGGTGATTTCATGACACTATTATTCGCAATCCCTATAGGTGCTGGCACGGAAAAATTATTTACGAAGCCAACTTATTCAGCGCAGACCAGCTCTTAATTTTTGGAAATTTATTGACATATGCTATTAGCCAATAAGAAGGACATGTACAAAAGAATAAACATCGTGAGTGATGAGAACATCACACCTATGGATACACACAACACTTCTCTAACTAAGATAAAAGTTCATGTGCATCACCTGAATTTATAGTGAGATCATTTCTAATATATTATTTACGTGGTTTTGAAAATAGATTGCTACCTAATAAATTAATTGTTGTTAGGTTCCATAGAAATGATGATGAGATAGCTAGGAAGATGATTGGAGGCGTGATTATATCTAGGCATCCGGGCTGTGAAATTAGGCCCGACACGAAGCCCGCATGTTTAAGCCTGGCCCAAACACGGCCCAGCCCACTCTAAACTGGGCTTGTGCCAGCCCGGAGCATGCTACGGACTGTGCCACGGGCTGACCCCAAGCCCACAGCACGGCACGCAGCCCGACCCGGAATGGAGGGAGGCCCGTGGAAGTCTGGTGTACGTTAGCTGGCGGCCGCTGCAGCCGAGGCATGGAGCGGCCTAACAACGGTGGCCCCTGTGTCCATATAAAGCGAGAGCGGGCACCGGCTCTCCAAACCCTAGGCTCGCCCGCTCTGCTCCCCTGCCCCCACCCGCCTCATTGCGGCGCCGCGTCCGCCGGCTCGCCTGCATCACCGCGCCGCCGCCTCCCCCGCTCGCTGCCCGCCCGCCTGACCATGCCGCTGCTTCCCGCGCTCGTCGCTCCCCGCCCGCCACTCTCCTCTCCCAGTTCCAGTGTCCCTTGTCTAGATCTGGCCCCCTAGCCATCGCCGGTCGGCTCTTCTTCCTCCGCTGCGTTCGTGTGCTTGCCGGCCCTTGAAGGGGAGTCGACGAAGATGGTCGAGATGTCGAGCTCTTCAATGGATCCCACCTCTATTCCCCATGCCCCGGAGATGCAAGGGGGTGTCGGGGACGACAACGACGGTGACGACGCTATTGCTGGAGCTCGAGCGGCCACACCCACGGGTTCTTGGAGCACCGCAACCAAGAGAGGTCGTGCTAACAGCTCAGCAAGTGGTGAACGACGTCCGAAAAAGGTATGGAGCTTGTTGTCTAATTTGCAATGCTGAACTGAAAGCTCCTTCACATCAAGGTACAAGGCACTTAGCTAGGCATAAAAAATCATGTGTTGCTAAAGCTGCTCGTAGCCATTGTTTGATAGATATTTTACTCTAGAATTATGAGTAAATGAATAGTAAAGTTTAAAGCTAAATGGAATTGACAATAATGAAGCTCGTATGATAATATACTCATACGCGTGTGATAAATAAAAGAAGCTAGGAGTATGCTTGCTGGTAGAAAGAATGCACGTTGAAGGATGAGGCATGCATATGCATGAGACTATATTAAACTCCGGCAGCAAAGATACGCTATACGTATATTTCTGGTTGTGTGATGATGTTTAGCTCATGCAACGCTGACGTGTTTTGCTGGTATAAGCTGGCCAGTCGGTTCGTATACGAACCGAATTCCTTGGAGATAAAGATTGACACGTACAGGATAAGAACGGCGAGACGGCAGGAAGGGCGCTGGATCCTAACTGACCATCGCTGCATCGTCATCTGATATTGATCGGTCTATATAAGAGAACCGAGGCCTCTAGGTGACACCCTAGCACCACGCACACGCATCTGCAACATCGACGCCACCATCGGCAAGTACCCCAAGGAGCCTCCTCGCCTCGATGATGACTTTCGTCCAGCCAAGCGTCATCTTCCCGGCGTCCATGATGCAGGGTGTATAAGCCATGTGGTTGCTTTATTTTTATTATTATGTGTATATCATGGATCAACAGAGTAATACGTATACCCTCCAACCTTGGGGAGCCGGTAGTCTCCCCGCTATGTGACGATTAACAGAGTAAGATGGGTTTACTCTAATCTTGAAGAGCCAGTGGTCTGCCTATTTTGTTGCAATCAACAGAATAAGACGGGTAAACTCCAGACAAGGAGAATCGGCGGTCTGCCTGTTCACTCTACAAGAAACGTTGAAAAATGGATTGATTCCTCATCACATAAAGCCGGCAATTTGTTTGTTGTCATCATATTTAACAAAGTAAAACGGGTAACCTCTAATTATGGAAAGCCGATAGTCTGCCTGTTAATTATGTTACAATAAAATAAGACAGTCATCCTCGTATGTGCGGAGGGGCAATACCCGCCATGATAGAGAATTATTTATTTACGTGGAAATTCTTTCCATTGTGCAAATTGCTATGACGCCAGAAGGCTCCTACATACGTCATCCCACACCTATTTATATGAGTGAGATTATGTTCACATAACAATACACGTTACTCCTATTATATGCTTGATTAAAGAGGGTGTACATGTACGACTTATGTACACATGCTTAATATATCTCATAGCAAGCTAGTGCTCTCCATGCACACACGCCATAAAAAAGGTTCCCCGTGGCAAGCATCTTCAAACAATACCACGTGATGCAATACTACTCTAACGTAGCACTCATACAATTCTCATCAAAGGTCTAGTACTGACGAGGCTAGACAGAACTTTGATGAAGCAATGACAAAATCAAGTCAATGCTCCACCGATGTCCTTTCAAACGGGATCGAACACATCGTTGCCGAGTATTGACGAGGCCAAGACGACCCTTTCGTTCGAGTTGATGAAGACCGGCGTATACATGACTGGGCACCGACGAGGCAAAAGTCATCCTCTTTATCAACATCTACCATTTAGGTTCAATATGGCGATGGCGCTGCTATGACTGGATTTTGGCAATGCAAAAGCCACCCCATCATGTCGTCTGTCCATACAGTGCATATGGACGAGCAATAATTTACGAAGACACGACCACTACGCGTAACTTAATCGGAGGTGTTCTACAGACTCGCTCTATAGATGTAATTAACCAGTCGACCATATAAGGCTCCGGGAATCAGCGGACTACGCAATCACCCAAGTTAGATCTCTCCATAAGCAATAACGTAGAAGACGAAAGAAGACAAAGCCTTGTAAACCGTATATTTTGTAACATGATGATTAATGAAATACGTTGTTCCTATTTTTATTCTTGTCTTCATTTTATTTTCACGAACAAAATGGCACGTCCGGTGGGACCCAATTATCCTCCCATCTTTGCTGCGCTCTAATGGTCGTTAAAAACTTCCCTTCGCTTGTTTGCTTGCCCTTGCGTGGCACAGGACGATGCTTGCTACGAAAATACAGTTTTTGGATGAAACACGGTGAAGGTGCTTAATAAGTAGCCACCTTGCATGCTATGTTGCTATGAAAAATGGCTCGACATGCTGATCAGTAAGAGCAACGCCTCTAGCTAATCAAGCTCAAACGAGCGACTTGTATGACGAAGTTGGAGTACAAAGATTTCTGTCATGGGTCTCAACTTATTTTTCGTGTCACAAACATTGTGTAGCTAGTACACGTTATTAGTTAAAAAAATCATGTGCGCTAGCTAGTGGAAAATAGCACGATGTGATGATTATTGAAGTAAACAATTGAAACTTCTGCCGTGAGCATAATATTAATTGCTAGGGGCAGTGAATATCGTCTAAGTTTATTACATGACTGTTCACTGCTCGATGCTACGAACGCTTAGCTTTGACTGCAGATTACAAAGCCTGATCACACGTTGTACGAATCGAAGGATTCCCTCGTGCAGGAGAGTCCTTCCCCGCCATCTCCACTAATGAAGCCATGAAGTTCTGCACCACTCTGCTCCTGTTCTACTTTGGAACAAATCCGCCTGTCGCCACGCTCGAGTACGAAGGCAAGACGTACTACCATCGCATTGAAGATCCTTCTCGACCTGATGCGCTCAGAGCTGAACCTGCAAAGGCAAGAGAGCAGAGGAAAATGGCTGTCTTAGAGGCTCGTGAGCTTATAAAAAATGCCAGGAAGACTGACGAAACTAAAGTGCTTGATGCACTCCATAAGGCTGCTTACAAGTTGTCCTTGTCGATGCGCAAAGCCCGATATGGAGGCAAAGTTAATACCATGCGCAACTACAAAAGAAAGAGAAGCCAAGTTAAAAAGTTGTATGCTGCATTAAGCGACCGTGTCGCTTCAGATGCATCACTTGATCAAGAATTTCAGGGCTCTGAGTATTCAGACCCTGTGACAACTCCATACGAGCTGTCCGTGAAAGTGAGGCGTCCACATGAGTTGAAGAAGCGCATCAGAGAAGCCATAATGAATGAGTTTTGGATGCGCACCATGAAACGTCCACCTTACTTTCCAGGCTGCAGGCCGTATGTGCCACCAGCGATGTTAGTCTCGGTCAATAACATCACGACCAGAGATAACACTGATGAGAATAAGTTCGCCACACTTCCTAGTGAGGTCCCGGCACCCCATACTAATCAGCTCCAACAACAATTCCAACAGCTCCAAGCTCAAATGAGAGTTGAGCAACGACTTCAAGGGCGTGAGTCAATGACGGACACTGGGGGCAGGTCGAGTCATCCCTCCCTTGGTCGTCCTTCCCATATGCAAGAACAATATACACGCGTTGGGGGCAGGCCCACATACCAAACCCAAGGCCATTATAACCATGAAGCTGAGTCATCGAGACAAGCTAGCCAGAGGTATCACACCTCGAGCTATCGTCCTTAATACGACTGGAGAACTTTTGCTCCTAGGAGCGATTCTCCGCATAATCCATTTAATGATCCAAGGCAACAGTCATCGCTGCCACGATTCGCTTCAAGAGTACGTCGAGAATGGCAGCCGGTGTCGCCAAGCCATAAACGACGCCACTCTGGTGGTAATTAGCAAGAACACCGTGCAGCTCCATCATCAGCACGTCCTATGCAAGAAGTCCGATCACCTCAACAACATGCAAGGCGCCCAACAAATGCACCTACTTCGGCTGTGCCATTCATGGGTCCCCAAGATAATCCGCCATTGTTGCCCACACCAGCAATTCCACCAACAGTGCCGCCTGCGTCATCAACAAATAAACACAAGCGTGATAACCGGAAAAACAACCGGCGCGCCATGTACCAAGAGCTTCAAGAATTGGTACTCACTAATGTGCATGTACAGTGCGACCAGAAGGCCAGGTCCATCCATTTTATGATAAAATTACCTTGCGTCTCCCCCACCCTAAAAGAAAATGAAAGATATAGATACCTAGTAGAATGCCTTGTGCCAAAGCCTTGAAACACACAGCTAGCTACGCCTGAAGGTGGGGCTAACCTTGCTAAACAAGAGAAAGCCGCCATAGAGATTGCTGAGAAGAATATTACAAAACATGCATGTTCTCCAACTCCTATGAAGGAGGACGAACCAATAAAAGCCCAGCTCTCCATTCTCACGCGGGCAAGAGAAGAAGAAAGTAAAGAGGCGCCCCAAACCTCAAGTGGGGGGGGGGGGGGGACAGAACCCTACGGCGCCTGCCAAAGGGGATGATTTGCAAATGGAAGATGCGAATGCCAATAATGTGAGTGCTACTGATGGTGGTGTTGCCGTGTGTGGCACTCTATCGACGCTCTCCTCAAAAGAAAGTGATGGACCCAATTGGGTACCTCCGTCCGTTACGCATGAATATTCTTATCCTTCTAACAAGGAAATAGTCCCTAATCCCAAGGCAAATTTCTCCAAAATAGGACTCCTTCCTAATCTAGGGAGGGTCCATGATAGATTTAAAGTACCAAATGAGCAAGTTGATGGCAACAGGCGTCTTTGTCCGCTCCATGCCTTCTCATCACTTCCAAAAATTCGACGGCTACAGGTAAATTTCTAAATGATGGAATACCGCCTCGCCCTTACATTAATTTGGAGTCATGACTCCCACAAGATTTTACATCATTACAAAATGTTGCACAACATGCAGGGGCTGCTACTCGCTTGAAAAAGATGACCTCACAACGGGCGACAAATGATCTGCTCCATAGCGGCGATGAAAGATCCAGAGGCGAAGAGTCGGATGGGAATTCTAGTGCGTCACTGGAGGAACATCTTGGCTCCCCTCATTATTCTGATCTCGCTCATTCTATTGTGTTAGAAAATGATATGGATGAAGAGAACTTAAATGATGTACCTACTCATGTGGTCATTGATGGAACTGAAAAGGATAAACAAAATGATGGTGATGGTACAACATCAGGAGAAAAGGATCCATTAGAAGAGAGGTTACTCAAACAACAACAACAAATAGATAACTTGACCACATAACTTGGTTATCTTGTGACTTTCTTAAAAGCACAACGGGTGCTATCCTTAATAAGCCACAACAGGAGGTGGACCCTGAGTTTGAGGAGTTAGAAAATGATGCAACTATGAGTAAAGCAGGAGGAGCCCCCAACCTCCTAATATTTTCAAATCAGCATGCAACCCTTCCCATCACTTCCAAAAATTTGATGGCTAGAGGTAAATTTCTAAATGATGGAATACCGCCTCGCCCTTACTTTAATTTGGAGTCACGACTCCCACAAGATTTTACATAATTACAAAATGTTGCACAACGTGTAGGGGCTGCTACTCGCTTGAAAAAGACGGCCTCACAACAGGCGACAAATGATCTGCTCCATAGCGGTGATGAAAGATCCGGAGGCGAAGAGTCGGATGGGAATTCTAGTACGTCACTAGAGGAACATCTTGGCTCCCCTCATTATTCTGATCTCACTCATTCTATTGTGTTAGAAAATGATATGGATGAAGAGAACTTAAATGATGTACCTGCTCATGTGGTCATTGATGGAACTGAAAAGGATACACAAAATGATGGTGATGCTACAACATCGGGAGAAAAGGACCCATTAGAAGAGAGGTTACTCAAACAACAACAACAAATAGATAGCTTGACCACACAGCTTGGTCATCTTGTTGACTTTCTTAAAAGCACAACGGGTGCTATCCCTAATAAGCCACAACAGGAGGTGGACCCTGAGTTTGAGGAGTTAGAAAATGATGCAACTATGAGTAAAGCAGGAGGAGCCCCCAACCTCCTAATATTTTCAAATCAGCATGCAACCGCTAGTAAGCTAGTAATGCTGGGCCTCCCCTAAATACATTAAAAGGTTATCATGATATTATTGAGAGCCTAGTTGATAAAAAGATGAGGCAAATGACTATGGATCAAAGCCCTCAGACGTCTAAAAGTGAGTTTGATAAGCCATATGAAGCATGACATGATTTAATACCTTTCCCATCAGGATGGCATCCACCGAAGTTCCACCTATTTGATGGCACCGGTGACGTAAGAGAGCACTTGGCGTACTTTGAGGCCATGTGTGGGGATACAGCCTATACTCCCTCTCTTTTATTACGACAATTTTTAGGCTCATTGAGCGGATTGGCCTTTCATTGGTACAGTCGCTTGTCAGTTGGCTCCATACCCGATTGGAAAACCATGAAAGAGTTGTTTAAATCCCACATTGTGTCTATGAAGAAGGATTTCTCTATAGTTGAGTTGTTCCAAGTTAAGCAAAAACGTGATGAGAAGATTGATGATTATGTATTTCGCTTCCGCAACAGCTACGTGCGCCTTGCATGTGAGATGCACCCGCAGGAGGCTGTAAATATTGCATCCATGGCATGCAACAACATTGGTCACTTGAAGTATCTCAACATGAACCCAAAGATTTTAGCTCTCTCTGCAAGGCCGTATCCGCAACGAAACTAGAGTTTGAAAAGTCTCCTCAAATCATGGAGCTCTACAAAAATGCTGGTATGTTTGACAACACAAAGAGATTTAATTCCAATTATGAAGACCAATAACAACAACAATAATAATAAGCTGAAGACAGCCGAGGCGAACACAACCAGGGTAGGCCCCTCCACACAAGAAAACAATGTGCCTATTATAGGCGCAAGAGGTGAAGCTTCTGGGAGTAGACAACACCCTTCAATGCAAGAATTGCTCAAGAAACAATACATATTTAAAAGAGCAATGATTAAAGGCTTCTTCAATCAGGTGGTGGCTCATAATCATATAAAGCTGCCAGATCCTAGGAGGCCTGATCAAGTTGGAATGACGGACAATCCTCTTTACTGCCCGTATCATCGCTATGTCGGGCATGTTATTGAAGATTGTGTTGTTTTCAAAGAATGGCTTCAAAGGTCCATTGATGAGAAACGGTTGGCACTCCAACCTGATGCGGTTAATCTAGATTATCATGTTGTAAACATGACAACCATCATAACACATTCTGGCGGTATCATAGATGATGAAGCGTGTGTTCCCTTGGTGCAAGTCGAGAAGGAACTCACCAAATTGCTGATTTCTGAGAACATCCAAAAAGCTAATAACCAATGGCGCACTGTTAGGAATTACAAGCAACCACCAAGAGAGTTTCGTCGTGAAGCTAGGCAAGCTCCATCATATTCCAGGAAGTCTATGTCAAATCACCAGTACAATCCTAGCTATCATCGCCTACCACAAAGGTTTGTACCAAGAGCTGAAGGGGATGAACAATTCCCACAACTTGGGCGAACTCTACCAACACTTGCGTAATTCATGCCTCAAAACTGGGGGCAACCTACCCAAGAAAAAGAAGAGACAAGGGAAGAATGCAATGTCGTTCTCCATTATGGTCAAGGAAATACTAGCTCTAGCTCCGACGAAGGGTTAACCCCTCTCGAGCAAGAGACATTCCAAACAGAAGCTTCCTCAGTGAATGTCAGAAAAGAGGAAGTTAATATAAATCTACGTAGTGGCAAGGCCTTCAATGAAGTGCCAAAGCCCCAACCACAAAAGAATTTGAAAGAAAAGGGTGCCCAATCGAAAGAGAATCCTCCTCAATCTGATGTAGGAGTTCTACCAAAAGATAATAGTGAGGCGCCACCAAAAGTCAACTACAATGTGGTCACACATCTGAAGCGCATTCCTACATTATTAAGTGTATATGATGCTCTTTTGCTCGTTCCCAAGCTACGTCAAGCACTCATCGAAGCACTACAAAATCCAGAAGCCTATAAGATAGATATGGCGAAGCATAATTTGCTTTGTAATTCATTGGATACCAACCAAATCACATTCTCCGAGGAAGATAAAATGGTGGAATTTGATAACCATAATCGCCCACTCTATATAGAAGGGAACATCGCTTCGGCTCATTTGCGACGTATACTCATTGACCCTGGTTCTGTAGTGAATATCTTGCCAGTCAAAAGTCTAACATGAGCGGGGTTCACTGTTGATGACCTTGATACAACTGAAGTGGTGATTTGTGGGTTTAACAACCAAGGGAAGTCTGCCCTTGGTTCCCTCACTGTGAAGATACAAATGTCATCATTTAGCTTCAAGGCACGCTTCTTCGTTATTCATTCAAAAACATCATACTCCGTGCTCTTGGGTAGACCATGGATACACAAGTACCACGTAGTCCCCTTGACGTTGCATCAGTGCTTGAAGTTTCTTGATGATAATTGTGAACAACACCGAGTAGCAGCTAATCCAACGCCCTATACTTTTCATGAGTCACATCACGTTGATGCAAAATACTACTTCTCAAGTAGTGAATCATATGTTGAACAAGGGCAAGGGACACCTCCCACTGATATTATTGTTAGTCCCGGCTCCACTCCATCATTAGAGTTGGATGGCCTCTTTACACCGCACTTGGCTGGGCGAAGCCGAAAGAAAGATGAACAACATAGGTGACGTGGGAGACCATCGGCCGCTGCTATTTGCAAGATTACACCACCTAGTGATCAGGGAGCATCCACATCTTCCTCTGCTGCTACAATACCTCTTCTACTATTAGGACCAGAAGTTCCATCTTCTGCTCCCCTTTTATTAAGGTTTGTTACCATAGAACCTACAAAAAATGCTAAGACACATATCCTATCATCTTCTCCTAGTGGTGACTTAACACTTCTAAATTCTACAGTCGCTCAGGGAGCTCCTAAGCTCCTCATGCCCAGGAGTGACCTGCCACCTCCCATTATATTGCAATCAAGTACAAGCTCAGGCCTAGAGGACATGACTCCGCCTGAGGAGAATGTCCGAAAGATAGTGGTAGGAATTGAACAATTACGGGGAGCTAAGTCTCAATTGCCCCCATCCATGTATACATCTGTGGCTACACCACTAGACGTGTGGGTAGTTCAAGAACCTAACAACTACACATATCCTACAATTTTCTATAAAGCTCCGCAGGTATTACCTTGTGATTTTGTCATTAGGTTACCCACATTTGACATTCGTGCTGATGAGGCAGTGAATACTATTAGAGCAGACCCAAGGTTAGCTAATTTATTAAAAAAATCTGGAATTAAACTCCGATGCAATTACAGGTTACCATCCCCACCAGCCATTTGTGAACAATGGTGGGAGGAGGCAGAAAGGCTAATAAGAAACAAGAACAAGAAAAACAAGAACAAGGGTCAACCAAAATATGGATTGCGCTATGTTCATCAGGACTCCTCCGCAAGTGAAGATGATGGAATCGACAACCCACGATGAGTGATGTATCGTATGGCTTCGATCATCTCAGACCAACAAGATGAAGATGACTCGACCTCCGATGACGAGGGCGCTACTCCTTACAGATTTCATTTGAGCCGCGCTCCTTCCACGTGGCGGCAAATGCTCGTGGCGGGATGAGTGATGAACAATATCTCTTATCATGAACTTATGAAGCTATGACTCTAGGGGAACAGGGAGAAGTGCTTGACGCTGCCCCTGCCCCTCAACAATTGGAAGATGATGGCCAGCTTACAATTGATGAACTTGTTGAGATCAACCTCGAAACAGAGGAAGATCCACGTCCTACTTTTGTAAGTGCAAGCCTTACACCTAAAGAGCGAGAAAATTATCATGAGTTTCTTATGGAATTCCGTGATTGTTTTGCTTGGTCATATAAAGAAATGCCAGGGCTCGACCCTGCTGTTGCCACACATAAGCTTTCTATTGACCCAATGTTTTGGCCGGTAAAGCAACAGCCACAACGCTTTCGCCCTGAGCTACAAGATGACATCATTGCGGAAGTAGAGAAATTAATTACTGCTGGTTCTAGTAATGAAGAAAAAAGGGCAAGTACGAGTGTGCGTGGACTTTTGTGACTTAAATCATGCTTGTCCTAAAGATGATTTCCCTATACCCATCACTGAGATGGTTGTTGACTCTACTACGGGCTTCGAAGCCTTGTCCTTCATGGATGGGTCTTCCAGATACAACCAAATCAAGATGAATGAGCAAGATGCAATGGATACGGCCTTCCGTACTCCCAATGGAAATTTTTACTACACAGTCATGCCATTCGGGCTCAAGAGCTGGTGCAACCTACCAACGAGCAATGACTGTCGTGCTCGATGATCTTATTCACCAATCAGTGGAATGATACATTGATGACATAGTGGTGAAGACAAGAGAAAGATGATCTTCGTGTTGTCTTTAATAGACTACGAAAGCATCAATTAAAGATGAATTCTTTGAAATACGCCTTTGCTGTTAAATCAGGTGTCTTTTTAGGCTTCACTGTTCATCATCGAGGCATTGAAATAGAGCCAAAGAAAATAAAGGCAATACTTAAAATGCCTCCTCCTCAAAACTTAAGTGACCTTAAATCTTTGCAGGGCCACTTGGCGTATATACGATGTTTTATATCCAATCTCTCCGGACGTACCCAGCCATTCACGAGGTTGATGAAGAAGGGTGTGTCGTTCCATTGGGATGAGCAATGCCAAAATGTGCTTGATAGTTTGAAAAGGTATCTACTTAATCCTCCAGTATTGGCTGCACCTATCAAAGGGCGCCCTCTTATTCTCTATATTGCAACACAGCCAGCTTCGATCAACGCACTTCTTGCACAACATAGTGATGAAGGAAAGGAAGTGGCTTGTATTATTTGAGTTGCACTTTAGTAGGAGCTGAACATAATTACTCTCCAATAGAGAAATTGTGCTTGGCCCTTGTTTTTTGCTTTGAAGAAGTTGCGACACTACATGTTGGCACACTAAATTCAACTCATAATTACGCCTCGGTGAGTGGGCTGTAATTATGATGGAATTTGATATTACCTATGTCCCACAAAAGGCCATTAAAGGCCAAGCCTTAGCTGACTTTCTTGCTGCTCATCCTGTTCCAGATGATTCACCCTTAGTGGTTGATTTGCCTGATGAAGATGTCTTTACCGTCGATATGGAGTCACCATGGGAACTTTATTTTGATGGAGCATCTCGTACAGAGACTGATCCTAATGGCACACAAAGAAGAAGAGCCGGAGCAGGACTAGTGTTTAAGACCCCTCAAGGTGAAACGATTCACCATTCTTTCTCCCTTCTCAAGGAGGAGTGTTCAAATAATGAAGCTAAGTATGAGGCCCTCATCTTTGGCCTTTTGCCTGCACTTTTCATGGACATTCGGAATTTGCTAGCATACGGTGACTCTCAACTCATTGTTCGACAAGTTAATAATGTATATGAGGTGCGTAAACCTGAGTTGATGCCTTATTACAAAGCTGCTCAAGAGCTCATGAAAAAATTTAGTCATATTCAGATATCGCGTATTCCATGAGGCAAAAAATGCTTCTGCTGATGCTTTAGCTAAACTTGCAGCAGTGCTAGTGCTCCCAAATGGCGAGCCCGCTCAAATAATAATTGAAGAAAGGTGGCTCCTACCAGCTATGTTGGAGCTTGTCCCGGAATAATATGAAGTTGACCATGTCTCGGTCATGATAGTTGATGAGGGTGACTAGCGCAAACCATTTATCGACTACTTTAATCATGGCACTTTGCCAGATGATCTTGTAGAAAGGCGACGTTTACAGCAACGTTTGCCCTTATATATTTATAAGGCCGGAGCATTGTATCAATGTTCTTTTGGTCAAGAAATGCTCTCACGGTGCGTATCAAGGAAAGAAGCTGATCAAATATTACAAGAAGTGCACAATGGTGTGTGTGGTGGCCATCAAAGCGGCCCTAAAATGTATCACAATATCAAATTGGTTGGCTATTATTGGCCAAAAATCATGGCAGATTGTCTCAAATTTGCTAAGTCTTGCCATAATTGCCAAATTCATGACAATTTTAAGCATCTACCTCCAGTGCCTCTCCATCCTACAGTCCCATCGTGGCCATTTGATGCATGGGGAATTGATGTTGTTGGTGCCATAGAACCCCCATCTGCCAGGGAGCATCATTTCATTCTTGCTGCCACTGACTATTTCTCCAAGTGGGCGGAAGCTATACCACTAAGAGAAGCGAAGTCTGACAATGTGATCAACTTTCTTGAGCGACATATCATATATCGCTTTGGAGTTCCACGTCGCATCACCTCTGACAATGCCAAGGTTTTCAAATCTCACAAGATGTAAAGATTTATCGCAAAATACAATATCACATAGAACTACTCCACTGGATACTATCCTCAAGCTAATGGTCTTGCTGAAGCATTCAATAAGATGCTTGGTAAAATTCTCAAGAAGATAGTAGCAAAGAATCGAAGAGATTGGCATGATCGCCTCTATGAAGCATTATGGGCATACCGCGTTACTGTGTGTACCCTAACACAAGCCACTCCATATTCCCTTGTTTATGGGAGTGAAGCAGTTTTACCTCTAGAAGTGCAGCTACCCTCACTACAGGTTGCCGTTCATGAGGAAATTACAAATAATGAACAAATTCGACTCCGATGGCAAGAGCTCGATGCCTTGGAAGAAGAACGTCTCCATGCTGTGCAAAATCTTGAGCTATATCGCCAAAATATGGTTAGAGCATATGATAAGCTTGTTAAACAACGAGTATTTCGTAAGGGTGAACTCTGCTTGTTCTTCGGCGTCCCATCGTCGTCACACATAAGACAAAAGGGAAATTTGATCCTAAATGGGAAGGGCCCTTTGTTATTGAACAAGTTTATGACGGTGGTGCCTATCAACTCATCGACCAATAAGGATTTCATCCCATGCCTCCTATTAATGGGTGATACCTAAAGAAATATTTTGCTTAACCAAGTGTTGATGCAATTCTTCCTCTATCCTCTCACTCTTTAAAGCATTTCTTTTATTTCCTAAAAAAATAAAATGCTTTGCAAAATATGGACATTTTATTGTCCCACATTAAAAGGCTTTTTCCTATACTTGTCACCAAGTTGACCATTAGTTAGTACCATTGAAGGATATGACCCTGGGCAGGGAATGTCCCGTCCGGTTCCAACTTGTGTCGAAGTAATCTCAACACAAAGCACGTGGTCGGCACCAGCAAGTGATAAAAGGGGCTAGTGGAATTCTGATCCAAGTTGACTCTGGAAGTTGTGGGTTTATCGTGTCCTCTACTTTTGTCCAGCCCAAAGGAGATGATATGCCTCTAGGGAAAACTATAGCATGAAGAGCATGAAAGGGCTACCTAACCAAGCAAAAGTTTGGCTTAGTGTGAAGCCACATGCCACACTATGAGGTAGTAACAAGGGTCCATAAACAAATAAGCCTGCGAGGATTTTAGTCACCCAAGGTGGATGCTACCCTCCAAATTCACAAGAATTTCTCAAGCAAATCAATGTGACGAGTTAATCAAGGTCAAAGGGGTCACCGAGGAAGTAGACCCTAATCATTGAATATCCAAGAAGCAATCAAGTGTTATATGAAGGCGAAGGGTAGTTATTCACTATCCTCGGCAAAATGAAATGGCAAAAATTGTCTTGGCCATATCCCCCAAAACCATACCCAAAATCCTATCCATATCCCACATCTCCTACTGGATAGAAGTAGAGGACATGAGGCACACGACTGAAGGGAGGCTTGATGATGGTTCTACTAGCCCCAAGAAGTCTTGATGAAGTGCTAATCATTTTTGCACTAATATCACGAGAAAACTGAAGTGAAAATCGTGTTGAATTTTGAAAAGGCAAGGCAAAACATATCCTCTAGTGATGCTCGCTGATGGTAACTAATTAACTTGGTAGCCAAAGAAAGAGCCAACATTTTTTAAAAAAAATCTATTTTTTTATCTTATACATATCTCTCTCATTTTGAACAGGTTCCTTAAATTTAGAGGCGGCAAATGTTGTTCTTCTCTAAATAAAAAAATAATATAGAATAACTTTCTCACTCTTCTTGCTTGTGCGATGGAACAGGAAGACATGAGCTAACGTAAAGTAGTTGCTCACTTCTGTGTCATATAAAGTGATCCACGACATTGCTGTCCTCTAAAGAGAACAATATACTCACAATTTTTCTTTTATCTTCTGACATAGAAAAGGAAAATAGTGGAAGTGAGCTAAAGTGAAACATATCCTCACCATTACTTCTATATGTAAGAGATATTTACTATATCTTTACGGTCTCTACACAAAATAGTGTTTGAGATTTGTTCATGGTTTTTTGGACACATATCTACACAAACGGATGATTGTGGCATGTCCATGGTATTTCGGACACATCTCGGTGCAAATTGATGATTCACATGTCCATGATATTTTCGGACACATCTCGGTGCAAATTGATGGTTCGCATGTCCCTGGTATTTTGGACACATCTATGTGGAAATTGATTCTTGACATATCCATGGTATTTCAGACAGATCTCTACGCACACTGATGATTATGACATGCTCATGATATTTCGGGCATGCACATATCACTATTTTGAAGCAGTGAAGCAGGCCAGTGTGGCGACTGTGGATCTATGGAACACATCGAGATTGATGGCTGGCACCATTACTGTTATATGGTCGTATCAATCTTCATAGAGTTCTCATTGATCGACACTAATGTAATTAGTCGCAATGAAACTTACTCAACATTATCTAAACACACCATGATTGATGGTTGGCACCAGTCATATGGTCGCATTATCTTGCTGAAGAATTTTCATTGGCCAATACTAATGTAGTTTGTGGCAATGAAACTAAATATTATTTCAAAATGGATCTATTTAAAGGTTATGGCAAGGATATTCGCTATTTCTTGTTATACGATCCTAAACTTTGCAATTGATTATCGGAGAGCTATGGTATGGTCTTACGCGACAGCAATCCATATTGATTTTGTTTAGCTAATCATGTGAGTGTTGGCTAAAACCTGTCATCTCATTACCACCTACATATTAATTATAGGGATATGTTGCATGGTCTTACGCAACAGCATCCTGCATTTTAGCTGGTCATGTAAGTATCAGCTTGAGCTTATCATTAATTATTGAGTTGTTGTAGCATGTTTTTACCCTACAACATCTCCTATTTTGGCTGGTCATGCAAGTGCTGGCCAAGACTAGTCAGATTATTGTCATACACACTGAATGGAGTCGTGGCATGGTCTTTCGTTACAACATCCCGTGTTTTGGCTGGTTATGCAGGTATCGGCTAGAAATTATTGAGGTTGTGGCACGGATTTTTTTCTTTTTGTTCCCAGGTTTTAGCTAGCCACACAAGTGCTGCTAAAACTCATCATCTAATTACTATAAACATTTCTGAAGAATCCCAAGGTTTTCCTCGTGGAATTCTAGAAAAGAAAGAAGACTGGGTTTGCTAAATACTTTCACCTGCCATTCAACCAAGTGTACTGGTTGCTAACGAAATTCTATAGAGACGGGTTTTTTACACCCGTCGTAAAAACTTTTGCTACATACTATTTTCTATACAAACGTCATTATATATGCCCTTCAACCAAATAGCAATACTATAAGTGATTTAGTAACATATTTGTTTTAGCCGTCTCTAAACATGCATCACTAAATCCCTATTATGTGGTAGTGTGACCAGGACCTAAACACAAGCACAAGAAATCTATTGCCTGGATTCCATGTGCACACAATTGCTTTGCATAGTTGAGCATTAATCCGGATGAGCAAGCTCTAAGCTCATACTGTTGTGGTTATTGCCATATTGGTAGTCAAGGCACATACTTCCATGTTTGTTTTCCCGAGTCGAATTCCTGCTGCTTCGCGCATAAACTTGACTCGGCGGGGGGGGGGGGGGGGGGGGGGGGGGGCATTTGTTTTGATACTCTAGAATTATGAGTAAATGAATAGTAAAGTTTAAAGCTAAATGGAATTGACAATAATGAAGCTCGTATGATAAGTAAAGTTTAAAGCTAAATGGAATTGACAATATGCGTGTGATAAATAAAAGAAGCTACGAGTATGCTTGCTGGTAGAAAGAATGCACGTTGAAGGATGAGACATGCATAAGCGTGAGACTATAATAAACTCCGGCAGCAAGGATACGCTATACGTATATTCCTGGTTGTGTGATGACGTTTAGCTCATGCAACGCTGACGTGTTTTGCTGGTATAAGCTGGCTAGTCGGTTCGTATACGAACCGAATTCCTTGAAGATAAAGATTGACACGTACAGGATAAGAACGGCAAGACGGCAGGAAGGGCGCTGGATCCTAACTGACCATCGCTGCATCGTCATCTGATATTGATCGGCCTATATAAGAGAACCGAGACCTCTAGGTTCGGGGACAGAGGGAAAAAACGCAGAAGCGCCGCCAGGCTGACACCCTAGCACCACGCACACGCATCTGCAACATCGACGCCACCACCGGCAAGTACCCTAAGGAGCCTCCTCGCCTCGACGATGAGTTTCATCCAGCCAAGCGTCATCTTCCAGGCGTCCATGATGCAGGGTGCGTAAGCCATGTGGTTGCTTCATTTTGATTATTATGTGTATATTATGGATCGACAGAGTAAGACGGCTACCCTCCAACCTTGAGAGCTGGTAGTCTGCCTGTCCATGTGACGATTAACAAAGTAAGACGGGTATACTCCAATCTTGGAGAGCCGGCGGTCTGCCTGTTTCGTTGCAATCAACAGAGTAAGACGGGTAAACTCCATGCAAGGAGAACCGACGGTCTGCCTGTTCGCTCTACAAGAAACATTGAAAGATGGATCGATTCCTCATCATAGAAAGCCGACAATTTGTTTGTTGTCATCATATTCAGCGGAGTAAGATGGGTAACCTCTAATTATGGAGAGCCGACGGTCAGCTCATTAATTATGTTATAATAAAATAAGACACTCATCCTCGTATGTGTAGAGAGGCAATACCCGTCATGACAGAGAATAATTTATTTACGTGGAAATTCTTTCCATCATGCAAATTGCTATGACGTCGGAAGGCTCCTACATGCGTCATCCCACACCTATTTACATGAGTGAGATGATGTTCACATAACAATACACGCTACTCCTATCACATACTTGATGGAAGAGGGCATACATGCACAACTTATGTACACGTGCTTAATAATATCTCATGGCAAGCTAGTGCTCTCCATGCACACACACCATAAGAAAGGTTCCCCCTGGCAAGCATCTTCAAACAATACCACGTGATGCAATGCTACTCCAACGTAGCACTCATACAATTCTCATCAAAGGTCTAGTACCGACGAGGCTAGACGGAACTTCGACGGAGCAATGACAAAATCAAGTCAATGCTCCACCGACATGTCCTTTCAAATGGGATCAAACACATTGTTGCCGGGTACCAACGAGGCCAAGGCGACCCTTCCGTTCGAGTTGATGAAGACCGGCATATACATGACTGGGCACCGACGAGGCGAAAGTCATCCTCTTCATCGACATCTACCGTTTACGTTCGACGTGGCGATGGCGCTGCTATGACTGGGTTTTGGCAATGCAAAAGCCACCCCATCACGTCGTTCTATCCACACAATGTATATGGACAAGCAACAATTTACCAAGACACGACCACTAGGCGCAGCTTAATTAGAGGTGTTCTACAGACTCGCTCTGTAGATGTAATTAACCGATCGAGTCTTATAAGGCCCCGGGAATCGGCGGACTACGTAATCACCCAAGTTAGATCTCTCCTTAAGCAACGACGTAGAAGACTAAAGAAGACAAAGCCTTGTGAACCGTGTATTTTGTAACATGATGATTAATGAAACATGGATGTGAGATGGATTCAACCTATCTAATGCTGCAACACTTAGTTTGATATAGAGGCATATTTAGTGTGTGTATTTGTGCTAACTATCAGGTTCCAACTGATAAACCACCATTGTTGACAGATGCTCACTGGTATGTTGTTAAAAAACTTTTAGAATTTATTGAGCTGTTTTATTATTCTACAGTTATTGTTTCTAGTGTTTATTATCCCACTGCTCCTCTTATGTTGCATCAGATCTTGTTAATAGCTAAACAGTTAGCCAAGTATGAAACATGTCCATTGCTAGGTCCTTCTATTATCCCTATGAAAAAAGTATCTTAAATATTTCAAGGACATTCCTATGCTGTATGCCTTTGCTTTTGTGTTGGATCCCAAAGATAAGATGAAAGGCTTCAATAAATTACTGAGCTTGTTAGCTAATTATGTTGGCACTAGTTATGAAACTTTTTTGTTGACTGTGCACGATGAGCTAACTAATATGTTTAACAAGTATGAGTCCAAGTTTGGTGCAATTAGATTGTAGAGTCAACCACAACACACAGGTGCCATTGGTAAGAAAAAAAATGCATGAGGTGCAATATTTGGTGAATCTGAATGTTCAACTTCGATAAGTGCATCACTACCTACTGGACATGTTTTCGACCTTAATGCTTATCTTGACAGTGACACAATTACTGATTTCAATGATGATTTTGACATCCTTAGTTGGTGGCAAGTACATAAACAAGCGTATCCTATCTTATCCATATTAGCAAAGGATGTTATGACTGCTCCTGCATCTACTAGTTCAGAATCTACCTTTAGTCTTAGTGGTAGGATCATTGAGGACCAGAGGCAGTCTCTTACGTGTGAAACGGTGGAGATGCTGCTTTGTGTGAAGGACTGGGAGATAGGAGAAGCAAGGGACCAGCATAAGATGGAGAACAAAGAGTTGGAACTCAAGTTCAACAACTTGTATCTGGATGACAACTAGAACCAACCACCTGCAACCGATTGATGTAACTATGGAACTTATTGTAATATACTAATATGTGCACTTTGAGACAATAGAGCTGGGTTGTACTCTTTTTTCCTTGGCTAGCAAGGTTTTTAATGAGGCAGCCAAACATTTAAAAAGCTAAATAAATTTAGCTTTTGATGAAGTTTGGTGTGAGCCATATTATTTCTTATTTTTTGATTGTTTCTGAGATTCTGTGAAGTTTGAAATATGAGTTTTTTTCTTCTCAATGTTCAGAGCTTGAAAACTGGAATTAGACAAGTGTTTGAAAGGGTGAAAACTGTGCTGTAACAAGCTGATGCGGGCTGTCGAGCTGACGTGCTACTGGGCCAACTGGGCCGGCACGGCACGGTACATGGCTTGCCGGGCTGTGCTACGGGCTCAGCTCCAGGCCCGGAGCATGGTGCAGCATGGCACGCATGGGCCCACATGCCATACTGGGCCAAGCCTTAACGGGCCAGGCCCAGAGCCGTGTCATTTTGGGGGGGGGGGGGGGGCGAATGCCCAGATATAGACATGATGGGCCAGCAAGGACGTCCAAGCCAAGGTGGAGGTCCAATCAAAACAGACTTCGAGTCTGTTTCAGGGCCTAGGACCAGTCTGCACTAAAATGGACGCCCAAGACGCGTACGGACTCAGATTTGGATGTTCTACATATGCCTGGAAAGATAACAAAAAGACCTTTCCAACCCAACCGGTTCCATGTCAAAATTTGTTCCGATCTGTCAGCAATCGCCGAAACAAAGTGACAACCAGAATCTATCCTGGTGCTGCGACACTGTAATCGGTCTTTGGGCCATGTATCAAGTTGAGCCCACTTAGGGCTGCATCCAGGGGGTGGTGCACGAACCTAGGGTCCTCATATATAGCAGCCGCCTCTTCATTAGGGTTTTTGTTTTGCTTAGATTATTCTGTTAAGAATAGTTTTGTCGTTTGATTGGTTTATGAGACCACAACTTTGTGAGTTTAATCATACATCTACAATTTGGTTGCATTATTCTTTGTTCTTGCTTGTGTTCTTGATTCGCAGGCAGGGATTAGCCTTCTCGATGAGGTCAACCGTACAACACCGATTGATAACCAGAGGAGACGTTGTGCTATGATTGAAGGGTCTGTTCTGAAGCCAGATCGATTTGTGTGTCACCTCCGACCAAATCAACTTATCAAGAACCTTTCAGAACATCGAAAACCCTTGTCCACATCAAGTGGTAATCTGAGCTTCAAGTATACTGTTAGGTTCATCCTTATTCTTGTTATTTTGTTCAGTCCTAAACTCCAGAAATTTGCCCTACAAAGAAATATTTATTCATCGTGTTTTCGCTGTCTTAGAACCCCTTGTGCCGTGCAATTTTCAGTTTAGTTTGCTTCTCTAAATTTTAGTCCCCACAAGGTCATTGTGTTGCTGGTCTAGTGCTTGTTCTTTGCTCTTGTTTGAGTCATGTGTGTTCTTATTCATAGACAATCAAGAGAAAAAAATAGATTGTTGCAGATGTTGAGAGAATAGTGTTGCTGGAATTGTGTGCACTAAATACTTATTTAACGTCTAACCTTCTACTTTTTGTGTTAAAAGAAAGAGAGAAAAATGCTTGTTTATGTGACATGTTGAGAGTTTTGGAATAATATATTATCTATCTTTGTGTCTATCATATTCAGATCATAATTTTTCCTTGTGCTAGATTTTGTTTCCTTTTGCTTTCTAGCACTAATACCTTTGTATTTTTGATTCACAAGAAAAGAAAAGGAAAGGAAAAGGCAAAAGTGCACAAGAGGAAAAGTCGCAAACAAAAGTAGAAAAAGAAAAAGGTAAAAATTTCAGAATTGCTTGCAGCCTTTGCGTCCTTTATTGAGTCATTTGCTTGCTTGTTTGAATTAGGTCCGAGACAAGTTTAGGCCGGTGACATAGACTTGCTTGGGACTATTATTTAGTTTTGTAATTTCTAAATTAAAATTTTGCTAATCCTTGTTACAAAATAATTTCCCTTTCAAGCTCCATACACATATTCTTTTGAACAGCACAGGTTTTGACCCTTGCAATCGTCGGATCACACACCCTCTGGTATCATTTGCCTTGCTATTAAGAACTTTGTAAGAGCTTGGTAGGATTCTTCCATTTGCTTGTTGAGAGTTTACACTGTGATCACATAGTAGTGATAGGAAAATATACTCCTGTGTGTTTTCCTGTTTGCTACTAACAATGACAGGTTACACCACTCATCGTGATGAGTCAACACCGTCTAATGAGAACAATATAAGTGATGTAGCACAACAAGTGCTTAGTTCTCAAATGAAGAAGGTAGAACAAAATCAATTGAACAACTTATTACAAACTCACTTTATTGTGAAGGATCGACGTTGTCATGTCATCATTGATAGAGAAAGTAGCCACAACATCGCAACTTGGAGTTGGTCGAGAAGCTTGTCTTGAGCACACAACCACACCCATGTCCATACTACATCCGATGGGTAAATTCTTGTGATAAGATAAAGATAGATAAAATTGCATGCATTGATTTTTTTATTAGTTCTTATAAGGATAATGCAGAATTTGATATAGTACCTATGCAAGCATGCCATTTGTGATTGAGTAAATCTTGCATTTTTACAAATAATGCTTTGCATAATACCATTGCAAATAGCTACTCATATACATATAATGATAGAAGAGTTACTCTTGAACCTATGACAGCTGCTGAAATTTTAGAAGAGGATAAACAAAGGATTGAGAGAAGAAAAATAAATCGTTTAGGAAAGAATGGGTCATTTTAAATGTTGTAACACTTTCATCAAAATCTAAATTATTAGAGGATGAACATATTTCCTTATCTCTTGTTGCAACTAATACTTTTAAACGTTTACACAAAAAAGAGGATAATGTGAAAGAAAAAGAATAAGTTGTTTCAGGTAAGAACTTTCCTAATGTGCTGAATTGTTTCAACAATCTTGTTGTATTGGAACCTTGTTTTGATTTTTCATTGCCATAAGTTGATTAATCTACTAATCCATGTGATAGAGAGGAGTTGTGTGCCAATACTTCACTTATACCTTTGCCAGAACAAATGAATGAGCTTGATGATTTTGCTTATGATTCACCTACTAGTGCTGAAATTAAACATTTGATTTTAGTTTCATATGAAAGGGATGAACATAAATTATTGTCTTCTCTAAATACTTTAGGTTATATTGAATTTGATGTTCTTTGTGATCTAAATACTATGGAGAAGCAAATCTTTTGTCAAACTGAATTGTCTTTATTGACAAAAAAAAAATTTCATGCTGCTAGAAGCTATGATTATAGAGGTTTGTTTATGGTGCATAGAATTTATATTTGTTGAAAATTGAAACTTTTTTGGGTTGTACAACTCAATGATCAAATAGAAAACTGCACTAATAATTATCATTCCATGTTAAGTTTTTCTAGTGTTTCTAAAATCACATATTTTCTAAATTATCATAAGAGTGAGAATGGTGTTCATACTGCTGCCCAATTTTTCAAAGAGGTTGTTCATTGGTATGACATGTTTTCTATTGTAGCTTCACATTGTGATGATAATTTTCATAACACATATAAATATGAGTAGCATCCCAAGTTTGGGAATAGTTCTATATTTCATATTTTAGATTTGAGACCACTATTAGGAGAAAGAGATAAGATCGAGTCGAGGACGACTCTAATTCAAAAGGGGGAGAATAACGAGGACATCACATCTATGGATACTCATAACACTCCTCTAACTAAGATGTTCATGTGCATCACCCACCTGAATTTACAGGTGAGATCATTTCTAATATTTTGTTTATGTAGTTTTGAGAATAGATTGCTACCTAATAAATTAATTGTTGTTAGGAACCATGGAGATGATGATGAGATAGCCGGGGAGGTGATTGGAGCCATGATGGGTCAGCAAGGACGTCCAAGCCAAGGTGGAGGCTTAATCCAAACCGACTTCGAGTCTGTTTCGGGGCCCAAGACCAGTCTACACTAAAATGAACGTCCTGAATGCATACGGACTCTGATTTGTACATTCTATATATGCCTGGAAAGATAATAAAAAGGCCTTTTCAACCCAACTAGTTCCATGTTAAAATTCATCTTGATCTGTCGACAATCACCAAAACAAGACAGCGTTCAGAATCTATCCTGGTGCTGTGACACCATAATCAGTCTTTGGGTCATGTATCGAGTTGAGCCCACATAGGGCTGCATCCAGGGGGTAGTGCATGACCGTAGGGTCCTCATGTATAGCCGCCGCCTCTTCATTAGGGTCTGGGTTTTGCTTAGATTATTCTGTTAAGAACAATTTTGATGTTTAATCGGTTTGTGAGACTCCAACTTGTGAGATTCATAATATACTTGTAAATTTGGTTGTATTCTTCTTTATTCTTGTTTGTGTTTTTGATTTACAAGCAATGATAAGCCTTCTCGGTGAGGTCAACCATGCTACACTAGTTGATAACTAAAGGAGACGTTGTACTGTGATTGCGGGATTCGAAACGTGTCATTTGAAAGCCGAATTAATTTATGTTCTTGCTTGTTAGTCCGGCTTAAGCAAGATTATCAGAACCTATCGAAAGATCGAGAACTCTTGTTCACATCAGTGAGGACTGAGGACATGAAACTAAAAAGAACAAAACAAAAGTAGGTCAGCCAAGCCCTAGGCTCTCTGGTCTAGGTAGTCCACAAACAAAACTAAACCTGACGAATGCGAATGAATATATAGGTTTTGTCTTCCTCAAGTGCCACTGTCTGTCATGGTTGATATTTTGAGCTAGAATTGAAGGATTGTCGCGAATCAGTAAAACAGAACTTCTAGACATAGCGAACTAACGTAGGGCGTTTTGGCTTCTTCGTTGCTTCTTGGCGTCTTGTCAAAATCAGTCGTCTCGTCGAAATCACATTTGAGTTGTCGGAATTTGATATCAAAAGCTCTCCAGGTAGGTGTGCATTTATGTCCCTGTCCGTCGTGACCAATTGGAATGTTTTTCACTGATTTCTTCTCGTGCTACACTGAAGTCTATTTATGTGGTCTTTTTTGAACTGATGGAAAGAACCGGTGTATTACCGATCCAATTCTTTTCTTTTTAATTGATTTATGTAAGACACTCGTTGAAAATTTTAAAACTAACCACCAGTTCTTTTTCTTTTGTTTTATGATTATGATTGGATCAGATACCAGTCCTTGTTCTTGTTCTTTTTTTTTTACTATGTAAACCTACATTAAACATAGACGCATAATAAGCCAAGAGGACAGGACGGATGACGCTATCTCCATTAATAAGGAGTAGAGATTGTTCTTCATGTAGTGAATAATTTAGATGAATTAAATAATTCTAGTCATGCTGCATAAACATTAAAGTACATATAGTGATATAGTACAAAGAATAATTAGTCATATAGAATATCATTGTTTTCACTTAAACTTTAATTAACTGAAATTACGTCTAACATAAACAAACCAATTTTCAAACCACTATTCATGATTTATCGATAACCCTGTTCCTGAATATATGAAAAAAGTAATATGTGTTCAATAATTATTTTTTAAATGTTTGTCACATGACTAAATAGTTGTTTCCAAAAAAATTAACAATAAAAACATACATGTTTTATTTAATTATTATGGTTATTTATTTTCAACTTTAGTCATTAGTTTTTTAAATATTTAGTTTGTATTTCAACCACTTAAAATCAATTACACTATGATAAATATATGTGTTGAATTATCATTATTTTTCTTTATATAAGTAGGCAAGAGGATGTGTATACTAATGAAACAATTATGTGTAAAACTTCTAAGATCAGAAGCCATTATCAAAGTGTATGCTGATATGGTTTGTTTGCTGAGAGTAGTCGTGCACCAATGCGTCATATTGCATAAGATTCATGAAAGATGTGAGTGAAGCGGTAAAATACGTTAAAAATAAAATAAAACTCAAAATTTGAACTCACAAATAAAATCACGATGGGAGAATTTAATGATTAATGATTTCATGTCTAGATTTCTTATAATAGAGCTTTCGTCAATTTTGTTGTACTTTACTCTAAAAAAAATTTTGTTTTACTTTTTTTTGTTGATATTTCTAAACAAAATCTTATTCTTTTTAAAATGTTTCTCTCATTTATTTATATCAAGAATTGCACCTAACAATATGAAGGAATTTTTTTCCTTTTCTTCTTTATACTTCACAACAAAATATTAATGCTATTTTAAAAATTGCTCTCATCTGTTCATATTAATAATTGCAACTACAAATTGTTGGCACCGGAATTTGGACCCAGTCCCAATAGTCAATGGGGCGAAGAGAGAATCGGCCAAGTCAGAGAAGCCTAACGGCCCAAGGGAATAAAGTGGGCACGCCATGATTTGTTTATCTTTTCTATTTTTACATAGATTTCATTTAGAAATAAATCTAGTCGCTTTGTTTGATTGGAAACCAAAGAGTCCTGATCGACTAGGGTCAAAACCCCTTGCTCGGAGCTATAAATATATAATAGGGTCTATACAAAAAAGGTTAACACTTTCGTTCAATACAATTCGGTGCATCACCACCCTTTTCCTATTTGACGAAATCCTCATCTCGCGCGGGCTGCATCGGCTTCAATCTCCACGAGAGACTTGGATTAGTCATCCTCGGTAATTTCATCGACTTCAACTAATACTTTCTCATTAATTTGATGTTCTAGTTGTTATTACTGAATTTGCTAGTTATCTAGTAATTCGATCTTTACCTCATTTATGTATCAACTTTGCCATACAATACTGTCTCGGTTAGGTCCAATCTACTGTGATTTTTTATAGGTTTATAGACTTGATTTAGATCTATTATTCGAATCACTCTATCAATTTTATCTATAATTGGATTATATCTTGCTCGATTTACTTTGTTTGGACATTGTGTCAATTAAATTCGATTTGCTTGAACCAATGAGGCTACATCGACTTTGACCTCTCACTGTGTCGATAGGGCTAGATCCGATCCGATTATAGGTAGAGTCGATAGGGTTCTATTGGGATATTTAGCCGATAGGTTATCATGGTTTGATCGACTTTAATATGCTCTATTCAATTATTTTCACATATTTGATAGATGATCGATCCCTTTATACAAGTAGATTAGATCTGTTGTTTTAAAGCATATTTGCAATACCGGTTATCAGATATATCGACTTTAACCATACACTGTGTCAATTAAATAGTTGTATGTTTACCACTAGATCCATCGTCTTTGCTCTATCGACTTGGTACTTATCGGCAATGGTTTTTATAGCGTTGATGTTTATTTATTAAGCTTGCCGATAAGCCGATACAATTGGTCGAGTAGTTTATTTCATACTATTTGTGATGTAACAGCCATGGGCTGGTTTTCACGCACAATGACTATCGGCTTTCTCATCGGCTTGTCAGGGGCCGGTGACCCAAGGAATGTAAGTCGTGAGGATTTCTGCATCATGACTAGAATGTCAAAGCATCCGCAAAAACCTCCACCAAAGACCGCTATCAGAGCAGATCTGAAGGAAGAAAACATGTTGCATGTTAGTCGTGAGGATTTGAGTAATGATTTAAAGGCGTAAGTCTATGAGAGGATTGTATAGTTTGAGAACCTTTTGTTGGGAACTTTTAGCAAGAATCGACATGAAGAGATCATACAAACGGGAAACTTGTCAGATCCTTTCATCATCACTGATGAGATTAAGAAGTCACATGTCAGCGAGTCCGTAGAAAGCATTGACAAGGAGACACTGAATAATATGATTCATACAAACATACACCATGCTTTGATTAACTAATCGCTTGTATTGGTTAACAACTTGAGGGCTTTGATTATATAAAACGTGGAGGGTTGCATATATGAAGATCCAGCACATGGGCCAATGTCTTTTCGAGTTTCTAGAAATATCCCTCGTCCGTCCATCAAAGCTTCTAACGCAACAACCTAGTACGAGCACTTCAACTCCTGCAATAGGTACAAGACCAACGCATGTCGTTACTACCCCACCTGCAAACAAAACCAATGGGGGTACAACAGGGAGGTCACCTGGATCTACTGACAAAATTATTCTCGAGAGGACAAAACCCCAGATACACAACTGCGCCACTATAGACAAGGGACGTCGATTCCGCAAAATGTTACTTATGATACCGCACCTAATGTGGAGCCGAGCATGTTTGGGATAACATCATCAGCTGCATTGCCCAGAGAGCTAGGAGGTCGACATACAGTGGCCAAATATGGCTCACCAGCTGTTCTAGAAGTACCAACATCTGGTCTTACATCAGCTCCTACCAATGCCAATGTTTTGACCGATGATTGGGCGGTGAAGATTGCTAAAGTAATGAGAGAGCAGTTTAGATTGAAGCCAAAGCAACAGTCTTACATGTATCGGCTACCGTATCCACCTAGTTATGATCTGATTCCTATGCCAACCGATACAGACCACCAAAGTTTACTAAGTTCACAAGGCAGGATAGCTCTATGACCATTGAGCATATCAGTCGATTCTCAGTACAGTACGGCGAGGCCAGTGCCACAAAAGCATTGAGAATTAGGTTGTTTCCCTTGTCTCTATCTCGATTGGCTTTCTCTTGGTTCACATCGTTGCCCTCAAATTCTATCATTACTTGGGCTGATCTGGAGCAGAAGTTTCACAAGTACTTCTTCGCTGAAACCAGAGAGATGAGGCTATTGGTTTAAATTGTTGTGAGGCGGAAGACAGGAGAAGTTGTGGATGATTATGTGCAGAAGTTCAGAGAAGTACGCAACAAGTGCTTTAGTTTGTAGTTAACTGATAATCAGATGGTAGATATCGCATTCAATGGCTTTAGTTTGTAGTTAACTGATGATTTCGTAGGCGATTGAGCAAGGGAAGATCAAGTTTAGCAAGGGGGCCATAAAGATTGATGGGCATCCGTTCCCTACAAATGTGAATCTGGCTGGTATCGACAATGTGGAGGCTTTCCTTAACAGATATAAAAAAAAGAGGGATAGGGAAGCCAGAGAACCACAATTTGACTCACACTATGATGAGGACATCACCATGCTGGATACACGCATATCATAGCCTTCCCCAAGTTACAAGTCGTCACCAACTTGGTCGCCACGTTCGTCTCGGATTCAGCCGACACCCCTTCACGGTTTTGATGATATCTCTCACATCCGATGTCCAAACGAGATGTTCTTTGATGCGTTGGAAAGGGGACGACGACGCCGTCGTTTTGGTTTTGGTCCTAGCTCCAGAAGAGTCGTGAGTCATAATATGTGACCATGACAAGGTGTTGTGCCACTTATTTTGGGCCAACTTGGCCATGTATTGTGTCGGGCCTTAAGCCCATGTTGTGGGCGCCCCCCCTGGTCGCCCCCAACCCTCGGACGTTCTTGATTTGCAACCCCCCCCTCGCCCTGAAAATTCTAAGTCTGTGAAGTCTGTTTTGTTCCTTGCTGCCTTTGCCATTGTTCTTTACCATTGTTCTTGCTGTCACAACTGTTTTTGAACACGATTATTTTGCCAGCAATTAGAACACTGCTTTGGATATTTATTCAGTGCTACTATCTATTATTAAATTGTGTTCCATTGACATACATATTAGCCTTTCAAGCTATACATATTGCAATACAGGTTTCTTTCTTGCAACTGTTACACCCAAGCTCAACTACAGATTGTGTCGACCTGTTTGGCTTTGGTAAGAACACTTGCAAGATTGTGATACATTGCTTCTGATATTATTTTTCACTTTCTACACCCTCTGCTGCCTGCTAGTTGATAGGGCTAATCTTTTTGTTTAGTCTTGTCTTTTGCTTTTAACCTGAAGAGTTAGAGTCCCCTACAGACTTCAATGATTGCGTCTCCAAGGCCGAGCTCACGAAGCTTCTTGCGGACCAGCGTACATTCATGGAAACGAAGTTTGCCGAGTTGATGGGTCACATCAACACTGTTGTCCACCGCATTGAGGATGTTGAACGACGACCTCCACCTCAACGAGCTGCTGCTGATGATGATTTTGACCGTGATGCAGACCGTCTTCACCGTAATCGACACGGTATGGGAGGTAATAACAATCGTGGTAATACTGATACTTTTGTTAAGCCCAAATTTAACATACCACATTTTGCCGATAGTGCTGACCCTGAAGCATACATAGATTGGAAACTTGCTGTTGAACAGAAATTTAATTCTCATTTAGTTCCTGCTGAGCATAGAGTTAGACTTGCTACTAGTGAGTTTATAGATTTTGCTCTCTTTTGGTGGAATGATCTTTGCAATACTAATGCTGCTATACCTGCCACTTGGCCTGTTTTGAAACAACGCATGAAATCTCATTTTGTTCCTCCTTATTACCAACGTGATTTACGTTTGAAATTACAATCTTTAACACAAGGTAGTAAAACAGTAGAGAAATATTATCAAGAATTACTTATTGGTTTAGCACGTTGTGATTTACATGAAGATGATCTTGAAACTAGTGCTAGATTTGTTGGTGGTTTGAACCATGATATCCAGAATATTGTTGACTATAAAGAGTGGAATAGGTTCAGCCAATTATATCATATTGCTCTTAAGGCTGAACGAGAAGTACAGGGACGCCTTCCACAACAATCTTGCAGGTCCAACACTGAGCAATATCTCCAGCAACGCACTGGAGTAGAGAACTTGAAGAGTCATGTTGCTAAGACACCAGCAACAACTTTTCCAGTTGCGCCTACTTCTGCAGCGCCATCGTCTAGTGTGCAGCACCAACACCAGAAGAAGGTTACTACTTTCGGTACTAGGAGTGGCTCCTCCACCACCATTATTTGCCACCGCTGCAAGGGCATGGGACATGTCATGAAGGATTGCCCTAGTCGTCGTGCTTTCATCGCTACCGCTGATGGGTTGAAATTTCTAGTGATGTTGAAGATGAATTTGCTCGTATGCCTAATCTTGTTGCAGATTCGACGGAGGAGCAGGAGACTACCGCCATTGATTCTATTGCTACCACCGCAGGCTTTCCTAGCCTCATTGTACAACGTGTGTTGACCACTCGGGTGGGACAAGAGGAAGAACAACAACACAACAATTTATTCTATATGTACCTCATTGTTGCGGACCACGGTGTTCTCAGCATCATTGATACTGAGAGCTATAACAACTTGGTAAGTTCTGATTTGGTAAGCAAACTTGGCTTGACCAGGCATGCACTACATCAGCCCTACCATATTAAATGGTTCAACAATAGTGGTACGGCACAGGTAACTCGATCAGTACGCATACACTTTTCAGTAGGTTCTTATCAAGACTTTGCTGATTTTCATGTTGTACCTATGCAAGCATGTTCGCTTTTATTAGGCCGTCCATGAGAATATGATACGGATGCTGCCCACCATGGTAGAACAAATACATATACATTCATGCATAAGGACATGAATATTACTTTGAGTCCGTTATTGCCTGTTGATATTAGAAATCATTTTAAACTGCTTGCTGAAAATACTGAGAATAAACATAATAACAAACAACTTTCTGATATTAAACATAAGGCTATTCAGTTAAAGGGAGGTGATTTTCTTGCTATGACATCTACTGTTACTGATCTTTGTGATAATCATGATGCACATTGCTATACTATGCTTTGTCATGATATATCTTCTATCAATGATCATATATCTTGTACTTTGTATTCCGCTAGTACTTACCTTTTGCAGGAGATTGATGCTGAGATGGAGTCGAGGGCGACTCCAATTCAAGAAGGGGAGGATGATGAGGACATCACCATGCTGGATACACAAATATCATAACCTTCCCCAAGTTACAAGTCGTCACCAACTCGGTCGCTACGTTCGTCTCGGATTCAGCCGACACCCCTTCACGATTTTGATGATATCTCCCACATCCGACGTCCAAACGAGGCGTTCTTTGATGCGTTGGAAAGGGGACAACGACGCCGTCGTTTTGGTTTTGGTCCTAGCTCCGGAAGGGTCGTGAGTCATAATATGTGACCATGACAAGGTGCTGTGCCACCTATTTTGGGCCAACTTGGCCATGTATTGTGTCGGGCCTTAAGCCCATATTGTTGGCGCCCCCCTGGTCGCCCCCAACCCTAGGACGTCCTTATTTCCTACATAAACTTAGTAGCCGCCGTCTTTTAGTTTTGGGTTTTGTTTAGTTCAGTTTTTCCAGAGAGAAACTTGATCGAATTATTGTAACTGTGACGACAAGTCCTTTTACAGTAATCTAGGGCCTCTGTTCTTGTTCTACACCACTGTGGCGATTAGTCCTTTTGTGTTCAGAGCTTGAACCTTTTCTTGTGATTCGCTTCATCCATATTTGCAATTTCAGATTGCGTGTTTATCCTCTCTTGCTTGTGTTCTCGATTTCGCTTGCAGGAACAATCAAGTTGTGCTTGGTGTAACGGTTGCGGGGTTGGATCGTGTCTGATTCGAGCCAGGTCATCGACGCCGAGTTCCCCAAATTCGAGTTTATCCCCTTACCTCTCGGAAGATCGGGCCATATCTACATCACACTGGGAATGTCCTTTCTTTCGATATTACTGGGACAATAATATGAAATTGCCTTCGGTTGAAAATTGTCCTTGGTGCAGTAAGCAAGCTAATCAGATGTTCCAAGAAGCTTTGGGCGCACATCATCCTCAGCATCGGTAGTCCAAGTACAAAGAGCAGATGGTCAATATGGCCGATGCTAAGAATCGAGTGTCAGCTTTTGATCGACTTGGCGCAAAGAAGACAGATAAGGAGGTGAAATTTGACAAGTAGGTCGATGAAGAGCTACAGGATGAGCAAGAACAGAATGATCAGTGGTGTCCATCTAGGATTTTTTCGAGAAGTCAGAAGCGCATAATTCAGAGGATGGGTTGCAAGCAAATAAGAACTGGCCGATATTATTACGATGAAGATGATGATGAGCTGCCCAAGAGATCTTTGGCAAAGAGCTTGTCTCAGAGGCATTGTGGATTTGTTTGGAATGTGATTGGGCCGTGGCTGCTGGTGATGTTCATGGAGGTGAGCATGAGAATATCTAGGAGAGAGGGGGGCATGGGTCCATCATTAAAGGGGAATGTGTTGATGACATGGGACCAAAAGTAAGAAGCAACGGCCAAGATGGATTTGCCAAGGATAGGGTGATGGAGTAATCGATCTGAGCATCTAGCAAGGTTGGTGCACGGGTTCTAGCCCTTGACCTCTGATGGCCAAGAACGGAAGATAGTTTTCTACTCCTCTAAAGTAGCGGTTCTGTATTTAAGGGGAATTCTATTGGTTTCAGAGTTGATAAAAATAGTGGGGGTCCATAGCGGAAGGAATGCAAAGTTGGTTCTTAAGTTCCTATTAAAATCAAAAGATGAAACTACTATTAATGAGGAAACTATATGATCTTTGGCTTAGCGGCATAATAACATCAGAGGCCACATGAGCTATTGCAAGTTCATGATTGAGTAAAGACTGGTACAGTAACTATGAACAATAAATAGTAAACAAGAACATGGCGGTTTGGATCTACAAGATAATGGACCCTAAGGAGCAAGAGGAAGGCGGAAAGCAGTGGGTTACCTCGGTAACATGCTGAAGGGTCATCATTACCGAGGAGGAGGCTAAAGACGTCGGTGCTTGCTGCTGAAGCGGACTCGTCTAGAGAAAGATGCACACTAGCGAAGCAGAGCAAGAGAGAGAAAAAGGCAAAGAGGCTTGAGCTCGGGTAAAAATGAAGGAAGGAATAAGATGCATTTATCAGGATAGGACGCCGATAGGTTGCAGTAAAGACGTGTGGTAAATGAGGAGATAACATTCGACGCACGAAGATTTCGTACCCCGAACTCGGGGGGCATGTGTTGGTACCGGAATTTGGACCCGGTCCTAGTAGTCAATGGCACGAGAAGCGGCCAAGTCAAAGAAGGCCAATGACCGAAGGGAATAAAGTGGATCCACTAGGGTTTGTTTATTTTTTCTACTTTTAGATAGATTTCGTTTAGGAATAAATCTAGTCGGTTTGTTTGATTGAAAACTGAAGAGTCGTGACTGACTCGGATCAAAACCTCTTACACGGGGCTATAAATATGAAGTAAGGTCTGTATAAAAAAGGTTAACACTTTCGTTCAATACAATTTAGCACATCTCCACCCTTTTCCTATTCGATGAAATCCTCATCTCATGCGTGCTGCATCATCTCCGATCTCGACGAGAGACTTGGATTAGTCACCCATGGTAATTTCATCGACTTCAACGAGTACTTTCTCATTAATTTGATATTCTACTTGTTATCCCTGAATTTGCTAGTTACCGGTAATTAGATCTTTACCTTGTTTATGTATCAACTTTACGTACAGTACTATCTCGGTTAGGTCCGATCTATTGTGATTCTTCGTAGGTTTATAGACTTGATTTGGATTTGTTATTCGAGTCACTATATCAATTTTATCTATAATTGAATTATATCTTGCTCGATTTATACTATCTCAATTAAGTTCGATCTGCTTGAACCAGTGACGCTGCATCGACTTTGACCTCTCACTAAGTCGATAGGGCTAGATCCGATCCGGTTATAGGTAGAGTCGATAGGGTTCTATTGTGGCGTACCTCATGCGATGACCATGTTGGAGTCATCCATGAGTAGCCCATGCACTCTCCCTTCCAACATATACCCATATTCCACCATAACCATCTTCAACACCAAAAGAGAGGTGGTAGACCTACCCAACACAACGATAATCATGTTACGTCAGTTTCCCAGTTCTCATAAAAAGGTATATACTTGGTATTGTTCAATGCTCGCTCAACAGGGCCGACAACAATACGGTCCTAAATCGACACAAACGGGGCTACTGATGACCAGATCCCAGTCTCATCGTCTACCTACACGTCTCCCGTACGGTCTTAGATTTTCATCAGGTACACCTCAAGCTAATCAAGCAATTCCTATAACTCGCGAGTAGTGTTCCGCTCCACTACTTGACTTCTACCATCTTCCTATAACCTAAGCATAGCAGTCTATCGAGCTATTTGTACCTGTATAAGGGATTAAGACAATAGGACTAGGTATTAATGCAGGTGGGGTGTCAATTAATTTCTGATACCTAGTGCACAATCATGAATCACAACTTGAGTGATAACAAAATAAAACAATTTAAAACATAGGTGAGATGCATCGGGACTTGCCTTGAGTGGCCCCAAGATCAGTGTCCTCCTGATCAGGTTCTGATTCAGCAGCAACGTCTTCTGGAGCCACCTTAATGTGAATCTCGTTCCCTTATGGATCTAAATTTCATATATGACAGAATATAAGTAACCGAAATGCTACGATGGTGACTATTCATGACAAGGAATGAAATGCATGCATAGTATGACTATGTAATGGTGAATGCTTGACATAAAATAGAAATGCAAGAGTTAATTACTCTTGTCTGAAGAATTTTCTTCTAATTAAAGGAATTTAGCCCTATTAATTAAAAGGAGTTTGAACAATTTAAAATAACAAAGAATCCATAATTGAACTTGTGAATTTAATTTGGATTAAAATAACTAAATAGAAATTAAAAGGAATTTTCTTTAACTAAATTAAATTCTTAGAAAATAATTATTTGTTTTGAGCAATCAAAGTGATAGAGAATAAAATTTAAAGTCAAAACAAATTGATTTCATGATTTTAGTAGGCCTAATACACTAATTATGAATTATCTAAGTTTCTGGAATTAATTTAATCCCCAATTAAAAGAATTTAGGGCTGGCCAATCAGGGCTCGTGCTGGAGCAAATGCTCCAGCCATGGCGTGCGGCCCTGAAGGCCGCAAATACAACCAGCACCCCGAACTAAATGGATTATGGCCATGTCCGTGGGGTGCAATCAGGAGAAAGCTACTGGCAGGACCAAGTAATTTGAGAATAGCTCACCGACAGAGACGTATTTGTCCGAGAAGCAAAACTTGGTCAGTCGCGGTTGCCGATAGAAAAACGGCGTCGATCTCCCAGGCTACGGCAAAAGAGCTCGATTGAAGGCCATGGGAAGGGACGGAATGAAGTTGCGTGACGGTTTGTACAGTCACTTTGGCCGAGGGGGCGTCGTGGCCGAGGGAAAGCTTGAGCTCGCGGCAACAATGGTGATTTGCTGGGTTCGGTTGGAAACAGAGAGGAGAGAGAACGAGAGAAACTGAGAGAGACCGAGGCGAGGAAGGGAAAAGACGAGAACTTATCCCGGGCGCGAGCGGCGCCGCTGGCCAGCGCAGCTGCGTGGCCGGCCGGGCGAGCTCGACGGCCTGCGCTTGGCCTGCTCGCCCGTGTGCGCGCGCGTGCGCCGGCAGAGGAGAAGTGAATTCGGGCGTGGGTCCCATTTGCCAGTGAGAGGTAAATTGTCTCCTTTACTTCTTTTACTCTCTAATTTTTACCATTTTGCATATTCTATCTTATTTATTTTTCTTTCATCATAGGACTGTCACATCTATTAATATATTTAGCCGATAGCTTATCATGGTTGGATCGACTTTATTATACTCTATTTAATTATTTTCACATATTTGATAGACGATGGATTTCTTTATCCGAGTAGGTTTTTTTAAGGTATATTTGTAATATGAGATATCAGATCTATCGACTTTCGCCGTCAACTGAGCAAATAGTTGTATGTTTATCACTAGATCCATCGTCTTTAGTCTATCAACTTGGTACTTATCGACAATGGTTTTTATAGCTATTATTAAGCTTGTCGATAAGCCGATACAATCAACCGAGTAGTTTATTTCATACTATTTGCACGTAATAGCCATCAGCTAGTTTTCACGCACATTAACTATCAGCTTTCTCATCGACCTGTCACAGGCCGGTGACCCAAGAAATTTAACCGTTTGTTTTCTTGTCGGTTTATAGGAAAAATCGACTGGTACGTCCCGATTTTCATATTAAGTCTGTACTGGAGTAAAGCAAATCTCCTTTTTTTGGGTCAACAGAAATATAAAGAAATATTTATTGTATAAGTGCTGTATGACTATATCTCTTACATAACATGTTTATCTTTTTTAAAACAAATGTTACTCTATCTGTAAACATTACTCCTATTTATCCATATATACTCGCATCATAGCTACATCTTTATATGAAATATATACAATAACATTTTATTACAAAAAAGGGCACATAATCATATATTCAAAAGATTTAATTGGATTAATAGTGCAAGACTATTGTGATCATCAAGGTTTTATTTTTAAAGATTACTCTTATTTTCTTCAATGGTAGCTACCATGTAGATGTTTTTTTTACTTTATTTCAAAATATTACTACTAATTGTTCATATCAACAATGCTAGCTAGCAATCTAAAACAAAATTTATGAATTCAAATAACACATTAAATACTATTCTGAAATTGAGATGGCAATATATTAATGGTGCAAGGACTAAAAAACAAATTACAATTCGTATGGGATGTGGATACAAGATTTCAGACAATGATGAAAGTTCTGGTAATGAAATTGTGGTTCGTGAAGGATCCAGATGAAAATAGAAAATGTGGAAGGAGCGGAAACCAATAGGAAGTTTTACAAGGATCTAGATCAAAATCTGACATAACAATGGCGTGAGGACCAGGAACTAATAGAATATTTAATAAGGATCTAGATGTAGGACCCTCAAACTCATATTAAACATCATGTATTTTTCAGAGGGAAAATCCAACGGTTGATGTTTCGTAGATGATGTGGCCTAACTATTTTGCCAGAAAACACACACCTTTTAGAAGTATAGAGTTTGAGGTGGCTATGCGTGAAACGTCCTAAGGTCCAACATCTCACACAATCGAGGAACTCAACCTGCTCTTAGTCGTCACTAATGGTGTCCAAATAGATGGTTTGGTTCGACACAACCCGTGTTCGAAAAAGCCCGACATGTGTAGTTTCTTGCTGGCAAGACATGCCGTATAACAGGCTATGACGTTGTAGCCCACGGGCCAATGAGTATGAAATAAAGTAAATATGTCAGTCGGCCCATTAGACCTATGAAAGGACCGAGTGACCGAGAGGGGGGTTGAATCGGGAACTCATACTATGTACTAAATTCACCAATTTCTAAAATTGACCACTCAAAACAACTCCTACACAATCCTAGTGGTGATCACACTAGCAAGATAATGAATCTATGAAAGAAACAACAACTTAAGCATACTAGTGGATCACACAAACGCAATACAACTCCTATGCAAGCTAGTTACCAAATATACGCGGAAGCAAACAACTAGCTAGCAAGGAGTTCTACTCAATAAAAGCTACTAGATCAACTAGCATATAGAAAGCATACAAGCATGAGTAACACAATACATACTAGGGTGATCAATCAAGCCAAAGCAACGCTGATACATGCTAGTGATCAAGTATGAAGGCTAAGCACTACTAGCAAGTAAAGAAGCCTATTCATGCAATTCTACAAGGTAGTCAACTAGAGTAAGATAAGCACACAAGCATGAATAGCACTGTATGTAAATACGAAAGGTAATGCATCAAAGTAAGGAGTAGAGTAAGAGATGGCTCATGATTTTTTCCCAAGGTATTAGAAGGATGGCGCCTTCCCCTACTTCTTGTTGGACCACTCCCTCCAGAGTCCCAGTCCTTCCCGCCACCAACTGGAGTTCTCGCCCACGAGCCCGCAATCACTCCTCGAGTGAAGACATGCTGTGCGTCACCACTGTACAAAGCACAAGCTCGCCTCTCTCGAGAACTTGTCAGACTCCCCGAGCCGACACGGGCGCTCACTATTGATGCCCCTTCCAACGGTGGGCTCAAACCGTGTACAAACTTGTAATGACCTTCACAACCAATCATGATAGGCTCGATCACCGACACCTAACCGGTCTAGGTCTCACCATAGACCAAGAGTAACAACCTAGATCACATCCTCAAGGACACCCTAGCCTTAGATGTGCAAGATCACTCCATGTTACTCTCACTAGCACTCTCAAGATATCAAATATCCTCTCCTAGTGCTCTCCTATTTTCCTGTTGGACCTTAGCAATTATCCTTCGGTATTCCTCTGGCCAAGAGAGGTCTCCAAGACCCCAGCAACGAAGTTATATAGGCTCCCAACCTCAAACTAGCCGTTGCTCCACGAAATTGCCTTTCTGGACACACTGACCGGACTGTCCGGTGACTGCTTGACCGGACTATCTGGTCACTCTGGTAACGGCTCTCCCAGCCGTTGGCTCCCTGTCTAGGCAATCCCCTATACTGACCGGACTGTCCGGTCACTGGACCGGACCGTCCGGTCCACTTTCTCTCTCCATTACAGGAAGGTCCATAAACTGCATCCTCTCTGTCGTCCCGGCACTCGTACTGACCGGACCGTCCGGTCTGTATGGAGTCTCCTGCAGACAGAGTCCTTGCTCCTCACGCTAAGTCCTGGAAAACTTCACATAGTGACCATACAGTCCGGTCACTTCTGACCCCTCTGTCCGGTCACTACGTCCAGAAGCTGAAACTTGTTGTCCTCGCTTGACTTGGTTTCCCGGCTTCTCCGAACAGCTCCTTGGCTTCTCCACTGTCAGCTAGTGCCTGTGATTTCACCGAGCAAACTTGCACATCACCAACTAGACATGACCTAAGAGAATGACCTAAACCCCCTTGATAGTTCAGTTTTTCCTATGGACTCAAAGCCTAACAACTAGACAAGTGTACCAAACACTTGCACCATAGCTTGTTCTCTGCTTTGATCCATCTCCATCAGCCCTTGGACTCCATCAAGTTCACAAGCCTCCATGCTTACGGTCATTGCCATCCATTGCCAAGGACGCCATAGACAATAATCATAAGATAGAAAGGGTTTCCTACATGAACAACACTTGTGTAGATATTAGTCATATTTCATGTTTGTCATACATCACCAAAACTCTATACCTCGGGGTGACCTCAATGGTCATGATCCTTATAATCTCCCCCTTTTTGGTGATGGATGACAACCATTACTTATGATGATCCAAAAATGGACGAGCAAGAAAGAACCAAAGGAAAAGAAAAGATTGAAGGGCATACCTTGGTCCTTACCTTAGAAGTAGTCTCCCCCTTGAGATGTGCTAGGTGTTGAGGGAAGACTACCCAATTATGTAGCACACTAGATATTGAGCTTGAGCCGAATTTGCGCCCGCCTTGGTGTCATGGTAGTCAATCTTGTTGATGTAGACACGTACCAAGGACGTAGATGCTCATGTCGGTGAAGGTGTTCATTGTCGCCATAGACACACACCGTTGTTGTTATCTTCATGTTCATGTTCATCTTGATGTGATCTTCATGTTCCATTCTTCACGGGTTTGTCTTTTGAATCTTCATGTTCTCCTCTCCCCCCTTTGTGTTATCAACCATCGTCTTCATGTTTCTTCTCCCTCTTTGACCTAGACGACTTGGCTTTTGGATCTTCATGTTTTCTCTCCCCCTTTGTCACCTATCACCAAAAACCACACAAAAACATAACAAAAACCAAGAGGCATAAGATAATTGGCAAGAGTTAGAATAACTCCCCCTTTCATGGTGCTTCTTCTTGGTTGTAGTGATGTTCCATCATAGCTCCCCCTACACTTATGACTCAACAAAAGATTTTCTCAAATGTGCAAGAGTTAGTCATTAGGAAGGTGGGAATGTATGAGCCACTTGTCTTTGAGCCGCGCGAGTAGATTTAACCTCGGAGCTCGGTCGAACATGACTCAATGGGCATGAAGCACAAATGTCACTATTTGATCATCTAAAGAGTCATGTACTCACATAGTAAATGAGCAACTCCCCCTAGACACATGCTTGGGAGCATGTGTGGTATCATAATGCAAGGATGCAAAAATGCAAAGAGTGCAAATGCAACAAGTATACAATGCATGATGCGATGGTAAACAAAAGAGAGAGAACCACTACAAACCAAAGTGTCAACAACGAGTTGTTCCCTTCTCAAGCTTGCTCACAATGGACCATTCTTCAAAGCCTTGGGTACACCATGAACCACATTCCCAAGCTTAACCCATGTCCATTGCTATCTCAAGAAGGTCCGAAGTCAACCTACAAAAGAAGAGAAACAAGCACAAACAAAGACACAGACAAGGACAAATAAAACACTATATGTATGTACAAAGGACAAGCTCAAGGGTTACTCATGTGAAGTTGGAGAGGTCGAGAACGTTGAGTTCTCCCCTTAGCTTGTTGAAGGTCTTCTCATCAAGTGGCTTGGTGAAGATGTCCGCCAATCGTTCATGAGTTTGCACGCTCACCGACTCGATGTCCTTCTTCTCAACATGGTCTCTTACGAAGTGATGTCTCACTTGAATATGCTTCACATGACCATGATCTCCCGTCTTGAGGGCCATCTTGATTGCCGCCTCACTATCACAATATAGTGGCATTTGGGTGTAGTTGAGGCCATAGTCCGAGAGTGTTTGCCTCATGTAGAGAAGTTGTGCACAACAAGCTCCCGCCGCCATATATTCCGCTTTGGCGGTAGATAGAGCCACCGAGTTTTGCTTCTTTAAGCCCCAAGAAACTAGAGATCTTCCAAGAAATTGACAACCACCCAATGTACTCTTTCTATTCACTTTACAACCCGCGAAGTCGGAATCCGAATACCCAAGTAACTCAAAGTTTGATCCTCTAGGATACCATAAGCCCATGGTAGTTGTGTACTTGAGGTATCTCATTATTCTCTTTACGGCCTTCAAGTGTGACTCCTTTGGATTTGCTTGATAGCATGCACACAAGCACACACTAAACATAATGTTCGGTCTTGAAGCGGTGAGATAGAGCAAAGACCCAATGATTGATCTATATAGCTTGGGGTTCACCGGTTTCCCTTTCACATCATCATCCAAGGGTTTGCTTGTAGCCATAGGTATGTGCAAGGGCTTACAATTCTCCATGTTGAATCTTTTGAGAAGGTCCTTGGTATATTTTTCTTGATAAATGAAGTTTCCCTCTCTCAATTGCTTGACTTGGAATCCAAGGGACATGTGCAACTCTCCAATCATTGACATTTGGAATTCCCTAGCCATCATCTCCCGAAACTCTTCATTGAACTTCTCATTGGTTGACCCATAGATGATATCATCCACATTGATTTAGCATACAAGGAGATCCTTCCCAACATGCCTCGTGAACAAGGTGCTATCAATGCTTCCAATGGTGAATCCATTCTTGAGTATGAAGTTCCTCAAGTGCTCATACTATGCCCTTGGTGCTTGCTTGAGACCGTAGAGAGCTTTCTTCAATTTATATACATGTCTTAGAAGTTTTGGGTCCTCAAACCCCAGAGGTTGTTCCATATAGACTTTCTCATTGATTTCTCCATTCAAGAACGCACTCTTGACATCCATTTGAAAGGGCTTGAAGCCATTATGTGATGCATAGGCAAGTAAGATCCGAATAGCTTCAAGACAGGCCACGGGAGCAAAGATCTCTTCAAAGTCAATCCCCGCCACTTGAGAATATCCCTTAGCCACTAGGCGAGCCTTGTTCTTGACAATTGCTCCTTTCTCATATTGCTTGTTCTTGAAGACCCACTTGGTGCCAACCACATTATGATTCTTGGGTCTCTCAATCAATTTCCACTCTTTGCACCTCTTGAAGTTGTTCAATTCTTCTGGCATAGCAATTACCCACTTATGATCATCCATAGCTTCATCAATGGTAGTGAGCTCAATCATAGAGACGAAAGAGAAGTTCTCAATCTCAACATTGGTCTCATCATTATTCTCTTCACTCACATAGTTGGGCTTGTATTGATTCCTCCTTGTATTTATTCCATGAGATGGATTCCTAATGATCAAGTCTTGTGAATGATCTTTGTTGATGCCCTTGGGTCTAGGATGGTGTTTTCTTTGTGTGGGAGAGGCTTTTGGTGAAGTGTCTTATGCATCATGAATTGTTTGCTCTCTTGATATATGAGTGTCTTGTATCCTAAGAGAGGTAGATGAGTCATTCTTATGCTTTCTTGTTTTGGACTTTGGGCTTGAGGTGCATGGGAGGTTATCTTGTGAAGAACAAGGAGAAGTGGTTTGTGATGAAGTATGTGGGGAGGTTTGTGGCTCACTTCTCACTTGAGATTCCTCATCATTTGGTGGGTTTACTCTCAATGAATCTTGGGAGGAGCTTGTGGGAGTATTTGTGGCATCTTGGGTTGTTTGTTGTGCCTCGGAGGAGGAGGTAGGTTCAGGTGGTAGAGTAGAGGGCTCATCAACATCACCATCATTGGCCTCGTGGGGTAAAACCTCGCCCACGGGCATGTTTCTCAAAGCTTCCCTCATAGGCTCATCTCCAATGTCCACTTCATGAAATTCATCCTCCTTTTGGGACCCATTTGACTCATCGAATTGCATATCATAGGATTCCTCCACACATCCGGTGGTGGAGTTGTAGACCCTATATGCTTTAGAAGTCCTAGAGTACCCAACAAGAATGCCTTCATAAGTTCTGCTCTCAAACTTCCCGGGCTTTCTCCTCTTCTTGAGAATGTAACACTTGCATCCAAAGACTCAGAAATAGGATACATTGGGTTTCCATCCCACCAATAGCTCATATGGTGTTTTCTTCAACAAACGGTGGAGATAGACACGGTTGAAGGTGTAGCAAGCCGTGTTGATTGCCTCCACCCAAAACTTCTCATAAGTTCCATTCTCATCCAACATGGCACGAGCAAGAGTGATGAGCATCTTGTTCTTCCTCTCCACTCCTCCATTTTGCTCGAGAGTATATGTAGTGGAGAATTCATGTTTGATCCCCTTCTTGTCACGACATTCCTCCACTATGGTGTTTTTGAATTCCGTCCCATTGTTACTCCTTATCTTCACAATGCTAGCATTGAACTCATTCTTTGCCCTCTTGGCAAACTTTCTGAAGATACCACTGGCTTGAGATTTGTCCATAAGAAAGAAGGTCCAAGTATATCTCGTGAAATCATCAACAATCACCAAGCAATATAGATTGCCTCCTAGACTCTTGTGATGTGTTGGCCTAAACAAGTCCATGTGCAAGAGCTCTAGAGGACGAGATGTAGACATGAATGACTTGGTGGGATGTGAGGATGCAACTTGTTTCCCCGCCTGACAAGCGCTGCATAATTTATCCTTCTCAAAGGTCATATCCTTGATTCCTTCAACTAGATTCCTTTTGATAATCTTCTTGAGCTGATTCATTCTAACATGTGCTAGCCTTCTATGCCACAACCATCCCTTGGATTCCTTAGTGAGTAGGCAAGTGCTTGGTGGCATATTGCTTGACTTGAAGTCTGTGACATACAAGTTCCCATGTCTCACTCCATAAAATACTAGCCCTCTCTTGACATTCTCAATTGTTGCACCATCCTCATCAAACGTGCACTTGAAACCCATGTCACAAAGTTGACCAATAGATAGAAGGTTGAAGTTGAGGGTTTCCACAAGGAAGACCTTGGAGAGATGGAGGTCATTTGTGATGGCCACCTTGCCCGAGCCTCTAACTCTCCCTTTCGAGTTATACCCAAAAGTCACCTTCTCACTCTCTTCGTCTTCATCAATGGTGGTGAACATGGTTGACTTCCCGGTCATGTGTTGAGTGCACCCACTATCAAGAACCCAATGAGTGCCTCCACTCTTGTAGTTGACCCTAGTAGTAGCCATAAGACAAGCACTAGAGGAAGAGGAGTTAGTATCCAAAGCATTTACTTGATTGACTAGCACTAACCTCATGATGTCGAGCAATGAGACCATCCTCATAGATAGGGATTCTTGCAATCCCATCCAATAGTCTCCTCCTAATAGGATAGTGAGGAGCATGATATCTTCAATGTCCATGATCATCCCCCATGTGCACATTGTCAAGATTGATGTAGTAATAGGGAGGATCATAGAGTCCAGTGATGTGCTCAAGCACATGTCCCACTTGAGAGTGGAGCACCAGTATCATCTCCATTGCTCTCTCAATTGAGAGCTCATGTCTCCTGTTGACTACCTCCTCAAGTAAGAAACTCCTCTCAGGAGTTGTGATTTGTTGGAGGAGCTTGTCAGTCACTTCACGTGGTGCAATCTTCCGAAGTCCCCTAAAAAAGTTAATCCTACACAGAAGATCATAGATGCTCAATAAATTCTCACAAAGGTCATCATTTGGATTTCTCACAAATTCACCAAGTTCAAAGAGGAGGTCTTGTTGGTGAGCTCGACGAAGATGCCGAAGATGATCTTATGGTGGAGGGAGCAGAGGAGGTGGAGGCGTAAGAGCCAAAGCCACAAGATTGATCATCTCAAATGATCGAGCGAGCATTGTTGTTGGTGCTCCCCCTACGCCAATGCTCGGTCCACTCAAAGTGCTTGGAGTAGGACTTGGAATGACACTTGAGGTAGTGCTTGACGAAGCGTCCAATGTATGTATTGCTCCAAAGGGGTTGTAGAAGTTGTTGCAAGACAATCTTGTGGAGGGATGAAAGAAGTTTGAGCTCGAAGCTACTCCTTTCCCTTTGCTCGAGGATGCTTCATGAGTTGCCTTGAATGTCCTCTTCCATGCCATGCTTGCGGCAATCTCCTCATCTTTGAAGAGCAGCTCAATCACTTCTTCTATGGAGAGACTCTTCTCCATGAGAATGTCAAGTGTGACGTAGAAGAGCTTGCTACTCGGAACCAAGGAGAGGATCTTCTCCACTATCACGATCTTGGGAAGCTCAAAAGAAGTTGCCCCAATCCTATCCACAATACCTCGCAAGCGAATAAGAGAGTCAAGTAAGTCCTCATTATCATTAGCATGAAAAGCAAAGAACTCCTCAACAATAGAACTACTAGCATGATCAATAGGAGACTCACAAACATCATCAGTGCTAGTAGAGCAAGCAAGATCAAGAGACACATCATTATCAATTATTATGTTAGGCATACTAGTAGAGCAACCTATCAAGTCATTGCTAGAATAGTCTAGGCACTCACTAGTACAAGGCACATCCACGCAATCATCACAATCATCATACACATGATCATCGGTAAAGGTGTTGGCAAAGTCCACAAGAGTATCCATCAACTCATCCAGAATCATGGCATTTAGGTAGCTTTTAAAGCGATCCTTCCACGAGCCATGACCCGACCCTGAATGGGATGACATCTCAACTCAATACGGTCAGTACTCAAGGCAGTTAAGCCTTATGATGAGCACTTGGCTCTAATACCACTTGAAAGGACCGAGTGACCGAGAGGGGGGGGGGGGTGAATCGGGAACTCGCACTATGTACTAAATTCGCTAATTCCTAAAACCGACCACTCAAAACAACTCATACACAATCCTAGTGGTGATCACACTAGCAAGATAATGAACCTATGAAAGGAACAACAACCTAAACATACTAGTGGATCACACAAACGCAATACAACTCCTATGCAAGCTAGTTACCAAATATACGCAGAAGCAAACAACTAGCTAGCAAGGAGTTCTACTCAATCAAAGCTACTAGATCAACTAGCATATAGAAAGCATACAAGCATGAGTAACACAATACATACTAGGGTGATCAATCAAGCCAAAGCAACTTTGATACATGCTAGTGATCAAGTATGAAGGCTAAGCACTACTAGCAAGTAAAGAAGCCTATTCATGCAATTCTACAAGGTAGTCAACTAGAGTAAGATAAGCACACAAGCATGTATAGCACTGTATGTAATTACGGAAGGTAATGCATCAAAGTGAGGAGTAGAGTAAGAGATGGCTCATGATTTTTTCCCAAGGTATTGGAAGGATGGCGCCTTCTCCTACTCCTTGTTGGACCACTCCCTCCAGAGTCCCGGTCCCTCCCGCCACCAACTGGAGTTCTCGCCCACGAGCCCGAAATCACTCCTCGAGTAAAGACATGGTGTGCGTCACCACTGCACAAAGCACAAGCTCGCCTCCCTCGAGAACTTGTCGGACTCCCCAAGCCGACACAGGCAGTCACTATTGATGCCCCTTCCAACGGCGGGCTCAAACCGTGTACAAACTTGTGATGTCCTTCACAACCAATCACGATAGGTTTGTTCACCGACACCTAACCAGTCTAGGTCTCACCATAGACCAAGAGTAACAACCTAGATCACACCCTCAAGGACACCCTAGCCTTAGATGTGCAAGATCACTCCATGTTACTCTCACTAGCACTCTCAAGATATCCAATATCCTCTCCTAGTGCTCTCCTCTTTTCCTCTTGGACCTTACCAATTATCCTCAGGTATTCCTCTGGCCAAGAGAGGTCTCCAAGACCCCAGCAACGAAGTTATATAGGCTCTCAACCTCAAACTAGCCGTTGCTCCACGAAATTGCCTTTCTAGACACACTGACCGGACTATCCGGTCACTCTGGTAATAGCTCTCCTAGCCGTTGGCTCCCTGTCCAGGCAATCCCCTGTACTGACCGAACTGTCCGATCACTAGACTGGACCGTCCGGTCCACTTTCTCTCTCCATTCCAGGAAGGTTCGCAAACTGCATCCTCTCTGTCGTTCCTGCACTCCTACTGACCGGACCGTCCGGTCAGCAGACCGGACTGTTCGGTCTGTATGGAATCTCCTACAGACAGAGTCCTTGCTCCTTGCGCTAAGTCCTGGAAAACTCTACATAGTGTCCGTACAGTCCGGTCATCTGTGACCCCTCTGTCCGGTGACTACGTCCAGATGCCGAAACTTGTTGTCCTCGCTTGACTTGGTTTCCCGGCTTCTCCGAATAGCTCCTTGGCTTCTCAACTGTCACCTAATGCCTGTGATTTCACCGAGCAACCTTGCGCATCACCAACTAGACATGACCTAAGAGAATGACCTAGACCCCCTTGAAAGTCTGGTTTTTCCTATGAACTAAAAACCTAACAACTAGACAAGTGTACCAAACACTTGCACCATAGCTTGTTCTCCACTTTGAGTCCAAATACATGTGTAGGGTCTTGGCCTACTAGAATTGTTATGGTTTCCTTATCTTGTTAGACTTGAGTAGCGAAATTGAAGTATTTGGATTCGTGAGCGGCTTACCGATTCATCCCCCCCCCCTCTCGGTACGCCTTCGGTCCTTACAAGTGGTATCAGAGCCTTGTGCTCATCTTTAAGGCTTCACCGCCTTGAGTAAGGATGCCGGGACAGGCGGGGAATGTTCCCATATTCAATGGTGAGGACTATGCTTATTGGAAGGCTCGCATGCAAGCCTACCTTGAGTCCATTGATCCGGAGATATGGTCGGTCACTCACGAGTCCGATGTGGATGTAAACCTGCTTGAGCCTAATTTTGTTAAGTGTAATGCTAAGGCCAAGAATGCTTTGTTCGCTTGCATTTTGAAGGATGTTTTTGCTCAGCTAGATGCTAGTACTACAACACATGGTATCTGTACTGAGATTCAAGGACTCTATGAGGGCACCAATGATGTCAAAGAGGAAAGATACTATGTGTTGAAGAACAAGTATGATCACTTCACTAGATTGCCACATGAGAGAGCTAACACTGTTTATTCTCATTTTTATGTACTTGTGGAGGATATCAATGCTCTTGGGGATGATTTCAAGATGAAGCCTGTCGAGGTAATAAGAAGATTCTTAAGGCTATTCAAAGACCCCAAGTACGAGTTCATCATCACCTTCATCTTGCAAGGTGACGCAAGACCAAGACCATGAAGGAAGTAGTTGGCAAGATCACCGCCTTCGAGAGCTATCAATTGGGGTTGGATGATCCTCAATCATCCAATCTTGCTCTATCGGCTGACAAGCAAGAATCTAGCAAGAGCAAGAAGAACAAGAAGAAGGTGATCATTGAGGATGAAGATGAAGAAGATGATGATGAGGGTGACTTGACCGAAGACTTGGCTCTTCTCATGAGGAAGATGAAGAACTTCAAGAACAAGTTTGCTTCCAAGTCAAGAGACAAGTGCTTCAATTGTGGTTTGTGGGATACTTGCTCTACGTGTATCCTCAGACAAGACTAAGTCGGTAGCCGACCGGGTACTATAGCAACAAGGAAGCCGACCAACTCGGCTTGGAGCACAAGGCATTTAGAGATAGACTTTCTATATAAATCCTTGTGGATTACGACTAGGACTCTTCATGTATCCCCCTGCCGACCAGATATATAAGGCGGCAGGGTACCCCCCTGAGACAACAACAACAAGAACAGACACGACACAAGTTTCACAACATCAATACAATACATAGAACACAGGACGTAGGGTTTTTACTCTCAACAAGAGGGCCCGAACCTATATAACTCATCGTCTTGTGTTACCATCGTAGTTTTTAGTCTCGACGTAGCCCTATATATTTACTGCCAATCTCAAGCTTCGACATGGCTCAAAGAATCACTTTGTTCGAGAGTGCCCAAAGCCCAAGAAAGAAGCATTCAAGTCACAAGATTCAAGTGAAGAAGAAGAAGAAGATCCCAAGGCCAAGCACAAGAAGAAGAGATACTTCAACAAAGAGAAGAGCAAAGGCAAAGGCAAAGCTCAAGACTACAAGAAGAAGTTCTCTCGCAAGGCACTTGTTGGAGAGTGGACAAGCGACAATTCAAGTGATGAGTCCTCTTCCTCAAGTGATGAAGAAGTGGCCGGTCTATCCATGATCAAGACTACACCTCCACGAGCTCTTCCTCCACCTCCCACGTGCCACATGGCCGCGAGCCAACTTGGGGAGAGTGAGGATGAGAGCAGCGATGATAGCAATGATGAGGAGCACACGTGTGCCAAGTTGTGGAGCATGCTTGAGGAAGCCCGCGACATCGCCATCAAGAAGTCAAAGATGTTGCAGGTGGTAAGAAAAGAGTGTAAGTTGGCTAAGGACCGTGTTGGTGAGCTTGAGAGTGAGCTCAAGGACCTTGTCACATCTCATGAGACCCTAAACAAGAGTTATGACAAACTCAAGGGTGATCATGTAGAGCTTCATGAGAAGTATAAGGCTCTTGAGATCACATATGAGGCCATCAATGTTGAGAACCTTGCCTCTCCCTCCTCTAGTCCATCTAAGAATGATGCTTCTATGATGTGTGATAAACTAACCACCTTGGTTGAGGTTTCTTCTCTTGAGCCACTTGTTTTGAAGGAATATCACAAGCTCAAGGAAGAGAGGAAGATGGTGATGGACGGCTTTGAGAGGCTCACACGAGGTAGAGCAATCCACAAGGAGATCCTTGGGAGGAACCTTATGAACAATGTCTCCCACCGTGGACTTGGCTCATATCCCCCGCCATCAACATCATAGGGACGAGTGATTCCATCCCCGCATGGATCAAACCCCTTCTCGCCGACGACTACTATTGCGAGAGGTGTTGCAAGGATGGCCACACCACCAAGGATTGTCCCATGGTGAGAAATTCCATTATTTTGCCTAATGCTAACTTGTTCTATGAGAACACATATTTCAAGCTTTTTAGGAACAAGGATGGCAAGGTGAAAGCCAAGGCTTTAGGACCACCAAACAAGAAGAGGAAGGTCAAGAGCATATGGGTGCCTAAGTGCATTGTTTATCTTGAGAGACCGGCTACGTACAAGTGGGTGCCCAAGAACAAGACCTAGATGGTGGTGGTGGTGGACCGAGTTCTTTCATGAAGATCATGTGAAGTCCACCACAAGTAACATGGACCTCAATGACCTATCTATTCATGAGGGAGGTAACCGTGTTAGTTCTTAGTAGTCGTAGTGTGTTTTTTCTTTCTCTTGCATTGCATGGTATTTAGGACTCCTTTGTGACTAGTATGCTTTGCATCCATGCATGTGTAAATAACTAAAAGAAAAATATATAAAAATTAGTCAATGTCTAACCTATCCAAGATAGCTATAAGCAAGGGGAAGTGCTTGAGATGGTTGTTTGATTTCTCTCAAGGCAAGGGCATGGCTTATAGTGAGTAAGCTTGGGAGGGGATCAAACTTGACATTGTTAGGTTTCCTTTGTGTCTTGTTCTTAATATTGTTTGCATTCACATGGCATGTTTACTTTCATTGCATATGTAAATTGCTTGTTGCATGCATCATATAGGAAACACAAAGGAAGCTTGTCACATTTGGAGATATTTGTGCCTCATGCTCTATATGAGATTACATCTCCGTAAATGTGACCAAAGGAAAGGATTGTGCTTCATGCCCATTGAGCAAGCTCTTATGAACTCCGAGGTTAAATCTACTCGCGCGGTTCATGGACTAAGGCTCATACATACCCTTTGGTTCTTCATTTTCCTTGGTTCTTATTTGCTCGATCTTTCATTTGGCATTTGCAAAAACTATGAGGCCATAGAGTGCCACTATTTGAAAATGAGTGTTTGAGAGTTCCCTCTATATTCCAAGTGCGGTGTTCTTTTGTGTGTTTAGCGAGGGAACTTGGAAAATTGAGAAAATCCTTGATTTAGCAAAATCCTGGTAGTGACCGTACAGTCCGGTCATATGACCATACAGTTCGATCTGTGGAGCAATGCACAGTGCTTCAGGGAAGAAGAAAATGGAGACCAGACAAAACCCTCCTAAAGACTGGACCATCCGGTCTGCACCAGTTCTGGTTCTCCAAAATTCTGATTTTTAGAATCCCCGAAGTGACCGGACAGTCCGGTCTAGTGAGCGGACAGTCCGGTCACTACTGTTGATCGTGCGATGCTGCTCTAGATCCTGAGCCATTGATCTATTCCGTGTTGATCTCGGCCGTTCAATCCATTTTTGACCTAGGTCAAAGGGGCGTCAGACCTTTTGGTCTCTTCCCTATTCCACTCGCGACGCCGAGTTTGCGTCGTCACCATCGTCGTCGCCATCGAGCCTCCCCTTGCACCACTGCCACTCGACCAGCACGCCGCCGCCACCGTGCGCCGCCGCCTCGCCCCTTGTGCACAGCCGCCGCGCCGCCACACCTGGTCGCCCCGCGCGCCTGCACCAGCTCTCGCCCCCGTCGCCGTGCGCCTGCACCAGCTCTTGCACCTGCCGCCGCGCGCCTCCAGCAGCCGCCGCTACCGTCTTGCCTATTCGCCGCCACCTCCACCCGTGCACAGAGCCGCCGCCAGCACCGTCGCCTCTCCACCTTGCGCGCGTGCACGACCAGAGCCGAGTCCCTCCCCCCCACCTCCATTATCAGCAAACCAAAGTTCGAGTTTCTCGGTGATCGGAGAGTTCTCTTGGTGTTCCTTTGATCTCAGTGTGTCGACTTCCCCTAGGGTATTGTGCCATTCACTCCATTCATCATTGTATGCCCTGAATTCTAAGCAATTTAGTTAATTAATGAAATTAGGCCAAATTCCAATCTTTAGTTGCATTAGTTAATTAATTGGCTCAATCTGGGATGCAATTATTTCTTTGATGATCTATAATTGCAATTCTAGGGTTTGTCTCTTGTTTAGTCTGCAGTTAGATAAATTGCCATTTTTTGACTGTAGACTAGATGACTCGCACCAGCCACATATAGTCGATGATCACTGTTGTTACTTTGCATAATTGTCTAGTGATCATGTCCTTTATTCAGTTCTAGGATTTCTATTGTGCATTCTTTCCTAGAGGTGCTTTGCTTATAGATGTATTAGGACTCTATGCTTATCCCATCTACACCTATGTGCGTGCAGTGACAGCAGAGCAGCAGTCAGAGATGGCAGGGTCAGGACAGGATAAGGGCAAGGGGAAGTTGTCTAAGAAACCCAAGACCAAGAAGAGATCGAGACTGGATCCAGAGTCAAAGAGAGCCCGGAGGTTGGCTTAGCACTTGGACGCCATGGAGCAATCACGCAGGACACCTGGGTCCCGTTTGAGGATCAGCCAGCCAGCTGAGGACCAGGGTCTGAGGAGGAGCACCAGGCAAAGGACTGCACCTCTAGCAGTCGGAGTTGTGCCACTGTCGTGGCCGCAGCGTACTCCGATTTTTCGTCAGGGGAGATCGTCGAGAACTGTGGATTAGGGATCCTCCAGGCAGTAGGAGGAGGAGTCTGAGGAGGAGGAGACTGGAGAGGAGGAGTCCTCAGAGTCTGAGTCTGAGGAGCTGGTTGAGAGGAGGAGTTAGAGGAGGAGCCAGAGCAGACTGTTCCCTAGAGGATAGCTCACCGGGCAGGAGACCCGAGGTGCACCTATGAGGTGTGCACGAGGAGGCTGCAGAGACTGGTACAGGCAGCCGGAGAGCTGGACATCCTCAAGGTTCCTACAAAAGACCTTAAGGTACTTCGGTTCGTGTCCTTCGAGCAGTGGGTGCCAGTTCTTCGAGAACCCGCTGTCGGAGAGAGGTACTGGACGGTGCTCCAGAGTAGGATAGGAGAGGGCCTGAGACGTTGTGTGGCCTAGAGGACCAGAGACAGGGTGCTTGTTCCATAGCAGTACACCACCTACCAGGCCATTAGGAGGGTCACGGGCACAGACATGGAGCAGTACTTCTCGTACCTGCCAGGACTAGCTGATCTAGTCACTGCTCCACTCAGGTTCAGGGAGGACGTGGTCCTCGACTTCTACGCGACGCTGTGGGTTGCCAGAGACCGCTCAGAGTTCTAGTTCTTGTTCAGAGGGCAGCCATAGTGAGTCACCAGGCAGGATCTAATCGCCAACCTAGGACTCCTTGCTTCAGACTTTCAGCTCTACAGGAGTGCTTACGGTACACTGGAGCCACCTCGCAGACCTCAAGGAGGGAAGCTGCCTTCAGACGACCTTGTGTTGATTGCTTTCCCACCTCCCCACACTCCAGGTTTTGAGAGAGGCCCTGCTAGACTCACAGCAGAGGCCAAGGTAGTGAGAGCGATAGTCACCAGGACTATCATTCCCAGGTCTGGCTACAGAGAGGAGTTCACGTTTTTACACCAGTGGGTTGTAGCAGCCACCTTGAGGAGGCAGACCTTCGACTTGGCGGACCTTCTCATTGGAGAGATGGAGGAGGTCATTTCTTAGAGGGTTGGAGGACGTCACTTGGTCTACGGGCCCTATATTTGTTATCTCTTGAGGAGGATGGGCCTAGTGACGGAGGAGCAGTACGACGCTTTCCCTGAGGTGACCACCAGCTACTCACCTAGAGTCCCCAGGGGATCCCAATCTACCTCCAGCCAGCACATAGGAGAGGAGAAGCAGGAATCACCGGTACTTCACGAGCAGGTAGCTCAGCCAGAGACGGTGATTCCTGAGTCAACCAGCACAGGAGCGCCTCCCCAGCCGAAAGGTTCGTAGTCTGAGGACACTGTCACAGTGACAACACTTGCAGGATGGTTGGGTGAGTTTATACAGAGTGTGTTAAAGGACAGACGTCAGATGATGGAGCTTATCAGAGGACAGGCAGAGCTTCAGCGTCAGCAGATGACCCTTGTCTCCGCTCTAGTGACTCAGATGACAGAGCTTACTCAGAGGCTGGCTAGTCAGCAGCCAGGACCCTTCACAACTTTGATGATAGCACAGTCCAGCGGACTGTCACTCTCAGGGGTCTTACTGACAGGGGGAGTAGGACAGACTTTCTCTTCAGCACAACTCTCTCTTGTGTCAGCCTTCTCTATGTCAGCGTTGTTTGTTTCACCCTCACACTCGTCGAACTCGCAGATGGCAGGACACTCTAGCTTACAGCACATACCGGTCAGGAGTCTGTTCTCGGACATAGTCCACACTACTCGTGCAGACTCCCAGACCGCTCCAGAGACAGCTACAGCTTCAACTCTACCTCTTACTGCCACAGTTTCCACTCTTACTACTCAGGCAGTAGAGGATCTTGTCCGTGGAGGTTTCCCTCAGCAGGACGTGGCAGACCTTGTACTACTCCAGACTTCAGCTCAGGAGACTGCCACAATCACTACAACAGCACAGGATAATGGGTCTAAATTGCCTGTAGACCTTGGTTTCTTTGAGCAGCTGGATGCCCAGGCGGCACAGGCTCAGGGAGCACAGCAGGATCCACCTCAGCAACAGCCAGGAGTAGAGCCCATAGAGGACGTCGCTGCACCTTCCTTCGACCACGAGCGCTTATATGTTCATCTTTTCCCACCTTTTTGGCTTTTTGGTGCTTGTTGCCAAAGGGGGAGAAGACATTAGGTCTAGGGGGAGTGGGAGTGTGATCTTGTTACGATCGAGAGTAGCTTGTATCTAGGGGGAGCTATGAGGTTTTGGGAGATAGACCATTTGGTTCTTATTTTGAGGAGTTATTCGTTGTTCGTGGATTATGATGAGTCATGGATTTCATTTGCTTATGTTTAACTCATTCTGATCTCACTTGGTTTATTTCCTTTCATATGCAGTTCTTATATTTATTGATTATCTTGTATGCCTGTGTATGATATCATGATGGTGAATGCTTGTTTTTAATTCTTATGCATTGCCATGCTAACTTGTTGCATCTCATCATTTACGCCTTGCATTGCATGTCCTTATGCGTTCATTCAATATATTGTCATGACATGCATGCATGTTTCATCTAGAGTATGCTCTTCACTCTTTTCCGTATATCTCTAGATGATGTTTGATTGGGTAGGACCTTATGCGTTTCTCTCATATGTTGTTATGGTTCCTCTCAATCTTTGTGTAGCTTGTTTAGTCCGGTTATTCATTAAAGTTTTTCAATTAAGTAGTGGTTGATGGAGATGGATCAAAGTGGAGAACAAGCTATGGTGCAAGTGTTTGAAACACTTGAGTAGTTGTTAGGGCTTTGAGTCCATAGGAAAAACTGGACTATCCAGGGGGTCTAGGTCATTCTCTTAGATCATGTCTAGTCGATGATGTGCAAGGTTGCTCGGTGAAATCACAGGCACTAGGTGATAGTGCAGAAGCCAAGGAGCTGTTCGGAGAAGCCGGGAAACGAAGTCAAGCGAGGATGAGAAGTTTCAGCTTCTGGACATAGAGACCGGACAGAGGGGTCAGTGGAGACCGGACTGAACGGTCACTATGGGAGTTTTACAGGACTTAGCGCAAGGAGCAAGGATTCTGTTTGTAGGAGACTCCATACAGACCGAACGGTCTGGTCTGCTGAGAGGATGCAGTTTGCGGACCTTCCTGGAATGGAGAGAGAAAGTGGACCGGACGGTCCGTACCAGTGACCGGCTAGTCCGGTCAGTACAAGATCTTGCCTGGATAGGTGAGCTAATGGCTGGGCGAGACGTTACCAGAGTGACCGGATAGTCCGGTCAGGCAGTGACCGGACAGTCCGGTCAGTATGTCCAGAAAGGCAATTTCGTGGAGCAACGGCTAGTTTGAGGTTGGGAGCCCATATAACTTCGTTGCTGGGGTCTTGGAGACCTCTCTTGGCCAGTGGAATACCTGAGAGCATTTGGTAAGGTTCAAGAGGAAAAGAGGAGAGCACTAGGAGGAGATATTGCATATCTTGAGAGTGCTAGAGAAGAGTATCTTGAGCATCTTGCACATCTAAGGCTAGGGTGTCCTTGAGGGTATGATCTAGATTATTACTCTTGGTCTATGGTGAGACCTAGACCGGTTAGGTGTCGGTGATCGAGCCTATCGTGATCGGTTGTGAAGGCTATCACACGTTTTTTCACGGTTTGAGCCCGCCGTTGGAAGGGGCATCGCTAGTCAGCGCCCGTGCTAGCTCGGGGAGTCCAACAAGTTCTCGAGGGAGGCGAGCTTGTGCTTCGTGCAGCGGTGACGCACACCATGTCTTCACTCAAGGAGTGATTGCGGGATCGTGGGCAAGAACTCCTCTTGGTGGTGGGAGGGACCGGGACTCCGGTGGGAGTGGTCCAACAAGGATTAGGGGAAGGCACCATCCTTCCAAGACCTTGGGAAAAAAATCATGAGCATTCCTTGACCCTCTCTTTACTATTCCGCATTTGTGTGCTCTAGTGAGTAGGGTGACTTGTGGCTTGCATAGGCTAGTGTGACTATCTTCCGTATTTTATCTTATATGAACACTAGCATGTGTAGGGTCTTGGCCTATTAGAATTGTTTAGGTTTCCTTATCTTGTTAGACTTGAGTAGCGAAATTCAAGTATTTGGATTCATGAGCGGATTACCGATTCACCCCCCCCCCCTCTCGGTACGCCTTCGGTCCTTACACATCGAGCTTGAACCGTAGCAGCCCCTATCTCTAAACGGCCTTATCGGATGTCACCAGAAGAGCTTGCTATCATGAAAGTACAACTTAAAGATTTATTGGAGAAGGAATTTTATCAACCGACCTCCCCACCCATCAAATTGTTGAACATGGCCGGTGCGTTGGTCAGACCAAATGGCATGACCTTGTATTCAAAATGGCCTTGGTGTGTCTTGAATGCAGTCTTATACACATCCTTCTCTTCCATCTTGATCTGGTGGTATCCCGAGATCCATTTTTGAGATAATGGTGGCAACACGCAATTGGTCAAGGAGATCATCTGTCAGTGGAATGGGATACCGGTTCTTCACAGTTTGTGTATTGAGAGCTCTATAGTAGACACAGAGCCTCCAGCTCCTGTCCTTCTTCTTGACCAAGAGGATAGGCGATACATAGGGGCTAGTTGAGGAGCGAAGCCCTGCTGCAACTATTCATCCACTATCTTTTCGATTTCCCTTTGCTGGAAGTAGGAGTACCGAACCAGGTATTCACTGGTTTTGCTTCTGACATAACAAGGGAAGCAGAGCTTTCCTTTTGCCTCTTTTGTGTTCTTGTCAATTGCACTTCTTGTGACACGCAATTATGGCAGTTGTACTTCTAACACTGTTGTCACCTTATCATCTTTCTTCTTCATGCAAGTTGTCCCCAAATAGTACCCCCGGCGGCTACACAACTCTCTCAGCTCATTCAAATTCTTCCATTCGCTCTCACTCTTCTGACTTTTTAGTGTCATAGGTTTTCCTAATGGGAGTGAGTAAGACAAGTCTTCCACTCAATTCCACTGATCGAAAGATCAGAAGGGATTTCACAATGTGAGAATGAAATATGCAAAATAGAGTTTGTTGGTAAATAAACAGCATGGGTGTCCCAGATTTGCCACAATTGTAGCAACCTCCTTTCTTTTTCTTCTACGGTTATTTTGGGGATGCCCGGCTCTCTTTGTGGAGAAGAAGGATCATACTGTGAGGATGTGTGTGGATTATCAACCTCTCAATGCAGTCACCATCAAAAATAAATATCCTCTTCCTCAAATTGATATTTTATTTAATCAACTAGCTGGTGCTCAAGTTTTCTCCAAAATTGATCTTAGATTGGGTTATCATCAAATCAAAATTCGGAAGGGAAATATCCCAAAGACCGCCTTCACTATTCAATATGGTTCATATGAATACACGGTGATGTCGTTTGGTCTTACCAATGCACCAGTGTATTTCATGTACTTGATAAATTCAATATTCTTTGAAGAGCTCGACATATCTGTGGTGATCTTTATTGATGATATCCTTATTTTCTCCAAGAATGAAGAATATCATGGTGAACATCTCCGAGTGGTTCTAGAGAAGCTCCGTAAAAACCGTCTCTATGCCAAATTCTCGAAATGTGAATTTTGGTTAAAGGAGGTATCTTTTCTTGGTCATGTCCTTTCAGAGAAGGGTGTTGTTGTAGATCCAAGTAAAGTGAAAGACGTTCTCAGTTGGAAGCAGGCCTAGAATATTACTGACATTCCAAGCTTCCTTGAACTTGCGGGTTATTACTGCCAGTTCATTGAAAATTTTTCTTAGGTTGCTAAGCCCATGACTGAGCTCTTAAGGAAAGATGCCAAATTTGTGTGGTCTGAAGAGTGTGAACAAGCATTCCAAACTTTGAAGACCCTTCTCACTACAACACTAATTCTTGTTCAACCGGATATCACTAAAAGTTTTGATGTCTATTGTGATGCTTCTCGCATTGGTCTCGGTTGTGTGCTTATGCAAGAAGGCCGAGTCATTGCATATGCCTCTCAGCAATTGAAGCATCATGAGGAAAATTATCCAACTCATGTTGGAGCTTACCGCAGTTGTGCATGCTCTAAAGATTTGGCGCCATTATCTTCTTGGAAACCATTGCAATATTTATACTGATCACAAAAGCCTCAAGTATATTTTCACCCAACCCAATCTGGACATGAGGCAACAAATATGGCTTGAATTGATCAAAGATTACAATATGGAAGTTCTTATCATCCATGCAATGTGAATGTTGTTGCCAATGCCTTGAGTCGGAAAGCTCATTGTCATTGCATCTCTTTATTTATAAACCAACCCTCCGATCTTTCTTGCAAGAATTTCTGGAAGCTTGATTATAAGAGACTGGAAAATGGATCCCTCACTAATATTCAGCTCACTTCTAGTCTTCTTAGTGAAATTAAAGAAGCTCAACAAAATAATAAAGGCATGATCTGAATTAGGGAGAAAATGAAAGAAGGTAAGGCAAAATGTTTCCTATTGGATGAGCATGGTGTTCTATGGTTCAGAACTCGTCTTTTGGTTCCAAAAGTTTCTGAACTTAGAAAGAAAATTCTTGATGAAGCTCATGAGTCAATGTTCTCTATCCACCCGGGGAGCACCAAAATGTACAATGATCTCAAGCAACAATTTTGGTGGACAAGAATGAAGAGATAAATTGCTTGGTATGTATCTGAGTGTGATGTGTGTCAGCGAGTTAAAGCTGAACATCTCAAGCCAGCCAGTACACTTCAACCTTTACCCGTTTGCCAAGGACTTCTCAAGGTTATGACTCTATTTGGGTCATTGTAAACCGACCAACCAAATCTGCACATTTTCTTTCGGTCAAGACTAACTATCGAGTGGAGAAGTATGTTGAGCTTTATCTTTCCTGGATTTTGTGTCTTCATGGTGTTTCGGTAAGGATTATTTCAGATCATGGTTCACAATTTGTCTCTTAGTTTTGACAACATCTTCACGTGGCCATGAATACCAATTTGCTCCAAAGCTGCGCATATCATCCCCAAACCAGAGGACAAGCTGAAAGAGTGAACCAAGTGTTAGAAGACATGCTTCGAGCATGTGCACTCATATATGAGAAGAAATGGGATGTATGCCTACCCTTTGCAGAATTTTCATATAACAATAGTTATCAAGCTAGCATCCAAATGTCTCCATATGAGGCACTTTATGTTGCCGAACTCCTTTCAATTGGTCCGAATCGGGTGAACAACCATATTTTGGACCAGATATTGTTCTAGAAGCTGAAGAAATGGTCAAGACCATTCAAGAAAGGTTACAGTCAGCTCAATCCCGTCAAAAGCATTAGGCCAATCATCGTCGTTGGGCACTTGAATTTGAAATTGGTGATCATGTCTATCTCAAGGTTCCCTCTTTAAAGGTTTAAAAAGGTTCCAAGTAAACGGAAAATTGGCTCCTCGATATATTGGTCCTTTTTGCATCATAGGAAAAAGAGGAAAAGTGGCATACCAATTGGAACTCCATCCAACTCTCTCCAATATTCATGACGTGTTCCTTGTCTCTCAACTCAAGAAATGCCTTCGAGTTCCAACTGAACTGAAGAATCTTGATGAACTTGCGCTTACACCTGATCTCTCATATAAAGAACATCCGATTAGAATTCCAGATGAAGCTGAAAGGAAGACTCATAATCAAACCACAAAATTCTTGAACGTTGCAATAGAGTGGCCATACCGAAAGAGAAGCGACTTTGGAGCGAGAGGATGAACTTAGAGCTAACTATCCTGAGTTATTTTTAGTTTCTTATGGTATGAAGATCTTGCCAAAAATCTGAGGCTTATTCTTTGCACCCTTTTTATATTAAAAAATATCCTTGTTCTTACTTGCATCAAATTCAAAGCTATCAAGTTTGAGATGTCCACTCTATGATCATTGCTTCCTTTGGATACCTCCTTTCCAATATTCTTGTTTTCTCTCTATGCCATACTAATGAACTGAAAATTGGAATGGTATGGAATTTAGAGAAAAGCCTCATTTCAGTTTTGGCAATGAACTCCTATCGTTATCCAGTTTGGTCTTGGTCAATATGGTGTTTTCCCCTTCCATGTATGACTGGTTTATCCCCTTCTCTCATATCAAAATCTTGACACTTTTCCAATCATTTTCACTCTATATTTTAAAATCCAAGTGAATCTCAGGACGAGATTCTTTTATGGGGGGGGGGGGGGGGGAGATCTTGTAACATTCCAAATCCTAATGACATGTTACTGGACATGATCATTCATTTTCATTACATAAGCATTTCATACAAGTTTGAATTTAATTCAAATTTTGGCCAAAATTCATGTTTTGTGAAGGAACTCAAAATTTTTGAATGCAACCTTATGCCAAACAAAATTTCTGGGTGAACCTCACATGATGGCTTGAATTTACATGATTTTTACCGAATTTTTAGGCAATGTCTTTATGCCTTAAAAATTCAACCTATCCTTGAAATGTGTCTGTGGTATGTATATACCAGGGATACCTCGCCACTTGGATATATTGCCGAGTGGGCTAGGGTCCAACAAAGATGAAGACCCATGAAGATAACTATTCGGATTGTTACTTGGAGTACACGACAAGTCAATATTAGAGATAGAAAGTTAGATAGAGTCATAGTCGGAGATCATGTTATAACCGACTAAGACACTTACCATGTAACCCTGCCCCCCGAATATATAAGGAGGGGCAGGGGCTCTTTTGGAGGGATCCATCCCAAATAATACACTACAGAACACAGGGCGCAGGGTTGTTATCCTCCGGGAGGCCCGAACCTATCTAAACCTTGCATCTTGTGTGTCCATTGGTCTTTCATACTCATACACAAACTTAGATCTACTATCGAGAATATCTCTCGACAGTTGGCGCGCCAGGAAGGGGCAGCGTTGAGTGTAGCTTCGTCGAAATCGATGGCTTTCGTCGACATCAAGTTTCACCCGGGAGACAAGATCTGCTTTAGCACTGTTAGTCTCATCACCGACCAGCACGGGAACCTCATCAAGCGTGAGGGCACGGCCTACTTAGATGCTGCCTCGACCGACCAGAGCAATCCGGCTGGCCGACTCCCGCTCGGCCTCAACAACGCGGCAATAGCTTTCCAGGCGGAAACCCTTCCGGGCGGCAACTCAACGTTGTCCGCAATACCCCGATTGGCAACCTTGGTCAATTCGGGTTATACTACGGTTGATCTCCCGGCTCGTCACATGGACCAGTCCGACGAAGATCCCAAATTTTTCGACGAATCAAGATTCATCGCAGCAATCGGTCTCGAAAGTGAGTCACTCTTGGACTTGATTGAAGAGCTGAGTGATTCAGAGAGTTGTTCCTCTTATTTCCACGAGGTATTCATGGTAGCACCTGCAGCTCAGGGGCAAGTAGACGGCGAAACATCGGCGGATGCTGCCGTGCGCGGTACTGCGCCGCGTGTAGACGGACATGAAACCGACCTCGAAGACGGTGATCCAGACGCCGCCACCCCCTCGCTTCGAAGACCGGACGCTCAGCAGAGACCCCGAGTCGTGCAAAACTTAGATATGGGAGACCTCACCTTAAAACTTGATGGTGAGGACATCTTCAAGACCCCACAACACAACATTACGGCTGCGGCAACTCTCCTGCAAACAATAGAGCCCCTGCTCCAAGTCTCCCCAGAGTTGACACCTCAGGTCAACCATTTGAAAGCGCATATCAGGGCCGCGGCTGTACTGGGGATGCATGCGGCATGTTCCACGCCGACTAAATCAGTCTCTGGAGCCGCTAGTTCTTTGCCCAGGGAGGATAGAAGAGACCGACAGTGCTCCAACCGGGAGGCAACCCCGCCTACTGTTCCCAGCGTAGGCCTATTGCAGAGTACCATGATCGACATCTGAGTGCCAACCTGCGCAAGGGCATACCACCACGTGATGCGCGGGTTCGGTTGGACAACAGATACCGAGAGCGCGACGATGCGGCCCGTCGAGAGTATGAAGATGAACGACATCGGCGCGGTTATGTCGACTATGAGCATGACAATAGACGGCAGCCATATTTAGAAGATCATTACCACGATCGACGGGACGAGGGCCGCCACGATGATAGATATTACCGAGAGTCCGGCCGCGAACGAGAACGTACTCCGGCCGCCGATGATTATGACGAGGAGGCTGGCATCCGAGCCTTCACTCGGGAACCTCGAACCGTCAGCTGGCCGGTCGGCTTCAAGCCAGTCGGCATTGAGAAGTATGACGGCAAGATGGACCCGCGTGACTGGCTTCACATCTATTCGATAGCCATACGAGGTCTCGGCGGTGATAGCTTTGTCATGGCCAACTACTTGCATGTGTGCTTAGCCCCAGCAGCAAGAACTTGGCTCACTAATCTGCCTGATAACTCTATCACCTCCTGGGTAGATCTTTGTCGGCAGTTCATGGAAAATTTTCAAGCCACCTTCGACAGACCAGGGAATCAGTGGAAACTCAGCCGGATCAAGCAGCGAGACCGGGAGCCTCTTCGAGAGTACATCCAACGCTTCTACCGAGTCAAAAATACCATCCCTAACATCTCGGATCCTCAGGTTGTCGCCGCCTTTCAGGGAGGACTCCGCGACGATGACCTAATAAAGAAGATTGGAAGGTTGGATGCCGCCGGCAGACTGTCAGCCAAAGAATTATTCACTACGGTCGACAAATATGCTACTGGCAATTCGGCACTATTTCAGGTTTGCCAGTTCTAGGAGGTGACCCTGAGGAACCAGTCGGGTCCATCCGATTACGCAAGGACGGCGATAGGAAGCACAAGCAAGACCAAACGGTGGCCACCACCGAGCGCCCGACCAGGAGGAAAGTAGTCACTTAGGATGACTTCGATAAGATGCTCGATGGCCCTTGCCTGCTACATGATGGAGCTCATAAAGCCAGGGAATATTTCAAGCTGAAAAATTTTACCCATCACGCCTTGAAGGTCTGCAAAGAACGCCCCTGGATCCCCAATGGTGGCAAAAAGGATTCAGACAAGGACAACCAAGACGAGGACAAGGAGGACTTCCAAGACCCCGAACGCGAGGTCAATTACATCCATGGCCGGTCTACGGCCGACTCGAAGCGTCAGCAGAAGGTCCTCTACAGAGAGGTCCACTCGGTCTCACCAGTGGTACCTCAATATTTGTGATGGTCAGAGGTTCCAATTACTTTTGATCGGTCCAACCATCCGGATCACATCCCCAGGCCTGGGAAATATCCCTTAGTGCTAACGCCGACTGTTAACCGAGTTTGGCTAAATTGGGTACTCGTAGCTGGTGGTAGCAGCCTGGACATCCTTTTTGTGAAAACCTTCAAGGAGCTTGGCATACCTTTGACGAAACTCAAGCCGAGTCGATCGCCATTTCATGGTGTGATCCCGGGCATGCAAACAGTCCCTCTAGGACAAATCACTTTGCCCGTGAATTTTGGCACTCGGGAAAACTACAGGACGGAGCGAGTTACCTTCGAGGTCGCCAACCTCGACTCTACGTATCACGCCATTATAGGATGGCCAGCCATCACTAAATTCATGGTGGTACCTCATTATCCTTATATGATGATGAAGCTGCCAGGACCAAACGGTGTCATATCAATCCACTCGGATGTGCGGACTTCATATGATTGCGACAACGGCAGTTATGAGTTGACCGAGAAGATGGTAGCAGCATTGGAGCTGGCCAAGCTAAAGGAAGCAATTGCAACAGCGGAGGAGGCCACGCTTGACCCTGCTCCAAAGAAAACGATGAAGACTGCAGTACAGGTGGACGCCGTGGAGTCCAAGAAGATTAGCCTAGATGACAATAATGTATCTAAGACCACCAATATTAGGGTCAATTTAGGAGATAAATAGGAAAGTGCGCTCATCCTTTTTCTTAGAAATAATAAAGATATATTTGCACGGAAACCTTCTGATATGCCAGGTGTTCCAAGGGAAAAGGTTGAGCACAAACTTCACATTCGCGAAAACGCCAAGCCAGTAAGACAACGGCTTAGACTATTCTCGCAAGACCGAAAGGATGCAATTAGGAAAGAAATTGGCCGACTGCTGGCAGCCTTTTTCATCAAAGAAGTTTTTCACCCCGACTGGTTGGCTAACCCAGTTCTGGTGCGGAAGAAGAATAAGGAGTGGCGGATGTGTGTGGACTACACCGGCCTTAACCAAGCTTGTCCAAAAGATCCGTTCACTCTCCCACGAATTGATCAAGTGGTCGATTTGACGGCTGGATGTGCTTTGTTGTGCTTCTTAGATGTCTATTCAGGGTACCATCAGATTCCCTTAAACCAATCTGACCAGCTTAAAACCTCGTTCATCACGCTGTTCAGAGCCTTCTGTTATACAACAATGCCCTTTGGCCTGAAAAATGTTGGCGCCACCTACCAGCGGACCATGCAGCGATGTTTGCACAACCAGATAGGAAGGAATATCGAGGCTTACGTTGACGTGGTAGTCAAGACTCGGCTCTCCACCGACTTAATATCCGACCTAGATGAAACATTCGACAACCTTCAGAAATACAACATAAAGTTAAATCCGGAAAAATGCGTCTTTGGGGTCCCATCAGGAAAATTACTTGGTTTTTTGGTATCACACAGAGGGATTGAAGCTAATCCAGAAAAGGTAAATGCCATATTATGAATGGGACCTCCACACTCGCAAAAAGACATTCAAAAGCTCACCGGTTGTATAGCTTTGCTCAGTTGGTTTGTATCTCGGCTCGGCGTCCGAGGCTTACCCTTCTTTCGATTACTCAAGAAGCAAGGATCATTCATCTGGACTGACGATGCACAGAAAGATTTTGATGATTTTAAGGCTTTTATTAGTCGTCCTCTAGTCTTAACTCCCCCGGAGCCAAAGGAACTTTTGCAGCTGTATATTTCCGCAACCAAACACGTAGTCAGTACTGTGCTGGCGGTGGAGCGGGCGGAAGATGGCAAGGCTCAAAAGGTGCAACGACCAGTATATTTCATCAGTGAAGTCTTATCAGAATCCAAGGTACGGTACTTCTAGCTTTAGAAATTAATTTATGCATTATTGATGACATCTAGGAAGTTGAAGCATTACTTTAAGGATCATCCAATTGAGGTTCACACGTCGTTCGGCCTAGGCGAATTGCTTCACAACAGAGATGCCACTGGGAAAATCGCCAAATGGGCTATTGAGCTTCAATCATATGATATCACCTTTAAGTCACGTGATTCGATAAAAGGTCAAGCTTTGTCGGACTTTGTCGCCGAGTGGACAGAATGTGAGTTACCTCCTGACTCACAAGAATTATGCTATTGGAAGATGGCGTTTGAAGGCTCCTTACAACTAGAAGGCGCCGGAGCAGGAGTCATACTGGTATCTCCTGACGGAGCCAAGTTGCGGTACGTTCTTCGAATGCACTTTCGTGCCTCTAACAATGCTGCAGAGTATGAGGCGCTGCTACATGGACTTCGAACGGCTATCTCACTCGGCGTCCAAAGGATAAGTGTCTCTGGTGACTCGGCACTAGTTATAAATCAAGTAACGAAGGAGTGGTGTTGTTCCCACGAAAGCATGACAGCCTACTGCATCGAAGTTCGGAAGTTCGAAGACAAGTTTGATGGCATTGAGTATAAACACGTCCTGCGAAAGTACAATGAAGAAGCGGATGAACTGGCCAAACTTGGGTCTAGCAGATTTAAAATACCCGACGGAGTATTCCTTGATGATCTGCATAAGCCATCTGTACTAACCCAGCAAACTATGGAGCAGTCGGCACTAAAGGCGGGGGTAGCACCGCATGTAGCTGTCGTTGAGGTAGATTGGCGAACTCTCTTTATTGATTATCTAGATCATGATATATTACCGACCGACAAACACGAAGCCCTCTGGATTATTCGCAAGTCACGTTCATATCATATAGTTGACCATCACCTGTACAAGCAAAGCCCACATGGAGTACTGATGAAATGCTTGTCTCAGGTTGAAGGCATAGCTATATTAGGAAACATCCACATTGGCATTTGTGGGAATCACGTAGGCTCATCCACAATTGCGGCCAAAGCAATGAGGCAAGGGTTTTATTGGCCGATCGTCGGCGCTGATACCAAGGAAATTGTCCGAAAGTGTGAAGGTTGTCAGTTCTTTGCTCGTCAGATGCACGTACCTCCTATAGAGTTTCAAAATATACCAATAACTTGGCCGTTTTTAGTGTGGGGTTTAGACATTGTCGGACCTTTCATGAAAGCTCAAGGGGGTTTTACTCACCTTTTTGTAGCAGTGGACAAGTTTTCTAAATGGGTCGAAGCAAAGCCAGTCGGTAAGATTTCGACAAAGAAGGCCATTGAGTTTATGACCTAAATAGTCACTCAGTTTGGTGCCCCTCACAAGATAATCACTGACAACGGTACTCAATTCACAACAGAGGAGTTTAAAGAGTTTGCGGGCCTCGGTTGCCCATCCACAGAGCAATGGTCAGGTTGAGAGAGCAAATGGCCTCCTACTTTCCGGAATTAAGCCTCGTATATTTGATCGATTGGAAAAATATGCTCGACGATGGGTTCGAGAATTACCATATGTGTTGTGGGGGCTTAGAACCAACGTAAGTCGTGCCACCGGAAACTCTCCTTTTTCTCTGGTTTATGACTCAGAAGCCATGTTACCCACTGAGATTCTTTTTGCCTCCCCCCGTGTGGTAGCGTATGACGAAAAAACCTCGAACGACTATAGGTGTGACGACTTGTTATTGTTGGAGGAACAACGGGATGCCACTGTAATTCGGTCGGCAAAGTACCAGCAAAGTTTGCGATGTTATCACGATAAAAACGTTCGTACACGGGATTTTTCTGTCGGCGACCTTGTTTTGAAGCAAGTTCAGTCTAAGGTCGGCAAGCATAAGCTGTCGCCTCCATGGGAAGGACCTTTTATTATAAAGGAAATCACTCGGCTAGGCGCCTATCGATTGATGAATGAAGATGGATCGGACCTTCAAAGTTCCTGGAATGTTTCATAGCTACATCGTTTTTATACTTAGTAATTATAATTTATTGTATTTTTATTATTAAATATATATACACAATAGTTATGACATTTGATTTTGCAATTTATGAATTTTGTGAATAATTGTTGTTATTTACATCATGACTCAAATTCTGATACTTGGTATCACTCTAACTCGTGCATGTCGACCAAGCGGGTTACTTAGTCCCCAGGGTTCTTGCCGTCTGTTAGGGACCAAGGCAGTTCTCCTAATTCGCATATGCTTGACCGAGTGAGTTCTTAGTCTCCATGGTTCATATCGACTATTGGGAGCATTGTTTAGAGGGCTGACATGAGTTGTGTATTGGTTGTGAGTGTCTAACACGAGTTTATACAATACATATACGAAGCAGCGTGACACATAATTCATTACAATACTGGTAATGAATCTAGACCTTAGCGGTCTATCGAACATTGATTATATTACGATATCAGAGCGGTAACATAGTATGTTAAGCTCTATGATTTTTTACAATTTAGGTAAAGGATCTAGCTCTATCTGGTCGGCTAATATGTGAGTTGTTTTTTGCGCCTCAGCCACGAGAGCTTCACATTGTTCATTAGAGAAATCTTCATGAAAGCCTTCGGCTACCACATCTAACTCTATGTTGGCGATGTGGGACTTTGCAATTGCCAGAACCTGTGCGCCAGCTAGTTCTGCAACATGTCGAGCATGTTCTTTCAGTCGGTCGGGTGCTCCTTGTAGCCTCGTCAACAGGTCCTGACATCGAGGTGGTTTTTCTTCAGGATATATGTATTGGGCGACCACTTCTGCATCCTTCTGAAGAGCTGCAAGAGACCATCGAAGGTTTTCATCACCCTCTATAAATTTCTTCTGCAATAGCTCATAGGACCTCTTTGATCCTACAGGAGCACAATAATCATATATGTCCAGCACAATGGAACTCAATATCAAGATATTAGTTGAATAAACATTTACCTCTTAGGCGTTTCTCGGCTTCTATTTTCTCAGCCTCTAGGGTGGCGACTTTTTCCTTATAGTCTTCTTTTTACTTTTCAATTTTATTGAAGGCTTTTTGGAATTGGTTTAGCTCATCCACAGCCTTTTTGAAAATCTTCTCGGCTTTGATAACTTCGGTTTCCAGCTTTATGTTCCTTTCTTTCTGGCTTTTTATTATTTCTTCAGCGCCTGTTAATAACAACCATTTTAGTGCATAAATATACTCCTGTACATATAGGTAAATTCATTTTTACCTTCTGCTCTTTCCTTCCACAAATTTTTTTTTGTTGCATTGTTTCGAGATCGTCTTTAAGCTTTTTAAAATTTCTCTTGATCTCTGCCGAGTCCTGGATCTGCTTTTGTAACTCTTGATTTTCGGCCTTCAAAGTTTCAAGAGCTTGGGCAGATGACTCTAGTTCTCTTATGCGGCCTTCAAGACTTGCAATTTGCGCGGTTGCCTGGGCATCATGTTTTTGTTTCAGTTCCAGTGATCGCGACGCCTCTGTATGGACGAGGTTAAATGTTCATGTCACACAGATAACGTGTAAGGTATAAGCCATATTGGTGTCATACCTTGTAACTCAAATTGAAGTTCATCAACTTGAGATGAACGGGCTTTTAGCGCTACTGATAAGCGTCCTACTTCCAGTCTCTCTTTGGCAAGTTGGTCTTCTAAATCGACGGCTTTTGCACAATGCCTTTCGACAAGTTGTAGAAGCTTGTTCTTATTGGCCATATGAGTTTTCAGAGCCTGTAATAATGGCAAGTTATATGTTTGAAATTTCATAACCAGGAACGGTGATTATTATTGACAAAAAGGACGGAATACCTGGAAGGAATGATAGGCTTTTTCTGTTTGCTCTTCAAAATTTTTCAAATCCGCTTGCTCTGCCGACTCATCAAATCCGGTGATGGCAAATTGGCCACTATGATATATTGATCTAGTCAGCGTTGGCTGGTCTGCGGCACCTTCTCTTACCACTCGGTGAATAGGAGTCGGCATGACATTTTCCTCCAGACCGATTGGATATTCATATGTTGGCTCTGGCATAGATTCAAAAACCGGTGATGGCTCTTCGGGCTCTGTGGAGGCAGGAGTATCAGTACCCGTTGCCATCTCAGACGTATTCAGGTCCGGGATGTTGGGTGATTTAGCTTGGTTATCTTCTGGCTGAGTGGATTCGGGTGCACCTTTTTCACTCGGTTTCTTTGCCGAGTGGTCTGAGACATCATCTTTGGATGACTCGGCCTGTGGTGTCTCCTGGGCTTTTTCGGGAATTGGACTTTGTGCCGGAGCTTCTTCAAAAGACGACCGCCCTGACGACCTACCAATTTGACAAAACTTACATATTTCAATCAAATGGATATTTAAGCTTTAAGTTATATTGACAAAACTTACATATTTCAATCAAATGGATATTTAAGCGTTTGAATTTAATGCCTGACACTCTTGGTGGTGGGCTGGTTGGCCTTGGGGCGCCTGTCATGTCTGGCGTCGTCTCATGGGTGCTTGTCTTGCTAGTTTCACTCGGCTGATTTTGTCCTTCATCATCCATGGCTCGCCAAGTGGTGGAGGTTTTCTCTGGAGTTTTCTTCTTTGCCTCCGCTTGAAGTCTGGCTACTCTTTCAGCCCGCGATTCTTCTTCATCAGAATCTTCAATATGTGCCTTTCAGCGCTTGGGAGCTGATGGTTGAGTGGGAGATTTCTTTTGCGGCATCGGCGGCAGAAGGGGGTTGGACACGTATACATCAAGATTCTGCAATATAAGTTGTGTATTATTCATTGCTGAACATAATGCATGAAGTATTGAATTTTTACGCACAGAAGTGGATAACTTACTGGACTCCTGCCAGTCTTGGAATGATGTCCACATTTCGCACTACCTGGAGTCCAACCAAGTAGTGAAGAAAATATGTTTTCCAGCCGCAATGTTAATTCCCTTTCTGACAATGTTTCTGGCACTTCCATGGTGGGGTCTGAACCTAGTTCGAACTTCCATCCAGGAACATGATGTTTTTTAATAGGCTGCACGCGGTGATATATGAAGCTTGCGGCAACATGTACGCCAGTGTAACCTTGGGACTTGAGATAGGCAATGTGTTCTAATATGGCATCAACTTGTGACTTTTTGTTTGGATGGGCCTTTGCTGACCACTCAGGTCGTGGCTTGGGGGCTTCGGCCGTATTCTCTGACAAAGGTGGAGTATGGTTTCCATGGTAAAACCAGTCCGCGTGCCAAACTTTGTTTGTTGATGGAAGTGGTACATCAATGTATTTGGATTTATTCCTAAGTTGGAATCCGGCCCCTTCTATAACATTATTGTTGTTTGATTTCAAGACACACAGTTCTTTGATGGTATCAAAATGAGGATAAATCCCCAAGAACACCTCACATAGGTGGATGAAGATAGCAATATATAAGATGGAATTTGGATTCAGATTGACAAGATTGATGCCATAGAAGAACAGGAGACCGCGAAAGAAGTCGCAACAAGGGATCCCAAATCCACGATAGAAAAAGGAGGAGAAAACCGTGATTTGGTTGACAGGAGGTTGAGGAAATTTCTGACCTATGGCCTCGATCCATTCTCCGGTCTGATCATCCTGCAACATGCCGTCAATCACCAATCTGTTGATTTTCTCTGAATCCATGGTTGACACGGGGAACTCCTTGATGGCGGCGGGGATGTCGAAGATTGGCTCTTCTTCCTCACCCTTCTCAGGGGAAGATTGCTTCTGGGATTGTGCCTTATAGCTTTGGCGGGTGCGCTTTGGGGCCATCGCTCTTGTTCGAGTGCGGTGGAAGCAACTGCGTGGAGCCTTGGGGCGGAAATGGACTCTTGAGATCTAGGGTTTGTGTGTGCAAGAAGGCGGCGGCGGCAAAATGAGGAAGAAGGGGTGCGGCTGTTTGGAGGCCCTTTTTATAGGGTCTAGATGACCTATTGGGCCGAGGCTTTTCATAATTTGTTAAGTCCAGTTTTGTTAATCGGATTATTGCAGTTTCAGCCTTGGAAATTGTACCTTTTGAGATTTCATGATAAATCACTCGGATTATTACAGTTTTTAGCCTTGGAAATTGTACGTTTCGAGATTTCATGATAAATCATTCAGATTATTACAATTTCAGCCTTGGAAATTGTACCTTCTGAGATTTCGTGATAAATCACTCGAATTACTGTAGCTTTAGCCTTGGAAATGGTACCTTCCGACATTGCGCGGTAAATCATTCGGATTATCCCGGCACCAATCATGGGGGTTGTGTTTCCGTGTTCTATTAATACTATTGATACATCACCAATCTTAGGGGCTATGACAATTGAAATTTGTCGTTAATCATTCGGATTAAGGGCATTTTAGCCTTGGGGACATAAATATTAAATTGGTGATGAATCACTCGGTGAGTAAGAGAAATGTGCTAAATATGGAGTTTGCTAAGGCAAAATTGAAAGATTCAGACCTCATTATTAAAGAGGGACAAGGTTAATTGGATATTTTTTGATAACTCAAAAGTTGCTTCGGTATAGCCTTAACAATCTTTTGAGTTGGGGGCTACATGCATAGGCTATATCTTTTTTAGTGATTTATGAATAAGAGTTAATAGAAAAAGCACTTCCCAATTTCATAAGATGTCGAGGCAAACCAAGACGACAGTTCAATACGGAAAGTGCTTGGGGGCTACTGTGGTATGTATCTATCAGGAATACCTCGCCACTCGGATATATTACCGAGTGGACCAGGGTCCAATAAAGATGAAGACCCATGAAGATAACTATTCGGATTGTTATTTGGAGTACACGACAAGTCAATATTAGAGATAGAAAGTTAGAGATAGAGTCATAGTCGGAGATGATGTTGTAACCGACTAAGACACTTACCATGTAACCCTGCCCCCCGAATATATAAGGAGGGGCAGGGGCTCTTTTGGAGGGATCCATCCTAAATAGTACACTACAGAACATAGGACGTAGGGTTGTTATCCTCCGAGAGGCCCGAACCTGTCTAAACCTTGCGTCTTGTGTGTCCATTGATCATTCATACTCATACGGATACCTAGATCTACTATCGAGAATATCTCTCGATAGTGTCAAATTTAAAGAATTTAAATTCTTTTTCTACAAGTCCTTATCATGATTTTTCAATCAAAACGGATGCTCTGATCCTTGATCTTTCATCACAAAAATTGACACGATTTTTGGAAGTCTATACGTATTGTCAATCCTTGATCAAAGTTGAGAAGAATAAAAATAAGAAAAAAGAAAAAGGAATGTGACTCCACCTGTCATTCTGTTTCCTCTCTTCTTCTACCTCCAGACAAGAGGAAGAACTCCTGTGACGTGTGGCCATTGGTGTGGCACCGCCTCCCCAACCCCATCCATCGCCGCGAGGTGCCGTGAGACCTCCCTCTCACTATCCTAAGGCTCCCACAGCTGTATCCATCCATTTTTCCATTGGACTAGAGATCAAAACTACTCATCTTCCTTGCTTCTCTGTCTTCTATTTCTTTCATTCTTTTCCCCATTGAAGGCAAGAGAAGAGAGGAAGCCTCATCGTCCCCGTCGCCGAAAATCGAAGTAGAAGGCCTCCCCAAGCTCATCCACGACCTCCTCGAGTCTCTTCGATGGCCGGAGGGCGAAGCATTATGTTCTTATCCTCCAACTCCGATGAACTTTCTCCATTGATGGCCTCAACATCAATAACCCTAGGTCAAGCCTTTCCTAACATTGTTGAATCCGCTCGGGATATTCTTGCAACAAGGTAAGGCTTCTCAACCTATTCCCTTCTCTTTCCTTGCAAATGTTGACCTCTATTGCATCCCTCACCATTGAGAACTCCATTTTTGAGCATGGCCACGACCTTCCATCGGACATATACTTTGATCATCGGACATGTCTTACGCCATCAGACAAGTTCGACGATCCAGGTTGCCAAGCTCTTTGGAGTCCGATGAAATCATCGGACTTGTCCTATGCATCAGACAAGTGTTGTCATGTTTTTTTAGTCAACTTCCAAAATTCATAGAAAAATCATTCAAACTCCGTGTTTCAGGAAACTTGTTTGTTTAGATCCGTATGGAAGTACTCTATCAAGGAGAAATACTAATCATCAAAATTTTCTTCCATAAAATTAAGTTTTTAATAATCTTTGATTAGTGTCCAGATTTAAGTATACTAGACCTAATTAATTTTAGCTAAAGCTTTTCTAATCCAATGACCATGATTATTGTTGCATTGCAATCCTAATTCATTGCACAACATGTCTAATATTTGTCATATTATTTGCACCGCATTTAGTCACCATTTCATGTCATTCTTTTGGTGTATTATGTATTTACTAGGAGTTGAGGAACCAGAGGGTGACGCTGGTGGTGTTGAGAGTGGTGCTAATACGGAGACTATGAGTGAGATATCCGCAGCTCAAGGTAAGCATCTATGTATATCTTAAACTATTTTGGATGAGTCTAAATGAATACGCTTGAGTCAATTGACCTATTGCTTTAGTTGGACACTAAGTTAAATGTCGTATGCTACTTGTTGCATTACCTTCCTTGCTTATTGTTTTACCTCTTATCCTTGTAACCAAGTTGGGTAGGTCCAAATGTTGGGATAATCATAATTGCTTAGTGATGCTTTATCTTAATGTGGTAGAAGACGAACGGTGGAAGGTCACCGACGTTTACATGACATAGGTGGATACTTGAGATTATTGATCATGTCTTGCTGAAAATATTAATGATGGTTATAAACTAGATAGATGGGAAATTTTTGATAGTTTGTAAATAAACCTTGGCATATAATCATACATACCACAACTGACATATGGGTAGGCAAGTCTCACTCCTTATCTAGCTGCGACCATTTGACTTGCGAGTTCGGGGACTGATGAAGGAGCTAGGGATGACCCCCGAGGGCCTAATGCGACCAGCTCGCCTTAACCCGACATATGTCAAATGGTCAAAGCGTATTTGGAAGGGTTGCCACAATGAATTACTCCTTATGACCTACGGGTCGTATGGACGGTGGTCTTTGTTGCATGTGGGTAAAGTTGTACAACCCCTGCAAGGTGTAAAATTAATTCGAATTATTGCAGTCTCGGTTATGACCATGCCTTGGGGCGTCTCCATTCATCATGATTATTTTTTTTATAGGATGTGGTTTTGGAGATGGAAAGAAATATGAACTACTAGTACTTTTACTTATGCAATGGGATAGTTTTCTGTAGGTGTCGCACTTTAGTTTCACTTATGTTAAATAGTATTGCAAGTTTTCACTTAAAAATTATTAATGACTTTTATGCACTTGTCATCCTAATTGTTTTATTCTTGTCGAAAGCCAAATGCATATTCCGTTGGTTGAGAGCTATATGACTCTTTGTGTAAGTCTTGCTGAGTACCTTCGTACTCACGATGCTATTTGTTGAGTTTTGCAGGTAAGGATGAGTATGTTTATGGCTATTTCTATCCCGCTACCGGTGGGAGTGAGGGACATGGGTAGTTGATGGCCGGGCATGTGATTTGGAATAGTGGAACATCGTCGTCTTTTATTTTCTAATTTCGCTGTGTAAAACTCTTATACAAGGATCAAACCCTTATAACTATGTCCTTGTTCATGCTAAGGTTGTTGTGCATTTAGCATGTGAGCTCTAAACTCCCTTTTGATGAAAACATGACTAATAAAGAAGATTTGTAATATAATATATTACGTTTGCTCTCTCATTAATTCTTGTGATGAAGATGGTTACCAATGTGGCTTAGCGGTATACTCATTGATCTTAGGCGTTGTTGTGCGTGTCGGAGAATATCGGAGTTACACATATTATAATTAAATATTGTTGTGTTGGTTATTTAGAATGGGCTACGACACATGGTATGTCAAGTGGTCGCCGCGTGTCAATATTCATTCTATAGTTAACCAATGTATTTAGCCATAATATTCATCCTATTGTTATGTTGGTTGCTTAGAATAGGCTGCAACATGTGATGTGCCAAGTGGTCGATTGAGTTTTATTATAAATCTATATTTAATATTTCTAATTTAATTTTAATATTAAATAAAAACGGGTTTAAAATTTAGAGAGCAACAGACTAACACACCCTAAGTCAAAATATAACCCCAATGTGACGGATAGTAGTATAAAGAAACAAAAGGAAAAAAAACGAAGAAGCTACGGAAGCAACGCTCAAGAAGCCAGAGGCAGGACTTGTCCCTTTCTGCGCTGCGTGCGCCTGCCGGCTCATCGTTCCAGGGTCCAACGAAACGACCGAAGCGAGCACACACCACCTGGCCGACCCATCACGCTCGGTCCCCGAGCGCGCTCCTCTGTCCACCGGTCATTCTCATGCCCCGCCCAGCTCCCCCAGCTACACGGGGACCGACGAGCCGACTGCCGACGATTTGGATCCCAGCGAGGGGTGGGGCGGTGAGTGGGGAGGCGCGCCATCAAAATTGATTACGGAGTCTACGAAGCGGGGCCACCACCAGCAGCACTGTCCCCGGAATCGAAGCCGAGGCGTCGCGGCCGCTGCTGGCTCACTGGCGCTGCGCACATCACGTGACGGCCGGCCACGCTGGGCGCTCGCGGAACGAGGTGGCCCGTTGTGTTGTGTGCTTGGGCCTTGGGGAGAGGACGCAGCCAGCCGAGGAGAGCCGGTCACTGACCGGTGCACTGCGCGGCGTGCAGTTGGCGCCGATGAGACGTGGACGCCTGGCCATCTCGTGGGTCGGGAATCGCGGCTTTTCTTTCTTTATTACTCGTGCAGGCGTGCCTGGTCTGTGGTCTCGGATGGAGGTGAAGAAATTCACGGTTTTATTTTTCCCGCTGTGCGTCCATCCCAGTCTCCCGTTCTGCGCGCTCGAAATATCTGCAGAGATGATGTGACTCACGGTATTGGTACTGCAAATTATGACTGTCATTTTGATGGAACAAAGAAAATATGTACAGTAGGAGATGGAAGCCACAATGTGAAAAATGAAAATAAATTTCTCTGGCCATCGACATTTGAATTTCCATGCATTTATTGTGATAAAATCGTTCCATTGGTATTTTGGGAACAATTCCTTTTAGAAACTCTAGTACAACATTTTATAAGAATGAACATATTAGAGATATTGTACCATATTTAGATAGACTAATGGATCATACTTAATCTTTTTATAACCTAAATTGTTGTATAAGTATTGGCCTCTATAGGTCCTATAAATACAACTCACCCAGGCACGTTAGAGCGCCCACAATGGGATCGAGTCCCCAACCATTACACCATTGAATTTAAGCACCGGTGCTTGGTTTTCCTTCTTCTCCACAGTAGAGGCATCGGTGCTTCATCCAAAAAGTTGACCCCACAAATAAATAAACCAAGAGAGAGCTATAAACAGGCACAGGGTGAATGTTGATTCACCGATGCCAAGTTTTTGAGTTGAGGCACCGGTGATTGCAGTGGTAGGCATTAGTGCTTGAAAGGAAAAAGTGAGAAAAAATTGTTTCAAGCACCAACCACTGTGGGTGCTCTTATGCCTTGAGGTGTTCTGCATATTTCCACATGGTATAGAGCCTATTTTTTATCCCAACCGTCCTCCCTGCTTTCGTCTAAAGATGCACGTCCCCGTCAAGCTCGAGCTCCTCAACCCCAATTTCACAAAGTGGTCCTCCTTCTTCCTTGCTCTCTACGGCAAGTTTGGCCTTACATCGCACATTGATGGCACTACGATGGCTCAGCCCACCAACCCCCATTGGCTCCAAGCCGACTGCGCCATGAAAAGTTGGCTCCTCATGATGGCTGCTGACGATGTCATCGACCTCGCCACCGAGTCCAATAAAGACGCGCGCGCTCTCTACCTCAAGATGCGCTCCTTGTTTCATGAAAACATGGAGTCACATGCCATCTTCCTCAGTCATGAGTTTCACTCCATGACCTAGGGTGATCTTTCTGTCAACGAGTACGCTCAACATATGAAGGTGCGGGTGCTCTTATGCCTTGCGGTGTTCTGCATATGTCCACATGGTATAGAGCCTATTTTTTATCCCAGCCGTCCTCCCTGCTTCCGTCTAAAGATGCACGACCCCGTCAAGCTCGAGCTCCTCAACCCCAACTTCACAAAGTGGTCCTCCTTCTTCCTTGCTCTCTGCGGAAAGTTTGACCTTACGCCACACATCAATGGCACCACGGTGGCTCAGCCCACCAACCCCCATTGGCTCCAAGCCGACTGCGCCGTGAAAAGTTGGTTTCTTATGACGACTGCTGACGATGTCATCAACCTCACCACCGAGCCCAACCAAGACGCGCGCTCTCTCTACCTCAAGATGCGCTCCTTGTTTCATGAAAACATGGAGTCGCGTGGCACCTTCCTCAGTCATGAGTTTCACTCCATGACCTAGGGCGATCTTTCCATCAACGAGTACGCTCAACGTATGAAGGTGCGGGTGCTCTTATGCCTTGAGGTGTTCTGCATATTTCCACATGGTATAGAGCCTATTTTTTATCCCAACCGTCCTCCCTGCTTCCGCCTAAAGATGCATGTCTCCGTCAAGCTCGAGCTCCTCAACCCCAACTTCACAAAGTGGTCCTCCTTCTTCCTTGCTCTCTGCGGCAAGTTTGGCCTTACGCCACACATCGATGGCTCCACGGTGGCTCAGCCCACCAACCCCCATTGGCTCCAAGCCGACTGCACCATGAAAAGTTGGCTCCTTATGACAACTGCTGACAATGTCATCGACCTCGCCACCGAGCCCAATTATCGAAGCTTGAGATCGGCAGTAAAACGTATAGGGCTGCGTCGAGACTAAGAACTATGATGATAACACAAGACGCCGAGTTATACGGGTTCGGACCCTCTCGATAAGAGTAAAAACCCTACGTCCTGTGTTCTGTGTGTTGTATTGATGTTTACGGAAAAAAACTTGTCCCCGATGTGGGATACTATGCCGCCTTATATATCTGGTCGGCAGGGGGGTATATGAAGTGTCCTAGTCGTAACCCCTTAGGATTTACATAGAAAGTCTATCTCTACATGCCTTGTGCTCCATGTTGAGTCGATCGGCTTCCTTGTTGATGAAATACCTGGTCGGCTACCGACTTAGTCTTGTATGAGGATACCCATAAGACAAGTATCCCACAACAGCCCTCGAGTGCTTCCTAATTTTGAACTTCAACTCTCAAATTGATCTTCAATATAAATCAGAAATTAGGAAGACCTCTTTATCGAAGTTCTTGATAGATCTGGTGCACCAATTAGGTGCACCTGATCAGGTGTAGCCCCTGACTCTTGTATAATTTGGAGACTTAACAAATAATGCAAGAGTCTAATTATATTAGCTCTTATTATTTTGTATATATTTTACTCAAACCATCAAGCTTGAGTCTAACAGACCTCTGGTCATCAAACTAGTAAGTTAACTTACAAAGCTTCAACCTTGCCGACCGATTATTAAATAGACCGAGTGATATTCATCAAGTCCGGGTGACTGGTCGGTCTGAACTTTATGATATCAATCATATTCAATTCATGTGGACCAATATGACATCAATCATATAACGGTACTAAGCTAAATGACATCAATCATAATACAACCCTTCCCTAATAATTAATCACTATAATTATCCATAAGTCCAATTTTGACAATTTGGTTATTGACTTCAATCAATACCATAACCTTTGAACTTATATCCATATGACCATCATGTCCTTTGCTATATGATCATCAAATCATATAGCTTTGATTAAATAATTTTCAAATACTTCTCATCAAAGAAGCCCCCGAGCTTTATTTCTCAAGGTCTTAGACCCAAATCATGTTTTAAGGCCCTTAATTAATCTTTGCCCAAGCAAAAGTTCGCCATCACTGTACGGCCCACCCTGGCCCATGGGACCCTTAGGTCAAAAAGCGGGAGTATAAAAGGCAGCGTCGAGTTGACTCTCAGTCCACGCCGCATTTGCGCACGAATCTTTCGTCTTCGTCGCGCCTCCTCTGTTCTTCACTCCTCAACTTTCCAGCTAGAGTTAGCACCGTCACTTTCGGCCGCCGCAGATCTCGCCGCGCTTAGCTCCCAAGCCTTTGCTAGGGTTCAGCATTTGATCCGCCACGCCCAAAACCATCATCGCCATGGGTCGCAAGAAGGTTTCCACCTCGATCCCTGCCACTCCCACTGCCGCTGCCGTGTCCTCCTCATCAGAGATCGACATCCTGGAGCAACTTCAGGAGTTTTCGAAGAGCAACCTTTCCCAGGCTGAGATGAATCAGATGGTGGTCGATGGCATCCTTCCAGTGCAAGTGCGGATCGACTGGAAGGTACCGCGTGAATCTTGCCCCATCCCTATTTATAAACAGATAGTTGTATTCCGCTCATTCTTCGAGCATGGCTTTGGAGTTCCCTGCTGCAGCTTCTTGCACGGACTCCTTTTCTTTTATGGGATTGAGCTTGTCAACCTCAATCCCAATTCTATTCTTCACATCACCATCTTCGTGCACATGTGCGAAGAATTTCTGGGAATCCTTCCCCATTTCAATCTATTCTGCCATCTGTTTGTCCTCCGTCTGCTGCCGACCAAGGACAACCAAGTAGCTATAGGCGGCGTTGGCTTCCAGTTGCGCAAGAAGGAGGCCTACATCAATGTGCCATTGAAGACCGGGAACAAGAACTGGAAGGATGAGTGGTTTTATGGCGACAACCCTCCCCCTGTTCTTGCCGATTTCACCGGTGCCAAGGCAATTCCTCTAGCGCAATGGACAGAGAAGCCCAATCCGATCGATCCTTGGGTGGTCACTCTGCTGAAAAAGATAGCCGACTTGAGGGCTGAAGGTATTGACGGAATTACCATCGTCAAGAGCTTCATAGTACGCAGAGTGCAGCCCCTGAAGCTACAGAGTCACCCAGCATGGAATTATGCCAATAATGACGAAACCAGGGAGGTGCCTGACCCACCGAATGGTGAGCTCCATAAGAAACGCCTGTCGAAAATGTTTGAAGGAGATATCCTTCAGGATGACTCGCTGATCAAGAAGGCGTATAACAAGGGCACTATGCGGGCCTGAGTAAGCCTCAGTCTGCTTTGAGCAATCCTTTATGTTCTTGTCTTGATGCCCTGCTTGATGTTTTGATTCTTATGCAGCTTCTAGATACTTATATTTCTCATCCTCCGCTCCCTCCAACTGATTCTGAGGGACCGTAATATGTTGAGAAGATGTAGCAGACCGGCACTGGAGGCTCCAGCTCTTCTGCAGGCGCTCGTCCTGACTCGGTCTCTACCCTACCTCCCCTCCAGTCGGCGAGTAAAGCAGACCATTAGGCGTCGACGACAATACATAGGAGATCAGGATGATGAGGAAGAGTTGCCGTCTGCTGACACTGGTCATCCCACCTCCACTCCTTCCGATCGACCTTCAAGCTAGTCGGAGCCCCCAAGCCAAACTCAGAGTGATGCTGGGAGGGTGGATTAGACAGACAAGGTAGAAAAATCTGCCCAGAAGAGGAAAGAGACTGATTTTTAGTCGACTTCTTCAAAGAAGAGGTTATGCCGAATCAAGCTCAAGAAGGCTCCTAGCTTATTCCTTTACCCTTATGCTCCTTATCTCTTATTGCCATCCATAACACATCTTAATCTCTTCCATATTCATTTTGATACTAGTCGGATGAGTGATTCTCAGAGTGCTCAAGAGTCCGGAGACACTCGGTCTGGACCTCCTCCTCGTCCGACTGATCTGCCCAATTCAGTCAGCAAGTCATCAAACATGCCGACCGAGGTGGATAAGCCAGTTGATAAGGCAATTCCTGCCCCCATTCCGGTGCCTATACCACAACCTGCTCCTACCGTCGTCCCTTCACCTCTTGATAAAGGTAAGGCGACATTATCTGTAGATTTACTTGGTCGGCCCGAGGTGGAGGATGTGGAAATCATTTATCAACATCGAGAAGCTAGCAAGGTACTTCAATACCCTGCTTTTGCTTTGTCTTTATCTTGCCTTTAAGCTTAACCCCTTTTTATATACAGAGAATGTATGCTCTCGTAGAGAGAAAACCGGCTAGGGTGGAATACCTTGAAGCTGAGACTTTCGGTATGCCCTAAACTCTTTGATCTTCAAATCTTTAAATAAGACTAACACTTTGCTGGTGTTTTGCTAGTTACCGGTCAGCAGCTCGCCAAAGCATAGAAGGAGATTGAAAAGCTGCAGACCGACCAGAGAGAGATGACTAAGGCCTTAAACCAAGGCCGTGAAGATTTAGTTGGTAAGATCACTCACCATCTTGTTTAAATAACCAACCACTCACTCTAGTGCTAAAGATTCAAATGTTTGTCTTTAGCTCATGACCAGAAGGTTGCCGACCTGGAGAAGTTGACTTCCAACCAGCAAAGGTTTGTCAATGCTTTGAGTACTGAGAAGGAAAACCTTTCCAAGTCAGTCGAGGACCAGAAGGCCGAGATCACTCGGCTACAGAAGGAGCTGAAGGAGGCTGATGCGAGGATAGAAGAAGCTAAGAGCACCTCCAAGTCCTTCAAATGTAAACTTGCCAGTAAGCCCTTCATTATTTCTCACATCTGCTTGATTCCTCTTTTGATCATACTGACCAACAAATTATCATTTACAGCTCTATCTTACGCCACTCGAAAGGCAATGGACTATGTTCATGCCGGCCGAGTGGAGCAGTCCGGCCATTCCTTGGAGTATTTGCTGGAGCATGTGTCAGAAGATATTGCTCATAACACTCGATGAGTGGCGACCGAGGCCGGGAGTCAGGTTCTGGCAATTTGCCAATCTTGGTCTCCCGCTCTGCCATTGGACAAAATCAAGGAGGGCTTCAACCCATACTTGACCGACGACCAATGCCAGCTGCTCTTGGATTCCATGCTGGAGACTTCCCGAGCTTTGGTCGACAATATAGAGATCAATCCAACCGTGCCTACTCCTCCAGCAACTCCTAAGGTTGTGCTACGAGCTAAATCTTCCTCGCCTTCATCTGAAGTTGCTGTGAAGGCACATGCGTTTGTTGAGCAAAGAATTGACAACCTTCACACGTCCGAACGACCCGGTGTGCATCTTCAACCGCCGTGGGCCAATAAAACCCTTGCCGAAAGGCTTTGCCAACCAAACTCTTGGAAGCTGCATGATTGCCACATATCCCGAAATGAATTTCTTCTACCAACTTCTGGCCTTCTGGTATCGAGATGGATCTCATCAAGATGTTTGATCCTCCTCTTTTATAGAGTTGGTCTCCCACTAACAAATACCCTCGGCATCGGGTCTCCAACCTCCGTTGCTTATTAGGATCCGAAGGCAGCGTTCCCTTGTCCAAATATTGGATGAGCGGGTCGCGCCAATCGGTCTCCATGTTGTCATCACCAACGAGATCAGTAACAACACTCATTAATACATCCGACCGAGAAGAAATCATGGGGGAATCCAGAGTGTGTAAGAAAACACCTGGCGGGACCACAGACCGGGATGATCCCATCTTGGCCAATTCAGCAGCCCCTTGGTTATTGTCTCGAAGAATATGCGTGAACTTCAATCCATCGAACTTATCTTCGAGCTTCCTTACTTCTTGACACTAAGCACTCATATTTTCATCCACACAGTTCCAATCCTTGGTAACTTGATTAATGACCAAAGCCGAATCGCCAAAGACGTCAAGGCGCTTGATGCCGAGTGACGCAGCAATGCGCAGATCATGTAGAAGGGCTTCATACTCTACAACGTTGTTAGACGTGTGAAACATCAACTGAAGGACATATCAAAGCCTCTCTCTAGTGGGTGAGATAAACACGACTCCCGCACCCGCTCCTTGTAATTGAAGAGACCCATCGAAGTACATTTTCCAATACTCGATGTCTTGTGCAGTAGGTGGGTTTTGAATCTCAGTCCACTCAGCAACAAAATCAGCTAGGGCTTGTCCCTTTATAGCCGACTGAGGCGTGAACGTGATGGTATATTGACCAAGTTCGACTGCCCACTTGGCGATTTTGCCTTTGGCTTCTTTGTTGTGTAGCACTGTGCCGAGTGCAAAGGAGGTCTAGACTTCGATCGGATGAGCTTGAAAGTAATACTTCAACTTCCTGGAGGTGACCAACAATGCATACAACAACTTCAAGATCTGTTGGTATTTTACCTTAGAGGCGCCAAGGACCTCACTCACAAAATAGATCGAGTGTTGTACTTTTTGTATATGTCCCTCTTCTTCTCGATCGACCGTTAAAACAGTACTCACAACCTGAGTTGTGGACGATATATAAAGCTGAAATTTTTCTCCTGGCTTCGGAGGCACCAATACTAGAGTGCTGCTGAGGTAAACCTTCAACTCATCCAATGCCGACTGAGCCTCTTTGGTCCAGACAAAGTCTTCCTGCTTTTTAAGCAGTCGGAAAAGTGGTAACCCTCTAACCCCCAGTCGAGAAATAAAGTGACTCAAAGACGCCATGCATCCGATCAGCTTCTGTACACCCCTTTGAGAATTAGGTGGCCCCATACCAAGGATCGCCTTGATTTTATCCGGGTTGGCTTCTATACCTCGTTTTGAAACAATGTAACCAAGTAACTTTCTCGAAGGAACCTCAAAAACACACTTCTTAGGATTCAGCTTTATTGAATAATGCCTCAGATTTTCAAAGGTTTCTGCCAGGTCGGAAATAAGCTCTTTGACGTTCCAAGTCTTGACAACGATGTCATCAACATACGCTTCTGTGTTTCGACTGATCTAAGCCACAAGGTAGCGTTGAATACCACGTTGGTAAGTCGCGCCAGCGTTCTTCAGACTGAAAGGCATTATGATATAGCAATAGGCGCTGAAGGGTGTTATAAAGGAAGTTTTAATCTAATCTTTGACCTTTAGTGGGATCTGGTGATAGCCTGAATAGGCATCTAGAAAGCTCAAGAGCTCACACCCGGCTGTCGAGTCTACAATGTGATCAATACGAGGAAGAGCAAAGGGGTCTTTAGGACATCCTTGTTGAGATTAGTATAATCAACACACATCCTCCATTCTTTATTCTTCTTGGGTACAAGGACTAGATTTGCTAACCAGTCGGGATGATACACCTCCTTCATAAACTTAGCATCTAATAGTCTAACTATCTCCTTCTTCATGGTGTCCTTGCGATCTTGCACAAATCTTCTAAGCCTCTACCGAACGGGGGTAGCTCCAGGAGGTACCCTTAACTTATGCTTAATCTTTTCCCTAGGAACTCCCGGCATGTCAGATGGTTTCCATGCAAAGATGTCCCTATTTTCCTGGAGGAAAAGAGTGAGCGCGAGTTCCTATTTCTCATCGAGGTTGGCCCTAGCATAAGTTACCTTATCGGGGTCCTTAGGATCGAGCAGGATTTCCTTGGTTTGGATATCATCGGTCTGAATCTTGTCTTTGGTAGGCTTCTTTGTTGGAACCTCCGCTTCGGTCTGCTCCTCCGTGCTGACTGCCTACTGGATCTCCTTTTGGTCGGATAGCATCAACTATTTATTGGCCATCTCACAACTCTGCACATCACAATCGAAAGAATTCTGAAGATCAGAGTGGAGGGAGATTGTTCCATTCGGGACTGGCATCTTGAGGGTGAGACATGGATAATACGGGATAGCCATGAATTTAGCCATAGCCGGTTGACCGATGATAGCATGATATGTAGAGTCAAAATCCGCCACCTGGAAGAGAATGCGTTCGGTCCTAAAATTCTCATGGGTCCTGGAGGTGACCAGCAGACTAATCTGTCTAATTGGAACTGAAGTCTTGCCAGGTACAATCTCGTGGAAAGGTGAAGAACTCGGTTGAAGATCATTGGTTGACATGCCGAGCTCTTTGAGAATCTTGGTGAAGATTAAGTCCAAACTGCTTCCTCCATCAATGAGTACTTTGTTGAACTTCACCTCCTTCATTGTAGCAACAAGCACCAGTAGGTATCGACCCAACTTCAGGATGCGCTTGGGGTGATCTGACCGATCAAAGGTAATTGGCATCTCAGACCACCTCATGAACTGAGGTGCAGCCGGTTCCACCGAGTTGATCTCCCGAAGTTCCAGCTTCTGCTTGCGCTTGGACACATAGGCATCCGGGTCACCGAAGATGAAGTTGACTTCTTTACGGGGCTCCTGGAACTCTCCTAAGTTGTCCTTGTCGCCATCGTCATTGGTCTTGTCTTTGCTATTGCACCTCAGAGGATCTTTGGCCACCTTGAGCGCAGCCGTTGCAAAACCCTTCAATCGATAGCAATCCTTTGCTTTGTGGTTTCCCTTTGGGTGCCAAAGGCATGGGCCACTCAGCAGCTCGTCCGTGGATGGTTGGATTGTTTGAGGGCTCTTCTGAAGTCGGTCCACCGCGTGAACCATGTTATCAGGCTTCCTCTTCTTGTCCTTCTTGGAGGACTCAGGCTTGTCCGACCGCTTCTCTTTGCCTTTTCTCCGGATGTCATCCAATGTCAACTCACCAGACGCGAACTTGTCTGCGATCTCGAAGCACTCTTGAGCGGTCAGCTTGAGGTCATGATTCCTCTGACCGGTCTCATGAACCAAATCGTTGCTACGAATCCCTCCTTGGAAGGCGGCAATGATTTGTTGGTCTGGGACATTTGGGATCTCAGTCTTCTTAGCGCATAATTGCTTGATGTCGTCACGAAGAGGTTCATCGGTCTTCTGCTTGATCCAAGTGAGGTCGAAGTGGTTGCCCGGTCGATTGCAGGTAGCTTGGAAACTTTCTATGAGCTTCCTGTTGAGGTCTCCCCAAGATGTGATTGACTCCTCCGAAAGAGATCTGAGCCATATCCGAACGGCCGGATCTAGGCAGACCGGAAGGTAACTAGCCATTACATAGGAATCACCTTCAGCCGACCGAATCGCCGTGCTGTAAAGCTGCAGCCACTCTCGGGGATTGGTCTGACCATCGTATTTCTTGATGGGGACCGGCTTGAATCCTTTTGGCCATCGAGCTATGCGAAGCCTAGGGACGTAAGCCTTGATGCCATCGATCTTATCGTCGGTCGGCGTCATCGACCGCCTATGTAAGTCTAGGGATGGAGTTGCACGGCGGCCGTGTCACGGTCCAACATCATCATCATGACGACGGCGCCGATGGTCGTTATCATCATTATTGCGCCGATCCCGATTGTCACATCGACGTCGGTCGTCGCAGTTGTGCCTTGGAGGAGGATCTTGATGGTCCTCTCGTCGGTCGTCCTGTCGGTCGTCCGTTCTCCAATCACGACATTCTTTCTTATAGCGTCGGTTGTCCCGAGCGTGTTCTTCATAGTGAGAGTTGATGGTATCTTGTCCATCATGGAGGCTGAGAATTTCTCAGATCTTCACGTCATTGCCGACCTCGTGAAGATACGTGACTAGAGCTTGTGATCGACTGAGATTTTGCGGCCTCTTGAGCGCAGCGGCCTTAAGCATAGCCATCGCCTTCTGCATCGTAGGGGTCTGATAATTCGCTTCGATCATTAGAGTGTCGAGCAAAGTTTTGGCCCCTGTGATGTTATTCTGAGGAGTGTGGTAGACCTTGACACCATCCACTTCAAGTTCTGGACCGAGATGCAATCGGTGTGCGTTGCGTGAACCGCGCGACCCTCTTGGTCGACGGTGGTGTCCGACTGATAAGTCATCAGTTGGAGGGTCCTCCTCCGGTTGACCTCCTTCGGCTAGTTGATTCGGGTGGCCATCAATGGGGTTATCTTCATGTTCACTGTTTTGGTCACCATCCTGGTCTCCATCTGTGGGATCTGCTATATCCACCATGTTGACTGTATGGTGATATGAGTAAGCGGATCCGACCGAGTCCTCATCAAAGGACCGATCTGATCTTGAATCATTCCCGAAGGAAGGATCTTCTTCATCGATCCGAGTGGGACCAATGCGGGGATCAGATCTGACGAACTCGGTGATCGCGCCATAGAGACGGTTGCGGCCGAGTCGGACCTATGCTGCTCCAAACCTAGGGCTCCGTTGTCGTCGACCGTGAAGTCGAGCGATCCAAAGGAGATCTTGAAGTACGATGAGTATTGGATGATGGGAATTTTGGCCATCGTAGTCGACGGAGAATCCCGGCGAGCCTTGTCCCCTTCCCGGCGCGCTAACTGTCGAAGCTTGAGATCGGCAGTAAAATGTATAGGGCTACGTCGAGGCTAAGAACTACGATGGTAACACAAGATACCGAGTTATATAGGTTCGGGCCCTCTCGATGAGAGTAAAAACCCTACATCTTATGTTCTGTGTGTTGTATTGATGTTTGCGGAAAAAACTTGTCCCCGATGAGGGATACCCTGCCACCTTATATATCCGGTCGGTAGGGGGATACATGAAGAGTCCTAGTCGTAACCCCTTAGGATTTACATAGAAAGTCTATCTCTATATGCCTTGTGCTCCAAGTTGAGTCTATCGGCTTCCTTGTTGATGAAGTACCCGGTCGGCTACCGACTTAGTCTTGTATGAGGATACCCGTAAGGCAAGTATCCCACACCAACCAAGACGCGTGCGCTCTCTACCTCAAGATGCGCTCCTTGTTTCATGAAAACATGGAGTCACATGCCATCTTCCTCAATCATGAGTTTCACTCCATGACCTAGGGTGATCTTTCCGTCAACGAGTACGCTCAACGTATGAAGGTGCGGGTGCTCTTATGCCTTGAGGTGTTCTGCATATTTCCACATGGTATAGAGCCTATTGTTTATCCCAACCATTCTCCCTGCTTCCGCCTAAAGATGCATGTCTTCATCAAGCTTGAGCTCCTCAACCCCAACTTCACAAAGTGGTTCTCCTTCTTCCTTGCTCTCTGCGACAAGTTTGGCCTTACGCCGCACATCGATGGCACCACGGTGGCTCAGCCCACCAACCCTCATTGGCTCCAAGACGACTGCGCCATGAAAAGTTGGCTCCTCATGATGGCTACCGACGATGTCATCGACCTCGCCACCGAGCTCAACCAAGACGCGCGCGCTCACTACCTCAAGATGCGCTCCTTGTTTCATGAAAACATGGAGTCGCGTGCCCTCTTCCTTAGTCATGAGTTTAACTCCATGACCTACGGCGATATTTCCGTCAACAAGTGCACTCAACGTTTCAAGATGCTACCAACTCCTTGCGAGACGTCGGTCATACGGTCCAGGATTCTGATATCATCCTCAACCTTCTCCGCGGCATCAACCCTAAGTTTTCCAACATCACCGATGATATCGCCAACTTGACGGCCCTCCCCAACTTCGATCGCGCCCGTTCCATGCTGGCGCTCAAGGAGCTTTGCCTCAACAACGAGACCAAAGTCATCACCGTAATGGCTCTCGTCGTCGGCGCCCCATCATGTGCTTCTGCTGGCTGTCACCCGACCACCACCACCCCGACGCCCCCGGCGCCAGTCCCTACACCTCCCTCAGCCCCATGCAGCCACAACAACAGGAACCCTAGCCGCGGCACCCACAACCACGGGCGCGGCCGGAACAACTTTCTTGGCGGCTCCTTCTTCGGTCCGCGACCACCGACAGACGGCTATGCCCAACCCGCTGGTCCCTGGGTAAGCTTCAACCCGTACACCTTCCAGGGTCCACCACAACCCCGCGCGGCATCCCAAGGTCTGGTTGGACCATATCCTCAGGCGCACACAACGTTCGCCCCTCCCGCCATGCCTTAGTGGGACTCCTCCGGCTTGGTCGCTGCCATGAACTAGCTCGCAGTCTAGCAGCCCCCAACTGGGTCACTGATAGTGGCGCCTCCATCCACATGGCTTTCAACGAAGGTACTTTTACTCTCCGTCTCCCCCCCTCCCCCATACACACTCTCATCACGGTCGAGAATGGCACTCACCTTCCCGTCACCGCCCATGGCGACTCCATCTTGTCAACTCCTCCATCTAACTTTGCTTTAAATAATGTTCTCATAGTTCCATCTCTCATTCGTAACCTTCTTTCTATTAGACAATTTACTCGTGATAATGTTTTCTCTATGGATTTTGACCCCTTTGGTTTCTCCATAAAGGACCTTCACACCCAGCGCACAATCCTTTGGTGCAATAGTGATGGGGACCTCTCCACCTTCTCGCCGTCTGTTGTCTCCAATGCCACTGCCAACCTCGCCACCGCATCTTCCGTGTGGCATGCTCGCTTCAAACACCCTGGCTTCGCTGTTTTAGACACATTAAATGAATCCTCTCTTGCCAATTGTAATCAGAAAACTAGTTCTTTATGTCATGAATGTCAGTTGGGAAAACATGTTCATCTACCCTTCTCTGTCTCATTTGTTTCGTTCTCTTACGCCATTTGATTTGATTCACTGCGATGTTTGGACCTCCCCGGTTCCTAGCACTTCCGAATATAACTACTACCTCGTTCTCTTAAATGATTTCACTCATTTTTGCTGGAATTTTCCCCTTGTATGCAAATCTAAAGTATTTACTCACCTAACCACTTTTCATAGCTTCGTGCTCACCTAGTTTAATGTCCGCCTAAAATCCATTCAAGCCGATAATGGCACTGAATTTGTCAACAATGCCCTCTCCTCCCTTTTCTCCAACAACGGCATTTCCTTGTGCCTCTCATGCCCTTACACTTCCCCCTATGTAAGCTTCATGGCCATTGGTGATTGGATCCCCAAGGTATGGATGATTTGGTGATAGATGACAACTATAAAATTGTGGGCTAATATCTACACGAGTGTTGTCTATATAGGAATCATCTCTAAACTCTATTATAAATCATATGGCTGATGGTTGCCTTGGCGATGGATGACAATGACCACAAGCATGGAGGCTTGTGAACTTGATGGAGTCCAAGGGTTGATGGAGATGGATCAAAGTGGAGAACAAGCTATGGTGCAAGTGTTTGGAACACTTGACTAGTTGTTAGGGTTTTGAGACCATAGGAAAAACTAGACTATCAAGGGGGTCTAGGTCATTCTCTTAGGTCATGTCTAGTCAGTGATGTGCAAGGTTGCTCGGTGAAATCACAGACACTAGGTGACAGTGGAGAAGCCAAGGAGCTGTTCAGAGAAGCCGGGAAACGAAGTCAGGCGAGGACGACAAGTTTCGGCTTCTGGACATAGGGACCGGACGGAGGGGTCAGTGGAGACCGGACTATACGGTCACTATAGGGAGTTGTCCGAGACTTCTAGCGAGGAGCGAGGAATCTGACTGTGCAGGAGCTATAGAGACTGGATGGTACGGTCAAATGACCAGACCATACGGTCAATTCAGCTGAGAAACAGTGCAGAGAGGAAGCCAACGTTCTGGAGTCTGGCGACGATGCCCGATGTGTCAGACATGTCCGACAGTTATACAGACCGGACTGTCCGGTCTACTGACCAGACAGTCCAGTTAGTATGAGGAATTTGCCTAGACATAGTTGAGCCAACGGCTAGGAGAGCTGTTACCAGAGTGATCGGACGGTCCGGTCTGGGAGAGACCGGACTGTATGGTCAGTGCGTCCAGAAAGGTGAATTTGTGGAGCAACGTCTAGTTTGAGATTGGGAGCCTACATAACTTCGTTGCTGGGATCTTGGAGACCTCTCTTGTCTAGTGGAATACCTGAGAGCATTTGGTAAGGTCCAAGAGGAAAAGAGGAGAGCACTAGGAGGAGATATTGCATATCTTGAGAGTGCTAGTGGAGAGTAACTTGAGCATCTTGCACATCTAAGGCTAGGGTGTCCTTGACAGTATGATCTAGATTGTTACTCTTGGTCTATGGTGAGACCTAGACCGGTTAGGTGTTGGTGATCGAGCCTATCATGATCGATTGTGAAGGCCGTCACACATTTGTACACGGTTTGAGCCCGCCGGTGAAAGGGGCATCGCTAGTTAGCGCCCGTGTCGGCTCGGGGAGTCCGACAAGTTCTCGAGGGAGGCGAGCTTGTGTTTTGTGCAGCGGTGACGCACACCATGTCTTCACTCTAGGAATAATTGCGGGCTCGTGGGCGAGAACTCTACTTGGTGGCGGGAGGGACTAGGACTCCGGCGGGAGTGGTCCAACGAGGATTAGTGGATGGTGCCATCCTTCCGAGACCTCGGGAAAAATCATGAGCATTCGTTGACCCTCTCTTTACTATTCCGCAATTCTGTGCTCTAGCGAGTAGGGTGAATTGTGACTTGCATAGGCTAGTGTGATTGGCTTCCGCACTTTATCTTATCATGAACACTAGCATGTGTAGGGTCTTGGCCTACTAGAATTCGTGAGCGGCTTACCGATTCAGCCCCCCCCCCTCTCGGTACGCCTTCGGTTCTTACAAGTGGTATCAGAGCCAAGTGCTCATCTTTGAGGCTTCACTGCCTTGAGAAGGATGCTGGGACAGGCGAGGAATGTTCTCATATTCAATGGTGAGGACTATGCTTATTGGAAGGCTCGTATGCAAGCCTACCTTCAGTCCCTTGATCCAGAGATATGGATGGTCACTCACGAGTCTGATGCGAATGCGAACCTACTTGAGCCTGATTATGTTAAGTGTAATGCTAAGGCCAAGAATGCTCTGATTGCTTGCATCTTTAAGGATGTTTTTGCTCAGCTAGATGCTAGTTCCTCAGCACGTGGTCTCTAGACTGAGATTCAGGGGCTCTATGAGGGCACTAGTGATATCAAAGAAGAGAGATACTATGTGTTGAAGAACAAGTATGATAACTTCACTAGATTGCCACATGAGAGAGCTAACACTGTTCATTCTCGTTTTCATGTTCTAGTAGAGGAGATCAATGCACTTGGGGATGATTTCAAGATGAAGTCTGTTGAGGTGATAAGAAGATACTTGAGGCTATTCAAGGACCCCAAGTATGAGTCAATCATCACCTTCATCTTGCAAGGTGACCTCAAGACCAAGACCATGAAGGATGTACTTGGCCAGATCACCGCCTTCGAGAGCTACCAATTGGGGTTGAATGATCCTCAACTATCCAACCTTGCTCTACCGGCTAACAAGCAAGAATCTAGCAGCTAACAAGCATGAATCTAGCAAGAGCAAGAAGAACAAGAAGAAGGTGATCATTGAGGATGATGATGAAGAAGATGATGATGAAGGTGACTTGACCGAGGACTTGGCACTTCTCATGAAGAAGATGAAGAACTTCTAGAACAAATTTGTTTCCAAGTCAAGGGGCAAGTGCTTCAATTGTGGCTCAAAGAATCACTTCGTCCGAGAGTGCCCAAAGCCTAAGAAAAAAGCATTCAAGTCACAAGATTCAAGTGAAGAAGAAGAAGAAGACTCCAAGGCCAAGCACAAGAAGAAGAGGCACTTGAACAAGGACAATAGCAAAGGCAAAGCTTAAGACTACAAGAAGAAGTTCTCTCGCAAGGCCCTTGTTGGAGAGTGGACAAGCGACAACTCCAGTGATGAGTCCTCTTCCTCAAGTGATGAAGAAGTGGCCGGTCTAGCCATGATCAAGACCACACCTCCACGAGCTCTTCCTCCACCTCCCATGTGCCTCATGGCCGCGAGCCAACTTGTGGAGAGTGAGGATGAGAGCAGCGATGATGAGGAGCTTTCATGTGCCAAGCATTGGAATATGCTTGAGCAAGCCCGCGACATCACCGTCAAGAAATCCAAAATGTTGGATGTGGTAAGAAAAGAGTGTAAGTTGGCTAAGGACCGTGTTGGTGAGCTTAAGAGTGAGCTCGAGGACCTTGTCACATCTCATGAGGCCCTAAACAAGAGTTATGACAAACTCAAGGGTGATCATGTAGAGCTTCATGAGAAGTACAAAGCCCTTGAGATCACTTACGATGCCATCAATGTTGAGAACCTTGCCTCTCCCTCCTCTAGTTCATCAAAGAGTGATGCTTCTACTATGTGTGATGAACTAACCACCTCGGTTGAGGTTTCTTCTCTTGAGCCATTTGTCTTGGAGAAATATCACAAGCTCAAGGAAGAGAGGAAGATGGTGATGGATGACTTTAAGAGGCTCACACATGGTAGAGCCATCCACAAGGAGATTCTTGGGAGGAACCTTGTGAACAATGTCTCCCACCGGGGACTTGGCTCATATCCCACCGCCATCGACATCATAGGGACGAGTGATTCCATTCCCACATGGATCAAACCCCTTCTCACCGATGACTACTATTGCAAGAGGTGTTGCAAGGATGGCCATGCCACTAAGGATTGCCCCATGGTGAGAAGTTCCATTATTTTGCCTAACGCTAACTTGTTCCATGAGAACACACATTTCAAGATTTTTAGGAACAAGGATGGCAAGGTGAAAGCTAAGACTTTGGGACCACCAAACAAGAAGAGGAAGGTCAAGAGCATATGGGTGCCTAAGTGCATTGTTGATCTTGATAGATCGGCTACGTACAAGTGGGTGCCTAAGAGCAAGACCTAGATGGTGGTGGTGGTGGACAGGGCGCTTTCATGAAAATCATGTAAAGTCCACCACAAGTGACATTGACCTCAACGCACTATCTACTCATGAGGGAGGTAACCTTGTTTGTTCTTTGTAGTTGTAGTGTGTTTTTCTTTCTCTTGCATTGCATGGTAATTAGGACTCCTTTGTGACTAGTATACTTTGCATCCATGCATGTGTAAATAACTAAAAGAAAAACATATAAAAATTAGTCAATGTCTAACCCATCCAAGATAGCTATAAGCAAGGGGGAGTGCTTGAGATGGTGGTTTGTCTTCTCTCAAGGCAAGGGCATGGCTTATAGTGAGTAAGCTTTGGAGGGGTTCAAACTAGACATTGTTAGGTTTCCTTTGTGTCTTGTTGTTAATTTTTCTTGCATTCACATGGCATGTTTACTTTTATTGCATATGTAAAATGCTTGTTGCATGCATCACATAGGAAACACAAAGGAGGCTTGTCCCACTTGGAGATATTTGTGCCTCATGTTCTATATGAGATTACATCTCCATAATTGTGACCAAAGGAAAGGATTGTGCTTCATGCCCATTGAGCAAGCTCTTATGAACTCCAAGGTTAAAACTACTCGCGTGGTTCATGGACTAAGGCTCATACATACCCCATTGTTTCTTATTTTCCTTGGTTCTTATTTGCTCGATCTTTTACTTGGCATTTGCGAAACTTCTAAGGCCATAGAGTGACACTATTTGAAAAGGAGTGTTTGAGAGTTCCCTCTATATTCCAAGTGCAGTGTTTGTTTGTGTGTTTAGCGAGGGCACTTGGAAAATGGAGAAATTCTTCGTCTCAGCAAATTTCTAGAAGTGATCGTAAGGTCCGGTCGTTAGACCGTACAGTTCGGTCAGTGGCACTGGTAACAGTGCCTAGGGGGAGTCTGGTCATAGAGACCAGACAAAACGGTCCTAGAGACCATACCGTCTGGTCTGTAGAAGACCAGCATACCCTAACCTGACCGAACAGTCTGGCATAGAGATCGGACCATCCAGTCAGTTCGGTTGATCGCGCAAAGCATCTCCCGATCTGAGTCGACGATTGATTCCTTCTCGATCTCAACCGCTGATGCCTATTTGACCTAGGTCAAAATTGGTTGGACTTTTCCCTGTTCATCTTCAACGCCGAGTTCTTGCTCTCGCTCCGCCTAGCCGACGTCGCCATGCTCCTGACCCGCCGAGCCGCCATGCCTCCACCTTGTCATCATGCGACCTCACTGCCACTCGCCTGCGTGTTCGCCGCCGCCCTCGCCCGCCCTTGCGCGCACCAGAGCTGTCGTCGCCCTTCGCCCGCGCATCACCTAGCCGTTGTAGCCATGCGCTGCCGCTACTCTCGCTCCAGCGCCGCCGCCTCTGCTTCCCGCTCTCCCGTGCACGCACGCCCAGAGCAGCAGCCCTTCCCCCTCTGTCGATTGCCAGGGAAAGGAGTTTCCCCTTTTCTCTCTTCGCTCTCCATAGCCGGCGACCTCAAGCTCCAATCTTTTCGACGATCGGTCGCGGAGTCTTCGATTCTCAGTGTTAATTCTCTCCTAGGGTATTGTGCTAATCTCCTTTTTTCATCGATCATGCCCTAAATTCGAGTAATTAGTTAGTTGATGCAATTAGTACTAATTCCTATCGTTTCCTACATTAATTAATTAATTGGCTCAACCTAGATGTATTTAATTCCATGATTATCTGTTAATTGCAATTCTAGGGTTTATCTCCTGTCTAGTCTACAATTAGATCTTATTGCCATTATTTGACTGTACACTAGATGACTCGCACCAGCCACATATAGTGGATGATCACTATTATTACTTTGCATATTTGTCTACTGATCATGTCCTTCATTCAGTGCTAGGATTTCTATTGCGCGTTCTTTTCTAGCGGTGCTTTGCTTATAGATGTATTAGGATCTATGCTCATCCTATCTATACCTACGTGCGTGCAGTGACAGCAGCTTGCAGTAGCAGTAATGGCAGGATCAAGTCAGGACAAGAGAAAGGGGAAGATGTCTAAGAAACCCAAGAGTAAGAAGAGACAGAGGCTGGACCCAGAGTCTGAGAGAGCCAGGAGAGTTGCTAGGCACCTAGATGCCTTGGAGGAGTCATGGAGGACACCCGGTTCCCGTTTGATTCTTGAGCGGACAGCAGAGTAGCCTCGTGACACACAGGGTATCAAGAGGAGCACCAGATAGAGTACTACACCTCTGGCCGTCGTAGTTGTTCAACCGCCATGGCCGCAGCATACTCTGGCTTCTCGTCAGGAGAGGTCATCGAGAACTACGTAGCAGGGATCCTCCAGGCAGCAGGAGGAGTCTAAGGAGAGTGAGTCAAAGGAGGAGACCTCAGAGTCTGAGTCTAAGGAGCTAGAGGAGGAGCAGACTAAGGAGATAGAGGAGGCTGAGCAGACTGTCCCCCAGAGGACAGCTCACTGGGTAGGAGACCCGAGGTGCACCTGTGCAGTGTGCACTAGGAGGCTGCAGAGACAGGTACAGACAGCCGGAGAGCCGGATATACTTAAGGTTCCTGCAAAGGACCTTAAGGTACTCCTCTTGGTGCCCTTCGAGCAGTGGGTTCCAGTCCCTAGAGACCCCACTGCTGGAGAGAGGTACTGGACACCCATCTAGAGGAGGATTATAGAGGGTCTGAGATGCTACCTTTGCCTGAGGGGCAAGGATAGAGTCTTCATGCTGCAGCAGTACACGACCTACCAGGCCATGAGGAGGGCCACCAGTACAGAGATGGAGCAGTACTTCACGTACTTGCCAGGGCTAGCAGAGCTAGTTACTGCTCCACACAAGTTCAGAGAGGACGTGGTGCTAGAGTTCTACGCCACACTGTGGGTTGCCAGAGACCCCTCAGAGTTCTAGTTCTTATTCAGAGGGCAGCCACAGCGTGTCACCGGGGAGGATTTGATAGCTAACCTAGGACTCCTGGCTTCAGACTTTTAGCTTTACAGGAGTGCCTATGGTACACTAGAGCCACCCCGCAGACCACAGGGAGGGAGACTACCTACTGATGAGATGGTGCCGATTACCTTTCCATCACCACACAGCACAGGCTTTGAGAGAGGCCCTGCAAGACTCACCGCAGAGGCCAAGGTGGTGAGAGTGATAGTCACCAGGACTGTCATCCCCAGGTCTGGCTACAGAGAGGAGTTCACACTTACACCAGTGGGCTGTAGCAGCTATTCTGAGGAGGCAGATCTTTGACTTGGCAGATTTACTTATCGGAGAGATGGAGGAGGTTATCTCTGAGAGGGTTGGAGGACGTCACTTGGTCTATGATCCATACATCTGCTATCTCTTGAGGAGGATGGGCCTAGTGACAGAGGAGCAGTACAAGGCTTTCCCTGAGGCGACTACCAGCTATGCACCTCGTGTTCCCAGGGGATCGCAGTCTACCTCCAGCCAGCAGACAGGAGAGGAGGAGTAGGAGTCACCACCAGTACCACACGAGCAGGCAGCTCAGCTAGAGACGATGGTTCCTGAGTCAGCCAGTACAGGAGCACCTCCTCAGCCGACAGGTTCACAGTCTGAGGACACTGTCAGTGTGACAGCACTTGCAAGACGGCTAGGAGAGTTTATTCAGAGTGTCTTAGAGGACAAACATCAGATGATGGACGTCATCAGGAGCCAGGCAGAGATTCAGAGGTAGCAGACTGCACTACTTACAGTGTTCCCTCAGTACCAGCAGCTGTCGACTCAGCCAGGACCCTTCACAACATTGATGACAACTCAGTCCAGTAGGTTATCTATCTCAGGGCCTCTACCGATAGAGGGAGCGGGACAGACACTTTCTTCAGCTCAGTTCTCCCCCGTGTCAGCGTTCTCTGTGTCTGTGTTGTTCATCTCACCTTCACACTCTTCGACCTCGCAGATGGCAGGACCCTCCAGCTCCCAGCACGTACCAGTCAGGAGTCTATTTTCAGATATTGTGCACACTTCTCGTGCAGACTCCTAGACCGCCACAGAGACAGCTACAGCTCCCCTTCCTACTACTATAGTCAGCACACTTACTCCTCAGGTAGCAGAGGATCTAGTCCGTAGAGGTTTCACTCAGCAGGACGTGGCAGATCTCATACTTCTCCAGACTTCAGCTCAGGATACTGCCACAGTCACTTCAATAGCACAGGACAGTGGGTCTAAGTCGCCTTTAGAACTTGGTTTCTTTGAGCAGCTGGATGCTCAGGCGGCACAGGTTCAGGGAGCACAGCAGGATCCACCTTAGGAGCAGCCCAGAGCAGAGCCTTCAGAGGACATTGCTGCACCACTTCCTTCGACCACGAGCGTGTAGATGTTCATCTTTTCCACTTTTAGGTGCTTGTTGCCAAAGGGGGAGAAGAGATCCTAGGTCTAGGGGGAGTGGGAGTGTGATCTTGTGTGTCGAAGCTTGAGATCGGTAGTAAATATATAGGGCTATGTCGAGACTAAGAACTACGATGGTTAACACAAGACACCGAGTTATACAGGTTCGGGCCCTCTCAATGAGAGTAAAAACCCTACGTCTTGTGTTATGTGGTTTGTATTGATTGTAATCTGGTGTCCCTTGAGGGGGGGGGGTACCCTACCACCTTATATATCCCGGTTGACAGGGGGTACATGAAGAGTTCTACTCGTAGTCTACAAGGTTTAACATAGAAAGTCTATCTCTAATTGCCTTGTGTTCCAAGCCGAGTCGATAGGCTTCCTTGTTGATGAAGTACCCCGTCGCCTACCAACTTAGTCATATTTGGAGATACCCATATAGCAAGTATCCTACAGCAGCCCCCGAGTGCTTCCTGATTTTGAGCTTTAATTCTCTGAGTGACCTTTCAATGTTGGTCATAAATTAGGAAGACCTCTTAATAGAAGTTCCTGATAGATTTGGTGCATCGGTCAGGTGCACCTGATCAGGTGGAGCCCTCGACTCTTGTATAATTTGGAGGCTAACAAATAATACAAGAGTCTAATTATATTAGCTCTTATTATTTTGTTGTATGTAATTTACTCAAACCATCAAGCTTAAGCCTAACACACCTCTGATCATCAAACCAGTAGGCCAACTTGCAAGATTTCAACCTTGCTGACCGATTATTAAAAAGGCCGAGTGATGTACACTATTGTCCGAGTGACTTATCGGTCTGAATTTCACGACATCAATCATGTACAGTCCATATAAAGAAATATGGCATCAATCATACAATAGTACTAAGCTAAATGACATCAATCATAACATAGCTTTTCCCTAATAATTTGCCACTCTTTTTTTATCATAAGTCCAAATTTGGCTATTCAGTCATCAACATCAATCAATAACTCAACCTTTGAACTTATGCCCGTATGACCATCAAGTTGTTTGCTACATGATCATCAAATCACATAGATACGGCAAGTATTTTTAAGTGGTTTGACCACTGCTTCTCATCAAAGAAGCCCCCGAGACTTTCTCTTTGGGTTTGATAGCCTTAAACCTTTTTAAAGATCAAAGCCTATGATTATTTTTTATTAACCCAAAAAAATATATTTGTCACTATATGCCCCACCTGGCCCATGGGACCCTTAGGTAAAAAGCAAGGATATAAAAGGCAACGATAGGTTGACTCTAAGTCCACGCCGCCACTTTGCGCTCAGACTCTTCGTCTTCCTCGCGCCTCCTTTGCTCCTAGCGACGCCTCTGCTTCTCTGGCTAGGGTTAGCACATTTCTTCTGGTCGCCGCAGATCTCATTGCCCTTAGCCTCCGTGCTTCTGCTAGGGTTTAGCGCTTGATCCGCCACGCTAAAACATCCATTGCCATGGGTCGCAAAGAGTTCTCGAAGAGCAGCCTCTCCAATGCCGACATGTTGAAGATGGTGATGGATGGCATCCTTCCCGAGCAAGCTCGAATTGACTAGAAGGTACCCAAAGAATCCTGCCTCATCCCCATTCATAAGCAAATCATTGTGTTTCGCTCGTTCTTCGAGCATGGTTTTGGAGTCCCCTGCTGCAGCTTCTTGCGCGGGCTCTTGTTCTTTTATGGGATTGAATTTGTTAACCTCAATCCCAACTCCATTCTTCATATCGCCATCATGCATATGTGCGAAGCGTTTTTAGGTGTTCTTCCCTATATCAATATGTTATGCCATCTCTTTGTCCTCCGACCGCTGCCAACAAAGGATAATCAAGTGGCTATAGACGGCGTTCGTGTTCAGTTGCGTAAGAAGGAGGCATAAATCAATGTGCCCCTGAATACTAGGAACAAGAACTGGAGAGACGAGTGGTTCTATTGTGATAACCCTCCCCCTGTTCTTACCAACTTCACTGGCCCGAAGGCAATTCCCCTTGCGCAATGGACTGAGAAGCCTGATCCGAGTGACCCCCAGGTGGTCGCTCTACTAAAGAAAATTGCAGATCTGAAGAAAGAAGGCATTGACGGTATTACCGTTGCCAAGAGTTTCATAGTGCGTCGAGTGTAGCCCTTGAAACTTCAGAGCCACCCGACTTGGAATTATGCCACCAATGACAAGACCAGGGAGGTGTCTAACCCTCCTAATGGCAATCTTCGTCGATCGCGCTTGGACAAGATGTTTGAAGGAGATATCCTTCAGGATCACTCTTTAATTGAGAAGGCGTACAACATGGGCACTCTGCAGGCTCGAGTAAGCCTCAGTCTACCTTGAGTGACTTTATCATTATCTTATTTTGATGTCTTTCTTGATGTCCTGGTGCTTATGTAGGTTCTGGATACTTATATATCCCACCCTCCGCTCCCTCCGACTGATTCCGATAGACCGGATTATATTGAGAAGCCACAGCAGACCGGTGTTGGAGGCTCGAGCTCATCAGTAGGTGCCCAACCTGAACTCGGTGATCGAGTCGTCACCCTGCCTTACCCTAGACGACTAGTAAAGCAGCCCTTCAAGCGTCGAAGGCAGCATGTTGGGGATCAGGGTGATGATGAAGAAGAGCCGTCTGCTGATGCCAGTCAGTCTGCTCCTGCTCCCTATGACCGACTTTCAAGCCAGCCAGAGCCCCCGAGCAAAACACCGAGTGGTGCAGGGGTATTGCAGCAGACTAACGAGGCAGGCAAATCTTCCCAGAAAAGGAAGGAGACTGATTCTCAGTCAACTTCTTCAAAGAAGAGGATATGCCGAATCAAGGTCAAGAAGGCCTGTAGGTTAATCCCTCAACCTTATGATCCTTGTCTCTCATTGTCAATATTCATAATGCATCTTAATCACCTCAATCTCTATTTTTGACAGCGGTCGGACGAGTGATTCACAAAGTGCCCAAGAGTCCGAGGACACTCGATCGGGCCCCCCTCCTCGTCCGACTGACCTGCCCAAACCGGTCGACAAGTCATTAGACACGCCGACCAAGGTGGATATGTCTTCTAATAAGATAGTTCCCGCCTCCATTCTAAAGCTAGCACCACAACCCTCTCCAGTCAACGTCCCTTCACCTCTTGACAAAGGTAAGGCGGCATTAACTACAGATATACTTGGTCAGCCTGAAGTGGAGGATGCGGAGATAATATATCAACATCGAGAAGCCAACAAGGTACTTCAATACCCTGCTCTAGCTTTGTCTCAATATCATCCTTAAGCTTAATCATCTTCTATATATTAGAAAATATATGCTCTTGTGGAGAGGAAACAGGCTAGGGTGGAATACCTTGAAGCCGAAACTTTTGGTATGCCCTAGACTCTCTTATCCTCAAGTCTTTATGTTTAAGACTGACATTTTGCTGGTATTGTGCTAGTCACCGATCAGCAGCTCTCCCAAGCCAAGAAGCAGATTGATGAGCTGCAGACCGACCACAAGGAGATAACCAAAGCCTTAGACCAAGGTCGTGCTAATGTTGCCAGTAAGATCGCATACCATCTGTGCTTAAATAATCCACTAACCACTAACACTAAAGATTCAATGTATGTCTTTAGCTCGATATCAGAAGATTGCTGACCTAGAGAAGTTGACTTCCAACCAATAAAGATTTGTTGATGCTTTGAATGCTGAGAAGGAAATTCTCTCCAAGTCAGTTGAGGATCAAAAGGCCGAGATCACTCGGCTGCAGAAGGAGCTGAAGGAGGCCGACTTGAAGATAGAGGATGCCAAAAGCATCTCCAAATCCTTCAAATGTAATCTTGCCAGTAAGCCTTTCATTACTTCTTGCATATGCTTGAATCAATGTTTGATCTTTTGACCAAAAAACTTCACTCGCAGCTCTATCTTACGGCGCTCGGAAGGCTTTGGATTATATTCATGCCAACCAAGTGGAGCAGTGTGACAACCCTACTCCGAAAAGTAGAGTGTGTCGTACAGGATCGCCTCGGGAGATGGTTAACGAAGTAACCATACACAACATTCACACATGAACATTCATCATTTACAACATTACATCACTTAGGTGCATAATATTACAAGTTCAGAGGTAGAGTATAATTAAGTCCAGATCTGATACAATACATATGTCCTTAGTACATATTACATAAGTTAGTGGAAGCGATTCAACGACAAAACACGACGTCAAGACCTACGCGAACCATGCCAGCCCTATGGCGATGGCTCACTCATCACAGTTAGGGGAGCTAGGAACCCATTCAATGGTCCAGTTCTAAGGCTCCTCACCTTCCCACACAACCTTGTTACAACAATCACAATATGTGGCCTGAGGAAAACCTGAAAAACAACATCAACGCAAAGCCTGAGTATATAACATACTCCGCAAGACTTACCCGTCAACCGGTTTACTAAAACCGACTCCTAGTATGCAGGGGGCTGACCGGGTTTATTTGATAGCTGCATAAAAAGCTCCTATTAGTTCTATGCTGCACTTTCAATTTCCTTAAACAAGATTTTACTTGCTTATCGTAGAACACAGCTACGGTGAGTCTAGCTAGCTGCTAAGACATGAATATAGCTAAAGAGCAATACATCACAGCATTGTGTATCCATAGCATAAATATATTTCAGAAAGATAACCACAACTTTACTACTTAACATATCATTGCCGCTGCTCGAACAAGAGGTACTCATAACCGCGAGGGACGGCAATTCGAATTGATTTACATCATGCAGGGAAAACCCAAATACACGACATACGCATCATTTAAGAACACGTATGGCCACCGTTCACAAGATTGCTATAAAGTCGATCCGGGGCCATCGATCCCGAGTACATGTCCTCCCCGTGATACATTACTTCGTATCTGAGGCTTAACCCATGCACTCTCTAGCGGTCCTCAAACCCGTGCAACCACCGTGCTGTTCACATCACCTCTGGATCGATGAGTATGGCCGTCCAACAATACGGCGCCCACGCTACTAGGTTTACCAATTCCCATATTAAAGGTATGTACTTGGTACTATTCAATACTTGTTCGCGGAGTTGCAACGATAGGTGTTCCATTTTTATCAAGTTCATCAACCAATTGAACCATAGTTGAATCTATAACCTACCGTTGACTCCACTAGTTTAAGCATAGCATTTGCTAACGGAAAAGCTTACTAACATACTACTCATAGGTCATTGCTGGAGTATGCAAGTGTGTTTCATCCAAGTCCTACACTTAATGCACAATACAATATTCCTACTTTTGATAAAGTAAAAAGGACTTGAATGATAAAATGGGTTATGCACCGGGGCTTGCCTTGGGTGTGATCGTAGTTAGCGTCTTCACCAAAGTGCACTTCAGCTCCTTGCTGGTCCGGTGGGATCTCCTCGGTCTCGATTCCTATATGGAATGGGCATGCATCAATGCTAAGGAATACACAAGGTTTCATGGAGTTTTCTTAATTAAAGATGAAATGGAGGGCATGACAATTCATGGCGTTTCCTCAGCAAATAAAATTAATGACTAATCATTTATTCATGAATGTGTGCACACCTAAGTATGACATGGTAGCTACTGAATTTTTAAGGGGACAAACTTCTAATTACACAAATGTAACTTTTAATTATCACAACCTTAGTGTATGTCTACTTTAACATGAGCATGGCCTAGATGTTGATTATATGACATCCCATGCTGATGATGATATGACAATGTAGTACTTAGGGTCAAACTTCAGAAAGTTCATTTTTGAACAACCCAACTAAAGTGACCATATGCAAATTAACACTATACATAAAAAATGGCACTTTAATTGCATAACTAGTTCTAGCTCATATAGTTAATTAAGAACCAAGAGTATAAATGCACATGAGCATTTCTACTGCAATGGGAGGATGAATGATTCTCCAAGAATTTCCAGAAACTAATTTATTCCTACTTTCATTAAATATGCACATGAAGTAACATCTATATGAAGAAATTCCTAGTTAATTAACAAATGATCAATTTAGGCAGAGAATTTATACCTAGGTAGCTTCCAATTTTTCATGGGATTTTACATAAGTGTACAAATGCATAAGGAACAGGAATGCAAAATTTCATGAATAAATCCCTAGCCAATAATTTATATAAATTCAATTACTAAAAATGAGGATTATGCAATAATACTGAAAATAGGCAATAAAATGGAAATGTGCTTTTGCAGAAAGTTTAAGGATGCCATGAAATGACCACTGAGAAAGTTTCATGAATTTTACATTTATATTTATTTACTTATGAATTTATTAAGCAATTTAGGATTGTAACTTTAGGGAATTAAATAAATTAATTTACTGAGCAACATTGGACCTCAACCTGTTTTTATGGTAGAGGAGGATTTTAGGAGTTGAACAAAATTAATTTCATATTTTTAGGCCTTATCCTTCTCGAGTTATTGAATTTTAAAGTTTAAATGAAGTTCACTACTAATTACGAGAATGCCATCCGCAGAAATTTGAACTACGCGCGCAGGCGCTAGGCGGCTCGCCGGCGCGCAGCCGAGGCTCGTCGGAGCGCTCGATGCGGCGCGTTGCCATGGGGGAAATCACTCGGGACCGGCACCGCTCGGCCGTGCACACGACGGTGAGCTACCCTAGGAGGTCGTCGACCGGTGGCGGTGACCGGAGCAATGCCGGCGGCGGCGGCCGAGACAGGGGGGGGGGGGCTTCAGCGACGTCGCACGTTCTACACAGAGGTCTAGAGAGGACGGGGTGGGGTCAGTGAGCTTCACCTTGGCCTGCAGACAACCGGCGTCGAGGAAGAAGGTGACGGGGATGGCCGGAGGGGGGTTCTCGTCGGTGGGGGTGGAGGATTCCGGCGCGGCGGCGCTCCGGTCTTCCCGAAATCCGGCAAGTTCACTGCACGAGAGAGGGAGAGGGTCAGGGGACTGCGAGAGGGTTCCCTAGCGCGCCGATTTGAGGAGAACATCGGAGAGGGGGAGTTGCCTTGATGGAGCTAAGCATTGCGGCGGCTATGGTGGTCGGGAGCAGGGTCCAGGGCTTGATTTCGCCGGGGAGAGAGGGAGAAAGAGGTGCCGGCGCTTGGGGGTGTTCTGGAGTGGTGTGAGGCCAGTTGCGAGTTGAGAGGGGGAGAGGAATGAGGGCCAAGCGAGCCGCTGCTCTTAACTGGCAATCGGCGGCAGAGAGAAAGGAAGAGAGAGGGCGACGGCGAGCTGTCGGCAGGGGAGTGGAGGATTGGAGCGCTACCTTCAAGTTCCGGCCGGTGGCACAGTAGGGCTGGGCGGAGCAGTGGCCGGCGTGGGGCTGCAGTGGTCGTCCTGGCGCTCTAGTGATCGACGGTGGCGTGTACGGCGGCGTCGGTGTCGTGTGGAGATTGGCCAGAGGAGAAGAGAAAGGTTTAACTCGGTTTAACTTGAACATGGCTCGGGTTTGGCCAAAATTCTCCATGTTCTCCTGCTTCAAACTTTACACCAATTTTTGTGTGAGCTCAGGGAAATGTGTGCTCCAACTGTGCTCTTGAGTGCACCAGCTAATTTTGCTTTGATAAATTATGAAAATTCCAAACCCGAAATACACTTTTCTAAATTTGGGGAATTTTTAAGGGTATCAATTAGTTACCAAAAATTCTAATAAAATTCTCAAAATTCTCTTTTATGGTGGCCATTCAGAATATGCAAAAATATTGGGGTAGTCCCATGGGTTTTGGTAAGGTTTGTGAAGGACCCATATTTGATTATTCTGGAATTTAATTAAATAGCTTTCTTCTTTTTATTCTTTGACACATGGATTAATTATACTTTTGCTTAGCCCTTAATTGATGTTAGGTTTAGTTAACTTCATTTTGTGACATGGGATGTCACAAGCAGACTGGTCACTCCTTGGAGTACATGCTAGAGTATGCGTCGGAAACCATTGCTTACAACACTCGATGAGTGGCGACCGAGGCTGGGAGTCAAGTTCTGGCAATTTGCCAATATTGGTCTCCTGCTCTGCCATTGAACAGGATCAAGGAGAGCTTCAACCCAGACTTAACAGACGACCAATGTCAGTTCCTCTTGTATTCCATGCTGGAAACTTTCCGAGCCTTGGTCGACAACATATAAGTGGATCCGACCATTCCTACTCCACCAGCAACTCCAGAGGTTGGGCTACGGGCTGATTCTTCTTGTCCTTCTAAGGAGCTGTAAATCCTGGAATGTTTAGAAAATATTAGTAGTATCTATGTATTGAAACAATGTTACCTATATATAAATTAGTTTCATGCTTAATAGCTTAGGTGACTGATAAAAATATCATAAGCATGTTGCTGCAATTTTAAAGACAAAAATCATATCGGTCTGCCTTAACATATTAGGTTGTAACTCGTAACCGTGTAACAAACAGAGTCGACCAATCGACACATGACCTCTCGCACTTTGGTTCTGGGTTTAGTGTAGTGGTAGTCTAATGTGCAGTATGAAGTGTATAACCATGATGTGTAGACGTTAGACCAAAAAAGTAAAGACCGTATCAAATAATGAGAAATCGGTCGAAAAGTAGTCCAAAACCAATATTTCATAAGGTTAGATAATGGTGGGACATTATCACTAGCCCCCTGGCTCGATTGTTTAATAAAATAAATTAAGGAATCGAGACAAATTTAGAATGAAAATCATCAAAAAATCTTTCATTAAAAAGACTGAAGTTTCATTCATGAATAATGTATAAGTATACAAAAGAGTAACTAAGTATAGAAACAACATAGCTGATTTATATTCCAGGAGTTTGGTATATCATCGCCGTCTTCATACATTAGTCGGTAAGCCCCCGGCCGAGTGACTTCCTTTACCATATATGGTCCTTCCCACTTTGGAGAAAGTTTATGATGTCTCTTTGTTGATTGTACTCGACGTAGCACTAAATCTCCAACTTGAAATTGGCGACTGTGTACGTTTTTATCATAATATCAATGCAGGCCTTGTTGGTATAGTGCCGACCGAAACAGAGCGTGATCACGCAACTCCTCTACTGCAATCAAATCAATCTCTTGGTTCTCCTCAGAAAGCTTTTCATTGTCAGCTTGGACTCATGCCGAAACAAGGCTGACCTCGGTCAACAACATAGCCTCTGAGCCCTAGACCAACGAGAAAGGTGACTGGCCAGTAGCACGACTGGTATTTATGTGAAGCCTCCAAAGAACTAAAGGCAACTCTTTGACCCACTGATCGACATAAGGTTTAAGTCTGTCAAATATTCGAGGCTTCAATCCTTGTAGAATCATACCGTTGGCTCGTTCGACCTGCTCATTACTTTGAGGATGAGCCACTAATGCAAAGTGGATTTTTTATTCCCATCTCATCGGCAATGTCACAAAACTCCACTGATGTGAATTGAGTGCCATTATCGATAATGATATCATGAGGAACCCCCAAACCGAGTGAAGACATCCTTGATAAACTCAATCGCCTTCTTCGATGTTATCTTGTCGACCGGCTTTTCTTCAATCCGCTTGATGAATTTGTCAATAGCAACAAATAGATAAGTAAACCCTCCTGGCGCTTTCTTGAAAGGACCAACAATATCAAGCCCCCAGACAGCAAAAGGCCAAGTCAAAGGTATCATCTGAAGTTGCTGCGAAGGCACATGTGTTTGTTGAACAAAGAATTGACAACCTTCACATTTCCGAATGACTTGATGTGCATCTTCAATCACCGTGGGCTAATAAAACCCTTGCCGGAAAGCTTTGCCGACCAAAGTCTTAGAAGCTGCATGATTGCCACATATTACTGAATGAATTTCTTCGACCAACTTTTGAGCTTCTGGTATCGAGATGCATCGCATCAAGATGTTTGAACCTCCTCGTTTATAGATTTTATTGCCCACCATCAGATATCCTCGACATCGGGTTTTCAACCTCTGTTGTTCATTAGGATCCGTAGGCAGCGTGCCCTTGTCCAAATATTGGATGAGTGGGTCGCACCAGTCGGTCTCCATATTGTCATCACCAACAAGATCAGCAACGATACTCGTTAATACGTCCGATCGAGGAGAGATAGTGGGGGAATCCAGGGTGTATAAGAAAACACCGGGTGGGACTTCTGACCGAGATGATCCCATCTTAGCCAATTCATCAGCCGCCTGGTTGTTATCCCGAAGAACGTGTGTGAACTTCAATCCATCAAATTTGTCCTCGAGCTTTCTTACCTCCTGACAATAAGCACTCATATTATCATCTACACAGTTCCAATCCTTGGTGACTTGATTAATGACCAAGGCCGAGTCACCAAAGACGTCAAGATGCTTGATGTCGAGTGATGCAACAATGCGCAGACCGTGTAAGAGGGCTTCATACTCTGCAGCGTTATTAGACGTGCGAAACATAACCTGAAGAACATACTGAAGCTTCTCTCCTATGGGTGAGATAAACACTACTCCCGCACCTGCTCCGGGTAATTGAAGAGAACCATCAAAGTAAATTTTCCAGTACTCAACATCTTGGGTAGCAGGAGGCATTTGAATCTCTGTCCACTTGGAAACAAAATCAGCCAATGCCTATCCTTTAATTGTCGACCGAGACGCGAACGTAATGGTATACTGACCAAGTTCGACCGCTCACTTAGCAATCTTCCCTTCAGCTTCTCGATTGTGAAGCACTGTGCCGAGTGCGAAGGAGGTCTGGACTTCGATCAGATGAGCTTGGAAATAATGCTTCAATTTCTTGGAGGTGATCAACAATGCATATAACAACTTCAAGATCTGGTGATGTCTTGTTTTAGAACCACTAAGGACTTCACTAACAAAATAGACCGGATGTTGTACTTTTTGTTTATGACACTCTTCCTCTTGATCAACTGTCAAAATAGTACTCACAACCTGAGTTGTGGCCGATATGTAAAGTTGAAGCTTTTCTCCTGGCTCCGGAGGCACCATGACTGGAACGCTACTGAGGTGAGCCTTCAACACATCCAATGCCGACTGTGCCTCTTCTGTCTAGACGAAGTCACCCTGCTTTTTAAGCAGTCTGAAAAGTGGTAACCCTCTAACCCTTAGTTGGGAGATAAAGCAACTCAGGGATGCCATACATCCGGTTAGCTTCTGAACATCCCTTTGAGAATTAGGTGGCCCCATATCAAGGATCGCCTTGATTTATCTGGGTTAGCCTCTATACCTCATTTCGAAACGATATAATCGAGCAGCTTTACCGAAGGAACCCCAAAAACACACTTCTTAGGATTCAGCTTCATTGAGTAATGCCTCAGATTGTCAAAGGTTTCTGCCAGGTCAGAAAGAAGTTCTTCAACGTTCTGAGTCTTGACGACGATGTCATCAATGTAAGCTTCTGCGTTCTGACCAATCTGAGTGGCAAGGCAGCGTTGAATACCTCGTTGGTAAGTCGCGCCAGCATATTTCAGACCGAAGGGCATTGTGATATAGCAATAGGCGCCGAAGGGTGTTATAAAGGAAGTTTTAATCTGATCTTCGACTTTCAGTGGGATATGGTGATAGCCTGAATAGGCATCCAGAAAGCTTAAAAGCTCACACCTGGCTGTTGAGTCTATGATCTGATCAATATGAGGTAGAGCGAAAGGGTGTTTAGGATAGACCTTGTTGAGATCGGTATAATCAATGCACATCCTCCACTCTTTATTCTTCTTAGGTACAAGGACTAGATTTCCCAACCAATCGGGATGGTACACTTCCTTTATAAACATAGCATCTAATAATCTAACTATCTCCTTCTTCATGGCGTCCTTGCGGTCTTGTGCAAATCTTCTAAGCCTCTGTCAAACGGTTGTAGCCCTAGGAGGCACCCTTAACTCATGCTCAATCTTTTCCCTAGGGACTCCTGGCATGTCAGATGGCTTCCATGCAAAGATGTCCCTATTTTCCTAGAGGAAAAGAGTGAGAGTGAGTTCCTATTTCTCATCGAGGTTGGCCCCTGCGTAAGTTACCTTATCAGGGTCTTCTAGATCGAGCACAATCTCCTTGGTCTGGATGTCATCAGTCTGGATCTTGTCCTTAGTGGGCTTCTTCACAGGTGCTGCCACATCAGTCTGCTCCTCTATGCCGACTGCCTTCTGGGTCTCCTGCCGTTCAGACAACATAACCTACTTATTGGCCATCTCACAACTTTGTACGTCGCAATCAAAAGAATTCCAAAGATCAGAGTGGAGGGAGATTATTCCATTGGGGCCTAGCATCTTGAGGGTGTGATAGGGATAATGCGGTACTGCCATGAACTTAGTCATTGCCGGTCGACCGATGATAGCATGATACGCTGAATCAAAATCGGCCACCTAGAAGAGAATGCGCTCGGTCCTGAAATTCTCACGAGTCCCAAAAGTGACTGGCAGACTAATCTGTCCATTAGGAACTAAAGTCTTGTCGGGCACTATCCTATGAAAAGGTGATGAACTCGGGAAGGTCATTGACTGACTAACCGAGCTCTTGAAGAGTCTTGGTGAAGATTAAGTCCAAACTGCTTCCTCCATCGATGAGTACTTTGTTGAACTTCACTTCCTTCATTATGACAGCAAGTACCAGCGGGTATCGACCCGGTTTAGGTAAGTGCCTGGGATGATTCGACCAATCAAAAGTAATCAGAATTTTAGACCACCTCATGAATTGAGGCGCAGTTGGTTCCACAGAATTGATCTTCCGTAGTTCTAGTTTCTGCTTGCGCTTGGATACATAAGCATCCGGACCCCCAAAGATGAAGTTGACTTCCTTGCGAGGCTCCTGGAACTCTCCCGTATCATCCTTGTCATCATCGTCCTTGGATTTGTCCTTGCCGTTGCGCCTTGGAGGATCTTTGGCCACCTTGAGCGCTGCAGTCGCAAAACCCTTCAATCGGTAACAATCCTTTGCTTTGTGGTTTCCCTTTGGGTGCCAGAGACACGGGCCACTCAGCAAATTATCCATGGTTGGTTGGTTCGTCCGAGGATTCTTTTGAAATCAGTCGACCGTGCGAACCATGTTGTCAGACTTCCTTTTCTTATCCTTCTTGGAGGACTCGGGCTTGTCCGATCGCTTCTCCTTGCCTTATCCTCGAATGTCGTCTAATGTCGACTCACCATATGCGAACTTGTCAGCGATCTCGAAGCACTTCTGAGCGGTCAACTTGAGGTCATGATTCCTTTGACCAATCTCTCGGACCAAGTCATCATTGTGGATTCCTCCTTGGAAGGCAGCAATAATCTGTTGGTCCATAACATTGGGGATCTCAGTCTTCTTAGCGCAGAATCGCTTGATGTAGTCGCAAAGAGGCTCATCAGTCTTCTGCTTGATCCGAGTGAGGTCGAAGTGGTTGCCCGGTCGGTTGTATGTAGCTTGGAAGGTCTCCATAAGCTTCTTGTTGAGGTCTCCCCAAGACGTGATTAACTCCTCTGGAAGAGATGTGAGCCATATTCGAACGGCTGGATCAAGGCAGACCAGAAGGTAATTAGCCATTCCATAGGAGTCACCTCCGGCCGACTGGATTGTCGTGCTATAAAGTTGCAGCCACTCTCAGGGATTGGTCTGACCATCATATTTTTTGATGGGGACTGGCTTGAATCCTTTCGGCCATCAAGCTTTGCAAAGCCTGGGGATGTAAGCCTTGATGCCATTGATTTCATCGTCAGTGGGGGTCGGCGACCGTCTATGCCGGTCTGGAGACGGAGTTGGGCGACGGTTGTGTCGTGGGCCGACATCATCATCATGGCGATGGCATCGATTGTCGTCATCATTGTTGTTGCGCCGATCTCGATCGTCTCATCGACATCGATCATCGCGGTTGTTTCTTTGAGGAGGATCTCGCCGGTCCTCTCACCGGTCTTCCCTTCGGTCATCCCATCGGTCGTCGGTCCTTCGATCGTGGCGTTCCTCCTTATAGAATCGGTTGTCCTGAGCGCGTTCTTCATAGTGTGAGTTGATGGTATCTCGTCCATCACGGATACTGAGAGAGTTTCTCAAATCTTCACACCTATGCCGACTTCTTGAAGTTGCATGGCTGGAGCTCATTATAGACTGTGATCTGTCCTTGGCAGCGTCCTGGGCTGTAGCGGCCTTGAGCATAGCCACCACCTTCATCATCGTAGGGGTCTGATAATTTGCATCGGCCATTAAGGTGTCGAGCAATGTTTTAGCCCCGGTGATGTTGTTCTGAGGGGTGTTTTAGACTTTGATGCCATCTACTTCAATATCTGGCCCCAAATCCAGTCGGCATGTGTTGCGTGATCTGTATGAACCTCTCGATCGACGGTGGTGACCGACCGATAAATCCTGGGCTGGGGGATTATCATCCTGTTGGCCCTCTTTGGCCGGTTCTTCTGTATGGCCATCTTCTTCTTCATGACCATCTTCTGGGTCGTCCTCCTCATCCTCGTCCCCTGAAGGATTTTCTACTAAGTCAACCATGTTGACAATAAGGGGATATGAATAGGTTGATCCGATCGAGCCCTCATCAAAGGGTCGGACCGACTTTGAGTCGTTCTCTGAAGATGGATTTGCTTCTTTGAGTCCGAGTGGGACTAATACAGGGATCAGATCTGACGAACTCGGTGATTGCACCATAGAGACGGTTGCAGCCGAGTCAGACCTGTGCTTCTCCAGACCTAAGGCCCCGTTGTCGCTGACCGTGAAGTCGAGCGATCCAAAGGAGATCTTGAAGTCCAGAGAGTACTGAATGGTGGGAATTTCGGCCATCATAGTCGAAGGAGAATCCCGGCGAGCCTTGTCCCCTACCTGGCACGCCAACTTTCAAAGCTTGAGATCGGCAGTAAATATATAGGGCTACGTCGAGACTAAGAACTACGATGGTTAACACAAGATGATGAGTTATACAGGTTTGGGCCCTCTCGATGAGAGTAAAAACCCTATGTACCCTGCCGCCTTATATATCCCGGTCGACAGGGGGTACATGAAGAGTCCTTCTCGTAGTCTACAAGGTTTAACATAGAAAGTCTATCTCTAATTGCCTTGTGTTCCAAGCCGAGTCGGTCGGCTTTCTAGTTGATGAAGTACCCCGTCGGCTATCGACTTAGTCATATTTGGAGATACCCATATAGCATGTATCCCACACTGTGCGATCGAGAGTAGCTTATATCTAGGGGGAGCATACAAGGTTTTTGGGAGATAGATACATTTGGATCTTATTTTGATGGAGTTATTTGTTGTTCACGGATTTTGATGAGTCATGGCTTTCATTCGCTTGTGTTTGATTCATTTTATTTCACTTGGTTTATTTTCATATACAGTGCCTTGTAATCATTAATTATCTTGTATGCCTGTGTATGATATCATGATGATGAATGCTTGTTCTTAATTCTTATGCATTTCCATGCTTACTTGTTGCATCTCATCATTCATGTCTTGCATTGCATGTCCTTATGCTTTCCTTAAATATATTGTCATGACATGCATGCATTTTCATCTAGAGTATGCCTTTCACTCTTTTCCTTGTATCTCTAGATGATGCTTGATTGAGTAGGACCTTATGTGTTTCTCTCATATATTGTTATGGTTCCTCTCGATCTTTGTGTAGTTCCTTTAGCCCGGTTATGTATTGATCAAGTTTTTGATTAAGTAGTGGTTGTCATCAATCACCAAAAAGAGGAAGATTGTAAGCTTCATGACCATTGGTGATTGGATCCCCAAGGTATAGATGTTTTGGTGATAGATGACAACTATGAAATTGTGGGCTAATATCTACACGAGTGTTGTCTATGTAGGAATTATCTCTAAACTCTATTATAAATCATATGGATGATGGTTGCCTTGGTGATGGATGACAATGACCACAAGCATGGAGGCTTGTGAACTTGATGGAGTCCAAGGGTTGATGGAGACGGATCAAAGCGGAGAATAAGCTATGGTGCAAGTGTTTGGAACACTTGACTAGTTGTTAGGGTTTTAAGTCCATAGGAAAAACCGGACTATCAAGAGGGTCTAGGTCATGTCTAGTCAGTGATGTGCAAGGTTGCTCGGTAAAATCACGGGCACTAGGTAACAGTGGAGAAGCCAAGGAGTTGTTCGGAGAAGTCGGGAAACGAAGTCAAGCGAGGACGACAAGTTTCGGCTTCTGGACATAGAGACAAACAGAGGGGTCAGTGGAGACCGGACTATACGGTCACTATAGGGAGTTGTCCGGGACTTCCAGCAAGGAGTGAGGAATCTGACTATGCAGGAGCTATAGAGACCGGACCATATGGTCAGTTCAACTGAGGAACAGTGCAGAGAGGAAGCCAATGTTCTAGAGTCCGATGACGATGTCCGATGCGTCGGACATGTCCGACAGTTGTATAGACCGAACGGTCCGGTCTACTGACCGGACATTCCGTTCAGTATAAGGAATTTGCCTAGACACAGTTGAGCCAACGGCTAGGAGAGCCGTTACTAGAGTGACCGGACGGTCCGGTCTGGGAGAGACCGGACTGTACGGTCAGTGCGTCCATAAAGGTGAATTTGTGGAGCAACGGCTAGTTTGAGGTTGGGAGCCTATATAACTTCGTTACTGGGGTCTTGGAGACCTCTCTTGGCCAGTGAAATACCTGAGAGCATTTTGTAAGGTCCAAGAGGAAAAGAGGAGAGCACTAGGAGGAGATATTGCATATCTTGAGAATGTTAATGGAGAGTAACTTGAGCATCTTGCACATCTAAGGCTAGGGTGTCCTTGAGGGTGTGATCTAGATTGTTACTCTTGGTCTATGGTGAGACCTAGACCGGTTAGGTGTCGGTAATCGAGCCTAACGTGATCGGTTGTGAAGGCCGTCACACGTTTGTACACGGCTTGAGCCCGCCGGTGAAAGGGGCATCGCTAGTTAGCGCCCGTGTCAACTTGGGGAGTCCGGCAAGTTCTCGAGGGAGGCGAGCTTATGCTTTGTGCAGCGGTGACGCACACCATGTCTTCACTCTAGGAGTGATTGCGGGCTCGTGGGCAAGAACTCCACTTGGTGGCAGGAGGGACCGGGACTCCGGCGGGAGTGGTCCAACGAGGATTAGGGGAAGGCGCCATCCTTCCGAGACCTCGGGAAAAATCATGAGCATTCCTTGACCCTCTCTTTACTATTCCACAATTGTGTGCTCTAGCGACTAGGGTGAAATGTGGCTTGCATAGGCTAGTGTGATTGGCTTCCGCACTTTATCTTATCATGATCACTAGCATGTGTAGGGTCTTGGCCTACTATAACTATTTAGGTTGCTTCTATTGTTAGACTCAAGTAGTGGAAGTTGAAGTAATTGGATTCGTGAGCGGCTTACCGATTCACCCCCCCCCCCCCCCCCCCCTCTTGGTACGCCTTGAGTCCTTACACCCCAAAATGGTAAGGCCGAACGCACCATTAGAACCCTCAACAACGTCATCTGCACCCTTCTTATTCATGCCCACATGCCTCTGCATTACTGGGCCGAAGCCCTCTTGATGTGGACAAGGGTTCCCGATCTTCCGAAAGGTTCTTGGTAAGTTGATTTGGTCGGAGGCGACACACAAATCGATCCGGCTTCAGAACAGCACGTTCTAAACCCCGCAATCGCAGCACGACGTCTCCTCTGGTTATCAACCATCCAAAAGGCGATTGACCTCGCCGAGAAGGCTAATCCCTGCCTGCGAATCAAGAACACAAGCAAGAACAACGAATAATGCAACACAATTGCAGATGTATGATTAAACTCTCGAAGTTGGGGTCTCACAAACCGATGAACGGCGAAACTGTTTATGAACAGAATTGATCTAAGCAAAACCCGAACCCTAATGGTGCGGCGGTGGCTGTATATAAAGACCCTAGGGTCGTGCAAGACCCTCTGGACGCGCCCCGAATTGGGCTCAACTAGATACAAGGCCCAAAGACAAAAAATAAGCGACGCAGCACCGACACAGATTCTGGACTCTCTCTTGTTTTGACGATTCCCGATGACTCCGGATGAATTTTGACATGAGGCCGGCGGCATTGGAAAGGTCTTCTCCTTATCTTTCCGTGCATATGTAGAACGTCCAAATCCGAGTCCGTATGCGTCCTGGGAGACCGTTTTAGTACAGACTGGTCCTGGGCCCCAAAACAGACTCGAAGTCGGTTTTGATTGGGCCTCCACTTTGGCTTCCAAGCCCTTGCTGGCCCTCCACGTTTCCAAATCCTTCTCCCATCATCTCCTGGTCCTCTTCATGGTTTCTAATCATAAAATAATCATTAGGTAGCAAACCATTCTCAAAAGTAACATATAGCGAAGAACGTAGGAACGAGCTCACCTCTAAATTTAGTTGTCGTGTACGAGCTCTAGTCATTGGACCTTGCAAGTCCAGATTTGGAGGAGTGTTGTGCGTATCCATAGGAGTGATGTCCTCATCATCCTCCCCCTCTTGAAGTGGAGTCGTCCTCGACTCAAGCTCATCCTCTTCTCCCAAGTATGGTTTCAAATCTGAAATGTTAAAAATAGGACTAACCCCGAACTCGGGAGGCAACTCAAGTTTGTATGCATTATCATTAATCTTCTCTATTATTTTGAATGGACCATCAGCTCTAGGCATTAGTTTAGACTTTCTCAATTCTGGAAATCTATCCTTCCTTAAGTGTAACCACACTAAATCTCCTACATCAAGCTTTACTTCCTTTCTTCCCTTACTACCAGCAATTTTATACTTTTCATTCATCTTTTCAATGCTAAGTCTAGTGGTCTCATGTATTTGCAAAATAAATTCAGCACGCTCCTTAGCATCAATATGAACTCTCTCATTAATAGGTAGAGGAAGTATATCAAGTGGAGTACGGGGATCAAAACCATACACTACCTTGAATGGACTTACCTTGGTAGTAGAATGTGTTGCCCGATTATAAGCAAACTCAACATGAGGTAAGCATTCTTCCCATTGCTTCAAATTTTTCTTCAAAACAGCTCGCAACATAGTACCCAAAGTGCGGTTCACAACCTCAGTTTGTCCATCAGTTTGTGGATGACAAGTTGTAGAAAATAACAACTTTGTACCCAACTTATTCCAAAGCGTGCGCCAAAAATGACTCAAGAATTTTGCATCACGATCTGAAACAATAGTAGAAGGCATACCATGCAAACGTACAATTTCTTTGAAAAAAAGATCAGCAATATAACTAGCATCATCAGTTTTATGACATGATATAAAGTGTGCCATCTTGGAAAAACGATCCACGACAACAAAAATGCTATCGCTCCCCCTCTTAGTCCTAGGCAGTCCTAAAATAAAGTCCATAGAAATATCCGCCCAAGGAATAGAAGGAACAGGAAGTGGCATGTATAAACCATGTGGATTCAATCGAGACTTAGCTTTTTGACATGTAGTGCAGCGAGCAACAAAACGCTCAACATCTTTCCTCATCCTTGGCCAAAAGAAGTGTGTGGCCAAAATATCCTCTGTCTTCTTAGCACCAAAATGACCCATCAATCCACCTCCATGCGCCTCCTGCAACAACAAAAGACGAACGGAACCAACTGGAATGCATAGGCGGTTAGCTCTAAACAAGAATCCATCATTCAACACAAATTTGTGCCAAGCACGACCTTCTTTACAGTGCAGCAATACATCTTTAAAATCGACATCAACAACATATTGTTCTTTAATTGCCTCAAGTCCAAAAATTCTACAATCAAGTTGAGACAACAAAGTATATCACCTCGATAAAGCATCAGCAATCACATTATCCTTCCCTTTCTTATGTTTAATAATATAAGGAAAAGACTCAATAAACTCAACCCATTTAGCATGTCTACGGTTCAAATTGCCTTGAGAACGAATATACTTAAGTGATTCATGATCAGAATGAATAACAAATTCTTTGGGCAACAAATAATGACGCCACGTTTCTAAAGAACGTACAAGTGCATATAGTTCCTTATCATACGTGGAATAATTCAAAATAGGCCCAGTAATTTTCTCACTAAAGTATGCAACAGGTTTACCATCTTGCATCAGAACACCACCAATGCCTATACCACTAGCATCACATTCAAGCTCAAAAGTCTTATCAAAATTGGGTAATTGCAGCAATGGTGCATGTGTAAGTTTGTCCTTCAAAGCATCAAAAGACTCATGATGTACCTTACCAAAATGGAAGTCAACGCCCTTCTTTGTCAACTCATGCAATGGTGCAGCAATGGTGCTGAAATCTTTGACAAAGCGGCGGTAGAAACCTGCAAGACCAAGAAAACTCCTCACCTGTGTGATAGTTTTTGGTACAGGCCAGCTCTTTATGGCTTCAATCTTCGCCTCATCCACCTCAATTCCCTGTGGAGTCACAACATAGCCAAGAAAAGAGACTCGATCCGTGCAAAAGGTGCACTTCTCAAGGTTACCAAATAAACGTGCAACTCGCAAAGCATCAAAAACAGCACGCAAATGAATCATATGATCATCCGTGGATTTGCTATAAATCAAGATATCATCAAAGTAAACAACCACAAATTTGCCAATAAAAGGTCTTAAAACCTCATTCATCAAACGCATGAAAGTACTGGGTGCATTAGTTAACCCAAAAGGCATTACTAACCACTCATACAACCCGAATTTGGTTTTGAAAGCTGTTTTCCATTCATCTCCAAGTTTCATTCTAATTTGATGGTAGCCACTACGCAAATCAATTTTAGTGAAAATTATAGTACCACATAACTCATCAAGCATGTCGTCTAACCTAGGAATAGGATGACGATACCTAATAGTAATGTTATTAATGGCTCTACAATCTACACACATACGCCAAGAACCATCTTTCTTAGGAACCAAAAGTACAGGAACAGCACAAGGACTAAGTGATTGACGAACATACCCACGATCCAAAAGGTCTTGGACTTGTCGTTGTATCTCCTTAGTCTCCTCAGGGTTGGTCCTATAAGCAGCACGGTTTGGTAAAGTAGCACCAGGAATCAAATCAATTTGATGCTCAATCCCTCTCAAAGGTGGCAATCCCGGGGGTATCTCAGCTGGGAAAACATCCTCATACTCCTGCAAAAGGTTAGTGACAGCAGGAGGCAAAGCACTAGAAGCAATATCACCAAGCAAAAACAAGGCTTGTTTGCATATCAAAGCATAGCAAATATCATCAGTAGAAATTTCAGCAAGCTCAGATTTTGTGGCAAGACATGAACGACCTTGTAATTTAATTGCAGCACCCTTAGAACATAAAGAATCATTAACATTACTTGGTGTAGAAGCAGAATTAACAGGTTGCTGAATTTCAGGGCGTTTATTTTTCAAACTAGCAGCTCGTTCTAAATCAGCTTGTACAATTTCAGCAGGGGTCATTGGTAACAAAGTAATTTTAGTTCCTTTATGCATAAAAGTGTACTTATTACTTTTACCATGGTGTACAGCATCATTATCAAATTCCCAAGGTCTACCCAATAAAAGTGAACAAGCTTGCATGGGTACAACATCACAATCAACAGAATCCACATAGGAACCAATGGAAAAAGGAACTCTGCAAGTTTGTGTTACCTTAGCTTTTCCAGAGTCATTTAACCACTGAATGTAGTATGGATGTGGATGTGGGCGTGTGGTCAAATCAAGCTTCTTAACCACATCAGAACTCACCAAATTGTTGCAGCTTCCTCCATCAATGATGACACGTGCCCGACGGTTCTTGATGACGAAGAAAATCTGGAACAAGTTATGTCGCTGCATCATCTCGGGCTGCTGGACTTGTGTGCTAAGCACACGCTGCACAATAATATTCATATAGCCCGTGGTATCTCCGCCTCCAAGGACGAGGTCACCGCTGGTGGCAGCGACATCCTCCTCCTCATCCTCCACATCGGAGGCGCTCATGTAACCGCCATCATCTGTCGCCACATATGCCCGCCTACTTGGGCAATCTTTCTGCACATGGCCAAGACCATGGCAGCGGTGGCACTGAATCCCTGTAGTGCGTCCCGTCGAAGCAACAGAGGAGGCACTACTAGCCGGTACCTGCACAGAATTTTTACCTGAGCGCGTAGAAGGGGCAGGGGCTGATCTTGGTGCTGCAGAAACAACACTAGCTGGTGGGGGCGGCCGGAAAGATGGCTTGGGCAGCCCCGAAGTCCCCGTCGGCCGTGGTGGGTAGAAATTCCTGGACTTGCTGTACTCCTCAAAAGCCTGGAAAAGTCCCTGTGATTCTTTCTCTGCAAGCATAGCATACTGGAAACACTGGTTGAGGGTATAAAATTCTTTATAATCAAGGATGTCCTGAATTTCTTTTCTCAAACCAGAATAAAAGCGGCAAATCTGATCCTCTACTTTTTCAACCACAGCACAACGAATCAAACCCTTCTGAAGCTCACTAAAATACTCCTGAACAGTTTTATCTCCTTGATCTAAACGCTGCAGTTTATTACGAATTTCTCTATAAAAAGAAGGAGGAACAAAACGATCACGCATTTCTACCTTAAGTTCTTCCCAAGTAGTAGGCAAATCGGTTTCAGCAGCTAGACCACTCCACCAAACAATAGCAAAGTCCTTAAACTCACTAGTGGCTTGTCTAACTCTATGTTGTTCAGGAACAAGGTGGGCATTAAATTTTTGTTCTACCGTCATTTCCCAATCAAGGTAAGCATCACCATCGTATTGACCCGAAAACGAAGGAAATGAAAACTTAATTTTAGCATACGGATCATCTGGAGCATAGTTACCTTGTGTGCGACGGGTGTGGTTGTGGAAACCACCCATACCTTGAGGGTTACATTGCAAACGGCGTCGTAACCTTGCGGTCCTTGTAGCTGACCTATCGATGGTGCCATCAGCCTTATACACCGTTGCTTCATCATGATCGCCTTCAACGTCGTTGTTGGTGTTGTTGTTGGTGTTGTTGTTGTTGTTGTTGTTGTTGTTGTTGTTGTTGTTGTTGGTCTTGTGAGCGGTCTCCAATTCGACAACCTGATCGGTTAACTTAGAGACTCTCTTATCCAACCGCTCAATGCTTTCTCCCAGGTGAAGCTTGGTGACGGCGTCGGTGACGGCCCTGGTGATCGTTTCTGCCAAATCACTCTGAACCGCCTGCAAAGCCTTCTGTAACTGATTTTGGCTCACGCACTCATCCAATTTTGAGGGTGAAGCACCCTCCCCGTCGCTTCCTGACATCAGAAACACCAAAACAGGAAACAAAAAAGTGAAGGTTATCCCTACAAAACTACTAAGCAGTGGTGCATCTCAACACAGCAAAAGTAAGCTTCTTGCAAAGCTCTTACAAAGTTCTGAAAACAACAAAGCGAAGGATACCAGGGAGAAGTGTTCCACGATTGCAAGGGTTACCAAATAACCTATGTGTTGTACAGAAGAAGTATGTAGAGCTAGGAAGGCCAAATATGTATATATGAGTGGCACACAAATCAAAAACAGATAGTAAAGCTGAATAAGTGCCCAAGTAACTTGTCCCTAGTTGCTGGTCTAACTATGTCCTAGAACAGTAGTGAGAGCAAAGAAGAAACAAGGAGACAAAGGGACACAGCCGATAACAGGGGGCTTAGTGTAAAACAGCCAAACTCAGAAATTTCAGGGGGCTAGATGGAGCACTAGTAGGAATCCCAAATTTCTTTTTTTTTGATTTTATTTTTTTGATATTTTTTTCCAACTGACTAGCAAAGAGGGAGAAACCACAAAAAATTTCAGCTCAAACCGAGCTAGGACGTGGCCTACAGAAAATCTTGAAGTTTCACAAAACGTCGGGTTTGAACTTGAATGAATATTTTCTTTATCTTCCCGATTTTTTTTGAATTTTTTGACGAGGGCACATAGGGCGTAGCCTAGTGTGGGTATGCTCAACTTTTCGTCTAGAATCTCCTGTAAAAATTTCAGCCAAAACGGACAACCGAGCGAAAAGTTATGGCTGTTTTACCGAAGGGGTGTCGGAATCGGTTTTGAAGAACCCGGTGGTTTCAGTGAAATCCGAGTCGGGCTTGGGGTCGGGTAGGGAGTTTTTTTGGTGAGGTGGATGCAGCGGAAAGTGGAATTTATGAAAATTGGTCCGAGGTGGTGAGGGTAGGTTTAGGGTGGGATTAGGGTGGGCGTGTTGATCAATCAACCCTAGCACACAAAGCCGACAAAACCGAGGATGGTGAGGGGGATGGCGGCTAGGGTTGCAAGGGAAACACTACTGACGACAAAAACACAAACTAAACCAGCGACTAAACAAGAACTAGGGCACAAACTCAACACTACGGACTCTGAAATTGAAATATGCAAAGGCTAAACACGTGGTTATGGGCGGGGAAAATTTTTTTTTGGTATTTTCAGTGGACGATAGGAAGAACACGAAAACAAAACTAAAGGGTAGTATGAACCTGACGGTGCACCTGAAGCTCTGATTACCACTTGATGTGGACAAGGGTTCCCGATCTTCCGAAAGGTTCTTGGTAAGTTGATTTGGTCGGAGGCGACACACAAATCGATCCGGCTTCAGAACAGCACGTTCTAAACCCCGCAATCGCAGCACGACGTCTCCTCTGGTTATCAACCGTCCAAAAGGCGATTGACCTCGCCGAGAAGGCTAATCCCTGCCTGCGAATCAAGAACACAAGCAAGAACAACGAATAATGTAACACAATTGCAGATGTATGATTAAACTCTCGAAGTTGGGGTCTCACAAACCGATGAACGGCGAAACTGTTTATGAACAGAATTGATCTAAGCAAAACCCGAACCCTAATGGTGCGGCGGTGGCTGTATATAAAGACCCTAGGGTCGTGCAAGACCCTCTGGACGCGCCCCGAATTGGGCTCAACTAGATACAAGGCCCAAAGACAAAAAATAAGCGACGCAGCACCGACACAGATTCTGGACTCTCTCTTATTTTGACGATTCCCGATGACTCCGGATGAATTTTGACATGAGGCCGGCGGCATTGGAAAGGTCTTCTCCTTATCTTTCCGTGCATATGTAGAACGTCCAAATCCGAGTCCGTATGCGTCCTGGGCGACCGTTTTAGTACAGACTGGTCCTGGGCCCCAAAACAGACTCGAAGTCGGTTTTGATTGGGCCTCCACTTTGGCTTCCAAGCCCTTGCTGGCCCTCCACGTTTCCAAATCCTTCTCCCATCATCTCCTGGTCCTCTCCATGGTTTCTAATCATAAAATAATCATTAGGTAGCAAACCATTCTCAAAAGTAACATATAGCGAAGAACGTAGGAACGAGCTCACCTCTAAATTTAGTTGTCGTGTACGAGCTCTAGTCATTGGACCTTGCAAGTCCAGATTTGGAGGAGTGTTGTGCGTATCCATAGGAGTGATGTCCTCATCACCTCTCCACCACCACTTACCTTCAGAACCTTCGCCCATCCACCACTATAGATAATTCTATCCCATATGAACTTGTATTCAAACATCATCCCTCCTATGATCACCTCCGTGTTTTTGGTTGCCTCTGCTACCCTAATCTCATAGCCATCGCTCCACACAAGCTCACTCCCCGTTCTGCTGCTTACGTCTTCCTCGGCTACCCCAACTCCCACAAAGGCTACCGTTGTCTAGATATCGTCACTCGTCATGTTATCATTTCTCATCATGTCGTATTTGATGAAAAAAACTTCCCCTTCACCGCATGCCTTTGATTTTCTTCTAGATGATAACACTTTTTAGGACACTTGGTTCTCTACTATGCGCGCTCCACCTCATACGGGTGTTGAGCACACATGGCCCTCCTCCACTTTTGTCGCTCTGTCCTCGATGGACGTTGAGCAACTGCCCCCTTTTGCTCCAAACTTGCCCACTGCCAGTGCGCATCCAACTCCGGGCGGGTCACCCAGGCCTTCATCTCCGGATGGGCCATCCACTTCGCCATCGGACTCACCACATGCCGCTCCAGCGCCCCACACTGAGCGACCGCAGGGTGTACCTGGCTCCATTTCTCGGCCTACACCAGGTCCTCATCACATGCGTACACGTGCCAAGCAAGGGATAGCTCAGCCTAAGGAAATGTTCAACCTCTCTGCCATTCTGCTTTCTCCGATACCTAGCAACTATCGGACTGCATTGGCCAACCCCAATAGGCATCACGCCATGGCAGAAGAGCACCAGACGCTCCTTGAGAATGACACATGATAGCTTGTTCCTCGTCCGCTCGGTGTCAACATTGTGACAGGTAAATGGATTTACAAGCATAAGTTTCACTCTGATGGTTCTCTTGCTCGGCACAAAGCCCATTGGGTTGTTCGTGGCTACTCTCAGCAACATGGCGTGGATTCTGAGGAGACATTCAGTCCTATGGGCAAGCCATCTATCATTCATGCTGTCCTCAGCATTGCCGCCTCCCGGTCATGGCCAATTCACCAGCTCGATGTTAAAAATGCTTTTCTTCATGGACATCTTGATGAGATAGTGTACTTCCAACAGCCGTCTGGTTTTGTCGACCCCTCTGCCCCGGATCATGTTTGCTTACTTTGGAAGTCTCTCTATGTCCTCAAGCAGGCGTCGCGGGCCTGGTACCAGAGGTTCGCCTTCTACATTTAGAAGCTTGGTTTTTTTGCTTCTACCTCCGACACTTCTTTATTTGTCTTTCACGATGGTGCTGATATGGCTTACCTGCTGCTCTACATGGACAATATTGTTCTCACCGCTTCCTCTATTGCTCTTCTTCATTGCCTAATGGATGCTCTTCACTCTGAATTTGCCATGACGGATCTAGGTGATCTACACTTCTTTCTTGGGATTTCAGTTACTCGGTCGCCTCACGGGTTGCTCCTCTCTCAACACCAATACGCTGTCAATCTGCTTCAGCGGGCTGGCATGTCCGATTGCCATCCTACTTATACACCAGTGGACACTCATGCCAAGCTCTCGGCTAAAGATGGCGTTGTTGTGGCTAATCACTCCACTTATCGTAGTATTGTTGGTGCCCTTTAGTACTTGACATTGACTCAACCAGACTTGGCCTATGCGGTTCAACAAGTCTGTCTATTCATGCATGATACGAGGGAACCTCACCTTGCTATGGTCAAGCGCATTCTTCATTACATCAAAGGTACATTGGATGCCGGTCTCCATATTGGGTTATCGTCTCCCACTACGCTTACTGCTTGTTCCGACACTGACTGGGCTGGTTGTCCCTATTCTTGGCATTCCACCTCCGGATACTGTGTTTTTCTTGGTGACAATCTTGTTTCTTGGTCATCAAAGAGGCAGACAGACAACAGTATCTCAATCCAGCGCCGAGGTTGAATGGCTGTTGCACACGTCGTTGCAGAGTGTTGTTGGTTGCATCAACTACTCCTGGAGCTTCATGTTCCACTCACCTCTGCCACCGTCGTGTATTGTGACAATGTATCTACAGTCTACATGTCCTTTAACCTGGTGCAGCATCATGGTACCAAACATATTGAAATTGACATTCATTTTGTTCGTGAGAAGGTCCCCCTTGGACAGGTTCGGGTATTGCACGTTCCCTCTTCACATCAATTTGCAGACATCATGACGAAGGGCCTCCTAGTTCAGCTCTTCACGGATTTTTGATCCAGCCTTTACGTCCACTTCTCTCCTACTATGACTGTGGGCGAGTATTAGAGATATTGTATCATATTTAGATAGACAAGAAGATCATACTTGATCTTCTTGTAACCTAACTTGTTGTATAAGTATTGGCCTCTATAGGTCCTATAAATACAACTCACCTAGGCACGTTATGCCTTGAGGTGTTCTAGATATTTCAACAGAACCTTTGTGGCACCATTACGAGTACAAGGTTTTTCATCTACATTGACATGTTTCATGTGTGGTAATAATGGTATTGTATTATAGTACAACTCTTTAATAAATGTTGAACATTGCTAGTCATATTGTTTACTATAAGTTAGCAAGTTTATCCAAATAGATGGATTTTTAACAAGTTTGCTCCATATCCATCAATATATTATTGGTCCAAACCTATTGTCCATCGATAAAAAGCCATAGGAGGTTGGAGAAAACAAGGAATAATTGATCTTGTTAATTCCAAGCTTACTGACATAGTACATAATGTAACCACTAGCATTTTTAGAGTAGTGTTACCACTAGGATAAAATGTTCACAGTACTAATAGCAACCACATATGGGAGCAGCAATAAATTAACCAAGATGATGCATACCAACTTATCAAAATGGAATGATAATTTCGAGCTTAACCATGCAACAACAAACAAGGTTACTAGAATGGAAAAATAATTTCGACCACACAATAACAAACAGTGTTATTAAAATGGAACAATAATTTTGAGCTTAACCACGCAACAATAACACATGGTTATCTAAATCAAACAATAATTTATCCATGCAACAACAAACACTTGTTGAAATAAAACAAATAATTTTAACTTATTATCTAAAGGATAACGAAAATAGATTGATGAAAGAGAGAATTCCTTATATGGCCCTAAAAAAAGTCACCTCTTCCTTTATTGGCCTCTTTTCAAATAAACTTCCTTATATGGACAACAAGTTAATTTTCATTTCTTTCTTGGTCCTTCCATCAGATATAACTACTAATGATGTTATGATAGGGGTCAAATGACCATTTTACCCTAATAAAAAATAAATATTAATTTTTTGTTTGTTTTTATAATACCAGTGATATTATTTTTATGTCATAGTTGTCCAAAATATATATGTTATATGTTTCTTTTGTGTTAAGAAATATAACACAAATATTTTATACAAATATAAAATAAAAGGAATATCTTTGAGATTGTCACAAATAAAGAATAAAACGCTCATATTTTATTTTTTACTAGGGGTAGAATGGTCATTTAAACCCTCACTTAACGCTTGTTGTAGTCAAATCAAATAAAAAGACCAAGAAAGAAAACAAAATTAGCTTCTTGTAAGTTCGTTTCTAAAGAGGCTAACAAAGGAAAATGTGATTTTTTTAAGGCTTACAAAGAAATTATCTCTTGATGAAACATAATTACATAATCATTTACAACCAGAGCAACGAATATCTCTATCCACAAATATAAGGATTCGTTGAGGTTTAGACTTCCCTTTGATCATTTGTCTTATTTAAAATATTTATAAAAATATTATTTATTTTATTATGAGATATATTTTATCTATGATTTATTTGTTTTATAATTCCATAATTTTTTAAAATAAAATAACAAATATAATGTCTAGAAGTCAACGAATTTTTAGGTCAGTCTCAATGCACTATTTCATCCATAGTTTCCAATGGTGCCACGTCAGATTTTTGGTCTTGTTTAATAAGGCTACTCCCAATGGGAGTTTTATTTTCATTAAATGAGATACCATATAAGCAAATTTGGTGACATGGCAAGAAATTTATAAAGAGAGAGATGAGAAGAGTTTCATCTAGATAAAACTGGGTTTATACGGTTTTCTAAAATTGAAACACCATGAAACTAGCATTGGAGATGAGTGATTTCATTTCATTCATTAGACAACCAATAAAACTATATAAAAGTAAGTGCTATGAAATACCAAAATGAAACTATACATTAGAGAGATAGTTTCATTCATGGTTTCAAACTAATAAAAATGACATCGCACTCTTAAAAACATTAAAATAAAACTATCCATTAAGATTAGGCTAAATGAAACAATACTCTCTCAATGCACCAATTTCATCTCACATTTTTATAGCCAAGGCAAAACATTAAATTACTTTATTACGATTGTCAAATCAGTAGGTGTTTCACTGAAGTATCATACGTTGGAAAAAGTGTCGATAAAGTTTCATCCCCGTAAAATCCATCTACACTCTCTCCTCTTAATTTTTATATTACATAATCATTTTTGTTGACTTGTTATCTTATTAAATGTTGATAACACTCCCATAGAAAATACTACAGTACTAAACAACACACTGTCATGTGGATCCACCACGTCATGGACATGCTGGGCCCAGTCACCGTGTGAGACAGGGTCTACCACTGCTGCAACTGGCCCCGCTTGTTTCCTATAAGTAAATCCCAGCTTGTCCTTCTTGTCTTACCCACTCTGTTGCGCTCGCAAGAAAAGAGACAGCAGTAAAGGAGAGTAAAGCTTCTTCCCTGAGCAATGGCGGAGGTAGCGACCAACGGATCGGAGGTGCCCGCTGCAGTGGCGGAACCCACGGCGGCGGCGGTGTTCACCGGGATGAAGGTGCAGGTTACCGTGCCGGCGGGCCGTGCTGAGGAGGCGGTGGCCTTCTACAAGGCGGCTTTCGCGGCGGAGGAGGTGTGCCGCTCCACCCACCCGAAGCGCAAGGGCGAGGGTGAGCAGTCGTCGCTGCTCTGCGCGGAGCTCAAGGTCGGTGCGGCCACAGTGCTCGTCTGCGACCAGGCCGGCGACTACGTCCCCGCTGTGTAAGCACACCCAAACCCTCGTTAAGCCCCAGTTCTTTTTTTTTTCTATTTCCGTTTCCGTTATTCCTCTTGAGATTTGTCTCCTGGATGCGGATATGTTTGTTGGTGTAACTATTTTTAGTGAAATTTCTTAGATCTATTAAATTTCCTGAAAGTTTGAGGGATTTTTGAAAGAATATATATAGTGTCTTGTGAGAACTGAAATATTTTGTTATGCTTCTTGAGAACTACTAGTACTAGTATCATACTGTAGTGCCGTATACGTATATGTGAGAATGCAGACATGTTTTCGAAAGTTGAGCACTCATGTGCGATTTTGTTATTAGGATTTTATAATGTATATATGTAGGTGTGGTGTGGAACATCAGACGAATACAAGTTCTTCAGTCGGTTCTCCTCTTTTGTTTTCTTCCGGTGCTGATTTGCTAGTATGCAAGCAAGGTTTCTTTTTGTGGTCTTTTGACCTTTCTTCTGCAGTTCGTCCGTACTATAGCTACCTTTAGAATAGTACATATGTTGTGTGGACTTGTTTCAATCGAAATCACTGTATAAAAGTCATCATTTGTTTTTTGTAAGGACCTCCACAATGGTTACTTGTAGGTAACTATAGTGTGAGAAATAACCGTGCCACCTCAACCTGTCCGGTTCGGCAGGTACTGGCAAGCTAAACGCTGAATAAAGTTAGCATCGACGCTAGAAGACGCGCTTCTTCTCTCCCAGCCTTTTTCTTTCTCCACTCGGTTGAGGCGAGCTCGGCGGAGGGCCCGAGCGGGCTGGCAGCTGCCTCCGCGCTTGCGGCGGCGCGAGCGACGGACGCGGGCAGGCGGAGGCCGCGGCGGTAATGGTCGGTGCAAGGAGCAGCAGCCATGGCTGACGAGCAGGCGCGCGGCATCGCACGGGAAGAAGCAGGAGCGGGAGTCAAGGGGAGCAAAAAGAGAAAATCTGATGTCATCCTCATCCCTCCAGGGCAAAAATAGAAGGGAAGGAGCCCTCGACGTCCGGCGTAGACTCGAGCCGCCTCACCCCGCCTTGGGCGGCCGGAGATTAAGGGGAAGAGGATGGGCGGCCATGGCGGTCGGAGATGAAGGGGACGGCCATCGCGGCTGGAGATGGAGGGGAGGGGGCGGTCGGTCATGGTGGTCGGAGATGGAGGGGAAGGGGGCTGGTGTCACTCGTTCACCATCCAGGCCGAAGTCCAATGACGGGAGGCTCCGTCCAGACCGAAGTCCAGGACGGCGGCGGGTGTTTTTGTGTGATGGATGTTCTCTTCCGTGGAGGCTTTTTGATAGAGCAGTGAATAAAAAAGTCAAACAAGTGGACCCCACATCTGTTTTATGGCACAGTGCAAACGATATATACTCTGAAGAGCACTTATCTTTTGGATCTGACTTAGGTATCGTTTTGTTGCAAACCGATGGAGCTGCTCTTGCACCTTGCAGATTTGTTTATTTATAGTACTAGAAAAGAGTAGTCTACTTGTATATTCCTCTCTTGTCCTTATTTGTAGTTACATTTATGCAACATTCAAATTAGCTGAAGCCAAGTTCAGCACATAAAATGAACAGCAAATCTCTCCGAGCTTACGCCAGATCTTTGTTCTGCTTTGCAGGGGCAAGGATGGCGTCGTGGCCAGCGGGCTCGTGCTGCGGCTGGAGGCCGACGACGTGAACGCCGCTGCGGCGCAGGCTACGACCGCGGGCGCAACGATCCAGGGTGAGGTCACCGAGGACTACTGCGGGCTGGGCGCCACTGTCGTCGACCCCTTCGGCGTCACCTGGGTTCTTGGCTCCGCCTCCTCCGCCAAGAAGTGCGCTTAGGCGCACGATGAGCAGTACGAGCTTGGGCATGGCCTTCGTCATGGGCGGCGTGATGGCCGTCGTTTTAACTCGTGGTTCGTAGCAGAATAATTATGTGGACGGTTGTCATTGTAGAAGACTGCTATTAGTCGGTGTAGATTAGCTCTGATGGCTGTATTTCCTTCATGGATGTCGTGGTCTGGAGTAGTGGAGTGTGGACATTGATGTTGCCAAATTGATGTGAACTTTGGAACCTTGCATGTGTGAATTGTGTTCTGTAGACTGTGCTCCCTCTGTATTAAAAATGCTGTCGTTCCGACAGCTCTCCGCAGTACTGCATGTGTGAGTAGATTTTTAGTTCAAATTGTTTATCTGAAACTAAGATTTTGAGAACGGAGGAGTAGGTAAAATGTTGATCTCCGCTTGTTTGTGTTTGACTTTTTTTTTTTTGTCTCTTCGGGGTTTTCACGAGATTTGAGGGAGGGCATCGACATGATTTGTTTCGATACAGCAGTAGGTGACACAAATTCCGGGCCTGTTTGGAACCAAGAATGAATAAAACATGGAAACAAAGATAACAGAAATAAAAAACTAAGAAATGACATTTCATGTTGTTCGATCGTAGAAATCTGTATTAGAGAAATTAGATAATATAAATTGTAAAAGTTGTGTTAAAGCTAAAAGGTATATTACAATTTATTTCACAAATCAATAAAGGCAGGGCTCATTAAACAACTGACAAAATTACAACCACAATTTTTTATATATAATAAGATGAATAGTTAATAACAGCAATAATTTAAAAATGATGAAGTACACGGTAACAAAATTTTTTTTAAATAACTTTATTCGGATCCTCCCTCCTCTTTCTTCTTTTACCCGTAGTACACATGCATGCTGTCACTGGGGTGTTTGATTCTACTACTTGGACAGGGTGCGCTGCTTACATGCATAGAAGCTGTGAACGGCGCACCTACTTCTTCAGTTATTAAGTGCTCCTTTATTTTACAGTATCATATTTGTATAAGGATTGTGATATAATTTAGTAATTCAACAATAGAAGAAGCTAGGTTTTGTGGACTTCACAAAAAGGACGGGCGCAATATACATTGAGTTTTTTCACCGCACAAGCCGAGCTCACCTCTGCGGCTATGCTTCTGATTCTGATATGGCTTCATGGATTAATAGTTAATTAGAAAAGTGAGTAAAAAATATATATTATCATGAATTCATGATACATGATTGGAACAATGCTTGTATTGATATTGTGACAGTGCAGCAGCTATTGGCCTTCACGATTTCTTATGGCTAAGAAACATTCCCATTGGTTCATAGTTGTGCATATAGCATTGTACGGCAAAAGATTCACTTATGAATTTGCAGTGATATATGGTGCCTTGCTCTAAATATTTTTACACGGTTGGTGGAATGTAGTACGAACTTATTAGTATGTTAAGGCAATAGTCATGTGAGAATTATTCATGAATCAAGGAAAGGCAGGCACATAGTGCATTTTTCATTCATTTATTTCAGCTATATTATTCTCCCTTGTTCATATCCTATTTACTATATTGAGGTAACAAACATAATCAGAAGTAGCAATCAGTTTCTGCCTTGCTCGGATCATGCATATAGCTTTCCAGAACTCATTCACATTCACAGAGTAATATTTAAGACTCCTACCCACAATTTATATATGACGCACACCAATTTCTTTCTGTATGTAGCACTATGGGAGACCAAAAGGTGTTACTGTGCATACCTAAGCACCATTATAATCATTTAACCAGTTAGTCATTGGTTCCTTACTTCCATTTCATAGTAGATACAACTAAGACTGTGTAACTATGTTCCATATAAAGGTGAATGTAACCCACCGCATAACAATGAAATTTTAGGGCCTTCATAAGAAAGAAAAGAAAGGCACGTCAGAAAAATAAGTGCAGTAGTAATAACCCATTTAATAATGGGACTTGCTAATTTTTAGCTGACTAAAAGTTTGGGTAACTTTTAATTATCCCTTTGAGTCATCGGATCTAGATCCAATAGTTTATAATATTATATAGATAATTCTATTAAAAAATCAGAACACAAAATAATAAACCATCAATTAAGATCCTTCAATCTATTAAAGGCTAGAAAATATGTTTAATAATTTAATGAACCAGCCTAAACATAATAAACTACACCATGCACCTCCCACACCACACGGAAGTACGTCAGCATATAAACAGCACATCACACGGCAGCATGAGAAATGAAATGGTGACCATGCATCATCACCGGACCACACAAGCCGAACAGAGGCAAAGTCCAAAACCCAGCAACCAAAAAATGAAAATAATCTTATAAATTCCCGAAAGCCCTCTAGCTTTGAGAGGAAGAAGAAAAACACAGCCATAAAATGCCTTTCGTGCAGGAAAATGAAGAGTAGGAAAAAAAAGATCAAGGTTGCATCAGCACTGCCGCGTGTAGCCTAGAAACTCAAAGACTTCCTTTTCACGTGATAAATGAATAAAAATGCGCTGCATGCCATGCCTCACTTTGGTTCACGATTAATATGCCTCTGCATGGTTGTTGTGTGTCCTATATTCTCACCAAAAGGTGCAAAGATTTTTCAGTGCAAGGCACCAGATATTATTGCATTACCATTTCATATATGCACAACTAAGAACGATTGAATGAATGTGCATGTCTCTTTAGCAGGCATATATGGAATAGGAGAGAAAAATTTCTCTCATCATGTATCAGGCAAGCCAACGGATAGGAATGCACGTACAGAAGCAAATGTGAACGGATTTAATAGGACAAGTTGCTGGTGGCCTTTTGTTGTATGGATGCTTCTATGCCTTTATGCACACACCAAGGAACTGCAGTTCCTCTCATGCAGGCTCTTCAAAAAAAATATATGCATAAAATATGATGAACCAAATATTATTTTCCTTGGCACAGTGAGTAATGAGGAAGTAAACAGAATAGGAGCATGCGCATTTATTTATATATGATTTTTTTGTCAACTTTAGCAAAAAAAAAAACATAATGCAGAGTGAGTAATAAGGAAGTAAACGGAAGAGTGCATGCACATTTAATTCTTAAGTCTTAAGGCCAAAGAAAAAGCTTACACAAGCTCGAAGCGATCACATTGGTGAACAATATATAATGAGGAAGTAAACAGAATAGGAGCATCCACATCTCTACAATCTATTAATTGAGGTACGATCGTCTACTTCGTGTCCACAAAGTTAGAGATTGAATCCAAATCGGTTTCGTAACTTTTATATCATGTACCAAATTTCAAAAATCATAACTCCCACATCCGGAACTCAAATGAGTCAAACTCGGACTCTATCGTGTAGCTCTCGAAAAGTTCTATAACTTTGGTATTCAATTGAAGTCCAGATTCTGTAGTTTTGATTTCCAAAGATGCGATATAAAAATATTTATTCTGATTTGGACTCCTCTGTGTAGGTCTCTGTGCAGACCCCATATCTTGTAGCTTCGTAGTCCAAATAATATGATCCATATATATATTTCAGAAAGGTCTCAATGAGATTCATAACTTTTGTGTTTTAATTTTTTCTATTAGAGCAAGTCTTTAATTTCAAAATCGCGTTGTAATATAATGCTATTTCTGGACTCCGTGAATTAATTTTTTCTTCCGGATAAAGCTTCTAGGATATGGTAAAAAAATGTGATAAAATTGTTACTTTTGACATATAAAATGATATACTAAGAAGCACCAACGGTAATACAAATATAGTCTTTCATGTAAAAAATGTTAATAATATTGTATATATCTAATAATTATATTATGTAAATAATTTATATTTAAATTATAAAGAGTGTTTTATTTTTTAAAATCCGTAGCAACGCACGGATACTTTGCTAGTTTATTTATATACTAGCAAAATACCCGTGCGTTGCAACAGGTCTTTGTTAAAAAATTTTATGGTTAGAACGTTTTTTATCACTGTAAAAAGTTTTTAATTAATCAATTTTTTTAGCTTGAGAATTTGCTCTATTTTTATTTTGCTTTAGCTTTTTAGTTTTAAAAGAATATTCATTATAATAATTTTAGAGTGAGTTATTATTGGAATTTTTGTTATTATTTTCTATCTAAAATATGATGTTAAAGTAATAGATGATTAATTATTGTTAGTATGAAATATCAAATTGAAATCGGAGTCCAATTTAACAAAGGATTAGAAAATGATTCAAAAATGACTCAAACTGGTTGGTGAATCATTATAGGATATAAACTGAATACGACAATGTTACGGATACATCTGAACACGAAAAAAGTAGTCTAAACGATCTCACCTTAATTAATAAGTTATATAAATTTAAAGATAAAGAAACCTGAAAGGAATAAGAAGAGGAGAAAAGGACTACTTGATCCTTAGGCTACATACAAGATCCTCAGCCCTTAGGTTGCAAGGAATAAGTAGCAAGTATAAACAAAAGGCAAGAGACTCACCTAACCCAAAGCCTCCCCTCGTGAGGACAATGTCTTGAAACTGAAATAAACTCCGGATCAATCAGGGAACAAGCAATCTGCAAGGCGAAAGATAATGTGAGACACTAATCAAGGCCAACAAAAACGACCAGCAAAAAAGTGATGCAAAATCAAAGAAAACCAGATCGTGCAAAGGAAGAAGAGAAAGTTAAACAAATCCTTAAGCTGCCTTGTTGTAGCACAATCAAATCTCACACAAATAAAAATCAACTAGTGTAAACAGCACGCCCTTGCGCGCTGTCTGCTCAAATTTTTGTATTTGGAAGTGGACATTAATACATAATATTATGTATAAAAGAATGGGCAAAACATAATTTATATATATAGTTTTCTTGTAGGAATCTTCAAGATTTCAACTATTAGAAACATTAGACATGAGAAGCAATTGGATACCAAAGCGAAACTCTATCAATTTACCGTAAAATCTACAAGCATATAAACGTTGTGAGCAACAATCATCCACTTTGATTTTACACGCCATTTTTGTAGCAACAAAGAACATACAACAAATCAAAATAATGTGACAAATAAAGGCTCAACATAAATAATATTGGAATTTGAAAGAAAAAAATCTACATCAGAATAGAATAGCTCAGAGATTTAAAGATATGAAATTGTCTGCACCAATCAGTTACACACACCAACCTAAGTTGATGATATCAGAGTCAAAGGTCTCGAGTTTGAATCTTGGTAGACATGATTTATTAAAATAAATTATAGTCGACTCCTATTCCATGTTTGTGCCCAAGAGAGCTTTATGTGAAGGGGAGTGTTGAACCATAAGTGAATTGTCCACTCTTTCCTAACAACTTAAGCTGGTGGGTGCTAATAGTTGGTGCATAGTAACTTAACATGGTATCAAAGCCAGAGGTATTGAATTCAAGTCTTAATGAATGTATTTTCCACTGCACCGCTTCTATTTTCACGTTTGCACCCGAAGGGAGTTGCACGTGAGGGGGAGTATTGAACCATAAGTGAATTATCCACCATTCCCCATCAGCTTAGTCTTTTGGGTGCAACTGGTTAGTGCATATTAGCTTCACATAGTATCAAGGCAGAGGACTTGAACTCTATTTCCATGTTTACGTCCTGAGAAAGCTGCAAGTAAGGGAGAGTGTTGAACCATAAATAAATTATTTATTTTTCATCATCAGTTTAGACTTTTTGATGAATTGATTGGTGCATAGTAGCCAATATGAAGAACTAGCCTTATCTAATGATTCTCATCTATTTGAAGGATCATGAGTGCACAAACATCAAAATTAATGCTTTACCTTTGCGTTAGAAATCGAGTCTCTACAATCCAGCAAAAAAGGCAAAATAAAAAAAACACAAAATAAAATAAACTCTATTAGCATAAGCATTATTTATTATTAGAGACGCGCCTGCTACCTGATTTTAAAGAATAAGTATGCTTACTACCTGATTCACTTCAAGTTTAAAATAAGTATGCTTACTTCCTGTTCACTTCAAGCTAATTCTTTGAAAATTGCAACAAAAACTTTTCTATGATGCAACAAGCTGATCATGAGGAGACTGATGTTCAGAGTTGATAAGGAGCAGATAATTATCAGAGGACATCGCTGGCCAGTTCGAACAATTTCTAAAGTTAAATAATAAGGCAACTTGTCACAGTCCGTGAACTTAAAATCAACCTCAACAATGAAAGGGCAATACGTGAACAGGCCTTTATCCTAGTGGTAAGGTGCTTTAGTAACATCTTTTAGGTTTTAGATTTGATTTCTGTTGAAAGCGAATTTTCTGAACTAGGTTAAAAAAATTCTCTCATCTTTCTCCTAAGCCAAAGCATGTGTAAGACCCTGCCTAGAGCCAATTGATACGGGCTTTGCTTCCGATTTAAAGGCTGGTGCACTATAAAGCTCTCGCATAGGTCAAAAAAGAGGTCACCATGTCAGGGGGGAGAGGGGTTTGGGAATTTTTTAGATCTGCGTGAGAAGGTCCTCTCTTTTTAATGCAATACCGTTAGGGCGGTCTTATCTCGGCAGGTCTAGTTTTTTTTTTTTTTGAAAGAGCAATACATAGAATTGTTATACTTACAACCCGTTAGCATGACAAATAAATCATCAACTGAAAAATATAGTAGGATATTGCGATAAGTATCTACTCTATAATAGGATATAGAGATAGCTGCAAAAGTTGGCAAAAAAAAAAAAGAACACCAAATAACGTGCTCACATAATTAGATTTGAAGACATTGTATATCACAGTGGGAAGTAATTTAGACTGTTCAAGAAAAATATACATCTGAGGATGGAAAAACATACAGTGACTCGAGATCACGACATGATCGAATAACCCGGAACAATGTATGTAGCAGAAAAAAGAAAGACTCGTGCATATTATCTCCTCTACAGAATGCTGCTCCAAGTTGAGTACTTAACTACTGATTGGCGTCAAGTGATGTTTGGACAAAGTTGTCCCGGCCGGATCGGGCTGGCCTAAGTTGCAGTGCTAATTGCAACTGTATCCATATTGGTCTAAAACAAGTACTCCTTCTGTTCAGAATTAAATGTTATTTTAAAATTGGTTATGAGAAATAAGGAAAAGTAAAAAGGTGGGTGCACTGAAAACGAGAAGAAAAGAGATAGATATAGAGATGTAGTGAAAAGAGAGAATATTGTATTAGAAAGAGTGAAAGGTACATAAGAAGTGAGAATAACATGTAATTATAAAAAAGTTAAAAATCTTATAATAATATGTAAATATGAACGGAGGAAGTAGAAGTGAAGTGCATGATGTCGCCGCGGCGCCACCACAGAGGTGGAAGAAGCGTCTCAAGGTTCGATTGGATTGGAAATCATCGTACAGAAGACTCATTGATCGCTTTCCTTTCTCTCGCAGATCTCGTCTTGCAATCGGCTCGGTGATTGCTCACACGCTTCTCCGATTTGGATCAGCTCGATCTCTTTCCCAGAACCGGGGTCCAGATTGATCATGATTTGGTCTCGCCTTCCCCTTTCCATTTTTCTGCTTTCCTTTCCACGATCATCTCGTGTCTATATAAGCGCCCAGTCGAGGAGGATACATGGCCTTGGACGAAGAACCATGGCCAACGGCGATGACGCAGACCATCCACAATGCGGTGCTGCCGGCCGGCGTGACAGGGTGGCGGCGTTGCTGGAGCTCGCGGCGGCCGACGAAGCCGCGGGCTTCAAGGCGGCGCTCGAAGCCGCGGGAGGAGCTGAGCTGGCGGACGAGGTGGAGCTGTGGCGCCGCGGCCAGTCCACGCCGTATGAGCCGCGCACACCGCTGATGGTGGCGGCGTCCTGCGGCAGCGCGGCGGTGGTGGGGCTGCTCCTCGGCCTCGGGCGCGCCGTCGACGTCAACCGCCGCCCTGGCGTGGACGGCGCCACCGCGCTGCACTGCGCGGCCTCGGGCGGGGCCCCCAACGCCGCGGCCGTGGTCTCCACGCTCCTCGCCGCGGGCGCCGACCCGGCCGTCCCCGACGCCGCGGGCCGCGTCCCTGCCGACGTCATCGCCGCCCCCGCCTCGCGGGCCGAGCTGGAATCCCTTCTGGGCCGGGCCCGCCGCCGCGCCTCATTGCCTAAGAAGGAGTTCCCCGCGGACCCCACGCTCCCCGACATGCGCAGCAGGGCGTACGCGTCCGACGAGTTCCGCATGTTCACGTTCAAGGTGCAGCCGTGCGCGCGCACCTACGCGCACGACTGGACCGAGTGCCCGTTCGTGCACCCCGGCGAGAACGCGCGCCGCCGCGACCCGCGCCGCCACGCCTACACGGCCGTGCCGTGCGCCAGCTTCCGGCGGCACGACGGCGGCGGGTGCTGCCCGCGCGGCGACACCTGCGACTTCGCGCACGGCGTCTTCGAGAGCTGGCTCCACCCGTCGCAGTACCGCACGAGGATGTGCCGCGAGGGCGCCGCGTGCGTGTGACGCGTCTGCTTCTTCGCGCACACCGAGCACGAGCTCCGGCACGTGCCGCGCGACGGCGCCGGAGCGGGGGTGCTGTCTCCTCCTCGTGCCATGGATGACGTGGCTGCCCTCGGGCTTCTTCTTCCTCCTGCCGGGTCTCCCACCGGCAATAATGGAGGTGGTCTCGCAGCACATTGGCTCCAGCAAGGTACCGGCAGGCGGCTGCACAACTCTTTCGATCCAAGTTTACTGATGGGTGAACAGCAGGTTCATGAACTCGGCGCGTTTCTGGACTTAATGTCGCTGAGCCAATCGCAGCCGCGCCTTTCGAGCATCCGGCAGTCACCGGCTATTTCTCCAGCATCGAAGTACATGACACTGCCGGCGAGCAGGTTCGGCGGTGACGACCATGGCAGCTCGGTCTATTACTCACCTGAAGCCGCAGAAACGTCGATGCTCCTCGCCAAGATTCGTCAGCATCACGGCGTCCGGCTGCCGCCTATAAGGCACCGCCACATGATTCAACGGCCGTTCTCCCCTACGACGAGCCTCAAACTGCAACAGATGCACACTATTGGTTCGCCGATGGCGCCCGCCCGGGGTAATTATTCGTGGCTCAACATTGACTGCCCAAGTAGCAAGGTCGACTGGAGTTTCAACGCCCAGGACCTGCTCCGCTCCGCTTGAGATTGATTGTGCTGCAAGATGTGTCAAAGTGGCAGCAAAAGATCGTTTTATTTCTTATTCCAGCATAAGAGTGTCATTTGTTCTTTTCATCTCTACTATAAAGGCTAAACTTCGTGTCTAATATAGGTTACTTGAGTATATACCCAGCAGCAAGTGTCAGCCCTTGATCCAACTGTTAGTTTTTCCCCCTGACGGCACGATCTTCGTGATATGATCTGATTTATGGGCCCAGACCGGATGCGTCATGCTGTTTACACCTGGCAGCACTGCGTTTCATCCGAATTTCATCCACTTTTCTCACCCACGATGACGGTACTCGCCAGCGGTACCCACTACTATGTCCTTTCCTTTTTTTTTCCTTCCCGTGATTGCTCCACGCCTTGCTCCCATGATTTTCTCGCTTTCCTTCGACTTGATCCCCGAGTGGCCGATAGCGACGAGGGTGGATCGTATCGTAGGTGGTGGGTGAGCGGCCGATAGCGACGAGGCTAGGGGCTGCGGGATCGTGAGCCCTTCCCGTCGTGATTTGCGGCACCTCTGACACCGGTCCTCACCATGAACGGAGAAGACGACGGTGTAGGGTCCAGCCCCTCCCAACCATTCCGCCTCTACTCCTCCCATCGTGATCGACGGGCTGTCGTCCTCCCCGGCCCCTACTCCCATCACGATCCCGGCCCCTCCTCCTCGTCGGTGGGCTAGAAGCTGCACAGGCAACGCATCTGGTGGCTCCTTCCATTCCACTCCCAATTTGGTACGATTTCATAAGGAAAAAAAAAATCAATCAAGCGTTGCTCCCTGGGTGCGGGTCAGGAGGCGACGACTAACCCTAACAACCGCCATCCCTCCCCACAACCTCCGCTGGAGCAAGGCGCTAGGAAAACCGTCACCCGTAGTCGCTTCGTGGCCGTGGATCAGAACAATTTTTGAGGAATTTTGCGTTCTCGTGATTTTTTCTTGTATTTGGCATTTTCTGATGCATTTATTTCTTGCTCGGTTCTTGCAGATTAAAGCAAGGATTCGCGGATGGGACTAGGTGCTACAGGAATCAGAGGTAACAACTGTGAAAAATGAGTGAATTTCGTATGTTTTAGGGGGGGGGGGGGATTTTTTGTTTCTGCCCCGACTGTGTTCTCCTAATACGTTCGTGAGTTTTGCAGGTTATTAGTAGTAGCAATTTTCCACCATGGCTATAAGTAATAATTCACTCTCCGCTTTCATTATTTTGTTCCATTCTTTTTAATCTTTAACATATTTTGTAGAGGTCTTTTGAGTTTGGTGTTTAATATTATTGCGTTGTCTGACAAGTTCTTGCTGCCTCTCACGTCAGGATGCAGGTGGGCCACATTGGGTCGACCCAATCGACGAGCCATGTGACCCACCAAAATTACCATGGGTAATGGGTCGACCTGACCCACGATTCCTGCAGACCCAGGAAACCCATTTGACCCACGAAAACCTTATCTCTTGTTCATCGTGGGGTGATGGCGCTCTCGCAGGAGCTTGATTCTAGCGCTGTTTTGGACTTCGGAGAGCAGGAGGAGGGGCCCCAAGGGAAGGCGAGCTCATCAAGGTGGTCGACGTCCTGCTATGATGTTCGGAGATATGTCGACGGTGAGTGACCGACACCGGCGGAGCTTTGGTGACCTTGTACGCGCAATGGAGGACGTGGATGGATTGTCCGCCGTCGCCGGTCACCGCATCAAAGGATCACAAAGAGACTCGCCGGGTCGCTACATCGCGAAGGCATCCATCCATCCGCTCGATCGAGGCCGGCCGTTCCTCTCCTCCTTCGACGCTGATCTATCTCCCCAAATCTCGACGCGATGGTGGCGCGGCGCCCCGGCCTCTGACAGAGCTGACACGAGCGTGACAGCCAACTAGTCGGTGATGGACCAGGCCAGGGTGCACCACGTCATGCACGACCCACGGCGTCGGCGTCGGAGTCGTCCTTGCTCACGGCGGCGTGGGAGGACCGGCTGCGCCAGTCATGGAGGCGCGGCGCGAGTGCGACCGGCGGCAGCCGTGGTGCGGTGAGGTGGCGGGCGGGACAGCAGCTGATTGTAGTGCAGGATTGTGAAGAGACTCGCCGGTCGCTGCATCGAATGAGATCGAGTGGCAACGTCACAGCCGCAGATGCTGGGCCAACTGGGTTACCCAGTGTTTTAGTGGGTCAGTGCAGTAAGGTAATTACCCTGTTTTTGGGTTTATGGGTAGTGGGCCACTGGGTCGGCCGAGCTAAACTTACATCGTGACTCTCACGTATGCCTCAAAGGCTTTGGCGATGATGCAATCGAGGAGCCGCGGAGGAACCACCATGGACGAGCTTGATGTATCCTCCTGATTCATCCACTGGCATGCCTTTGAGGTGTTTGCTGATATGTCTATAAAGTGCAAGAGGAAAAAGAAAGGGAGCTGCAGTACGATGAGATCACCTTAGAGGAGTAGGCATCGCCTTCTTCAAGGTGCCATGCATTGTCATTTTGTTCTTTCATTCCTTCTGATTATCAATATGGAATCATCTTTTCTCAAAATTTTGTTGTGATTGAATGAACCTGTGTGCAATCTAGTTGTGTTGAAAGCCGTGACAGTTTTGCCAATAATGAAGGATTTGTTTGCTGCTTAAATTCCTTGGAGCTCAGGTTCATTACCATTTTGCTGGTATAAGGAAACATCTGTAGCAATACAATTTTTCAGAATAACGTTTCTAGGTGCCGAAACACATGCTGAAGTTTAGTTTGTCTTTAAGCCTCACTGGTGATTTCATGTTTTAGATCATTGCTAAACCTCATCTTAATGCTTCTATAAGCAAACATTAGTTAGATAAACTGATTTTCATGCTTGAGGAATTATGATGTTGAGTTCCATGTTTCAGTAAAGTGAATGACTTTATTTGCTTGGCCAGACTCAAACTCAACTATTTTATGAGGCATCAGTAGTCTTTAGTGTGGTGGTATGGGTTAGTGAAAGATCCCCATTCCCCACTTCTATTTGAAAGTTTTTGTAGCATGGTTCTTTGTATGCGTTGCCTATTGTGTAGATGATTACATGGCACCATATGGGGTATTCAACTGCTCACTCATTCTTTTGTAGCATTGTTTCCCTTGTTTTGTGTTTTCATTCACAGGCTGATGTCATGCAGGGAGGTGAACTTTGCTCTTTGCAGTATGATCTGACTCTTCCATTCGCCCGCTATGTTGCTATGAATAACTTTGGTGCACTGAAGAGATACCAGATAGAAAAGGTATATAGGAGAGGTAATCCATCAAAAGGAAGATACAGAGAGTTCTACCATTGTGACTTTGACATTGCTGTTGTGTATGAACTGATGGAACTAGATTTTAAGGTTGTCAAAGTTCTAACTGAATTGCTCTGGATATAGGCAAATATGACATAAAGCTAAATCACAGAAAGCTGCTTGATGGGTTGGAGATCTGCGGTGCATTTGCTTAAAAGTTTAGAACAGTTTGCTCAAGTATTGACAAGCTAGATAAGCAAACATTTGAACAGCTGAAAAAGTAACTAGTAAGCATCTGAAATAACTAATATGGTTTCAACTAAGGAAATTTTAATTATTGACTTGATCATGAATTGCTGTCTAGGAGCCTTTTACAATTGACTGGATCCCTCCCTGTTTGACATCTTCTTTGTGGCACCCACTAATATGTTGTGCAAAACTGGATTTAGTCAAATGTTTGTTACGAGGTCTGCTGCCTTATGTGTCAATTGTAGAAAGGATCTGAATCTGAGTCTGACAAGCGTGATTCATCAGTTTGCAATTTTTTTTTTCGAAAACGTAGGAGAGCTACGCTTCTTTGTATTAGAGAGAAAAAAGTGATCCCCATACATTCCTAAATCTCAGATGGGGATCAATTTGAGATGTGGTTTAATTAGGAACTGATTAACAACAATAGCCAGGACCAAACTAAATCGAAGAGGGAGCAAGACTAAGCTAGAATTCCCCTAGCTAGACCTAACCCCTCAAGTTTCTTAGCTCCAGCCATGCACCAGAGGCTATACTCATCCTTAAGCTCCCTCATGATTGAGGCAACAGAGGGAGAGGTGTGGTCAAATACACACCCATTCCTATGTTTCCAAATAATCCAGGCAACCAAAATAATCAGAGAATTGACCCCTTTTTTGTGTTGCTTCAGGACTTTGCGCAATGTCCTTCTCCACCAATCTGCAAAGCTGTGTTCTACCGTCCTAGGTACCAAGCCTGTTAAATTCAGAGCCGAGAACACACTGAACCACACTTCTCTTGCCACCACACATGTAGTTAGAAGGTGTTGAGCAGTCTCATCCTCTTGATCACATGAAGGACATTTTTCTGGATGAGATAGACCCCTTTTAGCCAATTTATCTGCAGTCCAGCAATGATTTCATATTGCTAACCACATGAAAAATTTGCATTTGGATAGTGCCCAAGTCTTCCACAGTCGCCTCCAAGGTTCAAAAGTGACAGACCCATTGAAATAAGCACGGTATGCAGACTTTGAAGAGTAGATACCTGACCCATCCAATCTCCAGATGTGATGATCATCATGGTCAGATAGAGAAATTTCCAAAAGACAGTCCCACAACCGAAGGAATTTTGCAATTCCATGCCAAGAGAGGCCAGCTCCATTCTGCACATCTTGTAGCTAAACTGCACCGTCTAGTGCCTCTGCCACTGTCCGAGTTTTATGAATTCTCGATGCAATGGAATTGAAGACAGCTGAAGCAAGATTTTCAATAGAGCAACTGTGCAGCCACCGGTCTGACCAAAATAACGTGTTGTTCCCATTGCCCACTTCTGTATAGGTCGCAATTGCGAACAGAGCTAATGCATTAGGATTAGATGGAAGTTCCAGATAAGTCCATGGCCTGTCCTCTCTTGTGTTTCTAAACCATTGCCATCTCATTCGAAGAGTCCAAGACATTATTTCCAAGTTTGGGATTCCCAGCCCTCCAAGGTCCAGAGGTCGCGCCACCTTTGTCCATGCTACTAGGCAACATCCCCCATTGGCTTTTTCTTTTCCTTTCCACAAGAAACCCATGTTGATTTTTTCCACGGCCTTTATAAACCACTTAGGCACATTCTTGGCGACCAGAATATAGACTGGTATTGCGGTGAGAATGAAACGTACCAAAGCTGCACATCCCGCTTTATTCATCAGTGATGCCTTCTAGCTTGGCAGTTTGTCTACGATTTTCTCAACCCATGTCATGAGGTCTGACTTTCGGAGCTTCTTGTTAGATAAAGGCAGACCTAGATAAGTACATGTAAATTCCAAAATAGTGCAGGGCAGAGCATTATTAATTAGATCCGTAGAGATATCCTCACACCTGATAGGAATAATATTACAAAAGAGACGATCCAGCTTGACAAGAGTCAGGGATACTCTCTCATTGGACCATGTATAATGTCGACCAAGAAGGGGTATCTCCTTTAGCTCCATGTCGTTAACAAAGCACCTAAAATGCCCCATCAGTGCCCTGTTAATATTGTCATTGTTTTTGTCTTCGGAGCTATATATCATATTAAAATCACCAGCTAGCAGCCACGGTCCAATAATATTGTAATTTTTCTCCAAGTTGTATTGTATCTCTTCATTGTATTACTCTTGGACAAATACTAGGTAAGCAGAACAATTCTCGATGATAGACCAAGCTATTGGGATGGGGGGCAAGAATCTTGACTGCACGATATTGTTCTTCTGGGCGGTGTCTTCTTGCATGTAAGATCTCCAATTTGTGCCCTTTTTTTAATTTCCCTGCTCGGGTGAATTCAAAGTTAGGTGGATAAGTTTTGTAGTAGCAGTCATGACTACCTACTGTTGGAGAAATGCTCAAGAGATATTACGGATTTGATTCATATGTGAGGGTCATACGGATATTGATCCGTGAGGGATTAGTCCACTAATGGGCCAACATGTCGAGGCCTATTAGAAGGGTCTATATAAGTGGAGGCGGGGCAAGGGGTGTTAATACCCACCAGTCCATAACCCTAGTTGCCGCGCTCCTCTCTTTCTCGCCCACAACCCTAACCGTGTTGCCAATGCTAGCACGCCGCGTACGGCGTTCCAACCCTGTACGTGTGAATACCGCGAGGAGGCGCTGCTGTTGCTGTGGTGCCGAATGGCTGGACTAGGAGGAGACGTTTGACGTGATTGACTACTTCCTCTACATCGACGCGCGACTACGTTGGACGAGCTGCTCCAACATTCGCTTCCGCTCCGCCTGCGCGTCTAGTGGTAACGATCCATGATCCCCTCTTGCAAGGTTTTCTGGTTGAATGGTAGAAATTTTATATGCTATCGTAGCCTACCCGTTCCCCAACAGTGGTATCAGAGTCGACCTTGTGTAGTTTGTGATCTGGATCTTGTGCATATAGTTGATATGCTGATGTATTGGATTAGATCTATTACATGTTTTTTATGTATGGATTGATTAGATCAATGGTGATAGGAAGGTTCACAAGGTAATGGGCAGATAGCGATACATGCATCATTGATTTATTTGTGTTTCTTCTCCGTGCACGCACGACTTGTCCCTATCGGCTGGAATCACCATCGAGACTAACTGCGTGCGTCAGTAGAGGAGCCAATAGTATCATGATCATATACCGTAGTCTACTCATGAAAACCTAATGGAAAACTGAGGCATTATGAATGACTCAAAATTGGGCAAATATGATTTTCCCGATAGGATTTCTATTGCGATTTCATAGATACAATCTATGAAATTCGGGACCGCCATACGGACACGCCTAGATTGTTGTACCCCTTTTTGGCCACACGTTAGCATTCGCTTCTCGCCTAACTTGTTTTTACAGAGAATGTTGTGAATGGTATGGTCCAAGATATGCATGTGATGTATGTATGTGATTTGCATGGCCTGCGTGCCATGATTAATTACAGCTGGGTTGAGACTGTCATATTATTGTATAACGGCCTACGTGTCGACCTGTGATGCTTGATATTCTCATATAATTTATTACTAGCTATAAGTTATAGCTAAATGTTAAATTATGGAGGCCTCAAGCATGATGGTTGATGGGACGGGAGACATGACGATGGCAATGGAGATGGAGATCACCAATTGAAAGGGCCATACTATTTCACAGTTAATATGATTGCCTGTGATGATGTTCCTGTCATCCTATTCTTTCATGTGTTATTTATATTGGATATGATTAACATGTTAGAATAGGTTCCCTCAAGAAAAAATTAAATTATATGCCCTTCCAATAGCTGCACCTATTAAAATTATGATCGTTGTATGGTATGTCTGCCAAAGTAGAGTATCTCAACTATCTTAATTATTAGGGTAAATATCAGACATTTACATGCATAGTATTGGTTTAATTAACAAAGCTATCAAAACGGTTTTGGGCTTTGGGGCATGATGTTGGCGCTGGGGCATGTGATGCTAGCCAACAAACAAGAGTCACATATGGATGTGATTAGCAAAGTGTTGCTTACCTATGTCACTAGATTTCTAGCGGTGATGCCAAAGCTCACTAGGATCTAAGTTGAATATGGATCTTGAACCACTATATGTCGTTTTGAGGGAAAACGGTTCCAAGCATATAGTGGAATAATGAATTTTTATTTAAATGTTTAATAAGAGTTTTACATTTACATAGTGCTTATATTCGCATAATTTCTGTTGTAGATCATGGCACCAACCGCTAGTAACACTTTTAATTTGCGCTCGATTCTTGAAAAAGAGAAGCTTAGTGGAACAAACTTTATTGATTGGTATCGCAACTTGAGAATTGTTCTCAAGCAAGAGAAAAAGGAATATGTTCTAGAGCTTCCCTATCCTGATGATCTGCCAGATAATGCTACTGCCGCTCAGAAAAGGGAGTATGAGAAGCATACCAATGATGCAATTGATGTTAGCTGTCTCATACTTGCCACTATGTCCTCTGAGCTTCAGAAGCAATATGAGAATGTGGATGCCCACAATATGATTGAGGGACTCCGTGGTATGTTTGAGAACCAAGCAAGGTCTGAGAGGTACAACATCTCAAAGTCCTTGTTTGCATGCAGGCTAGCTGAAAATGGTTTTGTCAGTCCTCATGTGATCAAGATGATTAGTTACATTGAGAATCTGAAGAAACTTGGTGCTGCTCTACACCCTGATTTGGCCACAGATGTGATTCTCCAGTTGCTTCCCGCGAGCTATGAGCCTTTCATTTTGAACTTTCAAATGAATAGCATGGAGAAGACATTGGCTGAGTTGCATGGGATGCTTAAGACAGCTGAGATAAGCATCAAGAAATCTGGTCCAAGTCAAGTTAACTTGGTTCAAAAGGATAGCAAGAAGCGAAAGCGAAAGGCTAAGGCTAAGGTTACTGATGAGATCTCTGGCACTAAGCCTAAACCTGCAGCAGCTCCTAATCCTAAACCAGCGGCTAGTGATCCTTGTTTTCACTGCAAGAAAACCGGTTATTGGAAGAGGAATTGCAAGCTTTATCTAGAAGAGCTGAAGAAGAAGCGTGGAGACACTTCTAATTCAAGTATCAATGTTATTGAAATTAATAATATTGCTACACGTCCTTATGATTCTTGGGTATTTGATACCGGATCAATGATTCATACTTGCAAATCATTGTAGGGGCTTAAAGAAGCAAGGAAGTGTGCAAAGGGCGAGGTGGATGCTCGCGTCGGCAATGGTGCAAAGGTTGCTGCGTTGGCCGTCGGAACTTATCCACTTTCATTACCATCAAGATTAGTTTTGGAGTTAAATAATTGTTATTACATTCCCGCCTTAGGCAAAAACATTATTTCTTCAAAGTGTTTGGAGGAATATGATGGTTATGAGGTCATAATAAGGAACAAGTGTTGTTCCATTTATTTGAATAATATTCTCTATGTTAATTGCCCATTGGTGAATGAATTATATTACTTAGATCTTGAGAATAAGCCTATTTATAACATTGATGCGAAAAGGCTCAAACCTAATGATTTGAATCCCACATATACTTGGCATTGTCATTTAGGTCATATAAACGAGAAGCGCATAAAGAAGCTCCATACAGATGGTCTTCTAAGTTCTTTTGATTTTGAATCAATTGACACATGTGAGTCTTGTTTACTTGGCAAAATGACTAAGTCGCCTTTCACAGGAAATAATGAGAGGGCGAGTGAACTATGGGGACTTGTACATACGGATGTATGTGGACCAATGAGTTGCACGGTCAGAGGTGGTTTTCAGTACTTCATAACTTTTATCGATGACTTTAGTAGATATGGTTACATCTACTTAATGAGGCATAAGTCTAAATCCTTTGAAAAGTTCAAAGAATTTCAAAATGAAGTACAAAAATCAATTGGGCAAGAATTTAAACTCCTACGATCTGATCATGGTGGTGAATATTTGAGCCATGAATTTGGTGAACATCTAAAGCAATGTGGAATTGTTCCACAATGGACTCCGCCAGGAACGCCCCAATGGAATGGAGTATCCGAATGGAGGAACCGAACCTTGTTAGACATGGTCAGGTCTATGATGAGCCAAAGTGATCTTCCATTATCCTTCTGGGGATACGCTCTAGAAACTGCCGCTTTCACACTTAATAGGGTTCCATCTAAATTCGTGGAATGGACACCATATGAGATATGGATTGGGAAGCATCCCGGTTTGTCTTTTCTTAAGATTTGGGGACGTGAGGCTTATGTAAAATGTATGACGTCTGATAAGCTTTCTTCCAAGTCTGATAAATGCTTCTTTGTAGGATACCCTAGGGAAACCAAAGGTTATTATTTCTACAACCAGGAAGAGGGCAAAGTGTTTGTTGCTCGTAATGGTGTTTTTCTAGAGAAAGAGTTTCTCTCTAAAAGGGTAAGTGGGAGAACGGTGCAACTTGAAGAAATCCAAGAAGCTCCAGAAAATGTTTCTTCTTCCACTATACCACAATTGGATGAACAAGTTGTTGTTGAACCAATTGTTGAAACACCAGCCCCGCGTAGGTCAGAAAGGGCACGTCGCGCTCCTGAAAAGTTCATGCTCCTAACCACGGGGCAACGCGACATATTGTTGTTAGACAATGATGAGCCTAAGACTTACAGTGAAGCAATGATGGGACCGGACTCTGAGAAATGGCTTGGAGCCATGAGATCTGAATTAGAATCCATGAGAGAAAATCAAGTTTGGAACTTGATAGATCCGCCTGATGGTGTAAAAACCATTGAGTGTAAATGGGTTTTTAAGAAAAAGATAGACATGGATGGAAATGTTCACATCTATAAGGCACGATTGGTGGCGAAAGGTTTTAAGCAAATTCAAGGGGTTGATTATGATGAGACCTTCTCGCCTGTCGCCATGCTAAAGTCTATACGGATCCTTCTAGCAATTGCCGTATTTTATGATTATGAGATATGGCAAATGGATGTCAAAACGACTTTTCTTAATGGAAACCTAAGTGAGGATGAGTACATGACACAGCCTGAAGGTTTTGTCGATCCACAAAATGCTAGAAAGATATGCAAGCTTCAAAAGTCCATTTATGGACTAAAGCAAGCATCTCGGAGTTGGAATCTTCGCTTTGATGAGGTAGTCAAAGGGTTTGGCTTCATTAAAAATGAAGAAGAGCCTTGTGTTTACAAAAAGGCTAGTGGGAGCGCGCTTGTCTTTCTGGTCCTTTATGTGGATGACATATTGCTGATCGGTAATGATATTCCAATGCTTGAAACTGTTAAGACTTCTTTGAGAAATAGTTTTTCTATGAAGGACTTAGGAGAGGTAGCTTACATTTTGGGCATTAAGATCTATAGAGATAGATCAAAAAGGCTAATTGGATTATGCCAAGACACGTACATCGACAAGGTATTGAAACGGTTCAATATGCAAGATTCCAAGAAAGGTTTCTTGCCCATGTCGCATGGCATTACTCTTAGCAAGACTCAGTGTCCTTCGACACTTGATGAGATAGAGAAGATGAGAGTGATCCCATATGCTTTGGCTATTGGATCCATCATGTATGCCATGATATGTACGCGCCCAGATGTAGCTTTTACTCTAAGCGCTGTAAGCAGATTCCAATCAAACCCAGGAGAAGCTCACTGGGTGGCTAGTAAGAATATGCTAAAGTATTTGAGAAGAACTATAGGTATGTTCCTAGTCTATGGAGGTGAGGAAGAGCTCGTTGTAAATGGTTACACTGATGCTAGCTTCCAAACCGACAAAGACGATTCGAGATCGTAATCTGGATATGTGTTTTGCCTCAATGGAGGCGCGGTGAGCTGGAAGAGTTCCAAGCAAGATACGGTTGCTGACTCAACAACGGAGGCCGAGTACCTTGCCGCTTCAGAAGCTGCAAAGGAAGCTGTTTGGATCAGAAAATTTGTTTCCGAGTTGGGTGTGGTTCCTAGTGCGTCCAGTCTAGTGGATCTCTATTGTGACAATAGTGGTGCCATTGCACAAGCCAAGGAGCCTAGAGCGCATCAAAAGAACAAACACGTACTACAGTGTTATCACCTCATCAGGGACATCATCGCTCGAGGTGATGTAAAGATATGCAAGGTGCACACGGATTCAAACATCGCTGATCCGTTGACAAAGCCTCTCTCTCAGCCCAAGCATGAGGCACATATGAGATCCATGGGTATTAGATATCTGCATGATTAATATATGAGAGATTGTGTAATGTCTATGTTTATGTATGATTGAATAAAGTGTTATTCTGTTCAATGGATAATAATTATTGCATTGATTGAAAAATACGTGACTTGTATGTGAAACTCATTGTTTTTCATAATATTATCCTAAATGATCCCTAGTTCCTAATCATTATATGAGACAATAATGATTCATGGACTAGCACATGTATTGGTTGATGATCATGTTTCACAGATCATTGATATGGAGATATCAAATCAATAATGTGGACACATGTTGGAGAACATGGTGTTGGATTGACCCACTAAAACACTCTGCCAAGATGTTATATTTGTGCCATCGGTCATTGTCTTGAATGATGTACTTTCGGGATCCTTAGACCTGAGATCGTCATTGATTTCCAGAATACGTAGTAGCATACTTAGGGGTTACCAAACGCTACTCTGTAACTGGGTAGTTATAAAGGTAGTTTTCGGGTATGTTATGAAACATGTCATGGGATGTGAGCGGTAAAGACGGAATTTGCCCCTCCTAATAACAGGAGAGATATCTCTGGGCCCCTCGAGTTAGATGGATTTAGAAGTGCATGGCCATGCCAAAGTGATTAGAAGTTAATCACGATGACTAAGAGTTAGTCATGATAAATCCACTAGATGTTCGAGTGAATGGTCGAGATATCACAGGGATGGCACATATCTCGCCTTGAGCTTGACTGATATCGTGAGGCAAAGGGATCGCTGAATGCGTATGTCAAAGGTTCAGCCGATATGATCTTTATGTGTACACGAGAATCAGTATGTGCTGCTAGGTGCCGTTATTGATTTATGATTTGAAAAGAGGTTTTCACATCATTGTCGTGTACATATGAACCTAACGGGTCACACACTTAACGGGTTAGAACATCGCTTGCCTATGTGATTGTCTCTAGTGCAAGTGGGAGATTGTTGGAGAAATGCCCAAGAGATATTACAGATTTGATTCGTATGTGAGGGTCATACAAATATTGATCCGTGAGGGATTAGTCCACTAATGGGCCAACTTGTCGAGGCCCATTAGAAGGGTCTATATAAGTGGAGGTGGGGCAAGGGGTGTTAAAACCCACCAGTCCATAACCCTAGCCGCCACGCTCCTCTCTTTCTCGCCCACAACCCTAACCGTGTTGCCGGTGCTAGCACGCCGCGTACGACGTTCCAACCCCGTACGTGTGGATACCACGAGGAGGCGCTGCTGTTGCTGTGGTGCCGAACGGCTGGACTAGGAGGAGACATTTGACGTGATTGACTACTTCCTCTATATCGACGCGCGACTACGTTGGACGAGCTGCTCCAACATTCGCTTCCGCTCCGCCTACGTGTCTAGTGGTAATGATCCATGATCCCCTCTTGCAAGGTTTCCTGGTTGAACGGTAGAAATTTTATATGCTATCGTAGCCTACCTGTTCTCCAACACCTACATGGTCTTGATTTTTGTAGTTATTAAAAAATTATAATTTTGGTTTTGGCACTTGCATAGCTCAAATGTCTGCTATAGAGATACAATGACAAAGCCACTGTTGTTACAGATACATATCATTTAATTCAATTAGACAATATGTGTGCACCTTCCATCCTATTCCGTCTATTTCAGTGACCATGAGTTTCTTTTGTACCTATTTACAGGGGAATGATGGAAACAATTTTGGAGGACTCTCCAGGAGGGCGAAGTAAGCTATGCTTTTGATCACTACCTTGTCTGATTTTCTATTTTTAATAATGATGCAATCAAGATTTGTTACATAGCAATAGATATTCTCATAGATATTGTATGGACTAATAGATTTGTTTCTACTTAATTATTCATGTTGTATGTTATTTCATGGCTCTTGCTTACATCCTTTGACAGTCTTAGCCATCCCATCTTTCAGTTCTGATAGTATGTGTGATCACTATTCCTTGTCTTCACGAACCTTTGTAGTTCCCTTTTGTATAATCTATTTTCCCATTAGACTTGGATCCTCTTTTACATTACTGCTATTATACTTGCTAGCTTGGAGGTGGTTACCTATTCGGTCTACGTGTTGGGTTCATTGCTGACTCCATCGAAAGCACATTTGGTGCAACTGCTGCATTTTTGCTTGGTAGAACGGTATGTTTAATTTGATAAATGTGAATTGTTAACTACATATCGTCACAGATGGATATCAAAATCAAGCGTTAACTCAATTTACTGCATCTATATGTTCATGCAGTAATGACTTTGTGGTTTTGTTTCAACTGCAATTACATTATCATTGTTAAATTTCCTTATGTTAGTTTTCACTTAGCATATCTTTCCAGTATTGTTAGTTTGGAATTTGCTTCTGTTAGGTTTTACTGTATATTTGCATTATTTGTTTTTTGAATTTCTAAACAGTTGTACAATATTATTGCAGATTGGGAAACCATATGTTCTCTCCAAATGTAAATATTACCCTAAGTTTCAAGCAGTAGCCATTGCCATCCAAAGATCTGGCTTCAAGGTAACTTCTTGCAGCGAGGAGGATTCAGTTACTCCTGAATTTGCACATTGTAAGTGTTTTCTTTCAGCACCTCTGAATATGCAGATTTTGATTTATATGCTTAAGAGTGACACACTGTTGTTTCTTTTTGTAGCATGAGTTCGGCGACACCACAAATAGGTGCATATTAACCGGTTTGTCTTTTGATCTAATTTTATGTCTAAAAATGTCACAGCTTCATAGTTTATATTTGTGAAGCTTTCTTTTATGCTATAATAACACCATGAAGTTCCCATCTAAATGCATTTCTCAACTTCCGTTGCATCCTATGAGGACTAGATTTTAGGAAGCAGCAAAAAAGATATTTCAGTCATATAGTTGTTGAAATACCAATGTCCTATGATGACCTTAATTACAAAGTTAATTTTATCTTGCAAGACCATATTTTAACCCAAACAACATGGCCCACGGTGCTCCAGACTACCAGAGGATGAAGTTCGCCATGCAAGTGACATGGGGAAAAGCCAATGCTGAAGGTATATCCTGTAACAATTAGTAATACATGTGTTTTTCCTTCTTTCTTTCATGGTGGTTGCAATGTTCACTTCAGAAATTCCTCTCCTTGGATGCTAACTTCCTTTATTTGTTTGTTTTACTTGTGGCGTGTTGCTGGTATAGGCGTGGCTGAGACAACCATCGTAGATACCCAGGTAACTATAGTTGCTCATATTTTTACATGCGGAAATTCATCGTAACAGATCTACATTTCATCATTGAAAGCTAATCATAGATGGTTTCTAATACACAAATCCCTTTGACTGGCCCAAATTTAGTTGTTGGGAGAGCATTTGTTGTGCATGAGCTTGTAGGTATTAATGAAAGAATCCCTCTGATAAAATACTGATACCAGTAAGGTTTTAGTTCAGGCATTGATCTTATACATGTCAAGTTCCTCATGAACTATGTTAGCTTTTGGAATAAACAATATAAATGTTAGCTTTTTCTCATGTCAGTATGTGTTCCCCATCGCATTGAATGGTCAAGATTACTTGGATGATTGTCATGCTGCTTTAGCAACTGAGAGATGTTGGTGTCAACAAAACATAACTCATACATGCATTTTTTATTAGTGTAATACACTTTTAGTGTTGTGATGGTTTACTCTTCTGATAATATAATGGTCAGATTCATATCCATTTGATGTAAAGACTTCCAAAATTGAGAAGTCACTGGATTCTTTCAAAATGCAAGTTCCAATGCTACAGATGGATTTGAGGTAAAGACTTTCAACATTGTCCTATTATATGCTCTCCTTGATCAACCTGGTGTGATTGGTATAAAGCTGTGTACATAATGGCGGTGGCAGACGGCATGCTCAACATGTTTCAGAAATAAGTAGACCTCCCCAGTTATGACAATTTGCAAAGAATTACCAATCGAATTAAAAGTTTAGTGCATGAGACCCCACCAATCCTTCTGCAGTGAACTGATTTTGTGTACCATATATATAATGTTGTATAATCAGATAGAGATGACAATATGATGTAAAAACAATGCCTTTTTTCCCATATAATACTGTAGATACAGTTTTTTTAATCGGTTTTGAATGGTGATTTTTCTTCTACTTTTCATATTATTTTTCGTCCTTCTAATTCGTGATTAGTGTGGTTCTATAGCTCTATTGGCATGAATGAGATTTAGTGTTTTTTAAATGGATTTGTAAAAAAGATTTCACTATCTGGTATTGTTTTGTGAATATTTTCCTTTCAATATCTGTAGTAATCCTCTATTTCTCTATCCATCATAAGGTAATTAGTATGTGTTAATTAGGTGGCACAGCGCCATCATGTACCTTTTATTAATTATTCATAGCGAAATAGCGAAAGATACGCCGTGCAAAATACTAGTTTATTTTTAGTGTCCTATCAAAAAACAAATTCCCTGCAAAATAGCTATTTACATTGTAATATAGAATTTGGTCTTTTTTTAAATCAGCTGTAAGTCACGTCTAATGTTATTTGAGAATATATTGACCATATCTTCAGGAGTGGAAAGAGAGTATATTTCTGAATTTTTGAATTGTAAGCATCCACTGCTGTCTTGTGTTATGTTCCTTGGTTACTTATGGATGTTGTGTTAATTTTATATTGTTTGTTGACTTGTTGTCAGTAATTGGTACATTTATGCTAATCCTCCGTTTATGAGGTAAGCCATACTTTTATTACACCCTTAGCACAATTCCTAGCTCCTCCTACTTGGTGAACTCCTTTGCAATGTTGAACTAATGCTCCAAAGGAGCACGTGGCCCAGCCTAGTTGGCAATGCTTAGCAGGCTGCCACAGAAGAACCTCGAACAACTATGTGATGTTGCAGAACACTTCTCTCTCGAAACCTCTTCCCCAGCTATAGGCGAAAGGAGGCGGCGGCGTCCCCATCGGCACGGCCAGCGGTCTTCTCCGCTTCTGACAGCCCGCGGGCGTCACAAAGTGGTGGAGACCGTTATCCTCCTGCCGGTTGGTGGTGTAGGTTAGGTTAGGTCCTTGGGTGTCTAGGGTTAGGGTTCTAGGTGTCGTCAGCAAGGCGGTCGCGATGACAGCTTCTTGGGTCTGGTCCTCTCTGGCTGCTCCCCGTCCCTTCAGTGTTCTGCTCCGGCGTCGATGGTCAGCCTGTGGAGGAGGGGCTTCCTCTGTGGAGTCCTTGTACAGGAGTTGTGTGCCAGCGAGTTGGTTGTGCGATAAGTTCTCACCGGTCTTTTGGGTCAGGGTGGCAGAGGAAGCTGGTGGTTCATTGGTTGTTTGGTGGCTGGATCTGGCTCAAGTGTTCCTCGACGGTGTCAGCCGGCGGTGGCGAGCTTGGATTCGAGATCCAAGGAGCTCGGGGCATGGCCCCGGCCGATGCACTTTTTGCCGCAACCTATTCATGCATAATCCCTGCCAGTCATAACATCAAAAGTAGACTTCTTTCATTAAGTTCAGATTCAGTGATCAAGTTCATTCCTTAGTAATAATATCTAGCGAAACTATTAATTACTAAGTGTCGGTGTTTTGATCACCGGCTAGTAGTATTTGTTCCAGGGATGCGTGCTTTGGATTCGGTAATGGCTTAGCAAGAGGACACGGGGGTTATACTAGTTCGGGGTGAACCCCTACATCCAGTTCTTAGGCCTACTCGTGTTACTTGCTCCAGGGGTGAGTACAATGGTGGTGAGAGAGGAGGGATGCTCCAAGTCTTAGGTGCGAGTGAGTGTGTTGTGTTCTGTCTACCTCTGTTGAGAGAAGAAGAGCATCCCCTTTTATATTCTAAGGGGATGGGCCCATTTACAGAGAGAGAGAGAGATCTACACGTGCGTAGTTATTGAAGCTGTGTTGAAGGAGGCCGAGCTCTGGGTCGATGATCGTGGTCTTCATGTCTTGACCGTCCCGCCCTACCGCCTAGGTGACTAGGAGTGACGTTATGTCATAGGTCTCCCCCTGCCTTCCGCCATTTGGTCACATCTTTTGGCCACTGTTGATGGCGTGCTTCGTGGGACGAGGCACGGCGCCTCATGGGCGCCGTCACGTTATGCGACCCATTGATGATCCCCCTATCCATCTGTCGTCCTACACTACCACTGTTGCGCGAGTCATCGGGCGGAAGCGTCATGAAGTGCCATACTGCACTCCCTTGCATCAGCGGGCATGGGCGGCGATGGTGATGATGGGCTGTACAGGGGGATTTGACCTCCTGACACTGTGGAAGCGTGGCGGGTACGACATTTAAGGCCGAACGGTTGGCCGTTGAGGGCCAGCGACTCGGTCGCTTGTCTTTGGCTTAAGGGGAGGACGCGGCGCCAGGCTCTCCCGGACCCACTTGGGGGTTATGATTGGTCATGTCTGTCAGAGCGATCAAGTTTTTCCATTCCGCCTTCCCCGGTTTTGCGTTGTCAGGGCTCAGGCTCCTAGCCCAAGGGTCGGATGGGGCGACACCTGCTCGATGACCGTGTGGGACCCATGAGGGGTGTTCCCAACCCCTCCTATGGGGTCGGGCGGGATCGAGGCGTAACAGGGTCTCCGACTCCTACGGAAGGGGTCAGGCGTGGTGGATCGCTCGACCCCTGCTAGGGGGTCGAATGCGGCATTCTAGGTTGGTTCCTGCCTGCCTAAAGTTAGGGCGAGTTGGGAATGCGACACGGCCTTCGTGGTCCAGAGTGGGATTTCAGCGCATTGATGTTTTTCATGTGGGGCCCACTTTGATCCCTATTGGTTATTAGGGAGTGCCATGTGGCACCCCGATATTTCCCCCCGACACTAAGCATAGCAATATAGTACCGATCCTACTAGGGTTCTAATAACAGTAGCATAGGTCATTTGGGGTAACATACATGGTGGGTTTCAATCGACTCCTATGACCTAATGCAACAATAATCATAGACACTAGTAGTGATATAAACTAGCAAACTTTAAAAAGGTGAATGTGAACAGGGACTTTCCTGGATCAACACTAGTGTTAGCAACTACAATCTCTTGCTCCTGAGAGTCAATATCCTTCTGAAAATCCTCTTCGGGCTCCTGGTGGTCGTTACCTATATGATGGAAAATGTGTTAATGGTATTGTCAGAATACCGTTTAATGCAATGATATGATGAATACAAGAACATTAGTATTTTAATGTCATCAATATTATTATTATGTTCTCGAAGCCACATGCTTTAGAGAAGTGAAGTTGTTATTAAGATTGTAGGTGTAGATATTCTTTTTGCAATTAAATAGGGTGAAAATGATACTATGAGAAATTAAATTAATTAATATAGTAAATATATATTTCTGGACATGGGTGATTTGCTGTGGACAGAGACATATATGATGAATATTTTCACCAGGTTTCATGGGTAAATTATTTATAAAAATATTTACTAGCATTAATCTAAGAAAACACACTAAATAAATTCCAGAGCATAAAATATTGCATATTGTACCAAACCAAAATTTGTGGTGGTAGATAATCATGTGTTTACTAAGCATGCCAAAAATCAGGATTTAATTTTGCTCCTAGAATTTCTGGTGAGTTATTTAGTGTTTTGACAATTAAATGCATTAATAAAAATACATGTACAGAAACTTTAGTTTATGATTTACTAAAATAAAGAACTTCATGATGGACCTAACAAAATTTATTTGGGTGCCATTGGAATTATATTCGATTTACTATGCTTTTTAGAAGATTTTAGCCGATTTACTGCATTTTTCTAGATTTTTCTGGGTTATTAACTAATACACGGGCGCCATGTCAGCAGCCACGCGGTGACACGTCGATGCCACATCGGAGCCAGCTCAGCTGCCAGTAGGATGCCAGTCAGCGCCGCCGCGGGGCTTGTCGGAGCGGCTACGGCTCGCTGCTACGGCCGTGCCTGGGTGGGACCTCGCCGTGGGAGCGTGGGGGTGATGTGCACGTCGAGGCGGAGGGGTTGGCGGGGGTTGTGAGGGAAGTAGCTCACCGGGAGGTGGCTGGCGATGAGATGTGGCGAGAGAGGAAGGTTCGGCGGCGTCGCAAAAATTACACGAGGCACGGAAAGGGTCGCGGTCAAGCTCTAGAGCTTCGCGATGAAATTGGGAAGACTGGCATCACGTTGGTATGCGTTGAGGAGGGCCGCAAGTAGTGGTTCATCGGCGAGGTGGCTCGGATCAGCAGAGCAGAGGGGAATAGCCAGGGAAATGTAATCGACCTCGCGCTGGGAAACAAGGGAGAGATGTTTAGGAGTGTGGAGCAGTGAATTGCACACATGAACAAAGAGGAAGGAGAGGACGGGATGCACCAGAGGCCGAGAATTAGGCCTGCAGTGGTGGGGGTCACCGGAGAGGGCCGCCGCTGAACTCTCTTCGATTCAACCAATGTGCGCGCGGATTTGGCCGAGTGAGTGGCCTGGGGAGGTCGTGTTGGAAAGTAGTGGGCAGCGGTTTCTACTGGTTTCTGACCATGGCGGGGAGGAGCGGAGGGGATGAGGCGAGAGAGAGTGAGAGAGCAGGGAGTTGCGAGGCTGGTTATGGCCGAGAGGAAATCCGGGGTGGGTGACTTGGGTCTAGTGAGTCAGCGCATCGATTTGCGGTTGAGGCGACGGGAGCGGCTAGTGTACGGGTTTGGGCGAGCGAGCAGAGGCAACAGCCATGTCGGCGAGCAGAGAGGCCGAAATTGAAGGCGGGGTGGCGTCCGTACCTGGAGAAACGGGGAGAGAGGAGGCAGATGGGACAGGTCGACGGTAGGGGGGGGGGGGTAGGCACCACTGTAGATACTCCGAGTCCTGGGGCAATGCCTGCCGATTGGTGGCGTGCGGCAAGGGGAGAAGTGCTCTATGCCAATGGAGGAAGAAGCAGAGAAGATTTTGCACTGAGGCCCAGATCTTCTTTGATCTTTGCAAATTAGTCCCTGGCTCCAAATAAATCCAGATAAAATAGCTACAAGGCTCAAAATAATATCGGATTTTGCACATAGGTCCTTTATGATATGTGTGGTGCTCTGGTGGGACCCAAATGTTCAGATTCATTCTGGAAATTGTGTAATTTAAATTCAAATTTGAATGGTTTCTAAGCTTAATTTAATTATTTGAGGTATTTCCAAATATGGTAAAATGCTCATTAAATTCATAAAATTCTATTTTATTATTACCAAACTAATTATGAATTTATTTGGTATATGTTGTATAGAAAATTTTTACTTGTCTCACAATCTTGTTTGCAGGATTTTTAATTGCCTAGAATTAATTCAAAATGGGTGAGGCTCTATCATTTTATGTTACTCTTAACTATAATTTTGTATCCTTCATGCTTGTTAAGGAAAATGAGACACCTGGGTGTCACAGCCCTCCCTCCTTAAAGAAATCTCGCCCCGAGATTATGAACAAGGCAAACTAGAGGGAAGTACGGTGGTCAAAATATACTTGCGTATGACGACCAAAATTTCGGGTAATGTGTGCTCAGAAATTCTTCAGATTCCCAAGTGGATTCATCTTCCGAGTGATTACTCCATTGAACTTTATAGAACTTGATTGTTCTTTCACGGGTTACGTATTCTTTCTCGTCGAGGATCTTTATTGGTTGTTCGGAGTATGTGAGGTCTGGTTGAAGTTGGTCATAATCTTCCAAGATTTTGTCAATGGGTGGTTTGAGATACTGCTTCAGTTGAGAGACATGAATGGTGTTATGAACTGCAGACAAGTTAGCAGGTAACTCCAGCTTGTAGGCTACGTTTCCACATCATTCCAGAATTTGGAATGGTCCGATATAACGGGGAGCTAACTTTCCTTTGACTCCAAATCGTTAGATACCTTTCATAGGCGATACTCGGAGATAGACATAATCACCTTTATTGAAATATAGTGGCCTACGTCATCTGTTTGCATACTTTTCTTGACGACATTTAGTAGCTTTAAGATTTGCCTGAATGGTACGAACTTTTTCTTCAGCACCCTTTACAAGATCAGGAACAAATGTTACTCTTTCTCCAGGTTCGGACCAGTTCAAAGGGGTTCTACAACTGCGACCATAGAGTGCTTCAAATGATGACATTTTCACACTCTCCTGGTAACTATTGTTGTACGAAAATTCCGCATACGGTAGATACTTATCCCAATTACCACCATGTACACATGCTCTAGGCATATCTTCCAAAATTTGGTTGACACGCTCTGTTTGTCCATCGGTAGCGGGATGGTAAGCAGAACTACGAATTAAGCCTGTACCCAGAGATGCATGCAGTTGTTCCCAGAGACGAGCGACAAACTATGAGCCACGATGTGAAATAATGGTCTTGGGTACTCCATGAAGACACAAAATTCGTGCGATGTATAGCTCTACATACTGCCGTATGCTATATCTGTTATTGATTGGCAAGAAGTGAGCAGATTTTCTGAGTCTGTCCACAATAACCCAAATCAAATCATGCTTCCGAGAAGCGAGAGGGAGGCCAACAATAAAGTCCATCCTGATGTCTTCCTATTTCCATGCGGGGATACTCAATGGTTGAAGTAATCCGGCTTGTTTCAAATGGTTAGCCTTAACTCTCTGACAAATATCACATTCTGCAACATACCAAGCAACTTCTCGCTTCATTCTTGTCCACCAAAAATTCTTCTTTAGATCTTGGTACATTTTATTACTACCCGGATGGATAGAGTATTTGGAGTGATGTGCTTCATCCAAGATTTTCCATCGAAGTTCAAAGTCCTTTGGTACGACTAAATGGTTATTGAACCACAGGGTACCATCCGAGTCTTGTGTGAAACATTTTGCTTTACCATTTTTAATGTTTTGACGGATATAATTCATACCAATGTCATTCTTTTGTGAAGCAATGATTTTTTCATGAATGGTGGAATGTATACTAAGGTTGCTGATCACAATAGCAGGCAACACATGAAGACTGGGTTCCGAAACAATTATGTGGTTGCTGCTGTCCTGAAATTCCAGCACCAAGCTATTGCAGTGAATTTTTCTGCTTAGCACGTCGGCGACTACATTGGCCTTACCTGAATGATAATGAATCTCCATGTTGTAATCCTTAATTAATTCTAGCCACCGATGTTGCCTCATGTTCAGATCGGTCTGAGTAAAAATGTATTTCAAGCTCTTATGATCTATGTAGATGTGCACTAAGTTTCCGAGTAGGTAATGCCTCCAAATTTTTAGTGCAAGAACAACTGCAGCTAGTTCTAAATCATGAGTTGATGTTCTTCATGCTTCCGTAGTTGTCGCAATGCATAAGCACTGACACGACCGCTTTGCATAAGCGCATATCCAAGTCCTATCCCAGATGCATCACAATACACGTCAAACGATTTGGTGATGTCCGACTGAGCCAATACTGGGGCAGTGGTTAATAGTTCCTTCAATTTCTGAAATGCTTCGTCACATTTATCACTCGATTCGAACTTCACATCTTTTTTTAGTAATCTTTTGATCGGCATGGAAAAATTAGGGATGAACCTACGATAATATCTAGCTAGTCCGAGAAAACTACGAACTTGATGAACTATTTTTGGTGGCTTCCAATCTAGCACGTCTTGAACTTTGCTGGGATCTACCGAGACTCCTTGTGCTAAAACTTTGTGGCTAAGGAATGGCACACGGTCCAACCAAAATTCACACTTGCTGAATTGTGCATACAACTTGTGATCTCGAAGACGTTGAAGAACAATGCAAAGATGTTCAGCATGCTCTTCCTTGGACTTAGAGTAAATGAGGATGTGATCAATTAACACTACCACAAATTTGTCCAGTTCTGGCATGAATACCGAATTCATGAGGTACATGAAATGGGCGGGGGCATTAGTTAATCCAAATGACATTACTAGATACTTGAATAATCCGTTCTAGTAGAGAAGGCGGTCTTCGGAATGTCTTCTTCTCTGATCTTGATTTGATGATAACCTGAACGGAGGTCAATATTTGAAAATACCTTGGCACCAACCAATTGATCAAAAAGGATGTCAATTCGGGGTAGCAGATATTTATTTTTGATGGTAACTTCATTGAGAGGTCGATAATCAACGACAAGACGTAGAGATTTATCCTTCTTCTTCACAAAAATAGCAGGGCAGCCCCAAGGTGAAGGCTTGGTCGAATAAATCATTTTTCCAACAACTCATTCAATTGCTTTTTCAACTCAGCCAACTCATTCGAGGCCATTTTATACGGTCGACGGGATATTGGAGAAGTTCCTAGCTGTAGCTCTATCTTAAATTCCACTTCATGGTCAGGTGGGAGGCCAGATATATCTTCAGGGAACACATCCAGATACTCACAAATAACGGGAATGTTCTTGAGTGATTGTCCTTCCAAGTGATGGACAACCAGCGCTTTCGATGAATCGGTGTTTAGAGAAAGTGTGTCTTGGCCATGCAAGGGAGAGTTTATGTGAACGACATGGGGCTCGATGTCTAGCATGGCTCTATGGGTTTTCATCCAGATCATGCCTATGATCAGATCGATTTCTTGATCCTTGAGCATGATGAAATCGGTGGGGTAAATCTTTTGATTTATTTCTAGTGGAGCTTTTCATAATATTTCGTTAGCAAAAATTTGTCCAGCAGGAAAGCGGACGGTATAACATTTCTTTATGGTGGTGGTGTGGAGATTATGTTTTTGCACACAAGCTTTGCTAATGAAATTATGCGTAGCACCGGAATAAAAAAGTGCAAGGACAGGCTGGCAATAGAGTGAGAGCGTACCGGTCAGCACGGGTTCGCCCTGAGGGATGTCTTCAGCATTGGTGTAGTTCACTTGGGCACCACGAGATGGTGCATTCATATTCCTGTTCTGGTTCTGACGTTGATTGCTATTGTTGTTGTTGTTGTGCCTAGGTGCAGTACAATTCTTAGCAATGTGGCCGGTACAACCACAGTTGTAGCACAGATAGCTGCTTCCACGGTCAGTGGGCTGTGGGGCACGAGCACTCTGATTTCCTTGCTGCTGATATAGTGCATAGTACTGAGTGTTCTACTGCTGGTATGGTGCACGAGATGAGAAGTTCTGTTGCTGTGGTGGCCTCAAGTAGCTCTGGCCAAACTGACGATGAAACTGCTGCTGCAGCAATGCCCGGAATCACTGTCCAGTGGGTGAAGTATAAACCAGACAATGTTTAGCCGGTGGAGCAGCAGAGGCACTAGCAGGGGCCTTCCTTTTACGATCTTCTTCTTCAACTTGGCGCATAGCACCTTTCTGGAACTACAACAGCATTGACCAGGTCATTGTATGTGCCTGTCATCTGCCAAGTCAGACGTTCCTTTAGCGTGGCATTCATTCCATGCAACAATGCATATCTCTTCTTATTCTCGGTGTTGACATACTCAGTAGCATACTGAGCGAGGTGGTTGAAAGCTTCAGAGTATTGGAGGACATTCCTCCCTCCTTGTTTCAGATCCATGAATTTCTAGAATTTCCTCTGCATGAGGCCAGCTGGAATGAAATGAGCATGAAATACAGTCTTGAACTCATTCCATTCAATGCGGTGTCGAGCAGGCAGAGAAGCTTCATAATTTGCCCACCAGGCACTAGCAGAGCCATGGAGTTGTTGAGCGGTGAACAACACCTTCTGGTGCTCGGTGCATTCTAGCAGACCAAATTTTGATTCGATCTGATGCAGCCAGTGATTAGCGTCCAGAGGCTCTCTAGAACGCCCAAAACTCGGCGGATGAGTACCCAGAAAGTCTGAGTAGGTGCTCTATCGGGGCTGGTTGTTGTTGTTGTGGTTGCCTCCATGTCCAGCCAGGTGGGACGTAATATCGACCAGCCGATGGAGCATCTCAGAGTCGTTTTGTTGCCGGTTGAGCGCAGCAGCCAATACCTCAGCTAGTGAGGGCACGACATCAGCTCCTTGCTGAGAGCTCTCAGGGTCATCCTGATGTCGATTACGCATCATGCTGCAATTTATACGGTTGCACATTAGTCATTTCTCAAAATAATCCATAAAAGACATATGTGCAAGAATATAAATTTGCAAGAGGCATAAATAAAATTTCAGAAGTAACAACCATTTCCATAATTCAATTCAGATTACATGGTTGTTAAAAGGACATCGTCACACAAATCTTACACACATGTGTCAACGCCTAGCCACGGTATTGCGGACACACTACGCAAGATTCACAACCCTACATCTGAACTCGAGATACATATACTACAACAATAGAACACATGGTGTAGCGAACCATCTCATCCAGGTCTATATCCTCCAGCTCTTCTGGTTCTTCCGGTTCCATAGGCTCTTCCGGTTCCTCCGGATCCATCATTTCTATATCATTATTACTAGCAGGTGCCATCTCTACATCCTCTTGTTCTCCATATTCCAAAGTGATCTCATCCCAATTCCCTTCAATAGGAAGGTGGGCAGCTTTGAATGTATCCAAGTCATCTTGAGCCTCAATCATATCCTGCTCAAAACTTTCTGCGTCCTACAACACTTGATCACACTCTTCTATAATCGCATCAATTTCATTATTCTTTGCTTGGATTTGTTGGTTTAGTTTTACAATTTTCACATCCTTAGCTTGTTTTTCGACTTCAGAAAGTCGAAGTACAACATGAAACACGTCCAGTCGTCAACTCAAGTTGGTGCACAAGGCAAAAGTGGACAAGCCATAATACTCTATTATGGGCAGCATAGGATCATGGTGGCGATGGTTTGGATCAAAGATGAAGTCCACACGCCTATTCCATTCAAAATCATTCACATCATTGATGGGCAATAATGCGACAGGTGTTCCAGCAATGTCATGCTTGTGATCTTCACAAAACCGAGTGAGTGCCTTGAATGCAGCAACACCCCAAGTGGAAGGTAAATCTATCCCAGTGACACTAATGGTCCAGGATTCCCATGCTGGGGTAACCGAGTAGTTGGTGGGAATTGCCATGTGGATGACACAAGAGGGGACTCCATGCTCCTGAAATTCCTTGCCAACATAAGTAGGAGGGACGTCATAACCAATGCCACGGAGAACTCTCCAAAACAGATGAGTCATTCCAGTGAACTCCAGACCGTCGGTGATCTCCCAACCCGGTGAGGTTTGGTCGTTGTTTTCAGCCATCTACAAGAAAAGTACTTTGATTGAGTCAAACCTTCCTTACAGTAAAAATGTATAAGGTGCTATAAAATATAAGGCAAAGTTTTAGTTTATATTTTCCAGTCTCAAGGGGCAATAATATGGCAACAGTTTTAAAATAGATTCTGTCTTAACTGTATAGCAGTCAGAAAAGTGAGTATTTCGACCAGAACAAAAAGTATTCGAAACTGGTGCTTGGAATCATGTTACAGTAGACTTTCATAGGTTTCCAGATTGTATTTAAACTCTTAAAAATTCCAAGTAGAACTAGACTTATGAATTTTACAAGTTCAGGTTGGCAGATTCTGTTTCTGGATGACAGGGCCTTAGTGTCTTGGCTCTACTGGACAGAGGGAAACCAATAAAATTATGAAACCCATTGGAGATGAAAATAGACTTCCTAAGATTTCTAGATTGGGTTCATATACCTATAAATTCGAAGTACAACTCCAGTTATGGAATTCCTAAGTTCAGGATTATGTTGAAAACAGTGAGTTGGCAAGATTGCATTTGCTCTCTGTTTTGGGGTTGTTTCTTTTATAATCGAAATTTAATTTAAACTCTAGGTGACAGAGGATGTTTAGACCTTTCTAAGAAGTATTTGTATGCCTTATTTGGTTAAGTAATTTAATAACTATGAATTTTTGAAGTTGACAGCTAAAAACAGGACAGATTGTTGTTAACTTTAACATTGGGCTTGTATTTCGAAATTTTGTACTCAACATGCTTAGGAAATTTTTATTCAGAGGTTGGTGAGCAATAAGAGAACAAAATTTTAGTTTAAAATTTTAGTTTAGTTATATAGGGATGCATGATGCAACAGTTTCAATTTATTAACCTATCATTCCTTACAATACAACACATATTTTGCCGATACTTAGCGGCACGAATATTTAGTGACGACCTGCACTCAACACGTAAGTCAATCTAAGTATTACACTAATGACATTAGTGTATCTGCAGAAGATCCATTGCAGAAACAATACATCAAATTCAAAAGAAACTACAAAAATAAGCACAATTCTACTAGTAATGATCCATGGAAAAGGATTGCCCCATGATAAGTCACGAGCCAACAGTGTCACATATCCGTCTGCGAGCACAGACACCGATATCACGTGTGTCGGTTAAGCACGCACGTAACTTTGTTTGAAGAAGCCATAGATGTAATATTTAAACAAACGTATCCTTACTAACGTATAGGCAATACTAACATATCCTTACTCGCAAACATCGTAGTTTTTGAAAATACAATTTATTTGTTGTATTATCATGGACCACGGCTCTGATACTAGCTGTGGTGCCCCTTCCCGGAGGATCAAGGTCCGGAAGGGGCTGATAACACAGACACGTGATAATACAATAATGGTCCAAATTAAGTTGAATATTACATCATTAAGGTGATCAAAATGCAGCAAAAATAATACAAGTTCATGATAGTTTGAAAACAGCGGAAGCAAATACGATAAGGAACTACGAGCTCGACGGTACAACACAGTGATGATTCATGCCCGAAGAACCATCACCCTAGCAGCACATAACATCACTACAGCGGCAAGTCAGACCCCCAGTGGGCGGTCCAATCCTTAGGGACTTGCATGTCCCAAGGCATCTCATCTACAAGCTATTCTATTTCTCCATTACCTGAAAAACAACAATGACACAAAGCCTGAGTACTAATTACTTAGCAAGAGTTACCCGTCGAACACCTAGACATGCATTGGCTCTAATAGATCGCTTCTTTGAAAGGACTTGCACTAAGCAACCTATTAGTTCTATCAATTTTTATTTCCACAATTTAATTGGGTAGAGCAGAAATGTAACTTTAGTGAAGCATCATAAGGTAATAAAACAGTACATAAAGTAAGTACAACATAAGAGCAGTAATAATAATAGTCAACAATAAGCAACATAATCAAATTCCAAGTATCATGTGCAACTACATGATTGGCGCGGTGACCAAGTGGTACTCATTACTGCAAGGTATGGATGTTTTGGTGATAGATGACAACTATGAAATTGTGGGCTAACATCTACACGAGTGTCATCTTTGTAGGAATCATCTCTTAACTCTATTACAAATCATATGGATGATGGTTGCCTTGGCGATGGATGACAATGACCACAAGCATGGAGGCTTGTGAACTTGATGGAGCCCAAGGGTTAATGGAGATGGATCAAAGCGGAGAACAAGCTATAGTGCAAGTGTTTGGAACACTTGAGTAGTTGTTAGGGCTTTGAGTTCATAGGAAACAACGGACTATCAAGGGGGTCTAGGTCATTCTTTTAGGTCATGTCTAGTTGGTGATGTGCAAGGTTGCTCGGTGAAATCACAGACACTAGGTGGCAGTGGAGAAGCCAAGGAGCTATTTGGGGAAGCCGAGAAACGAAGTCAAGCGAGGACGATAAGTTTTGATTTCTGGACATAGAGACTGGACAGAGGGGTCTGTAGAGACTGGACTGTACGGTTACTATGGGGAGTTGTCCAGGATTTAGAGCGAGAAGCAGGACTCTGTCAGCAGGTGACTCTATATAGAACAGACGATCCGGTAAGTAGGAGTGCAGGAACGGCAGAGGAGGTGCATTTCGCGGAGGCTCCTGGACTGGAGAGAGAAAGTGGACCGGACGGTCCGGTCCAGCGACCGGACAGTCCGGTCAGTTCAGAAGATTGCCTAGACAGAGGAGGCCAACGGCTAGGGAGAGCCATTACAGAGTGACTGGACGGTCCGGTCAGGCAGAGACCGGACAGTCCGGTCAGTGTGTCCAGAAAGGCAATTTTGTGGAGCAGCGGCTAGTTTGAGGTTAGGAGCCTATATAACTTCGTTGCTGGGGTCTTGGAGACCTCTCTTGGCCAGTGGAATACCTGAGAGCATTTGGTAAGGTCCAAGAGGAAAAGAGGAGAGCACTAGAATGAGAGATTGCATATCTGGAGAATGCTAGAGAAGAGTAGCTTGAGCATCTTGCACATCTAAGGCTAGGGTGTCATTGAGGGTGTGATCTAGATTGTTACTCTTGGTCTATGGTGAGACCTAGACCTGTTAGGTGTCGGTGATCGAGCCTATCATGATCGGGTGTGAAGGCCGTCACACGTTTTGAAGGACCGAGAAGGCGACCAGAGGGGGGGGGGGGGGGTGAATGGGAGCCAAATAAAATTCTCTAAGAGAACTTGGCCTATATCCCAAAAACAACCCAAGCCAACCTCCAAATCGATCACCAAGACTATACACACCAACTTGTGGTGTACTAGCCCTAGGAGTGATCAACCACACCAAAGATCCACAGCGGAAACAAAAAGGGAAGAAGCAATCCTCAACAGTTCAGAACCGAACTCTCATCGGCAGTGCCAATCCCTGCCATCAGCAGTGCCGGTGCGCATCATCGGCAGTGCCGGTCCCACCTATCGGCAGTGCTGGTGCGGGATGCTGTCACACTAGAACCTACAGACTAGACCAATCGGCAGTGCCGGTCCTGCTCATCGGCAGTGCCGGTCGACCCCCGACAGAATAGAAAATCTCTCGGGATCTTCTCAAATCTTCTCAAAACTCACTCAAACGAACTCCAAATGATGCAATTTTTGGACCAGTGAATCCTCATCACATTACGACCCTAATCCAAGGAGATCAACTCAATTGGCTCAAGGAATCATCATGAATTTCAGATCTTGTGCTAAGAACACCAAAAAGGGGAAACTTGAGAAATCCTTCAAATCGAAGGTGATAGAGCCAATAATTCCATCAAGGATCCATAGAGGATTATCCTAGCTCATCCTAGCAACAAGTTTCTCAAGAAATCCGGGCCAAAAACTCGTCCAAAAGTAAGATCGAAAAACACCACGAAAATGCTTCCAAAAATAGGAAAAAGGGAATTTCAGGATTCAAGTGAAGAGGGAAATCTTGAGCATGAAAATACTTCTCATATCATAGAAAGGTGCTTACAAGATTCATAGGTACAAGGCTAGGAAGCCACCCTCTTCCTCCCACTATTTGAAAGAGCAAGAGATATCTCTCACACACCCACTACTCTCCTCTCAAACATGAAGTCCTCTCCTAGCACTTTGAATAGAGTCCTAACACAAGGCTAATGGAATAGAGGCGCCTCTCCCACTAGCCACACCTCTCCTTATATAGGCCTGGGGTCTATTGTCCACATGACCACTCTACCCTTGACCTACATAACACACCCACCTACCATCGGGGGCATAACCGTCCATCTTTCACCTCATCGCCCGAAAGCCATCGGACGCTTCACGTCTTTGCTTCATCTCGAAGCAAGCTCCGTGATGGTGCCACGTGCACCACCAACCACCGCCACCGGTTTTGAGGCCCAAACCAGGAAACCGCCTTGCACGCTTCTCAAAGTGCGACTTCTCGATGTTGACGCGTGTCACCTTGTCCCACGATCCTGACCACCGGCAAGTCTCTCCCAGTCCCTGTCCATCGGGCCCCCTTGTCACTTGCACCGACATCCCATTCGCCTTGACTTGGTCAACACGCCGTCTTCATCACCACCACGGTTTTGAGGCTCAACCGCGAAACCATCCGTGCTTCTTGCCTCTCCACGTGTACGGTGTGGATCACCCTTGACTTCACCCGGCATCCCGATCGTCTGGCCCCAAGTCCCCTACTTGTGCCCGATCCTCTCGTCGTTGACCGCCAAGTCGACTCCAGTGACCTACACATCATGAGACAAGCAAACACATTTCCCATCTCCTACAATACCACAAATATCTCCACCAACTCTGATTAGTCATAACCATGATATGCAAACCCATGCAATCCCTGGATTCCCGCATTTCAACTCAAACACCAAATCTGCTCAAGTCAATTACTCATCACAAATAGCAAACCATGGCACATATCCACATGGTTTCTCAATCTCCGCCTTGATGAGTACATTGACAACACCAATTGCACAAAGATTAGAGTTTGAAATGCGAAGCCGAATAAGCACATCCAAATAGCCAAACCCAAAGAAAAGGTGAAAACAAGCCATCTAGCAAGTAGGGATCACAAAACCAAGAGTTGGCAAAGAAAGCGACTTGAGACGCAAAGAATGTGAAAAGCGCAAGAAACCGCTCAAGATCATGATATGCTCCCCCTCAAGTTGTGGTAGGTCTCATGTAGTGCAAAATGGATCATATGAGTTTCTTAGCATTATTTGTGCATGACCCCAAAATTTTTCTCCCCCTTTGGCAATGAACTCATCAAAGAGGCAAAAGAACAAGCAAACATGCAATGCATGAAAATGCAAACCTAAAGAGCTTCAACAATTATGCAAACAAGCATTTAACTTTGCTAACCATAACCATAGTTCCATGAAGTGTAAAGGCAATAGCTCCCAATCATGCAAAGATCAAAAATAGATAGCAAGGCATAAACACCATGAGCTATACAGGCTAAGCAGAAAGATTGACTAGCTTAGATAGAATCAAATTTTGCTTATCATGAGAAAATCTGCCACCACATGTGTAAGTACACTTATCCAAGGCAAAACAAGCACCAAGTGAATCATAAGAATCTAGCCAGTTTCAATCTCAACAAGGGCAACAAGTACTGGCAGAAAATGAGCTCTACAAACGCTCACATATGAAACAGAGACTCAGTTGATCAAGTGATTATAGTTTATCCTCATGTGTCCTCTTATCCATGCGGAGGGTCGCACGACTGGGTACGGCAAACACCCCGAGGCTTCAAGTCACAATGTTTGGATTTAGCATTTTTGAGTAGTTCTTGATCAAAGCACATAGCAGATTGTTCAAGATTATACACAAGACAAAAGAGCATGCCTTTGCGGCAAAAGGAACACACGTTCCCACAATGTTTCATCATGAGCTAAACATCTGCAAAGCCTTCCATTTCGCAAACACAAGATGCCAAAACCAAGACATCCTCTAGACTATCCTCAACGCAAGTTTCAACAAGGATAAAGGCAATTATACACATGGTGAGCAAGTTTTAGCAAGATTAGATCATAAGGTTCACAAGAAGCTCAGTTTACCTTTAAGATTAGCAAGTTGCTCACATGAGTTTATAACAAGCCATCTAGAAAATCTAAGCATGAGAGATTACCATCACATCCACATAACTTAGCTCAAGCTCAATCATAGCAAAGAGAAATGCAAGAAAGCATAAGAATCAAAGCTCATCTACCAAAGCATATATTACATATGAGATGCAATGCGAAAATGGTAAGATACATATATACAAGAGAAAACCAACTCCTCCTCAAATGATGCCATAGGAATGACAAACACCAAGTTCCCCCCGAAGAAAAGCATGTCTCGAAGCATCTAGGGGCTTGGTGAGGATATCAGCTAGTTGGTTTTTGGTATCAATGTATTGGAGCTCAACATCCCCCTTCTCAACATTGTCTCTCAGGAAGTGGAATCGCACATTGATGTGTTTGACCTTACCATGTTGGACTGGGTTTTTGGCTAAGCATATGGCACTGGAGTTATCACATATGAGTGGAACACCCTTAAAAGTCAACCCATAGTCTCTCATGGTAGATACAATCCATAGAATTTGTGAGCAGCAGCTAGCAGCAGCTACATACTCAGCCTCTATGGTGGAATGGGCAACACTTGACTGCTTACGAGAAGACCAACAAATCAAAGAAGTACCCAAGAAATGACAAGTACCAGAAGTGCTCTTCCTATCAATTCTACACCCAGCAAAATCCGCATCCAAATACCCAATGAGATCAAGAGATGAAGATGCAGAGTACCAAAGACCAAACTCAAGGGTGTATTTGAGATACCTGAAGATGCGCTTGACAGCCTTGCGATGAGTCACCCTTGGGAAAGCTTGAAAGCGAGCACAAAGACACACCGTAAAGTGTATGTCGGGTCTTGTCGCTGTCAGGTACAAGAGGGAGCCAATCATGCTCCTGTACTCCCTTTGATCCATCGCTTCACAGTCTTCATCAGGGTCAAGAGCCGTTGTAGTGGACATTGGTGTAGACAATGGCTTCACATTGACCATGTCGAACTTCTTCAGGAGATCCTTCGTGTACTTGGCTTGATGAATAAAAGTGCCTTGCTTGCACTGCTTGATTTGAAGCCCAAGAAAGAAGGTGAGCTCTCCCATCATCGACATCTGAAATTCACTCTCCATAGTTTCCTGAAACCTGGATACAAGAGCATGAGAGGAACCACCAAAGATGATATCATCCATGTAAATCTGAACCATTAGAAAGTCATTGCCATGCTTGAGAGTGAACAGGGTTTTATCAACACACCCCATGACATACCCACGCTCTAGCAAGAAGTTCTTAAGCCTAGCATACCATGCCCTAGATGCTTGCTTTAGCCCGTACAAAGCCTTCTGAAGCTTGTACACACGGTTTGGGTATTTGTGGTGCTCAAAGCCAGGGGGTTGCCTCACATACACTTCTTCCTCTATGAAACCATTTAGGAAAGGACTCTTGACATCCATTTGATAAAGTCTAATGCCCTTGGAGGCAGCAAATGCAAGCAAGATCCTAATGGCTTCTATGCGAGCAACAGGAGCAAAGGTTTCACCATAATCTAAGTCCTCCACTTGGCTAAAACCTTGAGCAACTAGCCTAGCCTTGTTTCTCACAACCTCACCATCCTCCCTATGTTTGTTTTTGAACACCCACTTGGTTCCTATGACATTGACATTTTTGGGAGGCTCTACAAGGGTCCATACTTTGTTTCTCTCAAAGTTTTCCAACTCCTTATGCATGGCATTAACCCAATGTTCATCAGATAGTGCGTGTCCAACATCCCGGGGTTTAAAGGTTGCAACAAAGAGAGAATTGGTAAAGCAAGCAAGATGTGCAGACCTTGACCTTGTTGTCCTCTCATAGAGATTACCGATCATCTGTTGAGGTGGATGTTGACGCTGAATGTGGTGAGGAGCCTCTCTCTTAGAGTGTACCTCCCCCTCAACCACAGCTGGAGCTTGCTCGACAGCTGCTGAAGTCGATGTAGAAGCTTCTGGGCCCTCTGCTGGAGTAGTGGTAGCGGCAGGAACTAGCTCGGATGTGGGATGGAATAACTCATCATCATCATCATCATCCAAGCCCTATAGGTCCTCTTCTACAAAGATGCTCTCCTTCATCTCCTTGTCACCTTTACCGCGCCCCTTCCCTTCACTCTTCCTCTCTTGTCATCTCCAAAGGTCACATACTCCCGACGCTTCAAGGGAGTGAGGCTGGAGAACCACTTTGCATTTTTGGTCATGTGGCGCGAACACCCGGAATCCATCAACCACTTGTTCTCCAAGCCTCCACCTGCTGCCTACAAAGAATGAGAGGTGAAAGTCGATGGCTCAGTGCTGGGGTTAGTCAAAAAGCATTTGGGAATCCAGCACTAAACCATACGACCGGTAGTAGTCATCACAGTTCTTTGCACTTTATCATTCGAACGCGTGGGACGAGAACCAGGATGGGAAAAATGTGGCCTGTCAAAGCGTCTCAACTCAAACCTTGAGTTGTGAGGATAGAAATCATCTGTGTGAAAGCCAAATCCACGCGAGTGACGCTCACCACGATGGGGAAAACGTGGGGTGCCAAAGCGCTGCTGCGCAAAGCCTCTGTTTAATGAATCAAAGCCATATGAGGAATGACCCTGTCCACGATAGGCATGAGAAAAAGAGCGAGACTGAAAGTCAATAAAATCATCATAAAAAGCATCCCTAGTCAACTCAGCTTGGTTCCTCTCAATCCTCTTACGCCTAAAACAAAATTCATCCAAGTGGCCCTTGCGACCACAAAACATGCAAATGTAGACACCCTTAGGATTAGGCTTGGCTTGCAGTGCAGGTTTGGGTTTTGGCTTCTCTGTTTGCTTTGGGTTGAAGGAGGGTTTTGGATTGGGTGGATAGTATGTGTCAGTGGGTTTGATGGTGTTTTCCTCATCCTTGTAGCTGGAGCTAGGTAGCTAGGTATAAACTTACCCGCATTCTCACTCTCCTTGTCACACCTCTCAAATCCCAAACCCAAGTTATAGGTTGATCTAGAAGCACTCTCCTTCACTCTTGCCAAATCACTCTCAATCTTCTCTTCACTCACTAGGGTTCTCTGGAGCCTAGACACAAGATAGTCATTTTCCTGAACTAGGGCTTTGTTTTCCTCCCTAGTGATTACAAGCTTGTCCTTAAGAGAGACACACACCTCACAAGGTGGTGGAAGGACCTTGGAGCGAGTCTCATGAAGCAATTTGGACTCAAGCTCTTTGACTTTGAGGGACTGAGCTTCCAACTCATCTGTGAGCTTGGGGCACTTCTGACATTCACCCAAAAGAGTTGGTCTAGCTTTGAATTCATCAAGCTCCTTGAGAGCACTCTCAAGCTGACTGGCAACTTGAGCATGCACACTCTCCCTCTGTGCAAGATCACTCATCACAACTTGACAAGACTCACACTCAACAACAATGTCCTCACGAGAAAGCTTGGACCTAAGCGAAGCAATTTCAAAATCAGCACTCTCCAACTTAGACTTAAGCTCTCTACTCTCACGAATAGCACTGCGAAGCTTATCATCTTGCATGAGCAAAACATCGTGCAAATGATCAAGTTCAGAAGAGAGCTCATCGAGAGTGAGAGGTACCTCGCTTATGTCTGAGTCGGATCCAGAGTCGGTGTCGTGGTCGTTCTTTGCCATGAAGCAAAGCCCGTGAAGTCATCCTTTCTCTTGACTCGTGGCTTTTCAACCTCCTCCTCCGAGCTTGAAAGGCCTTCGCTTGATGTGAAGTCGACATCGATCAAGGCGGCAACGTAGGCACGTGCAATGTCCTTGGCGAACTCCTTGGAGTTCTTGCCCTTCTTGTAGAAGCGGTTCTTCTTCTGCTTGATGTCTTCAGTGTTGTTGTCGCGGTACCCGACCTTCTTCTTCTTCTTGGGACAATCAGCGATGAAGTGTCCCGGGTCACCGCACTCGAAGCAGGTTCTTGAACCACCTCCTCTTCTCTCCTTCCGGTTGTTGTAGAACTTCCTGAACTTCCTTGTGAGCAAGGACAGCTCCTCATCAGGAATGCACTCCATCTGTTCATCGGAAGCTGCAACAAGAGAAGACAAAGCAAACTCCAAGGAAGACTTGTCAAGTGAGGGGTTAGTTCCATGAGAAGCACAACTGTGATCACCCTTCTGAGAACTAGAAAGCAAATCCATGCTAGAAGCAGGAATAGCAAGATTAGGACAAGATTTCCTAGACAGTTCATGAGATTTCAGCTTGCTATATAGTTGCTCATAGTTCAGGGTATTGAATTCAGTAGTTTCTTCTAGAGCAGCAATTTTAACCCCCCAAACATTTTCATCAAGTGAGTACAGTAGTTGCTTAGCTCTATCATTGTCATTGTACACAAGGGTACCACAAGCCCTCAAGTTGCACACAATTGTCTCAAACCTACAAAAGGTGTCATCTAGTGACTCGCCCGGTTTCTGTGCAAAGGTTTGGTACTGTCTATTGTAAGAACCCTTATGCATAGACTTGACCTGGTTGGTACCCTCATGGTAAGTGCAGAGCTTATCCCAATTAGCATGAGCAGTGTCAAGGTGTACAACCCTATCATGTTCACTCCTACCAAGTGCAGAAAGCAGAATATTGACAGCTTTAGAGTTGTTCTCATACCTGAGTAACTCACCTGCAGATGCAGTGTTCAAGTCTTGTGGTATAGCATACTCCTGATCAACAATCTCCCAAATTGCACGTCCTCGACTCAGTAGATACGCCTTGGTCCGTGACTTCCAGTAGGGGAAGTCCTCTCCATCGAACATCCACAGCTTGACAGCACGCTTCTCCATGTCGCCTTCGGATCACAAAGCCGGTGAAGGTCAACTAGTGATCAAACCGGCTCTGATACCAATTGAAGGACCAAGAAGGCGACCAGAGGGGGGGGGGGGAATGGGAGCCAAATAAAATTCTCCAAGAGAACTTGGCCTATATCCCAGAAACAACCCAAGCCAACCTCCAAATCGATCACCAAGACTATACACACCAACTTGTGGTGTACTAGCCCTAGGAGTGATCAACCACACCAAAGAACCACAGCGGAAACAAAAAGGAAAGAAGCAATCCTCAACAGTTCAGAACTGAACTCCCATCGGTAGTGCCGGTCATGCCTATCGGCAGTGCCGGTGCGCATCATCGGCAGTGCCGGTCCCACCAATCAGTAGTTTCGGTGCAGGATGCTGTCACACTGGAACCTACAGACTGGACCAATCGGTAGTGCCGGTCCTGGTCATCGGCAATGCCGGTCAACCCCCGACAGAACAGAAAATCTCTCGGGATCTTCTCAAATCTTCTCAAAACTCAGTCAAACGAACTCCAAATGATGCGATTTTTAGACCAGGGAATCCTCATCACATCACGACCCTGATCCTAGGAGATCAACTCAATTGGCTCAAGGAATCATCACGAATTTCAGATCTTGTACCAAGAATACCAAAAAAGGGAAACTTGAGAAATCCTTCAAATCGAAGGTGCTAGAGCCAATAATTCCATCAAGGATCCATAGAGGATTATCCTAGCTCATCCTAGCAACAAGTTTCTCAAGAAATCCAGGCCAAAAACTCGTCCAAAAGTGAGATCGAAAAACACCATGAAAATGCTTCCGAAATAGGAAAAAGGGAATTTCGGGATTCAAGTGAAGAGGGAAATCTTGAGCACGAAAATACTTCTCATATCATAGAAAGGTGCTTACAAGATTCATAGGTACAAGGCTAGGAAGCCAACCTCTTCCTCCCACTATTTGGAAGAGCAAGAGATGTCTCTCACACACCCACTACTCTCCTCTCAAACATGAAGTCCTCTCCTAGCACTTTGAATAGAGTCCTAACACAAGGCTAATGGAATAGAGGCACCTCTCCCACTAGCCACACCTCTCCTTATATAGGCCTGGGGTCTATTGTCCACATGACCACTCTACCCTTGACCTACATAACACACCCACCTACCACCGGGGGCATAACCGTCCATCTTTCACCTCATCGCCCGAAAGCCATCGGACGCTTCACGTCTTTGCTTCATCTCGAAGCAAGCTCCGTAATGGTGCCACGTGCACCACCAACCACCGCCACCGGTTTTGAGACCCAAACCGGGAAACTGCCTTGCACGCTTCTCAAAGCGCGACTTCTTGATGTTGACGTGTGTCACCTTGTCCTGCGATCCTGACCACCGGCAAGTCTCTCCCAGTCCCTGTCCATCGGGCCCCCTTGTCACTTGCACCGACATCCTATTTGCCTTGACTTGGTCAACATGCTGTCTTCATCACCACCATGGTTTTGAGGCTCAACCGCGAAACCGTCCGTGCTTCTTGCCTCTCCACGTGTACGGTGTGGATCACCCTTGACTTCACCCGGCATCCCGACGGTCTGGCCCCAAGTCCCCTACTTGTGCCCGATCCTCTCGCCGTTGACCGCCAAGTCGACTCTAGTGACCTACACATCATGAGACAAGCAAATACATTTCTCATCTCCTGCAATACCACCAATATCTCCACCAACTCTGGTTAGTCATAACCATGATATGCAAACCCATGCAATCCCTGGATTCCCGCATTTCAACTCAAACACCAAATCCGCTCAAGTCAATTACTCATCACAAATAGCAAACCATGGAACATATCCACATGGTTTCTCACGTTTGTACACGGTTTGAGCCCGCCGTTGAAAGGGGCATCGCTAGTGAGCGCCCGTGTCAGCTCGGGGAGTCCGGCAAGTTCTCGAGGGAGGCGAGCTTGTGCTTTGTGCAGCGGTGACACACACCGTGTCTTCACTCGAGGAGTGATTGTGGGCTCTCGTGGGCGAGAACTCCACTTGGTGGCGGGAGGGACCTTGACTCCGGCGGGAGCGGTCCAACAAGGATTAGGGAAGGCGCCATCCTTCCGAGACCTTGGGAAAAAATCATGAGCATTCCTTGACCTTCTCTTTTCTATTCTACATTTGTGTGCTCTAGTGAGTAGGGTGACTTGTGGCTTGCATAGGCTAGTGTGATTGGCTTCCACACTTTATCGTATCATAAACACTAGCATGTGTAGGGTCTTAATCTACTAGACTTGTTTAGGTTGCTTATCTTGTTAGACTTAAGTAGCGGAATTGAAATATTTGGATTCGTGAGCAGCTTACTGATTCACCCCCCTTTCGGTATGCCTTCGGTCCGTACAAGTGGTATTAGAGCCAAGTGCTCATCTTTGAGGCTTCACCGCCTTGAGTAAGGATGCCGGGACCGGCAGGGAGTGTTCCCATATTCAATGGTGAGGACTATGCTTATTGGAAGGCTCGCATGCAAGCCTACCTTCAGTCCCTTGATCCAGAGATATGGATGGTCACTCACGAGTCCGATGCGGATGCGAACCTATTGAGCCAGACTACATTAAGTGTCATGCTAAGGCCAAGAATGCTTTTTTTTGCTTACATCTCTAAGGATGTTTTTGCTCAGCTAGATGCTAGTTCCTCAGCACATGGTATCTGGACTGAGATTCAGGGGCTCTATGAGGGCACTAGTGATGTCAAAGAGGAAAGATACTATGTGTTGAAGAACAAGTATGATAACTTTACTAGATTGCCACATGAGAGAGCTAACACTATTCATTCTCATTTTCATGTACTAGTGGAGGAGATCAATGCACTTGGGGATGATTTCAAGATGAAGCACGTTGAGGTGATAAGAAGATTCTTGAGGCTATTCAAGGACCCCAAGTATAAGTCCATCATCACCTTCATTTTGCAAGGTGACCTCAAGACCAAGATCATGAAGGATATACTTGGCAAGATCACCGCCTTCGAGAGCTACCAATTGGGGTTGGATGATCCTCAACCATCCAATCTTGCTCTACCGGCTGACAAGCAAGAATCTAGCAAGAGCAAGAAGAACAAGAAGAAGGTGATCATGGAGGAAGATGATGAAGAAGATGATGATGAGGGTGACTTGACCAAAGACTTGGGTCTTCTCATGAAAAGATCAAGAATTTCAAGAACAAGTTTGCTTCCAAGTCAAGGGGCAAGTGCTTCAATTGTGGCTCAAAGAATCACTTTGTTCGAGAGTGCCCAAAGCCCAAGAAAGAAGCATTCAAGTCACAAGATTCAAGTGAAGAAGAAGAGGAAGACCCCAAGGCCAAGCACAAGAAGAAGAGGTTCTTCAACAAGGACAAGAGCAAAGGCAAAGAGAAAGCTCAAAACTACAAGAAGAAGTTCTCTCGCAATGCTCTTGTTGGAGAGTAGACAAGCGACAACTCAAGTGATGAGTCCTCTTCCTCAAGTGATGAAGAAGTGGCCGGCCTAGCCATGATCAAGACCACACCTACACGAGCTCTTCCTCCACCTCCCACGTGCCTCATGGCCACGAGCCAACTTGGGGAGAGTGAGGATGAGAGTAGTGATGATAGCGATGATGAGGAGCTCTCATGTGCCGAGATTTGGAGTATGCTTGAGAAAGCCCGCGACATCACCATCAACAAATCCAAAATGTTGGATGTGGTAAGAAAAGAGTGTAAGTTGGCTAAGGACCGTGTTGGGGAACTTGAGAGTGAGTTCAAGGACCTTGTCACATCTCGTGAGGCCCTAAACAAGAGTTATGACAAACTCAAGGGTGATCATGTAGAGCTTCGTGAGAAGTACAAGGCCCTTGAGATTACTTTTGAGGCCATCAATGTTGAGAACCTTCCCTCTCCCTCCTCTAGTTCATCCAAGAGTGATGCCTCTACTATGTGTGATGAACTAACCACCTCGGTTGAGGTTTCTTCTCTTGAGCCACTTGTTTTGAAGGAACTTCACAAGCTCAAGGAAGAGAGGGAGATGATGATGAAAGGCTTTGAGAGACTTAAAGCCACCCATAGGGAGATACTTAGGAAGAACCAAGTAAATGAACTCCTAAGGACTTCTTCTCTTGAGCCATTCATTTTGGAAGAATATCACAAGCTCAAGGAAGAGAGGAAGACGGTGATGGATGGCTTTGAGAGGCTCACACGTGGTAGAGCCATCCACAAGGAGATTCTTGGGACGAACCTTGTGAACAATGTCTCCCATCAGGGACTTGGCTCATATCCTGCCACCATCGACATCATAGGGACGAGTGATTCCATCCTCGCATGGATCAAACCCCTTCTCGCCGATGACTACTATTGTGAGACGTGTTGCAAGGATGGCCACGCCACCAAGGATTGTCCCATAGTGAGAAGTTCCATTGTTTTACCTAACGCTAACTTGTTCCATGAGAACACACATTTCATGCTTTTTAGGAACAAGGATGGCAAGGTGAAAGCTAAGGCCTTGGGACCACCAAACAAGAAGAGGAAGATCAAGAGCATATGGGTGCCTAAGTGCATTGTTGATCTTGAGAGATCGGCTATGTACAAGTGGGTGTCCAAGAACAAGACCTAGATGGTGGTGGTGGTGGACCGAGCGCTTTCATGAAGATCATGCAAAGTTCACCAGAAGTGACATGGACCTCAACGACCTATCTACTCATGAGGGAGGTAACCATTTTTTTGCTTGGTAGTAGTAGTGTGTTTTTCTTTCTCTTGCATTGCATGGTAATTAGGACTCCTTTGTGACTAGTATGCTTTGCATCCATGCATGTGTAAATAACTAAAAGAAAAAACACATAAAAATTAGTTAATATTTAACCCATCCAAGATAGCTATAAGCAAGGGGGAGTGCTTGAGATGGTGGTTTGACTTCTCTCAAGGCAAGGGCATGGCTTATAGTGAGTAAGCTTGGGAGGGGTTCAAACTTGACATTGTTAGGTTTCCTTTGTGTTATGTTTTTAACATTGCTTGCATTCACATGGCATGTTTACTTTGATTGCATATGTAAATTTCTTGTTGCGTGCATCATATAGGAAACACAAAGGAGGCTTGTCATACTTGGAGATACTTGTGCCTCATGCTCTATATGAGATTACATCTCCATAAGTGTGACCAAAGGAAAGGATTGTGCTTCATGCCCATTGAGCAAGCTCTTATGAACTCTGAGGTTAAATCTACTCGCGCGGTTCATGGACTAAGGCTCATACATACCCCTTTTGTTCTTATTTGCCTTGGTTCTTATTTGCTCGATCTTTCATTTGGCATTTGCGAAAACTATAAGGCCATAGAGTGCCACTATTTGAAAAAGAGTGTTTGAGAGTTCCCTCTATATTCCAAGTACGGTGTTTATTTGTGTGTTTGGCGAGGGTACTTGGAAAATGGAGAAATTCCTTGTTTCAGCAAATTACTGGTAGTGACGGTACAATCTGGTCATATGACCGTATAGTCTAGTCTGTGCAGCAATGCATAGTACTTCAGGGAGAAGAAAAATGGAGACCGGACGGAACTTGTCTAAAGAATGTACGGTCCGGTCTGCATAAGTTCTGGTTTGCCAGAATGCTGATTTTTCAAACCCCGAAGTGATCGGACAATCCGGTCTAGTGAGCGGACGGTCCGGTCACTACGGTTGATCGTGTGATCCAGTTCTGAATCTGAGTTGTTGATCAATTCCTTGGTGATCTCGGCCGTTGATCTGCCATTTGACCTAGGTCAATCAGGTCAGTTGGTTTGTCCTCGTTCTCGTTCTTCCTGTCAAGGTCGAGAACTCGCCTAGAGTGTCGCCGCCTCCACCAATTGCGCCGACGCTGCCGTCTCTCCCATCGCCACTGCCAAGCCCCCATGCCGCCCACGCTGTCGCTCTCACTCACGCGCCCGAGCGCCGCTGCTCCAACCCGCGCGCAGCCACGTCGTCGTGCACACTAGAGCCGCCGCTCCACACGCGCACGCCATCGCCGCTCACCGACGACCCAACACCACCGCTCGCCGATGATCAGCGCCGCCGCCTCTGTCCCCCCCCCCCCCCCACGTGCGCTCAAGCACCAACCATAGAGTAAGCTCCCCCACTGCAATTTTTAGGGCAAAAGTTTGCACCTTTTCCCTATTCTTTCATTGTTGGCTACTGGTCATCGTCGGCAAGACAAGGCTCGGGGTTTTGGTGGTGAATTTCGTGTTCCACATCGGTTTCGGCCTCGCGATCTCGTAGGGTATCATACTTTATCTCTCCATTCATCGTTGTATACCCTAATTTCGAGCAAGTCCCTTAATTGATGCAATTAGATTAATTGTCCAGGTTTAGTTGCATTAATTAGGAATTTTGGCTCAACCTAGATGCAATTAATACATAGATCATCTGTTAATTGCATGTTATATCCTGTCTAGTCTAGAGTTAGATCTTATTGCCATTATTTGACTGCACACTAGATAACTCGCACCAGCCACATATAGTCAATGATCACTATTGTTACTTTGCATAATTGTGTAGTGATCATGTCCTTCATTCAGTGCTAGGATTTCTATTGCGCATTGTTTCCTAGCGGTGCTTTGCTTGTAGATGTATTAGAGTATATGCTTATCCCATCTACACCTACGTGCAGTGACAGCAGTACAGTCAGCAGGCAGACATGGCAGGGTCAGGATAGACAAGGGAAAGGGAAGATGCATGAGAAGCCCAAGACCAAGAAGAGACCGAGACTGTATCCAGAGTCAGAGAGAGCCCAAAGATTGGCTCAGCACTTGGATGCCATGGAGCAGTCACATAGGACACCTGGCTCACATCTGAGGATCAGCCAACTAGTTGAGGACCAGGGTTTGAAGAGGAGCACCAGGCAGAGGATTGCACCTCTAGCAGTCGGAGTTGTGCTACCGTCGTGGCCGTATCGTACTCCAGTTTCCCGTCAGGGGAGATCGTTGAGAACTACGGATCAGGGATCCTCCAGCCAGCAGGAGGAGTTTGAGCAGGAGGAGTCAGAGGAGGAGACCTCAGAGTCTGAGTCTGAGGAGATTGTTGAGGAGGAGGCTAAGGAGACTGACCTGGAGGTTGAGCAGACTATTCCCCAGAGGACAACTCACTGGGCAGCAGACCCGAGGTGCACCTATGAGGTGTGCACTAGGAGGCTGTAGAGACTTGTTCAGGTAGCCGGAGAGCCGGATATTCTCAAGGTTCCTGCAAAGGACCTTAAGGTGCTTTGGTTGGTGCCTTTCGAGCAGTGGGTTCTAGTTCCCCGAGACCTCGCTGCTGGAGAGAGGTGCTGGACAGTTCTTCAGAGGAGGATAGGATAGGGCCTAAGACGTTGTGTTGCTTTGAGGATGAGAGACAGGGTGCTTGTACCGCAGCAGTACACCACCTACCAGGCCATGAGGAGGACCACAGGCACAGATATGGAGCAGTACTTCTCATACCTGCCAGGACTAGCAGAGCTTGTCACTGCACCACTCAGGTTTAGACAGGACATGATCCTCGAGTTCTACGCGATGTTGTGGGTTGCCAGAGACCGCTTAGAGATCTAGTTCTTGTTCAGAGTGAAGCCACACCGTGTCACCAGGGAGGACCTGATCTCCCACCTAGGACTCCTGGCTTCAGACTTCCAGCTTTATAGGAGTGCCTATGGTACACTAGAGCAACCCCGTAGACCTCAAGGAGGGAAGCTGCCTTCAAACGACCTCGTGTCGATTGCTTTGCCACCTCCGCACACTCCAGGATTTGAGAGAAGCCGTGCAAGACTCACTGCAGAGGCCAAGGTGGTGAGAGCGATAGTCACCAGGACTATCATACCCAAGTCAGGCTACAGAGAGGAGTTCACACTCTTACACCAATGGGTTGTAGCGGCCATTCTGCAGAGGCAGACTTTCGACTTGGTGGACCTTCTCATTGGAGAGATGGAGGGGGTTAAATCTGAGAGGGTTGGAGGACGTCACTTGGTCAACGGGCCCTATATCTGTTATCTCTTGAGGAGGATGGGCCTAGTGATGGAGGAGCAGTACGAGGCTTTCCCTGAGGTGGCCACCAGCTATGCACCTCGAGTCCCCAGGGGATCACAGTCTACCTCCAGCCAGCACACAGGAGAGGAGGAGCAGGAGTCATCACTACTACACGAGCAGGCAGCTCAGCCAGAGACGGTGATTCCTAAATCAGCCAGCACAAGAGCACCTCCCCAGCCGACAGGTTCGTAGTCTAAGGACACTGTCACTATGACAGCACTTGCAGGACGACTAGGAGAGTTTATTCAGAGTGTCTCAGAGGACAGACGTTAGATGATGGAAGTCATCAGGATCTAGGCAGAGATTCAGAGGCAGCAGTCTGCACTTCTTACAGCTCTGATGACTTAGATGACAGAGTTGAACCAGAGGCAGGCCGATCAACAGCCAAGACCTTTAGTGTTTTCTCAGTATCAGTAGCTACCGACTCAGCCTGGACCCTTCACAGCTTTGATGACAGCTTAGTCCAGTGGACAGTCACTTTCTGGGGTCTTACCGACAGGGGGAGCAGGATAGACTTTCTCTTTAGCACAACTCTCCCCTATGTCAGCCTTCTTTGTGTCTGCGTTGTTCGTCTCACCGTCACACTCTTCGACCTCGTTGATGGTAGGAACCTCTAGACTTCAGCTCAGGAGACTGCCACGGTCACTCCAATAGCACAGGACAGTGGGTCTGAGTCGCCTGTAGACCTTGGATTCTTTGAGCAGCTGGATGTTCAGGGGGCACAGGCTCAGGGAGCACAGCAGGATCCACCTCAGAAGCAGCCCGGAGCAGAGCCTATGGAGGACGTCGCTACACCACTTCCTTCGACCACGAGCGCTTAGATGTTCATCTTTTCCACTTTTTGGTGCTTGTTGCCAAAGGGGAAGAAGATACTAGGTCTAGGGGGAGTGGGAGTGTGATCTTGTTGTGATCGAGAGTAGCTTGTATCTAGGGGGAGCTGCAAGGTTTTGGGAGATAGATCATTTGGTTCTTCTTTTTGAGGAGTTATTCGATGTTCGTGGATTGTGATGAGTCATGGATTTCATTCGCTTGTGTTTGACTCATTTTGATCTCACTTGGTTTGAGTCACGATTTGAGCCCGCCGTTGAAAGGGGCATCGCTAGTGAGCACCCGTGTCGGCTCGGGGAGTCCGGCAAGTTCTCGAGGGAGGCGAGCTTGTGCTTTGTGCAAAGGTGACGCACACCGTGTCTTCACTCGAGGAGTGATTGCGGGCTCGTGGGCGAGAACTCCACTTGGTGGCGGGAGGGACCGGGACTCCAGCGGGAGTGGTCCAATGAGGATTAGGGGAAGGCATCATCCTTCCAAGACCTCGGGAAATAATCAAGAGCATTCCTTGACCCTCTCTTTACTATTCCACATTTGTGTGCTCTAGTGAGTAGGGTGACTTGTGGCTTGCATAGGCTAGTGTGATTGGCTTCCGCACTTTACCGTATCATGAACACTAGCATGTGTAGGGTCTTAATCTACTAGACTTGTTTAGGTTGCTTATCTTGTTAGACTTAAGTAGCGGAATTGAAGTATTTGGATTCGTGAGTGGCTTACCGATTCACCCCCCCTTTCGGTACGCCTTTGGTCCTTACAAATTGCAATCGATTTACACCAGCTGGGAAATCCCAAAATACACAACGCATACGCACCACTAAGGTCGTATGCGGCATCCTTTCAGAAGGATGAAAAACAACTTGGTCCGGGTCTAGTCTTAGCGAGTGGGCATGCTATCGTGCCAGTAGTACTTCGCGATTTGAACCGCCCACTCCAGTAGCAGAAGGGTCAACGACCACTGTACTAGGTACCGTCCTCATTGCCATGTCAATGGTACATCAGTTTACTAGTCCCCAAAAACTAGCATGCTTTCGGTACTGTTCGAAACTTGATCAAGGGGCCGACCACGGACGGGTCCTAGGTTCGACAAGGCAGGACTACCGCAGTCAGCACCCATGTGTTGCCGCAACCTATACATGCATAATCCCTGCCCAGTCATAACATCAAAAGTAGACTTCTTTCATTAAGTTCAGATTCAGTGACCAAGTTCATTCCTTAGTAATAATATCTAGCAAAACTATTAATTACTAAGCATAGCAATACAGTACCGATCCTACTAGGGTTCTAATAACAGTAGCATAGGTCATTTGGGGTAACATGCAAAGTGGGTTTCAATCACCTCCTATGACCTAATTCAACAATAATCATAGACACTAGTACTGATATAAACTAGCAAACTTTAAAAAGGCGAATGTGAATCGGGGCTTGCCTGGATCAACGCTAGTGTTAGCAACTACAATCTCTTGCTCCTTAGAGTCAATATCCTTCTGAAGATCCTCTTCGGGCTCCTGGTTGTCGTTACCAATATGATGGAAAATATGTTAACGGTATTGTCGGACTACCATTTAATGCAACGATATGATGTATGCAAGCACATTAGTGTTTTAATGTCATCAATATTATTATTATGTTCTCGAAGCCATATGCTTCAGAGAAGTGAAGTTGTTATTAGGTGTAGATATTCTTTATGCAATTAAATAGGGTGAAAATGGTACCATGAGCAATTAAATTAATTAATATAGTAAATATATGTTTCTGGACATGGGTGATTTGTTGTGGACAGAGACATATATGATGAATATTTTCACCAGGTTTCATGGGTAAATTATTTATAAAATATTTACTAGCATTAATCTAAGCAAACACACTAAATAAATTCCATAGAATAAAATAATGCATATTTTACCAAACCCAAATTTGTGGTGGTAGATAATCATGTGTTTACTAAGCACGCCAAAAATCAGGATTTAATTTTGCTCCTAGAATTTCTGGTGAGTTATTTATTGTTTTGACAATTAAATACATTAATAAAAATACATGTACAGAAACTTTAGTTTATTATTTTACCAAAATAAAGCACTTCATGATGGACCTAACAAAATTTATTTAGGTGCCATGGACTTATATTCGATTTACTATGCTTTTTAGAAGATCTTAGCTGATTTATTGCATTTCTCTGGATTTTTCTGGGTTATTAACTAATACGTGGGTGCCATGTCAGCAGCCACGCGGCGACATGTCGACGCCACATCGGAGCCAGCTCAGCTGTTAGTAGGATGCCAGTCAGCGCCGCCGCAGGGCTCGCCGGAGCAGCTACGGCTCGCTGATGCGGCCGTGCCTGGGTGGGACCTCGCTACGGGAGTACGAGGGTGACGCGCTATTGGTGGTTTCTAGCTACCCATTTTATCTACCAAAAAGGGATGTTTTACGTTGTTATTTGGTGGTTTAGACTAATAATTAATCTCATATTTGCATATATTTGTAGTTGTCCTATTTTGGATGTAATTGCAAAAAACAGGTGTAAAACAGGGCAATTATGGATAAGGAACCAAAGAGCAACGAAGTTGGGCCAGATGCAGGGTCGCACTGATCGGCTCCAATGCCGTGCCGATCGACGCAGGAGGAAAAGATGATGAAGACAAGACCAAGACCGACAAAGATGAAGGCCCAGCCCAATATGAGTCTGAGTCGGTGAAAGTTGACCTAATCCCGTCGAGTATAAAAGGAAGATAACTATCAAGAGCCAAGGTGCAACCGGAGAGACGACAATCGCAACAATGAGTTGTTAGAGCTAGGGTTCCAGGATATTAGCGGCGGAGGTGGGTCAACACTGACGAGAACCACCAGAAGGGAGGGCACGCCGATCGGCGTGACGCTTGCGCCGATTGGCTCGTGCATGTTCCAGCGCTATCTCTCATCCCTATGCTATGTCTAGTGGAAGGATGAGTGAGTAGTCTCATATTCTCTTCTCTGGTGTGGGGATCTGGTCATGTAACTCTCATACTCATTGATACTCTCTTGATGAATTTAATCTATGTGATGAACTTAATTGCGCATCTATTTCCATTAGTGTACATACACTTCTGCCCATTGCATAGTGCAAGAAACCAGTGGGGAGCTAATAGCCTCTGTAGTGACAGCCGGGGTGAACGAAACCACCATGTCTTGTAGAATATTAGAGTCATCACTCGAGGCGATGAGAATAAGGTTGCATGCTAGTGAACCAATCCGAAGGAGAGAATCCTTCATTATCCTATTACATCTTTAATAACATTCATCCACCACTCTCTCACCATCACCATTCACACTAACCCAATCATTGCAATCTGTTAATAATCCTTTAATAGTAATAGTTTCGCTCATTCCTTGTGGATTCGATAACCTTGGAATACTCTGAGGGAAAAAGAGCTACAACTGTACACCATCCTCTTGTGGTGTATAAGTGGGTGTGTAACTACGACCAACACGCGCACGTCGAGGCGGAGGGGTTGGCGGGGGTTGCGAGGGAAGTAGCTCACCGGGAGGTGGCCGACAACGAGAGGCGACAGGAGAGGAAGGTCTGGCGTCGTCGCAAAAATTACACAAGGCACGGAAAGGGTTGCGGTCAAGCTCTAGAGCTTCGCGGTAACATTGGCAAGACCAACGTCACGTTGGTATGTGTCGAGGAGGGCGACAAGTAGTGGTTCATCAGCGAGGTGGCTTTGATCAGCGAAGCAGAGGGAAACAACCAGGGAAATGTCATCGAGATGAACAAGGGAGAGATGTTTAGGAGTGTGGAGCAGTGAATTGCACAGATGAACAAGGAGGAAGGAGAGGACGGGATGCACCAGAGGCCGAAAATTAGGCCCGCGGTAGTGGGGGTCACCGGAGATGGCCGCCTCTGAACTCTCTTCGATTCAACCAATGTGCACGCAGATTTGGCCGAGTGAGTGGCCTGGGGAGGTATGGGAGCGCGAGACGCACGCGCTGTCGGCTTTGCTCGTGTTGGAAAGTAGTGGGCGATGGTTTCTACTGGTTTCTGACCATGGCAGGGAGGAGTAGAGGGGATGGGGCGAGAGAGAGTGAGAGAGCAGGGAGTAGCGAGGCTGGTTATGGCCGAGAGGGAATCCAGGGTGGTGACTTGGGTCTAGTGGGTCAGCACATCGATTTGCGCTTGAGGCGACGGGAGCGGCTGGCATACGGGGTTGGGCGAGCGAGCAGAGGCAACAGCCATGTCGGCGAGTAGAGTGGCCAAAATTGAAGGCGGCGTGGCGTCCGCGGCTGGAGAAACGGGGAGAGAGGAGGCAGATGGGACGGGTCGATGGCAGGACGGGGGGGGGGGGGGGGGGTAGGAACCACTGTAGACACTCTGCGTCCCGGGGCGATGCCTGCCGATCGGTGGCGTGTGGCAAGGGGAGAAGTGCTCTGTGCCAATGGAGGAAGAAGCAGAGAAGATTTTGCACTGAGGCCCAGATCTTCTTTGATCTTTGCAAATCAGTCCATGGCTCCAAATAAATCCAGATAAAATAGCTACAAGGCTCAAAATAATATGGGATTTTGCATATAGGTCCTTTATGATATTTGTGGTGCTCTGGTGGGACCCAAATGTTCAGATTCATTCGGGAAATTGTATCATTTAAATTCAAATTTAAATGGTTTCTAAGCTTAATTTAATTATTTGAGGTATTTATAAATCTGGTAAAATGCTCATTAAATTCATAAAATTCTATTTTATTATTACCAAACTGATTATGAATATTGTTGGCATATGTTGTATAGAAAATTTTTACTTGTCTCACAATCTTGTTTGCAGGGTTTTCAATAGCCTAGAATTAATTCATAATGGGTGAGGCTCTACCATTTTATGTTACTCTTAACTATAATTTTGTGCCCTTCATGCTTGTTAAGGAAAATGAGACACCTGGGTGTCGCAGAAGGGGTGGGGGGGGGGGGGGGAGAGTGAATCAAGAACTCACACTACATACTAAATTCGCCAATTTCTAAAACCGAGCACTCAATCAACTCCTATAACAAATCTAGTCCTGATCACGCTAACAAGATAATAGCCCTATGAAAGGAACAACTGATGTGGACAAGTGATGAGAACATCACCATGCTGGATATGCGCATATCATGGCCTTCCCCAAGTTACAAGTCGTCACCAACTCGGTCGCCGCGTTCGTCTCGAATTCAGCCGACACCCCTTCACGGTTTTGATGATATCTCCCACATCCGACGTCCAAACAAGGCGTTCTTTGATGCGTTGGAAAGAGGACGACGACGCTGTCGTTTTGGTTCTGGTCCTAGCTCCAGAAGGGTCGTGAGTCATAATATGTGACCATGACAAGATGCTGTGCCACCTATTTTGGGCCAACTTGGCCATGTATCGTGTCGGGCCTTAAGCCCATGTTGTGGGCACTCCCCCCTGGTCGCCCCCAACCCTAGGACGTCTTTGTTTCCTGCATAAACTCAGTAGCCGCCGTCTTTTAGTTTCAGGTTTTGTTTAGTTCAGTTTTCCAGAGAGAAACTTGATCAAATTATTGTAACTGTGGCGACAAGCCCTTTTACAGTAATCCAGGGCCCCTGTTCTTGTTCTACACCACTGTGGCGATTAGTCCTTTTGTGTTCAGAGCTTGAACCTTTTCTTGTGATTCGCTTCATCCATATTTGCAATTTCAAATTGCGTGTTTATCCTCTCTTGCTTGTGTTCTCGATTTCGCTTGCAGGAACAATCAAGTTGTGCTTGGTGTAACGGTTGCGGGGTTGGATCGTGTCTGATTCACGTCGGGTCGTCGACGCCGAGTTCCCAAATTCGAGTTTATCCCCTTACCTCTCGAAAGATTGGGCCATATCTACATCAGGACTTCTCCTACTGGAAGTCGTGGACCAAGGAGTATCTGCTGAGTCAAGGACGTGCAATTTGGGAGATTGTTGAGCAGGAGTATGCTGTACCATAGGACCTGAACACTGCATCTGCAGGTGAGTTAGTCAGGTATGAGAACAACTCCCAAGCTGTCAATATTCTGCTCTCTGCACTTGGTAAAAGTGAATATGATAGGGTTGCACACCTTGACATTGCTCATGCTATGTGGGTTAAGCTCTATACTTACCATGAGGGTACCAACCAAGTCAAGTCTATGCGTAAGGATTCTTACAATAGACAGTACCAAACCTTTGCACAAAAACCTGGCGAGTCACTAGATGACACCTTTCATAGGTTTGAGACAATTGTGTGCAACTTGCGGGCTTGTGGTAACCTTGTGTACAGTGACAATGTTAGAGCTAAGCAACTGCTGTACTCACTTGATGAAAATGTTTGGGGGGTTAAAATTGCTGCTCTAGAAGAAACTGCTGAATTCAATATCTTGAACTATGAGCAACTGTATAGCAAGCTGAAATCTCATGAACTGTCTAGGAAATCTCGTCCTAATCTTGCTATTCCTGCTTCTAGCATGGCTTTGCTTTCTAGTTCTCAGAAGGGTGATCACAGTTGTGCTTCTTATGGAACTAACCCCTCACTTGACAAGTCTTCTTTGGAGTTTGTTTTGTCTTCTCTTGTTGCAGCTTCCGATGAACAGATGGAGTGCATTCCTAATGAGGAGTTGTCCTTGCTCACAAGGAAGTTCAGGAAGTTCTACAACAACCAGAAGGAGAGAAGAGGAGGTGGTTCAAGAACCTGCTTCGAGTGTGGTGACCCGGGACACTTCATTGCTGACTGCCCCAAGAAGAAGAAGAAGACTGGGTACCACGACAACAACACTGAAGACTTCAAGCAGAAGAAGAACCGCTTCTACAAGAAGGGCAAGAACTCAAAGAAGTTCGCTAAGGCCATTGCACGCGCCTGCGTTGCCGCCTTGAGCGATGTCGACCTTACATCAATCGAAGGCCTTACAAGCTCGGAGGAGGAGGTTGAAAAGCCACGAGTCAAGAGGAAGGATGACTTCACCAGGCTTTGCTTCATGGCAAAGAACGACCACGACACCGACTCTGGATCCGACTCTGACACAAGTGAGGAACCTCCCACTCTTGATGTGCTCTCTTCTGAACGGGATCATTTACACGATGTTCTGCTCTTGCAAGATGATAAGCTTCATAGTGCTGTTCGTGAGAGTAGAGAGCTTAAGTCTAAGTTGGAGAGTGCTGATTTTGAAATTGCTTTGCTTAGGTCTAAGCTTGCTAAGGGTGATATGGTTGTAGAGTGTGAGTCTTGTCAAGTTGTGATGAATGATCTGAGTCAGAGGGAGAGTGTGCATGCTCAAGTTGCCAGTTAGCTTGAGAGTGCCCTCAAAGAGCTTGATGAATTCAAAGCTAGACCAACTCTTTTGGGTGCATGTCAGAAGTGCCCCAAGCTCACAGAGGAGTTGGAAGCTCAGTCCCTCAAAGTCAAAGAGCTTGAGTCCAAGCTGCTCATTGAGACTCGCTCTAAGGTCTTTCCACCACCATGTGAGGTGTGTGTGTCTCTTAAGAACAAGCTTGTAATCATTAGGGAGGAAAACAAAGTCGTAGTCGAAGAAAATGACTATCTAATTTCTAGGCTCCAAAGAAGCCTAGTGAGTGAGGAAAAGATTGAGAGTGATTTGGCAAGAGTGAAGGAGAGTGCTTCTAGGTCAACCTATAACTTGGGCTTGGGATTTGAGAGGTGTGACAAGGAGAGTGAGAATGTGGGTAAGTTTGTTCCTAGCTCCAGCTACAAGGATGAGGAAAACTCCATCAAACCCACTGACACGTACTATCCACCCAATCCAAAACCCTCCTTCAACCCAAAGCAAACAGAGAAGCCAAAACCCAAGCCTGGATGAATTCTGTTATGTGGTCTACATTTGCATGTTTTGTGGTCGCAAGGGCCACTTGGATGAATTCTGTTATAGGCATAAGAGGATTGAGAGGAAGCAAGCTGAGTTGACTAGGGATGCTTTTTATGATGATTTTGTTGACTTTCAGCCTCGCTCTTTTTCTCATGCCTATCATGGACAGGGTCATTCCTCATATGGCTTTGACTCACAAAATAGAGGCTTTGCGCAGCAGCACTTTGGCGCCCCATGTTTTCCCCATCGTGGTGAGCGTGATTTGCGTGGATTTGGCTTTCACACTGATGACTTCTATCCTCACAACCCAAGGTTTGAGTCGAGACCCTTTGACAGGCCATGTTTTCCCCATCGTGGTTCTCATCCTATGCGTTCGAATGATAATGTGCAAAGAACTGTGATGACTACTACCAGTCATATGGTTAAGTGCTGGATTCCCAAATCTCTTTTGACTAACCCCAGCACTAAGCCATCGACTTTTCCTTCTCGTTCTTTGTAGGTAGCAGGTAGAGGCTTGGAGAACAAATGGTTGATGGACTCCGGGTGTTCGTGCCACATGACCAGAGATGCAAATTGGTTCTCCAGCCTCACTCCCTTGAAGCGGCGGGAGTATGTGACCTTTGGAGATGACAAGAGAGGGAGAGTGAAGGCAAGAGGCGCGGTAAAGGTAAATGAAAAATTCACTCTCAAGGATGTTGGTTTGGTTGAGTATCTCAAGTACAATCTCCTCTCTGTCTCTCAGCTTCTTGATGTTGGTTTGGAAGTGCGCTTTAAGTCGAATGCTTCTTGTGTTCTTGATTTGAGTGGTTCCTTGGTTTGTGGGATTTCTCGCATTGGTAGAGTTTTTCAGGCTGATTTTGCTGGTTCTCCTGGTTCTTACAAGTGCTTGTTTGCTCAATCTTCTTCTAAGCTCTGGAAATGGCATAGGAGACTAGGTCACATGAGCTTTGACTTGTTATGTCGCTTTAGTGGCCTAGGTTTGATCCGAGGATTGCCTAAGCTCAAATTTGATAAGGATTTGGTTTGTGCTCCTTGTCGTCATGGGAAAATGATTGCCGCTTCTCATCCACCAATCAATGTGGTGATGACTGAATGCCCTGGAGAGTTGCTTCATATGGACACTGTTGGTCCTTCTCGGGTTCGTTCGGTGGGTGGGAAGTGGTATGTTCTTGTGATTGTTGACGACTATTCTCGCTACTCTTGGGTTTACTTTCTTGAGAGCAAGGATGAAGTGTATCATCACTTTCGGAGCTTAACTTTGAGGTTGTTCAAGGAACTCCTTGGTGCATTACGAGCAATCCATAGTGATAATGACACCAAGTCCAAGAACTCCTCCTTCGATGCTTTCTGTCTTGAGAATGGTATTGAGTATCAGTTTTTAGCACCTCGTGTTCCTCAGCAGAACGGTGTGGTAAAAAAAAGAATAGAACCCTGGTGGAGATGGCCCGGACGATGCTCGATGAGCATAGGACTCCGAGGCAGCTCTGGGCTGAGGCCATTAGCACTGCTTGCTATGTTTCCAATCGGATTTTCTTGCGTTCAATTCTTAATGTGAGCTGCGTTTTGGGAGAAAGCCCTCAGTTTCTTATTTGCGTGCTTTTGGCTGCAAGTGCTTTATTCTCAAGCATGGCAATCTTGATAAGTTTGAGTCGAGATCTTTTGATGGCATCTTTCTTGGTTACTCTCTTCATGGTCATTCCTATAGAGTTTTGAATTGGAAACTAACATCATCGTAGAGTCCTACGATGTAACCTTTGATGAATCAAAATCTTGTGCAAGTGTTGGCATTTCTTAACATCACATCAAGAATATCACTATCCCTTTTACGACGCTAGAAATGATTTGATGTTTGTTATGCTTTAAGAGAAACATGAATTAATCTGTAAGCGCACGGAACATCTATTGTAGCATTTCACCTGGGAGTATTCCAAGGTATCGTATTTATTTTCTGTAGGGAAGCTAGGCGTAAGAGTATCTTGGTTTAACAAAGATATAACTATAAGAATTATACCAACTGACAAAAGACGGGGGTAAGGATGTTCGATAATGATAGTTGGGGAGCAGTGATATAGGAGAAATCCACACTACAATAAATAAAGAGATCAGTTAAGCTAGCCGGGAGGACAGCGAGTCTAAGTCTAGAATTCCTAAGATTATATCACCCTATTTTACCTAAGTCAAGTGTCAAAATTCCTAGTTACTCGGGTTGAGTGCTTACACCAAATTTATGGTACAGCCTCGAGTCTTTCACCAATAAGTTTACTTCGGGGCATGACAATGATCCACTAATAGGGTCGGTAACTAACCTCGTACACTAGTGGGCATGTTCCCGCTAGACAACCCTGCTTGAGACTTCCCGAACGTGGTGGAATACTAAATGGACGGACAGGGCTGTCACCACCTGCCGCCTACCACACAGCCCGTGGGGATGAATGCAAAACCAGCTAGTGCTAACTTAGGCATCACGCCTACGCTTTCACTAGATATTCTTCCGTTGGCCTAGCGGAAGAATAGCCGAGAAATAACCAAGTCTAAGTTCTATTCAAGAACTAAACTTAATTAAATCCTAGCCAAGAATCCCGTAAACTATGCTTCAAAGTTCTTTCCCGATATTTGTAACTTATGGAAATTGACTAAGTAAAGATAAATACTTGACAAGATAAATAAGAAAATATAATTATATTGATAAGGGATAAGTCTTACAAAAAGAGAAAAGATACAAGAGAGCTCATACCAAGACTCCGAGACGACTTCTAGAATCCCGAGCGATGCTCTCAACGGGCAAAAAATCCCCCGTCGGGCGGCCACTGGATTTGGTCGGTTTCGAACCGACTTTCTTTGGACGGCTTAGACCTTGTCCCGATGGTGGTTACTTGGTCGATTTCCACTGAAATCTCCGTTTTGGGGTCAGTAGAAGTTGTGGGCCTCAAGGGCTGGCAACCCTGGGTGGCCAACCCAGGCCGGACGGTAAGCTAGGCCGGGCGGTGACCTGTGCCGGGCAGCAGCCCATCTTTGGTGCCGACCCTCCCCCCCTCCCCCCCCGGGTCACGTCTTGACTTGTCCATGTTGTGCCACGTGGATTCCTCCTTTATTTCTCCACTTTTTACCCTCCGGAAATGGAAAACATCTTCATTTTGGAGTGCTTTACATGGTCGGCTGGGTCGGATGGTTAGCCTCATGATGACTCTATTTTGACCCTGCCAGGCCCTGATTTCAGCCTCATATGACCATGTCGGCTGGGTTTGGATTTCAGCCATCACGACCCTGTCGGGCCCTTATTTCAGCCTCATGTGACTATCGGCCTACTGTTTTAAGGCAGAATCGACCGACGGGGTGTTTCTTCATGTTTTTACATGATTTTAGCCCTTTTTACCCTGCAAACACATATTTCACCAAAACTCGTGGAACTTTATTAGTTTAAACAAATATTCACGAAACTTTGGTCTTTACCTTGTATTTCCCGACCGGTTGGTGGCCAATATTATGTTTTAAGGGCCACCAACACCTCCCTAAGCTTAAACCTCTGCTCGTCCCGAGCAAATTAAAACTTGGAAGTGATGGATCAGGAGTTGCTTCAATATTAGAGCCCTGCAAGGATCAAGTGCACAAACACATACTCCTACAACATACGGGTAATAGTAAACCAGCACAAATTGATCACTAAGTCTTTCTTATTGCAAGTGGGGCTCTTAGGCTTTTTATAACCTTGTCATGAACGGTTGGAACTCAGAACAACTAGTTTAGATTTATGTCACTCAACCTCCTACATGATCATGAGTCCAAAGTTTTTGAAATGCTGCATAAGATTGAAAATTTTCCCTCTTGGTGCAATTTTTCACTATGACTCTCATCTCTCAAAAAGTGTATTTCCTCACCCAGTGCTCATCATACTCTATGAAATTTGGCTTTACATGTGGAGCTTGGTAGGATGGCACATCTAATATGCATATTTTGTTAAGTTAAGAGATGGTCCTAGCGAAAAGACTTTGCACTTTCTCATTCCAACCATTTGAAAATAATGTCCAGGGGAGAGGGAGAGAATGGACTCACACGAAGGAGTGGACTAGCACAATAGCAAAAATCTTTAACAAAGATTGGATTTTTGTGCTAGAGAGAAAGGATGGTCCTTTATTTTGCTCAAAGAATGAACCTTGAAACTTGACATTTGTATTTTTTTTTCAGCTCTCATAGTGTAGGGAAGCTAGTTTAATGGTTCAAATATTTTTGCAAACTTTTTCTAAGCATTTATTTTGGGAGGACCAAAATATTTCTTGTAGGATCAAGGTTTTTTGCAAAGGAGAGATTTTTGGCTAACATGCTTGGTGAAGTGGATGCTTGAATCCAATGTGGAAACCACGTAACCAAGTATGATTGTTTGAGAACTCAAAGATAACGCGAAGGAAAATGGTTGGCTTTGAAAGTGCAAGTCCCTCATAAGGATCAAATCCTAACCAAATTCAATGCATACATGGATGGCATAAAAGTGGGTTCACAATTAATATCTGGCCTTGGTAGGAATTTTTTTCTATCATAGGGAAGAACTACACCAAGTAGGAGGTTTTATTGCAGCATGGTTTTGAAAGAATTCATTGGACTCTAATCATGAGGAGATCATAGCCTCATCAAAACATGCTATATCATGAATTCCAACAACTAGACTTGGTGTTTATTAGCCATTTTGCTCCCACTAAAACATAGAGAGACTAGCGTTATCATCATACCGGTCTACCATTACCCACCAAAATGAAGAGTAGAGGTTGTGTACTTGAGAATCACAGGGAGCTAACAGAGCAACTATTCATCATTTCCATAGGCAAGGTAGAGACCAAGTTCACAATTTTATTTGGAAAGGGGAATCTTTTTGTTCATTTTAGTTTTGCAAATTTTTATGGTTTTCCTTGAAAGTGAAAAATATTTTTTGGTTTTCTTAAGCTTTATCAAAACTGAAAACCTTTTTGGATTTTTTTATAATATATAAAGGAAATAAAACAACTTAGAAAAAATAGGAAGAGAGGGTAGGACAATTGGTGTACCTTGCTTCACGTACCTCCCCAAGCTTAGGTCTTTGCAAGACTTAAGCTTGGATGACATTCACTGTGGCGGTTGATAGTCGATATTGAAGTGGCCGAACAGTTGATCCATCATGGAGAGGTATGTCTGAAGTTGTTCCGATGTTTGTTGCTGTCATTCTTGCCTATCCCTTATGGCTGCTTGTATTTCTTGGGTTCGCATGTTGGTCTTATAAGCGTTTGCAGCCAAGTATTGCATGTCACCTTCCAACTCCGAAAAGTTGTATGATGTGAATCGGGCAGAACGTGAAGTCCTTATGCCTTCATGGGGTTGATAGTAACTTCCCATCCCATAAGGATTGGATGGTTCAAACTCTTCATGGGATGAGCTAGTGTAGTGTGTTGATGAGCTAGTAATTTCAGGGTACTATGGTTGCTCCCAATGGTATTGAGAGCTTCCTGAAGCACCCGTTCGAGGAGCTCTTGCTCGTGGTCTATCCCCTGAAACACTATGTCGTGCACGCTGGACGGGAGCTTGCCAATTGTACAGAAAGTTCTTTTTACCAATGATGGTGAGGCAGAGAAGCACTAGGGAGACGATCTGTTCTAGCTCTATAGAGCGCACCAACCTTTCTAGCAATTCCAGTGACAAAAGGTGTGAAAGTGATAGGTCCATGTTGCTTGAATGCTAGGGTGAGCCAATGGTTGATGAGAAAGAAAGTGGGGTTCGTTTTAATTTTCTTTGTCACACCATAAAGATAGGCCTTGTCCAAACTATTCACTGAACGTACATCACCCCGAGGGGTGAGGTAGTGAGTGATGAAATGGTGAATTATACGGAGCGAAGGGTTATGAATGTCGCTAGTGCGCTCCTACCCCGTGACGGGACTTTGTATCTTGGCCCATAGTCCTTGAGGGGTGAAACCTTTAAGTTTATTAATGTCTACAATGGCCTTACGGTCAAAACCAAGGTAGGTACTTATTTGTTTTAAAGATCGTTCATAGGTTTCACCAAAAAGACGGAATGTGTAGAGAGTGCCTAATTTGTCTGACGGAGTGGTGAGGACTTTTAAGGTGCAAAGGAATTCAATGGTAATCCATTTGGAACCATAATCATTGAGGTGGTAGAAATCATACCATCTGGCCGTGTTGAGTGCGTACTCAAAATTGGTGAAGACGCCAATTTGCTCGAGGAAGTTGTGGTCGAACTTGCGCACGGATGTGAACTCCGGGTCCTGAATGGCGGTGAACTTGCTTCGCTCGTCGTAATCATTGAACACCATATTTTCTTCACTCTCCATGAACTTGTCAAACTCTTCATTTTGCACACTTTGCTCTATTGGAGCTTCAGATATGGACATTGTATCCGAGAGATAACTCGGAGTATGCCCATGTGAAGCTCTGGAGTGCTCTGCTTCCGAACGCTCACTTGGTCTGCGCCTCCCACGGCTTGAGCTGCTGCTGTTGCTGAACTTGGTGTAGATGCCTCTCCAAATATTTGCCATTCCTGCAAAAGGGTTACTTGGACACAATACTCGAAGGACAATGTGATGATAATGGTCAGTGGTTAGTTGTTCGGTTAGTAGTCCAAGTGTTAGTCGTTCGAACGTGCGAGGGTGACAACAAATTCTCTCTAGTTGGTTTTAGTGCAGCACACTTATATTGCTAAGTACAAAGTGCACTAACTAGTTGAGTGGGAAAAGAAGTGCAAAGCGAGAGAGTTTGTGAGGGAGAGAGGAAGTTTTCAGCTGAATGCTTTGGGTGGAGTGCAAAGGAGAGGATGTGATGTGGACAAGGGTTCCCGATCTTCCGAAAGGTTCTGGATACGTTGATTTGGTCGGAGGCGACACACAAATCGATCCGGTTTCAGAACAGCATGTTCTAAACCCTGCAATCGTAGCATGACGTCTCCTCTGGTTATCAATTGTCCTAAAACGATTGACCTTGCCGAGAAGGCTAATCCCTGCCTGTAAATCAAGAACACAAGCAAGAACAAAGAAGAATGCAACACAATTGCAGATGTATTATGAATCTCATGAAGTTAGGGTCTTACAAACCGTGATGACGGCGAAACTATTATGAATAGAATAATCTAAGCAAAACCCGAACCCTAATGGTGCGGTGGAGGCTGTATATGAAGACCCTAGGGTCATGCAAGACCCTCTGGACGCGCCCCTAATTGGGCTCAACTAGATACAAAGTCCAAAGGCCAGAAACAGGCGACGCAGCACCAAAATAGATTCTGAACCCTCTCTTGTTTTGACGATTCCCAATGACTCCGGATGAATTTTGACATGAGACCGGTGGCATTGGAAAGGTATTCTTCTTATCTTTCCGTGCATATATAGAACATCCAAATCCAAGTCCGTATACGTCCTAGGCATCCGTTTTAGTGCAGACTGGTCCTGAGCCCCAAAACAGACTTGAAGTCGGTTTTGGTTGGGCCTCCACCTTGGCTTCCACGTCCTTGCTGGACCTCCACGTCTCCAAGTCCTTCTCCCATCATCTCCTGGTCCTTTCCATGGTTCCTAATTACAATATAATCATTAGGTAGCAAACCATTCTCAAAACTGACATATGATGAAGAACGTAGGAACGAGCTCACCTCTAAATTTAGTCGTCGTACACGAGCTCTAGTCATTGGACCTTGCAAGTCCAGGATTGGAGGAGTGTTGCATATATCCTTAGGAGTGATGTCCTCATCAGGATGCCTGGTATTTATAGGTTCAAGAGGAGCATTAGGGGGCAAAGTGGCCAGGCCGGGCGGCGGGCCATGCCGGGCAGCGACCCTTGCCGGCCAGTAGGCATGGCCGGGCGGCATCCCATGCCGGCGGCGTGCTATTTTCCTCCACTTGGGTGCATTATTAATGGTCAAATCATTTGTGCAAGTGCCAAGGTGAATGCACACTCCCATTATTGCGAAAAATGTAGAGAGGATAGGGAGCAAGGAAGGATTGATGGGATGGCCAAAGTTAGAATTTTGCAATGAGTGTTCTGCCCTCTATAGTGCCTAGGTGAGTAGAGTGACAGGTGAGAGTGGATGATTAAAGGATGGGATCATTTGTGTGGTTCTCATTCACTTGTTTTTGACATATAGGTCTCTAGGTGAAAAAATTTCACAAGTGAGAAGGTGGCCACTCCTCATCCACACATGGCCATCATCTTTGCATTAAAAGGGTCAAGAATCCGATGAAAAGTTGTGCCGGGTGGCATGGCTTGAAAAAAGACCCCCCGGGTGCTGAAATCTGGGTTATTTCAAGCTGGGTTACAGCATTGAATCAGCACCCCGGATGGTTGTTTGACTCGAAAACGACCTCCCGGCAAGAGACTTGGCCGAAACATTACCAAAAATTTTCAAATTTTTAAATTTTATTTTTTTATATCCTAGTTTAATGGTTAAAGAAAGAGGAATAAAATCAACCTAATCTAATGCTATGAAGGGGGATAAATATCGATTACCTTCCGACGAGGGTTCGAATTTTACATCTCGAACAAGACGTTCTCCGTGCTCAATTTTGCATGGTGCCCATCGTGGATAGAGAATTTTCCATGATCGGTGCAAGTTCTTTCTTCCGCCATACTTGTTTGATTTTCTTTGGCTTAGCGGCGACCTTTCTCTTCATTTCCTGTGGCTCGTTCTTCTTCTTGGGCTGTGGCAGTGTGTTCTTGACTTTTACCACCGGTGTACCCAATTTTGATGGAATTGGATACACCTCAATTTTCTGCACCATGTTAGGATTTTTGCCATAAAAGATGCGTTCCTGATTGCATTGTTTCGTTTGGGGTTTGAAGGCGAACTTTTCATCGTATCCATTAATGTTAAGGTGGATTTCTCCAGCCCCAACATCAATGTTGGCATTTGCGGTGCTAAGGAACGACCATACTAGTATAAGAGGTGTCTTTGCATCGGCCTCCATGTCTAGCACCACAAAGTCAACTGGAACAAGAGAGTTCCGTATCCTTACGAGTACGTCCTCCGTGATGCCCGTCGGGTAGCGGACTGATTGGTCGGCGAGCTGCAAGCACATTGCCGTAGGGGACAATGAATTGACATCGAGTTTGTCATACACTACCTTTGGCATGACGCTCACGCTCGCCCCTAAGTCACAAAGGGCGTTGTTGAATTTCTGCATCCCGATGGAACAAGGGATGGTTGGACATCCCGGATCTTGCTTCTTTTCTGGAAGAGAGTTCAAGATAGTGGCGCTGCATTCCTCCGTCAATTTGACGACCTCCGTAGATGGCATTGGGCGTATGTAGGAACCTGCATAGCATCAAGTAGTGGTATGTTGACATATAATTTCTTTATTACCTCGACAAACTTCACAAATCGTTCATCCACCGTCGGCTTCCTCTGTCAAGGGGGAAATGGCAACACCGGGGTATCATAGAACTCATGTGGCACCTTCTTGAGAGGTGCCTTTGCCTCCTCAACTTCAATTTCTTCCTCCCCTTCTGACTCTTCATCGGTTTCCCTAGTCTTCCCTGCATTGTTAGCATTTGGCAGATCCTGTGTAGATTTTCTGCCTCTAGTTGTGACCGCATTAACATTTTCTTTGGGGCTAGCTTCCGGCTGACCAGGGAGCTTGCCCGAGTTAGGCTTCACAACAGAAGCGGCCAGCTGAGCAATTTGTGATTTTGCAGAGAGGTATTAAATGCTTCCATACGGGAATCTATGCTTTCTAGGACTTTATCAGTAGCAATAAATTTCCTACTAATACTTTCATTTATTTTAGTTTGTCCTAGAACAAGATCACAGAAGGAAGGTTCATTACGAGTAAAGTTGCCAGAGTTACCCATGTTCTTGTCGAAGGAGAGGTTTGGCTTGGACTCCCATCCGAAGTTGTTCGTACGGGGCCTAAACCTGTTGTTGTTGCTATTGCTGTTGTTGTTGAGGTAGTTCACTTCTTCTTCTTGAGTCTCAGGGCAGTGGCTTCCCATGTGTCGAAGGTTTCCACAGACTTCGCAAGTCATGCGAGAGTCGAAGGATTGGACAGTCTGAGGTCCATCCATTTTCTTCAAAAGTTGATCCATTTTAATTGCTAACATGTCAGTACCATCAACTTGGTGGACTCCTCTCAACTTGGGTTGCGGCTGGTTCTGTCTCTCATCGTAGCCACTGTAATTGGCGACCATCTTTTCTATGAGAGTTTGAGCTTCTTTGACCTTCAGAGAGAAGAAGGAACCTCCAGCGGCTGCATCTAAGTGCTCACAAGCGGGGCGGTTGAGCCATGGTAAAAGCTTTGGATCAGCAACCAATCTTGCATTCCGTGATGTGGGCATGCCAGAGTGTATTCTTGGAAACGTTCCCATGCCTCAGGAATGCTCTCGTCAGTTACCTGTTGAAAACTTGAAATCTTGTTCCGTAGGGCATTGGTTTTGCCTAGAGGGAAGAACTTGGCAAGGAAGGCGTTGGAGCACTTGTTCCATGTGGTGAGCTCTTCTTGATTGCTATAGACCAAATATCACCCTATTTTATCTAAGTCAAGTGTCAAAATTCCTAGTTACTTGGGTTGAGTGCTTACACCAAATTCATGGTACAGCCTCGAGTCTTTCACCAATAAGTTTACTTTGGGGCACGACAACGATCCACTAATAGGGTCGGTAACTAACCTCGTACACTAGTGGGCATGTTCCCGCTAGACAACCCTGTTTGAGACTTCCCCAACATGGTGGAATACTAAATGGACGGACAGGGTTGTCACCACCTGCCGCCTACCACACAGCCCATGGGGACGAATGCAAAACCAGCTAGTGCTAACTTAGGCACCACGCCTACGCTTGCACTAGATATTCTTCCGTTGGCCTAGCGGAAGAATAACCGAGAAATAACCAAGTCTAAGTTCTATTCAAGAACTAAACTTAATTAAATCCTAGCCGAGAATCCCATAAACTATGCTTCAAAGTTCTTTCCCGATATTTGTAACTTAAGGAAATTGACTAAGTAAAGATAAATACTTGACAAGATAAATAAGAAAATATAATTATATTGATAAGGGATAAGTCTTACAAAAAGAGAAAAGATACAAGAGAGCTCATACCAAGACTCTGAGACGACTTCTAGAATCCCGAGCGATGCTCTCGACTAGACCCTAACTCCCGACTAACTAACCTACTCTACAAGTAAGGAAAGTAGTGGGAAATGGACTCCAATATGTTTTACTTGCTTGATGCTTTGTTTCTACCAAATTCCCCCTCTATTTATAGGTGGCAGATACTTGGCGAGTACTTCAAAGTGGAGGAGAGTGAATGGGAAAAAAATCCCCCGCCGGGCGGTGGGCCACGCCGGGCGACCACATGTGCCGGGTGGCCGGGCATGCCAGGTGGCATGCACCGTCGGGCGGCAGGCCAGGCCGGGCGGCCACTGGATTTGGTCGGTTTCGAACCAACTTTCTTTGGACGGCTCAGCTCTTGTTCTGATGGTGGTTACTTGGTTGGTTTCCACCGAAATCTCTGTTTTGGGGTCAGTAGAAGTTGTGGGCCTCATGGGCTGGCAACCCTGGGTGGCCAACCCAGGCCGGGCGGCGGCCCATCTTTGGTGCCGACCCCCCCCCCCCCCCCCCCCCCCGCCCCCCGGGTCACGTCTTGACTTGTCCATGTTGTGGCACATGGATTCCTCCTTTATTTCTCCACTTTTTACCCTCCTTAGTCCGGAAATGGAAAACGACTTCATTTTGGAGTGTTTTGCAGGGTCGGCTGGGTCGGATGGTTAGCCTCATGACGACTCTGTTTTGACCCTGCCGAGCTCTGATTTCAGCCTCATATGACCCTGTTGACTGGGTTCGGATTTCAGCCATCACGACCCTGTCGGGCCTTGATTTCAGCCTCATATGACCCTGTCGGCCTGCTGTTTTAAGGCAGAATCGGCCAACGGGGTGTTTCTTCATGTTTTTACACAATTTTAGCCCTTTTTACCCTGGAAACACATATTTCACCAAAACTCGTGGAACTTTATTAGTTTAAACAAATATTCATGGAAGTTTGGTCTTTACCTTGTATTTCCCGACCGTTTGGTGGCCAATATTGAGTTTTAAGGGCCACCAACAGCAAGCAATGTGATTAAGACTGCAGGTACCAAGGAGATGGAGGAGAGCATCTTTGTAGAAGAGGACCTATAGGGCTTTGATGATGATGGTGATGATTCACTTCATCCCTCATCTGAGCTTGTTCCTACTGCCACCACCACTCCAGCAGAGGGCCCAGAAGCTTCTACATCTACTTCACTAGCTGTCGAGCGAGCTCCAGCTATGGTGGAGGGGGAGGTACACTCTGAGAGAGAGGCCCCTCACCCCATTCAGCGTCAACATCCACCTCAACAAATGATCGGTAATCTCTATGAGAGGACAACAAGGTCAAGGTTTGCACATCTCTCTTGTTTTACCAGTTCTCTCTTTGTTGCAACCTTTGAACCCCGAGATGTTGGACACGCACTATCTGATGAACATTGGGTTAATGCCATGCATGAGGAGTTGGAAAACTTTGAGAGAAACAAAGTCTGGACCCTTGTAGAGCCTCCCAAAAATGTCAATGTCATAGGAACCAAGTGGGTGTTCAAAAACAAACATGGGGAGGATGGTGAGGTTGTGAGAAACAAGGCTAGGCTAGTTGCTCAAGGTTTTAGCCAAGTGGAGGGCTTAGATTATGCTGAAACCTTTGCTCCTGTTGCTCGCATAGAAGCCATTAGGATCTTGCTTGCATTTGCTGCCTCCAAGGGCATTAGACTTTATCAAATGGATGTCAAGAGTGCTTTACTAAATGGTTTCATAGAGGAAGAAGTGTATGTGAGGCAACCCCCTAGCTTTGAGCACCACAAATACCCAAACCATGTGTACAAGCTTCGGAAGGCTTTGTACGGGCTAAAGCAAGCACCTAGGGCATGGTATGCTAGGCTTAAGACCTTCTTGCTAGAGCGTGGGTATGTCATGGGGTCTGTTGATAAAACATTGTTCACTCTAAAGCATGGAAATGACTTTCTAATGGTTCAGATTTACGTGGATGATATCATCTTTTGTGGTTCCTCTCATGCTCTTGTGTCCAGATTTCAGGAAGCTATGGAAAGTGAATTTCAGATGTCGATGATGGGAGATCTCACCTTCTTTCTTGGGCTTCAAATCAAGCAGTGAAAGCAAGGCACTTTCATACATCAGGCCAAGTACACGACGGATCTCCTGAAGAAATTCGACATGGTCAATATGAAGCCGTTGCTACACCAATGTCCACTACAATGGCTCTTGACCCCGATGAAGACTACAGGAGCATGATTGGCTCCCTCTTGTACCTGATTGCGACAAGACCCGACATACACTTTGCAGTGTGTCTTTGTGCTCGCTTTCAGGTTTCCCTGAGGGTGACTCATCGCAAGGCTATCAAGCGCATCTTCAGGTATCTCAAATATACCCTTGAGTTTGGTCTTTGGTACTCTGCATCTTCATCTCTTGATCTTATTGGGTATTCGGATGCGGACTTTGGTGGGTGTACAATTGATAGTAAGAGCACTTCTGGTACTTGCCATTTCTTGCGTACTTCTTTGATCTGTTGGTCTTCTCGTAATCAGTCGAGTGTTGCCCAATCCACCACAGAGGCTGAGTACGTTGTTGCTGCTAGCTGCTGCTCACAAATCCTATGGATTGTATCTACCTTGAGAGACTATGGGTTAACTTTTAAGGGTGTTCCACTCATGTGTGATAACTCCAGTGCCATATGCTTAGCCAAAAACCCAATCCAACATGGTAAGATCAAACACATCAATGTGCGATTCCACTTTCTGAGAGACAATGTTGAGAAGGGGGATGTTGAGCTCAAATACATTGACACCAGAAACCAACTAGCTGATGTGACATCCCATGTCACAAAATGAAGTTAACTAAACCTAACATCAATTAAGAGCTAAGCAAGAGTATAATTAATCCATGTGCCAAAGAATAAAAAGGAGGAAACCTACTTAATTAAATTACGGAATATTCAAATATGGGTCATCCACAAACATAACCAAAACCCATGGAAGTACCCCAATGTTTTTGCACATTCTGAATGGCCACATTAAAATAGAATTTTTATAATTTTTCCAGAATTTTGGTAACCATTTAATACCCTTAAAAATTCCCCTAAAGTCAGAAAAGTGTATTTCGGGTTTCAAATTTTCATAATTTATCAAAGCCATTTCAGCTGGTGCTCCCAAAAGCAAAGTTAGATAAAATGGTTTCTTGAGTCCACACAAAAATTGGTGTCCAGTTTGGAGCAAGGTAACGTGGAGAATTGTATCAAACCCGAGTCCTGGTTCAAGTCAAGCCGGGTCAACACGCCCCTTCTCTCTTCTTCTCTCTCCGGCCAGTCTCCGTTCGACACCGATGGCACCGTACAAGCCACCGTCGGTTCCTGTACACCCATCCCGGCCACTGCTCTTCCAAACCGCGCTTGTGCCACCGGCCAGCATTGAAGCCCCGCCGGAGGAGCCACTCGTTGCCCGACAGCTCGCCGCCCGCTCTCTCTCCCTCTCTCGGTTCTCTCTTCCGCCGTCCAAGGAAAAAGGATCAGCAGCGGCTCAACTTCTAAAAGTCCATGGAAAGTACAAATTTGCTGTCGAAATTGATCATTTGCTAGGAAACTAGGAATTTCTTCATATAAATGTTACTTTATGTGTGTATTTAATGAAAGTAGGAATAAATTAATTTCTAAAAGTCCATGGAAAATACCTCAACTTCACATTTCAGTAGAAATTCTCATGTTTCAGTTCTATGCTTTGGTTCTTGATTAACTATATGAGCTAGAACTAGTGATGAAATTAAAAATGCCATTTCTAGGTCTAGTGTTAGTTTGCACATAGCCACTTTAGCTAAGTGGCTCAAAAATGAACTTTCTGAAATTTGACCCTAAGTACTACATTGTCATATCCCCCTCAGCATGTGAGGTCATTTAAGCAACACCTAGGCCATGCTCATGTTAAAGTAGACTTACACTAAGATTGTGATAAGTAAAAGTTGCATTCTAGTAATTAGAAGTTTGTCCCCTTCAAAAAATCAGTAGTTACCATGTCATACTTAGGTGTGCACACATTCATGAATAAATGATTAGTCATAAATTTTTATTTGCTGAGGAAGTGCCATGAATCTTCATTCCATGCATTCCATCTTAATTAAGAAAACTCCATGAAACCTTGTGTATTCCTTAGCATTGATGCATGTCCATTCCATATAGGGATCGAGACCGAGGAGATCACACCAGATCAGCAAGGAGCTGAAGTGCACTTTGGTGACGACGCTAACTACGATCACACCCAAGGCAAGCCCCGGTGCATAACCCATTTTATCACTCGAGTCCTTTTTCTTTATCACAAGTTAGGAATATTGTATTGTGCATTAAGTGTAGGACTTGGATGAAACACAATTGCATACTCCCGCACTGACCTATGATTAGTATGTCAGTAAGCTTTTACGTTAGCAAATGCTATGCTTAAACTAGTGGAGTCAACGGTAGGTTATAGATTCAACTATGATTCAATTGGTTGATGAACTTGATAAAAACGGAGCACCTATCGTTGCAACTCCGCGAACAAGTATTGAACTATACCAAGTGCATACCTTTAATATGGGAATTGGTAAACCTAGTAACTTGGGCACCGTATTGTTCGACGGTCATACTCATCGATCCAGAGGTGATGTGAACCGCACGGTGGTTGCACGGGTTTGAGGACCGCTGGAGAGTGCATGGGGTAAGCCTCGGATACGAAGTACTGTATCACGGGGAGGACGTGTACTCGGGATCGATGGCCCCAGATCGACTTTATAGCAATCTTGTCGGTGGCCATACGTGTTCTTAAATGATGTGTATGTCGTGTATTTGGGTTTTCCCTGCAGGATGTAAATCAATTCGAATTGTCGTCCCTCACGGTTATGAGTACCTCTTGTTCGAGCAGTGGCAATGATATGTTAAGTAGTAAAGTTGTGGTTAAGTTTCTGAAATTTATTTATGCTATGGATACACAATGCTATGATGTATTGCTCCTCAGCTATATTCATGCCTTAGCAGCTAGCTAGACTCACCGTAGCTGTATTCTACAAGAAGCAAAGTAAAATCTTGTTTCAGGAAATTGAAAGTGCAGCATAGAACTAATAGGAGCTTTTTATGCAATTATCAAATAAACCCGGTCAGCCCCCTGCATACTAGGAGTCGGTTTTAGCAAACCGGTTGATAGGTAAGTCTTGCGGAGTATGTTAGATACTCAGGCTTTGCGTTGATGTTGTTTTTCAGGTCTTCCTCAAGCGACCTATTGTGATTGTTGTAATAAGGTGGTGTGAGAAGGTGAGGAGCCTCAAAACTAGACCATCGAATGGGTCCCCAGTTCTCCTAACCAGGGTGAGTGAGCCATCGCCATAGGGCTGGCATGGTTCACGTAGGCAACGTCGTGTTTTGTCGTTTCACCGCTTCCGCTAAATTATGTAATATGTACCAAGGACTCATATTATGTATCAGAGCTGAACTCAGCTTAATTTGAACACCGGACTTGTAATATTACTCCTCTAAGTGATGTATCTTTGTAAATGACGAATGTTCATGTGTGAATGCTACGTATGGTTACTTTGTTGACCATCTCCCGGGACGATCATGTTCGACATACTCTACTTTTTGGAGTAGGGTTGTCACAGCTGGTATCAGAGCTGTCTCGGGATAAGCTACACATAAATGAGCATTTTAAAACGTAAACAAACCAATTTTTACGCGTTACGGTGAGGTACGAACTAGTAGTGCCCATATAAGAGTCTTGTAGGTGGCAAAGCTAACCCCGGGTTATGTTTGTTTAAATTACTTACAACTACGGACTCTTCAACGAAGGTATGTCGTCTTTGTGCGCGGATCGGTTGTGCTGTAAATACCGAACGCCTTCTGGGTGGGCAAAGACCTGGGCTTTGATTGATGCGCGGACCGAATGCGCTTAAACGTCGGCTGCCTTCCGGGTGGGCGAATACCTGGGCATAAACTGTCATTGTTATTTTGGCTTGTTTCTTTTGATTTTGATGTATTATTTCTGAGATGCATCTCTTGCAGGTACACTAACCACGTGTAGTTCGTTAGACAAATGTGTGAGAGATGTGTGTGCCACCGGATGGATCGAGTTATATAATCGGTCAAGTTTTTGCTTTTTGTGAGGATGTAGGGAACCGTCATATTGAGCATTGGCATCCATGCACATCATATGTATTAAACCTTACCAAAACCTGTAAAAATATCATTGATACTGTGAACATGTGAAATGACCAAGTTTTTGGATAAAATTGAACCCCTTTTGCACCTAAACCAGAAATTTGAACCTAACCGGTAAGTGTCCCACCTTACCAGAGAAGTCAGTTTCACTAAAATGAGCATAACTTCCTCAGTTTTAATTTAATACAGGTGAGTAAGTACTCGTTGGAAAGATGAGGTTTTTCTCTACAAGTTTGGTTTAGAAAGTTTGTCTTAGAAAAATCGGAAACTAGGTCGAATTTTGCAAAAACAGTAGCTTTTTTCTGGAAATCAGAAACTGCCTCATTTCGGTCCCATGTCTTTGGATGATCATAACTCCCAGAGACTTTATTGGATAGAGATGTGTGAGTATGCGTTGGAAAGAGGATGAAATTATCCACAACAGTAGTAAAGCCCAAAAGTTTTAATACTGTCCAGAAACTAAGCGTTTTTGCCCGTTACCGCGGTTCACTCCGTCGACCGCAGAAATTCGTCGTTACCGGTCATTGAACGGATCGGGAACCTCGTGTCTTTTCTTTTACCAATCATCCCTTATGCTATTCTGAGCATGTGTGCTTAGTGGAATATTAAGTTTTGACTCACCCTTGCAATTATTCCGGCAGATGGAGGATGGCACGCGCATGTTGGACCCGGAGTACCTTGCCGCTCGCATCCTCGAGTTGGAGTGAGAGCGCGAGGCGCTGCAGTCCACGCTTGTTGCCCGTGATGCCCAGCTCGTGGAGCGTGATGCTAAGGTTGCAGACCTTGCGGGCAAGCTGCACACTAGCGAGTTGGAGCGGGCCGACTTTTTCGAGCAGCTCCATGATGCTCGGCTCATATCGAGGATGATGCAAGCGGCGTGTTGCAGGAGCAGCTGCGCCAATGCAACGCCCAGCTCACCGCTGCCCAAGGAGAGATTTACTCTCTTCATGGTCAGGTTACCGCTCTCTTGGAGGAGCGAAGCGAGCTGCAGGCCCAACGCGAAGAAGCTCAAGATGAGCGTGATGTCATGAAAGGAACCTCAATGACGCTCACGCGATCATCGCACAACAAGAGCAGCTCATTGGACAGCTCCAAGCTGCTAATGCCCAGTTGAACGCCATCCTTAACAATGAGCCACCCATCCCACTCGCGGTGATTCCCCCCGATGACGCTGATCTAAGTGAGAACGGTGATTCCGGCACCGACTTCGAAGCACCCACAGGACCAGCAGCTATGGACGTGGAGTCCGATGGTGACAGCCACGCCGGGGGACCAAGTAGCCTTATGTACGTAAGGTGAAATCTCGTGAGACATCGTAGTCATGTGTACATGGTGTGGTAGTGTTATGCTAAGTTGTAACCTAAGCTCTCCGAGATCGTAGGGTGTAGTGTTCCGAGTGATGTAACCGAAGACTTGCTATGTATCGAAAGTTGCATCACATGTATCTATGGCTTCATCATGAGTATGTTACTTATGGTGTGGAAACTATGGAATTTTAGTTATCTCTTATGTCCGCACTGTTTAATTGTCCAGCATTTCAATTTGAGCAATCTAAAATTTTATTTCATCGCCATATTGTAGCCTTGTTATCATGTTGGCTCATATGATGATCGGGCTAACATATTGTTCATATGTCAGATGGTGCAAACTCGTTGTGGTGGAGAGAACGTCGGTGATGCTCCCGGCACCTCGAACGTTGGCGGAACTAGGCCGCTGCCCAACGCGCCACCTCTGACGGCTATGGAGCAGCTCATCCACAATCAGAACGAGATGTTCCGCATGTTCATGGAGAACATGAACCGTCAGGGAGCTCACGGACCACCACCACAGCAGCAGCGGGAATCCTCTTACGCCGACTTCTGGGCGACTCACCCGCCCACCTTCGGAGAAGCCGGTGATCCTCTGGAAGCGGACAACTTCATTCGCACGTTGGAGTCGAAGTTTGCACTCCTCCACTGCACCGAGCAGCAGAAGCCTCTCTTCGCCGCGCAGCAGCTCCGTGGCTCCGCAAGTGCTTGGTGGGCCAGCTTCACTGCCTCTCTCGCCACGGGTCACCAAGTTACTTGGGCGGAGTTCTGCACTGCTTTCCGTGCACACCACATACCCGCTGGACTTATGAAGCGCAAGTTGCAGGAGTTCCTCAACTTGAAGCAAGGCTCCGGAACCGTGCAAGAGTATGCATGAAAGTTCAACTACTTGGCCCAGTACGCATCGTATCACGCCGATACGGACGAGAAAAAGAAAGACTGCTTTCGTTCGGGACTTACCCCGAAGCAACAAGACCGATTGGCGCAAGTCACCGCCGGCACATTCAATGACTTGATGAGTGCCGCCATTGTGCAAGAAGATGCCATCCGTGCCAATCAAGAGGACAAGAAGAGGAAACGTGCTATGGGAAATTCATCCGGCTCCGCACAGCCCAAGTACAAGCTAGCAATCACTTCCCCGACCGGACAAAAATTCCGGGCTGCGGTACCGTCGGGAGGAGGACCTCGCCCGTCATTCTCGCAGCAGCACTCACGATTCCATGGGGAAAACCAGCAGCAATATTCTAATTCTTGCCCACCGCAGCAAAGCAATCAAGTGGTGAAGACCAACTCCTCACAGCCATGCTACAATTGTGGTCGCACCGGTCACTTTGCTAAAGAATGTCGGTTTCCAAAGTGCAACCCGAGCAACAACAACAGCTTCAACACTTCCGGGAACAACAACAACAACCACAACAGCGGCAACAACAATAATGGCAGCAATGGGAGTTGTCCTCAGTCGTCTACCCCCACTCACAAGAATGGCCGAGTCAACTATACTACGGTCGAAGAGACCCAAGCTGGAGAACCCGTTCTCGCGGGTACGTTCTCGATCAACCAACATGCTGCCATGGTTCTTTTTGATTCAGGAGCAACGCATGATTTCATTAGTCAAGCATGTGCAAATCATCTGAAAATTACCCCTACCACTATGGGAACGCCGTACGTTATTACGTCTCCCGGTGGAAAAATAAGGGCTCATCTCGAGTTAAGGAAAGTGCCACTTAAGCTAGCCAACAACATATATCCCACTTCCCTAATCGTCTTAAATGGCCAAAGCATCTACATAATTCTCGGTATGAAATGGATGACTAGTCACAAAGCTGTGTTGCACCTTGAGGACCAAGAAGTCCATTTGAACTCACCATTACACGACCCTTCTATTCTCCGATTGTCGTATCTCAAGTTGTCCACCTCTCAAGTATGTCATGTGGAAGGAAAGGAGCTAGCAAATATTCTAGTGGTTTGCGATTTTCCCGATGTCTTTCCAGACGATTTGTCGGGCATGCCTCCGGACAGGGATGTTGAGTTTAAGATTGAACTTGTATCCGGTATGGCGCCTATCGCTCGTAGGCCATACAAAATGGCTCCTAATGAATTAGCGGAGTTGAATGATCAGTTACAAGAGCTTATGGACAAGGGCTATATCCGACCAAGTTCATCTCCCTGGGGTTGTCCCGCTCTCTTTGTGAAGAAGAAAGACAAAACCCTACGCCTATGTGTCGACTATAGACCGTTAAACGCGGTAACCATCAAGAACAAGTACCCTCTACCTCGAATCGATATCCTTTTTGATCAGCTAGTAGGTGCTAAAGTCTTCTCCAAGATTGATCTCCGATCCGGTTACCATCAAATAAAAATCCGAGCCGAAGATATTCCAAAAACAGCATTCTCCACCCGATATGGTCTTTTCGAATATCTTGTCATGTCTTTCGGTCTCACCAATGCTCCAGCCCATTTCATGTATTTGATGAATTCCGTATTCATGCCCAAATTGGATAAGTTCGTAGTGGTATTCATCGATGATATTCTGATCTACTCTAAGTCCGAGGAAGAACACGCCGAACACCTTCGCATTGTTCTACAACGACTCCGAGATCACCAACTTTACGCCAAATTTAGTAAATGTGAATTTTGGCTAAAGCAAGTTCCATTCTTGGGCCACATCATATCAGCAGAAGGAGTAGCCGTGGACCCTAGCAAAGTAAAGGATGTGCTGAATTGGAAGGCTCCGAAATCGGTCAGACAAATTCGCAGTTTCCTTGGTCTTGCCGGTTATTATCGGAAATTCATTCCCAACTTCTCAAGTATTGCCAAGCCTATGACCAAGCTGCTGGAAAAGGAGTCTAAGTTCAAGTGGAGTGGTGCATGTGAAGAAGCTTTTCAGTCGCTCAAGAAGCATCTGACAACCGCTCCGGTTTTAGCTCAACCCGATACCACCAAACCATTCGATGTTTATTGCGATGCCTCTGGCACCGGATTGGGTTGTGTGCTTATGCAAGAAGGTCGTGTCATTGCCTATGCCTCACGACAGCTCAGGAAGCATGAGCAAAATTATCCCACTCATGACTTAGAATTGGCCTCCGTTGTTCTAGCCTTGAAAACTTGGCGCCACTACCTACTCGGTAATCTTGTCAACCTCTACACTGACCACAAAAGTCTCAAATATATCTTCACTCAACAAGAACTGAATATGCGGCAACGTAGATGGTTGGAACTGATCAAGGATTATGAGATGGAAATTCATTATCACCCCGGAAAAGCAAACGTGGTTGCCGACGCCTTGAGTCGAAGGGACCAATGCAATCACGCGATTGTTTGCTCTATGGAAGCTCGCCCGATTTCAGATCCGAGCAAACCAAGTCTTCGTGTCATTCCACATGGATCCTTATATAATTTGGCTCTCATTCCTACTCTTCGGGAAGAAATCGTGGAAGCCCAGAAGCAGGACAAAGGAATGGAGTATATCCGCCAGAAAATCGGGAAGGAAGAAGCTATATGTTTCCGACAAGATGAAGATGGAGTACTTTGGTTCAACAATCGCCATGTTGTTCCGAAAAATGAGGAGCTAAGAAAGAAAATTTTGGATGAGGCTCACTTGTCAAAATACTCCATACACCCCGGCAGCAACAAAATGTATCGCTGGTTAAGGGAAAAGTTTTGGTGGACACGCATGAAACGGGAGGTTGCTTGTTAAGTCTCCGAATGTGACACTTGCCAACATGTGAAGGCCGATCATTTGAGAACAGCCGGTCTTCTACACCCATTAAAAATCCCCGCTTAGAAATAGGAAGACATTGCTATGGATTTCATCATTGGACTACCCCTCACACCCAAGAAGCACGATTCCATATGGGTCATTGTGGATAGGTTGACCAAATCTACTCATTTTATCCCCGTCCGTACAACTTACTCTACTAAGCAATATGCCGAGCTCTACATTGTGCGGATTCTATGCTCGCACGGTGTGCCCAAGATGATCATCTCCGATCGAGGCCCCCAATTTATTGCTCATTTTTGGGAGCAATTGCACGCTTGTCTTGGCACCACTCTCATCCGCAGTTCCGCTTATCATCCACAAACCGATGGACAAACCGAGAGACTAAATCAATATTTGGAAGATTTATTAAGAGCTTGTGTGCTAGATAATTGTGGAAATTGGGAATCTTGCCTCCCGTTCGCTGAGTTCTCCTACAACAGTAGTCATCAAGAAAGTTTGGGAATGTCGCCATTTGAAGCTTTGTATGGTCACTCGTGTCAAACCCCGCTGAATTGGTCAGAGTCGGGAGAAAGAATTACTTTCGGTCCTGATCTAGTCACGCACGCCGAAGAGAAGGTGCGACAAATCCAAGCTAACATGAAGGCCGCGCAATCCCGCCAAATGAGTTACTCTAATAAAAGGAGACGTCCATTGGAGTTCGAAAAGGGAGATCATGTCTATCTTCGGGTTTCTCCCAACAAAGGTGTATCTCGTTTTGGAATCAAAGGGAAATTAGCACCCCACTATATCGGACCTTTTCCGATCACGGAAAAGCATAGCGCCGTTGCTTATCGGTTGCAACTACCAGAAAATCTTGAGCGGGTGCACAACGTCTTCCATGTCTCCCAACTCAAGAGATGTTTGAAGCCCCCGATCGATGTGGTTATCTCCGACACCGAGCAATTGGAAGAAGACCTCTCCTACCCCGAATACCCCGTTCGCATCCAAGATCAAAAGGACCGGGTAACTCGCAGACGCACTATCACCTTCTACAAAGTGCAATGGAGTAACCATACTGAAGAGGAAGCCACATGGGAACAAGAGGAGTTTTTGAAGGCCAACTTTCCAGAATTTTTGGCCTCCCAAAACTGGTAACCACCCGCACCCCTCCCTCTTGTTCGTTCTTTTGCAAATCTCGGGACGAGATTTCCTTAAGGGGGGTGTGCTGTGACATCCCATGTCACAAAATGAAGTTAATTAAACCTAACATCAATTAAGAGCTAAGCAAGAGTATAATTAATCCATGTGCCAAAGAATAAAAAGGAGGAAACCTACTTAATTAAATTATGGAATATTCAAATATGGGTCATCCACAAACATTACCAAAACCCATGGAAGTACCCCAATTATTTTGCATATTCTGAATTTCCACATTGAAATAGAATTTTGATACTTTTTTCAGAATTTTTGGTAACCATTTAATACCCTTAAAAATTCCCCTAAAGTCAGAAAAGTGTATTTCGGGTTTGGAATTTTCATAATTTATCAAAGCCATTTCAGCTGGTTCTCCCAAAAGAAAAGTTGGAACACATGTTGTCCTGAGTCCACAAAGAAATTGGTGTCCAGTTTGGAGCAAGGTAACGTCGAGAATTGTATCAAACCCGAGTCCTAGTTCAAGTCAAGCAGGGTCAACACGCCCCTTCTCTCTTCTTCTCTCTCCGGCCAGTCTCCGTTCGACACCGATGGCACCGTACAAGCCACCATCGGTTCCTGTACACCCATCCTGGCCACTGCTCTGCTGAACCACGCTTGTGCCACCGGCCAGCATTGAAGCCCCGCTAGAGGAGCCACTCCCTGCCCGACAGCTCGCCGCCCGCTCTCTCTCCCTCTCTCGGTTCTCTCTTCCGCCGGCCAAGGAAAAAGGATCAGCAGCGGCTCAACCACCCCATTCCCCTCCCTCTCTGCTCGCAAACACTCCCACACGCCCCAGGTGCTCCTGCAAGGCCGCGCAGCGCTGCTACCACCGTCTTCCTCCTCTACCGCAAGGAAACCCGGCGAGCTCCCCTGCTTCGGGTCGCCTGAGCGCCACCGCGTCCGACCCTGACTAGGCAGCCCCCTCCTTCCTCTTTCTCTCACTAATCAATGCACCAGGGAGTGCTCTCGCAGCCTACTTATCCCCTCCCTCACCCGCGCAGAGACGTCACCGGAATCTGGAGAACCCGAGCCGCCGCCGGCCACCGCTCGGAGAGGGGTCATGGCGACGACCACCCTCCTGGCCACCCCAACTCCAGTCAATGTGTCGACGAGCACCGCGGCACCCAGGTGATGCTTCTGGACCTTCCCCCTTGCCGATTCCATCTTTGGGCGTGCCTGCCGCCGTCGAGCTTCGCCGCCGCTCGTCGCCGACAGAGCTCTGGCAGCCCCCGCTCCGGCCACCACCACCCACGTGACCGCCTTGGGTCACTGATCACGTAGGGCAGCACCGAGTCCTGAGCCTCACCGCCGATCGCCGCCGGCGAGCCAGCAGAGCCACGCCGTCGCGCGCGTGCTGGGGAATTTGAAATTGGCCAGTGGTAGATTTGTAAATAGGAGTGAACTTTTAATAAACTTCAAAATTCAATATCCCGAGAAATACAAGGCCAAAAATTGTGAAATTAATTTTGTTCAACTCCTAAAATCTTGCTCTGCCAGAAAAACAGGATCAAGTCCAAGTTTATTCAGTAAATTAATTTATTTAATCCATCAAAGTCACAACCCTAATTTGCTTAATAAATTCATAAGTAATTATGTGTAAATGGTAAATTCTTGAAATTTTCTCAGTAAGCATTTCAGGGCATCCTTAAACTGTCTGCAAAAGCACATTTCCATTTTTATGCATATTTTCAGTATTATTGCATAATCCTCATTTTCAGTAATTGAGTTTATATAAATTATTGGCTAGGAATTTATTTATGAAATTTGGCATTTCTGTTCCTTATGCACTTGTACACTTATGAAAAATCCCATGAAAAATTTGAAGTTACCTAAGTACAAATTTGCTGTCGAAATTGATCATTTGCTAAGAAACTAGGAATTTCTTCATATAAATGTTACTTTATGTGTGTATTTAATGAAAGTAGGAATAAATTAATTTCTGAAAGTCCATGGAAAATACCTCAACTTCACATTTTAGTAGAAATTCTCATGTTTCAGTTCTATGCTTTGGTTCTTGATTAACTATATGAGCTAGAACTAGTGATGAAATTAAAAATGCCATGTCTAGGTCTAGTGTTAGTTTGCATATAGCCACTTTAGCTAAGTGGCTCAAAAATGAACTTTCTGAAATTTGACCCTAAGTACTATATTGTCATATCCCCCTCAGCATGTGAGGTCATTTAAGCAACACCTAGGCCATGCTCATGTTAAAGTAGACTTACACTAAGATTGTGATAAGTAAAAGTTGCATTCTAGTAATTAGAAGTTTGTCCCCTTCAAAAATTCTGTAGTTACCATGTCATACTTAGGTGTGCACACATTCATGAATAAATGATTAGTCATAAATTTTTATTTGCTGAGGAAGTGCCATGAATCTTCATGCCATGCATCCCGTCTTAAATATGAAAACTCCATGAAACCTTATGTATTCCTTAGCATTGATGCATGTCCATTCCATATAGGGATCGAGACCGAGGAGATCACACCGGACCAGCAAGGAGCTGAAGTGCACTTTGGTGACGACGCTAACTACGATCACACCCAAGGCAAGCCCCGGTGCATAACCCATTTTATCACTCGAGTCCTTTTTCTTTATCACAAGTTAGGAATATTGTATTGTGCATTAAGTGTAGGACATGGATGAAACACACTTGCATACTCCCGCACTGACCTATGATTAGTATGTCAGTAAGCTTTTACGTTAGCAAATGCTATGCTTAAACTAGTGGAGTCAACGGTAGGTTATAGATTCAACTATGATTCAATTGGTTGATGAACTTGATAAAAACGAAGCACCTATCGTTGCAACTCCGCGAACAAGTATTGAACTGTACCAAGTGCATACCTTTAATATGGGAATTGGTAAACCTAGTAACTTGGGCGCCGTATTGTTGGACGGCCATACTCATCTATCCAGAGGTGATGTGAACCGCACGGTGGTTGCACAGGTTTGAGGACTGCTAGAGAGTGCATGGGTTAAGCCTCGGATACGAAGTACTGTATCGCGGGGAGGACGTGTACTCAGGATCGATGGCCCCGGATCGACTTTATAGCAATCTTGTGAACGGTGGCCATACGTGTTCTTAAATGATGCGTATGTCATGTATTTGGAATTTCCCTGCAGGATGTGAATCAATTCGAATTGCCATCCCTCACGGTTATGAGTACCTCTTGTTCGAGCAGCGGCAATGATATGTTAAGTAGTAAAGTTGTGGTTAAGTTTCTGAAATTTATTTATGCTATGGATACACAATGCTATGATGTATTGCTCCTCAGCTATATTCATGTCTTAGCAGCTAGCTAGACTCACCGTAGCTGTGTTCTACAATAAGCAAAGTAAAATCTTGTTTCAGGAAATTGAAAGTGCAGCATAGAACTAATAGGAGCTTTTTATGCAATTATCAAATAAACCTGGTCAACCCCCTGCATACTAGGAGTCGGTTTTAGCAAACCAGTTGACGGGTAAGTCTTGCGGAGTATGTTAGATACTCAGGCTTTGCATTGATGTTGTTTTTCAGGTCTTCCTCAAGCGACCTATTGTGATTGTTATAATAAGGTTGTGTGGGACGGTGAGGAGCCTCAAATCCGGACCATCGAATGGGTCCCCAGTTCTCCTAACCAAGGTGAGTGAGCCATCGCCATAGGGCTGGCATGGTTCACGTAGGCAACGTCATGTTTTGTCGTTTTGCCGCTTCCGCTAAATTATGTAATATGTACCAAGGACTCATATTATGTATCAGAGCTGAACTCAGCTTAATTTGAACACCGGACTTGTAATATTTCTCCTCTAAGTGATGTATCTTTGTAAATGATGAATGTTCATGTATGAATGCTACGTATGGTTACTTCGTTGACCATCTCCCGAGACGATCCTGTGCGACATACTCTACTTTTCGGAGTAGGGTTGTCACAGTTGATATCCTCACCAAGCCCCTAGATGCTTCGAGACATGCTTTTCTTCCGGGGGAACTTGGTGTTTGTAACAACCTATTTTTACATATTTTGCAAATTATTAATTTATTAATTTAGTCTTATTTAATTTGGGTGTTAATATTTTTTATTTAGCTATAAAGATTATTTTCATGATTTATTAAATTAGGTAATTATTTCATTTTTGTGTATTGTTGCATTCATGCTGGAGTAGTTGCAGTAGGTATTTTATTTGGGTGCAAAGTTATTTAAAAATGCAACTAGAAATCGTTTTAGATTTTATTAGAAATTTTAAAACTGTAATTAGAAAAAGAAAAGGAATTTTCCCTGGTACTTGCGCCACTTTCTCTTCCCGAGGCCCACTTTCTTTTCTCCCCCTCCCCTCCTTCTCTTCGGTTTGGGCCAGAACCACTCCCGCAGCCCACTTCCCCCTTCCCTTCTCCTTTCGGCCTGCAGCGCCAGCCCCACCCCAGCCAGCTCCGGCCCAGGAACACGAAGCAGCCCAGCCCTGCCCCAGAGCCGCTGACAGGTGGACCCTCCCTGGCCATCTTCCTCCTCTCGCCCCTCTCTGTTCCCCGCCACCAGGAGGAAACCAACGCCGTCGTCTGCCCTCCTCCCCGCCTCCCCACCTCCCCGACTCCCGTAATCGCCATACCCGAGCACTAGCGCGTCGCCTCGTCTCCTCTCCCCCCACTTCCACTCCTCGGTGGCCATTAAGAAGCGCACTCAGGCGCGTGTGTGCGCATCAATGGCGCCACCTCGCCATTGATGGTCGGCGAAGCTCGCCCGCTCGATTACCCTCCTCCTAGGCCCTATAAAACGACCCCGAGTCACCCCCTGTCCCACCGCTTACTTCCCCCTCCCTCACCCCTGTGCCCCGACCTCCAAAGCCCCTCCCCGACGACCGCTAGCGACCGCCACCGCCTCGCTCCGTCGAAGACCCCCTCTCGGTTTTCGTCACGCCCGCGCGATCGACCGGTGAGTGCCGCCATGCTCCCCTCTCCCTCCCCATTCTCTCGCTTTGAGAAATTGACCACCGGTGCACCGTCCAAGGTGAACTCCAGCATGCCCTCCCGTGCGCCGCCGTATATCCTACCGCCGGCCGCCACCCAGCCCCCCTGGATCTCCCAACCGTCCATGTGTAAAGGAACGGCCCAGATTAGAAACCCCGAAGGGTTAAGTTCCTGGTCCATGGTGCACCAATGGACCACGGGTCAACGCCCAGTCCATGAGCCCCATGGACCCAGTCCACACATTTAGGATTTAATTTTAAATAGAAAGAATGCCAGGAAAATGCCCCTTTTACAGTTAGGCCCTTATGCTTTACACTAATTAGTTTTTAATCCAAAGTTTTTTACAAAACTGTTTTTAATTTATATTTTAGCCCCTGGACTTTTCATAAATATTATTTTGGCCCTAGAAATTTATAGAAACACCCATGAGCTTAATTTTAATTATATTTTCATCCCTGTCTTTTTACACTTAGGCCCCTGCACTTAATTAAAATTATGTTTAGATCCTAAAAATTTGCAAAAACAACCCTAGACTTTTTAGTAATTATTTTTCAGTCCTAATAATTTACACTATAGTCCCTGTAATTTACTAAATTACAAATAGGTCCCTAAACCTTGCTGTTTTTACCTTTTAGCCCCTAAAACTTCAAACTAGCATAACTTTTCAACTGTAACTCCAATTTAGGTGATTTTTACACTCACAGAATCGTAGGAATGTGTACTATTTTTTAGTACTATTTTCAAAGTCATTAGGAAATGTTTGGTGTACTGTTCCTTATTTGTTTCTATGTTACTTTTCTGGTATTTATTGATATTAGAAGAGGAGCTGCTCCAGAATTTCCAGGATCTTGAGTTTGAGCAGCAGCCAGCGGGAGAACATGACAAGTGTCCTTGACCATATTGTACCTATTAATGATTAGTTTATTTTCATGCATGCTTGTCTAAAATGAATCCCGTGTCATTTACCCTTCCTTAATATTCCTTGTCGCCTGGATTATTGTTGAGTGTATGGGATTTTGGGTACGTCATGCTAGTGTAATACTTTGGGAAATTAAAATTTAATAATAATAAACGTGACTAATTTTCACTTGAACCTAATTATCATTTGGGTAATTTAGATGACCCAAGCAGGAGGATGTTGAGGATGGTGTGGGTATGCACAAGTACGGGTAATGTACTGGTTGGTTTGCAGTAGTGCCTGCTTATGGTCATACAAACCAAATTCATGGAGCAGCCACCCAGGAAAATAGTGCAAAGCACAGGGCTGATATGGGTAGGCGTGGTTTAGTATTAGATGTTTTCCCAGTTTTGTGGGCGTTTGAGGAAGGAGGACGAGAGGGTTACTTTCAACCTCCGGCGATGAAGGGTTACTTCTAGCCATGACGCCAGAGGGGGCTTTTGTAGGGATGGTTAATCCCGCGGCGGTGAAACCTTAGCATGGACGTTTTGCAAGCTGGGGAGCGCTTTGAAAGACCATGTGGTGATCTCTTGGCCTCACACCTACGATAGTGTGTTGGCAACAGGGAGACTTTAGTCACTGAATAGTGATGGAATCACCAACCTCTGGGTAAAGTTGTGCAACCTCTGTAGAGTGTAAAACTGTTATAACAGTTGTGCTCACGGTCAAGAGTGGCCTGGATCCTCGCATGATTAGATGGATATTTGGGTGAATCTTGTTGGTAACCAGATTTGGATGGTACTGCAAGTGGGTAACCTGTAGTGTTCTTGTATGAGTGGGTAACTCATAGTTTTGCTATCGGTGGGTAACCGATAGTGTTGGACAGGTGGTTAACCTGTTGGGCTTTTTCACCTAGTAAATAGGATGCTTAGAGTCATAGGCTAAGGTTGCGTAGTGCAGTAAACCTGTGTCTAGCCTGGTCTTGTTTTAGCCTGCATGTCATACTTTCCCCCACTTGCTGAGTACTTTATGTACTCACGCATTTTAGTTTTCCCTGTTTTGTTATTGCTATATTACTGCTGCTCAGACGACGCTGGCGAGATGGACTACGTCGACGAGGACTACTTCGACTAGGAGTGCGACCCCCGGTGGACTGCCTGTGGCGTTATGGAGCCTTCCGCTATTTTCTTTCATGCTTTGATGTAATCCATGCTATGTAATAATGATTCGAGATATTAATAATAATGACATTGGTTTTACTGTTATTTCACTTTTGTCCTGTATACGTGACAACTTGATCCTAGGCACGTATACAGAAGCATTCGGTTTTGGCCTTAAAACCGGGTGTGACAGAGTGGTATCAGAGCCATGTCGACCGTAGGACGCAAGCCTAGTTAGAAATGGTTGTCTTTAGGTTTTTAACAAAACTATTTTTGATATAAATTATAATATCTTGCTTACTTATCCCTTCCATTGGCTTTCTTGTCTTTCCTCCATTTCTATTTAAAATCTTTTCCAAAATTCGATAGATGGTATGATCTATTTTCTATGGTCTTCCCTTATAGAGTTATAAGTTTGTTAGTTTCGTTTAGCTCTATCAAGCTTACCTGCTATGTTTTGATGTGGTGTGCCATGTTTGATTTGGATCTTTATTTGAGTGAAAAATTTGTTTTTCAAAAATTATTTCTTATTAGAGCTTAAGATTTGGGTTAATATTGGGAAATCTATCATATTCCTATCCATCCAACTCTTTATTGATCTTATCAGAATTATCTGCAGATGGTGAACACTAGGCGCAACAATGAGGATCCGCCGCCACCACCTCCTCCTCCAACTATGGAGCAAATTCTTGCTATGCACACTCAGCTTCTTCACACTATGCAGCAGAACATTATGCAAATGCAGCAGGGTCATAATCAGCCACCTCTACCACCTAGAGACAAGCTTGGAGAATTTCAGAGGACCAAGCCTCCCACTTTCTCTCATTCGGTAGAGCCCATGGATGCTGATTATTGGCTCAAGACCATCAAGAAGAAGTTGCAGGTGGTGCAATGCAACAATCGTGAGAAAGTTCTCTTTGCTTCTCACCAGCTTGAGGGTAAATGATGAGAACATCACACCTATGGATACACGCAACACTCCTCCAACTAAGATGAAAGTTCATGTGCATCACCTGAATTTACAGGTGACTTCGTTTCTAATGTTTTGTTTATGTGATTTTGAGAATAGATGGCTACCTAATGATTTAATTATTGTTAGGAACCATGGAGATGATGATGATATAGCTGAGGAGGTGATTGGAGGCGTGATGGGCCAGCAAGGACGTCCAAGCCAAGGTGAAAGCCCAATCCGAAACAGACTTGTGATGTGGACAAGGGTTCCCAATCTTCTGATAGGTTCTGATAATCTTGATTAAGGCGAAGGCGATACACAAATCGATCCGGCTTCTGAATGACACGTTCTGAACCCCACAATCGCAGCACAACGTATCAAACCCTTCTGAAGCTCACTAAAATACTCCTGAACAGTTTTATCTCCTTGGTCTAAATGTTGCAGTTTATTACGAATCTCTCTATAAAAAGAAGGGGGAACAAAACGATCATGCATTGCTACCTTAAGTTCTTCCCAAGTAGTAGGCAAATCAGTTTCAGCAGCTAGACCACTCCACCAAACAATAGCAAAGTCCTTAAACTCACTAGTAGCTTGTCTAACTCTATGTTGTTCAGGAACAAGGTGGGCATTAAATTTTTGTTCTACAGTCATCTCCCAATCAAGATAAACATCACCATCATACTGACCCGAAAACGAAGGAATTGAAAACTTAATTTTAGCATACGGGTCATCTGGAGCATAGTTACCGTGTGGATGACGGTTGTAGTTATGGAAACCACCCATACCTTGAGTATTATGTTGCAAACGACGTCGTAATCGTGCGGTCCTTGTAGCTGACCTATCCACGGAGCCATCAGCCTTATACACCGTGTCTTCATCATGAACGTCTTCAACGTCGTTGTTGTTGTTATTGGTGTTCGTATTGTTGGTTTTAGTAGCGGTCTCCAACGCGACAACCTGATCGGTTAACTTAGAGACCCACTTCTCTAACTGCTCGATGCTTTCTCTAATGTGAAGCTTGCTTACCGCATCAGTAACGGCTCTGGTGATCATCTCTGCCAAATCACTCTGAACAGCCTGCAAAGCCTTCTGGAGCTGCTCTTGGCTCACGCACTCAGCAAATTGTGAGGGTGAAGCCATCTCTCAGTCGTCACTTCCTGCCATCACAAACACCAAAACAGGAAACAAACAGTGAAGGTTATCCCTACAAAACAGCTAAGCAGTGGTGCCTCTCAACACAACAAAAGGAGACTCCTTACAAAGCTCTTACAAAGTTCTGAAAAGCAAAGCAAAGGATACCAGAGAGATATGTTCCACGATTGCAAGGGTCACAAAATAACCTATGTGCTGCCCAGAAGAAATATGTAGAGCTAGGAAGGCCAAATATAATATGTGAGTGGTACACAAATCAAAAACAGATAGTAAAGCTGAATAAGTGCCCAAGTAACTTGTCCCTAGTTGCTGGTCTAAGGTAGGATGTGGCCTACAGAAAATCTTGAAGTTGCAGAAAACGTCGGGTTTAAACTTAAATCAATTTTTTCTTTATCTTCCCGATTTTTTTTGAATTTTTTGACGAGGGCACACAGGATGTAGCCAAGTGTGGGTATGCTCACTTTGATTCAAGAATCTCCTGTAAAAATTTCAGCCAAAACGGACAACCGAGCGAAAAGTTATGCCCATTTTACCGAAGGGGGGTTGGAGTCGGTTTTTCAGAAACCCGAGTCAGGTTAGGGGTCGGGTTTGGAATCGGGTAAGATTTTTTTTTGGCGGCGTGGATGCAGCGGAAAATGGAATTTGTGGGGATTGGACCGAGGTGTTTGAGGGTGAGATTAGGGTGGGTGTATCGATCAATCAACCCTAGCACACAAAGCCGATAGAACAGAGGATGGTGAAGGGGATGGCGGCTAGGGTTGCAAGGGAAACACTACTGATGATAAAAACACAAACTAAACCAGCGACTAAACAAAAACTAGGGCACAAACTCAACACTACGGACTCTGAAATTGAAATATGCAAAGGCTAAACACGTGGTTATGGGTGGAGGGGAAATTTGTTTTTGGCTTTTCTGTGGATGATAGGATGAACACAAAACGAAATTAACTAAGGGTAGTACAAACCTGATGGTGCACCTGAAGCTCTGATTACCACTTGATGTGGACAAGGGTTCCCGATCTTCCGAAATGTTCTGGATACATTGATTTGGTCGGAGGCGACACACAAATCGATCCGGGTTCAGAACAGCACGTTCTAAACCCCGCAATCGCAGCACGACGTCTCCTCTGGTTATCAACCGTTCTAAAACGATTGACCTCGCCGAGAAGGCTAATCCCTGTCTGCGAATCAAGAACACAGACAAGAAAAAGAAGAAAGCAACAGAATTGCAGATGTATTATGAATCTCACGAAGTTGGGGTCTCACAAACCGTGATGACGGCAAAACTATTATGAAGAGAATAATCTAAGCAAAACCCCCTGGACGCAGCCCTAAGTGGGCTCAACTCGATACATGATCCAAAGACCGATTATGGTGTCGCAGCACCAGGACAAATTCTATACATCAACTTGTTTTGACGATTGCCGACGGCTCGCGAATGAATTTTGATATGGAACCAGTTGGGTTGGAAAGATCTTTTCGTTATGTTTCCAGGCATATGTAGAACGTCCAAATCCGAGTCCGTATGCGTCCTGGGCGTCCGTTTTAGTGCAGACTGGTCCTGGGCTCCGAAACAGACTCGAAGTCGGTTTTGGATTGGGCTTTCACCTTGGCTTGGACGTCCTTGCTGGCCCATCACGCCTCCAATCACCTCCTCAGCTATATCATCATCTCCATGGTTCCTAACAATAATTAAATCATTAGGTAGCAATCTATTCTCAAAATCACATAAACAAAACATTAGAAACGAAGTCACCTGTAAATTCAGGTGATGCACATGAACTTTCATCTTAGTTGGAGGAGTGTTGCGTGTATCCATAGGTGTGATGTTCTCATCACCGCTGCTGATTGGTGGGATGCTTATGTGGAGGCTCATGAGGAGCCAGAAAGCATTAACTAGCAGGAGTTTCGTAACAGCTTCAGGTCACACCATGTGCCTTTGGGTGTGATGAAACTCAAGAAGAAGGAATTCCAAGACTTGAAGCAAGGCTCTATGTCTGTGAGCGAGTATGTCACTCATTTCAACCAGCTTTCGCGCTATGCTCCTAACGAGGTGAACACATATGAGAAGAAGCAGTATTGCTTTATTAATGGCTTGAATGATGGTCTTGCTTCTGCTTTGGAAGCTCGGGATTTTGCGAACTTCCAAGATATGGTGGACAAGGCACTTGTGCTAGAGAACAGAAGAGGAATCATTGATCGCAAGTGCAAGATGGTACGCCAAGGTCTGCAGGGAAGCAGCTCTAGGCCCCGCTTGGGTTCTTCATCATCTGGACCTTCTTTCCGCCCTGGGCAAAAAAGTGGCCAGCCGAGGTCTCAACCCACTGGTCAGGATTTCAGTACTCCTCAGCATCAGATCCAGCGTCCCAACTTTCAGACACCTCGTACTACTCAGCAAGCCCCTCAGAGGGTGACTCCTGCTTAGAACAATAGTGGTAATGGTGCTTGTTTCCATTGTGGTCAGACGGGGTACTATGCTAACAGGTGTTCCCAGAAGCGCGCAAATCAGACTCCAGTTCAGGGTGCAAGCTCTACTCCAAGCCGCAATACTAATTCTGCAGCAACTCCCTCAAGGCAGAATCATGCTCATGCTCGTGTCAATCATGTTGCTATTGAGGATGCTCAGGAAGCTCCGGATGTCATTTTGGGCATGTTCCTTGTTAATGATAATAATGCAGTTGTGTTATTTGATTCTGGAGCATCTCATTCATTCATATCTGCTAGTTATGTTCAAAAACATAATCTTCCCATAGCTATGCTAAAGAATAGAATGATTGTTAGTTCCCTTGGTGGAGAGATGAATGCAAAGCATGTCTGTCCTAAGGTGAACCTTAATATAAGGGGGGTAGACTTTTCTGCAAATCTCATAGTCCTTGAGTCTAAAGGAATTGATGTGATAGTTGGCATGGATTGGCTAAGCAAGCATCAGGGACTTATTGATTGTGCTAAGAAGGCAGTCAAGCTTACAGACAATACTGGAAAGGAATTGGAGTATGTGGCCGAACCACTCATCACTAGCAAAGGAGCAACCAATCGCATTGTGTTGAATCAACTTGATGCTACCTCGATTGAATACATCAGGATTGTCAATGAGTTTTCTGATGTTTTTCCAGAAGAATTACCAGGTATGCCACCAGACCGTGACATCGAGTTCGTTATTGAATTAGTCCCTGGTGCTGCTCCTATTTTTAAGAGACCATATAGAATGGCTGCTAACCAATTAGCTGAACTTAAGGAACAACTCCAAGAGTTGTTAGACAAGGGTTATATTTGTCCTAGTGCATCTCCATGGGGAGCCCCTGTTATATTTGTTCCCAAGAAGGATGGTACTCAGAGGATGTGTGTTGACTATCGTTCTCTCAATGAGGTCACCATCAAGAACAAGTACCCCTTGCCTAGGATTGATGACTTGTTTGATCAGCTTAAGGGAGCATGTATTTTCTCCAAGATTAACCTCCGATCTTGATATCATCAATTGAAGATCAGGGCAACTGACATACCCAAGACCGCTTTCATCACTCGATATGGCTTATACGAGTATATGGTTATGTCATTTGGATTGACCAATGCTCCTGCCTACTTCGTGTATCTAATGAACAAAGTTTTTATGGAGTATTTGGACAAGTTTGTTGTGGTGTTCATTGATGACATCCTTATTTTCTCAAAGAATGAGGAGGAACATGAAGAACACCTTTGTCTGGTATTGCAAAAGCTAAGAGAGAATCAACTATATGCCAAGCTTAGTAAATGTGATTTCTGGTTGAAGGAAGTCTCATTTCTTGGTCATACTATCTCTAAAGGAGGAGTGTCTGTGGACCCCAGCAAGGTTAAAGATGTGTTGAGTTGGAATACACCCCGGAGTGTTACAGACATCAGAAGTTTCCTTGGACTAGCAGGATATTATAGAAGATTCATTGAGGAATTTTCCAAGATAGCCAAGCCCATGACTGAGCTGCTAGAAAAAGGAAAGACTTTCGAGTGGACACCAAAACGTGAAGCCAGCTTCCAAGAATTGAAGAAAAGACTTACCTCAGCACTTGTCCTGCTTCAGGACAAGGTTTGGGATGTGTGCACATGCAAGAAGGCCACATTGTTGCCTATGCTTCAAGGCAATTGAGGAAGCATGAGGAGAAATATCCAACCCATGACTTGGAGTTAGCCACTGTGGTTCATGCTCTCAAGATCTGGAGACACTAAATCATTGGAAAAAGGTGTGAGATATATTCAGACCACAAGAGTTTGAAGTATATATTCACCCAGCCAGACTTGAACCTCAGGCAGCGAAGATGGTTGGAACTCATCAAGGATTATGATCTGGGAATCAACTACCATCCAGGCAAAGCAAATGTTGTAGCAGATGCATTGAGCAGAAGGTCTTATCTCAACATGTTATCAACACGAGAGTTGCTACCTGAATTCTGTAAAGAATTTTAGAAGCTTAACCTAGGATGGGTATCCAACACAAAAGTCATTGCAATGGAAGTTGACTCAACTCTGGAGCATGACATTCATAAAGGACAACTTGAAGATGCTAAGGTCCAAGAAATCAAGCAACTCATTGAGAAGGATAAAGCTCTGGGATTCACAGTAGATGATCAAGGAACTTTATGGTATAAGAAGAGGTTATGTGTGCCTGATATCAAGGAGATCAAGGAGTTGATATTAAGAGAAGCCCATGATTCATCTTACTCCATTCATCCAGGAAGTACCAAAATGTATCATGACCTCAAGAGTCGATACTGGTGGTACAGAATGAAGAGAGCTGTAGGCAAACATGTTGCACTCTGTGACACTTGTCAACGAGTCAAGGCAGAACGTCAAAGACCTGCAGGACTCTTGCAACCCTTGAAGATAGCAGAATGGAAATGGGAAGAAATTTGCATGGATTTCATTGTGGGATTACCCAGGACACAAGCTGGTTATGATTCTATACGGGTTATTGTGGATCGCTTGACCAAGGTTGCTCATTTCATCCCTGTCAAGACCACATACACCGGACCCAAGCTTGCCGAGTTGTATATTTCTAGGATAGTATGCTTGCATGGAGTACCAAAGAAGATAGTGTCTGATAGAGGAACGCAATTCACCTCAAAGTTTTGGGAAAAGTTACATGAGTGCATGGATACAAGGTTGAATTTTAGTTCAGCCTATCATCCCCAAATGGATGGACAGACGGAAAGAGTGAACCAAATTCTTGAGGATATGTTGAGGGCATGTGCACTCAAAGATAGCAAGAGTTGTGAAAAATGTCTACCATATGCAGAGTTTTCCTACAACAACAGCTATCAGGAAAGTTTGAAGATGTCTCCATTTGAGTTCTTATATGGATGAAAGTGCAGAACTCCTTTGTTCTGGAATGAGACTGGTGAGAATCAAGTCTTTGGGCCAGAGATTCTTCGTGAAGCTGAAAGACAAGTTCATATTGTTAGAGAGAACTTAAAGCTTGCACAGTCTAGACAGAAGAGCTATGGTGATCATAGAAGAAGAGACTTGAGCTTTGAAGTTGGTGATTATGTCTATCTCAAAGTATCTCCAATGAGAGGACTTCGCCGATTCAAGGTCAGAGGAAAACTCGCACCAAGGTACATTGATCCATTCAAGATCATAGAGAAAAGAGGTGAAGTTGCTTATCAGTTGGAACTGCCACCACAGCTGTCGGATGTGCACAATGTTTTCCATGTCTCACAGTTGTGGAAGTGCCTCAGAGTTCCAGAGGAGCAAATGCCTATAGAGCAATTGGATATTGGTGAAAATCTTACATATCAAGAGTATCCCGCCAAGATTCTAGAAATATATGAAAGAGTCACGAGGAACAAGAAGTATCGTATGAGCAAAGTGCAATGGAGCAATCATACGGAAGAAGAAGCCACTTGGGAGCAAGAAGATCAACTCAAGGCAGATTTTCCAGATTTCTTCTCCGACCAGCCCGAATCTCGAGGGCGAGATTCATCCTAAGGGGGGTAGGTTTGTAACAACCTATTTTTTCATATTTTGCAAATTATTAATTTATTAATTTAGTCTTATTTAATTAGGGTGTTAATATTTTTTATTTAGCTATAAAGATTATTTTCATGATTTATTAAATTAGGTAATTATATTATTTTTATGTATTGTTGCATTCATGCTGGAGTAGTTGCAGTAGGTATTTTATTTAGGTGCAAAGTTATTTAAAAATGCGACTAGAAATCGTTTTAGATTTTATTAGAAATTTTAAAACTGTAATTAGAAAAAGAAAAGGAATTTTCCCTGGTACTTGGGCCACTCTCTTCCCGAGGCCCACTTTCTTTTCTCCCCCTCCCCTCCTTCTCTTTGGTTTGGGCCAGAACCACTCCCGCAGCCCACTTCCCCCTTCCCTTCTCCTTTTGGCCTGCAGTGCCAGCCCCGGCCCAGCCAGCTACGGTCCACGAACACGAAGCAGCCCAGCCCTGCCATAAAGCCGCTGACAGGTGGACCCTCCCCGGCCATCTTCCTCCTCTCGCCCCTCTCTCTTCCCCGCCGCCGCCTGGAGGAAGCCGACGCCATCGTCCGCCCTCCTCCCCACCTCCCCGACTCCCGTAATCGCCACACCCGAGCACTACCGCGTCGCCTCGTCTCCTCTCCCCCCACTTCCACTCCTCGGTGGCCATTAAGAAGCGCACTCAGGCGCGTGAGTGCGCATTAATGGCACCACCTTGCCATTGATGGTCGGTGAAGCTCGCCCGCTCGATTCCCCTCCTCCTAGGCCCTATAAAACGACCCCGAGTCACCCCCTGCCCCGCCGCTTACTTCCCCCTTCCTCACCCCTGTGCCCCGACCTCCAAAGCCCCTCCCCGATGACCGCTAGCGACCGCCACCGCCTCACTCCATCGAAGACCCCCTCCTAGTTTTCGTCGCGCCTGTGCGACTGACTGGTGAGTGCCGCCATGCTCCCCTCTCTCTCCCCGTTCTCTCGCGTTGAGAAATCGACCACCGGAGCGCCATCCAAGGCGAACTCCGGCGAGCCCTCCCGTGCGCCACCGCATAACCCACCGCCGGCCACCACCCCGCCCCCCTGCATCTCCCAGCCGTCCATCTGTAAAGGAACGACCCATATAAGAAACCCCGAAGGGTTATGTTCCTGGTCCATGGTGGACCAGTGGACCTCGGGTCAACGCCCGGTCCATGAGCCCCGTGGACCCAGTCCACACATTTAGGATTTAATTTTAAATAGAAATTATGCCAGGAAAATGCCCCTTTTACAGTTAGGCCCTTATGCTTTACACTAATTAGTTTTTAATCCAAAGTTTTCTACAGAACTATTTTTAATTTATGTTTTAGCCCCTGGACTTTTCATGAATATTATTTTGGCCCTGAAAATTTATAGAAACACCCCTGAGTTTAATTTTAATTATATTTTCATCCCTATCTTTTTACACATGGGCCCCTGCACTTAATTAAAATTATGTTTAGGTCCTAAAATTTTGCAAAAACAACCCTAGACTTTTTAGTAATTATTTTTCAGTCCAAATAATTTACACTTTAGTCCCTGTAATTTTACTAAATTACAAATAGGTCCCTAAACCTTGCTATTTTTACCTTTTAGCCCCTAAAACTTCAAACTAGCATAACTTTTCAACTGTAACTCCGATTTAGGTGATTTTTACGCTCATACAATCGTAGGAATGTGTACTATCTTTTAGTACTTTTTTCAAAGTCATTAGGAAATGTTTGGTGAACTGTTCCTTATTTGTTTCTGTGTTACTTTTTCGGTATTTATCGATATTAGAAGAGGAGCAGCTCCAGAATTTCCAGGATCTTGAGTTTGAGCAGCAGCCAGCGGGAGAACATGGCAGGTGTCCTTGACCATATTGTACCTATTAAGGATTAGTTTATTTTCATGCATGCTTGTCTAAATATGAATACCGTGTCATTTACCCTTCCTTATTATTCCTTGTTGCCTGGATTATTGTTGAGTGTATGGGATTTTGGGTACATCATGCTAGTGCAATACTTTGGGAAATTGAAATTTAAAAATAATAAACTTGACTTATTTTCACTTGGACTTAATTATCATTTGGGTAATTTAGATGACCCAAGCAGGAGGATGGTGCGGGTATGCACAAGTACGGGTAATGTACTGGTTGGTTTGCGGTGGTGCCTGCTTGTGGTTATACAAACCCAATTCATGGAGCGGCCACCCAGGAAAACAACATAAAGCACAGGGCTGATATGGGTAGGCGTGGTTTAGTATTAGATGTTTTCCTAGTTTTGCGGGCGTTAGAGGAAGGAGGACGAGAGGGTTACTTTCAGCCTCAGGCGATGAAGGGTTACTTCTAGCCACGACGCCAGAGGGGGCTTCTATAGGGATGGTTAATCCCGTGGCGGTGAAACCTTAGCGTGGACGTTTTGCAAGCTGGGGAGCACTTTGAAAGACCATGTGGTGATCTCTTGGCCTCACACCTACGGTAGTGTGTTGGCAATAGGGAGACTTTAGTCACTGAATAGTGATGGAATCACCAACCTGTGGGTAAAGTTGCAACCTCTATAGAGTGTAAAACTATTATAATAGTCATGATCATGGTCAAGAGCGGCCTGGATCCTCGCACAATTAGATGGATATTTGGGTGAATCTGGTGGGTAACCGGATTTGGATGTAACTGCAGGTGTGTAACCTATAGTGTTCTGGTATGAGTGGGTAACTCATAGTTTTGCTATCGGTGGGTAACCGATAGTGTTGGACAGGTGGTTAACCTGTTGGGCTTTTTCACCTAGTAAATAGGATGCTTAGAGTCATAGGCTAAGGTTGCATAGTGCAGTAAACCTGTGTCTAGCCTGGTCTTGTTTTAGCCTGCATGTCATACTTTCCCCCACTTGCTGAGTACTTTATGTACTCACGTATTTTAGTTTTCCCTGTTTTGTTATTGCTATATTACTGCTGCTTATACGACGCTGGCGAGATGGACAACACCGACGAGGACTACTTCGACTAGGAGTGCGACCCCCGGTGGACTGCCTGTGGCGTTATGGAGCCTTCCACTGTTTTCTTTTATGCTTTGATGTAATCCATGCTTTGTAATAATGATTCGAGATATTAATAATAATGACATTGGTTTTACTATTCTTTCACTTTTGTCCTGTATACGTGACAACTTGATCCTGGGCACGTATACAGAAGCATTCAGTTTTGGCCTTAAAACCGGGTGTGACAGTGTTTGTCATCCGTATGGCTTCATTTGAGGGGGAGTTGGTGTTCACTTGTATATATGTATCTTACCATTTTCGCATTGCATCTCATATGTAATATATGCATTGGTAGATGAGCTTTGATTCTTATGCTTTCTTGCATTTCTCTTTGCTATGATTAAGCTTGAGCTAAGTTGTGTGGATGTGATGGTAATCTCTCATGCTTAGATTTTCTAGATGGCATGTTATACACTCATGTGAGCAACTTGCTAATCTTAAAGGTAAACTGAGCTTCTTGTGAACCTTATGATATAATCTTGCTAAAACTTGCTCACCATGTGTATAATTGCTTTCATCCTTGTTGGAACTGGCATTGAGGCTAGTCTAGAGGATATCTTGGCTTTGGCACCTTGTGTTTGCGAAATGGAAGGCTTTGCAAATGTTTAGCTCATGATGAAACATTGTGGGAACGTGTGTTCCTTTTGTCGCAATGGCATGCTCTTTTGTCTTGTGCATAAACTTGAATAATCTAATAAGTGATTTGATCAAGAATAATTCTAAAATACTAAATTCAAACATTGTGACTTGAAGCCTCGGGGTGTTTATCATACCCAGTCGTGCGACCCTCCGCATGGATAAGAGGACACATGAGGATAAACAATAATCACTTGATCAACTGAGTCTCTGTTTCATATATGAGCATTTATAGAGCTCATTTTCTACGAATGCTTGTTTCCCTAGTTGAGATTAAGACTAGCTAGTATCCTTTTGATTCACTTGGTGCTTGTTTTGCCTTGGATGGAAGTACTTACACATGTTTTGCCTTGATTCACTTGGTGCTCATTTTCTCATGATAAGCAATTTTGATTCTATCTAAGCTAGTCAATCTTTCTGCTTAGCTTGTATAGCTCATGGTGTTTATGCCTTGCTATCTATTTTTGATCTTTGCATGATTGGGAGCTATTACTTTTACACTTCATGGCACTATGGTTATGGTTAGCAAAGTTAAATGCTTGTTTGCATAATTGTTGAAGCTCTTTAGGTTTGCATTTTCATGCATTGCATGCTTGCTTATTCTTTTGCCTCTTTGATGAGTTCATTGCCAAAGGGGGAGAAAATATTGGGTCATGCACAAATAATGCTAAGGAACTTAAGATGATCCATTTTGCACTACATGAGACCTACCACAAATTGAGGGGGGGCATATCATGATTAGGGAGAGCATATCATGATCTTGAGCATTTCCTTGCGCTTTTCACATTCTTTGCGTCTCGAGTCACTTTCTTTGCCAACTCTTGGTTTTGTGATCCCTACTTTGCTAGATGGCTAGTTTTCACCTTTTCTTTGGGTTTGACCATTTGGATGCATTTATTCAGTTTCACATTTCACTCTCTAATCTTTGTGCATTTGAGGTTGTCAATGTACTCATCAAGGGGGAGATTGAGAAACCATATGGATATGCCATGGTTTTCAATATATGTGATGAGTAATTGATATGAGCGGATTTGGTGTTTGAGTTGAAATGCAGGAATCCAGGAATTGCATGGATTTGCATATCATTGTTATGACTAACCAGAGTTGGTGGAGATATTGGTGATATTGCAGGAGATGAGAAATGTGTTTGCTTGTCGCATGATGTGTAGGTCACTGGAGTCGACTTGGCAGTCAACAGTGAGAGGATCGGGCACAAGTAGTGATGTGGACAAGGGTTCCCGATCTTCCAAAAGGTTCTGAATAAATTGATTTGGTCGGAGGCGACACACAAATTGATCCGACTTTAGAACAGCACATTCTAAACCCCGCAATCGCAGCACGACGTCTCCTCTAGTTATCAACCATCCTAAAATGATTGACCTTGCCGAGAAGGCTAATCCCTATCTGCGAATCAAGAACACAAGCAAGAACAAAGAAGAAGGCAACACAATTGCAGATGTATTATGAATCTCATGAAGTTGGGGTCTCACAAACCGTGATGATGGCGAAACTGTTATGAACAGAATAATCTAAGCAAAACCCAAAACCTAATGGTGTGGTGGCAGCTGTATATGAAGACCCTAGGGTCGTGCAAGACCCTCTGAATGCACCCCTAATTGGGCTCAACTAGATACAAAGCCCAAAGGCCAAAAACAGGCGACGTAGCACCGAAACAGATTCTGGATTCTCTCTTATTTCGATGATTCCCGATGACTCCGGATGAATTTTGATATGCGACTGGCGGCATTGGAAAGGTCTTCTTCTTATCTTTCCGTGCATATGTAGAACGTCCAAATCCGAGTCCGTATGCGTCCTGGGCATCCGTTTTAGTGCAGACTGGTCCTGAGCCCCAAAACGGACTCAAAGTCGATTTTGGTTGGGCCTCCACCTTGGCTTCCACGTCCTTGCTGGTCCTCCACGTCTACAAGTCCTTCTCCCATCATCTCCTGGTCCTCTCCATGGTTCCTAATTACAATATAATTGATGTAGATATGGCCCGATCTTCCGAGAGGTAAGGGGATAAACTCGAATTTGGGAAACACGGCGTCGACGACCCGGCTTGAATCAGACAAGATCCAACCCCGCAACCGTTACACCAAGCACAACTTGATTGTTCCTGCAAGCGAAATCGAGAACACAAGCAAGAGAGGATAAACACGCAATCTGAAATTGCAAATATGGATGAAGCGAATCACAAGAAAAGGTTCAAGCTCTGAACACAAAAGGACTAATCGCCATAGTGCTGTAGAACAAGAACAGGGGCCCTGGATTACTGTAAAAGGACTTGTCGCCACAGTTACAATAATTCGATCAAGTTTCTCTCTGGAAAACTGAACTAAACAAAACCTGAAACTAAAAGACGGTGGCTACTGAGATTATGTAGGAAACAAACACGTCCTAGGGTTGGGGGCGCCCAGGGGGGGCGCCCACAACATGGGCTTAAGGCCCGCAACGATACATGTCCAAGTTGGCCCAAAATAGATGGCACAACACCTTGTCATGGTCACATATTATGACTCACGACCCTTCTGGAGCTAGGACCAGAACCAAAACGACGGCGTCGTCGTCCTCTTTCCAACGCATCAAAGAACGCATCATTTGGACGTCGGATGTGAGAGATATCATCAAAACCGTGAAGGGGTGTCGGCTGAATCCGAGACGAACGCGGCGACCGAATTGGTGACGACTTGTAACTTGGGGAAGACCATGATATGCGCGTATCCAGCATGGTGATGTCCTCATCATCCTCCCCTTATTGAATTGGAGTCGCCCTCGACTCCATCTCAGCATCAATCTCCTGCAAAAGGTTAGTACTAGCAGAATGCAAAGTACAAGATACATAACCATCAATAGAAGATATATCATGACAAAGCATAGTATAGCAAGGTGCATCATGATTATCACAAAGATCAGTAACAGTAGATGTCATAGCAAGAAAAGCACCTCCCTTTAACTGAATAGCAAGAAAAGTATTTTCAGCAAGCAGTTTAAAATGATTTCTAATATCAGCAGGCAATAACGGACGCAAAGTAATATTCCTGTCCTTATGCACAAATGTATATATTTGTTCTACCATGATGGGCAGCATCCGTATCATATTCCTATGGACGGCCTAATAAAAGCGAACATGCTTGCATAGGTACAACATGAAAATCAGCAAAGTCTTGATAAGAACCTACTGAAAAGTGTATGCGTGCTCATCGAGTTACCTGTGCCGTACCACTATTGTTGAACCATTTGATGTGGTAGGGCTGATATAGTGCATGCGTGGTCAAGCCAAGTTTGCTTACCAAATCAGAACTTACCAAGTTGTTACAGCTCCCAGTATCAATGATGGTGAGAACACGGCGGTCCGCAACAATGGGGTACATGTAGAATAAATTGTTGTGTTGTTGTTCTTCCTCTTGTCCCACCCGAGTGGTCAACACACGCTGTACAATGAGGCTAGGAAAGCCCGCGGTGGCAGCAATAGAATCAATGGCGGTAGTCTCCTGCTCCTCCGTCGAATCTGCAACAAGGTTAGGCATACGAGCAAATTCATCAACATCACTAGAACTTTCATACCCATCAGCGGTAGCAATGAAAGCATGACGACTAGGGCAATCCTTCATGACATGTCCCATGCCCTTGCAGCGGTGGCAAATTATGGTGGTGGAGGAGCCACTCCTAGTACCGGAAGTAGTAACCTTCTTCTGGTGTTGGTGCTGCACACTAGATGATTGCGCTGCAGAAGTAGGCGCAAGTGGAAAAGTTGTTGCTGGTGTCTTAGCAACATGACTCTTCAAGTTCTCTACTCCAGTGCGTTGCTGGAGATATTGCTCAGTGTTGGACCTGCAAGATTGTTGTGGAAGGCGATCATGTACTTCTCGTTCAGCCTTAAGAGCAATATGATACAATTGGCTAAACCTATTCCACTCTTTATAGTCAACAATATTCTGGATATCACGGTTCAAACCACCAAAAAATCTAGCACTAGTTTCAAGATCATCTTCATGTATATCACAACGTGCTAAACCAATACGCAATTTCTGATAATATTCCTCTACTGTTTTACTACCTTGTGTTAAAGATTGTAATTTCAAACGTAAATCACGTTGGTAATAAGGAGGAGCAAAATGAGATTTCATGCGTTGTTTCAAAACAGACCAAGTGGCAGGTATAGCAGCATTAGTATTGCAAAGATCATTCCACCAAAACAGAGCAAAACCTGTAAACTCACTAGTAGCAAGTCTAACTCTATGCTCAGCAGGAACTAAATGAGAATTAAATTTCTGTTCAACAGCAAGTTCCCAATCTAAGTATGCTTCAGGGTCAGCACTACCGGCAAAAGGTGGTATGTTAAATTTGGGCTTAACAAAAGTATCAGTGTTACCATGATTGTTATTACCTCCCATACCGTGTCGATTACGGTGAAGACGGTCTGCATCACGGTCAAAATCATCATCAACAGCAGCTCGTTGAGGGGGAGGTTGTCGTTCAACATCCTCAATGCGGTGGACAACAGTGTTGATGTGACCCATCAACTCGGCAAACTTCGTTTCCATGAATGTACGCTAGTCCGCAAGAAGCTTCGTGAGCTCGGCCTTGGAGACGCAATCATTGAAGTCTGTAGGGGACTCCAACTCTCCAGGTGTCCCTTTCCCTTTCTCTGACATGGTTAAAAGCAAAAGACAACACTAAACAAAAAGATTAGCCCTATCAACTAGCAGGCAACAGAGGGTGTAGAAAGTGGAAAACAATATCAGAAGCAATGTATCACAATCTTGCAAGTGTTCTTACCAAAGCCAAACAGGTCAACACAATCTGTAGTTGTGCTTGGGTGTAACAGTTGCAAGGAAGAAACCTGTGCTGCAATATGTATAGCTTGGAAGGCTAATATGTATGTCACTGGAACACAATTCAATAACAGATAGTAGCACTGAATAAATGTCCAAAGCAGTGTCCTAATTACTGGCAAAAGAATCGTGTTCAAAAACAGTTGTGACAGCAAGAACAATGGCAAAGAACAATGGAAAAGGCAGCAAGGAATAAAACAGACTTCACAGACTTAGAATTTTCAGGGCGGGGGGGGGGGGGGGGGGGGGCGGTGCAAATCAAAATCTTGATTTTTTTTGTATGATTTTTCCACTATTTTTCTATGATAGAGGAACACAAAGGAAGGAACCACAAGAAGTTTCAACTCAAACAGAGGTAAAACAAAGGGTAGGCAAAATCTCAAAGTTTCACCGAAAGCGCTATTTTTGACTTCACAATTTTTTCTATTTTTTCCCGATTTTTTTTGAATTTTTTGACAAGGGCACACAGGGCAGAGCCGAGTGTGGGTCACCTCAACTTTGAGTCAAGAATCTGCTGTAAAAATTTTAGCCCAATCGGAGCAACGAGCGAAAAGTTATGCCTGTTTTACCGAAGGTATGTCAAGATAGGGTTTGAGGGGTGAGGGGGGGAGGGACCGAATCGGGTAGGGTTTTTTTGTTGGCAACAGATTGTGGGTGTGGTGGGTGGGTGACACGATGGTGAATCCAATGGAAAACACGATGGTGATGGTGGTGTGCAGCGGAGATCAAAACACAAACCGAATCGAAACACAAATTCAAACCAGCAACTGAACTCGACTAGGACACAAACTCAACACTACGGACTCTGAAATTAAATTATGTAAAGGCTAAACAGTGTCTGGGATGGTGGGAAAAAAATTTTGTAGGCTTTTTCATGGACAAAAGGTGATGAACACAAGCGAATCTAAAGGGAAGAACACGATAATACCTCACGGGGAACCTGGCTCTGATACCACTTGATGTAGATATGGCCTAATCTTCCGAGAGGTAAGGGGATAAACTCGAATTTGGGGAACTCAGCGTCGACGACCCGGTTTGAATCAGACAAGATCCAACCCCGCAACCGTTACACAAAGCACAACTTGATTGTTCCTGCAAGCGAAATCGAGAACACAAGCAAGAGAGAATAAACACACAATCTAAAATTGCAAATATGGATGAAGCAAATCAGAAGAAAAGGTTCAAGCTCTGAACACAAAAGGACTCATCGCCACAGTGGTGTAGAACAAGAACAGGGTCCCTGGATTACTGTAACAGGACTTGTCGCCATAGTTACAATAATTCAATCAAGTTTCTCTCTGGAAAACTGAACTAAACAAAACCCGAAACTAAAAGACGGCGGCTACTGAGTTTATGTAGGAAACAAAGACGTCCTAGGGTTGGGGGTGACCAGGGGGGCGCCCACAACATGGGCTTAAGGCCCGACACGATACATGGCCATGTTGGCCCAAAATAGGTGGCACAGCACCTTGTCATGGTCACATATTACGACTCACGACCCTTCTGGAGCTAGGACCAGAACCAAAACGACGGCAGCGTCGTCCTCTTAACAATGCATCAAAGAACGCCTCGTTTGGACGTCGGATGTGGGAGATATCATCAAAACCGTGAAGGGGTGTCGGCCGAATCCGAGACGAACGCGGCGACCGAATTAGTGACGACTTGTAACTTGGGGAAGGCCATGATATGCGCGTATCCAGCATGGTGATGTCCTCATCAATAATCATTAGGTAGCAAACCATTCTCAAAAGTGACATATAATGAAGAACGTAGGAACGAGCTCACCTCTAAATTTAGTCATCGTGCACGAGCTCTAGTCATTGGACCTTGCAAGTCCAGAATTGGAGGTGTGTTGCATGTATCCTTAGAAGTGATGTCCTCATCAAGTAGGGGACTTGGGGCCAGACAATCGGGATGCCAGGTGAAGTCAAGAGTGATCCACACCGTACACATGGAGAGGCAAGAAGCATGGACGGTTTCGCGGTTGAGCCTCAAAACCGTGGTGATGATGAAGACGGCGTGGTGACCAAGTCAAGGCGAACGGGATGCCGGCGCAAGTGATAAGGGGGGCCGATGGATAGGGACTGGGAGAGACTTGCCGATGGTCAGGATCGTGGGACAATGTGACACGTGTCGACATTGAGAAGTCGCGTTTTAAGAAGCATGCAAGGCGGTTTCCCGGTTTGGGCCTCAAAACCGATGGTGGTGGTTGGTGGTGCACGTGGCACCATCACGGAGCTTGCTTCAAGATGAAGCAAAGATGTGAAGCATCCGATGGCATTCGGGCGATCAGAAAAAAGATGGATGGTTATGCCCCCAGTGGTAGGTGGGTGTGTTATGTATGTCAAGGGTAGAGTGGTCATGTGGACAATAGACCCTAGGCCTATATAAGGAGAGGTGTTGCTAGTGGGAGAGGTTCCTCTCTTTCATTAGCCTTGTGTTAGGTCTTCTATTCAAAGTGCTAGGAGAGGACTTCATGTTTAGAGGAGAGTAGTGGGTGTGTGAGAGACATCTCTTGCTCTTCTAAATAGTGGGAGGAAGAGGGTGACTTCCTAGCCTTGTATCCTTGGATCTTGTAAGCACCTTTCTATGATATGAGAAGTATTTTCGTGCTCAAGATTTCCCTCTTTCCTTGAATCCCGAAATTCCCTTTTTCCCTATTTTTGGAGCTATTTTTGTGGTGATTTTTTATCTCACTTTTGGATGAGGTTTTGGTTCGGATTTCTTAAGAAACTTGTTGCTAGGATGCGATAGAACAATCCTCTATGGATCCTTGACCGAATCAATAGCTCTAGCACCTTCGATTTGAAGGATTTCTCAAGTTTCCCCTTTTTGGTGCTCTTGGCACAAGATCTGAAATTTATGATGATTCCTTGTGTTTTTGGAGTGGGTCTCTTTAGAGGAGGTTCGTGATGTATTGAGGATCATCTAGTCCAAATTTCGTGATTTTTGGAGTTCATTTGATAGGGTTTTGGAAATTTTCTTTCCTAAACAGAGTTGCTGTTTTGCCCATGACGGAACTTCCGTGACCATGACGAAACTTCCGTCAGGAACCACAGAACTTTCGTGAGTGACAGTTCTCCCGTCGCCCGGAACTTCCGTGATTGATGGAACTTTCGTCGGGCACCACGGAACTTCCATCGGACACCATGGAACTTCCATCAGACACTGTTTTGTGATCTCTTGGAACCTCCTTGTTTCCCTTTTTTGTTCCTTTTATGCTTCCGCTATGTGTCCTTTTGGTTTGAGTCACTTCTAGGGTTAGCACATCACAAGTTGGTGTGTGTAATCTTGGTGACTTGGTTAGAGGTTGGTTTGGGTGGTAGTTGGGACATAGGCCATGTTCTTGAGAAGAATTTTAATTGGCTCCCATTCACCCCCTCCCCCCTCTGGTCAGCATCTCGGTCCTTCACCAAGAGTAACAATCTAGATCACACCCTCAAAGACACCCTAGCCTTAGATGTGCAAGATGCTCTTGTTACTCTCGCAACCACTCTCCAGATATGCAATATCTCCTCCTAGTGCTTCTCTGTTTTTCTCTTGGCTCTCACCAAATGCTCCTAGCAATTCCACTAGACAAGAGAGGTCTCCAAGACCCTCGCAACGAAGTTATATAGGCTTCTAGCCGCCAACTAGCCGTTGCTCCACAAAATCATCTCTGTAGACACCATTGACTAGACTGTCCGGTCATTGGCAGACCGGACCATCTGGTCTCTTTGAAACGGATCCCAGAACCGTTGGCCACTCTGTCTAGATGATCTCCTCGTACTGACCGGACCGTCCGCTCAGACTTTCTCTCTCCATTCCAGAGAGCATCATCTTCTACACTTCTCTGTCCCAAGCAACCTCCATACAAACCAGACCATCCGGTCTTTACAGGTCTTCGTGCTGATAGACTTCCTTGCAGACTTCTCTTAGGTCTCCTAGTGACTGTACAGTCCGGTCTCCTCTGACCCCTCTGTCCGGTTACTACATCCAGAAGCTAAAACTCCTCGTTTGGTCTTGACTTCATTTCTGAGCTTCCCCGAACAACTGCTTGGCTTCTCCACTGTCGTCTAGTGCATGTGATTTCACTGAGCATCCATGCACATCACCGACTAGACATGACCTAAGAGAAATGACCTAGACCCCCTTGATAGTCCAATTTTTCCTATGGACTCAAAGTCCTAACAACTAGACAAGTGTTCTCAACACTTGCTCCATAGCTTGTCCATAGCCTTGATCTTTCTCCATCAACCCTTGGCCTCCATCAAGCTCATCAAGCCTCCTTGCTTGTGGTCATTGTCCTCTATTGCTAAGCGACCATCATCCATATGATTAGTAAATAGAGTTTAGAGATGATTCCTGCAAACACAACACTCATATAGATATTAGCCCACAATTTTATAGTTGTCATCTATCACCAAAGCATCCATACCTTGGGGATCCATTCATCAATGGTCATTAAGCTTACATCCTTTCATGAGACTATTATCTTGTTAGTGTAATCACCACTAGAATTGCTATAGGAGTTGTTTGAGTGTTTGGTTTTATTTTTTGGTGAGTACATGTAAAGAGTTTCCGATTCAACCCACCCATGCCCCACTCTCGGTCATCCAGTCCTTTCAAGAATCCGTCAAGGGGCAGGTATTATCAGATTTTGTTGCTGAGTGAATGGAGGCCGAGTTGCCGCCAACCATACAAGAACTTAGCTACTAGACCCTATTTTTTATGGATCTTTACAACTCGAAGGGAGTGACGTAGGGGTGGTGTTGATATCACCGGATCAAATGAAAATGAAATACGTCCTTTGAATGCATTTTTTATAACAACCCCTCTGAAAGTTTCAATAGCTGGATCTCAAAACTCAAAGATCATCAAACTATTGACATGCTTGATAAGATAAGAATAATGTTGATAACCAAGTTTGTAGATATATTCAAGGTTGGCTGTAACATGGTAGGCACAATCATACCTTCTATTATTGATGAGTTAAATGCTAGAAGCAAGATGATAAAGTCTCATGTGGTCTTAATAGTTGGAGGCGTCACAACTGAAGTATCTCTATCCACAATGAGGCATGCGGTGAATTGGGACGAGAAGACATGTAGCCGTAAAGCATGGCAAGTGAACGGACTGCCATGTGGCCATGCTTTATCAGTCATTGCAAATCTTAGTAAAGATGTTAAGATGGAAGAATTTGTGCATGAATACTACACTGTTTTTTTTAGAGTTACGAATACTACATTGTTGATAGGTTGAGAAAGACATATGGAGGTGTTTTCAAACCAATGACATCAAAGCATCAGTGGCTACAAGTTAATTCAGGCTACAAAATCTGCAAGCCTAAATTAAGGAGAAAACCTGGGAGAACGAGAGTTTCTAGGATCAAAGCATCCAATGAGGCTGGTACTAAGAAGAAGAGGAAATGTATTGAATGTGATGAACTAGGCCATACAACCAAGTTGTGCCAAGGAAACCCTCTGCTAAAGAGAAGTAAATGCGTCTTGTAGCTCTTAATGCATCAACAGTGGGTGGCGATTATCCAAGTGTAGCATACACATCAATATATGTGTGTTGAACTTAAAAATTTACTCAGAATATTAGTTGCCATAATTGTGTCAACTAACTCAATTTTATTCCTATATATTATGTCAAGTGCAAGTGCAAGTGCTGGTGCTGATGCAAGTAAAAGTGCTACTACTAGTATGTTGGTGGTTTCTAGTTGCCTATTTTATCTACCAAAAAGGGATGCTTTGCGTCTTAAATTGGTAGTTCGGACTAACAATTAACCCCATATTTGCATATATTTGTAGTTGTTCTGTTTTGGATGTAATCGCATGAAACAGGTGTAAAATAGGGCAATTATGGATAAAGAACTAAAGAGTAATGAAGATGGGCCAGATGCGGAGTCGCGTTGATCTGTGTCGATCGGTGTAGAAGGAAAAGATAACGAAAACACGACCCAGTCCGAGAATGACAAGGGCCCAGTCCAGTATGAGTTAGAGTCGATGGAAGTTCACCTAATCCCGTCAAGTATAAAAGGAAGATAATTATCAAGAGTCAAGGACGGACGGCGGACGAAAGGCGAAAGACGGCAATCGTAAGAATCAGTTATTAGAACTAGGGTTCCAGGATATTGGCGGTGAAGGTCGATCAACACCGATGAGATCCACCAGAAGGGAGGTCGCGCTGATCGGCGCGATGCTTACGTCGATCGGCTCGTGCGTGTTCCGGTGCTATTTCTCATCCCTCTGTTATGTCTAGCGGAAGGATGAGTGAGTAGTCTCATATTCTCTTCTCCGGTGCAGGGATCTGGTGATGTAACTCTCATACTTATTGATACTCTCTTGATAAATTTAATCTATGTGATGAACTTAATTGCATATCTATCTATCCCTTTCATTAGTGTATCAGCCAATACACTTTTGCCCATTACATAGTGCAAGAAACCAGTGGGGAGCTAATAGCCTCTGTAGTGACAGCCAGGATGAACGAAACCACCATGTTTTGTAGAATATTAGAGTCATCACTCAAGTTAATAAGAATAAGGTCGCATGTTAGTGAACCAATCCTATGGAGTGAATCCTTCATTATTCTGTTACCTCTTCAATAACGTTCACCCTCCACTCTCTTACCGTTATCATTCACACCAACCAACCCATTGTAATTTGTTAGTAAACCTTTAATAGTAATTGTTCCGCTCGTTCCTTGTGGATTCGATAACCTTGAAATACTCTGAGGGAAAAAGAGTTACAATTGTACACCGTCCTCTTGCGGTATATAAGTGGGTGCATAATTATGACCAACATAGTGCAAGTGATGCAGGAAGGGGAAGAGGAAGGCAAGGAAGAGGGAGACTAGATGCATGGTTTGGAATTGAATGATCATGTTGTGTTCTTGTGTTCATTTTCTTGGGAGTGTAATGACTAATGCATTTGTTGGATACGTGACTTGTTGCGCTTTTGCTAGACTTGCACTATGTGACTTGTTATTTCGCTTTTATTAGATGTGTATGTTACTATTTCAATATTATTGCTGAAATGATGTTAAAATACTGATGAAATGATGCCAAATTACTGTTGTAATATTATAAAAAATGATGTTGAATTGATGTCAAACTGCCCGTTGAAATGTTGTCAAAATGCTTTCAACACAATGCTGCTTGTGTTTCAAATCAACTTTTGAAATCAAAACATTCGGATCATTCATGTGAACTGGGGAAATCTGCTATCCTACATTTCATACTAAATAGGGTAAAATCATAAACAAGTCTAAAACTAGGGGTAAAATCACAAGGGCATTTTAGACTTTTTGTCTCATATTTAGCACCATTAAGAGCACATAACGGGCAGGGTAAAATGCGTCTTTATTTTCAAATCATAGGGATAAAATCACAAGATTGAAAAATGGGAAATAAAACCACAATAGGAGGCCGGCCTAGGGGTAGAAACACAATTTTTAACTGAGTAAATAGAGATCTGGTAATTTTTAACCGCAAACGGAACTCAAACATTCCCTAAATTTATAGATACAAACCAAGGCCAATATGCAGACTTCAGATGAAGGGTAACAAAATAAAAGGGTTCCCATCGGGCATCAGTTTGATCACAATGCTGCCAAAGGGACACACCGAACTGAGAGGATAGGGCTGGCGCCCCCCTCCACACAAGCCAAAACCATCTGCAGGACGTCATTATTCTCTCTCCTTAGTTCGAATAGCACACACTGAACCACAAGTCTCAGTGAAGAGATACACAGCCATTCGAAGTAAACAAGGAGTCCCTATCGGTTGATCGGAATCCTTCTCCACTTTGTCTGCTCCTTGTTATAGTATAGTAGTGCAGGCACAACGAGGCCAGAGAAGTGAACAGAGAGAGATAGGAGAGGCAGGGGACTGAAACAGAGAGAAAGATGGCGGCCACGGCGTCCCTGAAGAGCAGCCTCCTCCTACCCTCCCCTATCTCTGACTTCAATGGCGCGGCCGTCTCCATCTCAACGCAGGTGATCAGCGAAACGAAGAACACCTCCATTTCTTGATCCAGTCACCTCAAGAACTAACATGTTTGGGGAATGGGGGTCCTCTTCTTTGGCAGAAGAGGAGGCGGTCATGGCAACCGAGGGGCGCAAGGATGCAGGTGTTGGCAGCAGCCGACTCCAAAAACATTCTTGTCATGGGAGGCACAAGGTTCATTGGTGTCTTCCTGTCCAGGCTCCTCGTCAAGGAGGGCCATCAGGTCAGTCAGTAATAACCTCACGCAGGAAAGAATCGTTAGAAATCATTTACAACAAGAAGGAAAAAAACACTGTTCTTTTCAGTAAATAAGTTCATCGCAAAAAATGTATTATGTCAGGTGACATTGTTCACTAGAGGAAAGGCACCGATTACGCAGCAGCTACCAGGAGAATCTGATGCTGAGTACACAGAGTTCTCTTCCAAGGTGTGATGTTTCCTCCTCTGTTCTTCTTGTTTATACTCACTGTCACTGAACACTGATTCAGTAATGTCCTTCAGATGTAATGTATGATATTTTAGCCTGTCTTAGCATGTTATGGTAGAACGGGTAGCATCAGTAATGCATAGGAAGTTAGGAGAATTCAGAACGGGTTCCTCATCGACTTCTTACATGCGAGTTATGACGCTAATGACACTAATGATAGCATTTTATGCTGATTTATTTACAGATTCTGCACTTGAAAGGGGACAGGCAAGACTTTGACTTTGTCAAGACAAGCCTTGCTGCCAAGGGCTTCGATGTCGTTTATGACATTAATGGTAATAATTGTCGTAATTGAAAACTTCAGAAATTACATTTAGAAGCTTAATATACCATTAAACAACAGTCCCTCTATCGCTAGGTGCAAATTAGTGCACTGATAACTAAAACATCTGAATTGTTTTTTCTTGTGGAAATATATCTTACTTCTACTAAACCGCGTGCGGTTTCTCGAGACGTGATTGGTCCGAGTACTGTTCATCAACTACAACCGTTGATTTGTCAGCGGACGGCTCCTCCATTGTTTCCAGCCTCCGCACACCACGAGACGCTTCGAGCGTTGCCCGGTCCTCTGAACACCATCTTCTCCAGCCTGACAGGCATGATCAGCTTCGATGAGACCACTGCCATATGCCTCCTCGAGCAGACGAGCATGGCCTGCCCAAACCTCAATGTCCCGTCGAGCACGCAGGACTGCCCTGACCCGAGTCCCTGCGACAGTCAGAATGCGTGCTTCTGGCCTCGTCGCCCTGGCTCACGCACACGGTGCCGTGCCCAGACCCCGGCTCATGCCCTGCAGCACGCACGACCCCCCTGCCCGAGTTCCAGCTCCCGTTGTGCATCTCTCGTCGCCAAGGCCCCAGCTTTCCATCGTGAGCAAGGACGACAAATCGGGGGCTACAATGTGCCAAATCGGCGTCATTGGCAAGCGAATCGGAGGTGGAACAGTCGAAGCTGATTGATTTCGCATTCCGCTTTCTCGAAACCAATCGGCAGCCAAGGTGAGAATATTCCCCAACCCAGGTCTTCGTACCCAGCATGCATGAAGAGAACGCAAAGCAACCTGATGTCCGTGACCTTGAGAGCACCCCGAACAGGGCCGGCCCTGATAATTCGGTGGCCTGGTGGCAAACAAAAAAATGAAGGCCCCCATTGACAGTAAACATAAGAAGATAACATATTTTAATGATAAATATATTACTTTATCAATTACGAAAATTTAGTTACCACTTACAGATTGAATTACTGATCACGCCAGCAAAATTCAAATCAAGTTTGAGTATACGCAAGCAAGCAGGAACATTCAATTACAATTTAGGGATTCTAGTGTCTTTCATATTACCAACCTTGAGAACGGAAGGTCAAAAACCGACTCCTGGTGTTGTCGATACCGATTTGCCGATTAGCACATCAGGCATTAGGCGATGATTGATGGGCGATCGGTGATTGGCGGCCGGCTATCGGTAGGCGTTCTGAGCCGTGGAGGGACGAGGAGAGGAGTCAGCAGTCGAGGAGGCGACCAATGCGATCGACTGCAGCCTGATCTATTGGATTCAGAATTTGGATCGATCGAAACCAAGTGCCTCCAGCCAGGCTGCTGCTGCTGCTAGTTGTACGTGATTTTAGAGTAGGCTTCAAAATGACCAGCGTATTGCATTTGACTAATTGTGATAGGCTATAACCTAAGAACTAATATATGTACTGCATGTTACATATATCTCCAGATGAGGCCCCTTGTTTTTGGTGGCCTGGTGCGGCCGCACCACCCACACCTGCCCAAGGCCGGCCCTGACCCCGAACCTACCTTCTCGTGCTAATCATCCTACTCTATTTTCCCTCTCTACAAATCCCCCTTTCCTCTTCTCTGTATGTCTTTTTATTCCTCCTCTATCCTCCATGTGTATGATGTCTCCTCCCTGTGCTTGAGCTTTGAGGTAGTTCGCTCTTCCCTGAAGAATGACAACAGAGGAAATCATAATGTGCATCAAAGGAATTTTGCCCAATCTGACCGGTATATTTGAATAATCTTGATTGTAACTTTGTAACTAGGAACTTGGGGGATTGCAACAAGAATAATTCTGTCTATTGAAGTTTTAATTTGGTGTTTACAACTAAAATCGTGATTACATAATCAATTTCTATATGAATACCGTAACAATATTTGAGGATAAGATTTGCTTATATTAATAAAGTATATTCATATTCAAGTAGTTGATAAAAAAAAGGAATGACATGTTTCTCTCCCATCATTTGACCTTTTGTTTAATTAAATCTGCTCATCACTTTTTATCTCAACCCTTTAGTTCAATCCATTGCCACATATTTAATGCAATAGTGCTTCATTCAGTGATTCTGAACATTTTATAAATAAACAATTATTGATTATTCTGAGTTAGAGGTGTACCAGACTTGATTGTTACAATTTACAAACAGGCTTCAAGATAACGACCTCTGATGAGAAATAGGATTAACATAAAAAGGCAGTAGGGCGTGCCAACGGCGCGCTAATTTTCTAGTATATATATATATATATATATATATATATATATATATATATATATATATATATATATTTCAGTAAAAAAGTTAGTAACATGTACCTGTTACACCCCTGATTGAAACAGCAGTGGACTGATAGCTTAGTTTGGAGATACATACCATGATACCGTTAACAGCTTTTGTCTCATGGTGTTTCAGGGCGTGAGGCCGTCGAGGTTGAACCAATTCTGGACGCCTTGCCCAACCTGGAGCAGTAAGCTACCAACACAATCTCACATTTCACAAGCCACAGGTATCCTCTGCATACCTCTCATTGTCCATAGCCACCGTCAACTTTCAGGTACATCTACTGTTCGTCAGCTGGAGTCTACCTGAAATCTGACCTGCTTCCACACTGTGAGGTACGGCCGAATCTTGGCAATGGCTGCCATGAAAATGCACACGCATATATGCACCCATGGTCAGTAATGGCCGTCATGAACATGACTGCAGACGGATGCCGTGGACCCAAAGAGCCGGCACAAGGGGAAGCTGAAGACGGAGAGCTTGCTGACCTCACGCGACGTGAACTGGACGTCGATCAGGCCAGTGTACATCTACGGCCCGCTCAACTACAACCCAGTGGAGGAGTGGTTCTTCCACCGGCTCAAGGCCGGCCGCCCCATCCCCATCCCTGGCGCCGGCAACCAGATCACCCAGCTCGGCCACGTCAAAGTATAGACGTTGCTTTTGAAACGATTGCAGATGGTGAATTATGGTAATTTGCTTGACGTTTCAGCGTAGCTCATATGAATAACCTTGTGCTGGTCTCCTGCCCAGGATCTGGCAGCGGCCTTTATCAAGGTGCTTGGCCACCCGAAGGCGAGCCAGCAGATCTTCAACATTTCCGGGGCCAAGTATGTGACCTTCGATGGCCTTGCAAGGGCATGCGCAAAGGTGAAGAATTTTGGCACCGAGAAATCATGCTCGTTTACATGCCGATGAACATCTTGATACAATGATATACTTACTGATAACTTGTATTGTCAACATTTGACGATGATGCATTGTAGGCTGGAGGGTTCCCTGAGCCTGAGCTCATCCACTACAACCCCAAGGACTTCGATTTCGGCAAGAAGAAGGCCTTCCCATTCAGAGATCAGGTAACAAAGCTGACTTCCAGTCTCAAGCTGTTATACTAGTGCAGCGGCTTGTTACTGATGCGAAGTAATGCAACAATGCAAACTCCTCCAGCATTTCTTCGCGTCGGTAGAGAAGGCGACGAGGGAGCTCGGGTGGACGCCGGAGTTTGACCTCGTGGAGGGGCTCACCGACTCGTACAATCTCGACTTTGGCCGTGGCACGTTCCGAAAAGAGGCTGACTTCACCACTGATGACATGATCCTCGGCAAGAAACTCGCCGCCGTCTGAGCCTATCGTTTGCTGTGGCACGCTGATAGCTTGGGCTGGCAAAGCTGGCTCAGCTTGGAGGGAACTTTTAAGCTAGATTTTTAGCTCAATAGATTTTCAAGCAAGCTCGAGCACTCACGAGCCTAAGAAAAGAAAAATGATTCCAATGAGGTTTATTTTCCCGCATGATGCTGCTTTGTTTTTTTTTTTTGTGCACATGTGCTGCCAGTCACAAATATAAATAAATATCGACTCAAGTTTGGTTTTCTTTTAGTTCGAGCACTAGCTGTTAGAAACCGATATCGCAAATACGATGAAGAACAAAGAAATCAAACCACAGAGGACACGAGATTTAACGTGAAAAACCCTCCCAAATCGGAAGGGAAAAAACCACGGGCGCCAGCCAGCAAAACTTCACTATCAAGAGTTGGGGTTACAATGCCGATGAGATGACGGCGGCTTACAAGAAGACAATGATCATAAGGTAAAATCCTATGTGAGATTATGTACCATACTGTGGGGGGCCAGCCCCCTGCACCATGCAAAAATGCAGTCTTCACATCTAACTGCTCAAACTCAAGATCATGTGAAGCAACAATACTAAAGAGTGTGCGAATTGAGCTATTCTTAACCACAGGAGAAAACACCTCAATGTAATCAACACCAGGAATTTGATTGTACCCTTTTGCTACTATCCTTGACTTGAACTTAAGAGGCTCGCTAGGAGATAAACCCTCCTTTCTCTTATAAATCCATTTGCAGCGGACAATCTTCTTTCCTTTAGGCAAAGGCACAACCTCCCATGTACAATTCTTCTCGAGAGATTACATATCCTCTTGCATAGCTGAAATCCACTTCTCACGATCATCACAATCAATAGCTTCAGTATAAGTTGCAGGCTCATGAACGCTCTCCACCTGTTCAGCACAACTCAAAGCATAGTAAGTCATATTACATTCTTCAATAAGACGGATTGGAGGTCCACAACCCCTCTTTGATCTGCGATGAGCAATAGGCAAATTCTCCTCTGGCTACAAAATAGGAGGTGAGTGCTGCTGAACATCATCATCATCATGAGCATCATCAATCACATGCTCCACCTGCTCAACTTCATCATCAATCACATGCTCCACCTGCACACTGATATGCTGCAGCTCCTTTACAGAACTATCTGGAACATGATCTGAAGTCAAACTGTCAGTAACACATCACAGATTCATTGAAAACAACACTCCTGCTCATGAAAGTCTTTCCAGTTTCGGGATTCCACAACTTATATCCTTTAACTCCTGAACCATAACCAACAAAAAGACATTTAATAGCTCTAGGCTCTAATTTTCTATTATCAACATGAGCATAAGCAGTGCAGCCAAAAACTTTCAACTGTGAATAATCAGCAGGTGTACCTGACCATACCTCAATGGGACTTTTCTTATTCAGTGGGATAGAGGGCGACCTGTTAATCAAGTAACATGCAGTATTCGCACCTTCTACCCAAAAATGCTTGTTCATCTTTGCGTTGGACAGCATGCATCGAGCCTTCGAGATGATGGTTTTGTTCATGTGCTCAGCCACACCGTTTTGCTGCGGTGTGTACGGTATGGTGTGATGCCTAACAATGCCTTCTTGCCTGCAATAATCATGAAAAGCATCCAAACAAAATTCTCCACCATTATCAGTACGAAGCACTTTTACTGTCTTTTCAGTTTGCCTCTCTATCATAACTGTCCACTCTTTAAAAGCAGCAAAAGTATCACTCTTGTGTTTCAGAAATTAAGGCCATACTTTTCTAGAGTAATCATCAATAATAGTAAGCATGTAACGGGCACCAGCAAGAGATGGCTTACGAGAGGGACCCCATAAGTCAGATGTACACAATCAAGAGTACCTTTGGTGGTATGAACAGCGGTGTTGAACTTAACCCTTTTATGCTCCCCAAAAATACAATGCTCACAAAACTTCTCGCTACTCAAAGTACGGCCTTTCAGTAGGTTCCTCTTCATCAATTCTGCCATACCAAGTTCACTCATATGTCCAAGATGCATATGCCAAAGGTTAGTCTTACTAGGTTCAGATTTTAGAAACAGTAGCAGCAGAACTAGAACCATGTAAAGTACTTCCTTTAAGAACATATAAATTTGCAGAATTTAGATCACCTACCAACCAAACAAGGGCACCTTTTGCAATCTTTAAAACTCCACCAGAACCAGAGTACTTAAAACCTTCTGCATCAAGACTGCTAACGAAGATAAGATTTTTGGTCATAATTGGAATATACCTTACATTTACCAGTGTGCGTATCATGCCATCATGTGCCTTGATCTGAACAGAGCCGATACCCACAATCTCACGCGGGTTATCGTCTCCCATACGCACAACATCTCCCTTCTGCACAAGTTCATAAGAGCTAAACCAATCTCTGTTAGTGCAGATATGAAAAGAAATGTGGAATCAAGTATCCATTGATCATGACCAGAAACACAACCAGCAAGAACAACCAGACAATCTCCCGAATCTGAGTTACCAGTACCAGCAACTGATGCCTTACCATTGGAATTATTTTTCCTATTCTCCTTATTCTTCAGTTTCCAACAATCCTCAATAAAATGAGTTTTCTTCTTGCAATACTTACAGAACTTCTTGGTGGGCGGTTTGGACTTCGAGCGGCTTCTACCATCATGGCTCTTCTCACGCTCGTTGTCATCATGGAACGATCTCTACTCAGTTCTGCCTCTAACATGTAGTGCATCACCCTTGAAAGACGACGACCCATTAGAGTGCACCATGCCTTTCATCTTCTCCCTGGATTGGAGCGCCTCATAAACCTCTGCTACGGTTAGTTCATCACGGCTCAAAAGTATGGTGTCATGAAAATTAGCAAATGATCTGGGAAGAGAACATAAAAGTAAGAGGCCTAGATCCTCATCATCATACGCAACTTCCATCAACAACAGATCAACAACGATCTCCTTGAAAATAGATATGTGATTCAACACTGAACCACCCTCCTGCATCTTAAGCGTGAACAACTTCATGTTCATATGCATCTTACTGGTTAGATCTTTGGACATACAGATCAATTCCAGTTTCAGCCAAAGTTCTGTAGCACTCTTTTCCTGCAGCACTTCTTGCAAAATATCATTAGATAGATGAAGCTGAATTAGGGACAGAGCCTTACGATCCTTGCGCTTCCCCTCATCCGTCCACGCCTCCTTCTTCTTGCCAAAGCCTTCTAGCGCCTCATCGAGATCATGAGTTTGCGCTAGAATAGCCCACATCTTGCCTTGCCACAACAAGAACCTCGTGCTGTAATCCAACAGCAGTAGATCATACTTTATCGACGCCATCGAGAAACAACCTAGCTCTGACGCCACTTGTTAGAAACCGATGTTGCAAATACGATGAACAACAAAGAAATCAAACCACAGAGGACACAAGATTTAACGTGGAAAACCCTCCCAAATCGGAAGGGAAAAACCCACGGGCGCCAGCCAGCAAAACTTCACTATCAAGAGTTGGGGTTACAATGCCGACGAGATGATGGCAGCTTACAAGAAGTCAATGATCACAAGGTAAAACCCTAAACGAGATTATGCACTGTACCACGAGGGGGGGGGGCAGCCCCCCCCTGCACCTCCTATGCTTCGCTACGGCCCAAGCCTCCGGTGATGGGCCTCCGCTTCGCTCCGTCAGAAGTTGGCCTCCATTGTACAATGAATTTGGAACATAACTCAACACTAGCAGTTTTTATGATCAATTGATACCAAACTGGTAGCCATAGAATGACATCATCCATATCTTTTACAAAAAGAGACAGTCACAGAAGTGCTTAGTTCTACTCGTTTGTTCAATGCCTGCCACACTATCTAGCAAATACAGTTCTGGTCTTTTGGCAAATATGGTGATGCTTACACAACAGCAAAAAGTCCTTGTAGCGGCGGTTGGAAAGGTACTGTAGCGGCGGACAGGCCACCCTGCCACTACACAAACGTAGCTACAAATATGCATTTGTAGCGGCGGGTGGTCTGACACCGAAACCAACCGCCGCTATAGACCACTTTGTAGTGGCGGTTGAAGATGTCAACTGCCACTACTGCACAAGTCCAATAGCGGCAGTTGACATCTTCAACCGCCACTATTTTGTTCCGACAGTAGCGGCGGTTGAAGATGTTAACCACCGCTACATGTTTTTAAAAAAAAATAAAATTGCTATATGTACACGTAAATCACAGAATTTGCACACATAATATTTCATCACAAAATATAGCCAACATCTCACCACAGAAATTTACAGCATATCATCACACAGCATATACAATATCTCAAAATGTTAATACATTACAAAATGTCTCGTAATACATAGTCATCATCTTTTTTTTGACACATTGGGCTCATATGGTGCTCTTGAACCAGCCCACTCATAAAGGGACCTATGTTTTGTTGCTAGTTCACTGTTTGAATCAAACAATATCTCTTCTAGACTAATCACCTCTGGTAAAGGAAAATGACAAAGAGAAGCTACAACTAGATACATGGAATTTATACTCAAATGAACGTGTTCTTGAGGAATCATACCCTTTCTGATCTCGTCGTCCTTCTTCATCTTTGCTTTCCATGATGCCTTTTACCTTATGGCTCTCTGTGTCACATGAATAGAGTATGTTAATATGAGATCTTAAAAATTCACTATTCGAGTAAAGTAAAATGGACATAAACAAAATCAACTTACCTCTTCATCGGACTCTTCAACGATCTGTTCCAGGTAAGCTGACGAGCTATACACGAACATACACGTGTAGTAGCCACAATGCACACTTCCTCTTACTTGCTTATAGCACTATGTAGTAGAGAACACAAGTTAGTTATACTTTATATACAATAAATATATGTATGCGATGCGTATAAGTCTTACCCAAATGTTATGACGAAAGTACATCTTCTTTTTTCGTCTTGGATGACATTTCCCTCCTGCTTTGACATATTTCTCGTAAGCACTAAACGATCGAGAAAAGAGTATTGTTAGATGATATTAACATTATCAAATCATATGCACATAGCCTAAATTGTTACCTATCTATGAGTTCTACAATGTCGCTGTACAATTTCTTGTCGTAGTCCAGACTGTCCAGCACCAAAAGGTACCTATTTGTGGGAATTATCATAAAACAGATCCAATGATCACTACAACAATATTGACAACAAGTTACTTACAATTGGATTTAACTTTAACATATAATATATGACCAAGGCAGTAGTGGTCCAACTTACTCGAACTTGTAGGGGCCAAGATGCGTTGTCTATCTTGCCACTTGAGGTAACACTTGCATAAATAATTTATAACCCGAGTCCTTGCTTCATTTGTCAGGACCGCCTTTATTCCAGCTATCTCTTTTGATGTCTTATCTGGCTAGTTATCTGGATTTACCATTGGTTTTATCATGCTTTGATTGATGCGGTTCGGGTTGTGTAGGCCACCTTCCAATCTTTTCTATCGACCCTCTTTCTTTGGAAAAAAGAGTTCATGCTACAAAAAAAAGACATAAGATATACTGAATTATGCTTGAAATACGAAGTAGATCGTACACAAAACCTACATGCACCACAAGGTGATGACGGTGATGTCCATCCTTCCTAGGCAAAACATTAAGTGGATATCCTCCCAAAATAGGCCTAAGGTTTGTTCATCGCCTCCTTCACTGAACACCTCATTTGGAATCCTACAAGTGATTGCGGTGACCCCTTCCTTCAACGCCATCATGTACCAGTCATGCAACTTCCGTATCTCCCACAGGAGGTTCTTGTACATGTTGTTTGATATAAGGGGCTTACCGAATTTGAATGTTGGGTAGTCCACATCGTCCATAAGATTGTCCAAAATTTGATCGTCCTATGACACTTTATCCCGAGGATCTTGTTCTTGCAGGATGAGCTTACCAGTGTTTGCTAGACATTTTTTCAATCCAGCCAAGTACTTATCAACATCATTTTTTGCTTTTAGGTCCTTTGGCTCTTTGTCAAAACCGGTAATCGTCTTTGGGATTACCGTAGTTTTGACGACAACTAGTGCAGGCTAGACTTGAATTATTGGAGCCTGAACTTGAACCGTCTTAGGCGTTGTTGATGGAGGCTCGAGTTGAACAGTCTCTGGGAGAGGCTCGTTGTCACTATAGATTATGGGACTGAGAGTCGTGTCGTCTTCCGCATAAGTGATAGAAGCTGCCGCAAAGATAGGAGATTGTTGTCCAGCTGTCGTGATGGGCTAGCTCGCATGAAAGGACCCGTGACCAGACAATGGGGGTGGAGAAGCTCATGTCTAGAGGACTACATCACGATGTTTCCATATGATGAAGGAGCCGAGTGCATCTTGGAGAGTTTCTATCCCCGCCTCAGGTTTTGGGCATTCAATCTTGTTGTACTCATAGCAAGATACTATTTCCAACACGGAGACACGCACGTAACCAGGAGGGATATCCTGGTTATGAAGCGTCCGTCCTGGAAATGCCATGCCGGATGTAACCTTCATCGTCTTCCCCTTGTAACTAAATGGCACATGCAACTCACAAGGAGTATCCTCTGTAAGGTCCTCTGTTTCTGGTTGCATCGAGACTGATGGTTCCGTGGAGACTGATAGTTGCGTGGATACTGATGGTTTCATGGATGAGGACATACCACAAAAGTAGACATCCATTGCTGCCTCCAAGTTGGTGGCCAAACGACCTCTTTTTGTGTCGACAGCTAGCATCAAAAGTTATCACCTCTAAGCTTCCTTGGCTTTCTCTTCCTAATCTTACTTGTGCAAGGTATTCTTCTTATACAGGTGAGAGGATGTCTTAGAGAAACATTCTTTCCATATGGCCGATGATGACACTCCTCATACCCGACCACCATGTTCCTTGGTCCTAATAGCCATGGTGAGCTGGTCCTTGTGATACTCAGCTGTAAACAGACCAGCCTCCATCTACACCATGAAGGGACCTTTCAAAGCTTGCACAACTTCACTTGTCACGGGATCCTTCACAATGATCTCTCCTTCTTCGGTTAATGTGGAGCGACCATACACCTAGTTCCTGGTACGCTCATTGGTATTTGGAAATGGATTAGGCTTTCCTTTCGTGTGGAGCTTGGCTTCTTGCTCTCTCCAAATCGGAATCTTCTTTTTGTATCCGCCTGAACCTAACCGCGGCTTGTACTTTTTCCACTTGTTTAGCTCAACCATCTTTTCACTGAGCTCCTTCGAAGCATTTCTCATCTTCTGCTCAACAAACTCATCCCATTCCTACTGACTGATATTTCCATGCTTGTCGAATGGGGTTTGATTTTTCTTGACTATTGACAGTTCAACTTGGACTTGTAATCTCAAAAGATGTGATTGAAAGTGGACATCATTGCCTTCTTGGCTCTCTCCAGATCTGCTGGCTGGAAGGATGGTTGCCGTGATGTCAGCCCACATATCATCTTTTCTGCCATCCGGTACTTGGTGCCAATTTTGCCACATGATTTTGCAATGGTACCTCACCACTTTTTCGCAACGATTCCACCATTTGGCATTGACACCAGCGGGTTCAATCGGTTCTCCATCTTTGGGGTCTAGTGGCAAAAAATATTTTTATCATTGAATTAGTTTCTTTACACCATGATAGCTAAAAGAAACAAACAAATAAAGAAAGAAAGAAAAGAAAGAAAAAGTTTATCAGCTCTCATGGATGTGCTTTACCAAAAAAGTTACAAGGTTCATTCAAAAATAAAATAAATATATCTTTGAGCAAAAATAAAGGACTATCTTTTCGCTCTAGCATAAATCTGCACCCAAGACCTTTGCAATTGTGCTAGCCCATTCCTTCGCATGAATCCATTCTCTCCCCCTCCCTAGGACATTTTTTCTAAATGATTGGAATGAGGAAGTGCAATGTCTTTTCGCTAGGACCACCACTTAGCTTAACAATACATGCATGCTAAATGTGCCACCCTACCAAGCTCCACATAGTTAAGCCAAACTTTTAGAAAGTAGGATGAGCATTTGGTAAGGGTGTACACCTTTTGAGGGATGAGAGCCATAGTGGGAGATTGCACCAAGAGGGAAGATTTTCAATCTTATGCAACATTACAAAAACTTTGGACTCATGATCAAAAAGGAGATTGCATGATAAAGTCTAAACTAGCCGTTCTAGACTTCAACCACTTATGACAAGGTTATAAGATGCCAATAAGCCCTGTTGTACATTGAGAATGTCTTAGTAACCAAGTTGTGCTGGTTTACACTTACCCATATTGTGTTGGAGTATGTGTTTGTGCACTAGATACTTGGAGGGCTCTAACATTGAAGCCACTCTTTATCCATCACCTCTAAGTTTTAATTTTTTCAGGAGGAGCAAAGGTTTAAGCTTGGGGAGGTGTTGGCAACCGATAAAACCCAATATCTGCCACCAACCGGTCGACAAATGCAAGGTAAAGACCTCAGATTAATAAATATTTATTTAAACTAATAAGATTCCATGAGTATTGGTGAAATATGTGTTTGTATGTGTAAAAGAGCCAAAATATGCAAAAACATGAATAAATACCCTGTCGGGTGATCACAACTATGAAACAGCCATTTTCACCGGTCGACGGGGTCATTTTTAGGTTGAAATCAGGAACCGGCCGATAGGGTCATATACGGCTGAAATCAGCCACCCGGCTGATTAACTGGAGTCATTTTTTCAGGTTAATCATCCGACCCCAGCCGGTTTTGCAAAAACACTTCACTGTGATAACGTATTCTCCTCCTGACCCAAAAGTGATGAAATATGGCTAAGGAAAGAGGGCCAAGAAGTGGCCTAACTGGGAGAAGTCAAGGGGTGACTCGGAGGGGGGTCGGCACCCGACCAAATCTGCCGCCCGGTTTAGGCCCTCGGCCGGCCTGGGCTGCCACCCAGCCTGGGTTGGCCACCCGGGGTTGCCAACCCATTAGGCCCATGAGGCCTACTGGCCCCAAAAGAAGAGAGTCGATGGCGACCGACTAAACAACCGCCATCGGGATTAAATTCAAGCCATCAGGAGAAGGTCTATCGGGAAACCGACATGATCCAAGGGCCGCCAGGCGGTGCATGCCGCCCGGCGTGCCCAGCCGGCTGGCAGACGTGGCCGCCCAGCATGACCCGCCGCCTGGCAGACCAACTTTGGCTTATCGACTCCACTTTTACCGACCCATATTAGTGGAACGTTAGTGAACATAATGTGAGCCGTAAAATCACTAGTAAATGGTGCAGCTCTAGAAGCAACACTTAACGCTTGTCTTGGAAATTTTAGAACGTCATTACTTAGGAAATCCATCTTAACTCGTTGTCCTCCCAACTAGCTACACTTCTCTCTATTAAAAACTTCTATTGTGGTCTTCTCTTGATGCATCCACCATATTACCCACTCATTATTTTCATCCTCGCCGTGGTTTAGTTGGTGATTTCCTTATAGACATAAGATTGTTAACTCTTGATACTCTTACGCTTTGCTTCCCTTAGGAGAAATATGATACCGTGGAATACTGCCTGGTGAAATGCTACAATGGTGTTCCATGCACTTGCGGAATTAATTGATTTTATCTTAAGAGCGCAGCAAATGCCAACAAACTCCATGAAGAAATCACGCTCAGTTTCCTGCCCTGAACACAGGACGCAACATCGCCGAACCCTCCCTTCCGCCGTCTCTCGCCATCGACCATTTCCCGGTGAGCTTCGGCCCACGTGAAGGCCACGTGCACGCACCGTCCCGGTATCCCTATGGCGAGCCCCTGACGCGCGTAGTCATTGGCGGCAAGCATTCCGCTAGCCCCTGCCTCGGCTCCGGCAGTGCCAGTTGGCAAGCCGACTGGCACTTGACATGGCAACCGACGTGGCCTACGTGGTGCCTATGTGTCGCGTGCATGGCACCCATGTGTTAATGGATAAACCAGAATTTACCAGGAATACCAGGAAAATGACCAGAAATTGTTGATAACTTTGAAAAAACATAATAAATAGAATACAAATCCAATGGAGTTAAAACCATATATGTTAGTTTCATTTAATCTACACTATTTAAGAAAAATGATAAAATGAGGCCTCTATACATACATTTGTAATAATTAATTATCTTGCCAAAACTCTAAATAAATCACTAGAAATTCTAGGAATGTAATTTAAATCTGATTTTTGGCATTCACTATTATTTCAAGATAATACATCACCCTGAATCCTGGTGAGGCGAAATTTACATTATTTTATGCCCTAGGATTTATTTATTATTTTTTCTTATAAAAATGCTAGTAAATAAAATGATAAAAATCCAGGAGTTGCCACATGGTGAAAATGATGTTTACACATGCCCCTGTACATGATAAATCACCCATGTACAGAAAAATATTTTTATTATATTAAATGTATTATTTGCTCTTATGACTACATAAAACTTAGTAAAATGACTTTTCCGCATGAAATGATGAGATCAGAACTGGCTCCTTTGAAGCATATGACTTCGAGAACATGGTAATAACAATATTGACACCTTAACACCACTGCATTTTGCATTTACCACATTATTGCATGTGTGATATTATTTTGGTACCATTGACACCTTGTTCATATTTAGGTACCGAAAACCAGGAGCTAGAACCGGATTTTCAGCAGGATCATCATACTGAGGAGCAAGAGATTGTAGTTGATAACACTTATGTTGACCAAGGCAACCCCGGTTTGCATATGCCACTTGCATTAGGTTGTTAGGAATTGGTTGGAAACCCACTTGCATATCACCAAATGACCTATGTTAATGTTATAGGAGTCATAGTAGACTTCAGTACTAAATTGCTATGCTTAGTAATAAAATATTTTCAGTAGTCCTATTACTGTTACTAAGAGAATGACTTGATCAATAAAGATGAATTTAAAGGAATAAGTTTACTTTTGATGTTATGACCGGGCAGGGATGATGCATGTGTAGATTTGTAGCAACACATGGGTGTTGACTACGGTAGCCCTGCCTTGTCGAACCTAGGACCCGTCTGTCGTTGGCCCCTTGATCAAGAATTTGAAGAGTACTGAATACATGCTAGTTTATGGGCACTAATAAACCAATGTATCACTAAAATTATTTGCAATAGGAATGGTTAAGGTTCATTGGTCATTGACCCTTCTACTGCTGGAGTTGGCGGTTCATAACATGAAGTACTATTGGTAGAAAGGCATGCCCACTCGGTGTCACCACACCCGGTCTAAGGTGTAAGTTCTTTTATTGTGAAAGGTTGTCGTATATGACCTTAACTAGTGCCTATATATCGTGTACTTCGGGTTTTCCCAGCTGGTGTAAATCAATTGCAATTGCTATCGCTCGCAGAAATGAGTACGCTTGTTCATTGAGTCAGCATGTAGCTCGCATGAATTTAAGAATTGGATTATGGCTTATGTTGTTTATGATGATTGTTATTACTATTGTTCTTATATTGTATTTATTTCATGTCCTGCTTTACTATTCCTATACTACCCACTAAAATTATACTTCTGCTTTACCCATTTAACTTGATAAATTAAATTTGATAGAACTAATAGTTTGCTTAGTGCAAGTTCTTTTAAACAAGCCATCCTAATAGAGCCAATGCATGTCTAGATCTTTTGACGGGTAAGCCTTGCTGAGTAATTCGTACTCAAGCTTTGTGCCATGGTTGTTTTCAGGTAATCTAGAGATAGAACTACCTGTTGGTGTGCTACCATGGGACATGCAAGTCCCTGAAGGCTAGACTGCCCACTGGGAGTCTGAGTAGTCGTCGTGGTAATGTTGCGTGCTGCTAGGGTGATGATTCTTGGGCACGAGTCATTACCACCGATGTATCATCGAGAGCTCGTTGTAGTATTCGTATTTGCTTTTGCTATTTTTGAACTTTTGTGAACTTGTAATATTCCGCTGCACTTTAACTACCCAATGATGTAATAATTTGATTAAATTTGAATCACTATTGTATTATCAAGTGTTTGTGTTATCAGCACCGTTGGGACCTCGATCCTCCGGGAACGGGCATCACAGCTGGTGTCAGAGCCGTAGTCCATGATAATACAATAAATAAATCATATTTTTAGAACTATGATGTATGCACGTGAGATATGTTAGTATTGCCCATGTTAGGATATTAGGAGTGGTGACAAAGCTAACTTGGGTTATGATTGTTTAAATATTGCATCTACGGCTTCTTTAAACAAAGATACGTGCGTGCTTAAGCGACATGCATGATATCGGTCTCTATGCTCGTAGACGGATACGAGACACTGCTGGCTCGTGACTTATCACGAGGTGATCCTTTTCCATGGATCGTTACTGGTAGAAATGTGTTTATTTTTGTAGTTTCTTTTGAATTTGATGTATTGTTTCTGAAATGGACTTACTGCAGGTATACTAATGCCGTTAGTACAAATTTATATTGATTTATGTGTTGAGTGCGAGTCATCACCAAATATTCATGCCGCTAAGTGCCACAAAAATAATATGTTGTGTTGTGAGGAACAATAGGTTGATAAAAAGGAAACATTTTGCATCATGCATCCTTGTATAACTCAACTAAACTTTTGCCCTCATCTTGTTCACTCACCTCTGGATAAAAGTCCAACTATGTTTAGTACATAAATTTCGAATTGCAAACCCAATTGTTAAGCTCACCACAATCTGTCCTGATTTAACCGTCAACTTCAAATATTCGTAGTAAATAATTTACTCAACCAAAATGAGGCATATAAATACTTGTTAGAAAGATCCTAATGTCCTCTGTCACCTAAGGTTTAAATCCATTTTCAACCATAAAAGAAACATCCCTAAAAAAAGAAACAAACACAAACTGTCAGACACTGTTTTCAGTAGCAACCCTGAACTTAAAAAATTCATAACTGGAGTTTTACTTTCAATTTTTAGGTGTATAAGCCCAATCTAGAAAGCCTTAGAAGTATATTTTCATTTAAAATAGGTCCCAGAATCTGGAAAGCCTTAGAAGTTTTCCTCTGACCAGTAGAGCTAAAATAGTAAGCCCCTGCCATCCAGAAATAGAATCTGTCAACCTGAACTTGTAAAAATCATAAGTCCTATTTTACTTAGAATTGTTTGGAGTATAAATACAATATGGAAGGCTGTGAAAGTATTCTGTAATTTGGTGCCAAGCACCAGTTCTGGAGTTTTAGCTTTCTGGTCGAAATACTCATTTTACTGACTGCTGTACAGTCAAGACAGAATCTGTCCCAAAAAACCCATTCTTGTTTTGTTGCCCCTTGAGGTTCGAAAAATATGAACCAAACTTTGTCTATGTATTTCATAGAACTTTATATGAAATGAATTTTTACTATAAGGGAGAATTGACTCATTCAAATTTCATTCCTTGTAGATGGCTGAAAACGATAACCCACCACCGCCTGGTTGGAAGATTACCGATGGACTGGAGATCTCTGGAATTACCCAGCTGTTTTGGAGTGTTCTCTAGGGTTTTGGACATGATGTCCCTCCTACCTATGTTGGCAAGACACCTCTGGAGAATGGAACCACTTCATGTGTGGTCCACATTGCCGTCCCTACCAACTATTATGTCACGCCAGAATGGGAGTCTTGGACTATCAGTGTCTCTGGAGTGGATTTACTCCTCACTTGGAGTGTTGCTGCCTTCAAGACCCTCACTCGATTCTGTGAGATTCACAAGCATGAAGTTGCTAGATCACCTGTCGCTCTAGTGCTTATCAGTGACTTGGAGGATTTTGAGTGGAGCCGACATGTGGATTTCATCTTTGACCAGAACCACCCACTCTATCATCCAGTGGTACATGTCACAGAATATTATGGCCTCTCAGTATTTGCCATATGCAAGGATTTGTATCGTCAGCTGGATATGTTTCGGGCCACACTTTGGCTTTCGGAAGCAGAAAAGCAAGCCAAGGTTCTAGAAATTTCAGAACTGAACCAACAAATTGAAGCGAAGAACGTAGAGATGGATGAAACTGTAGAGCGTGACCAAGCCCTGCAGGATGCAGGAGATTTTGAGCATGATATGATCATGGCTCAAGATGAATTGGTAGCTTTCAAGGAAGCTCATCTTCCATGCATTGATGGTTGGGACTAAATTAATTTAGAGTATGGAGAACAAGTGGATGAAGAAATGCCACCAGGATGATACTAAGAATGCATCGTCTACCCGTGTTACAACTGTGGTCGTGTTGGACATTTTGCTAAGGAATGCACAGCACCCAAGCGCAACAACAACAATGGTAATCACCATCAACGTCAAAACCAGGATGATACCAAGAAGGCATCGTCTTGTGGTGCTCAAGTCAAATACACCAGTACTAAAGATATTCTTCACAGTGAACCTATGCTGACCGGTATGCTCTCACTTTATTGTCAACCCATTCTTACACTTTTTGATTCCGGTGCTACACATAATTTCATTAGCAAACCTTGTGTGCAAAAACATAATCTCCACACCACCACCATAAACAAATGTTACACCGTCCGCTCTCCTGCTGGACAAATTCTTGCTAACGAAGTATTATGTAAAGGTCCACTGGAAATAAATCAAAAGGTTTACCCTACCGATTTCATCATGCTCAAGAATCAAGAGATCGATCTCATGTTGGGCATGTCTTGGATGAAGACCCGTAAAGCCATGTTAGATATTGACTCTCGTATCATCTATTTGAACTCTCCCTTGCATGGCCGAGACGCACTTTCAATAAATACCGACTCACTGAGCAATCTGGTTGTCCATAATTTGGAAGAGAAATCATTAGAAAATATCATGTCGTCTGTGAGTATCCGGACGTATTTCCTGAGGATATATCTGGCCTCCCGTCTAACCGTGAAGTGCAATTTAAGATTGAGCTACAGCTAGGAACTTCTCCAATATCCCGTCAACCATATAAAATGGCCCCGAATGAGCTTTCTGAATTGATAAAGCAATTGAATGAACTACTGGAAAAAGGATTCATTCACCCAAGCACTTCATCTTGGGGCTATCCTGCTATTTTTGTGAAGAAGAAGGACAAGTCTCTGCGCCTAGTTGTTGATTACCGACCCCTGAATGAGGTTACGATAAAAAATAAATACCGGCTGCCTCGAATTGATATTCTTTTTGATCAATTGGTTGGTGCCAAGGTCTTTTCAAAAATTGACCTTTGCTCGGGTTATCACCAAATAAAGATTAGAGCAGAAGATATTCTGAAGACCGCTTTCTCCACAAGATATGGACTATTCAAGTACCTAGTGATGTCATTTGGATAAACCAACACTCCTGCCCATTTCATGTATCTCATGAATTCAGTATTCATGTCAGAGCTGGACAAGTTCGTGATAGTGTTTATTGATGACTTCCTCATTTATTCTAAGTCTAAGGAAGAACATGCCGAGCATCTTTGTATTGTTCTTCAACATCTACAAGAACACAAGTTGTTTGCAAAATTCAGCAAGTGTGAATTTTGGTTGGACCGTGTGTTGTTCCTTGGTCACATCATGTCAGCCGAAGGTATCTTGATAGACCCCAGCAAGGTGCAAGATGTGTTGGATTCGAAGCCACCTAAAATGGATCATCAAGTTCGCAATTTCCTCAGACTAGCTCGATACTACCGTAGGTTCATTCCTAATTTTTCCCAGCTATCCAAGCCTATCACAAGATTATTGAAGAATGATGTGACGTTTGAATGGGACGACAAGTGTGAAAAGGCATTCTAGAAATTGAAGGAACTATTAACCACTGCAATAGTATTGGCTCAACCCGACATCACTAAATCATTCGACGTGTATTGTGATGCATTTGGGACAGGACTTGGATGTGTGCTTATGCAATGTGGTCGTGCCATTGCCTACACATCACGGCAACTGCAAAAGCATGAAGAGCATTATCCAACTCATGATTTAGAGCTAGCTGCAGTTGTACTTGCACTAAAAATTTGGAAGCATTATTTGCTCAGAAATTTAGTGCATATCTACATGGACCATAAGAGCTTAAAATATATTTTTACTCAAGCTGATTTGAACATGAGACAATGTCAGTGGCTGAAACTAATCAAGGATTATAACCTGGAGATTCATTATCATTTGGTCAAGGCCAATGTAGTCATCGACGCACTCAGTAGAAAATTCATTACAATAATCTAGTGCTGAAATTTCAGGACAGCGGCACTGAAAATAATATTTCAGAACTGAGCCTTCACGTTAAGCTCGTCCCAATGATCAACAACCTTAGTATACACTCCACCATTCGTGAAGAAATTATTGCTGCATAGAAAAATGACAAGGGTATGGAATATATCTGCCAAAACATCAAAGACGGTAAAGCCTAATGTTTTACACAAGACTCGGATGGTACCTTGTGGTTCAACAACTGTTTAGTAGTACCAAAGAACTTTGAACTTCGTCAAAAAATTACGGACGAAGCACAGAAGTCAAAATATTCCATTCACCCGGGTAGTAATAAAATGCATCAAGATCTAATAAAGAATTTTTGGTGGGCAAGAATGAATTGAGAAGTTGCCCGGTACGTCGCAGAGTGCGATACTTGCCAGAGGATTAAAGCGGATCATTTGAAATCGGCCGGATTACTTCAACCATTGAGTATTCCTGCCTGGAAGTGGGAAGACATCAGTATGGATTCTATTGTTGGCTTACCTCTCACCTCGCGCAAGCATGACTCAATTTGGATCATTAAGGATAGACTCACAAAGTCTGCTCAATTCTTACCGATCAACAACACATATAAGATAAAGCAATATGCAGAGCTGTATATATATCAAGAATTTTGTGTCTTCACAGAGTACCCAAGACTATCATTTCGGATAGAGGCTCGCAATTCCTTGCTCATTTCTAGGAACAACTGTAGGCATCTCTGGGTACACACTTAATTCGTAGTTCTGCTTATCATCCCACTACCGATGGACAAACAGAGCGTGTCAACCAAATATTGGAAGATATGCTCAGAGCATGTGTTTTAGCACATAGCGGTAATTGGGATGAATACCTGCCTTATGCGGAATTTTCCTACAACAACAGTTACCAAGAAAGTGTGAAAATGTAACCGTTTGAGGCACTCTACGGACGAAGTTGCAGAACACCGTTGAACTGGTCCGAATCCAGAGATAGAGTGACGTTTGGTCCTGATCTTGTAAAGGACATCGAGGAAAAAGTTCGTGCCATTCAAGCAAATCTTCAGGCTGCTAAATGTCGTCAAGAGAAATACGCAAACCAACATCGCAGGCCACTCTATTTCGATAACAATGATTTTGTCTACCTCCGAGTGCCACCTATGAATGGAATTCAGCGTTTTGGAGTCAAAGGAAAATTAGCGCCTCGTTATATCGGTCCATTCAAAATTTTGGAGAGATGTGGCACCGTAGCATACAAGCTGGAGTTACTGCTAAATTATTTGGAGTCCATAATATTTTTCATGTCTCACAACTGAAGCAGTGTCTCAAACCACTGATTGATGTTGTCCTAGAAAATTTTGAGCAGCTTCAACTGGATCTCACCTACTCCGAACAACCCATAAAAATCCTCAACGTGAAGGAACGTGTAACTCGTAAAAGAACACTCTAGTTCTATAAGGTTCAATGGAGTAATCATTCAGAGGATGAATCGACTTGGGAATCTAACGAATTTCTGAGTACTCGTTACCCAGAATTCTAGTCATCATTCTTAGGTATATTTTAGTTACTGTACTTCCCTCTAGCGTGCTTTGTTCTAAATCTTGGGACGAGATTGTTTAAAGGGAGAGGGTTGTGACACCCCATGGTTAACCTTTAATTAATTAATGCTAAACCCTAATTAGCAAATATGCTAAGCCAAGGTGTAATTAAGCATTACATGAAATAACAAAAACATAATCAATTTAAGTTTAGGGCAAACAAAACCCTGTGAGCTTGGTTATGAAGAAACTTAAACATTTTCTATACAACCTATGCCAAATAACTTCACTAACATGTTAGTAATGTCAAAATATAATTTTAGGCCGAGGTTGGGAATTTTATCTTATTTGGAAATACCACAAATAATTAATTAAAGTCTAGAAACCCTTTTCAATTAAACTTTTACTCTAAATTAATTTTATTTCTGCTGACCAAGTGGACCCCACCAGAGCCTCACAAATATCTTATGGGCCCATGTGCAAATCCTCAAATTTATAGGATCAAAGGAAGTGTTTTTATATGATTAAATCAGTAGCAGGGACTTGTTTGTAGACCATTTAAATTTCCAGAGGTCCTTTTTGGAAAAATTCCTTGTCTTCTTCCTCCTCCCTAGAGGTCCTTTTTGGAAAAAATTCTTGTCTTCTTCCTTCTCCTGCTCTGGGTCAAACCGATCACGCACGCGCTGCCGCCATTTTCGCCGCTGCCGCCTGCGCGTGCCCACCGAAGCTGTCGATTCACCGCTTCCCTGCTTCCAGCCTCTGCCACGCCTGCACTAACACCCTTCTTCCCTCCACACCGCCTTGTCCTGGCCAAAACAATGGCTTGCTGCCGCCTCGCACCAAGACCGCCTCGGCCTCCCATTGGATGAGCAAAATTGACGCGCGCACCCGCCCCAGTCTCAACCACCATGGTCCCAGGCTCACCCGGCCATTTAAAGACCTTTCCCGGCCGCTTTCTTACCCTGCCCTCTGCCATTACCGTCGTAAAGCTCAAGCTCATCGCATCGTTGCTCTATCGTACCTTGGGCCCGGTCCAAACTACTGAACCATTCATGTAATTGTTGGAGATATGCCCAAGAGACAATATGGATTTGATCCGTATGTGAGAGCCATACGGATATTGATCCATGAGGGATTAGTCCACTAATGGGCCAACTTGTCGAGGCCCATTAGAAGGGTCTATATAAGTGGAGGCGGGGCAAGGGGTGCACGCGACCACCAGTCTAGAACCCTAGCCGCCGCGCTCTTCTCTCTCGCCCACTAACCCTAGCCGTGTTGCCGGTGCTAGCACGCCGCGCACAGTGCTCCAACCCCATATGTGTGGATACTGTGAGGAGGCGCTGCTGTTGCTGCGGTGTCGGACGGCTGGACTAGGAGGAGACGATTGTGATCAACTACTTCCTCTACATCGACGCGCGACTACATTGGATGAGCTGCTCCAACCTTCGCTTCTGCTCCGCCTGCGCGTCTACAGGTAACATTCCATGATCCCCTCTTACAAGGTTTTCTGGTTGAACGGTAGAAATTTTATATGCTGTCGTAGCCTACTCGTTCCCCTTCAGCAGCATGAGAGCCGATCTTGTGTAGTTTGTGATCTGGATCTTGTGCATATAGTTGATATGCTGATGTATTAGATGAGATCTATTACATGCTTTTGTGTACGGGTTGATTAGATCAATGATGATAGGGAGGTTCACAAGGTAATGGGTGGATAGCGATACATGCATGATTGATTTATTTGTGTTCTTTCTCCATGCGCACGCGACTTGTCCCTACCGGCTGGAATCACCATCGGGACTAACTGCGTGCGCTAGTAGAAGAGCCAATAGTATCATGATCATGTACTGCAGTCTACTCATGAAAACCTAATGGAAACTGAGGCATTATGAATGACTCGAAATCAGGCAAATATAATTTTCCCGATAGGATTTCCATTGCAATTTCATAGATACGATCTATGAAATCCTGTGAGGTTTTTGGCCACACGTTAGCATTCGCTTCTCACCTAACTTGTTTTTGCAGAGAATGTTGTGAATGGTATGGCCCAAAAGATGCATGTGATGTATGTATGTGATTTGCATGACCTGCATGTCATGATTAATTACAGTTGGGTTGAGGCTGTCATATTATTGTATAACGGCCTACGTGTCGACCTATGATGTTTGATATTCTCATGTAATTTATTACTAGCTATTTGTTGTAGTAGCTAAGTGTTAGTTCATGGAGGCCTCAAGCATGATGGTTGAAGGGACGGGAGACATGGCGATGACAATGGAGATGGAGATCACCAATTGAAAGGGGTCATGCTATTTCACAGTTAATATGATTGCATGTGATGATGTTCCTGTCATCCTATTCATTCATGTGTTATTTATATTGGATATGATTAACATGCTAGAATAGGTTCCCTCAAGAAAAATTAAATTATATGCCCTTCCAATAGCTGCACCTATTAAAATTATGATTGTTGCATGGTAGGTCTGCCAAAGTAGAATACCTCAACTATCTTAATTATTAGGGTAAATGTCAGACATTTACATGCATAGTATTGGTTTAATTAACAAAGCTATCAAAATGGTTTTAGGCTTTGGGGCATGGTGTTGGCGCCAGGGCATGTGATGCCACCCAACAAACAAGAGTCACATTGGGATGTGACTAGCAAAGTGTTGCTTACCTATGTCACTAGATTTCTAGCGGTGATGCCAAAGCTCACTAGGATCTAAGTTGAATATGGATCTTGAACCACTATATGTCGTTTTGAGGGAAAACGGTTCCAAGCATATAGTGGAATAATAAACTTTTGTTAAAATGTTTAATAAGAGTTTTACATTTACATAGTACTTATATTCGCATATTTTCTATTGTAGATCATGGCACCAACCGCTAGTAACACTTTCAATTTGCGTTGGATTCTTGAAAAAGAAAAGCATAGTGGAATAAACTTTATTGATTGGTATCGCAACTTGAGAATTGTTCTCAAGCAAGAGAAAAAGGAATATATTCTAGAGCTTCCCTATCCTGATGATCTGCCAGATAATGCTACTGCCGCTGAGAAAAGGGAGTATGAGAAGCATACCAATGATGCCATTGATGTTAGTTGTCTCATGCTTGCCACTATGTCCTCTGAGCTTCAGAAGCAATATGAGAACGTGAATGCCCACAATATGATTGAGGGACTCCGTGGCATGTTTGAGAACCAAGCAAGGTCTGAGAGGTACAACATCTCAAAGTCCTTGTTTGCGTGCAGGCTAGCTGAAAATGGTTCTGTCAGTCCTCATGTGATCAAGATGATTGGTTACATTGAGAATCTGGAGAAACTTGGTGCTGCTCAACACCCTGATTTGGCCATAGATGTGATTCTCCAGTCGCTTCCCACGAGCTATGAGCCTTTCATTTTGAACTTTCAAATGAATAGCATGGAGAAGACATTGGCTGAGTTGCATGGGATGCTTAAGACAGCTGAGGCAAGCATAAAAAAATCTGGTCCAAGTCAAGTTAACTTGGTTCAAAAGGATAGCAAGAAGCAAAAGCGCAAGGCTAAGGCTAAGGCTACAGATGAGATCTCTAGCACTAAGCCTAAACCTGTAGCAACTCTTAATCCTAAACCGGTGGCTGGTGATCCTTGTTTTCACTATAAGAAAACCGGTCATTAGAAGAGGAATTGCAAGCTTTATCTGGAAGAGCTGAAGAAGAAGCGTGGAGACACTTCTAATTCAGGTATCAATATTATTGAAATTAATAATGTTGTCACACGTCCTTATGATTCATGGGTATTTGATACCAGATCAATGATTCATACTTGCAAATCATTGCAGGGGCTTAAAGAAGCAAGGAAGTGTGCAAAGGGCGAGGTGGATGCTCGCGTCGGCAATGGTGCAAAGGTTGCTGCGTTGGCCGTCGGAACTTATCCACTTTCATTACCATTAGGATTAGTTTTGGAGTTAAATAATTGTTATTACATTCCTGCCTTAGGCAAAAACATTATTTCTTCAAAGTGTTTGGAGGAACATGATGGTTATGAGGTCATAATAAGGAACAAGTGTTGTTCCATTTATTTGAATGATATTCTCTATGGTAATTGCCCATTGGTGAATGGATTGTATTACTTAGATCTTGAGAATAAGCCTATTTATAACATTGATGCGAAAAGGCTCAAGCCTAATGATTTGAATCCCACATATACTTGGCATTGTCGTTTAGGTCATATAAATGAGAAGCGCATAAAGAAGCTCCATACAGATGGTCTTCTAAGTTCTTTTGATTTTGAATCAATTGATACATGTGAGTCTTGTTTACTTGGCAAAATGACTAAGTCGCCTTTCACAGGAAATAGTGAGAGGGCGAGTGAACTATTGGGACTTGTACATACGGATGTATGTGGACCAATGAGTTGCACGGCCAGAGGTGGTTTTCAGTACTTCATAACTTTTATCGACGACTTTAGTAGATATGGTTACATCTACTTAATGAGGCATAAGTATGAATCCTTTGAAAAGTTTAAAGAATTTCAAAATGAAGTACCAAATCAATTGGGCAAGACTATTAAACTCCTACGATCTGATCATGGTGGTGAATATTTGAGCCATGAATTTGGTGAATATCTAAAGCAATGTGGAATTGTTCCACAATGGACTCCGCCAAGAACACCCCAATGGAATGGAGTATCCGAACGGAGGAACCGAACCTTGTTAGACATGGTTAGGTCTATGATGAGCCAAAGTGATCTTCCATTGTCCATCTGGGGATGCACTCTAGAAAATGCCGCTTTCACACTTAATAGGGTTCCATCTAAATCCATGGAACGGACGCCATATGAGATATGGACTGGGAAGCGTCCCGAGTTGTCTTTTCTTAAGATTTGGGGATGTGAGGCTGCTGGCGGTTCTTAATCCTAACAGGGAAGATCTGCAAGCATACAGATGCCAACGTAGCCTTCACCCGCGAGTATTCCAGAGTATCGATTTCCACAGGGAACGAGTAAAGTGTCACTCCTAATCTATCAAGTCCTAGTGATGAGGGTGCAGAACAAGGTGTACTCTATAGGGAGAAGAAGTCCCCGGGCCAGGCAATCTAATGCAGTGAACCTTCTCTAAGTAACTTAGTGAGAATTCTATTTCCAAATATCTGCTTTGGGGCACGATAATGATCCCCAGGCAAGGGTCGATAACTAACCACATGTACTAGTGGGCACGTTAACGCTAGACAACCCTGCTTGAGACTTCCCGAACGTGATGGAATTCAATATTAGACGGACAGGGCTGTCACCACCTACCGCCTACCACACAGCCCGTGGGGACGAATGCAATCCCAGGAAAGCTAAGTCTAAACACCACATCTAAACATAGACTTTCATACCAGTTCTAGAATTGCTAAACATAACAAGATAATGCTGCAAAGAAATAAAAAGATATGCACGAGGATCCAGCAGAATAAAAGGATAGAAATACTCACTTTATTACTTGGACATGAATTCTACAACATGTGGCCCTGCCCTGAAGATGAGGGAGATTACTCACGCAGGAGCTTCAATCCCCGAGGCACAAGTTGAAGGAGTTAGCATCCTGAACTCCTCCTCCTACACCTCTACTCTTCTACTTGGGTAAAACTTAGGACTAATGCTTATTTCTTCTCAATTCCTCTCACTTTTGCCGAATTCCCCCTCTATTTATAGGTGGTGAAGACTTGGCGGGTACTTGTAGGTGAGGGAGAGTCGGTGGGCAAAAGTTCCCCCGCCGGGCGGCCGGGCGGCAACCCAGTCCGAGCGGCCACATGATTCAGTCGGTTTCCGACCGCCTTCCTTCAGACGGCACAGATTTGGTCTGGATGTCAGTTGTTGGGTCAGTTTTCAACCGCCTTATCCACTTGGCGTTGGTTGACATGATGGGCCAAGTGGGCTGGACACCCCGGGAGGAAAAGTCCCAGGCCGGGCGGCCTGGCAGGCCGGGCGACGGCCCATTTTTGGTGCTGTCCACCTCTGGGTCATGTCTTCACTTGTCCAAGTTGTGCCACGTGGATGCCTCCTTTACTTCTCCACTTTTTACCCTCCTTAGTCCGGGGATGGAAAACGGCCTCATAGTGGAGTGTTTTGTCGGGTCGGCTAGGTCGGATGGTTCAGCCTGATGAGACTCTGTTTTAACCAGCCTGGTGGCTGATTTCAGCCTGATATGACCCTTTCGGCTGAGTTCTGATTTCAGCCGTCATGATCCTGCCCAGGCCCTTATTTCAGCCTCATACGACCCTGTCGGCCGGCTGTTTTACGGCAGGATTGGCTGACGGGGTGTTTCTTCATGTTTTTACCTAATTTTGGCCCTTTTGAACCTCCAAACACATATATCATCAAAACTCGTGGAACTTTATTAGTTTAAACAAATATTCATGAAACTTTGGTCTTTACCTTGCATTTCCCGACCGGTTGGCGGCTGATATTGGGTTTTAAGATCCACCAACACCTCCCCAAGCTTATACCTTTGCTCGTCCTGAGCAAATTAAAACTTGGAAGTGATGGATTAGGAATTGCTTCAATATTAGAGCCCTGCAAGGATCAAGTGCACAAACACATACTCCTACAACATAGGGGTAATAGTAAACCAGCACAAGTTGATCACTAAGTCTTTGTCGTTGTAGGGCTCTTAAGCATTTTATGACCTTGTCATGAGCGGTTGGAACTCAGAACAACTAGTTTAGATTTTGTCACTTAACCTCCTACATGATCATGAGTCCAAAGTTTTTGTAATGCTACATAAGATTGAAAATTTTCCCTCCTGGTGCAATCCTTCACTATGACTCTCATCTCTCAAAAAGTGTATTTCCTCACCAAGTGCTCATCATACTCTATGAAAGTTAAGAGATCGTCCTAGCGAAAAGACTTTGCACTTTCTCATTCCAACCATTTGGAAATAATGTCCAGGGGAGAGGGAGAGAATGGACTCACACGAAGGAGTGGGCTAGCACAATAGCAAAGATCTTTCTTTCTTTCGTTCTTCTTTTCTTTCAAAAGACTAGATTTTTGTGCTAGAGTGAAATGGTGGTCCTTTATTTTGCTCAAAGCATTTAATGAACCTTGAACCTTGACATTTGTACATCTACGAGAGCTGATAATTTTTCTCATTTTTCTCTTTGTTTCTTTCTTTCTTCTTTTCTTTCTTTCTTTTTCAGCTCTCATAGTGTAGGTAAGCTAGTTCCATGGTTCAAATATTTTTTCAAACTTTTTCTGAGCATTTATTTTGGGAAGACCAAAATCTTTCTTGTAGGATCAAGGTTTTTGCAAAGGAGAGATTTTTGGCTAACATGCTTGGTGAAGTGGATGCTTGAATCCAATGTGGAAACCGTATATCCAAGCATGATTATTTGAGAACTCAAAGATAACACGAAGGAAAATGATTCGCTTTGAAAGTGCAAGTCCCTCAAAAGGATCAAATCCTAACCAAACTCAATGCATACATCGATGGCATAAAAGTGGGTTCACAATTAATATCTGGCCTTGGTAGGAATTTTTCTATCATAGGAAAGATATACACCAAGTAGGGGGGGGGGGGTTTATTACAGCATGGTTTTGAAAGAAATCATTGGACTCTAATTATGAGGAGATCATCAACTCATCCAAAACATGCTATATCATGAATTCCAACAACTAGACTTGGTGTTTATTAGCCATTTTGCACCCACTAAAACATAGAGAGACTAGCTTTGTCATCATGCTGGTCTACCATTACCCACCAAAATGAAGAGTAGAGGTTGTATACCTGAGACTCACAGGGAGCTAACAGAGCAACTATTCATCATTTCCACAGGCAAGGTAGAGACTAAGTTCTCAAATTTTATTTGAAAAGGGAAATATTTTTATTCTTTTTGGTTATGCAAATTTTTATGATTTCTTCAAAAACTAAAAAAAAAGTCTTTTTGGATTTTCTTAAAACAACTCAACTAGAGAAAGGGGGAGAGAGGATAGAACAAGCGGCGCACCTTGGTTTGGGTACCTCTCCAAGCTTAGGTCCTTGCAAGACTTAAGCTTAGATGACTTTCACTGCGACGGTAGATACTCGATGTTGAAGTGGCCGAACAGTTGGTCCATCATGGAGAGGTTCGTCTGAAGCTGTTCTGACGTTTGTTGCTGCCATTCTTGTCCATCCCTTATGGCTGCTTGTGTTTCTTGAGTCCGTTCGTTGGTTTCAAAAGCATTGGCAGCCAAGTATTACATGTCTTCTTCCAACCCCGAAAAGTTGTATGATGTGAATCGGGCAAAATGTGAAGTGCCTATGCCTCCATGAGGTTGGTGGAAGCTCTCCGTCCCATAAGGATTGTACGGTTCATACTCTTCATGGGATGAACTAGTGTAGTGTGATGAGCTAGTAAATCTCAGGACTTCTAGTTGCTCCCAATGATATTGTGAGCTTCCCGAAGCACCGGTTCGAGGTGGTCTTGTCCCTGGCCTATCCCCTGAAACACTGTGGCATGCACGCATCCGGCAGTGTTGAGTGCGTACTCAAAGTCAGCGAGGACGCCGATTCGCTCGAGGAAGTTGTGCTCGAACTTGCGCACGGATGTGAACTCCCGATCCCGAATGGCGGTGAGTTTGCTTCGCTCATCATAGTCATTGAACACCATATTCTCTTCACTCTCCATGAACTTGTCAAACTCTTCATCTTGCATGCTTTGCACCATTGGGGCTTCGGATATGGACATTGAGTCTCAGAGGTAGCTCGGGCCATACCCATGTGAAGCTCCCGTGTGCTCGGCTTCTGAGCGCTCACTTGGCGTGCGCCTCCCACGGCTCGAGCCGCTGCTGCTTGGTGTAGAGGCCACTCCAAATATTTTCCATTCTTGCAAAAGGGGTTACTTGGACACAATATCCGAAGGACAAAACGATGACAATGGTTAGCGGTTAGTCGCTCGGTTAGTAGTCCAAGTGTTAGTCGTTCAAACGTGCAAGGGTGACAACAAATTCTCTCTAGTTGGTTTTATTGCAGCACACATTTATTGCTAAGTGCAAAGTGCACTTACTGGAGAGAGCTAGTGAAGTGAGAAGAGGAATGCAAAGGGAGAGAGTTTGTGAGGGAGAGAAAATGTTTTCAGCTGAGGGTGGAGAAGCAAAGGAGAGTGAGCCATCTATTTATAGGCTCAAGAGGAGCCTTGGGGGGGGGGGGGGGTGGCCAGGCCGGGCGGCGACCCATGCCGGTCGGCAAGCCAGGCCGGGCGGCATCCCATGCCGGCCGGCAAGCCAGGCCGGGCAGCGCCCTATGCTGGCCGGCACTCCTTTTTCCTCCATTTGCTCTATTATTTCTCTAGTGGTGATGGGAGATGGCTAGGCCCAAGTGCCATGTGATCCCCTTACTCAATTTGTCCAGAAATTTGCTAAGAGTGTAGGGAGGAAGGATAGAGTGATGGGATGGCCAAAGTTGTATGTTTACAATGAGTGTGCTGCCACTCATGAGGCCTAGGTGAGTAGGGTGGTAGGTGAGTGTGAGTGGTGAAAGAGTGAGGTGAATGGGTGGCTCTCATTCATTCACTTTCATTCATAGTGGGGCTTTTGATGAGCATTTTTCTTCAAGGTAAGGCTGGCCACACCTTCACTACTCATGGTTGTCATCTCTCCATTAAAAGTGCCAAGAATCCAAAAAAAAAGTTGTGCCGGGCGGCAGAAATGATCCAGCCGGGTGGTCGTTTTCATGAAAAATGACCCCCAGGGTGGTAAAACTAGACTGGGTTATTTCAGGTTATATGACTCAAGATTAGCTAGCCGGGTGATCATATTTTGCCAAATATGACGTCCCGGGTGCTAAAATTTGATAAAATCTGACCTCCCAAAAAATTACCCAGTCGGTTGGTCATTTTCATGGAATATGACCTCCCGGTTTGCTGAAATCCGACTAGCCGGGCTGGATGATCAGACCATCACCCGAAGGGTCATTTTTGCTGAAATTTGACCCCTCGGATACTAATATTTGACTGGTCGGGTTGGATTCTGGGTACTTGAATATTACCTATCCGGGTGGTCGCTTTCATGAAATACGACCTCCAGGGTGCTAAAACCTGATTGGTTGGACAGGAGCCTCAGATTATCACCCGGGTGATCGTTTTTGATGAAATTTTCCTCCTGGCTAGTAAACTTGGCCGACCCATCACCAATAATTTTTTTTTCAAAATTTTAACTTTAAATTCTTTTCTTTTATAGCCTAATTTAATGGTTAAAGATGAAACTAAAAACAACCTAATTTAGTTGTAGGGTGAAAAACAAAGAAAAACTAACGGACGAGTCGGAGTTTGGAATGGCACTGCTACCATTCCCCGCCAACGGTGCCAGAAAGCTTGTTGGCGGTTCTTAAGCCTAACAGGGAAGATCTACAAGCGTACAGATGCCAACGTAGCCTTCACCCGGGAGTATTCCAGAGTATCGATTTCCACAGGGAACGAGTAAAGTGTCACTCCTAATCTATCAAGTCCTAGTGATGAGGGTGCAGAACAAAGTGTACTCTATAGGGAGAAGAAGTCCCCGGGCCAGGCAATCTAATTGAGTGAACCTTCTCCAAGTAACTTAGTGAGAATTCTATTTCCAAATATCTGCTTTGGGGCACGATAACGATCCACTGGTAATGGTCGGTAATTAACCTCATGTACTAGTGGGCACGTTAACGCTAGACAACCCTGCTTGAGACTTCCCGAACGTGGTGGAATTCAATATTGGACGGACAGGGCTGTCAACACCTGCCGCCTACCACACAGCCCGTGGGGATGAATGCAATCCTAGGAAAGCTAAGTCTAAACACCACGTCTAAACATAGACTTTCATACCAATCTAGAATTGGTAAACATAACAAGACAATGCTGCGAAGCAATAAAAAGTTATGCACGAGGATCCCACAGAATAAAAGGATAGAAATACTCACTTTATTACTTGGGCATGAATTCTACTACATGTTACCCGGCCCCGAAGATAAGGGAGATTACTCACGTAGGAGCTTCAATCCTCGAGGCACAAGTTGAAGGAGCTAGCATCCTAAACTCCTCCTACACCTCTACTCTTCTACTTGTGTAAAACTTGGGACTAATGCTTATTTCTTCTCAATTCCTCTCACTTCTGCCAAATTCCCCCTCTATTTATAGGTGGCGAAGACTTGGCGCGTACTTGTAGGTGAGGGAGAGTCACCGGGCGGCTGGGCATGCCGGGCAGCATGCACCGCCGGGTAGCAACCTAGGCCGGGCGGGCACACGATTGAGTTGGTTTCCAACCGCCTTCCCTCGGACGGCTCATATTTGGTCCAGATGACGGTTGTTGGGTCGGTTTTCAACCACCTTATCCGTTTAGCGTCGGTTGGCATGATGGGCCAAGCGGCCACACGATTGACTCCCAGGCCGGGCGGCGGGGTAGGTCGGGCGGCCTGGCAGGCCGGCCGGCGGTCTAGGCCGGGCAATGGCCTGTGCCGGGCGGCAGCCCATTTCTGGTGTCGACCCCCTCCGGGTCAGGTCTTCCCTTGTCCATGTTCTGCCATGTGGATGCCTCCTTTACTTCTCCACTTTTTACCTTCCTTAGTCCGGGGATGGAAAACGGCCTCATGGTGGAGTGTTTTGCAGGGTCGGCTAGGTCGGATGGTTCAGCCTGATGAGACTCTGTTTTTACCAGCCGGGTGGCTGATTTCAGCCTGATATGACCCTGTCGGCTGAGTTCTGATTTCAGCCGTCACGACCCTGCCCAGGCCCTGATTTCAGCCTCATATGACCCTGTCGGCCGGCTGTTTTACGACAGGATCGGCCGACGGGGCGTTTCTTCATGTTTTTACCTAATTTTGGCCCTTTGGAACCTGCAAACACATATATCACCAAAACTCGTGGAACTTTATTAGTTTAAACAGATATTCATGAAACTTTGGTCTTTACCTTGTATTTCCCGACCAGTTGGTGGCCGATATTGGATTTTAAGGGCCACCAACAGAGGCTTATGTAAAACGTATGACGTCTGATAAGCTTTCTTCCATGTCTGATAAATGCTTCTTTGTAGGATATCCTAGGGAAACCAAAGGTTATTATTTCTACAACCGAGAATAGGGAAAAGTGTTTGTCGCTTATAATGGTGTTTTTCTAGAGAAAGAGTTTCTCTCCAAAAGGGTAAGTGGGAGAATGGTGCAACTTGAAGAAGTTCAAGAAGCTCCAAAAAAATGTTTCTTGTTCCACTATACAACAATTGGATGAACAAATTGTTGTTGAACTAATTGTTGAAACATCAGCCCCGCGTAGGTCAGAAAGGGCACATCGCGCTCCTGAAAAGTTATTGTGAGACAATGATGAGCCTAAGACTTACAGTGAAGCAATGATGGGACCGGACTCTGAGAAATGGCTTGCGGCCATTAGATCCGAATTAGAATCCATGAGAGAAAATCAAGTTTGGAACTTGATAGATCCACCTGATGGTGTAAAAACCATTGAGTGTAAATGGGTTTTTAAGAAAAAGATAGACATGGATGGAAATGTTCACATCTATAAGGCACGATTGGTGGTGAAAGGTTTTAAGCAAATTCAAGGGGTTGATTATGATGAGACCTTCTCGCCCGTCACTATGCTAAAGTCTATACGGATCCTTCTAGCAATTGCTGCATGTTATGATTATGAGATATGGCAAATGGATGTCAAAACGGCTTTCCTTAATGGAAACCTAAGTGAGGATGTGCACATGACACAGCTTGAAGGTTTTGTCGATCCACAAAATGCTAGGAAGATATGCAAGCTTCAAAAGTCCATTAATGGACTAAAGCAAGCATCTCAGAGTTGGAATCTTTGCTTTTATGAGGTAGTCAAAGGGTTTGGCTTCATTAAAAATGAAGAAGAGCCTTATGTTTACAAAAAGGCTAGTGGGAGCGCGCTTGTCTTTCTGGTCCTTTATGTGGATGACATATTGCTGATCGGTAATGATATTCCAATGCTTGAAGCTGTTAAGACTTCTTTGAGAAAGATTTTCTCTATGAAGGACTTAGGTGATGTAGATATGGCCCGATCTTCTGAGAGGTAAGGGGATAAACTCGAATTTGGGAACTCGACGTCGACGACCTGGTGTGAATCAGACACGATCCAACCCCGCAACCGTTACACCAAGCACAACTTGATTCGATCAAGTTTCTCTCTGGAAAACTGAACTAAACAAAACCCGAAACTAAAAGACGGCGGCTACTGAGTTTATGTAGGAAACAAAGACATCCTAGGGTTAGGGGCGACCAGGGGGGGGGGCGCCCACAACATGGGCTTAAGGCCCGACACGATACATGGCCAAGTTGGCCCAAAATAGGTGGCACAGTACCTTGTCATGGTCACATATTATGACTCACGACCCTTCTGGATCTAGGACCAGAACCAAAACGACGACGTCATCATCCTCTTTCCAACGCATCAAAGAACGCCTCGTTTGGACGTCGGATGTGGGAGATATCATCAAAACCGTGAAGAGGTGTCGGCTGAGTTCGAGACGAACGCGGCGACCGAGTTGGTGACGACTTGTAACTTGCGGAAGGCCATGATATGCGCGTATACAGCATGGTGATGTCCTCATCATCCTCCCCTTCTTGAATTGGAGTCGTCCTCGACTCCATCTTAGCATCAATCTCCTGCAAAAGGTTAGTACTAGCAGAATGCAAAGTACAAGATACATGACCATCAATAGAAGATATATCATGACAAAGCATAGTATAGAAAAGTGCATCATGATTATCACAAAGATCAGTAACAGTAGATGTCATAGCAAGAAAAGCACCTCCCTTTAATTGAATAGCCTTATGTTTAACATCAGAAAGTTGTTTGTTATCATGTTTATTCTCAGTATTTTCAGCAAGCAGTTTAAAATGATTTCTAATATCAGCAGGCAATAACGGATGCAAAGTAATATTCCTGTCCTTATGCACAAATGTATATGTATTTGTTCTACCATGATGGGCAGCATCCGTATCATATTCCCATGGACGGCCTAATAAAAGCGAACATGCTTACATAGGTACAACATGAAAATCAGCAAAGTCTTGATAAGAACCTACTAAAAAGTGTATGCGTGCTGATCGAGTTACCTATGCCGTACCACTATTGTTGAACCATATGATGTGGTAGGGCTGATGTAGTGTATGCGTGGTCAAGCCAAGTTTGCTTACCAAATCAGAACTTACCAAGTTGTTACAGCTCCCAGTATCAATGATGGTGAGAACACGGCGGTCCGCAACAATGAGGTATATGTAGAATAAATTGTTGCGTTGTTGTTCTTCCTCTTGTCCCATCCGAGTGGTCAACACACGCTGTACAATGAGGCTAGGAAAGCCCGCGGTGGCAGCAATAGAATCAATGGCGGTAGTCTCCTGCTCCTCCGTCGAATCTGCAACAAGGTTAGGCATACAAGCAAATTCATCTTCAACATCACTAGAACTTTCATACCCATCAGCAGTAGCGATGAAAGCACGACGACTAGGGCAATAATGGTGGTGGAGGAGCCACTCCTAGTACCGGAAGTAGTAACCTTCTTCTGGTATTGGTGCTGCACACTAGACGATTGCGCTGTAGAAGTAGGCGCAAGTGGAAAAGTTGTTGCTGTTGTCTTAGCAATATGACTCTTCAAGTTCTCTACTCCAGTGTGTTGCTGGAGATATTGCTCAGTGTTGGACCTGCAAGATTGTTGTGGAAGGCGTCCCTGTACTTCTCATTCAGCCTTAAGAGCAATATGATACAATTGGCTGAACCTATTCCACTCTTTATAGTCAACAATATTCTGGATATCACGGTTCAAACCACCAAAAAATCTAGCACTAGTTGCAAGATCATCTTCATGTATATCACAACGTGCTAAACCAATAAGCAATTCCTGATAATATTCCTCTACTGTTTTAGTACCTTGTGTTAAAGATTGTAATTTCAAACGTAAATCACGTTGGTAATAAGGAGGAACAAAACGAGATGTCATGCATTGTTTCAAAACAGGCCAAGTGGCAGGTATAGCAGCATTAGTATTGCAAAGATCATTCCACCAAAAGAGAGCAAAACCTGTAAACTCACTAGTAGCAAGTCTAACTCTATGCTCAGTAGGAACTAAATGAGAATTAAATTTCTGTTCAACAGCAAGTTCCCAATCTAAGTATGCTTCAGGATCAGCACTACCGGCAAAAGGTGGTATGTTAAATTTGGGCTTAACAAAAGTATCAGTGTTACCATGATTGTTATTACCTCCCATACCGTGTCGATTACGGTGAAGACGGTCTGCATCACGGTCAAAATCATCATCAACAGCAGCTCGTTGAGGTGGAGGTTGTCGTTCAACATCCTCAATGCGGTGGACAACAGTGTTGATGTGACCCATCAACTCGGCAAACTTCGTTTCCATGAATGTACGCTAGTCCGCAAGAAGCTTCGTGAGCTCGGCCTTGGAGACGCAATCATTGAAGTCTGTAGGGGACTCCAACTCTCCAGGTGTCCCTTTCCCTTTCTCTGACATGGTTAAAAGCAAAAGACAACACTAAACAAAAAGATTAGCCCTATCAACTAGCAGGCAGCAGAGGGTGTAGAAAGTGGAAAACAATATCAGAAGCAATGTATCACAATCTAGCAAGTGTTCTTACCAAAGCCAAATAGGTCAACACAATCTGTAGTTGACCTTGGGTGTAACAGTTGCAAGGAAGAAACCTGTGCTGCAATATGTATAGCTTGGGGGGGCGGGGGGGGGGGGGGTGCAAATCAAAATCTTGATTTTTTTGTATGATTTTTCCACTATTTTTCTGTGATAGAGGAACACAAAGGAAGGAACCACAAGAAGTTTCAACTCAAACAGAGGGAAAACAAAGGGTAGGCAAAATCTCAAAGTTTCACCGAAAGCACTATTTTTGACTTCACAATTTTTTTTCTATTTTTTCCCTATTTTTTTTGAATTTTTTGATGAGGGCACACAGGGAGGAGCCGAGTGTGGGTCACCTCAACTTTGAGTCAAGAATCTGCTGTAAAAATTTCAGCCCAATCGGAGCAACGAGCGAAAAGTTATGCCTGTTTTACCGAAGGTATGTCAAGATAGGGTTTCAGGGGTGAGGGGGGGGGAAAAACCGAATCGGGTAGGGTTTGTTTTTATTGGCAACAGATTGTGGGTGTGGTGGGTGGTTGACACGATGGTGAATCCAATGGAAAACACGATGGTGATGGTGGTGTGCAGCGGAGATCAAAACACAAACCGAATCGAAACACAAATTCAAACCAGCAACTGAACTCGACTAGGACACAAACTCTACACTACGGACTCTGAAATTAAATTATGCAAAGGCTAAACAGTGTCTGGGATGGTGGGGAATTTTTTTTTGTTTGTAGGCTTTTTCGTGGACAAAAGGTGATGAACACAAATGAATCTAAAGGGAAGAACACGATAATACCTCACGGGGAACCTAGGAATCTGATACCACTTGATGTAGATATGGCCCGATCTTCCGAGAGGTAAGGGGATAAACTCAAATTTGGGAACTCGGCGTCGATGACCCGGCGTGAATCAGACATGATCCAACCCCGCAACCGTTACACCAAGCACAACTTGATTGTTCCTGCAAGCGAAATCGAGAACACAAGCAAGAGAGGATAAACACGCAATCTGAAATTGCAAATATGGATGAAGCGAATCACAAGAAAAGGATCAAGCTCTGAACACAAAAGGACTAATCGCCATAGTGGTGTAGAACAAGAACAGGGCCTCTGGATTACTGTAAAAGGACTTGTCGCCACAGTTACAATAATTCGATCAAGTTTCTCTCTGGAAAACTGAACTAAACAAAACCCGAAACTAAAAGACGGTGGCTACTGAGTTTATATAGGAAACAAAGACGTCCTAGGGTTAGGGGCGACCAGGGGGGGCGCCCACAACATGGGCTTAAGGCTCGACACGATACATGGCCAAGTTGGCCTAAAATAGGTGGCACAACACCTTGTCATGGTCACGTATTATGACTCACGACCCTTCTGGAGCTAGGACCAGAACCAAAACGACGGCGTCGTCGTCCTCTTTCCAACGCATCAAAGAACGCCTTGTTTGGACGTCGGATGTGGGAGATATCATCAAAACCGTGAAGGGGTGTCGGCTGAATTCGAGACGAACGCGGCGACCGAGTTGGTGACGACTTGTAACTTGGGGAAGGCCATGATATGTGCATATCCAGCATGGTGATGTCCTCATCATTAGGAGAGGCAGCTTACATTTTGGGCATTAAGATCTATAGAGATAGATCAAAACGGCTAATTGGATTATGCCAAGACACGTACATTGATAAGGTGTTGAAACGGTTCAATATGCAAGATTCCAAGAAAGATTTCTTGCCCATGTCGCATGGCATTACTCTTAGCAAGACTCAGTGTCCTTCGACACCTGATGAGATTGAGAAGATGAGAGCGATCCCGTATGTTTTGGCTATCGGATCCATCATGTATGCCATGATATGTACGCGCCTAGATGTAGATTTTGCTCTAAGCGCTACAAGCAGATTCTAATCAAACCCAAGAGAAGCTCACTAGGTGGCTAGTAAGAATATCCTAAAGTACTTGAGAAGAACTATGGGTATGTTCCTAGTCTATAGAGGTGAGGAAGAGCTTGTTGTAAATGGTTACACTGATGCTAGCTTCCAAACCGACAAAGACGATTCGAGATCGCAATCTGGATATGTGTTTTGCCTCAATGGAGGCACGGTGAGCTGGAAGAGTTCCAAGCAAGATACGGTTGCTGACTCAACAACGGAGACCGAGTACCTTGCCGCTTCAGAAGCTGCAAAGAAAGTTGTTTGGATCAGAAAATTTGTTTCTGAGTTGGGTGTGGTTCCTAGTGCGTCCAGTCCAATGGATTTCTATTGTGACCATTGCGCAAGCCAAGGAGCCTAGAGAGCATCAAAAGAACAAACACGTACTACAGCGTTATCACCTCATCTGGGACATCGTTGCTCGAGGTGATGTAAAGATATGCAAGGTGCACACGGATTCAAACATCGCTGATCCATTGACAAAGCCTCTCTCTCAGCCCAAACATGAGGAACATATGAAATCCATGGGTATTAGATATCTGCATGATTAATGTATGACAGATTGTGTAATGTCCATGTTTATGTGTGATTGAATAAAGTGTTTGAAGGACCGATAAGGCGACTAGAAGGGGGGGTGAATGGGAGCCAAATAAAATTCTCTAAGAGAACTTGGCCTATATCCCAAAAAACAACCCAAGCCAACCTCCAAATCGATCATCAAGACTACACACACCAACTTGTGGTGTACTAGACCTAGGAGTGATCAACCACACCAAAGAAACACAGCGGAAACAAAAAGGGCAGAAGCAATGCTCAACAGTTCAGAACTGAACACTCATCGGCAGTGTCGATCCCTGCCATCAGCAGTGCCACTCGGCATCGGTAGTGCCGGTTGAAGCTATTGATCGAGTATAGCCAAGACACAAATCTACTAAAAATAACATAGAAAACAATTAACAAAGTTGGAAAACCAAGGCACAAAACATGGAAGAAAAAGACTCAAAAACTGAGCTGTCCTGACGAAGAATCGGTAGTGCCGATCAGTTTATCGGCAGTGCCGATCGGTGGTGCTGATCCAGGCGATCGGCAGTGCTGGTCTGGTCATCGGCAGTGACCACCAGCACTGCTGGTCCATCGGAAGTAGGTGCCACCGGCAGTAGCCATCGGCACCGCCGGTCGGGCCCGGTAGATTCAGAACAGCAACAGTGAACCGCAAAGAAAAATTGCAAAACCTTATCAAACGAACTCTAAAAATCACGAAATTTGGACCAGATGATCCTCAATACATCACGACCCTTATCCTAAGAGATCAACTCAATTGGCTCAATAAATCATCACGAATTTCAGATCTCGTGCCAAGAACACCAAGAAGGGGAAACTTGAGAAATCCTTCAAATCGAAGGTGCTAGAGCTAATAATTCCATCAAGGATCCATAGAGGATTATCCTATCTAATCCTAGCAACAAGTTTCTCAAGAAATCTGGGCCAAAAACTCGTCCAAAAGTGAGATAAAAAATCACCACGAAAATGCTTTCAAAAATAAGAAAAAGGGAATTTCGGGATTCAAGTGAAGAGAGAAATCTTGAGCACGAAAATACTTCTCATATCATAGAAAGGTGCTTACAAGATTCATAGGTACAAGGCTAGGAAGCCACCCTCTTCCTCCCACTATTTGGAAGAGCAAGAGATGTCTCTCACACACTCACTACTCTCCTCTGAAACATGAAGTCCTCTCCTAGCACTATGAATAGAGTCCTAACACAAGGCTAATGGGAAGAGAGGCGCCTCTCCCACTAGCCACACCTCTCCTTATATAGGCCTAGGGTCTATTGTCCACATGACCACTCCACCCTTGACCTACATAACACACCCACCTACCACCGGGGGCATAACCATCCATCTTTTTTCTCATCGCCCGAATGCCATCGGACGCTTCACGTCTTTGCTTCATCTCGAAGCAAGCTCCGTGATGGTGCCACGTGCACCACCAACCACCGCCACCAGTTTTGAGGCCCAAACCGGGAAACCGCCTTGCACGCTTCTCAAAGCATGACTTCTCGATGTCGACGCGTGTCACCTTGTTCCGCGATCCTGACCACCGGCAAGTCTCTCCCAGTCCCTGTCCATCGGGCCCCCTTGTCACTTGCACCGGCATCCCATTCGCCTTGACTTGGTCAACACGTCGTCTTCATCACCACCACGGTTTTGAGGCTAAACCGCGAAACCGTCCGTGCTTCTTGCCTCTCCACGTGTACGGTGTGGATCACCCTTGACTTCACCCGGCATCCCGATCGTCTGGCCCCAAGTCCCCTACTTGTGCCCGATCCTCTCACCGTTGACTGCCAAGTCAACTCCAGTGACCTACACATCATGAGACAAGCAAACATATTTCCCATCTCCTGCAACATCACCAATATCTCCACCAACTCCGGTTAGTCATAACCATGATATGCAAACCCATGCAATCCCTGGATTCCCGCATTTCAACTCAAACACCAAATTCGCTCAAGTCAATTACTCATCACAAGTATAGCAAACCATGGCACATATCCACATGGTTTCTCAATCTCCCCCTTGATGAGTACATTGACAACACTAAATGCACAAAGATTAGAGATTGAAATGCAAAGCTGAATAAGCACATCCAAATGGCCAAACCCAAAGAAAAGGTGAAAACAAGCCATCTAGCAAGTAGGGATTAGAAAACCAAGAGTTGGTAAACAAAGCCGACTTGAGATGCAAAGAATGTGAAAAGCGCAAGAAACTGCTCAAGATCATGATATGCTCCTCCTCAAGTTGTGGTAGGTTTCATGTAGTGCAAAACGGATCATATGAATTTCTTAGTATTATTTGTGCATGACCCCAAAATTTTCTCCCCCTTTGGCAATGAACTCATCAAAGAGGCAAAAGAACAAGCAAACATGCAATGCATAAAAATGGAAACCTAAGGAGCTTCAACAATTATGCAAACAAGCATTTAACTTTGCTAACCATAACCATAGTGCCATGAAGTGTAAAGGCAATAGCTCCCAATCATGCAAAGATAAAAAATAGATAGCAAGACATAAACACCATGAGCTATACAGGCTAAGCAGAAAGATTGACTAGCTTAGATAGAATCAAATTTTACTTATCATGAGAAAATCTGCCACCACATGTGTAAGTACTCTCATCCAAGGCAAAACAAGCAACAAGTGAATCATAAGAATCTAGCCAGTTTCAATCTCAACAAGGGCAACAAGGACTCGTAGAAAATGAGGTCTACAAACACTCACATATGAAACAGAGACTTAGTTGATCAAGTGATTATAGTTTATCCTCATGTGTCCTCTTATCCATGCGGAGGGTCGCACGACTGGGTACGACAAACACCCCGAGGCTTCAAGTCACAATGTTTGGCTTTAGCATTATGGAGTAGTTTTTTATCAAAGCACTTAGCAGATTTTTCAAGATTATGCACAATACAAAAGAGCATGCCTTTGCGGCAAAAGGAACACACGTTCCCACAATGTTTCATCATGAGCTAAACATTTACAAAGCCTTCCATTTCGCAAACACAAGGTGCCAAAGCCAAGACATCCTCTAGACTAGCCTTAATGCAAGCTTCAACAAGGATAAAAGCAATTATACACATGGTGAGCAAGTTTTAGCAAGATTAGATCATAAGGTTCACAAGAAGCTCAGTTTACCTTTAAGATTAGCAAGTTGCTCACATGAGTTTATAACAAGCCATCTAGAAAATCTAAGCATGAGAGATTACCATCACATCCACACAACTTAGCTCAAGCTCAATCATAGCAAAGAGAAATGCAAGAAAGCATAAGAATCAAAGCTCATCTACCAATGCATATATTACATATGAGATACAATGCAAAAATGGTAAGATACATATATACAAGAGAAAATCAACTCCCCCTCAAATGATGCCATAGGGATGACAAACACCAAGCTCCCCCCAAAGAAAAGCATGTCTCGAAGCATCTAGGGGCTTGGTGAGGATATCAGCTAGTTGATTTTTGGTATCAATATATTGGAGCTCAACATCCCCCTTCTCAACATTGTCTCTCAGGAAGTGGAATCGCACATTGATGTGTTTGACCTTACCATGTTGGACTGGGTTTTTGGCTAAGCATATGGCACTGGAGTTATCACACATGAGTGGAACACCCTTAAAAGTCAACCCATAGTCTCTCATGGTAGATAAAATCCATAGAATTTGTGAGCAGCAGCTAGCAGCAGCTACATACTCAGCTTCTATGGTGGATTGGGCAACACTCGACTGCTTACGAGAAGACCAACAGATCAAAGAAGTACCTAAGAAATGGCAAGTACCAGAAGTGCTCTTCCTATCAATTCTACACCCAGCAAAGTCCGCATCTGAATACCCAATGAGATCAAGAGATGAAGATGCAGAGTACCAAAGACCAAACTCAAGGTTGTATTTGAGATACCTGAAGATGCGCTTGACAGCCTTGCGATGAGTCACCCTTGGGGAAGCTTGAAAGCGAGCACAAAGACACACCACAAAGTGTATGTCTGGTCTTGTCGCTGTTAGGTACAAGAGGGAGCCAATCATGCTCCTATACTCCCTTTGATCCACCGCTTCATAGTCTTCATCAGGGTCAAGAGCCGTTGTAGTGGACATTGGTGTAGACAACGGCTTCACATTGACCATGTCGAACTTCTTCAGGAGATCCTTCGTGTACTTGGCTTGATGTATGAAAGTGCCTTGCTTGCACTGCTTGATTTGAAGCCCAAAAAAGAAGGTGAGCTCTCCCATCATCGACATTTGAAATTCACTTTCCATAGCTTCCTAAAACCTGGACACAAGAGCATGAGAGGAACCACCAAAGATGATATCATCCACATAAATCTGAACCATTAGAAAGTCATTGCCATGCTTAAGAGTGAACAAGATTTTATCAACACACCCCATGACATACCCACGCTCTAGCAAGAAGGTCTTAAGCCTAGCATACCATACCCTAGGTGCTTGCTTTAGCCCGTACAAAGCCTTCTGAAGCTTGTACACATGGTTTGGGTATTTGTGGTGCTCAAAGCCAGGGGGTTGCCTCACATACACTTCTTCCTCTATGAAACCATTTAGGAAAGCACTCTTGACATCCATTTGATAGAGTCTAATGCCCTTGGAGGAAGCAAATGCAAGCAAGATCCTAATGGCTTCTATGCGAGCAACAGGAGCAAAGGTTTCACCATAATCTAAGCCCTCCACTTGGCTAAAACCTTGAGCAACTAGCCTAGCCTTGTTTCTCACAACCTCACCATCCTCCCCATGTTTATTTTTGAACACCCACTTGGTTCCTATGACATTGACATTTTTGGGAGGCTCTACAAGGGTCCAGACTTTGTTTCTCTCAAAGTTTTCCAACTCCTCATGCATGGCATTAACCCAATGTTCATCAGATAGTGCATGTCCAACATTCCGGGGTTCAAAGGTTGCAACAAAGAGAGAATTGGTAAAGCAAGCTAGATGTGCAGACCTTGACCTTGTTGTCCTCTTATATAGATTACCGATCATCTGTTGAGGTGGATGTCGACGCTGAATGTGGTGAGGAGCCTCTCTCTCAAAGTGTACCTCCCCCTCAACCATAGCTGGAGCTTGCTCGACAGCTGCTGAAGTCGATGTAGAAGCTTCTAGACCCTCTGCTGGAGTAGCGGTAGCAGCAGGAACAAGCTCAGATGAGAGATGAAGTGAATCATCATCATCATCATCATCATCAAAGCCCTGTAGGTCCTCTTCTACAAAGATGCTCTCCTTCATCTCCTTGTCACCTGTAGACTCAATCACATTCCTTGCACAAGAGTTTGATTCATCAAAGGTTACATTGCAGGATTCTATGATGGTGTTAGTCTCCAAATTCAAAACTCTGTAGGAATGACCATCAAGAGAGTTAACAAGAAAGATTCCATCGGAAGATCTTGACTCAAACTTATCAAGATTGCCACGCTTGAGAATAAAGCACTTGCAACCAAAGGCACGCAACTGAGAAACCGAGGGCTTTCTCCTAAAACGCAGCTCATAAGAAGTCACATTAAGAATTGAGCGCAAGAAAATCCGATTGGAAACATAGCAAGCAGTGCTAATGGCCTTAGCCCAGAACCGCCACGGAGTCCTATGCTCTTCGAGCATCCTCCGGACCATCTCCACTAAGGTTTTGTTCTTTCTTTCAACCACACCATTCTGCTGGGGAACCCGAGGTGCTAAAAACTGATGCTCAATACCATGCTCAAGATAGAAAGCATCAAAGGAGTTCTTGAACTTGGTGCCATTATCACTGCGAATTGCTCGTAATGCACCAGGGAGTTCTTTGAACAAACTCAAAGCTAAGCTATGAAAGTGATGAAACACTTCATCCTTGCTCTTAAGAAAGTAGACCCAAGAGTAGCGAGAATAGTCGTCAACAATCACAAGAACATACCACTTCCCACCCGCCGAACGAACCCGAGAAGGACCAACAGTGTCCATGTGAAGCAACTCTCCAGGACGTTCAGTCATCACCAAATTGATTGGTGGATGAGAAGCGGCAATCATTTTCCCATGACGACAAGGAGCACAAATCAAATCCTTATCAAATTTGAGCTTAGGCAATCCTCGGATCAAACCTAGGCCACTCAAGCGACATAACAAGTCAAAGCTCATGTGACCCAGTCTCCTATGCCATTTCTAGAGCTCAGAAGAAAATTGAGCAAACAAGCACATGTGAGAACCAGGAGAACCAGCAAAATCAGCCTGAAAAACTCTGCCAATGCGAGAAATTCCACAAACCAAGGAACCACTCGAATCAAGAACACAAGAAGCATTCGACTTAAAGCGCACTTCCAAACCAACATCAAGAAGCTGAGAGACAGAGAGGAGATTGTACTTGACAAACTCAACCAAATCAACATCATTGAGAGTGAAGTTCTCGTTTACCTTTACCACGCCCCTTCCCTTCACGCTTACTTTCTTGTCATCTCCAAAGGTCACATACTCCCGACGCTTTGGGTTGAAGGAGGGTTTTGGATTGGGTGGATAGTATGTGTTAGTGGGTTTGATGGTGTTTTCCTCATCCTTGTAGCTGGAGCTAGGTACAAACTTACCCATATTCTCACTCTCCTTGTCACACCTCTCAAATCCCAAACCCAAGTTATAGGTTGATCTAGAAGCACTCTCCTTCACTCTTGCCAAGTCACTCTCAATCTTCTCTTCACTCACTAGGGTTCTCTGGAGCCTAAACACAAGATAGTCATTTTCCTGAACTAGGGCTTTGTTTTCCTCCCTAGTGATTACAAGCTTGTCCTTAAGAGAGAGACACACCTCACAAGGTGGTGGAAGGACCTTAGAGCGAGTCTCATGAAGCAACTTGGACTCAAGCTCTTTGACTTTGAGGGACTGAGCTTCCAACTCATCTATGAGCTTGGGGCACTTCTGACATGCACCCAAAAGAGTTGGTCTAGCTTTGAACTCATCAAGCTCTTTGAGGACACTCTCAAGTTGACTGGCAACTTGAGCATGCACACTCTCCCTCTGTGCAAGATCACTCATCACAACTTGACAAGACTCACACTCAACAACAATGTCCTCACGAGCAAGCTTGGACCTAAGCGAAGCAATTTCAAAATCAGCACTCTCCAACTTAGACTTAAGCTCTCTACCCTCACGAACAGCACTGCGAAGCTTATCATCTTGCATGAGCAGAACATCGCGCAAATGATCAAGTTCAGAAGAGAGCTCATCGAGAGTGGGAGGTACCTTGCTTGTGTCGGAGTCGGATCCAGAGTCGGTGTTGTGGTCTTTCTTTGCATGAAGCAAAGCCCGGTGAAGTCATCCTTCCTCTTGACTCGTGGCTTTTCAACCTCATCCTCTGAGCTTGAAAGACTTTCGCTTGATGTGAGGTCAACATCGCTCAAGGCGGCAACGCAGGCGCATGCAATGGCCTTGGCGAACTTCTTGGAGTTCTTGCCCTTCTTGTAGAAGCGGTTCTTCTTCTGCTTGAAGTCTTCAGTGTTGTTGTTGTGGTACCCGGCCTTCTTCTTCTTCTTGGGACAATCAGCGATGAAGTGTCCCGGGTCACCGCACTCGAAGCAGGTTCTTGAACCACCTCCTCTTCTCTCCTTCCGGTTGTTGTAGAACTTCCTGAACTTCCTTGTGAGCAAGGATAGCTCCTCATCAGGAATGCACACCATCTGTTCATCGAAAGCTGCAACAAGAGAAGACAAAGCAAACTCCAAGGAAGACTTGTCAAGTGAGGGGTTAGTTCCATGAGAAGCACAACTGTGATCACCCTTCTGAGAACTAGAAAGCAAAGACATGCTAGAAGCAGGAATAGCAAGATTAGGACGAGATTTCCTAGACAGTTTATGAGATTTCAGCTTGCTATACAGTTGCTCACAGTTCAAGGTATTGAATTCAGCGGTTTCTTCTAGAGCAGCAATTTTAACCCCCCAAACATTTTCATCAAGTGAGTACAGCAGTTGCTTAGCTCTATCATTGTCAAAGGTACCATAAGCCCGCAAGTTGCACACAATTGCCTCAAACCTACAAAAAGTGTCATCTAGTGACTCGCCCGGTTTTTGCGCAAAGGTTTGGTACTATCTATTGTAAGAATCCTTACGCATAGACTTGACCTGGTTGGTACCCTCATGATGAGTGCAGAGCTTATCCCAACTAGCATGAGCAGTGTCAAGGTGTGCAACCCTATCATATTCGCTCCTACCAAGTGCAGAAAGCAGAATATTGATAGCTTTGGAGTTGTTCTCATACCTGAGTAACTCACCTGCAGAGGCAGTGTTCAGGTCTTGTGGTATAGCATACTCCTGATCAACAATCTCCTAAATTGCACGTCCTTGACTTAGCAGATACGCCTTGGTCCGTGACTTCCAGTAGGGGAAGTCCTCTCCATCGAACATCCACAGCTTGATAGCACGCTTCTCCATGTCGCCTTCGGATCACAAAGCCGGTGAAGGTCAACTAGTGATCAAACCGACTCTGATACCAATTGAAGGACCAAGAAGGTGACCAGAGGGGGAGTGAATGGGAGCCAAATAAAGTTCTCTAAGAGAACTTGGCCTATATCCCAAAAACAACCCAAGCCAACCTCCAAATCGATCACCAAGACTACACACACCAACTTGTGGTGTACTAGCCCTAGGAGTGATCAACCACACCAAAGAAACACAGCGGAAACAAAAAGGAAAGAAGCAATGCTCAACAGTTCTGAACTGAACACTCATCGGCAATGCCGATCCCTGCCATCGGCAGTGCCGGTCGGCATCGGCAGTGCCGGTTGTAGCTATTGATCGAGTACAGCCAAGACACAAATCTACTAAAAATAACACAGAAAACAATTAACAAAGTTGGAAAACCAAAACACAAAACATGGAAGAAAAAGACTCAAAAACTGAGCTGTCCTGACGAAGAATCGGCAGTGCCGATCAGTTTATCGGCAGTGCCGATCGGCGGTGCTGATCCAGGCGATCGGCAGTGCTTGTCTGGTCATCGGCAGAGACCACCGGCACTGCTAGTCCTTGCTGGTCCATCGGTAGTAGGTGCCACCGGCAGTGCCATCGGCACTGCCGGTCGGGCCCGACAGATTCCGAACAGCAACAGCGAACCGCAAAGAAAAATTGCAAAACCTTATCAAACGAACTCCAAAAATCACGAATTTGAATCAGATGATCCTCAATACATCACGACCCTCATCCTAGGAGATCAACTAAATTGGCTCAAGAAATCATCACAAATTTCAGATCTCGTGCCAAGAACACCAAGAAGAGGAAACTTGAGAAATCCTTCAAATCAAAGGTGCTAGAGCCAATAATTCCATCAAGGATCCATAGAGGATTATCCTAGCTCATCCTAGAAACAAGTTTCTCAAGAAATCTGGGCCAAAAACTCGTCCAAAAGTGAGATCGAAAATCACCATGAAAATGCTTCCGAAAATAAGAAAAAGGGAATTTCGGGATTCAAGTGAAGAGGGAAATCTTGAGCACGAAAATACTTCTCATATCATAGAAAGGTGCTTACAAGATTCATAGGTACAAGGCTAGGAAGTCACCCACTTCCTCCCACTATTTAGAAGAGCAAGAGATGTCTCTCACACACCCACTACTCTCCTCTCAAATATGAAGTCCTCTCCTAGCACTTTGAATAGAGTCCTAACACAAGGCTAATGGGAAGAGAGGCGCCTCTCCCACTAGCCACACCTCTCCTTATATAGGCCTAGGGTCTATTGTCCACCTGACCACTCTACCCTTGACTTACATAACACACCCACCTAACACCGGGGGCATAACCAGCCATCAGACGCTTCACGTCTTTGCTTCATCTCGAAGCAAGCTCCGTGATGGTGCCACGTGCACCACCAACCACCGCCACTGGTTTTGAGGCCCAAACCACGAAACCGCCTTGCACGCTTCTCAAAGCACGACATCTCGATGTTGACGTGTGTCACCTTGTCCTGCGATCCTGACCACCGGCAAGTCTCTCCCAGTCCCTGTCGATCAGGCCCCCTTGTCACTTGCACCGGCATCCCATTCGCCTTGACTTGGTCAACACATCGTCTTCATCACCAGCACGGTTTTGAGGCTCAATCGCGAAACCGTCCCTGCTTCTTGCCTCTCCACGTGTACGGTGTCGATCACCCTTGACTTCACCCATCATCCCGATCGTCTGGCCCCAAGTCCCCTACTTGTGCCCGATCCTCTTACCGTTGACCGCCAAGTCGACTCCAGTGACCTACACATCATGAGACAAGCAAACACATTTTCCATCTCCTGCAACATCACCAATATCTCCACCAACTCCGGTTAGTCATAACCATGATATGCAAACCCATGCAATCCCTGAATTCCCGCATTTCAACTTAAACACCAAATCCGCTTAAGTCAATTACTCATCACAAATATAGCAAACCATGGCACATATCGACATGGTTTCTCAGTGTTATTCTGTTCCATGGATAATAATTATTGCATTGATTAACAAGTACGTGAATTGTTTGTGAAACTTATTGTTTTTATAATATTATCCTAAATGATCCCTAGTTCCTTATCATTATAATGTTATATTTGTGCCATCAGTCATTATCTTGAATGATATACCTTTGGGATCCTTAGACCTGAGATCGTCATTGATTTCCAGAATGCGTAGTAGCACACTTAGGGGTTACCAAATGCTACTCCATAACTGGGTAGTCATAAAGGTAGCTTTTGGGTATGTTATGAAACATGTCATGGGGTGTGAGCGGTCAAGATGGAATTTGCCCCTCCTAATAAGAGGAGAGATATCTCTGGGCCCCTCGAGTTAGATGGATTTGGAAGTGCATGGCCATGCCAATGTGATTAAAAGTTAATCACGATGACTAAGAGTTAGTTATGATAAATCCACTAGACGTTCGAGTGAATGGTCGAGCTATTACAGGGATGGCACGTATCTCACCTTGAGCTTGACTGATATCATGAGGCAAAGGGATCGCTGAATGAGTATGTCAAAGGTTCAGCCGATATGATCTTTATGTGTATCCGAGAATTAGTATGTGCTGCTAGGTGCCGCTATTGATTTATGATTTGAAAAAGGGTTTTCACATCATTATCGTGTACATGTGACCCTAACGGGTCACACACTTAATGGGTTGGAACATTGCTTGCCTATGTAATTGTCTCTAGTGCAAGTGGGAGATTGTTGGACATATGCCCAAGAGATATTATGGATTTGATCCGTATGTGGGGGCCATACGGATATTGATCCGTGAGGGATTAGTCCACTAATGGGCCAACTTGTCGAGGCCCATTAGAAGGGTCTATATAAGTGGAGGCGGAGCAAGGGGTGCACGCGACCACCAGTCTAGAACCCTAGCCGCCGCGCTCCTCTCTCTCACCCACAAACCCTAGCCGTGTTGCCAGTGCTAGCACGTCACGCACAGTGCTCCAACCCCGTACATGTGGATACCACGAGGAGGCACTGTTGTTGCTGCGGTGCCGAATGGCTGGACTAGGAGGAGACGATTGTGATCGACTACTTCCTCTACATCGACACGCGACTACGTTGGACGAGCTGCTCCAACCTTCGCTTCCACTCCGCCTGCGCGTCTAGTGGTAACAATCCATGATCCCCTCTTGCAAGGTTTCCTGGTTGAATGGTAGAAATTTTATATGCTATCGTAGCCTACTCGTTCCCCTTCAGTAATTCTCCTCTACCTCTCCGAGCGAGTCCAAGACCAGCCATGTCCTGAGCCCGCTCAATTTCGGAGAAAACACCAATGGGGCCTATTCCTGCTCAACCCCGGCCACACCTTGAAATTCTCAATCTCCAGTGAAATTTATGTCCCCATTTCTTCTCACACGTGTTTGTGACTAGATAGCGCTCCCATCTAATCATTTTTCTACTTGTTCGTGCCTTGAGATGGACTAAATTGCGCTTCCTTGCTGCCGCCGATGAAGGCCCGAGCCGCCTCACCGATGACCTCGGTGTTCCACCCATCCTCGACGCAAGAGAGCATCACGCTGATCACCCCCTTGACCGATCACTCCACGAAGAAACCGCGCTCAGTTTCCTACCCTGAACACCAAATGCGACATCGCCGAACCTTCCCTTCCGCCGCTTCTTGCCATCGACCATTTCCCGGTGAGGCTCTGCCCACGCAAACCCTATGAGCCATCGCGCCTTGACACGCCTCGACATGCGCACCGTCCTGGTATCCCTGCAGCGAGCCCCCGATGCGCATAGCCGTCGACGAGAAGCGTTCCGGCAGCCCCTGCTGCGGCTCCGACGCTGCCAGTTGGCAAGCCGACTCGCACTCGATGTGGCAACCGACATGGCCTGCATGGCGCCTATGTGTCACATGAGTGGCACCCACGTGTTAATGGATAAACCAGAATTTACCAGAAATACTGGGAAAATGACCAGAAATTGCTCATAACTTTGAAAAAACATAATAAATGGAATACAAATCCAATGGTGTTAAAACAAAATGTTTTAGTTTCATTTTAACTTGCACTATTTAACAGAAATGATAAAATGATACCTCTGTACATACATTTGTAATAATTAATTATCTTGCCAAAACACTAAATAAATCACTAGAAATTCTAGGAATGCAATTTAAATCTCATTTTTGGCAAGCACTGTAATTTCATGATAATATATTACCCTAATTTTTGTTAGGCAAAATATGCGTATTTGTATGCCCTAGGATTTATTTATCACTTTTTCTTATAAAAATGCTTGTAAATAGAACAATAAAATCCAGGAGTTGCCACTTGGTGAAAATGATGTTTATAGATGCCCCTGTACATGATAAATCACCCATGTCCAGAAACATATTTTTATTATATTAAGTGAAGTATTTGCTCTTAAGACTATATAAACCTTAGTAAAATGACTTTTGCATATAAAATGATAAGATCAGAACTGGTTCCTTTAAAGCATATGGCTTCGAGAACATGTTAATAATAACAATGTTGACACCTTAACACCATTGCATTTTGCATTTTGCATTTAGCACATTATTGCATGTGTGGTATTATTTCGGTACCGTTGACACCTTGTTCATATTTAGGTACCAAAAACCAGTAGCCAGAATCGGATTTTCAGCGGGATCATCATACTGAGGAGCAAGAGATTGTAGTTGCTAACACTTGTGTTGATCAAGGCAAGCCATGATTTGCATATGCTACTTTACAAAACTTTGCTAGTTTCAAATATCACTGTTAGTGTCTGATGCATTAGGTTGTTAGGAATTGGTCAAAAACCCACTTTCATATCACCAAATGACTTATGTTAATGTTATAGGAGTCATAGTAGAATTTGGTACTAAATTGCTATGCAGTAATAAAATATTATCGGTAGTCTTGTTACTGTTACTAAGAGAATGACTTAATCACTAAAGATGAATTTAAAGGAATAAGTTTATTTTTGATGTTATGGCCGGGCAAAGATGATGTATGTGTAGGTTTGCAGCAACATATGGGTGTTGATTGCGGTAGTCCTGCCTTGTCGAACCTAGGGCCCGTTCGCCGTTGGCCTCTTGATCAAGCATTTGAATAGTACCGAATACATGCTAGTTTATGGACACTAGTAAACCGATGTAGCATTAAAATTACTTGCAATAGAAACGGTTAAGATGTATTGGTCATTGACTCTTCTGTCGCTGGAGTGGACGGTTCATACCATAAAATACTATTGGTAGAACGACGTGCCCACTCGGTGTCTCCACACCCGGTCTGAGGTGTAAGTTCTTTTATTGCGAAAGGTTGTCGTATACGACCTTAACTGGTACGTATACGTCATGTACTTCGGATTTTCCTAGCTGGTGTAAATCAATTACAATTGCTGTCACTCGCAGAAATGAGTACGCTTGTTCACTGAGTCATCACGTAGCTCGCATGAATTTAAGAATTGGATTATGGATTATGTTGTTTATGATGATTATTATTGCTAATGTTATTATATTGTATTTATTTCATGTCTAACTTACTATTTCTGTATTTCTCACTAAAGTTATATTTCTGCTTTACCCATTTAACTTGATAAATAAAATTTGATAAAACTAATAGGTTGCTTAGTGCAAATTCTTTTAAACAAGTCGTCCTAATGGAGCCAATGCATGTCTAGTTCTTTTGATGGGTAAGCCTTGCTTAGTAATTCGTACTCAAGCTTTGTGCCATGATTGTTTTCAGGTAATCCATAGATAGAACTACCTGTTGATGTGCTATTGTGGGATATGCAAATCCCTGAAGGCTGGACTGCCCACTGGGAGTCTGAGCAGCCACCGTAGTAATGTTGTGTGCTGCTAGGGTGATGATTCTTAGACATGAGTCATTACCACTAATGTATCGTTGAGAGCTCGTTGTAGTATTCGTATTTGCTTCCGTTATTTTGGAACTTTTGTGAACTTATAATATTTCGCTGCACTTTAACTACATAATGATATAATCACTGTTGTATTATCAGGTGTCTACCTTATCAGCATCGTTGAAACCTCGATCCTCCGAGAAGGGACGTCACATCATCCTTTAGTAGTTTAGATTTTATCAAGAAGTAGATGTTCGTTTTCTTTATGTGCTAAACTTTAGCACCTAGAGTTTTGACTAAAGTTTAGCACTTCTTCGGGTGCTAAAATTTAACCCCCCTTTTAGCATCTTTTCTCTCTTATACTAAACTTTAACACAAATTTTAGTATACATATTTATTTTTCTTGTGCTAAAGTATAGCCTAAAATTTAGCTTTAGCTTATTATCATGTGGAAACGAACTTAGATGTTCTTGATTCACGACGATTTTGTTTACATCCCTAATGTTTCTCTATACTTTATTAAAAGAGGTGAACACATCCATATGGTGTTATACAGTATTGTACAAGGTTACATCACGTGACTTCGTGTTACATAAGGTTTCAGAATTGATCTTGGTATTTCATGAAATAAAATACGACTCATACTCAGACTCGGTGCACAGGGGTCACTCAGAAGCTAGAGACGCCCCTTTCTCCTCATGTACGAGTTGATGTGTTATGCATATAGTTTACTATACATTCTATCATTCGACAAGCAAAGGTACTCAAATATAGACTGTGCTTCCAGGATCACATCAAGTAACCGCAATCACACCTAATTATTTTATTATACAATAATTTTATATTTTCATATATTTATTTTACTGTACACACGCATATAAATTGAATTTACCTTAAATTAATTCTTATTAAAATAAAAATATATTAAATTTATTTCATAAATTACGTCTAACGCACAGATTTTTTGCTAGTTTTATTATAATAAAAAAGAGCCCCTAAAACCTTCACACGCAGACGCAGCAAAGCAAACAGAACAGGTGTGCGCCAGAAGAAGCTTCTCCGCGCGTTCCGTTCCGTGAAAGGGACCACCACAACACAAGTGGCAGGCAGGGCCCCGCCGTGACGACTGACGAGGCATGCGGCGAGAACGACCCACCAATCCCCCCGTCACCCCACGACGACCCGACCGTTGGGACTCGCGAGCCCTAGCCGCACCCGTTCCCTCCTGTTCGCGCCCCGCACAGCAACCCACCAACCCCGCGCCGCCGCAGCGGCGGCGAAATCCGCGGAATTCGGGATGATCCTGGAGCAGGTAGACGAGGAGGACGTCCCCGGGGCGGCGTCGAAATCGGGGCTGCTGGCGCCGCCGGTGAACTTCGGGATGGTGGACACGGGGGTGTACCGCTCTGGCTTCCCCGATGGCGATAGCTTCGGCTTCCTCCGGGGCCTCCGCCTCCGGTCCGTCGTGTGAGTACCCTGATTTCACGGTTGCTATTATCAGATTATAGATCGGATTCCGCCGATTCGTTTCTGGTCTCCTCGGTGGTGCTGATGCGGCGGCGCTGGTGGGTGGGTGGGTCTCGTGCGCTGCAGGTACCTATGCCCGGAGCCGTACCCGGAGGCCAACGCTGCGTTCCTCAAGGCGGAGGGGATCCGCCTCTTCCAAATCGGGATTGAAGGCAACAAGGTGGGCCTGCCTACCTTCCTTCTGTTCCTAATTTCCATTAAATCTGTTATTGGATTTTGTTGAACAATCTATTGATTGGAAATACATTCCGTTTGCTCGGTTGTGATTCGGGTGTAGTGGAATCCAGTGGAACGAGATCCTATTTTTGTGCTGAGTCAAATTTGAGTTACAATAAATGATAAATCCTTTGCAATCTTATATATGAACTGGTGTATTATGTGCTGGAACATTTGTGGAATTAATGGAATTTGTTATAACAAATTAACAATGGATGGTAGTTTTAAGATTTGTTTTTCTGTTCTAAACAAACTTAAGAATTGCAGCTTCCATCTAACATCGGCAATTCAACATTATGTACCAGCCTCTTCAACTATCTCATATAGATAATAGCGTCGCAATAAGTTAGTGAGCTTGTTCATCTGATATTTAGAAACAAGTGAGTTTGGCTGTAGTCCCTGCCATAATGATGTGTAATATCTGTAAATATTATGAACATGTTATTATGGTATCGGTGTACAAAACTAATAAGTTTCATTGTTTTCCTGATTATAATGATATAAATGAGCTATGTACATATATACAAATATAGTTTTTATCACAAAGGATCCATCAATTTTTCTAGCAGTGCCCAGTGAAAAACCAACAGATCTGCGTTTTGTTGATCGATTGTCACCACCATGATAATTTATTGTTAGTTATACCTTATTAGTATTGTGACTTGGAACCTATGATATGTTGTTGCTGTTGCTCTTTTGGTTCTTGTATTCTAATATAAGGAAGTTCAGTATCATTTAAATGTTTGCATCTGCAGGACCCATACGTGTCCATACCTGTGGATGCCATCATGGGGGCTCTTAGGGTCTTGCTTGGTTATTTAGGCTCCATCTTTTCCATTTATATGTGCCACGGTCTTCTACTTTTACATGATTATCATGAAGTTATGTTGACATGTTAGTAATTTGATTCCTTCTTTATGGTCCTCAGATGTAAGAAACCATCCTTTTTTTAATCCACTGCAAAAGAGGAAAGGTACCAAGAACTTATATCGCAAACTGAACAATTATTGGTCACATTCCATTGTCTTGATTTCTTTGTTCTGTCTTTAGCATCGCACCAGATGCCTAGTGGGTTACTTCAGAAAACTGCAGAATTGGTGCCTTTCTTCAATCTTTGAAGAGTATCACCGCTATGCTGCGGGCAAGTCACGGTTGTCTGACTTGAGATTTATCGAGTCCTTTGATGTCTCCTGCATGAGGGATTGCATGCTCGGGCTCATCTATCGGTACCATGATTGTCTTCAGAAAAGCAAGCGCCTACTGTATGAGTGATAGCGGCTGTGGGACGGGGACATATCTCCCAGACTTGGGAAGTTTCGTCATAGCAGGGATTGTTGTATGAGTTGTAAAGCAAGTCACCAGGCGTTTGTTAATTCTTTTGTATCTTCATTCATGCCTTGATTGGGTCAATACCCGGGAGATTCATGAGCATTGGTCTTACACACAAGGCATTTTTTTTTATTCTTTTGTATCGCCTTGAAGTCAATACCCTGGAGATCCAATGAGCATTTGTTTTTCAGTTTAGTCGAGTTGCCGTATTAGTCTACTGTCAAACCTTACCCGTTATTTGATTTCATAGTTCTTTTCCCTCGAAGCAGTTTGTCACCTCAAATGATTTTGAAATTGAGACGTAAGCAATGGTAACTAGCTAAAAATCTATTTTTATCCTGTGTTCTTCAGATCTGTTCTAGTTGATTCCCTCTGCTGTTCCGTGCTCCAGATATAGAATCCTACGGTACCCTGGACAATGTCCAAACCACCAATGTAGCAGATTCTGTTTCCACGTGGCAAGACAGAAATGGTGCCAGGTAAGCGGCCAGTGCAGGGAAGAGATCTCCACGTATTCAGATAAGAGATAGGGTTGCTTGCTCCCTGCATCCAACGAGCGCCACACAGTCCTGAGCCATATCTCGAGCTGCATGGCCCATCCGTCGCGACATGCCACGGATTTTCTCCTCCACTGAGGATCAAAAGATCACAAACTTTAATTGGGCCGTCGCAGGGAGACCTCTTCTACCATTTCGTAGGAAGAGCTTAGAGAGAGAGAGAGAGAGAGAGTAGGACGACGAGATGGCTACTGCTTACGCTCCCATGGCGAGCCAGGTGATGAAGAGCGGCTTGGTGTCGAGGCCGAGGGGCCTGTCCGGCGCTGCGCTGACAAGGCGGCCACGCTTCACAGTGAAGGCCATCAAGCCTGAGAAGGTCAGTATAGTAGAGGAGCAAAGAAGAAACAAGGTTTTAATCGACTCTAGTGCTCAATCCAAACAATTCTTAACTCAAAACATGGATTGTTGTTCACTTTAAAGTGCTTCAAAAACATGGTCTTAATTAACTAAGCAGTACCGTTCAGGGTGTCCTACTTGATATGAATCTAGTCATTTTTTAGATATAAGAGATTGCTCAAATGCTTAGCTAGGACAATTTTGTAGTAAGAACATGCAATTAATATATCTCATACACTTGCCCTTTTTTGTTCGCCTGTACAGCCAACATACCAGGTGGTGCAGCCCATCAACGGCGACCCCTTCATCGGCAGCCTTGAGACCCCGGTCACCTCCAGCCCGCTCATCGCGTGGTACCTCTCCAACCTCCCTGCCTACCGCACCGCCGTGAACCCGCTCCTCCGTGGCGTCGAGGTCGGCCTCGCCCATGGCTACCTCCTGGTCGGCCCCTTCGCGCTCACAGGACCGCTCCGCAACACACCGGTGCACGGCCAGGCCGGTGCGCTGGGTGCCATCGGGCTGGTGACCATCCTCAGTGTCTGCCTCACCATGTACGGCGTCGCTTCGTTCAACGAGGGTGAGCCGTCCACGGCGCCCACGCTGACGCTCACAGGGCGCAAGAAGGAGGCTGACAAGCTCCAGACCGCCGACGGATGGGCCAAGTTCACCGGAGGGTTCTTCTTCGGCGGCGTCTCCGGCGCGATCTGGGCTTACTTCCTGCTCTACGTCCTCGACCTCCCCTACTACTTCAAGTAGATGCATATGCTTGTATCATCATTTCTGTGCTATGAGTTGATAGGTGATGTGGTGGTTGTTTCAGCGACTGTATAAATGAATTTGTGATGGGGATGGATACGGCTGTAACTTGAAAGTGCTAATTTCTTATCTGGCGGAGTTCATTTACTTGAGTGCAAGCAGTGCTTTATATTTTGGAAATGGAGGAGGATAGGTGAATCTCTCAATGATCAAACTCTTTTTGAACGGTTGTGTCAAAGAAATAATCTCGGTAGTAGTTCTACGTATGCATATGAGTATGAAATCCGATGAACATAGAACACATGGTTTATACAGGTTTGGGTCTCCTTGTGGATAAAACCCTACGTCCTGTTTGGTGTTCCTATATTTCTAGGGTTCGTACTGGGCAAAGATTCCCAATGCGAGTTCTTATGATTTCTAAAGACCCCCTGCCCTCCTTGTATAGCCGAAGGGCAGCGGTTTACATGGTAATCTATCATTTGATTATATTTAATTCTATCTATACACCATATCTTTTGACCTAACTTATAGCATATTCTAAACAAATATTCGAGTAGTTATCTTCTGGACCTTAATCTACAACGCTTCGTAACCAAGCATTCGACCCACTCGGCCATATTGCCAAGTGGTTAAATATCCTGTATGTATATATACCACAAGTTGTACTAAGCTTGGGGCACCTGAAATTCTGCTGAGTAAACCATGAGCTATTTGGAATCCCTATGAGATTAGTTGTCGCAGACTCGCTGTGGTCTTCGGTGACATGGGTTAGAATTCAGGAACTACTCTTAAAGTGAAGAAGGGGTGTCTGAAAATAGATAACAGTGGCTGGTGCCTGGTGGTGGTATCGTCAGTGGGGAACGACTGCTGATATCAAGGAGCTTTCAGGAAGTAGAGCAGGAAAACAGAGGATCGATTGGTTGGAAAATTTCAGATAATCTTCAAATAGAGAAACCCTTCTGATTGCATAGGTTTATGGTACGCCTTTATTAAATCCTTCATTCCAGTATGGCTCATCTTCTCAACCACAGACTTTATGCATGTTCTTTACTGTACTTTACCTATCTAGTACTACCAGACCTTACCTGGATTGTTTATTTTGGCTGAATTACTGATGTGGCAACTAATTAGATGATCTCTGCAGTAATGGATGCCATGTGTCAATGGCAAAAGGTTGTGTATCCTCGTGGAAGAAGTTTAATCCTGTATTCCACGGACGGTTCAACTCTTGAAAACCCAAATTTTGTGTTGTATAGATGTAACTGTTGAATCAGTCTGCTCTGTTTCTACTTGTCTACCTAATTTAAACAGTTTTTTCTGTCTTATTGCTGATGTAAAAACTAATTAGGTGATTTCTCTAGGACACCATGTGTCATTGATGAAAATCTCCATTGGTTAAAGGTTGAACGCTGTGTAGTCATGGACCTACTCACTCCATGAACAAATTTCAGCATTTCTCTTGATACCAGACTCGCTCATTATTTTCGTATCAGCCTCCAATATTATCCCTTTCACCCAATGTATGCTATGATTAGTAAGTTGTCTGGATATAGTTGAATGCCTCTCATTTAGCATGCGTGATCCCCTCCATAGATCCTTCTCATCTCCTGGAGTGATAGTTTGAACTGCTAGGTTCTTTGTTTTTGTAGTTTCCTTTTTTTGTTTTCTCTTTAAGAAACCAACTTGTAATATACTTGTAACAATCTGTATATTGTTATCAATGTAATAAAACGCAACATCTAACGGGTTGCCATAGTTTTCTTTAAAAAAAAAATCTCCTCCATAGATCATGGATCATTGAGGTCCAATGCGTTGCAATCCACTCTGACGAAGCATCCTGACCGAGGGAAGTGACGCTATCTATGGTGGATAGGGATGGCAATGGGTACCGATACCCGAAACCCGACGGGTAAAACTCCTATTAGAGGATGGGTATGGGACATAAATTATACCCGTGGGTACGTAAATGGGTAAAATCTTATATCTGATGTATACATGGGTTTGGGTATGGGAATCAGGAACCCATACCCGTGTACTTGTACCCAACATTTATATGTAATTTATGATTCATAATATGGATTTACTAATTTTTTTGGTAACTCTAACTATATTAACTTTATTAAAATAAACTAGACTAACACAGAACCTTATTTTGTGTGGATGTGCTAAGCAAAAAATTCTCATAAAAAATAATTAAATTTATCAAAATATTAAGATTTTTTTTAAGTATCACGGGTATGAGAAACCTGTGGGTACCCGATGACTTGACAGGTATGGATAATTTACTTATAATGAGTATGGGTATGAGACACTAAAACCCGGTGGGTTTTTACCCATTGCCATCCCTAATGGTGGACTACTATGATTTTCATGTTTCTAAATTTGTATTTATGATGGAACTTCAAGAAAAGAAATGGCATAAACTTTCCTGCTATGAGCAAAATAGTGTCCCTTAAAGAACCTTTTGCAGCCCTCGAATTTGACTGGATTTACCACAAGCTTTCTTGCTATGAGCAAAATAGTGTCCTTAAAGAACCTTTTGCAGCCCTCGGGTTTGACTGGATTTACCACAAGCTACCTTTTCTTTACAACAAGCTATAAATTAAAGGAAGAAATCTTATTTACTTCTACGAATAATTCATTTTGTTCATTTGTCCCCTGAACAAAATATTGACTCAATTTACTTATTCAAACAATTTTGAATAGTGTAATCTGCAAGTTGATTTTTTATTTCTCTCTAGAAATGTGAATTTAAAGTAAACTTTTTGTTCAAGATAAATGACATCAGCCTTTGTAAAAACAATATTGATAGTTTCCATTAACATTGTTTATGCATTTTTATTTTTTATATCCCCATTACAAAGATAACATTAGATGCTATGATAACATTAAGTTATCTTAAAAGTTCACTATTATTGTTTTTTATATAGGGAATGATAACATTAACCATCATGCAATTTTCAGCTTTAAAGTTACAATGCATAAGATAAGAACAAAGAAGATAAATTGCAGGGGGTTGGGGGTGTAAATTGCACGAACTTAAATAGTTTAAGAGAGAAAGCTGGGGTGGTTAAACCATAAACAGACCTAGCTGGTTTCTCGGGCCAACAATTTTGCAAATCTTTTGTACTAGATATAGTTGTTTAGTTGTGTAATTTGGAAAAATTGTAAAATATACGTTAGCAAATGTGCAGCAAACCTTAATTTGCAGCTTAATATTCTATACTTTACCTTGGTTAGTTTAGATTCTCGATACTCCTTTAACTTACTATTGTGGACATCTTTTATTTACAATTTGTATTTTAATTTACTATTATTAGCATGTTTTTTATTTTCTTGGCTAATTGGCTTAGAAATATCCAATTTTCAATTCGGTCCCTTACTTAGGTTAAACTGGCAAAGATGATTCTTTAAAGAGTAACATGGACCTATTCATAAATTTGATATGATATCAAGGAAGCTTATATATGCATGAGAAGGAGGGGTTTTTAACGTAGACCGTACATATATAAACAACTCGTATAATCGGATCTTACCACAAATAAGTCGATATTGTTTTTTTCTCCTATCAATAGAATTTTTGGAAGTTTGTGATTATGAACCTTAACAGGCAGAAGCTTTTGCCTCCTTCTATACTATATAAAGAATAACTACCAGCTATATTCTAGGCACCATGCCACTATCTACCCGCTCTAATATTTGCCGTTAATCAAAATGCCGCAGTCCACCAAGGAGCGCACGATCTTCCTCAGGCCCATGCGCTGCTGAATATTATCGGTCATTACCTCCATATTATTCCTATTAATTCTAAATAGTCTAGATCCATAATTAATACTGTAATAATTTAGTTTCACATAGGATTTTTATCATTAATTTTCTCAACTTATTAGGTGAATTACCGGTACACCTCTGTTGATGTGAAAATCACATGCGTGACCCGAGAGATTTACTTGACTGTAGTGCGGGCTCAACATAAAAGAGACCAGAACGTGCCAGTCAATTTTCTCTGCAAATCGACAAAGAGACGAACAGTTAAATTTTATGGGTCATCGGCCCAGAACAGGCCGATGAAGAAAGCCGATAGTCACTTTTAATAAAAACCAACCGATGGCTATAAATAGAAAATAATATTATTAAAATAAACTAATCATCTGATTTGTATCGGCTCATCGACAATTCAATAAACCAGTATAAATATTACATAAGCAGTGCCGATGAGAACTAAATCGATAGAGCAATGTGAATAAATCTTTGATAGACATGTCATACTTGCTATGTTAATGTCAAAGAGTCGATAGGTCAGACTCGATAGGAATACAGTAATCATGCAAAGACTCTACATGTCGATATTGTTAAGTCGATAGATCTAAAACTGGTATTGCAAATATGCTTCAAAATCACAGATCTAATCTTATCAAATAAGGGGGTAATCGACTTCAATGAAATGCAATATTAAACATCTAAGGCACTGAGAAGTCGATCAAACCATGATAAACTGTCGGCTAATGCTCCGATAGAACCCTATCGACTTTACCCACAACCAGTCCGTACCTAGTCCTGTTGACTCAACAAGAGGTCAAAATCGATACAACCTTACTGGTTTGAGCAGATCAAACTTAATCGAGACAATACCCAAACAACACAAATAGAACTAAATACGATCCAATTATAGGTAAAGCCAATAAAGTGACTTGAATAACAAATCTATTTTAAATTTGCAGAATTTTCTAAAAGTCACAATAGATCGGACCTAACCGAGACAGTATTGCAACTCAAAATTGATAATATAAATATAATTAAGATCCAATTACTGAGTAACTAGCAATTCTAAAGATAACAACTAGAATATCAAATCAATAAGAAAGTCGATAGAATTACCAAGGGTGAATAATCCAAGTCTCTCGCTGAGATCGGAGCCGATGCAACCCACGCGAGACGAGGATGTCGTCGAGAAAAGGTTTGGCGATACGTCGAATTGTGTTGAACGAAAGTGTTATTCTTCTCATATAAACCCTATTACATATTTATAGCCCCGCGCAAGGGGTTTTGACATGAGTCATACTAGGACTCTTTAAGATTCCTAATACCGACTGGACTAATTCCTTACTACTAAAAAAAAGAAAATAAACCCTAGCAGGTCCACATCATGCGCTCCGACCTTTGGTCTTTTAGTATCTTTGACCTAGTCAACCTTCAAGTCGCAGATCCCTGGGCCCTGCCAATTTCGGGCATCAACATATGCCCCCCCTCCCCCGAGCCGGGGTATGGGAACCATGCGCGGATCGCTTGTTTTGTCGCGCCTCATTTACTATCCTGCTTCTTCATGACCTAGTAAATGCAATCAATCAGGAGCCACCCACTCGTTAGGCCACGTCTTTAGTACACCAACCAACCACTCATGGCCCCTAATTGTGGCATGTTGTTTCTGATGAGGACATCACCATGCTGGATACGCGCATATCATGGTCTTCCCCAAGTTACAAGTCGTCACCAACTCGGTCGCCATATTCGTCTCGGATTCAGCCGACACCTCTTCACGGTTTTGATGATATCTCCCATATCCGACGTCCAAACGAGGCGTTCTTTGATGCGTTGGAAAGGGGACGACGACGCCATCGTTTTGGTTCTGGTCCTAGCTCCAGAAGGGTCGTGAGTCATAATATGTGACCATGACAAGGTGCTATGCCACCTATTTTGGGCCAACTTGGCCATGTATCGTGTCGGGCCTTAAGCCCATGTTGTGGGCGCCCCCCTTGGTCGCCCCCAACCCTAGGACATCTTTGTTTCCTACATAAACTCAGTAGCCGCCGTCTTTTTGTTTCGGGTTTTTGTTTAGTTCAGTTTTCTAGAGAGAAACTTGATCGGATTATTGTAACTATGGCGACAAGTCCTTTTACAGTAATCCAAGGCCCCTGTTCTTGTTCTACACTACTGTGGCGATTAGTCCTTTTATGTTCAGAGCTTGAACCTTTTCTTGTGATTCACTTCATCCATATTTGCAATTTCAGATTGTGTGTTTATCCTGTCTTGCTTGTGTTCTCGATTTCGCTTGCAGGAACAATCAAGTTGTGCTTAGTGTAACGGTTGCGGGGTTGGATCGTGTCTGATTCAAGCCGGGTCGTCGACGCCGAGTTCCCCAAATTCGAGTTTATCCCCTTACCTATCGGAAGATCGGACCATATTTACATCAGTTTCCTATGCTGTCTTGAGTGTTGGCCTTACTTTTTGACCGTTCTCATTCTTATCCTCCTCCTTCGGGTTTTCGCGCAAGCCTTATCACTTCCTATTCCTTTGACCAATTAGGAGCAGTGTTTGGACTCCTCAAAGTCCAAGTCCTATAAATAGCTCCTTCCGCCAGCCCCCTTTTCCTCATCTTGCTTTCTGCCTTCAACCATGGGTCTCTTACTGAGAGCATTGATAGAAAAGTACCATCTATCTCCAAATCTACTGAGTGTATTGTGGCGAATACTTTTCGTGTCTCTTGCCCCCAGAGTCCTCCATTCAATCCAAAGTTTGCAGCTCCTTTTGCCCAGAAGCCAACTCGCTGGTTCTTCTGCCTCTGGATAGCGGCGCGGGTGTCGAGAATGGCATCGGCGGAGCGGCCCTCTCTTCCCCTTGTCTGGCGGGTAATGTCTGATGACTGCCATTCTTGAAGGGGAAGTGGAGGAAGCTGCTAGTGCATTTTTTCCTTCTTCTATGTACCTCCTTCCATGTGCTTGGGATACTACTAATTATATCTTCATCTCCTAGCTGCCATAGAAGAATAGGTTTCACTGAAGCTGATTACCTGCGAGTAATCGACTTGTCTTCATCCTTTAACATCGGCCATCTGTAATTGATGAAAACCACCTCGGTTCTATGCATATATTATTCTTGGCTCGCATGCTGTGCTTTTTTTCTTTATATTTTTTGAACTAAGGGTGATATCCTTGATATCGGCCATCTGAAGACGATATGCAAACATTGGTTGTGAATCACCTCACTCTTTTATTTTTATTTATCTACTAAGGACGATACTCATCATATCGGCCGTGATCAAGCACCTGAGATCATGCGCCAACCCAAACGCTTGGATGATAGTTTTTCAAATATCTCACATTGATTGCTCTCCCAAACTCTTTTCCATCTAATACTTGTAGAAAATATGCATTGCCCTGTGCACATCGGCTTACTTTAAATGGTCCCTACAAAGTTGAAGACCACTTTCCAAATCGACTATCTTTGGAGCCGATGGGCATAATGATGTAAATATGGCCTGATCTTCCGAGAGGTAAGGGGATAAACTCGAATTTGGAGAACTCGGCATCGACGACCCGGCTTGAATCAGACAAGATCCAACCCCGCAACCATTACACCAAGCACAACTTGATTGTTCCTGCAAGCGAAATCGAGAACACAAGCAAGAGAGGATAAACACGCAATCTGAAATTGCAAATATGGATGAAGCAAATCACAAGAAAAGGTTCAAGCTCTGAACACAAAAGGACTAATCGCCACAGTGGTGTAGAACAAGAACAGGGGCCCTGGATTACTGTAAAAGGACTTGTCGCCACAGTTACAATAATTCGATCAAGTTTCTCTCTGGAAAACTGAACTAAACAAAACCCAAAACTAAAAGACGGCGGCTACTGAGTTTATGTAGGAAACAAAGACGTCCTAGGGTTGGGGGCGACCAGGGGGGGCGCCCACAACATGGGCTTAAGGCCCGGCACGATACATGGCCAAGTTGGCCCAAAATAGGTGGCACAACACCTTGTCATGGTCACATATTATGACTCACGACTCTTCTGGAGCTAGGACCAGAACCAAAACGAAGGCGTCGTCATCCTCTTTCCAACGCATCAACGAATGCCTCGTTTGGACGTCGGATGTGGGAGATATCATCAAAACCGTGAAGGGGTGTCGGCTGAATCCGAGACGAACGCGGCGACCGAATTGGTGATGACTTGTAACTTGGGGAAGGCCATGATATGCGCGTATCCAGCATGGTGATGTCCTCATCACATAACCAGCTTCCAGACAAGATCTCCTTCTGAAAAATTTTGAGGCACACTTTTTTATTGTAAAACCTGGCCACACGAGCCTTGTTCTCTTGAATCCTTTCTAAAGCCCACATCTGATGCTACATGACATCTTCTAATTCATCAAACATAACCTGTTTGTAATCATCGGCTGATAACTAATCTTGCAACTCTATTCTTCTGGACCCCAGATTTGTTTCCCAAGGTAACACTACTTTATTCCCATAAACTAACTGATATGGTGGCACTATTATTGTCCCATGACAAGCCATCCTATATGCCCACAAAGATTCAGCCAATGTCGTATGCCACTTCCCCGGCTGTTCATCTATCTTTCTCTTAACCAGCTTGATCAAACTCTTATTGGATGATTCTGCTTGACCATTGGCTTGAGAATAATACGGTGATGGGTTCAACAGTTTAATTCCCATACAGTCGACAAATTTTGAAACTCTTCCAAAGTAAAAATAGAACCCTATTCAATAGTAACAGTTTGAGGCACACCAAACCTGTACATAATATGATCCTTCATAAAATTAATCACATCACCAGTCATCACATTTTTTATTGGCACCACTTCAACCCTTTTTGTGAAATAATCTATTGCCGCCAGAATATACTTGTGACCTTTTGTTGACGCTAGATAAATTTGACCAATCATATCCATACCCCATCCTCTAAACGGCCACAACTTTATGATTGGATTCATGGCCGATGTTGGCACTCTCTGAACTGCTCCAAATTTCTGGCAATCCTGACACCCCTTGTAATATTTGAAGTAATCTTCTAACATAGTAGGCCAAAGTACCCATTTCTCTTCAACAACCACCTCATCTTATGGGTTGATTGATGCGTACCGCAGATGCCTTCATGGACCTCACACATAACAACTTTGCCTTCTTCTTGATTTAAACATCTTAACAATACACCATCAATCATCCGATAATAAAGCCTCTCTTCTAATAAAACATAACTCAATGCCATGTATCGAATCTTTCGAGGGGTACGCTGAGCTGGATCTTTAAGATACTGAATAATCTTGGTCGTCCAATCTTCTTCATCGACATCAGCTTGCTTGGTTTCATTGACATCAGCGATCTCCATAATCGTACCATTGGTATTTAGTTGATAACCTGACGCCTTCTGTGCCAAATTATTAGCCTCCATATTTTGCTCCCTTGGGACATGCTTGAAACTCACTGCCTTGAAGCCTTGTATTACATCCTGACACTCGGCATAAAACAATCTCAGAATATCATCTCTGCATTCAAAATCCCCTGCTAATTGCCCGAGTACCAGCAACAAATCACCAATGATTTCAACAAAGTCAGCCCTAGCTTCTCGCAAAATCTACAGGCCTTTGAGAATAACTCTATACTCAACTTGATTGTTAGTCGATACCTCCACAACAAATGCAAACTCAAATCTTGCCCCCCGAGGCAATACGATGATGAGCACGATACCACATCCATCCTTACATACAGAACCATAAAAAAACAGTAACCATGGTATTGGCTCTATCATCGACATATTCGATCCACAATGTTCAACCACGAGATCAGCCAGAATCTAAACATTGATAGCTTTAGGAGACTCATAAGTTAAGTCATATTTAGCTAATGCCAGCATCCATTTTCCAATCCCACCTTTTAGAATCGGAGCCGATAGCATATACTTGATGACATTGGTTGTGCATACCACCACACATTTGGTTGATAGCAGATAATGCCTTACTTCACACATGAGAAATGTAAACATAAACATAATTTTTCAATCTTAGTGTACCTGGTTTCGGCATCAATTAATCTTCAGCTTAAGTAAAACACTACCCTCTCTTTGGCATCTTGTTCTTGAATCAAAGTTGATCCGATCGACTTCTTATCAGCCGCAAGATAAAGCTTGAAGGGCAGCCCATCTCTGGGTGGTACCAACACAGGAGGAGAAGTCAGATACTTCTTGATGTCGTCTAGACCTCTTTGATGCTCAGGTTCCCATACAAACCTCTGATTTGATTTTAACTTTAATAACAAAGTGAACACATCAAGCTTCCCTGATAAATTTGAAATAAATATTCTAATGAAATTAACTTTGCCAATCAAAGATTGAAGCTCTGTCTTATTGGTAGTCGGCTCGATGTCATTGATAGCCTTTACGCTCTTCGGACCTATTTCAGTTCCTCGTTCATGTACAATAAATCCGATACACCGAAAGCACACTTCTTGGGGTTTATCTTTAAACCATATTTTCTTGTTCTTTCAAGTACCTCCCGCAAATCAGCTATATGATATTCTATTTGTCTGGATTTTACCACCACATCATCAATATAAATTTCCACTAACTTGCCAATTAGATCATGGAAAATATAATTCATGGCTCTCCGATACATGGCTCTAGCATTCTTCAATCCAAATGTCATGACAACCCATTCGTATAATCCACTAGCCCCTGGACACCTAAAAGCAGTCTTCGGTATGTCTTCTTCTGCCATAAAAATTTGATTATATCCAACATTACCATCCATAAAAGTAACATTCTTATGCATTGCCTATCGACTTCTTTTTTCATTGACTCTTTGACTTTGCTTTGTCGTTCCTGCTGTAGATAGGATTTCGGAGCCTCTTTGTACATCTGATCTGTATGCCGACTGTAAACACGACAACGGCAGTTTCATATTATGATCCTAGCAATATTTGAAAAATGTACACTCCCCATGTGGGTCAAACTGCAAATCCTACAACTTCCTATCTATTTTCTTCTGATTCAGCTAATAAAAGCTTCAACATTGTCGATACCAGCCATCACTACAAGAGAATTGACTTGTAGTGGCATTTTCTTTGTATAGTAGAGTTATTATAGAGGCATTTTTCTAAAATGCCTCATACATGCCTTGCCATGCATTGTCTTACAAATGTAGTGACACTTTATAAATCGTCTTTATGAAATTAGTGACAACTTTGTAGAGGCATTACACAATGCCTCAATAAACTTAGAGGCATTATTAATATAGTATTTAACTATGTGAAAAAAATACAATGTTAATGTGAAGTTTTGAACTCAAGACCTCATGGTGAAATAACAACATGTTAAGCTTTGCTAGCCAACTCACCTACCCATGATATTACATATATTTTTAGAGTTTATTCTTAAGAAGTGCTGCAAACTAGTGAAATAATGCCTCTAGAAAAGCATAAGGTGCCTCTAGTAATGTCTCTACAAGATATAGACATTTTAAACATGTCACAAGAATGTCTCTATGGTAATTATTTTCAAACACTTTGCAAAATGCCTCAAACAATGCCTCGATTGTCGATGTGACATATTATTTTTCTAAATTTTCAAAAATTATCCCTCTACTTTTGAGACAAATTCTAAATTGCCGCAAAAAGATGTCTCTACAACATATATAGAGGCATATTAGAAAAGTGCCTCTAGCAAAGTGTCACTATGCGAGGTTTTTGTTGTAGTGCATGTTAACATTTGCGGGGAACGGATGTCCATTGATTTTCATAGCACCTTTGGTAAACTTTATCTTGCCTTGCTCAATTGCCATTTGAATCTGACTCCTAAAAATTTTGCAATCATTGGTATTATGGGATAGAGAGTTATGCCATTGCAGTATCTCTTTTTCTTCAATTCTTCCACAGGTGGAATCACATGACTGGGTGGCAACTGAATATGCTTCTCTAGCAACAGCATGTCAAGGCCTTGGTGATATCGAAGTCATACGTTTCTTCTGGCTCATTCTGCTTCACCCAAGGACATGACAAAATATTCTTATTCCTCATCCACTCAGCCATATTGATATCTTCAGTCTTCTCCCCAGACTCAGAGTCGTAATCATTATAGTTGACTTGAATCGGCCTGGACTGTGCCCCCTGAGTTAGATTCTCTTGGATAGACACCTTCTGCACTAGTCGAGATAAGCTTTTAAATTCAGCCAAAGAAAACTTTTCCCTTAGAGGTTCTACTAATCCATTAAAAGCAATCTCCACCATCTGATTATCTGTTAACTTGAGACCGAAACACCTGTTGTGCACTTTCCTAAACCTCTGCTCATAATCATGCATAGACTCACCAGTTTTCTGCCTTACAACAATCAAATCTGACAATCTCATCTCCCTAGTCTTAGCGAAGAAATACTTATGAAATTTCTATTTGAGATCAGCCCAAGTTATAATAGAATTCAGGGGCAACGATGCGAACCAGGAAAAAGCCAATCCGAGCAATGATAAACCTAGTTTTTAATGCTTCAGTAGCTCCCGCCTCTCCACATTGTACCAAAAACCGGCCAATGTGCTCAATAGTGGTAGTATTGTCTTGTCCAGTGAACTTAGTAAATTCTGATGGCCTGTATCGACTCAGCATAGGAATCAAGTCATAGCTAGGAGGATACGAGGGTCAATAAATATAAGTCTATTGTTTTGGCTTTAACCCAAATTGTTCTCTCATCACCTTAGCAATTTTCACTGCCTAGTCATCCGTCGAAACATTGGTATTTGGATTAGCCAATGCAGGACCAGAAGCTAGCACTTGTGAGGCTATCTGTGAACTAAAATTGACAACAATGTGCTAGCCTCCCAACTCCCTAGGCAATGCAGATGATGACGGCATGCCCAATAGGCTTGGTTCTACATTTGGTGTTGTACCTTATGTCACATTTGGTTTTGAAGTTTCTTGCATGTAATACTGTGGTTGTGTTTGCAGTGATGTCTTCTATAAAATAATCCTAGGACCAGACCCAGGTGATCTCCTTGTAACGCCACCACTGCTATTTCTTGGGGGTCGAGTGGCATTCTCTAATGTGGGCCCTGAGCTTGTTGAAGGAATTATAGTGCTAGTACTGGGTGGCTGTTGCTCGATTCCTTCAATTGCAGGCCAAGGAATATTCCCCTAAATGCGAAAATACATCGGTCCATGTGCTGGATCATCATATACGTACCTCTCCACTGTCTGAATAATCAAAGCCCTCAAAGTATTCACCAACACAGATGATTGATTAATCAGTGCATGATGTATAGCCGCATGTATCATGCTATTCAATGTAGCCTCATGTACCACCTCCATTGGCTTATCGGTAGGTGACTTCTCAGTTTCATCTTCATAAATCAAGGTAGCCACATGTAACTTTCCCCTTTGTATGATCTTGCCATACCTGGTTTTGCTAAACGTGCTCCACAGAAGGCTTTTGTACTCAGCAACTCTTTGATAAATTTGTGCTTTTATTTCATCGCTCAGATCATCTTTGTCAACAGGCAACAAGTTCTCTATCTTCAAATCCATGCTGACATCATGTTTTGGTGGAGAATTCTCAGAGAGCTTGAGATCCTTTGGCATTCCAAGTTCAGCCATGTCATAGATCTTGAAGTTCTTTGTCCCACTCGGTGTGCCAAAAAGTGTGTTAACGTGAAAATAAACACGTGTGACCCAAGATATTTGCTTGACTCTAGTGTGGGCTCAACACAAAAGAAACCGGGGTGTGCCAGTCGATTGTCCTTGCGAATCGACAAATAGATGAATAGTTAAATTCCATGCATCACCGGCCCAGGATAGGCCGATGAAGAAAGCCGATAATCACTGTTAGTGAAAACCAGCCGATGGCTATAAACAACAAATGATATTATTAAAATAAACTAATCGACTAATTTGTATCTGCTCATCGGCAAATTCAATAAACCAGTATTAAATACTACATAAGCAGTGCCAATGAGAACTAAATCGATAGAGCAAAGTTAACAAACCAATGATAGACATGTCAGACTTGCTCTGTTAATGTCAAAGAGTCGATAGAAATACAATAATCATGCAAAGACTCTACCTGTCGATAGTGTTAAGTCCATAGATCTGATAGCTTTGCAAATATGCCTCAAAATCATAGATCTAATCTTGTCAAATAAGGGGGTAATCAACTTCAATGAATGCAATATTAAACAACTAAGGCGCTGAGAAGTGGATCAAATTGTGATAACCTGTTGGCTAAACGCTCCGATAGAACCCTATCGACTTTACCCACAACTAGTCCGTTCCTAGTCCTATCGACTGAACAAGAGGTCAAAATCGATAGAGCCTTGCTGGTTTGAGCAGATCAAACTTAATCGAAACAGTACCCAAACAAAGCGGATAGAACTAAGTACAACCCAATTATAGGTAAAGCCAATAAAGTGACTTGAATAACGAATCTATATTACATTTTTAGAATCTCCTAAAAGTCACAACCAAGATAGTGTTGCAACACAAAATCGATAATATAAACGTATTTAAGATCCAATTACCGGGTAACTAGCAATTCTAAAGATAACAACTAGAATATCAAATCAATGAGAAAGTACTAGTTGAAGTTGATAGAATTACCAAGGGTGACTAATCCATGTCTCTCACCGAGATCGAAGCCAATGCAGCCCACGCGAGACGAGGATATCGTCGAGAAAAGGTTTGGCGATGCACCGAATTGTGTTGAACGAAAGTGTTATTCTTCTCGTACAGACCCTATTACATATATATAGCCCCGTGCAAGGGGTTTTGACATGAGTCATACTAGGACTCTTTCAACTTCCTAATAACGACTGGACTAATTCCTTATTACTAAAAAAATAAAATAAACCCTAGAGGTCCACATCATGCGCTCCGACCTTTGGTCTTTTAGTATCTTTGACCTAGTCAACCTTCAAGTTGCTGATCCCTGGGCCGTGCCAAATTTTGGCATCAACAACCTCCTAGAGAAGTTGAGAGAGGCCATGGGCGAGCCAGACACATGCGGGCGGGCGTGGTGTGGCGAGGCAAGCTGCGTGTGTGCATTTCAATTTTTGGAAACGATCATGATTAATATTTTTATTATGCAAGGGAATTAATTGCAATTATTCCTTCTGTTACAGTGTTGATTGTGAAGCCTTTTATTTCCATCAATTCATGACACACTATATATAATCCCTCTCCGGACTCGCCTGAGAGCTAATCGCTAGATCACTGCTTTCCATCTTACTCTCAAGTTGCCTTGTGCCCCGTCCAGTTCCTCTACGCACATAGAGGGTAGGGAGAGTAGGCCTTTGGAACCTTCCTCCATGTGTGACATTTGTCTCGGGTGTGCGGGCAATCAGGTTTTTGGGAAGCGTCTTCACGACTGCTCACTGATTGATCAACCACATCTTCTTTCTCTTCAACGACGAACTATAACCACTTCGTGGCCATTCGAGGGACTGCACTGCATACCTCTTCCTACGTTGACTAAAATCAACACATCGAACAAACTGACAAAAATGACTCGTGAGAATGGAGCCACCAGTGACTATGGCACAGGTCCCTCCACAGGGTATACCTTTGATCCAAACTATATTATTTGTTTATTCAGTATATTAATCGTTATTGTTACCATGTTCTGTTCTGGATTAAATTAATCATAAAATTGCCTAAATACTTAACAATCCAAAAACTTGATATTAGGCAATTTTCTGTTAATGGTTTTGCTGGTGCACTGAAGCCAAATGCATTTGATGGTCTGTAAGAGGTGGCGTGCTCAAATGATCTCGTGGCTTACAACAATGAACTGCTATCAGGCCACGAACGAGAAGCCAGAACAATTTACTCCAAATGAGGAGGAAAAGTTCATAATGGCTGATAACCTATTCAGAGGCGTCGTGATTAGTGCTCTTCCTGATAAGTATGTGGACTCATACATCACGTGCACTTCTACAAAAGAACTGTGGGATGCTCTGGACACTAGGTTTGGTGTTTCTGATGCCGGGAGTGAGTTGTATGTAATGTAGTAGTTTTTTTACTACAAGATGGTTGAAAACCGTCCTATAGTTGAACAAGCCTATGAGATTTAGGCACTGACTAAAGAACTCGAACAATTTCCATGTGTGATACTGGACAAGGCGATGGTCAGCGCTGTTATCATAAGTTGCCACCTTCTTGGAGGGATTTTGCTACTTCTCTAAAACACAAGAGACAAGAGTTTAGCATGTCTGAGCTCATTGGGACTCTTGATGTTGAAGAGAGGGCGAGAGCAAAAGACACATATGGAAAGGACGTGGGAGAGCTTTTTAGTGCCACTGTGGTACAAAAGAAAAACTCACTGAAAAGGAAGAAGAACAAACAAGAGAAACCTAAGCAAACAACCAATTTTAAGAAGAAACAAAACAAAGAAGATGGTTGTTTTGTTTACAGGAGCCCTGAGCATTGGGCAACCGCATGCCCAGACTGCAAATATAAACAGGAGAAGAAATCTGCAAATAGGGTCATTAGCAAGACTAATAGAGGGACTTCTGGGTATGGTAATTCTTCATCCATTGTTCTTTCAGTCTATCAATCACCAGAGTGGTGGATTGATATTGGGGCTAATGTTCATGTGTGTGCTGATATTTCTTTGTTTTCTTCTTATCAGGCCAGCATAACAGGAGACTTGATGATGTGAAACTGATCACATGCGCGTGTTCTTGGTGTTAGTACGGTCATTCTAAAGTTCACTTTAGGAAAGATGGTGCCATAGAAGCACGTGTAGCATGTCCCCTCTATCAAAAGAATCTTGTTAGTGGTTCTCAATTGTGTCGAGATGGCTATAAAATTGTCTTTGAGTCTAATAAATGTATACTTTCCAAGTATGAGAATTTTGTTAGAAAGGCTATGATTGTGGAGGCTTGTTCCGCTTCTTTTTGCATGACTATGTGTGTAATAAAGTTGTGAACAATATCATTATTACAGATGAGTCAAATATTTGGCATTCACAACTTTGTCATATTAACTCTGGTTGTATGACGTGATTAGCAAAACTGAATTTAATCCCAAAATTTAATCTAGTTAAAAATTCTAAGTGTCATGTGTGCGTGCAATCTAAGCAACCTTGCAAGCCCTCACAAGGCTGCACAGGCGAGGAACTTAGAGGTATTGGAACTTGTTCATTCTGATCTATGCAAGATGAATGACGAATTGACTAGAAGTGATAAAAGATACTTCATGACTTTTACACCTTTCGAAGGATGACATAAGAAAAGATTAAATCTCTCATATTTGCATACATGGGGTTCTTTGGCCATGGTGAATGTAGCAATCAACAAGAAGCGCAAACTTGGACCTAAAACTGTTGATTATATTTTCCTGGGTTATGCTACAAAAAGTGGGTTATAGGTTTTAATTGTGAGATCTAGAGTCCCAAACGTGTCGATTGGTATAATTTTAGAGTCCAAAGATGCTACATTTTTTGAGAGTGAATTTCCATTTAAAAATGCATCTAGCATGTCTAATCATGAATCTATAATTTCTCTTGAGCAATTTACTCCGCTAATACATAATGAGGAACCCCATGTGCATAATCCTGAGGAGGATGACAATGTAGTCAGCTGAAAGGGTAAGAGACAAAGGATGACTAAGTCCTTTTAAAATGATTTTATTGTGTATCACGTGGATGACAAACCAAGAACCATTGAAGAGGCATATTCCTCTCTTGATGCTGACCTTTGGAAGGAAGCAGTAAGGAACAAGATCGATTCAATTATGTCTAATGGTATTTGGGAAGTCGTTGAACGTCCTTACGGGTGCAAGCCCATAGGATGCAAATGGGTGTTCAAAAAAAAAGCTTAGGCTTGATGGTACAATTGTGAGGTACAAGATAAGGCTTGTGGTTAAGGGATATTCACAGAAAGAGGGCGAAGATTATTTTGACACCTACTCACCCGTTGCTCGTTTGACCATGATTCGAGTATTACTTTCCCTGGCAGCCTCACATGGGCTTCTTGTCCATCAAATGGATGTTAAGACAACTTTCCTATATGGAGATTTGGATGAGGAGATCTACATGGATCAGCGTGATGGGTTTGTAATAGATGGTCAAAAGGGCTTGGTGTGTAAATTATTGAAATCATTGTACATCCTTAAACAAGCTCCTAAGCAATGGCACAGGAAGATTGAAAGAAATTTGATATCGTCCGAGTTTGTTGTGAATGAAGCTAAAAAATGTGTGTATTACCGGTATGGTGGGCGCGAGGGAGTCATCCTATGTCTATACGTTGATGGCATACTGATCATTGGGACCAACCTTAATGTGATTAAGGAGGTAAAGGATTTCTTTTCCTAAAGTTTTGAGATGAAAGATTTGGGAGTAGCGGATGTTATTCTTAATATGAAGCTAGAGAGAGAAGGTAATGGTGGGGTTACACTTCTACAATTCCACTATGTGGAGAAGGTTTTGAATTGTTTTGGGTATAGCGATTGTCAACCTGCTTCTACGCCTTATGACCCTAGTGTGCTATTGAGGAAAAATAGAAAAATAGCAAGGGATCAATTGAGATATTCCCAAATCATTGGTTCACTTATGTACTTGGCTAGCGCTCTGAGTCCTAAAATCTCGTTTGTTGTGATCGAACTAAGCCGATTTGTGTCAAACCCTGGAGCTGATCACTGGCGTGCTCCTAAGAGAGTAATGCGCGATCTTAAGGGTACTATAAGCTATGGCATTCACTATTCCAGGTACCCAAGAGTACTAGAGGATTATTGTGATGCAAACTGGATATCTGATGTTGATGAGATGTATGCCACAAGTGGATTGGAGGTGGCGTTGTATCCTAGAAGTCTTGCAAGTAGACCATTTTAATGAGGTCAACCATGGAAGTAGAACTTATAGCTTTGGATAACGTCGACATTGAGCCTGAGTGGCTTCGTGATTTCCTTATGGACTTATCAATGATCGAAAACCAATACGAGATATTTTCATGAGCTGTGACAATAAGACACTGATAGTCAAGGTGAATAGTTCTAAGGATAACATGAAGTCCATAAGATATATAAAAAGGCGGCTAAAATCTATTATAAAAATGAGGAACTCTAAAGTTATAGTGTTGGATTATGTCCATATATCTAAGAATCAGGCAAACCACTTTACCAAGGGGCTATCACGTAATGTGATAGATAGTGCATGGAGTGAGATGGGCTTGAGATCCACTTGACAAACTATTATAGTGGTAACCTATTCTCTGTTATTGGAGATCGTGTGAAGTAGAATTGTGAAACAAGCTAGTGATAGTCTAAGAGGAAAGACCCTTAACTAGTCCATCGCTAATGTACTTCTTTCCTAATACTGTACGGTAGGATGGTTTTAACCTTAATGTGTTCCAAATGAGTTATGAGAAGCAAAGATATCGTCCCACAGGATATCTTTTGAGGAACACATCTATATAAGTCCGACTGCTAGTCATAATCTGTGAGATGGTGGGAATCTCTAAATACTAATGAATGGACCAGGAGTACGACTTATATGCTCCAAATTAGAGGGCATGTCGTTGGCAACCTAGTATTAGCAAAGGACTCAGGTAAAACCCATTTTCCACAAAACTGATAATTCAAGCTTAGTTCATTGCTCAGTTGTGAAGAGGCGTAACCTTTGTTCAACGTGGAAGTTCAACTTAACAGACTCCACCAAAACACTGATATATAAAAGGAGAGGAAGTTTTCTGAGAGCATTTTCTATGAGCACTAGACTTGGTGGGGATTGTTGAATATTATGGGCCATTAAGCCCATATTATCCAATTAATTTTAAATAGTTTAGGCCCATATTTAATGCTGTAATAATTTAGTCCCACATGAGATTCTTAACATTAATTGTCACAACTTATTAGGTAGATTACCGGTATATCCCCTAGAGAAGTTGAGAGAGGCCAAGGGCGAGCCACACGCACGTGCATGCCACCGTTGCCACCGCCAAGCCGAGCCGTGTATTGCCGGGGCGGGTGGCGGGAAGGTAGGCATGCATGCGTAACGTGGTGAGGCAAGGCAGGCTGGCTGCTGCATGCATGCATGACATGGCAAGGTAGGCAGGCAGGCTAATGTGTGCGAGCATTTCAATTTTTGGTAACGGTCGTGATTAATATTTCCATTACACAAGGGAATCAATTGAAATTATTTCTTCCATTACGGTGTTAATTGTGGAGTGTTTTTTTCCCATCAATTCATAACGCACCATATATAATCCCTCCCCAAACACACCTAAAAGCTAATCATTAGATCGGCGCTTTTCATCTTCCTTATGTGTTGCCTTTCGAGTCTTCCCCGTCCAGGTCCTCTGCACATAAATAGGGAAGGGACAGCAGGCCTCTGGAACCTTCCTCCGCATGCGACATATGCCTCGGGTGTGTGGACAATCAGGTTTTTGGGAGCATCTTCGCGACTGCTCGCTGATGCATCGACCACATCTTTTTCTCTTCGATGACAAACTACAACCACTTCCTGGAGGCCGTTCGAGGGATTGCATTGCACACCTATTCCTGCATCGGCTAAACTCGATTACATTGAACAAACTCACAAAAATGACTCGTGAGAATGGAGTCGGACATAGGTCCCTCCATAGGGTATATCTTTGACCCAAACTGTGTTATTTGTTTATTCAGTATGTTTATTTTGTTCTAGATTAAATTAATCATAAAATTGCCTATATACTTAACAATCTGTTAGATTAAGCTTTACATGAAATGTTGTCCACGTGAATTCCATGTCGTTCCGTCCTGCAATTACCTTTTTTTCCTCACCAGCACATGATCTATCTGTTAGTGAGGTAGATAACCATGTATAGGTTTATCTTCATTGTGCTATAACCAACTCATGTGTATCTGGTTCTATTTTGATTTTGTCATAGTATGAGGCAGAGTGTAGTAAGATCCAATCCTCACTATATATATAGAACCTTCACCACCGTTCGAGGTGCACGAGTCCCATCTATTTCTATGTTCTAATTCTCACATGGTAACAGAGCCTTTGTGATTCTTTTTCACCATGACATCGGCTACGACAACCTCCGCCATGGCCTTCAACCTCACCTCCACCAGCCCTACCTCCACACCGAACAACTATGGCCAGTTCATCACGGCCAAGCTGACTCGCGACAATTACCTCCTATGGCAAGCAGAGATCCTGCCCTATCTCTAAAGCCAGAAACTCATTGGCTTCATTGATGGCTGTTGACACTTCTTAACATCGCATCAAGAATATCACTATTCCTAGTACGGTGCTAGAAATGATTATTGGTGTTTGTTATGCTTTAAGAATAAAGTGAATTAATCTGCAAGCGCACAGAACATCATTGTAGCATTTCACCCAGGAGTATTCCAAGGTATCATATTTATTTTCCTCAGGGAAGCTAGGCGTAAGATTATCTTGGTTTAACAAAGATATAACTACAAGAATTATACCAATTGATCAAATTCGGGGGTAAGGATGTTCAATGATAAAAGTGAGGTCAGCAACACAGGAGAAATCCACACTAAGATAAATAAAGAGAACAGTTAAGCTAGCCAGGAGGACAACGAGTCTAAGATTCCTAAAATATATCTTCCGAATACATCTAAATCAAGTGTCAAAACCTAGTTACTCGGGTTGAGCGCTTACACCAATTTCTTTATACAACCTCGAGTCTTTCAACTATTAGCTCACTTCAGGGCACACGATCCACTAATATGGGTCGGTAACTAACCTCTATACTGGTGGGTATGCTATCGCTAGACAACCCTACTTGAGACTTCCCGAACATGGTGGGTTACTAAAGGGACGGACAGGTTTGTCACCACCTGCCGCCTACCACACAGCCCGTGGGGACGAATGCAAATCTAGCTAGCGTTAACTTAGGCACCGCGACTACGCCTTCACTAGATATTCTTCCGTTGATCTAGCAGAGGAACAGCCGGGAAATAACCAAGTCTATGTCCTAGAAAGAACTAAATTAAATCCTAGCTAGGAAACCGTGAACTATGCAACAATGTTTCTTCTTGATAATTGTAACTTAAGGAAATGACTAAGTTAAGATAAATACTTGACAAGATTTAAAGGGAAAGATATTTATATTGATAAAGGATAAGTCTTACAAAAGGAGAAAAGATACAAGAGAGCTCATAATCACTGGTAGCTATTGTTAGGAGGTGGTAGGTGTCGTCCTCTATGAAGCTGTAGACAATGCAGGTGAAGAGAACAACGCAGAGACTCAGAATCATGACAAGGGGGAGAGCTGAGTCACTGGAGAGAAAGTCTGTCCTGCTCTCCCTATCAGTAGCACCCCTGAGTGTGACAACCCACTAGACTGAGCTGTCATCATAGCCGTGAAGGGGCCTGCCTGGCTCGGAAGCTGCTGGAACTGTGGTAGTACGTCGACTCCTGCCCGCTAGCCAGTCTGTGCTGTAGTGAGCTCTGCCATCTAAGTCATCAGGGTGGTCACTAGTGCAATCCGCTATCTCTAAAGCTCCGCCTGTCCCCTAATGACCTCCATCATCTGACGTCTATCCTCAGCTGCGCTCTGGATGAACTCATCTAGGTGTCCTGCAAGTGCTGCTACAGTGAGGGCGTCCTCTGTCTGTGTGCCTGTATGATATGGACAAGGGTTCCTGATCTTCCAAAAGATTCTGGATATGTTGATTTGGTCGGAGGCGACATACAAATCGATCCAGCTTCAGAACAGCATGTTCTAAACCCCGCAATCGCAGCACGACGTCTCCTCTGGTTATCAACCGTTCTAAAATGATTGACCTTGGCAAGAAGGCCAATGCCTGCCTGCAAATCAAGAACACAAGCAAGAACAAAGAAGAATGCAACACAATTGCAGATGTATTATGAATCTCACGAAGTTGGGGTCTTACAAACCATGATGACGGCAAAACTATTATGAACAGAATAATCTAAGCAAAACTCAAACCCTAATGAAGAGGTGGCGGCTGTATATGAGGACCCTAGGGTCATGCACCACGCCCTGGTCTCAGCCCTAAGTGGGCTCAACTCGTTACATGACCCAAAGACCGATTACGGTGTCACAGCACCATGACAGATTTTGGACATCAATTTGTTTTAACGATTGCCGATGGCTCGCGACTGATTTTGACATGGGACCGGTTGGGTTGGAAAGATCTATTCGTTATCTATCCAGGCATATATAGAACGTCCAAATCCGAGTCCGTATGCGTCCTCGGCGTCCGTTTTAGTGCAGACTGGTCCTGGGCCCCAAAACAGACTCGAAGTCGGTTTTGGATCGGGCCTCCACCTTGGCTTGGACGTCCTTGCTGGCCCATCACGCCTCCAATCACCTCCTCATCTATATCATCATCATCTCCATGGTTCCTAACAACAATTAAATCATTAGGTAGCAATCTATTCTCAAAACCACATAAACAAAACATTATAAACGAGCTCACCTGTAAATTCAGGTGATGCGCGTGAATTTTATCTTAGTTGGAGGAGTGTTGTGTGTATCCATAAATGTCATGTTCTCATCATTCTCCCCCTTTTGAATTAGAGTCGTCCTCGATTCGATCCCATCTCTTTCTCCCAATAGTTGTCTCAAATCTAAAATATGAAATATAGAACTATTCCCAAACTTGGGATGCACCTCATGTTTATATGTGTTATAAAAATTATCATCAGAATGTGAAACTATAATAGAAGACATGTCGTACCAATGAACAACCTCTTTGAAAAATTGGGCAGCAGTAACATCATCCTCGCTCTTATGATAATTTAGAAAATGTGTGATCTTACAAACACTAGAAAAACTTGACATGACATGATAATTGTTACTATAGTTTTCAAGTTGATCATTTAATTTTATAACACAAGGAGGTTTCAATTTTGAACAAATATAAACTCTGTGCACCATAAACGAACCTCTATGATCATAATAGCCAATAGCATGAAAATTGTTTCTTGCCAATAAAGGCAATTTAGTTTGACAAAAGATTTGCTTCTCCATGGTATTTAGATCATAAGGAATATCAAATTTAATATAACCCAAAGTATTTAGAGAAGACAATAATTTCTTCTCGTCCTTTTCATATTTAACTAAAATCAAATGCTTAATTTCAGCTCTAGTGGATGAATCATTAGCAAAAACATCAAGCTCATTCATTTGTTGTGGCAAAGGTATAAGTGAAGCAGTGGCACACAACTCCTCTTCATCACAAGGATCAGTAGATAAATCAGCTTGTGGCAAAGGCAAATCCAAACAAGGTTCCAATACAGCAAGATTGTTGAAACAATTCATTACATCAAGAAACCTCTTACCTGAAGCATGAACATGTTCTTCATCTTTCTCACTATCCTCTTCTTTGTGTAGAACCTGAAATGTACTAGTTGCAACAATAGGCAAGGAAATATGTTCATCCTCTAGTAATTCAGATTTTGATGTATGTGTTGCAACATTTGAAATAATCCACTCTTTCCTATATGGTTCATTCTTTCTCCTCTCAAACCTTTGTTGATCCTCTTCTAAAATTTCAGCAGTGGTCATAGGTTTAAGAGTAACTCTTCTACCATTGTATTTAAATGAGTAGCTATTTGTAATGGTATTATGTGAAGCATTATTTGTAATAATCCAAGATTTACTCAATAACAAATGACATGCTTGCACAGGTAGTATATCAAATTCTGCACTATCCTTATAAGAACCAATAAAAAAATTCAATACGTGCAATTTTATCTACCTTTATCTTACCAAAAGAATTTACCCATTGGATGTAGTATGGACATGGGTGTGGCTGTGTTGTCAATCCAAGCTTCTCAACTAATTCCAAACTTGCAATGTTGCGCCTACTCTCTCCATCAATGATAACACGACAACGTCGATCCTTGACAACAAAGTGAGTCTGGAATAAATTGTTCAATTGATTTTTCTCTATCTTCTCCATTTGAGAACTGAGCACTTGCTGTGCTACAACACTCTTATCATCATGAGGTGTCATCAACTCATTACTATGGGTATTGTAACCTGTCATTGTTAGTAGCAAACAAGAAAACACACAAGAGTATATTTTTCTATCACTACTATCTTATCACAGTGGAAGCTCTCAACAAGCAAATTGAAACATCTTACTAAGCTCTTATAAAGTTTTTAATTACAGCAAGCGAAGGATACCTTGGAGAGTGTGATCCGATGATTGCGAGGGTCAAAAATTTGTGCCTGCTCAGAAGGATATAAGTGGAGCTTGGATAGGCAATATGTGATAGCAAGGATTAGCAAAATTTCAATTCAGAGGTTGCAAAACTGAATAATAGTCCCAAGCTAGTCTATATCACTGGCCTAAACTTGTCTTGGACTTAGTTCAAGCAAGCAAGCAAATGACTCAACAAAGGATGCAAAGGCTGCAAGCAATTCTGAATTTTTATCTTTTCTTTTTTCTACTTCCTCTTTTTTGTGCCGCTTTTCCTCTTGTGCACTTTTGCCTTTTTCTTTTCTTTTCTTGTGAATTAGAACTGCAGCAAGGTATTAGTACTATAAAGAAAAAGGAAAATATATTCTAGCATAAGCAAAATTATAATCTGAATATGATAGACACAGAGATAGATAATATATTATTCCAAAACTCTCAATGTGTGCAATAAACTGATTTTTTTTCTCTTGATTCTCTTTGAACAAGGACATGCACCACTCAAACAAGACCAAAGAACAAGCACTAGACCAGCAATACAATGACCTTGTAGGGACTAAAATTCAGAGAAGTAAACTAAACTGAAAATTGCATAGCACAAGGGGGATATAGGACAACGAAAACACGACGAACAAATATTTTTTGAGGGTAGTTTTCTGGAGTTTAGGACTGAACAAAATAACAGGGATAAGGGTGAACCTAACAGTGTACCTGAAGCTCTGTTTACCTCTTGATGTGGACAAGGGTTCCCACTCTTCCGAAAGGTTCTGGATACATTGATTTGGTCAGAGGCGACACACAAATCGATCTGGCTTCAGAACAGCATGTTCTAAACCCCGCAATCGCAGCACGACGTCTCATTTGGTTATCAACCATCCTAAAATGATTGACCTCGCCGAGAAGGCTAATGCCTGCCTGTGAATCAAGAACACAAGCAAGAACAAAGAAGAATGCAACACAATTGCAGCTGTATTATGAATCTCACGAAGTTGGGGTCTCACAAACCGTGATAACGGCGAAACTGTTATGAACAGAATAATCTAAGCAAAACCCAAACCCTAATAAAGAGGTGGCGGCTGTATATGAGGACCCTAGGGTCGTGCACCACCCCCTGGTCGCAGCCCTAAGTGGGCTCAACTCGTTACATGGCCTAAAGACCGATTACGGTGTCGCAACACCAGGACAGATTCTGGATGTTGATTTGTTTTGACGATTGCTGAAGGCTCGCGACCAATTTTGACATGGGACCAGTTGGGTTAGAAAGATCTTTTTGTTATCTTTCCAGGCATATGTAGAACCTCTAAATCCGAGTCCGTATGCATTCTGGGCGTCCGTTTTAGTGCAGACTGGTCCTGGGCCCCAAAACAGACTCGAAGTCGGTTTTGGATTGGGCCTCCACCTTGGCTTGGACGTCCTTGCTGGCCCATCACGCCTCTAATGACCTTCCCAGCTATAATCATCATCTCCATGGTTCCTAACAACAATTAAATCATTAGGTAGCAATCTATTCTCAAAACCACATAAACAAAACATTAGAAACGAGCTCACCTGTAAATTCAGGTGATGCGCGTGAACTTTTATCTTAGTTGGAGGAGTGTTGTGTGTATCCATAAATTTCATGTTCTCATCATTCTCCCCCTTTTGAATTAGAGTCGTCCTCGATTCGATCCCATCTCTTTCTCCCAATAGTTGTCTCAAATCTAAAATATGAAATATAGAACTATTCCCAAACTTGGGATGCACCTCATGTTTATATGTGTTATAAAAATTATCATCAGAATGTGAAACTATAATAGAAGACATGTCGTACCAATGAACAACCTCTTTGAAAAATTGGGCAGCAGTAACATCATCCTCGCTCTTATGATAATTTAGAAAATGTGTGATCTTATAAACACTAGAAAAACTTGACATGACATGATAATTGTTACTATAGTTTTCAAGTTGATCATTTAATTTTATAACACAAGGAGGTTTCAATTTTGAACAAATATAAACTCTGTGCACCATAAACGAACCTCTATGATCATAATAGCCAATAGCATGAAAATTGTTTCTTGCCAATAAAGGCAATTTAGTTTGACAAAAGATTTGCTTCTCCATGGTATTTAGATCATAAGGAATATCAAATTTAATATAACCCAAAGTATTTAGAGAAGACAATAATTTCTTCTCATCCTTTTCATATTTAACTAAAATCAAATGCTTAATTTCAGCTCTAGTGGATGAATCATTAGCAAAAACATCAAGCTCATTCATTTGTTGTGGCAAAGGTATAAGTGAAGCAGTGGCACACAACTCCTCTTCATCACAAGGATCAGTAGATAAATTAGCTTGTGGCAAAGGCAAATCCAAACAAGGTTCCAATACAGCAAGATTGTTGGAACAATTCATTACATCAAGAAACCTCTTACCTGAAGCATGAACATGTTCTTCATCTTTCTCACTATCCTCTTCTTTGTGTAGAACCTGAAATGTACTAGTTGCAACAATAGGCAAGGAAATATGTTCATCCTCTAGTAATTCAGATTTTGATGTATGTGTTGCAACATTTGAAATAATCCACTCTTTCCTATATGGTTCATTCTTTCTCCTCTCAAACCTTTGTTGATTCTCTTCTAAAATTTCAGCAGTGGTCATAGGTTTAAGAGTAACTCTTCTACCATTGTATTTAAATGAGTAGCTATTTCCTATCATCATCATCTCCATGGTTCCTAACAACAATTAAATCATTAGGTAGCAATCTATTCTCAAAACCACATAAACAAAACATTAGATACGAGCTCACCTGTAAATTCAGGTGATGCACGTGAACTTTCTTCTTAGTTGGAGGAGTGTTGTGTGTATCCATAGGTGTCATATTCTCATCACTGTAGGCTGGGGAGGTGCTCCTATACTGGCTGACTCAGGAACCGCCGTCTCTCAATGAGTTGTCTTCTCGTGAGTGTCTGGTGGTGACTCCTGCTCCTCCTCTCCCGTGTGCTGACTAGAGGCTGACTGCAAAACCCTGGGGACTCTGGGTAAGTAGCTGGTGGTTGTCTTAGGGAATGCGTTGTACTGCTTCTCCGTCACTAGTCCCATCCTGCTCATTAGATAGCAAATGTAGGACGCATAGGCCAAGTGACGTCCTTCTACTCTCTCAGAAATAACCTACTCCATCTTACCAATCAGCAAATCAGCCAAGTCAAATGGCTGTCTCCTTAGTATAGCTGCAACTGCCCACTAGTGAAGTAGTGTAAACTCCTCTGTAGCTGTTGACACTTCTTAACATCGCACCAGAAATATTACTATCCCCGGCAACGGCGCCAGAAATTCTTGTTGGTATTTCTTACGATCACAGATAAATCCGCAAGCGCACGGATACCGCTATAGCACTTCACCTAAGAGTATTCCAAGGTATCAAATTCATAGGGAATGTGTGTGTCTAATCTTCTATCTTAATTCGTCCAAGGACAACAAGAATAAGTTAGGTAGAGGGTAGAGAGGATTGCTATGGTCAAGGACCCTATAATAAGATAGGTTCTGTCTAAAACTGCTTACTTCGGGCACTGGCTTACCCCTGCATCCATAGGCGACTCCGGCCAACAGCTCTACGACGTACCCGAACATGGAGGATTACTAAGGTCGAATAGGACTGTCACCACCTACCGACTACCTCTACAAACCATGGGGAACGCGGAAAACAAAGGTAACCTCTAGCCTAGACACCATGTCTATGCTATTAATTACTATCAAAGTCTCGACGTCACACTTATAGAAGACTATGATACTCTAACTAAATAGAACGATGATCCCGTAAGCAATTAAGGAAAGAACTTACTTAAAAAGGAAACTTAAATACCAATGGAAGATCATGAATACTTACTAAGAAAGAAAAGCATCCGCCGAGGTACAAGTGTGGAGAAGGTGCCAACAAGTCCAGACCTCCTCCTAACTCTCCCTCACTCTCTCCCTATTTTCGAAGCACTTTGGCAGTGCTAAAGCCTTTTGACTAGAGCTCTAATATCTTCTTCTTGTGTTGTTCTTTTCTACCGAATTCCCTCTCTATTTATAGGTGGTGAAGTGCTGACGGGTATTTGTAGGTGAAGGAGGGTCGGTGGGCAAAAGTTCCCCTGCTGGGCGGCGGGCCACGCCGGGCGTCCGGGCATGCCGGGCGGCATGCCGCGCCGGGCGGCAACCCAGGCCGGGCAGCCGTTGGATGAGGTCGGTTTCCAACCGACTTCCTTTGGACGTCTCAGATTTGGTCCGGATAATGGTTGTTGAGTCGGTTTTCAACCGCCTTATCCACTTGGCATCGGTTGGCATGATGGGCCGAGTGGGCTGGACACCTCGGGAGGAAGTTCCCAGGTCGAGCGGTCTGGCAGGCCGGGCGGCAGCCTAGGCCGAGCAGCGGGGTAGGCCGGGCGGTGGCCCCTTTTTGGTGCTGATACCCTCCGGGTCATGTCTTCACTTGCCCAAGTTGTGCCACATGGGTGCCTCCTTTACTTCTATACTTTTTACCCTCCTTAGTCCGGGGATGGAAAATGGCCTCATGGTGGAGTGTTTTTCAGGGTCGGCTGGGTTCTGATTTCAGCCATCATGACCCTGCCGGGCCCTGATTTCAGCCTCATACGACCCTGTCGGCCGGCTGTTTTATGGCAGTATCGGCCGACGGGGCGTTTCTTCATGTTTTTACATATTCTGGCTCTTTTATACCTGCAAACACATGTCTCACCAAAACTCATGGAAATGGTTAATAATAAACTGCTATCACTATTTTGTTTATTCCTTTTATGTTGTTTATGCAAGGATTTGATGGTCGGATTTAGCACTTAAGGACCGTCAACAAACTCCCCCACACTTAGCCTTTGCTCGTCCTCGAGTAAAGGTTGAAGACTAAAGTGGATCATAACTTCAATTGGTATGATGCTAGCATGCAAATTATTCCATGTCATACCTATACCTATGAACTTTTAAAGTGTCTATCATGTCACCTTGGGTGGTTGAAGAATGGAATGGTCCTGACTCTAATCATCTTCACTCATTCTGCTATGTAGCTTGGGTTTTTGAAAAAAATTTCAAAACAAATAATAGCTGTACTCCTCAAACGATTCTCTCAAATCGCTCAATGTGTATGGTTCCTTACCAGGGCATTACTTCTTTTCATCCTACTTCTAAATATGGCTTTATGTGGAGCTCAAGGTAGGGATAATAGAGAGGCATACTTGTGCCTCAGATATTACTAAGTCAAAAACCAGATCCGTAGAGAACAATTCATGAACTTCATATGCACATGTGGATATGTGGATGGAAAATGAATGAATGTGAATACTCCCCCTTTTTTTTAAGATGTTCCCTCCCTTCTATTGGATAGGCATTTGAGAATGTGGGCAATTCTTTCTCTATCTTTTTTTTCTTTTTTCTCTCTCTTTTCATTATCATGAATAGCCCATGTCTCTTTTACAAGGATATTTGGAGAGGGAGTTCATTAGAATATAATGGAGTACTTTATTTAATGGATGGATGATGACATGGAAATGCTATCTTCCAGTGTAGAAGAAATAGCACATGGATGATGGATATGGTGGTGCTAACTTCCAGTGAAGAAGTATTAGCAAAGTGGTGTGCACAAAATCTTGATCAAAAAGTTATAAATAGTAACTCACAAGGGTCACAACAATTTGACAAAGTTCAATGAAACAACAAGTAGCATATGCGTAAGATTTTCAATGAGTTCATCATATGGCTTTGGTTGGAAGATATAATCATTGAGGAGTCAAGCTATTTATTTAATTTTTTTTAAGAAACATTTCCAAGCACATCAAGCATAAGAGAAAGATTCATTTCGTCAAACCATATCTCATGCATCAACTACCAAGGTGACATGCTTTCCTAAAGATATAGTTCACAAGCAATAGGTTTATGAACTAGGAATAAGGAGCATGCAAGCCCACCAAATAGAAGCATGAAATAAAATGAGGGTTCCACAAGGTTCATTTTAATTTTTTTTGAGTTAAATTTTTATGATTGATTCAAGAGAAAATAATTTTAACTCGCAAAACAAGGAGGTGAAGGAATTGAGTGCGCAAACCGTCGTATTGAAGAGGGTGGAAGCTGGGATGTGCCTGGATGGCACGCTCTTTCTCATGATGTTGACTTCTATTGTTTGCACATTGAAAAGCCTGAGAAGCCTCCCCCACACTTGTTCTTGTACCTGGCTGCTTTTTATTTAAAACAAACAAAGGGTTGTGGAAACAAAAAGGACTTTACCGGGTCTGAGACCGGGGAGTCTAAATTTATTTGAATGAGAGAAAATGTTGAGAGGAATGCTAGAGTAGAGCATTGAAATCAATTAAACTGATCACATCTACCTCCTTACCTTCGTTGTCATCTGGCTCTAGGAAGACTTTTAAACGATGACCATTTACCATAAACTGGTTCCCTCCATCATCTTGGAGTGTGATTGCTCCATGTGATGCAGCATTAATGATGGTGAATGGTCCTTTCCATTAACTCCACAGCTTCCCATGACCAAACAACTTGACTCTGGAGTTGAAGAGCAACACCTTGTCGCATGGCTTGAACTCCTTAGGCTTGATCCTTCGATCGTGCCATCTTCTGGTTCTATTCTTATAGATCTTGGCACTATGATAAGCCTTCTCTCTCCATTCCTCTAACTCAGACAACTGTACTTTTCTATGTCTCCCGGCCTCCATAAAGTCCATGTTCCATTTTCGGATGGCCCAATGTGCTCTATGTTCCAGCTCGACTGCTAGATGATATGTTTTTCCATATATAAGCTAGAAGGGAGACATGCCAATCGGTGTTTTGTATGCTGTCCTGTATGCCCAAAGTGCATTTGGTAGCTTCATCTTCCATCCACTCCCCATCTTATTCACGGTCTTCTGTAGGATGTTCTTAATTTATTTATTTGAAGTTTCTACCTGCCCGCTTGTCTGAGGGTGGTATGGAGTTGCAATGTTGTGCTTTACTCCAACCTCTCTTAAGAAGTTCCGGAAGGTCTTATCAATGAAATGAGACCCTCTGTCACTTATCACCATCTGTGGTGTTCCAAAACAAGGAAATATGATCTCATGGAGCATTCTTCGAGCGTGCTTGGCATTGGCAGCTCTGCATGGCATTGCTTCTACCCATTTGGATACATACTCAACGGCCACCAAGATGTACTCGCAATCATAGGACTTTGGAAATGGTCCCATGAAATCAATGCCCCATACATCGAATAATTCCACTTGAAGGTTGTATGTTAGGGGCATTGCGTTGCGGGCAGATATTCCACCATGCTTCTGACAATTCCGACATCTTCGGATGAATTCTTTTGTGTCTTCATGCATTGATGGCCAGAAGAATCCACTCTGCCAGATTTTTGCTTTGGTGCAGAATGCACCAAAGTGGACTCCATATGGAGATGCATGACATTTCTCGATTATCTGGGTGCCTTTGATTCTTGGGACACATCTCCTTAGCAACCTGTCAGAACATACTCTATAGACGTATGGGTCGTCCCACACATGACGTCAACTCTCATAGATGAGCTTCTTCTTGTTCTCCCCTAGTGGTACTTACCCTGTAACAATGAAATTCACAATGTCTGCATACCAGGGGTTGGAGTCTGTCACCTTCAGTAGCATGTCGTCGTGGAGGAAGTCATTTATCGAAATTTCCTGCATGTTAGTCACTTGCATACGCGAGAAATGATTCGCAACAAAATTCTCTACTCCTTTCTTATGTCTAATTTCAAGGTCAAATTCTTGGAGTAGAAGAATCCATCTAATTAGCCTTGGTTTAGCATCTTTCTTAGTGAGCAGGTATTTTAATGCAGCATGATCAGTGTGGACGATAACCTTTGCTCCTACTAAGTATGACCTAAACTTATCGATAGCAAAAACAACGGCAAGGAGCTCTTTTTCTGTAGTGGCACAATTAAGTTGTGCTCCTGTCAAGGTCTTGCTAGCGTAGGCTATGGTGTGATGCTTCTTATCTTTGTTTTGGCGAAGAACAGCCCCAACAACATAGTCACTAGCATCACACATGATTTCGAAGGGCAGCATCCAATCGGGGGGTTGAATGACTGGAGCTGAGATGAGTGTCTTCTTAAGGATATTAAAGGAATGAAGGCACTCATCATCGAAATCAAAGGGAGCATCCTTAGCCAAAAGACTAGTGAGGGGTCTGGCAATTTGCGAAAAGTCCTTGATAAAACGCCAATAAAACCCCGCATGTCCTAAGAAACTATGGATCTCCTTAACAGTAATCGAAGGTGGAAGCCTTTCTATGACCTCGATCTTAGCTCTATCCACCTCAATACCCCTTTCGGACACAAGGTGTCCTAAAACGATGCCCTCTTGGACCATAAAGTGGCACTTTCCCCAATTAAGTACTAAGTCCTTTTCCTGGCATCTTTGTAAGACCCTATCTAGGTTCTCAAGATAATGATCAAAAGTTTTCCCATAAATAGAGAAATCATCCACAAAGACTTCCATGATTTCTTCGATCCTGTCAGAGAATATAGACATCATGCACCTTTGGAACAAAGCGGGTGCATTACACAACCCGAATGGCATTCTACGATAGGCATAGGTTCCGTAAGGGCATGTGAAGGTAGTCTTACTTTGATCATCTGGATGGATGGGAATTTGATGGTAACCAGAGTACCCATCAAGGAAATAGAAGAAGGAATTCCTGGCAAGACGCTCCATCATTTCATCAATGAAGGGCAGCGGGAAATGAACCTTTTTTTGTTACCTTGTTGAGCCTCTGATAGTCGATGCACATCCTCCATCCCGTGATGGTGCGTTGAGGGATCAACTCATTTCTATTGTTTCTATCGACCGTCATGCCTCTCTTCTTAGGCACTACTTGCACAGGGCTAACCCATTCACTATGAGGAACGGGATAAATTATCCTGACGTGCAAAACTTTAAAAATCTCCTTCTTAACAACCTCTCTCATTGCATTATTTAGCCTCCTCTGAGGCTCCCTAGAAGGTGTGCTATCAGGATCAATGGGAATACGATGGGTGCAAAGAGCGGGACTAATTCCCTTAAGGTCTTGGAGTGAGTAGCCTAGGACAGAGCAATGCTTTTCTTGGATGGCTAAAAGTTTAACAGATTCTACCTCGGATAGTCTGTCACTTATGATAACAGGGGCTTCCAGGTCGCCATTTAGGAAAGCATAGCATAGGCCAGAAGGCAAGGGCTTAAGCTCAATCGGAGGTCGTGATGGTGGTTCTTCAATGGTTAGCTCAATTGTCTCCTGAAACTCATCCTCCTCTTGGATAAACTCTTTAGCATCTCTTTCTAGAAGGGGTTCAGGAGAATCATATTGGAGAATAGCCATTACTTCCTCGATTGGCTCTTCCTTAGGAGAAGGATCTGGTAGGGAGTTCCTCGATCGGGAGATCGGGATAGAAAACTTTTCTCCCCCTAGTTTTACGTCGAGACGTCCAAGTGTTAGTACATCCATGAGTAATTTCTCAATGGGATGTCCGATTAAGACATCAAAATCCTGAATGTCAAAGACATGGAAGTCTAGGACAACCTTGACGTTTGCGTGCCTTATGGTCACATCTTGCAAAATCCCGTATCCTCGTAAAATAGGGCCAAAGGGGCTCTTGAAGGATTTACTAGTCGGTGTCAACGGCGTATCGCCCAAAATGTCAAATGCAAAGGCACTAGAAACTATGTTGGCACCAACAGTGGGATTATAAAGAACTTCCACTGTGACTCGTCTAATGTCGCATCCAATGGTTGAAGAGGGAGAGCAAATACGAATTGCTTCAGAGGATAGCTCAACATCTCGCAACCATTCATCGCTCATAATTGAAGTTAACTCCTTTACCGTCTCTTGGAGGAATGCCTCTTCAAGTGGCTCAGGAGGAGAGATGGGAGTCGGGGGTTTCTATCGGCAACAATACTTTGAGGTGTTTCCATAATCTTCAAAAAGCTCTTCCTCAAAGTCAATTAGGGAATCTGAGGGTTGAATTTCTTCTTCCCTAGGTGTTCCCAGTTCGGGTGAGGGCTCAATTGTCAAATCTTGGTGTATGCATGGAATGGGTTTGGATTCGACTATTAAGGGTTCCTCATGGATCGACTTGACTTCGTCCTGGAGGGGTTCAACATGATAAGAAGGAAGGAAGTCTTTTCTAAAATACGGTATAGGATTTCTCTTTCTTCTGTCGCGGTCTTGTGGACGAATGATCCTCTAGAGGCAATGTCAAGATATAGGGCAGCTTCCTTATTCAAACCCTCACGAAAATGTTGTAGCAACATCCAATCGGGAATGGCAAGGTTGGATCCGAATTTAGATAGTAAATTAATCCTAGCCCAGGCTGCACCTAAAGACTCCTTCTCATTGTGGCAAAAACCGAAAATTTCCATATGAAGGGAGACAATACGGGATGTAGGGAAGAAAGCAAGACAAAATTTATCTCGAAGTTCTTCGCAATCAACATTTACACTCCCAATAGTACGAGTGTACCATTGTTTTGCCCTCTCCATGAGGGAAAAGGGAAACAGTTTCCACTTTAGAGTTTCTTGTGTCATGCCCTTTATAGAAAGGCACGAACATAGTTGCTCGAATTCTCGTAGGTGATGGTATGGGTTTTCACTATCTAAACCAGAGAAGGATTGCTCCCAAACCATGGCTATAAAACCAGGGCGGAGTTCATAGCCGGATGTGCGAATTGGGTCCACAGACGGCGGTGGCTCAAGGTACTCGCCCTTCGGAGCAGAAAAAGATAGGATTATGGGTTGCTCCATAGTGGAAAAAAAGAAACAAGTAAAAAGAAAGGAAAAAGGAAAAGATACGAGGATGAATAAAGTTCAAAGATAATACAACAACCGTTCCCTGGCAACGGCACCAGAAATGCTTGTTGACACTTCTTAACGTCGCACCAGAAATATTACTATCCCCGGCAACGGCGCCAGAAATTCTTGTTGGTATTTGTTACGATCACAGATAAATCCACAAGTGCACGGATACCGCTATAGCACTTCACCTAAGAGTATTCCAAGGTACTGAATTCATAGGGAACGTGTGTGTCTAATCTTCTATCTTAATTCGTCCAAGGACAACAAGAATAAGTTAGGCAGAGGGTAGAGAGGATTCCTATGGTCAAGGATCCTATAATAAGATAGGTTCAGTCAAAAACTGCTTACTTCGGGCACTAGCTTACCCCTGCATCCACAGGCGACTCCGGTCAACAGCTCTACGACGTACCCGAACGTGGAGGATTACTAAGGCCGAATAGGGCTGTCACCACCTACCGACTACCTTTACAAACAATGGGGCACGCGGCAAACAAAGGTAACCTCTAGCCTAGACACCACGTCTACGCTATTAATTACTATCGAAGTCTCGACGTCACACTTATAGAAGACTATGATTCTCTAACTAAATAGAACGATGATCCTATAAGCAATTAAGGAAAGATCACGAATACTTACTAAGAAAGAAAAGCATCCACCGAGGTACAAGTGTGGAGAAGGCACCAACAAGTCCGGACCTCCTCCTAACTCTCCCTCACTCTCTCCCTATTTTCTAAGCACATTGGCAGTGCTAAAGCCTTTTGAGTGGAGCTCTAATATCATCTTCTTCTTGTATTGTTCTTTTCTACTGAATTCCCCCTCTATTTATAGGTGGCAAAGTGCTGGCTGGTATTTGTAGGTGAAGGAGGGTCGGTGGGAAAAAGTTCCCCCACCGGGCGGCAACCCAGGCCGGGCGCCCGTCGGATGAGGTCGGTTTCCGACCGACTTCCTTTGGATGTCTTAGATTTGGTCCGGATAATGGTTGTTGAGTCGGTTTTCAACAGCCTTATCCACTTGGCGTCGGTTGGCATGATGGGCCGAGTGGGCTGGACACCTCGGGAGGAAGTTCGACCGGGCGGCTGGGTCGGCCGGGCGGCGGCCTAGGCCGGCCAGCGGGGTAGGCCGGGCGGCCTGGCAGGCTGGGCGGCGGCCCATTTTTTGTGCCAACCCCCTTCGGGTCAGGTCTTCACTTGCCCAAGTTGTGCCACATGGGTTTCTCCTTTACTTCTCCACTTTTTACCCTCCTTAGTCCGAGGATGGAAAACGGCCTCATGGTGGAGTGTTTTTCAGGGTCGACTGGGTTCTGATTTCAGCCATCACGACCCTGTCGGGCCTTGATTTCAGCCTCATACGACCCTGTCACCCGGCTGGTTTACGGTAGTATCGGCTGACGAGGCGTTTCTTCATGTTTTTGCATATTTTGGCTCTTTTATACCTGCAAACACATGTCTCACCAAAACTCATGGAAATGGTAAATAATAAACTGCTATCAGTATTTTGTTTATTCCTTTTATGTTGTTTATGCAAGGATTTGATGGTCGGATTTAGCACTTAAGGACCATCAATAGTAGCCAGACCTAGGAATGATAGTCTGGGTGACTATCGCTCTAACCACCTTGGCCTCTGCGGTGAGTCTCGTAGGGCCTCTCTCAAAGCCTTGGGTGTGCAGTGGTGGAAAGGCAATCGACACCATGTCGTCTGATGGTAGCTTCCCTCCCTAAGGTCTGCGGGGTGGAACAAGAGTCAAGTAGGCACTCCTGTATAGCTGGAGATCTAAAGCATTGAGTCCAAAGCTAGCTATCAGGTCTCCCCTACTCACACGCTGTGGCTGTCCTCTAAACAAGAACCAGATCTCTGAGTGGTTTCTGGCGACCCACAATGTCACGTAGAACTCTAGCACAATATCCTGTTGGTATCTATAGGGCTCTGTGACCAACTCCGCCAAACTAGGTAGGTAAGTGAAATACTGCTCCATATCTGTGTCTGTGGCTCTCCTCATAGCCTGGTAAGTGGTGTACTATTGTGGCACAAATAGCCCTCTCCAATCCTCTAGAGGCCTGTCTAGTACCTCCCTCTTGCAGCGGGGTCTCTAGGGACTGGAACCCACTGCTCGAAGGAGACAAGATGTGGCAACTAAAGGTCCTTTGCAGGAACCTTAAGGATGTCTATCTCTCTAGCTGCCTGTACTAGTCTCTACAGCCTCCTCGTGCACACTGCACAGGTGCACCTTGGGTCTCCTACCCGGTGAGCTGACCTCTATGGTCCTATCTGCTCTGACTGTGGCTGCTCAGTCTCCTCCTCCTCCTCCTCCTCTGACTCTGACTCCTCTTGCTGCCTGAAAGATCCCTGCTCTGCAGGTCTCGATGACCTCTCCTGACGAGAAGTCAGAGTACCCTGCAACCACGTGGCAACCTGATCCCTGTGTATAGTGCTAGCCATGTGGTCCCCTACCTGGTGCTCCTCTTACGACCTGGTTGTCTATCTGAGTACCTGTGATCAGCAGTGATCCAGGTGTCCTGCGGGAAGCCTCCGTTGCTTTTATGTGCTGTGCAACTGTTGATACTCCCGAAGTGCCCCTTTTATATGTGAATATTGCCCCAATTAGAGCATAATTGATACTAATTTAGGCCATTTACCTATGATATTGCCTATATATTTGTATATGCGTTTTTTTAGTTTTATTGCAAAAACAGGTAAAATTGGCGATTAAAGTGATGCTGGAGAGGACAAGAATCCAGAACCGATGAAAAACACTGAAGAAGCCCAGTGCATCGATCGGTGCAGTCCATGAGCCGGTTGGTGCACGGGTATTTTGGCCCACAGAAGTGATCGAGGCCCGTTCCACAAGCTTATGGAAGTTTATCTGTGCAAGACACTTGAAGATATTTGTCTAGAAGATTGAAGGAACTTCAAGATCTCGACGTGCATTACAAGACTTTATCTCAAAGGAAAAGGCCCACATGGCAGTTGTGGAAGGTAGAGGAACCGACTCGGAGGTCAAACCAGAGAAGACACGGCTTGCACCGATCGGCATAATCCTGCGCTGATCGGCGCAACCGCCTTATTTGCTAGAAACTGAGTCCTCTACAAGTAGAAGCTCTAAAGGACCAAGAAGGCGACCAGAGGGGGAGGGGTGAATGGGAGCCAATCAAAATTCTCCTAGAGAACTTGGCCTATATCCCAAAAACAACCCAAGCCAACCTCCAAACCAATCACCAAGACTACACACACCAACTAGCTAGTCCTAGGAGTGATCAACCATAGCAAAGACACAGCGGAAACAAACAGGAATAAGTGGCGCTCAAAACAAGTCAATTCTGGACTCTCATCGGCAGTGCCGGTCACTTCCAACGGCAGTGCCGGTGCGGAAATCTCAGGACTTCAAGAAAAAAAGACTCAGAGCGCATCGGCAGTGCTGGTATTGGCCATCGACAGTGCTGGTGCGGGTTTCTCAGAATTCAAAAATAACCAGTCGAACCACATCGGCAGTGCCGGTCCTAGACATCGGCTGTGCCGGTCGACCCCCGATAGATCAGGAAAACTTTCGGGATTTTGTCAAATCTTCTCCAAAACTTATTCAAACGAACTCCAACTGATGTGATTTTTGGACCAGTGAATCCTCAGCACATCACGACCCTAATCCTAGAGGATCAATTCAAGTGGCTCAAGAAATCATCACAAATTTCAGATCTTGTGCCGAGAACACCAAAAAGGGGAAACTTGAGAAATCCTTCAAATCGAAGGTGCTAGAGCTATTGATTTAGTCAAGCATCCATTGAGGATTGTTCTAGCTCATCCTAGCAACAAGTTTCTCAAGAAATCCGGGCCAAAAACTTGTCCAAAAATGAGATCGAAAATCACCACGAAAATAGCTCCAAAAATAGGAAAAAGGGAATTTCGGGATTCAAGTGAAGAGGGAAATCTTGAGCACCAAATTACTTCTCATATCTTAGAAAGGTGCTTACAAGATCCATGGTTACAAGGCTAGGAAGGCACCCTCTTTCTCCCACTATTTGGAAGAGCAAGAGATGTCTCTCACACACCCACTACTCTCCTCTCAAACATGAAGTCCTCTCCTAGCACTTTGAATGGAGTCCTAACACAAGGCTAATGGAAAGAGAGGCACCTCTCCACTAGCCACACCTCTCCTTACATAGGCCTAGGGTCTATTGTCCACATGACCACTCTAGCCTTGACCTACATAACACACCCACCTACCACCGGGGGCATAACCGTCCATCTTTTTCCTCATCGCTCGAATGCCATCGGAGGCTTCACGTCTTTGCTTCATCTTGAAGCAAGCTCCGTGATGGTGCCACGTGCACCATCAACCACCGCCACCGATTTTGAGGCCCAAACCAGGAAACCATCTTGCACGCTTCTCAAAGCATGACTTCTCGATGTCGACGCGTGTCACCTTGTCCCGCGATCCTGACCACCGGCAAGTCTCTCCTAGTCCCTATCCATCGGGCCCCCTTGTCACTTGCACCGGCATCCCGTTCACCTTGTCTTGTCAACACACCGTCTTCATCACCACCGCAGTTTTGAGGCTCAACCGTGAAACCGACTGTGCTTCTTGCCTCTCTACATGTACGATGTGGATCACCCTTGACTTCACCCGGCATCCCGATCGTCTGGCCCCAAATCCCCTACTTGTGCCCGATCCTCTCGCCATTGACCGTCAAGTCGACTCCAATGACCTACACATCATGACACAAGCAAGCACATTTCCCGTCTCCTGCAATATCACCAATATCTCCACCAACTCCGGTTAGTCATAACCGTGATATGCAAACCCATGCAATCCCTGAATTCCCATATTTCAACTCAAACATCAAATCCGCTCAAGTCAATTACTCATCGCAAATATAGCAAACCATGGTATATATCCACATGGTTTCTCAACCTCTATAAATACATGTAAACCCTGGTCTTGGCAGAGGGGGAGGCAGAGGCGATAGAGGGACAACAGATCCGTGAGTTAGAGCCAAGGGGTTTGCCCTGTTAGAATAGATCTCTAGTTGAGTTTCAAGAACCATTGGTGTTAAGAGTTGATCCGTCAAGGTAGGCCATCTCGACGGGGATGAATCTTACTCTATGTATCTCAAGGATGATTGAATATGTTGATGATGGTTTTGGTGATTTGTCTATCTTGATTCTATAATCATGCATGAGCTTATTCCAATTGCTTAGTTCTAGGCTAAGTAAGTAGATATTATCTTGATCATGGTGATTAGGATAGTATTCGGACATGGTATTGGTTATGGTTGCTTGATGATGCTAGTAGTGTGGTTTAGCGGTGATAGCACTAAACCTGCATAACACTATTGGATAGTTGAGTAGGGTAAGATACTCACGTGATTAAGGGTTTCTTCTCGGCAACGATAAATTGGGAGCTGCTCGGAAAGCAGGGTGGTCTTATTCATTATAGGTTTTCACTGATCCATGTAATTACCCATTATGATGCTATTTGATTAGACTTTCTGGTTACGATCTCACTAGTAGATACTTGGCTACTCACATAACAACTTAGGCTTATAAGGTATCTGGCGCACTTTGGCTTAAATCCACCAGTGTGCTGATCGGCTCAACACCTGCACCGATCGGTGCGATGATAGATTCACCAGTGTGCCGATTGGCTCAACACCTTCACTGATTGGCGCAATGACAGATTTACTGTCTGGCGCACCTTTGCGTTGGCCAGTCTTCCCTCATGCCACCTGAATTCGATAGTAGCTTTGATTAGATCTGTCGAGAGATATTCTCGATAGTAGATCTAGGTATGTGTATGAGTATGAAAGATCGATGGACACACAAGACTCAAGGTTTAGACAGGTTTGGGCCTCCCGGAGGATAACAACCCCACAACATGTGTTCTGTAATGTATTATTCGGTCTGATCCCTCTGAAAGAGCCCCTGCCCCTCCTTATATATCCGGGGGGCAGGGTTACATGGTAAGTGTCTTAGTCGGTTACAACGTGATCTCCGACTAGGACTCTATCTCTAACTTTCTATCTCTAATATTGACTTATCATGTCCGAGTGGGCCACGCCCTCACGCTTGACGAGGTTCCCATGCTGATCGGCGACGAGGCTGACAGTGCCAAAGCAGATCTTGTCTCCCGGGTGAAACTTGATGTCGACGAAAGCCATCGATTTTGACGAAGCTACACTCAACACTGCCCCTTCCTGGCGCGCCAACTATCGAGAGATATTCTCGATAGTAGATCTAGGTATGCGTATGAGTATGAAAGATCGATGGACACACATGACGCAAGGTTTAGGGAGGTTTGGGCCTCCCGGAGGATAACAACCCTACATCCTGTGTTCTGTAGTGTATTATTCGGTCTGATCCCTCCGAAAGAACCCCTGCCCCTCCTTATATATCCGGGTTGCAGGGTTACATGGTAAGTGTCTTAGTCGGTTCCAATGTGATCTCCGACTAGGACTCTATCTCTAACTTTCTATCTCTATTATTGACTTGTCGTGTACTCCAAGCAACAATCCGAGTAGTTATCTTCATGGGTCTTTATCTTTATTGGACCCTAGCCCACTCGGCAATATATCCGAGTGGCGTGGTATCCCTGGTATATACATACCACAAGATCTTTTACTGTTAACTTTGTTTAATTACCCCTAAGGTCCTTGTTGTTTCGATAAACCTTGGAATACTCAATTCAGGGGAAAAAGTGCTACAATCGTACACCGTCCTCTTGCGGTATATAAGTGGGTGCGTAATTATGACCAACAAGCTTTCCTTTTTTTGGCGCCATTGCCGGGGACCGTAGCAGGTTTTTAATCATTGTTTGATGTGTTAGTGTCTAGTCATTGCCGGGGACCAATGGGGCTTGCTATGAGGAGCCAAATGGCGGCTAGCCGTGGGGTTCCCAGATCACCACCACCGCTGGCATTCATGCCGCGCACGGTGGAGGAGGGCTTCACCCTCCAAAGCACGGAGGAACAACAGCACTACCTCACGGTGAGGGGAAGGTTCGTCCCCAACTTTGACGTGGATGAGGCCTTCCTCACCACGATCGGCATGTGGGAGGACATAAGGAGGATGCTCAACAATCTCGGCTGGACAGACTTTCATCTCCTTCCCATGGACTACAACCTCGACATCATCACCGAGGTTGCCTCTACAATGAGGCTTGGCACCGTCGAAGATGGCAACGAGGCCATCAACTTACGCGTCTGCGACATCAGCTACACGGTGACCATGGAGGCGACCGCTCAAGCCTTCGGCTTTGACGCCGATGCTGATGTCGCCGGCATCTTGGGACGTGGGGAGTTGGACTCCTTTTGGAGGCAGCTCTCACTCGTGGAAGAGATGAAGCGCGGCAACATCCGCAACCCAACCATTCAAGTCTTCCACCGATGGTTGGCGGCACGCATAGGCGATAAGGTCGACTCCAGCAACGTCATCGATGTGGACCTGCGGTGGCTCTACAACGCCATCACGAGTTCGTCTAATTGCAACCCTATGTTGGTGATGGTGCGGGATGGATCGACAAGAGGGGCAAGGCAAGCAAGAAGTTGGCCTTCGGGGCCTATCTTCAATGCCTAGCAGCCCTCGTCTGTGACAGTGACGGACTGGGAGGGCACGATGACAAGTGGGAGTGCGCGATGTAGATCGGCGAGAATATGACTCGTGGCAACATTGTCACGGGAAGTGTTCGCACCGGTTTCCATGTCGGCGGCACCAACATCAGGCTCCCGTGTGCGGAGATAGGAGTTTTCCTCCATCACAAGCTGGAGGGGGGGGGGGGGGGGGAATTGGCTTGAGGAAGGTCTCCTGGAGGAGGGCCGAGCTCTCAAGGACCGCCATGGGTGGGTTCAACAACCGGCAACATCTACAGCAGCCGGCAGCAAGTGGGACTCCTGGAATTCATGCCAGGACCCTCAGCAGTACCAACAAGGGTGGAGCGACGCAGCGGGCGGTTCACAGCCCTCCGCGCCGGTTGGCGTAGGTGACGCGCCGATTGGCGCGACCTACTTCAGCGCAGGTATTGACTACAGGCACCGAGGACGTGTACATGTGGTGCCTCCTATGCCCAGTGTAGACTTCTTCGTGCTCATGTAGGGGTACATCGACAACAACATGCACTATATCGAGCGCGTGGAGGACGCCACGTCCCAAATGAGGAACAACCATGAGGCGATGGTGGAGGAGTTCGAGCGACTCAGGGCGCGGTGGTATGGCTTCGATCAGCCACCATATCCACCTCCGTTTGACTAGAGTACCTAGGAGTTGGCACATGTATCGATTTCCCGGCTTGCGTTTTTCTTTTTTTTTGTAATCTTTTTCTTTATTTGCTTATGTGTGTGTGAGCGGGTTGGGAAACCATGTATCGGGTGTGTTTACTTTCATGCAAGTGTGCTAGTAGTAACTAGTAGTAAGTTTATTTTTATGCAGGTGTGCTAGTAGTAGTTAGTAGTAATTTTATTTCTATGCAAGTGTGTGCAAAAATCATCACCATGTATTCGAGTCTTGATCTTAATATAATGGTGGTGGTTATGCTCTTTTAAGAGAATTGAATTATTTATTCTTTCTTGAAAAGTACAGATGAAGACCAAATAATGTTGAGCATTGAATAATAATTGTGAACTTACACTTCACGATTATTTGGCAAATATGTCTTATGTGGAGCAATTTTGAGTACCCATGTGCTTCATTTGTATTGTCCAATTTGTGATGATAAGTTAGTACCAATCTTTTCATATATAAATTTTCATGTTGTGAACTCTGGAATTTATTTTCTTCAAGATCCTTACCTACCAATGCCATATTTTGAGCAATTCTTATGAACCTTTAATTTGTAGATAAATATTAAATTGATGGTTGAGTTCGGTTAGGATTTAATTCTTTTTGGTATGAACTTTACTAAGATGGCAAATCTTTGTGTATCTTTTTCTAGCCTTGAATTACTCATGCAAAATTTCAATTCCGCTGAGTATCCTACCATAAACCCAAAATATCTTGTTGAGTATAATTCCTTGACCAGGTCCTATATTTTTGGCTATATTTAATTCTTGAAATAAATGTTGAAGCAAGACAAATGAAATACCAACAAAGGTTGGTGATTCGGGTTGAGAGCCGATCGGCGCACCCTGAAGTGATCGGCGCAACAGAGAGCAAAATAAAAATGGAAGAAAGAAAAAGTGATAAAAAGGAAAGAAAAGAAGAAGAAAAAAAAGGGGGAAAGCTCTACTGTTTGCTAAGGGACTAGCAAAATTTTAAGTGTGGGGGGATGGTATATGACATGCTTACTATCAAAATTCATCCTAATATAGCCATGAATCATTCCAACCATGTGCAATCTGATAATGGGAGTTCTTTTTCTTTCAAGATAAAATTTTTGCTATGCGCATGTCCACATATCCAAAGTGTGAGTCCTTTGTTAAATTTTTTTTCTTTCTTAATGGCCATCTTGATAAAGTTCTATAATTCCAACAAAGAATAATCTCCTAGCTTTACAATATATTGTTGATTTATGTTTGCAATCCTTGAACTACCTCACCTAGCTACTCATATAATCCTTACACAAATATTATTTGATCATTATGATGTAGAATATAGGTTGAGTCATTTGAAAGATGAGTTGTTTCCTTGGATTATTTGGAAGATAGATCCTTTATGTTCACAACAATCTGTTAAGTGATTTACATGAGTGGAAAATTTATAATTTGTGAGTTGGACATGATTTATTGCTTTGGGGAGAAACTTTAAGCTTTATACCCATATTTGATCTATTTTGCTTAATAGCAATATGAAATACACCACAATAGAGCAATGCTCAACATTTGCTGATTTCAGGTATCTTTTATGATAGAAACAGTATGTTCTTTGGTTTTTCTTTCTTTTACTTTACCTGGGATGAGCAAAGGTTTAAGTGTGGGGAACTGTTGGCACTCTCGAAGTGCCCCTTTTATATGTGAATATTGCCCCAACTAGAGCATAATTGATACTAATTTAGGCCATTTACATATGATATTGCCTATATATTTGTGTATGCGTTGTTTTGGAGCTTTATTGCAGAAACAGGTAAAATTGGCGATTAAAGTGATGCTGGAGAGGACAGGAATCCAAAACTGATGAAAAACACTAAAGAAGCCCAGTGCGCCGATCGGCGCAGTCCATGAGCCGGTCGGCACATGGGTATTTTGGCCCACAGAAGTGACCGAGGCCCATCCACAAGCTTATGGAAGTTTATCTGTGCAAGACACTTGAAGATATTTGCCTAGAAGATTTATGGAACTTCAAGATCTCGATGTGCAGTACAAGACTTTATCTCGAAGGAAAAGGCCCACATGACAGCTGTGGAAGGCAAAGGAACCGACTCGGAGGAGAAACCAGAGAAGACACGGCTCGCTCCCATCGGCGCAATCCTGTGCCGATTGGCACAACTGCCTTATTTGCTAGAAACCGAGTCCTCTACGAGTAGAACCTCTATAAATACTTGTAAACCCTGGTCTCGGTAGAGGGGGAGGCAGAGGCGACAGAGGGACAACAGATCCATGAGTTAGAGCCACCGGGGCTTGCCCCGTTAGAATAGATCTCTAGTTGAGTTTCAAGAACCATTAGTGTTAAGAGTTGATCCGTCAAGGTAGGCCATCTCGATGGGGATGAATATTACTCTATGTATCTCAAGGATGATTGAATATGTTTATGATGGATTTGGTGATTTATCTTGTGGGACATATGTATCCAGGATACATAACCACTCGGCTAATCGGCCGAGCGGGCCAGGGGCTCGGATATGGTGTATTCGGCCCAGAAGATATTTATTGAAGTACTTGTTTGAGTAAGCGGCAAGTTAGGTTAGCAGATATGTTGAATAGAAAGAATCTGTTGTAACCGACTAAAAGATTACCATGTAAATCCCTGCCCTTCGGATATATAAGGAGGGCAGGGGGCCTTCAGAAAAGCACAGACCCATATTGGAACCCTAATTCCAGTGCGAACCCTAGCAATACAAAAACACCAAATAGGACGTAGGGTTGTTATACTTCGGGAGGCCTGAACCTGTATAACCCTTGTGTTCTGTGTCCATCGATCTTTCATACTTATACGCACACCTAGATCTACTATCGAGAATATCTCTCGACAGTTGGCGCGCCAGGTAGAGGCAGCGTTGAGTGTAGCTTCATCGAAATCGATGGCTCTCTTCGACATCAAGTTTCGCCCGGGAGACAAGATCTGCTTCGGCACCGTCAGCCTCGTCGCCGATCAGCATGGGGACCTCGTCAAGCATGAAGGCGCGACCAACTTGGTCGCTGCCATGGCCGATCAAAGCAATCCGGCCGGCCGATTCCCGCTTGGCCTTGACAACGCGACGACAGCTCTCTAGGCGAAAACCCTCTCGGGTGGTAACTCAACGTTGTCCGCAACACCCCGATTGACAACCTTGGTCGATTCGGGTTACACTACGGTTGATCTCCCGGCTCATCACATGCATCAGTCGGACGAAGATCCCAAATTCTTCGATGAATCAAGATTCATTGCAGCAATCGGCCTTGAAGGCGAGTCACTCCTGGACTTGATTGAAGAGTCGAGTGATTCAGAGAGTTGTTCCTTGGGTTTCCACGAGGTATTCATGGTAGCACCTGCCGCTCAGGGGCATCCAGACGGCGAAACATCAGCGGATGTCATCGCGCGTGGTACCGCGCCGCGTGTAGACGGACATGAAACCGACCTCGAAAACGGTGATCCAGATGCCACCACTCCTCCGCTTCGAAGACCGGATGCTCAGCAGAGACCCCGAGTCGTGCAAAACATAGATATGGGAGACCTCACCTTAAGACTTGAAGGTGAAGACGTCTTCAAGACCCCACAGCACAATATCACGGCTGCGGCGACCCTCCTGCAAACAATAGAGCCCCTGCTCCAAGTCTCCCCAGAGTTGACACCTCATGTCAACCAATTGAAAGCGCACATCAGGGCCGCGGCTATACTGGGGATGCATGTGGCACGGTCAACACCGACAAAATCAGTTTCTGGGGCCGCTAGTTCGGTGCCCAAGGAGGATAGAAGAGACCAACAGTGCTCCAACCGGGAGGCAACCCCGCCTACTGTCCCCAGGCATAGGCCCATTGCAGAGTACCATGATCGACATCCAAGCGCCAACCTATGCAATGGGATACCACCACGTGATGCGCGGGTCCGATTGGACAACAAATACCAAGAGCGCGACGATGCGGCCCGCTGAGAGTATGAAGATGAATGGCGCCGGCGCAGTTATGTCGACTATGAGCGTGACAACAGGAGGCAGCCACATGTGGATGATCATTACCGCGACCGATGGGACGAGGGCTGCCACGATGATAGATATTACTGAGAAGCCAGCCGCGAACGAGAACGGACTCGACCGTCGACGATTATGACAAGGAGGCTGGCATCCGAGCCTTCACTCGGGAACTTCGAACCGTCAACTGGCCGGTCGGCAGCTAGTCGGCATTGAGAAGTATGACGGCAAGACAGACCCGTGTGACTGGCTTCACGTCTATTCGATAGCCATACGAGCTCTCGGCGGTGATAGCTTTGTCATGGCCAACTACTTGCATGTTTGCTTAGCCCTAGCAGCAAGAACTTGGCTCACTAATCTGCCCGACAACTCTATCACCTCCTGGGCAGATCTCTGTCGGCAGTTCGTGGCCAATTTTCAAGCCATCTTCGACAGGCTAGGGAATCACTGGGAACTCGGCCGGATCAAGCATCGAGACCGAGAGCCACTCCGAGAGTATATCCAACGCTTTTGCCGAGTGAAAAATACCATCCTTAACATCTCAGATGCTCAAGTGGTCGCCGCCTTCCAAAGAGGACTCCGTGACGACGACCTAATAAAGAAGATTGGAAGGTTGGATGCTGCCGGCAGACTGTTAGCCAAAAAATTATTCACTATGGCCGACAAATATGTTGTTGGCAATTCGGCACTATTTCAGGTTCGCCAGTACAAGGAGGCGACCCGAAGGAACCAGTCGGGTCTATCCGATTACAGCAAGGACGACGATAGGAAGCGCAAGCAAGACCGAATGGTAGCCAACACCGAGCGCCCGACCAGGAGGAAACCAGTCACTCAGGATGACTTTGATAAGATGCTCGATGGCCCTTGCCTGCTACATGATGGAGCTCACAAAGCCAGGAATGCTTCAAGCTGAAAATTTTGCCCATCAAGCCTTGAAGGTCTGCAAAGAACACCCCTAGATCCCCAAGGGTGGCAAAAAGGATTCAGATAAGGATAACCAAGATGAGGATAAGGACGACTTCCAAGACCCTGAACACGATGTCAATTACATCTGTGGCCGGTCCACGACCGACTCGAAGCGCCAGCAGAAGATCCTCTATAGAGAGGTCCACTCGGTCTCACCAGTGGTACCTCAATATCTACGATGATCAGAAGTTCCAATTACTTTTGATCGGTCTGACCATCCGGATCATATCCCCAGGCCTGGGAATATCCCTTAGTGCTAACACCGACTATTAACCGAGTCCGGCTAAATCGGGTACTGGTAGATGGTGGTAGCAGTCTAGACATCCTTTTTGTGAAAACCTTCAAGGAGCTTGGCATACCCTTGACTGACCTCAAGCCAAGTCGGTCGCCGTTTCATGGTGTGATCCCGGGCATGCAAACAGTCCCTCTAGGACAAATCACTCTGCCCGTGACTTTCGGCACTCGGGAAAACTACAGGATAGAGCGAATAACCTTCGAGGTCGCCGACCTCGACTCAACATATCACGCCATTATAGGGCGGCCAGCAATCGCTAAATTCATGGCGGTACCTCATTATCCTTATATGATGATGAAGCTGCCAGGACCAAATGGCATCATATCAATCTACTCGGATGTGCGGACCTCATACAACTGCGACAACGGTAGTAGTGAGTTGACCGAGGAGATAGTAGCAGCATCGGAGCTGGCCGAGCTGAAGGAAGCAATCGCAACAGCGGAGGAGGCCATCCTTGACTCTGCTCCAAGGAAAGCGCTGAAGACTACGATACAGGTGGACGCCGTGGAGTCCAAGAAGATTAGCCTAGATGACAACGATGTATCCAAGACCACCAATATTGGGGTCAATTTAGGAGATAAATAGGAAAGCGCGCTCATCCTTTTTCTTAGAAATAATAAAGATATATTTGCATGGAAACCTTCTGACATGCCAGGTGCTCCAAGGGAAAAGGCTGAGCACAAACTTCACGTTCGTGAAAACACCAAGCCAGTAAGGCAACGGCTTAGACGATTCTCGCAAGACCGAAAGGATGCGATTAGGAAAGAAATCAACCCACTGCTGGCAGCCAGTTTTCCACCCCAACTGGTTGGCTAACCCAGTTCTGGTGCGGAAGAAGAATAAGGAGTGGCAGATGTGCATGGATTACACCCGCCTTAACCAAGCTTGTCCGAAAGATCCGTTCACTCTCCCACGTATTGATCAAGTGGTCGATTCAATGGATGGATGCGCTCTATTGTGCTTCTTAGATGCCTATTCAGGGTACCATCAGATTCCCTTAAACCAATCCGACCAGCTCAAAACCTCGTTGATCACGCCGTTCAGAGCCTTCTGTTACACAACAATGCCCTTTGGCCTTAAAAATGCTAGCGCCACCTACCAGCGGACTATGCAGCAATGTTTGGACAACCAGATAGGAAGGAATGTCGAGGCTTACATCAATGACATGGTAGTCAAGACTCGGCTCTCCACCGACTTAATATCCGACCGACATGAAACATTCGGCAACCTTCGGAAATACAACATGAAGCTAAATCCAGAAAAATGCGTCTTTGGGGTCCCATTAGGAAAATGACTTGGTTTTCTAGTTTCACATAGAGGGATTGAAGCTAATCTAGAAAAGGTAAATGCCATTTTACGAATGGGACCTCCACATTCGCAAAAAGACATTCAAAAGCTCACTGGTTGTATGGCTGTGCTCAGTCAGTTTGTATCGCGACTCGGCATCCGAGGGTTACCCTTTTTTTGATTACTCAAGAAGGAAGAATCATTCACCTGGAATGACAACGCACAGAAAGCCTTGGATGATTTTAAGGCTTATATTAGTGGTCCTCTAGTCTTAACTCCCCCAGAGCCAAAGGAACCTTTGCAGCTATACATTTCCGCAACCAAACACGTTGTCAGTACTGTGCTGGCGATGGAACGGGCGATAGATGGCAAGGCTCAAAAGGTGCAACGACCAGTATATTTGATCAGTGAAGTCTTATCGGAATCCAAGGTACGATACTTCCAGCTTCAGAAATTAATTTATGCATTACTAATGACATCTAGGAAGTTGAAGCATTACTTTGAGGATCATCCAATTGAGGTCCACACGTTGTTCGGCCAAGGTGAATTGTTGCACAATAGAGAGGCCACTGGGAAAATTGCCAAATGGGCCATCGAGCTCGGATTATATGATATCACCTTTAAGTCACGCGACTCAATCAAAGGTCAAGCTTTATCGGACTTTGTCGCAGAGTGGACAGAATGTGAGTTACCTCCCGACTCACAAGAATTATGCTATTGGAAGATGGCGTTTGACGACTCCTTACAACTGGAAGGCGCCGGAGCAGGAGTCATACTGGTATCTCCTAACGGAGCCAAGTTGCGGTACGTTCTTCGAATGCACTTCCGTGCCTCTAACAATGCTGCAGAGTATGAGGCGCTGCTACATGGACTTCGGACAGCTATCTCACTTGGTGTCCAAAGGATAAGCGTCTCTGGTGACTCGGCGCTAGTTATAAATCAAGTAACGAAGGAGTGGTGTTGTTCCCATGAAAGCATGACAGCCTACTGCACCGATGTTCGGAAGCTCGAAGACAAGTTTGATGGCATTGAGTATAAACATGTCCTGCGCAAGTATAACGAAGAGGCGGACGAACTGGCCAACCTTGGGTCTAGCAGATCTAAAATACCCGATGGAGTATTCCTTGATGACCTGCATAAGCCATCTGTACCAACCCAGCAAACTATGGGTCAGTCGGCACTAAAGGCGGGGGCAGCACCGCATGTAGCTGTCATTGAGGTAGATTGGTGCACTCCCTTCATTGAGTATTTGGATCGTGATACACTCCTGACCGACAAAGACGAAGCCCTTCGGATTATTCGCAAGTCGCGTTCATATCATATAGTTGACCATCACCCGTACAAGCAAAGCCCGCATGGAGTACTGATGAAATGCTTGTCTCAAGATGAAGGCATAGCTATATTAGGAAACATCCACACTGGCATTTGTGGGAATCAAGCAGGCCCATCCACAACCGTGGCCAAAGCAATGAGGCAAGGGTTTTATTGGCCGACCGCCAGTGCTGATGCCAAGGAAATTGTTCGAAAGTGTGAAGGTTGTCAGTTCTTCGCCCGCCAGATGCACGTACCTGCTACAGAGCTCCAAAATATACCAATAACTTGGTTGTTTTCAGTATGGGGTTTAGACATTGTCAGACCTTTCATGAAAGCTCAAGGGGGTTTTACTCACCTTTTCGTAGCAGTGGACAAGTTATCTAAATGGATCGAAGCAAGGCCAGTCGGTAAGATTTTGGCAAAGAAGGCCATCGAGTTTATGATAAATAGTCACTTGGTTCAGTGCCCCACACAAGATAATCACTGACAACGGTACTCAATTCACAGTAGAGGAGTTTAAAGAGTTTGCGGGCCGAGTCGGCTTTAAGATTGGTTATGCCTCAGCCGCCCATCCACAGAGCAATGGCCAGGTGGAGAGGGCAAACGGCCTCCTGCTTTCTGGAATTAAGCCTCGTATATTTGATCAGCTGGAAAAGTATGTTCGATGATGGGTTCGAGAATTACCTTCTGTATTGTGGGGACTTAGAACCAACGTAAGTTGTGCCACCGGGCACTCCCCTTTTCTCTGGTTTATGGCTCGGAAGCCATGTTACCAACCGAGATTCTCTTTGCCTCCCCTCGTGTGGCAGCGTATGCAGAAAAAACCTCCAACGACCATAGGTGTGATGACTTGTTATTGTTAGAGGAGCAGCGAGATGCCACTGTAATTCGGTCGGCAAAGTACCAGCAAATTTTGCGATGTTATCACGATAAAAACGTTCGAACCAAGGCAATTCTCCTAATTCACATATGCTTGACCGAGTGAGTTCTTAGTCTCCATGGTTCATATCGGTTATTGGGAGCGTTGTTTAGAGGGCTGACTTGAGTTGTGTATTGGTTGTGAGTGTTTAACACGAGTTCATACAATACATATACGAAGCAGTGCGACCCAAGAATTCATTACAATACTGGTAATGAATCTAGACCTTAGTGGTCTATTGAACATTGGTTATATTACAGTATTGGAGCTGTAACACAGTGTTTTGAGCTTTACAATTCCTTACAATTTAGGTAAGGGATCTAGCTCTATCTGGTCGGCTAATATATGTGCTGTTTTTTGCGCCTCAGCCACGAGAGCTACACATTGCTCATCAGAAAAATCTTCATGGAAACCCTCGGATACCACATCTAACTCTATGCTGGGGATGTGGGACTTTGCAATTGCCAGGACTTGTGCGCCAGCTAGCTCTGCAACATGTCGAGCATGTTCTTTCAGTCGGCCGGGTGCTCCTTGTAGCCTCGTCATCTGGTCTTGACATCGAGGTGGTTTTTCTTCAGGATATATGTATTGGGCAACCACCTCTGCATCCTTTTGAAGAGCTGCAAGAGACCATCAAAGGTTTTCATCACCCTCTATAAATTTCTTCTGTAAAAGCTCGTAGGACCTCTTTGATCCTACAGGAGTACAATAATCATATATGTCCAGTACAATGAACTTCAATATCAAGGTATTAGTTGAATAAACACTTACCTCTCAGCTTCTACCTTCTTAGCCGCAATGGTGGCAACTTTTTCCTTATACTATTCTTTTAGCTTCTCAACTTCTTTGAATGCTTATTGGAATTGGTTTAGCTCATCCACAGCCTTTTTGAAGATCTTTTTAGCTTTGATTACTTCGGTTTCTAGCTTTATGTTTCTTTCTTTTTGGCTTTTTATTGTTTCCTCAGCGCCTGTCAGTTATGAACATTTTAGTACATATATATTTTTTTGTATGTATAAGTATATTCATTTTTACCTTCAGCCCTTTTCTTCCATGAATTTTGTTTTTCTTGCATTGTCTTGAGGTCGTCTTTTAGCTTTTCAAAATTTTTATTGATCTCTACCGAGTCCTGGATTTGCTTCTTTAATTCCTGATTCTCGGACTTCAAAGTTTCAAAAGCTTGGGCAGACGACTACAGCTCTTTTATACGACCTTCAAGACTTGTAATTTGAGCGGTCACCTGGGCATCTTGTTTTTGTTTCAATTCCAGCGACCGTGATGCCTCTGTATGGACGAGGTTAAATGTTCATATTACACAGATAACATGGGAGGTATAAGCTTTATTGGTCTCATACCTTGTAGCTCGATTGAAGTTCATCAACTTCAGATGAATGGGTTTTAGCGCAACTGATAAGCGTCCGACTTCCAGTCTCTCTTTGGCAAGCTGATCTTCTAAATCGACAGCTTTAGCACAATGCCTTTCGACAAGTTGCAGAAGCTTACTCTTGTTGGCCATATGGGTTTTCAGAGCCTCCAATGACGGCGAATTATATGTTTGAAACTTCACAGCCAGGAACAGTGATTGTTATTGACAAGAAAGAAGGAATACCTTGAAACTTCACAGCCAGGAACAGTGATTGTTATTGACTCATCAAATCCGGTGATGGCAAACCGGCCAATATGATATACCGATCTAGTCGGCGTTGGCTGTTCTGAGGCACCTTCTCTTACCACTCGGTGAATAGGAGTCGGCGTGATGTTTTCCTCCGGCCCGATTGGATATTCATATGTTAGTTCTAGCATAGATTCAAAAACCAGTGATGGTTCTTCGGGCTCGGTGGAGGCAGGAGTATCAGCACCCGTTGCCATCTCAGATTTATTTAGGACTCGGATATCGGGTGATTTAGCTTGGTTATCTTTTGGCTGAGTGCATTTGGGTGCACTCCTTAAATCACTCGGTTTCTTTGCCGAGTGGTCTGGGACATCATCTTTGGATGACCCGACATGTGGTGTCTCCTGGTCTTTTTCAGGAACTGGACTTTGCGCCGGGACTTCTTCAAAAGACGACCGCCCGGATGACCTGCCAATTAGACAAAAATTTACATATTTAATTCAAATGGATAGTTAAGCTTCAAGTTGCATTGATTTGTTTACCTTGAGCGGCATTTGAACTTTATGCCTGATACTCTTGGTGGGGGGCTGGTTGGCCTTAGGGCTCTTGCCATGTCTGGCGCCGTCTCATGGGTACTTGCCTTGCTTGGTTCACTCGGACGGTTTTGTCCTTTATCATCCATGGCTTGCCAAGTGGTGGAGGCTTTCTCTACAGTTTTTTTCTTTGCCTCTTCTTGAAGTCTAGCTATTCTTTCAGCAAGCGATTCTTCTTCATCAGAATCTTCAATATGCGCCTTGTGGTGCTTGGGAGCTGATGGTTGAGTGGGAGATTTCTTTTGTGGCATCGGCGGCAGTGGGGGCTTGGACATGTATACATCAAGGTTCTGCAATATATGTGATGTATTATTCATTGCTGAACATAATGCATGAAGTGTTGATTTTTTAAGCATAGAAGTGGATAACTTACTGAACTCCTGCCAGTCATGGAATGATGTCCACTTTTTGCACTCCCTGGAGTCCAATGAAGGAGTGAAGAAAATATGTTTTCCAGCCGCAATGTTAATTCCCTTTCTGACAATGTTTCTGGCACTTCCATGGTAGGGTCTGAACCTAGGTGGAACTTCCATCCAGGAACATGACGTTTCTTAATAGGATGCACGCGGCGATATATGAAGCTTGCGGCAACATGTACGCCAGTATGACCTTGGGACTTGAGATAGGCAATGTGTTCTAATATGGCATCAACCTGAGACTTCTTGTTTGGATGGGCCTTTACTGACCACTCGAGTCGTGGCTTGGGGGCTTTGGTTGTAGTCTCTGACAAAGGTGGAGCATGGTTTCCATGGTAAAACCAGTCCACTTGCCAACCTTTGTTCGTTGATGGAAGTGGTACATCAACGTATTTGGATTTATTCCTTAGTTGGAATCTGGCCCCTCCTATAACATTATTGCTGTTTGATTTCAGAACAAACAGTTCTTTGAAGATATCAAAATGGGGATGAATTCCCAAGAACACCTCACACAGGTGGATAAAGATAGCAATATGTAAGATGGAATTTGGATTCAGATTAACTAGGTTGATGCCATAGAAGGAAAGAAGACCACGAAAGAAGTCGCAACAAGGGATCCCAAATCCACGATAGAAAAAGGAGGAGAAAACCATGATTTGGTCGATAGGAGGTTGGGGAAATTTCTGACCTATGGCCTCAATCCATCCACCGGTCTGTTGATCCTGCAACACGCCATCAATCACCAGCCTGTTGATTTTCTCTGAATCCATGGCTGACACGGGGAACTCCTTAATGGCGGCGGGAATGTCGAAAACTGTCTCTTCTTCCTCGCCCTTCTCAGGAGAAGATTGATTCTAGGAATGTGCCTTAGAACTTTGGCGGGTGCGCTTCGGGGCCATCGCTCTTGTTTGAGTGCAGTGGGAAGCAGTTGCGTGGAGATTTGGGGTGGAAATGGAAGCCTGAGATCTAGGGTTTGTGTGCGCAAGATGGCGGCAGCGGCAAAATGAAGACGAAGGGATGTGACTGTTTGGAGGCCCTTTTTATAAGGGCCAGATGACCTACTGGGCCGAGGCTTCCCGTAATCTGTTAAGTCCAGTTTTATTACTCGGATTGTTGCAGTTTCAGCCTTGGAAATTGTACCTTTCGAGATTTCATGATAAATCACTCGAATTAATGTAGTTTTAGCCTCGGAAATTGCACCTTTTGAAATATCGTGTTAAAATCACTCGGATTGTTGCAGTTTCAGCCTTGGAAATTGTACTTTTCGAGATTTCGTGATAAATCACTCGGATTACTATAGTTTTAGCCTCAGAAATTGTGCCTTTCGAAATTCCGTGATAAATCACCCGGATTATCTCGACAACAATCTTGGGGGCTGAGTTTCCGTTTTATATTGTTGTTAATGATACATCACAAATCTTGGGGGTTATGACAATTGAAATTCGTCGTTAATCATTCGGATTAAGGGCACTTTAGCATTAGGGATGTAAATATTAATTTGGTGATGTATCACTCGGCGAGTGAAAAAATTCAGCTAAAGATGGAGCTTGTTAAGACAAAATTGAAAGATTCAGACCTCATTATGCCCTTTTCTGTGGAGAAACAAGATTAATTGGATATTTTTCAATAACTCAAAAGTTGCTTCGGTATAGGCTCAACAACCTTCTGAGTTGGGGGCTATATGCATAGGCTATGTCTTTTTCAGGGATTTATAAATAGGATTAATAGGAAAAAGCACTTCCCAATTTCATAAGATGTCAAGGCAAATCAAGACGACGATTCAAAATGGAAAGTGCTTGGGGGCTACTATGGGACATATGTCCTGGGATACTTAACCACTCGGCTAATCGGCCGAGTGGGCCAGGGGCTCGGATATGGTGTATTTGGCCTAGAAGATATTTATTGAAGTACTTGTTTGAGTAAGCGGCAAGTTAGGTTAGCAGATATGTTGAATAGATAGAATCTGTTGTAATCGACTAAAAGATTACCATGTAAATCCCTGCCCTTCGGATATATAAGGAGGGCAGGGGGCCTTCGGAAAAGCACAGACCCGTATTGGAACCCTAATTTCAGTGCGAACCCTAGCAATACAGAAACACTAAACAGGACATAGGGTTGTTATCCTTCGGGAGGCCTGAACCTATATAACCCTTGTGTCCTATGTCCATCGATCTTTCATACTCATACACACACCTAGATCTACTATCGAGAATATCTCTCGACATGTCTAATTTTGATTCTATAATCATGCATGTGCTTATTCCAATTGCTTAGTTCTAGGCTAAGTAAGTAGATATTATCTTATCATGGTGATTAGGATAGTATTCGGACATTGTATTGGTTATGGTTGCTTGATGATGCTAGTATTGGGTTTAGCGGTGACAGCACTAAACCTACGCAACACTATTAGATAGTTGAGTAAGGTAAGATACTCATGTGATTAAGGGTTTCCTCTCAGCAGCGATAAATCGGGAGCCGCTCGGAAAGCAGGGTGGTCTTATTCATTATAGGTTTTCACTGATCCACGTAATTACCCATTATGATGCTATTTGATTAGACTTTCTAGTTATGATCTCACTAGTAGATACTTGGCTACTCACATAACAGCTTAGGCTTACAAGGTGTCTAACACACTTTGGCTTAGATCCACCAGTGTGTCGATCGGCTCAACACCTGTGCTGACCGGCGCGACGATAGATTCACCAGTGTGCCGATCGGCTCAACACCTGCGTCGATCGGCACAACGGCACCTTTGCACTGGCCAGTCTTCCCTCATGCAACCAGAATTCGACAATAGCTTTGATTAGATCTTTTACTGTTGCCTTTGTTTAATTACCCCTAAGGTCCTTATGGATTTGATAAACCTTGGAATACTCAATTCAATGGAAAAAGTGTTACAATCATACACCGTCCTCTTGTGGTACATAAGTGGGTGCGTAATTATGACCAACAGCAACCCTCCTAGCCCTCATTGACTCTGGGTCCAGCCTCGTCCTCTTCTTGCTCTTTGGCTTCTCTGGCATCTTACCCTTGCCCTTGTCCTGTCCTGAACCTGTCATCTCTGCTGCTGCTGACTACTGTCACTACACGCACATAGGTATAGATAGGATAAGCATGGAGCCTATATAAATCTACCAGCAAAGCACTGCTAGGTAAGAATGCGCAATAGAAATCCTAGCACTGAATGAAGGACATGTTCACTAGACAAATATGCAATGTAACAACAGTGATCATCGACTATATGTGGCAGGTGCGAGTCATCTAGCATGCAGTCAAATAATAGGTAATAAATCTAACTGTAGACCAAACAAGAGACAAACCCTAGTAATGCAATTAATAGATAGACATGCAATTGATTGCAAACTAGGTTGAGTGAATTAGCTAATTAATGCAACAAACCAGGGATAGTCAATCTAAATGTATCAATCAAACTAATTATTCGAAAATAGGGCATATAATCGATGAATAGGAGAGAACATCACAATACCCTGAGGATTCAAAGTTGAGAACCGCAACAATCATGACCGAACATCGGGAACGCCAACGAACAGTCGCCGGCAATGGAGGAAGGAGAGAAAAGAGGCAACTTTGCCCAACTTTTGGTGGAACTCGGCTTAGTGGGCTCTGGTGTGTGCACGCAAGCAGGCGGGAGCAGGCGGCGATGGCCGGTGGCGGGTCAATGGCAAGCGGCGACGACGGCTTGAGCTTGTGGCGGCAAAACTGGTGCTCGGCGGCGGCGCGCTAGGGTTTGCGCAGCGAGCACGGGTGCGGCAAGCGGCAGCGCTGGAGGGAGCCAAGTCGAGCGGTGGCGCGGTGCCTTGACGGTGAACGTAGAGGCGGCTCGACGGCTTGGCATCAACGATGGCGAGAGAGAAGGAGGTGACGGCGGGGGCACAAACTTAGCTTCGATGGAGACGAGGACAAAGTCCTCTTAATTTTGACCTAGGTCAAAAATAGAACAGACATGCGAGATTGAGACGAAAGCCAATCGACGGTCACAGATCGGGATTGCATCGCACGATCAAGCATAGTGACCAGATGGTACGATCTATAGATCGGAGGATACGATCAGGTTGATTATTCTGTCCGGTATCTATAACTCAACTGTCTCGATGCATTGTGCACATTTGCACTGACTGGACTGTACGGTCCAGTGATTGGACTATATGGTCACGGTCACTATAGGAACTTCACTGAAATATGGAATTTCTTCATTTTCCAAGTGCCCTCACTTAACACCTAAATAAAACACTACACTAGGAACATGAAGGGAACTCTCGAACACTCCTTTTCAAATAGCGGCTCTTTATGGCCTTATAATTTTTGCAAAAGCCAAAAGAAGAATCAATCAAATAAGAACCAAAGAAAATAAGAGCCAAATGGGTATGTATGAGCCTTAGTCTATGAACCGTGCAAGTAGGTTTAACCTCGGAGTTCATAAGACCTTCTCAATGGGCATGAAGCAACACTTGCGGAGATGTAATCTCAAATAGATCATGAGGCATGAATATCTCCAAATGTGATAGTCCTCCTTTGTGTTTCCTATATGATGCTTGCAACAAGCACTTGACATATGCATAGAAAGTAAACATGTCATGTGAATGCAGGAAATATTAAACAAGACACAAAGGAAACCTAACAATGTCAAGTTTGAACACCTCCCAAGCTTACGCACTATAAGCCATACCCTTGCCTTGAGAGAAGCCAAACCACCATCTCAAGCACTCCCCCTTGCTTATAGCTATCTGGATGGGTTAGACATTGACTAATTTTTATGTGTTTTTCTTTTAGTTATTTACACATGCATGGATGCAAAGCATACTAGTCACAAAGGATTCCTAATTACCATGCAATGCAATAGAAGGAAAAACATACTACATCTAACTAGAACAAATACGGTTACCTCCCTCGTGAGTAGATATATCGTTGAGGTGCATGTCACTTGTGGTGGACTTCACATGATATTCATGAAGATCTTGGTCCACCACCACCACCATCTAGGTCTTGTTCTTGGGAACCCACTAATACTTTGTTGACCTCTCAAGATCAACAAAGCACTTAGGCACCCATATTCTCTTGACCTTTCTCTTCTTGTTTGGTGGTCCTAAAGCCTTTGCTTTCACCTTGCCATCCTTGTTCCTAAAAAGCTTGAAATGTGTGTTCTCATGGAACAAGTTAGCGTTAGGCAAAACAATAGAACATCTCACCATAGGACAATCCTTGATGGTGTGGCCATCCTTGCAACACCTCTCGCAATAGTAGTCATCGGCGAGTAGGGGTTTGATCCATACGGGGATGGAATCACTTGTCCTGATGATGTCGATGGTGGTAGGATATGAGACAAGTCCTCGGTGGGAAACATTGTTCACAAGGTTTCTCTTAAGAATCTCCTTATGGATGGCTCTACCACATGTGAGTCTCTCAAAGCCATCCATCACCATCTTCCTCTCTTCCTTGAGCTTGTGATATTCCTCCAAAACAAATGGCTCAAGAGAAGAAACCTCAACCAAGGTGGTTAGTTCATCACACATAGTGGAAGCATCACTCTTAGATGAACTAGAAGAGGGAGAGGCAAGGTTGTCAACATTGATGATCTCAAAACTAAGTTCAAGGGCCACGTACTTCTCACGTAGCTCTACACAATCACCCTTGAGTTTGTCATAACTCTTGTTTAGGGCATCATGAGATGAGACAAGGTCCTTGAGCTCACTCTCAAGCTCATCAACACGGTCCTTAGCCAACTTACACTCTTTTCTTACCACATCCAACATTTTGGATTTCTTGACGGTGATATCACGGGCTTGCTTAAGCATACTCCAAAGCTCGACACAGGAGAGCTCCTCATCATCGTTGTCATCGCTGCTCTCATGCTCACTCTCCGTAAGTTGGCTCACTGTCATGAGGCATGTGGGAGGTGGAGGAAGAGCTCATGGAAGTGTGGTCTTGATCATGGCTAGGCCGACCACTTCTTTATCATCACTTGAGGAAGAGGATGTGTCACTTGAGTTGTCGCTTGTCCACTCTCCAACAAGGGCCTTGCGTGAGAACTTCTTCTTGTGATCTTGAGCTTTGTCTTTGCCTTTGTCCTTGGTGAAGTACTTCTTTTTCTTTTGCTTGGCTTTGGTGTCTTCTTCTTCATCATCATCACTTGAGTTTTGGGACTTGAAAGCTTCTTTATTTGGCTTGGGACAATCTTGAACAAAGTGGTTCTTGGACCCACAGTTGAAGCACTTGCCATTGGACTTGGAAGCAAAATTGTTCTTGAAGGTCCTCATCTTCTTCATGAGAAGAGCCAAGTTCTCACTCAAGTCGCCTTCATCGTCATCATCTTCTTCTTCAATCTCTGCCTTCTTCTTATTTTGCTTGCTCTTGATAGGCTCTTGCTTCTCTACTTGAAGAGCAAGGTTGGATGGTTGTGGATAATCCAAACCCAGTTGGTAGCTCTCGAAGGTGGTGACCTTGCCAAGTACATCATTCATGGTCTTGGTCTTGAGGTCACCTTGCAAGGTGAAGGTGATGATTGACTCATACTTTAGGGTCCTTGAATAGCCTCAAGAATCTTCTTATCACCTCAATAGGCTTAATCTTGAAGTCATCCCCAAGAGCATTGATCTACTCCACTAGTACATGAAAGAGAGAATAAACAACGTTAGCTGTCTCATGTGGCAATCTAGTGAACTTATCATACTTGTTCTTCAGCACATAGTATCTTTCCTCTTTGACATCACTCGTACCCTAATGGAGACTCTGAATCTTAGTCCAGATACCATGTGCTATAGAACTTGCATCCAACCTAGCAAAGACATCCTTAGATATGCATGCAAACAGAGCATTCTTAGCCTTTGTGTTGCACTTAATAAAATCAGGCTCAAGCAGGTTCACATCCGCATCAGACTCCTGAGTGACCATCCATATCTTTGGATCAAGGGACTCCAGGTAGGCTTGCATGCAAGCCTTCCAATACCCGTTGTCCTTGCCATTGAATATGGGAACACTCCCTACCTATCTTGGCATCCTTACTCATGGCGGTGAAGCCTCAAAGATGAGCACTTGGCAAGCCACAATTAAACCTAGTTACTAGAGCACACAATTGCGGAATAGTAAGGAGGGGTTCAAGAGATGCTCATGATTTTTTCCCAAGGTCTCAAAAGGATGGTGCCTTCCCTGATAAGAACATCACACATATGGATACACACAACACTCCTCCAACTAAGATGAAAGTTCATACGCATCACCTGAAATTACATGTGAGCTCGTTTCTAATATTTTGTTTATGTGGTTTTGAGAAAAGATTGCTACCTAATGAATTAATTATTATTAGGAACCATGGATATGATGATGCGATAGTTAGGGAGGTGATTGGAGGCGTGATGGGCCAGCAAGGAAGTCCAAGCCAACGTGGAAGCCCAATCAAAACTGACTTTGAGTCTGTTTCATGGCCTAGGACCAGTCTGCACTAAAATAGACGCCCAGGACGCATTCGGACTCGGATTTGGACATTCTACATATGCCTGGAAAGCTAACGAAAAGAAATTTCCAACCCAACTGGTCCCATGTAAGAATTCATCCCGAGCCATCGGCAATTGCCGAACCAAGCCTACCTCTAGAATCCATCCTGGTGCTGTGACACCGTAATCGGTCTTTTGGCCATGTATCGAGTTGAGCCCACTTAGGGATGCATCCAGAGGGTCTTGCATGACCCTAGGGTACTCGTATATAGTCGCCACCTCTTCATTAGGGTTTGGGTTTTGCTTAGATTATTCTATTCATTACAGTTTTGTTATCAGTTCGATTTGTGAGATCCCAACTTCGTGAGATTCAAAATACATCTGCTATTGTGTTGCATTCTTCTTTCTTCTTGCTTGTGTTCTTGATTCATAGGCTGGGATTAGCCTTCTCGGCAAGATCAATCATTCTTAAACGGTTGATAACAAGAGGAGACGTTGTGCTGCGATTGCAGGGTTCAGAACATGTTGTTCGAAAGCCAGATCAATTTGTGTATTGCCTCCACCTTAATCAAGTTTACCAGAACCTTTCAGAAGATCGGGAACCCTTGCATCATCATCTCCATGGTTCCTTACAACAATTAATTAGTTAGGTAGCAATCTATTCTCAAAACCACATAAACAAAATATTTGAAACGAGCTCACCTATAAATTCAGGTGATGCGCATGAACTTTCATCTTAGTTGGAGGAGTGTTGTGTGTATCCATATGTGTGATGTCCTCATCATTCCCCTACTCATTGGACCACTCCTGCCAGAGTCCCGGTCCCTCCCGCCACCGATGTTGAGTTCTCGCCCACGAGCCCGCAATAACTCCCGGAGCGAAGACATGGTGCGCGTCACCGCTTCCACATAGGCACAAGCTCTCCTCCCTCGAGAACTTGCCGGACTCCTGGAGTTGACACGTGCGCTCAGTAATGGTGCCCCTTTCACCGGAGGGCTCAAACCGGCTACAAACGTGTGACGGCCTTCATAACCAATCACGATAGGCTCAATCACCAACACCTAACCGGTCTAGGTTTCACCATGGACCAAGAGTAACAACATAGATCACACCGTCAAGGACACCCTAGCCTTAGATGTGCATTAATGCTCAAGTTACTCTCACTAGCACTCTCAAGATATACAATATCTCCTCCTAGTGCTCTCCTCTTTTCCTCTTGGCTCTCACGAAATGCTCCAAGAAATTCCACTAGCCAAGAGTGGTCTCCAAGACCCTAGCAACGAAGTTATATGGGCTTCCAACCTCCAACTAGTCATTGCTCCATGAAATCAGCTTTCTGGGCCTACTGAATGGGCTGTCCGGTCACTGCCTGACTGGACTGTCCGGTCAATCCAATCCGTAGCACCAACGGCTCTACCCTGCTGAGCTCCTGTATTGACTGGACCGTCCGGTTCATTTCTCTCTAGTCCAAAAACATTTCGTCTCCTGCTTCCTCGCTACCTAGAGTCATCTTGTACAGACCGGACGGTTAGGCTCGACTTTGGCAGTTTCCTCATTGAGTCTTCTCACTGGATTGTTCTCTCCTCTAATGACCATATAGTCCGGTCACTCCTTGACCAAGTGTCCGGTCTCTCCATCCAGAAGCTGAAGCTTCTCGTCCTCGCTTGACTTCGTTTCCCGGCTTCTCTGAACAAATCTTTGGCTTCTCCACTATCACCTAGTGCCTCTGATTTCACTGAGCATCCATGCACAACACTGACTAGACATGACCTAAGAGAAATGACCTAGACCCCCTTGATAGTCCGTTGTTTCCTGTGGACTCAACGCCCTAACACTTGCTCTATAGCTTGTCCTCAGCTTTGATCCATCTCCATCAACTATTGGACTCCATCAAGATCACAAGCCTCCATGCTTGTGGTCATTATCATCAGCTGCCAAGGCAACCATCATCCATATGATTTGTTATAGAGTTTAGAGATGATTCCTACATAGACAACACTAGTGTAGATATTAGCCCACAATCTCATAGTTGTCATATATCACCAAAACATTCATACCTAGGGGATCCCATCAATGGTCATGAAGTTTACACGGGGTGTTTCTTCATGTTTTTGCATATTTTGGCTCTTTTATACCTGCAAACACATATCTCACGAAAACTCACGGAACTTTATTAGTTTTAACAAATATTTATTTAACGTCTTTACCTTGCATTTCCTGACCGGTTGGTGGCCGATATTGAGTTTTGTGGGCCACCAATACCTCCCCAAGCTTAAACCTCTGCTTGTCCCAAGCAAATTAAAACTTAGAAGTGATGGATCGGGAGTTGCTTCAATATTAGAGACCTGCAAGTATCAAGTGCACAAACACATACTCCAACACAATATGGGTAAGTGTAAACCTGCACAACTTGGTCACTATGTCATTCTCATTGTACAACGGGGCTTACTAGAATCTTATAACCTTGTTATAAGCGGTTGAAGTCTAGAACGGCCAGTTTAGACTTTGCCATGCAATCTCCTATTCAATCATGAGTCCATTGTTTTTGTAATGTTGCCTAAGATTGAAAATCTTCCCTCTTGGTGCAATCTTCGCTATGACTCTCATCTCTCAAAAGGTGTATTTCCTTACCAAATTCTCATCCTACTTTCTAAAAGTTGGGCTTAACTATGTGGAGCTTGGTTGGATGGTGCATTTAGCACGCATGTGTTGTTAAGCTAGGAGATGGTCCTAGCGAAAAGACATTGCACTTCCTCATTCCAATTATTTAGAAATAATGTCCAGGAAGAGGGCGAGAATGGACTCACTCGAAGGAATAGGAAAGCACAATTGCAAAGGTCTTGGGTGTAGATTTATCCCAAAGTCTGGATTTGTGTGCTAGAGACAAGGGATGGTTCTTTATTTTTCCTCAAAGATATACTTATTTTATTTTTGGATGAACCTTGAAGCTTTTTGATATAGCACATCCATGAGAGCTGATAAATTTTTCCTTTCTTTTCTTCTTTCTTTCAGCTCTCATGGTGTAAAGAAGCTAATTCAATGGTTCAAATATTTTTTGCAAATGTTTTCTGAGAAATTGTCTGTGGATATCATAATCTTTTAACGGGATCAAAGGCTCATTAAAAGAAAGATTTTGGTTAACATGCTTGGTGAAGTGGATGCATGATTCCGATGTGGAAACCACATAACCAAACATCATTAATTTGAAAACTCAAAGATAACATGAAGGAAAATGATTGGCTTTGGAAGTGCAAGTCCCTCATAAGGATCAAAATCCTAACTAAACTCAATGCATGCATAAATGCCGTAGAGATGATTTTGCTAATTAATATTTGGCCATGGTAGGAAATTGTCAATCATAGGGAAGATATACACCAAGTAGGGAGTTTTTGTTGCAGCATAGTTTTGAAATAAATCATTGAACTCTAATCATAAGGAGATCACAGACTCATCCAAAACATGCCATATCATAAACTCTAACAACTAGCCTTGGTGTTTATTAGCCATTTTGCACCCACTAAAAACATAGAGGTACTAGTGTTATCATCATGTCAGTCTACCATTACCCACAAAAATGAGGAGTAGAGGTTGTATACTTGAGACTCAAAAGGAGCTCATAGAGCAACTATTCATCATTTCCATAAGCAAGGTAGAGACCAAGTTCTCAACGTTTGTCTATAAAGGGAAATCTTTTTTTTTCTTTTTGGTTTTGCAATTTTTTATGGTTTTCCTTGAAAGCTAAATTTTGTTTGGGGTTTTCTTAAAATTTATCAAAACTGCAAATCTTTTTGGATTTTTCTTATTTATCTATATAACAAAGGAAAACAAAACAACTCAACTTAGAGAAAGAGGGAGAGAGGATAGAACAAATGGCGCACCTTGGTTCGGGTACCTCCCCAAGATTAGTTCTTTGCAAGACTTAAGCTTAGATGGCGTTTACTGTGGTGGTTGATACTCGATGTTGAAGTGGCCGAACAATTGATCCATCATGGAGATGTTTGTCTAAAGTTGTCCTATTGTTTGTTGTCGCCATTCTTGTTCTTCCCTCATGGCTTCTTGTATTTCTTAGGTTTGACTATTGGTCTTATAGGCATTGGTAGCCAAGTACTGCATATCTTCTTGCAAGTTCAAAAAATTGTATGATGTGAATCAGGTGGAGGGTGAAGTGCCTATCCTTCCATGAGGTTGGGGGTAATTCCCCATCTCATAGGGCTCATAGTTGTCATAGGAGGAGGTAGTGTAGTGTAGTGTGTTGATGAACTCGCAAAACCTAGGAATTGTGGTTGTTCCCAATAGTATTGGGGACCTCCTGATTCACCTGTCTGAGGTGTGTTCATCGTGGGTCCGTGCGGCTGCTCCTCGCGATGGAGTTGTACTCTCGTTCTTGGCATATCCCCTACCACACTATGTCTTGCATGGTGCAAGGAAGCATGCAATTTGTACACAAAGTTCCTTTTACCGATGATAGTGAGCTAGGGGTTAGGCAATTCAATTTGCGTGTCATACCCCAGATAAAGCATGAAGTACCTATTGTTCTCCTCTTTCAACAAGTGGGCTTCCAAGAAATGATCTTCTCCAAACAAAGGAGTGCTAGGGAGATGATCTATTCTAGATCTATGAAGTGCACCAACCTTTCTAGCAAATCTAGTGAACAAAGGGGTAGAAGTAATGGGTCCTTGTTGCTTGAATGCTAAGGTGAGCCAACGGTTGATGAGGAAAAACATGGGGCTCATTTTAATTTTCTTGATTACAGCATGGAGATAGGCTTTATCCAAACTTTCACAGAACGTACATCACCCCGAGGGGTTAGGTAGTAAGTGATGAAACGGTAAATTATACAGAGCAATGGGTTATGACTGTCACTAGTGCGTTCTTGCCCCGTAATGGGATTTCTGATCTTTGCCCAAAGTCCTTGTGGTGTGAAACCTTTAAGTTTATCAATGTCTAAAGTGGCCTTACGGTCAAAACCAAGATAAGTGCTAATTTCTTTTAAAGAACGTTCGTATGTTTCACCAAAAAGACAAAATTCATAGAGAGTGCCTGTTTTGTTTGATTCATGGGCATGAACTTTCAATTGCAAAGAAATTCGATAGTGAGCCATTTAGAACCATATTCATTGAGGTGATAGAAATCATACCACCCTGTCCTGTTAAGCACGTACTCAAAATCAGCGAGGACTCCGATTCACTCAAGGAAGTCGTGGTCGAACTTGCGCACGGATGTGAACTCCCGGTCTTGTATGATAGTGAACTTGCTTTGCTCGTCAAAGTCATTGAACACCATGTTCTCTTTACTCTCCATGTACTTCTCAAATTCTCCATCTTCTCCTCCTTGTTCACTTGCCATCGTTGCAGCCCCGGATATGACATTGATTCTGAGTGGTAACTCGGAGCATGCCCACATGAAGCTTCAGCTTCTGAGTGCTCACTTGTGGTGCGTCTCTCACGACTTGAGTTGCTACTAAACTTGGTGTAGAGGCCCCTCCAAATATTTGCCATTCCTGTAAAAGGGTTACTTGGACACAATGCCCAAAGGACAATTTGATAATAATGGTTACCGATTAGACATTCGGTTAGTAGTCCAAACGTTAGTCGTTCAAACATGCAAGGGTAGCGGCAAACTTGCTCTAGTTGGTTTTATTGCAGCACACTTTTATTTCTATATTCAAAATGCAGTTACTAAAAGCACTAGTGAAAAGAAAGAGAGGGGAGCAAAGGAAGAGAGGTGTGAGGGAGGAGAGTGTTTTTAGCTGAAGGTTGTGTTGGATATTATGGCCAATTGAAGCCCATATTAATCATATTAATTCTAATAGTCTAGGCCCATATTTAATGCTACATTGATTTAGTACCACATGGGATTCCTATCATTAACTGCCCCAACTTATTAGGTGGAATACCAGCATATCTCCTAGAGAAATTGAGATAGGACAAGGGCAAACCACAAGCGTGCACGCGCGCCACCGCCGCCGCCGAGCCGAGCCAAGCCATGCCGTGCCGGGCGGGCGGGCGTGGTGTAGCGTGGTATGGCGAGGCGAGGCGAGGGGTGCGTGTCGTGACGTGACGTGCATGCAGGCAGGGCGCATTTTAATTTTGGAAATGGTCATGATTAATGCTTCCATTACGCAAAGGAATAACTCTCATTTACTCCTTATGTTACAGTGTTGATTGTGGAGCCATTATTTGCATTAACCAATGACTGCTATCTAAGCCTTCCCCGGCCATGTCCCGACTTGCCCAATTCATGAAAATACTTTCCTCTTGAGTTGCTTTCCTTGTCTTCCCCATCCCGGTGATCCACGTGCATGGACCCTCGGGAGAGCAGGCCTCCAGAACCTCTCTCGCACGGCGACACCTACTCGAGTGGTGCGGGCAATCAGGTTTTTGGGGAGCGCTTAACGGCACGACTGCTCACGTCTTCCCGCCGCACGCACACGAGAAGCTGTACGAGGGACTGCACGGCATCGACGTTCTTCCTGCAACAACTAAGATCGACTACTTCAAGCAACATACCATGACTGGTGCGCATGGAGCCGCTGGTGCCCCGGGCTCTGGTCCCTCTATAGGGTACATCCTAACACTCTTCGCGATTACCAATTTTGTTGAGATCTTAACTAGTAATCCTGTTGTTTTCAACACTATCATCAACTGCATGTTGCTTGCTCTATGATTAATATGGATTAAATTTAACATAAAAATTCCTAATTACTTAACAATCCAAAAACCTGATAGGCATTTTTCTGTTAGAGGATTTGTTGCGGTGCTGAAATCCGATGACTTTGATGGCACGTTTTACAAGAGGTGGCATGCATGGATGATACTGTGGTTGACAACAATGAACTGCTATCACGCCGCACAGGGGAAGCCCGAACAGTTCACTCCTGAAGAGGAGAGTGCGTTCGTGGCATCCGACAACCTGTTTCGAGGCACCGTGATTAGCGCTCTCGCTGATAAATATGTTGATTCCTACATCACATGTAAAACTACCAAGGAATTATAGGATGCATTGGATGCTAAAATCGGTGTCTCTGACACTGGGAGTGAGTTGTACGTCATGGAGAAAATGTTTGACTACAAGATGGTTGAGAACCGTTCTGTAGTTGAACGAGCTCATGAAGTACAGGCACTGGCAAAAGAACTCGAACAATTCCCTTGTATGCTGCCTGACAAGTTTGTGGCTGGAGGTATTATGTCCAAATTACCACCCTCCTGGAAGGATTTTGCTACTTCCCTAAAACACAAGAGACAAGAGTTCAGCGTGGCTGACCTTATTGGGATTCTTGATGTTGTGGAGAGGGAGAGAGCAAAAGACATGCGCGGAAACGGCGTTGAGTCTTCTACCACCAATGTGGTGCAGAAGAAAAATAATTCCAATGCATCTCGAAATAAAAAGAAGAAGCAGGAAAAGAAAGAGAAGCCAAAGCAGACTACCACATTTAAGAAGAAAAAGGGAAAAGAAAATGAGGGTTGTTTTGTTTGCGGCAGTAGTGAGCATTGGGCAAGTGCATGCCTAGACCACAAATTTATCCAGCCAAAGAAATCAGCAAACATGGTAATTAGCGAGACTACAGAAACATCGGGGTATGGTAATTTTTTACCTGCTGTTCTTTCAGTTTGTCAATCGTCTGAATGGTGGATGGACACTGAGGCTAATGTTCATGTGTGTGCTGATATTTCTTTATTTTCTTCTTATCAGGCCGACGTGACTGGAGCATTGTTGATGGGAAACGGGTCACATGCGCATGTTCTTGGTGTTGGTAAGGTCGTTCTGAATCTTACTTTAGGAAAGATCGTGCTTTTGAAGAACATCCGGCATGTCACCTCCATCAAGAAAAATATAGTTAGCGTCTCTCTACTATGTAGAGTTGGTTTTAAAATTGTTCTTGAGTCGAAAAAATGTGTACTTTCTAAGTACGGGACATTTGTTGGAAAAGGATATGTATGTGGTGGCTTGTTCCACTTTTCTTTACATGATAATGTCTGTAATAATTTTATGAACAATGTCTCGATTTTGAATGAGCCGAATATCTGGCATTCACGGCTTTGTCATGTTAATTTCAGGTGTATGTTGTGGTTAGCAAATTTGAATTTAATTCCTAAATTTAATTTAGTCAAAGGTTCCAAATGTCATGCGTGTGTGCAATCTAAGCATCCTCGTAAGCCTCATAAGGCTACGGAGGCGAGGAACTTAGAGACATTAGAACATGTTCATACTGATCTGTGCAAAATGAACGGCAAGTTGACTAAAGGCGGCAAAAGATACTTCATGACTCTTATAGATGATTGCTTCCATTTTTGCTATATTTATTTGTTCAAAACAAAAGATGAAGCATTACATTACTTTAAGATCTATAAAGCTGAAGTAGAAAACCAATTTGAGAGGAAATAAAACGGTTAAGGTCTGATCGCGATGGAGAATATCTTTCCAATGAATTTTCTGACTTCTGCGCTGAGCACGGAATTATTCATGAGAGGACACCGCCCTACTCACCTCAATCTAATGGGATCACCAAACGAAAGAACCGCGCTCTAACTGATTTGGTTAATGCCATGTTAGAGACCGCGGGCTTTCTAAGGAATGGTGGGGTGAGGCAATATTGACAGCATGTCATGTCCTGAATAGGGTGCCCACAATGAATAAAGAAATTCCACCATTTGAGGAATGGTTCAAAAGGAAAGTAAATCTCTCATACTTGCACACTTGGGGTTGCTTGGCTATGGTGAATGTGCCAATCAACAAGAAGTGCAAGCTTGGACCTAAAACTGTTGATTGTATTTTTCTAGGTTATGCCTTCAATAGCGTGGGTTATAGGTTCTTAGTTATTAAATCTGGAGTACCTGACATGGTGGTCAGTACAATTTTTGAATCCAGAGATGCTACATTTTTTTAGAGCAATTTTCCTATGAAGATTAAACATAGCATTTCTGGCCATGATTCTTGAGTTCCCCATGAGATTTTTACACCGGTTATCCACAATGAGGAACCCCTTGTGAAAAATCTTGAGAAGGATGACAATGCAGTCACTTGAAAGAGTAAGAGACAGAGGATTGCAAAATCCTTTGGAGATGACTTCATTGTGTACCTTGTGGATGACACACCCGGTACCATTGAGGAGGCATATTCCTCTCCTCATGCTGACCCGTGGAAGGAAGTAGTAAGGAGCGAGATGGATTCAATTATGTCCAATGGTACTTGGGAAGTCGTTGAGTGTCCTTATGGTTACAAACCTATAGGATGCAAATGGGTGTTTAAGAAGAAGTTGAGGCCTGATGGTACTATCGAACGGTACAAGGCAAGGCTTGTGGTAAAGGGATATTCACAAAAGAAAGGTGAAGATTATTTCGACACCTATTCACCTGTCGCTCATTTGACCACAATTTGAGTATTACTTTCCCTGGCTGCCTCACATGGTCTTCTTGTCCACTAGATAGACGTTAAGACAACTTTCCTACACAAAGAGTTAGAGGAGGAGATCTATATGGATCAACCCGATGGGTTTGTAATTGATGGTCAAAAGGGACTTGTGTGCAAATTGCTGAAATCCCTATACGGCCTAAAACAGGCACCTAAGCAATGGCACGAGAAGTTCGAAAGAAATTTGATATCGGCCGACTTTGCTATGAATGAAGCTGACAAATGTCTATATTATCGGCATGGTGGGGGTGAGGAAGTTATCTTGTTTTCTATGTTGATGACATTTTAATCTTTGGGACCAACCTTAATGTGATTAAGGAGGTAAAAGATTTTCTATCTAATAATTTTGAGATGAAGGATTTGGGAGAAGCTGATGTTATACTTAACATCAAGCTGATTAGAGAAGGTAATGGTGGTGTCACACTGGTGCAGTCCTATTATGTAGAGAAGGTCTTGAGTCGCTGCGGGTTTAGCGACTGTCAATCTGCTCCAAGCCCTTATGACCCTAGTGTGCTATTGAGGAAAAATCAGAGAATAGCAAGGGATCAACTAAGATACTCCCAAATCATAGGTTCACTCATGTATTTAGCTAACACTACGAGGCCTGACATCTCTTTTGCTATGAGCAAATTGAGCCAGTTTGTATCAAACCCGAGAGATGATCATTGGCGTGCTCTTGAGAGAGTAATGCGTTACCTAAAGGGTACAATGAGCTATGGCATTCACTATAACGGGTATCCAAGGGTACTAAAAGGTTACTGTGATGCCAACTAGATATCTGATGCTAATGAGATGTATGCCACAAGTGGTTTTATGTTTCTACTCGGAGGTGGTGCTATTTCCTGGAAGTCTTGCAAGAAGACCATCTTAACGAGGTCTACCATGGAAGCAGAATCAACAGCATTAGACACCGCCAGCATTGAGGCTAAGTGACTTCGTGACTTCCTTATAGATTTACCGGTGGTTGAAAAACCAATACCGGCTATGACAACCAGACTGTGATAGTCAAGGTAAACAGTTCTAAGGATAACATGAAGTCATCTAGGCATGTAAAAAGGCGGTTGAAATCTGTCAGAAAGATGAGAAACTCCAGAGTATTAGTATTGGATTATGTCCACACGTCTAAAAATCTGGCAGATCAATTTACAAAGGGACTATCACATAACATGATAGATAGTGCATCGAGTGAGATGGGCGTGAGACCCACGTGATGGATTGTTTTAGTAGAAAGCCATTCCATGTGATCGGAGATCCTAGGAAGTGGAATGGCGAAACAAGCTGGAACTAGTCCAAGAGGAAAGACCCCTTATTGGTCCACCTCAGGTGCACTTCTTTCCTATACTGTACGGTAGGCTGGTCTTACCTTAATGTGTTCCAATGGCTTATGTGAAGTAGAGATATCATCCTACAAGATATCTCCTGAGGAATACACCTATATAAGCATCCCCTCTGGTTGGAGCATATAAGTCATAATACTGGCCCTTTCATGAGTATTTAGAGATTCCCACCATCTCACGGACTGTGACTAGCAGTCAGACTCACCTTGTAACAGTAAAGGGTTTTGGTGAAACCTTTTTTTGCACAATACTGTCGATTCAAGGCTTAATCCATTGTTCAGTTGTGAGAATGTGTAACCTCTGTTCCAAGTGGAAATTCAACTTAACAGTCTCTATCGAAACACTGATATATCAAACGAGAGGAAGCTTCCTGAGAGCATTTTCTGTGAGCACTAGACTTGGTGGGGATTGTTGGATATTATGGGCCATTGAAGCCCATATTAATCCTATTAATTATAATAGTCTAGGCCCATATTTAATGCTATATTGATTTAGTCCCATGTGGGATTCCTATCATTAACTACCCCAACTTACTAGATGGAATACCAGCATATTCCCTAGAGAAGTTGAGATAGGACAAGGGCAAACCACACACGCGCGCACGCCACCACCGCCACCAAGCCGAGCAGTGCCGTGCCGGGGCGGGCGGGCATGAGTGACGTGGCGAGGCGAGGCGAGGCATGCGTGTCATGTCATTTCGTGTCATGATGTGACATGACATGACATGGCAAGCAGGTAGGCTGGGCACATTTTAATTTTGGAAACGGTCGTGATTAATGCTTCTGTTATGCAAAGGATAACTCTCATTTACTCCTTTTGTTACGGTGTTGATTGTGGAGCCATTATTTCTATTAACCAGTGACCGCTATATAAGCATTCCCCGGCCATGTCCCGACTTGCCCAATTCGTGAAAACACTTTCCTCTCGAGTTGCTTTCCTTGTCTTCCCCGTCCCGGCGATCCGCGCGCATGGACCCTCGGGAGAGCAGGCATCCAGAACCTCTCTCGCATGGCGACACCTTCTCGGGTGGTGCAGGCAATCTGGTTTTTGGGCAGCGTTTAACGGTGCGACTGCTCACGTCTTCCTAGCGCGCGCACCCCAGAAGCTGTATGAGGGACTGCACGACGTCGATGTTCTTCCTACAACAACTAAGATTGACTACTTCAAGCAACATACCATGACTAGTGCTAATGGAGCCTGCGGTGCCCCTGGCACTGGTCCCTCCATAGGGTACATCCTAACACTCTTCGCGATTACCAGATTTGTTGAGATCTTAACTAGGAATCCTACTGTTTTCAATACTGTCATCAACTGCATGCTGCTTGCTATGTGATTAATATGGATTAAATTGAACATGAAAATGCCTAATTACTTAACAGGTTGAGGGGTGAACAGTTTGGAGAATGAGCCTTGGTATTTATAGGCTCGAGAGGAGGCCAGGGGGGCAACATCCCATGCTGGGCGGCAAGTCTTCGTCCTCCCATTTGCTGCATTATTGCTTTGGTGGTGATGGTAGAGGGCTAGATCCATGCACCATGTGATCCACTTGCTTACTTTGGCCAGAACTTTGTTGGAAATGAAGGGAGAAAGAAGAGAGTGATGGGATGGCTAAACTTAGATATTTGCAATGAGTGCCCTGCAATTCATAGAGCCTAGGCGAGTAGGATGGCATGTGAGTATGGGTAGTGAAAGAGTGATGTGACTTGTGTGGCTCTCCTTCATTTACTTTTACTCAAAGTGGGGTCTAGGTGACAATTTTCACAAAGGAAGCACTGACCACACCTCCTCCACTCATGGCCATTATTCCTGCATCACAAGAGCATGGAATCCAAGAAAAAGTATGGTCGGGTGGCAGCTCCTGCTGGGCGGCACAAAAATCACCCAGCCCGGTGGTCAATTTTCACGAAAAAATGACCTCCTGGGTGCTAAAAACTGACTGGCCGGGTGACACAAAATTACCCAGCTGGGTGGTCGTTTTCATGAAAAAATGACCTCCTGGGTGCTAAAATATGGCTGCCCGGGTTAGAATCTGGGCGGCACAAAAGTTACCCAGCCGAGTGGTCGTTTTTAATGAAAAATGACCTCCCGGGTGCTGAAATATGACTGGCCGGATTAGTCCTAGATCATCACCCAGATAGTCATTTTTGATGAAAATTGACTGTCACACCCGGTTCGAACAACCGAAACCGAGTGCATCTGTATGCGTGCCCAGGATCAAGTTTTCGTGCACACAGGACAATTATTATGATAAAAAAACAATATCTTTATTAAATCGATAAAATTATTACAAAGGTGACCCGTAGGTCAAAAGAAAAAGATTACATTGCAGCGGAATAACTATGCGTTGGTGTCCTTCAGTTCCCACAGGAAGTCGACCGGAAGACCGCAGGCCTAGAGCTCTTCTCCATTGTCTTCATAGTTGTACCTTCATTCTCCTGTAGCTGAGCAGCAATATGGTATAGCAAGGGTGAGTACGTGTCGTACTCAGCAAGTGGGGGAAAATATGACATGGGGCTAAGTCAAGGAAGGCTTAATGGGGATTATTTCATGAGCTTTTAATTTCCTAAGCAGCCTAATTACTAGGTGGGGTCATCCCAACCCTCAATCCACAAGGTACTATCCAAGCCAAGTCCAAACCATCCAACCATCCCAACCATTCCAAACCACACCCAATTAATCTTGTGAGGATCCATGCCGCTCTTGACCGTGAGCATGACTATCATGACAGTTTTCACTCTGCAGAGGTTGTACACATTCCCCACGAGAAGCGATTTCATCCCCTGTTTCCAGGTGACTAACTCTCCATCCCGCCGTGCCGGCCAAGCACATGCACACTTCCTATGGTGTGTGGCCAGGAGATCACTTCAAGGCATTTCAATGGCTTCCTCTAGCTTGTACGTGCCCACTGTGGTTTCACCCATCGGGAAGTAAACCCTTTACCCGAGAGGCCCCCTCTTGAGCCAGATGGTTCTAGGACCTCGTCCCTTAACCACACCTCCCCTTGGGACTACCGGTGAACCCCTACATAGTCCCTCCGTCTTCACACGCACCAACCGGTCTCCACCGCATACTATGCCAGGCCGCGCCCATAACTTGGTTCGTTGTTGTATGGTTCACATGGGTTGCCGCTCCAAGAACCGGTTATTAATGTGATTTAGGTGATAAACAAACCAGGGGACTACCGGTGAACCCCTGCATAGTCCCCGGACTGCCGGAAACCGCTGCACAGTCCCCATACCGATCACCCAAATCTTAAGTCCTAGGCCATGTTGCTAACATAGTTTATCATTCCAATCACGAAGTGATATAATTCATTGATCATGATTTATTTAACCCAATATCCCATAAAGCAACCTAAGCATTACCTACCCATAATGAACCCACCAACTAGTCCAACGCGACAAGGAAAAAGGGTAAAACAATACTAGGAAAACCCTAACAATAGGTTCCCAATCAATTGACACAAGCATGCAGTTCTACGATAATTATTGTAATAGGTACAAGATGCATCAAGGACACTTGCCTTATATTAGATGTTGCTGCTCAGTGATAACATAACTTGATCTTCATCCTCGTACGATTCCCGTGCGTAAAATTCCTATTTGCGCAAGACATACAAAGCATACACACAATAAATACACAATGCAAGGTATGGGACAATTGGATATGGTTTGACAAAGGTTGCAATTAGATAGTTTATTTGGATATAATAATATAGGTGGAAGAATCATCTAGATCGGGGTTGTGGATCACAAGATACACAAGGTTAAAGCTGCAAGGATTGCGGCTGCACACAGATAGTGCAAAACATATGTGCGTGTTCCTAATGATTGGCTCTGGTTATAAAGGAATTGTTTGAACAGAAATCTTCCTATTGGTGTGGGACATGTCAAACGCAAGGTGAATTGGATCATAAATTAACTATATTGGAGATCGATTGGCTGCATCATGAGGAGGTCATCCAGCAGCAGATGACGCACAGATCGCGTTCCTGATATCACCAGGGCTGTTCTTGGAGAACCCTTTGGTGGAGGTGATCACAAGACCCTGAAACACAATTAGGAGTGGCGGTGGTATCAAGAACATCTCTGAATTGGTAGAAAAGGTGATCGTTTTACCGTCGTGCATGCTGGATTCGCCCAGATCAGGGAGCAGCTGACGTTGCGATGCAGATCCTGGAGGCATATCACGTCCAATAGTGCTGAATTTTGGATATGATGTATAGGACATCTGGGCGCACCACAATGTAAAATTTGGCACCATTTGGATGGGTGGATCACCGGGAACGCCAAAGCCAACTGGCAGAACTATTGCTGGACACGAGGGCAGGGTGGCGTGGCGGTAGCCTTGCGGCATGGTGAGGGTTTGAGGGGGGTGGGGAGGACGTGGGAGGGGTTGTAGTATATATAGGAGGAGTGGGGGCAGGTGGGGGAAGAATATGGAAGGAGATTTATGAGGAATAAATGCATTATTGATGACAATTTATTCTCTTGTTCCTTACTTTTAAGTGTTTATGGTAGATGGAGTTTCTTTCCACATTAGTGTTTATGGAAGGAGGGATTTCTTTCCATAGAGATGACTATGGAAGGTGGGTTTATTTCCATAGAAGGTTTTATGGAATGTTGTGCAAATATGGAAGGTATTATGTCTAGGTACATCGATGCGGTAGGTGAAATGAATGAGGATGAAAATGAGTATAGATACACCAACGGCGTGTAGGGTGAAACATTTGAGGAACAAAGATACAATGTGATGAAATAGGTTTGGAAGTCGGTGTTCGACAATGCATATACGTGAGTCAAGGAGACATAGATAGTTGAGCCCCATTTTAAAACAGAATGTACATTTATAAAATTTGATTGAAAGGATTTCAATTTTCTTAAATTGTCATGGAATAAAAAAATGACAAAATATTGAAATAAAATAAAATAAAAAGATTTTACTTATCTAAAAAGGTTTTGGTTCAAAACTAAAAACTTTTGTGATATAGAACAATTTCTTAAACCTAATATAATCTTTGTTAATTTGCAAGGTTTCCTATAAATAGTTTCAAAATTTGAGAAATCCAAATAAATTGTTTGAAAGCGGTTCACATTCTAAAATGGGAAATTTTGGGATGTGACATTGATCTCCCGACCGGGAAATTTGGCCGAGACAACATAATTTAGTGGTATGTACAAGAGAATGGGGGTATAAATATCGGTTACCTTCCGACAAGGGTCCGGATTTTTCGTCTCGAACAAGACGTCCTCCATGTTTAGTCTTTCACGGTGCCTTTCGTGGATGGAAAATTCTCCACAGTTGGTGCAACTTCCTTCTTCCGCCATACTTGTTTGATTTTCTTGGGTTTGGCGGCGACCTTTTTCTTTACTTCTTGTGGCTTGTTCCTCTTGTTGGGCAGCGGTGGTGCACCCTCGACTTTTACCACCGGAGCACCCAATTTTTGTGACATTGGGTATACCTCAATTTTCTGCACCGTGTTAGGATTTTTACCATAAAAATGTGTACCTGATTGCATTGTTCCGTTCGGGGCTTGAAGGCAAACTTCTCTTTGTTCTTATTAATGTTAAGGTGTATTTCTTTAGCCCCAACGTCAATGTTGGCATTTGCGGTACTAAGGAACAGCCTTCCTAGTATAAGAGACGTCTTCACATAGGCCTCCATATCTAGAACCACAAAGTCGATAGGAAAAGACAGATCCTTATCTTCACGGGTACGTCCTCCGCAATGCCCGCTGAGTAGCGGATCGATTGGTTGATGAGCTGCAAGTACATTGTTGTGAGGGATAATGAATTGACATTAAGTTTGTCATACGCTACCTTTGGCATGATACTCATGCTTGCCCCCAAATCACAGAGGGCATTGTTGAAATGCTGCATCCCAATGGAACATGGTATGGTTGGGCATCCTGGATCTCGCTTCTTTTTTAGCAGAGAGTTCAAGATAGCGGCGCTGCATTCCTCTATTAATTTGACAATCTCAATGGATGGCATTGGGTGTTTGTTGTTTGTTGGCAATCCTTATGCCTAATAGAAAAATTTGCAAGCGTGCAGATGGCGATGTAGCCTTCACCCGGGAGTATTCCAAGGTATCAAATCCATGGGTAATGAGAAGTGAAATTCTATCCTAATCCAATTCTATTGAACAAAAGAGAAGGATAACAACGGTTTGTGAGGGTCCTCCAGCCTTGGGTTCATGTGACAACTTATATCCAAATAATCATTAGACTCTAATATTTATTCTTGTTTACTTTGGGGCATAGTCATCTGAGGTACGGAAAGGGATGAGAAGAGATCTTGGCTAAAACTACCATCAACACCTACGAGCCCAACACGAACATGGTGGAATATAGAGGATAGCTCAATGTCACCACCTAACTACCGACCACACTCCCCGTGGGGTTGGGAGCAAACTTAGATAATTCTAAGTGTATACACCACATATACACTTACAATTACTACCCTAACCTTGTTAACTAGAGGCAAAGTAACCATAGTCAAATAAAATAAAAGACTTTATCTAACATGGACTAAGAACCCATAAACAAGATATAAATAAAGAAAGCTTCAATGATTAAAAAATGAACAAAAGAATGTCTACATGTTGCCCGTTCGAAAGACGGGGACTCTACTCTTGGTGGAGAATCATCCCCGAGGCACAAGGTGAGGAAGGAGCTGACATTCCCGTCCCCCTCCCGAACTTCTACCACTCACTCTCACTCCCAATTCTATTACATTTCTACAGCGTGGCGCTTGTTGTTCTCCTCTTCGATTGTTGATCTTTTATGTCGAATTCCCCTTTTATTTATAGGTGGCAATGGGCAAGGGGTACATCTAGGTGAAGGTGGGTCGGTAGGCCAAAGTCGGTCCGCCAGGCGGCGGTCAAGGCCGGGCGGCATGCACCACCGGGCGGCAGCCCGGGCCGGGCGGCCCTTGGAACATGTCGGTTTCCCGATCGACCTTGTCCTGATGGCTAGGATTGTGTACCAAAGGCGGTTGTTGGGTCGGTCTCCACTAACTCTTTTTTTTAGCCGGTAGGCTTCATGGGCCGCATGGGCCAGCAACCCCATGTGGCAAGACCGCTGGCTGGCAAAGTCCACCGGGCGGCACAACTCGTCGGGCAGCACAACTCACCAGGCGGCATGGCCGGCCAGGCGGCAGCCTATTTTTGAGCGGTAGCCCTTTGGCCTTGTGGCCTAGTTGTCATTCCCTTCTCCTAGTTAGGCCTTGTGTCAACCTCCTTCCTTTGTCTCTTTGAAAATCTTTTGGATCGGAGTTAAGAAATGGCTTCATCGTGATGGTGTTTGCATGTTGATAGGGAGAGGGGGTGAAGTTCTAAATCGACCGGTGATCCTAGGTCGTATTGTTGTAGGACCGGGAATTGATTGAACACTTGATTTACCCTACCGGGTGATGATAACTTATGATTCGGCCGATTGACAATTTTACTTGGTGATGACCTGACCGGGTGCTGATTCTGGCTGTTAACGACCCTATCGGCTGTCAGAAAGTGGCTGTTTCATAGCCGTGATCAGCCAACATGGTATTTTCACATGTTTTTGCATATTTTGACCCTATAGCAACTGCAACTATATATTTCACCAAAACTTGTGGAACTCATGAGTACAAAGATTATTTTCATTACCTTATTAATTAAGATTCACCTTTTTAATGTAAATTGGTAGTCGAAAAAGGGAATTTACGACTACCAACCCCCCCTCCCCCCCACGCTTAGGACTTTGCTCGTCTTGCTTGTCCCGAGCAAAGTATGAAATGAAGACTAGGAATGAGCAAGATCTAAGGAAATTCTCATCATGCTTTGCATATATAAAGACTACTCCATGACTCCTCATGCCATAGGATTTTAGGTGGCTAAATACCATGTATTGAAAAGTTGAGAGATGGAACAACATAGAGAAGTCTTACCTTTCTTTTTCCCAAGGAACTTCAATTTCGTTTGCTTTTTTTCAATAAAAATAGAGCTCCAGATCACAAGTTATTCTTAATTGATGCTCTTGAATCGCTCAATGTGGTTTTGATTCCTCACTTAGGCCAGTGGCCAAAATTTCCTTGTATACTAAGGCTTATGTGGAGCTCAAGGTAGGAATATTAAGGTCACATACTTGTATTTCATATATCACTAAGTCAAAATCCGGACCCAAGGGGGAAACAGGTCATGAATTATGACCAAGCCATGTGCACAATTATGATATTGATGGATGGATGAAGGATGGCGGATGCTCCTTTTGAAGTGATCTCTCTCTCTCTTCCATTTGATTTATATTTCTTTACATGGGCTATTTTAGCATTCATGGTTCATTTTTTTTCTTCTTTCTTTTTTTTCAAATAGCTATATAGCCCATATCCCTTTTGAAATTATTGTTGGAGAGATATTCACAAATATAATGGAGCACTTTATTCCATGAGTGGATTTGTGGGGATGATGGATGGGAACTTCCAGTGTAGAAGCTTTAACATATGGACTGGCTGGGGTGTGCACATGAACTTGATCAATAACACATAAATCTCACAAGGGTCACAACAGTTTGACAAAGTTCAATGAAAATAGAAGTAGCAAATGCAATAGGTTTTTAGCAAGATCATCATCTAGCTTTGGTAGGAATAAACTCATCATTGAGAAGATTGTGAATCTGAAGTTCTCATTTATAAGCTTTTGAAGATTAAAAATCAAGGAAGTTCACTTGGTTCCAAGAAAGGTTAAGCTCTCTACGGTCATATCACATCTACCAACAATTTAGACAAGGTTTTCCAACGCAATGATGGTTTCCCAATGGCGATGAAAGCAGGGAACAATCTTTATATATCAAGCATGAATGAGAAGGAAGTTATACTTTAGTTGCCATTTATCATGCTTGCCGGAAAAAAATTAGTTCATAGAAAGGCATGAAAACAGCAAGGGGTAGGTGATCTGGGGAATAATGAAATAGTTGTTGTTCTTTCGTACCTTTTCTTCATGTTCCTTTTCATCTTTAACCTGTAAAGGTTATCTAACAAAATACCCGAAGGAACAAGCCAAAAGTTGTGCCACTATTATCACCGAGTAAATTTTATTCTTGAGAAGGAACAAAGAATTTTTTTATTCAAATGAGAAACTAACAAATCCTAGTAAAGGATAACAGAACGGGTTACCTCCCGTTAGTACTTATTTAAGGTCGTAAGTTTGACCATGGGAGCACTAGTTAAAATTCTAGCTTGGGTTGGCAATGTGGCTCCCACCATCACCAAACATTAATTAATCATTGCACAACTAAGGCATATGATATGGATACCGAAATTTGCAATGTTTGTGATAAACAAATGTATCTACAACCACCTCTTTGAAATTACTATGTCCACAAGGGGTAGAGCGGTTGTAGGCCTCTTGTGTACCAATGTTGACACAAAAATCACCACACATGACCTGGGAGATCTGCTTAACTCCAGTGCAGGCTCAATACAAGAAACCGGGGCATGATAGTCGATTTCCCTGCAAATCAACAAAGAGACAAACGATCAAAAGACGCGGGTCACAGGACAGACCGATGAAGAAAGCCGATAGTCACTATTTGTGAGATCAGCCGATGCAACTATATGAATAAATAAAATAAGAGAAATTAAACTAATTAGCTGATTATATCGACTTATCGATAAAACGTAATTCAATAAATGGTTTTAAATCATAGATGCCGATAAAGAATTGAGTCAACAGGCCAGGTCGATGTAAGGGACCAAAAGTCGATAGAGTTGAGTCAATAACTTACAGTAAATATGCATAGACTCACTATGTCGATGGTGTTAAATAGATATATCTAATTAGCTGGTCTTGCAAATATGCTCATGAGTCATAGATCTAACTTATTTTAACAAAGGGGAAAACGACTATCAATGTGAATCATATAATCAAATTGGGCACCAGAAAGTCAATCGAACCATGTTTCATCCCGATAGAACTCTATCAACTCTACATATAAACGGATCGTATCTAACCCTATCAACCCAATAAGAAATCAAAATTGATGCATCCTTATTGATTCAAATAGATCAAACTTAATCGAGACAGTGTTCAAACATGGTAGATAGAGCTAGATTTGACATATTTAAAGATAAAATTGATAAAGTGACTCGAATAATAGATCTAAAATATACCGGTAGAACCTACTAAAATTGCAATAGATCGGATTCAACCAAGGCAATATGGCAGTTAGAGTGGATACAACAAGCACAAAGGAGATCTAATTACCGGATAACTAGGAATCCTGACGATAACAACTAGAGTATCAAATTAATGAGAAAGTACTAGTTGAGATTGATAGAATTACCGAGGTTGACTAATCCAAGTCTCTCGCTGAGGTCGGAGCCGATACAGCCCACGCGAGACGAGGATTTCATCAAGTAGGAAAGGTTGGCGATGCGCCGAATTGTATTGAACAAAAGTGTTACCTTTTTCATACAAACTCTATTATATATTTATAACCCCATGAAAAGGGTTTTGACCTAATTCGGTCAGGACTCTTAAACAAACCAACTAGGTTTATTCCTAAACAAAATCTAAACTAATACATAGAAAAAGATAAAATAACCCCACCAGGGTCCACTATTCTTCCTCTCGGCCATTGGACTCATTGACTTTGACCGATTCTGACTCCACGCGGCTGATTACTGGGCCTGGACAAATTCTGGTGCCAACACATGCCCCCCGAGTGTGGGGTACAAAATTCTTCATGCATCTTCTCCTTCTCATCTTGACATCTTCGATCATGGGTCTTTTGCTGAGAGCTCTGACAGAGAAATACCATCTATCTCCATATCTGCTAAGTGTATTATGGCAAATACTCTTTGCCTCTTCTGCCCCTAGAGTGATCCTTTCAATCCAAAGTTCGCAGCTGCCCCCCACCCAGAAATCAACTCACTTGTTGTCTTTAAAAGGCGAGTCAGGTGTCAAGAATGGCATTGGTGAGGTGGTCCTCTCTTCCCCTGGTCCGGCAAGTAATATCTGATGACACAGTTACTCTCCCAAGAAAAAGAAGTTGTTGGAGTATCATTTTTTCTAAATATGTACTTCTTTTCTTGTATTCAGGATGATAATAATTACATCTTCATCCCCTAGTTGTGATAGAAGAACAAATCATTACTAAACTTGATTAACTGCGAGTAATGATCTTGTCCTCATCCTTTAAAGTTGTCTGTAATCAATGAAAAACCTCTCCGGTTATATACTTTATCTTCATAAGTTTCCTACTTAGGGCAATATTACCGATATCGGCCCTCAAGTCGATGCATTACCATTGGCTCCTGTCACTTAAATGCGACACTCAAAATATCGGCTATTGATTGGAATGAAATTATGAGTCGATCCAAACACTCGGATGATACTTTTTCAAATATTTTCCATTAATTGCTCTTCCAAACTCCTCTCCATCTAATCCCTATAACAAATACGCGTTGCCTAGCGCACATCGGCTCACTTTGAATGGACTCTCCCACGTTGGCGACCTTTTTCCAAAAATGATTATCTCTAGAGCCGATGGGCATAATTAACTTCCACACAAGATCCCCCTCTGAAAAACTCTTGGGCACCACCTTTTTATTATAAACCTACATACGGGCTTCATTTTCTTGAATCTTTTCTAGGGCCCACATCCGATGTTGTACTACATCTTCCAATTAATCCAACATAACATGCCCGCATCATCGGTTGTTAACCGATCTTGCATCTCCGTCCTTCTGGACCCTAGATTTGTCTCCCATGGTAAAACCGCTTCATGCCCATAACTAACTGATAAGGTGGCACTTTTATCGACCCATTACAAGCCATCCTGTACGCCCATAAAGACTCAGCCAATGTCGTATGCCACTTCTTAGGCTGTTCATCTATCTTCCTCTTAATTAACTTAATCAAACTCTTGTTAGATGTTTCTGCTTGATCATTGGCTTGAGCATAATAGGGTGATGAATTCAAAAGCTTCATTCCCATACTATCAGCAAAGCTTTGAAACTCTTCTGAAGTGAATACAGAGCCCTGGTCAGCCATAATAGTCCGCGATACACCAAATTTGTACATAATATGCTCCTTCACAAAGTTGATCATATCACTAGTAGTAACATTCTTCATAGGCACTGCTTCAACTCACATTGTAAAGTAATCTATAGCTGCCAGAATATATTTATGACCTTTGCTTGATGCTGGATAAACTTGGCCAATCATATCCATACCCTAACCTCTAAAAGGTCACGGCTTAACGATTGGATTCTATAACACTTAAAACTTCTGACAATCCTGGCTAGTGCTCTCTGAATTGCTCCAAACTTTTGACAATCCTGACACCCTCTATAATACTTTAAACAGTCTTCCAACATAGTAGGCTAGAAATATCCAGTCCTCTTCAGCAACCATCTCATCTTATTGGCAGACTTATGTGTGTTGCATATTCCTTTGTGTACTGCGCACATAACAACTTTAGCCGCTCCGTGATTTAAACATCTTAGCAATACAACATCAATTGTCCGATAATAAAGTTTATCTTCTAATTGAACATACCTCAAGGCCATATATCGAACTTTCTAAGGAGTCCGTTGAATTCGGGTCCTTGAGATATTGTACAATTTCGGCCCTCCAATCTTCTTGATCGACATCAGCTACATCGACAATAATTCCATTAGTGCTTAATTGATAACTCGATGCCTTCTGTGCTAGATCATTTCCCTCCATATTTCGTTCTCTTGGGACATGCTTGAATATCACTGTCTTGAAGTATTGCAACACGTCTTGACACTCAGCATAAAATATTCAAATTCTCCTGCTAGTTGCCTGAGCACCAACAATGAATCTTCCACGACTTCAACACAATCGACTCCAGCTTCCTTCAATATTTGCAATCCCTTAAGCACAACTCTATATTCAACTTGATTATTAGTCAACACCTCGACAGTAAATGCAAACTCAAATCTTGCCCCCCGAGGCGATATGATCACGAGCCCGATACCACATCCACTCTTGCAAACAAAACCATCAAAGAACAGTAACCACGACACCGGCTCCACCATTGATAGTTCGGATCCGCAATGCTTAACAACCAAATCAGCCAAAACTTGACCTTTAACAGCCTTAGTAGATTCATAAGTAAGATCATATTCGGCTAGAGCAAGCATCCACTTACCAATTCTTCCTTTTAAAATAGGAGTTGATAGCATCTATTTGACAACATCGACTTTGCAAACCACCACACACTCAGTTGATAATAGATAATGCCTCAACTTCACACATGAGAAATACAAACATCAACATAACTTCTCAATCTCTGTTTACCTAGTCTCAACATCAATCAATCTTTGACTCAAGTAAAATACAATCCTTTCTTTACCATCTTGTTCTTGAATTAAAGTTTATCTGATCCACTTCTTATCAGCCGCAAGATAAAGCTTGAAAGGTAATCCTTCTCTTGGTGGCACCAACACAGGCGGGGAAATCAAATACTTCTTGATATCATCCAAAGCTTTCTGGTGTTCCACTCCCCACACAAACCTCTGATTCGCCTTTAATTTCAATAATAGGGTAAACACATCAAGCTTCCTGGACGGGTTTGAAATAAACTTCCTGATGAAATTTACTTTGCCGACCAAAGATTGAAGCTCTGTCTTGTTGACTGTTGACTCAATATAATTAATAGCTTTCATGCTTTTTGGCCCAATTTTAATTCTTCTTTCATGCACAATAAAACTCAGAAAATGACCAGCCGATACACCGAAAGCACACTTCTTTAGATTCATCTTCAAGCCATACTTCCTGGTCCTCTCAATTACTACCCACAAATCAGCTATATGATCTTCTATTTTCTTAGATTTAACCACCACGTCATCAATATAAATTTCTACTAATCTATCGATCAGATCATGAAATATGTAATTCATGAACCTCTGATACGTGGCTCCAGGATTCTTCAATCCAAACGTCATAACCACCCATTCGTACAACCCAATCGCTCCCGGACACCTAAAAGCATTCTTCAGTATATCTTCTTCTACCATGAAAAATCTGATTATAACCAGCATTACCATCCATAAAACTAATAATCTTATGCACTGCTGCTGCATGAACTAGAAGATCTGCTATCGACATCGGGTAGTCGTGTTTTGGAGTAGCTCTATTCAATGGGCGAAAGTCTACACAAACTCTCAACTTGTCGCACTTCTTGAAAATAGGTACAATATTTGAAAGCCACTCATTATAAACTTGGCATCATATAACTTGGTAATCTCTGCCTTGACATCATCATAATTTTTTGGATAATTTCTTCTCGGGGGGTTGCTTATAAGGTCCATATCCAGGTTTGATGGGCAACTGATGTTCGACTATGGATCGGCTCAGACCGGGCATCTCAGAATAATCCCAAGCAAAACAATCCTGATACTCTTTTAATATCTTTATTAATTCAACTTTAGAAACTTCATTTAACTTCCTACTGATAAATGTCGGCCTTGGTTTGTCACCATCTCCTATATCGACTTCTTGTAGCTCATCGGCCAACATGAATCCTTTTCCCAACTTCCCATCTTCTGCAAATTCCATTGGGGTGCCTATCAGAGAAACAATTTAGAATTTGACTGGTCTACTACCTTAAGACCCTGTGTAGTAATTGTAACTAGTAATTGTAACATAGTCCCCATCCCAGATCTTGCCAGACAAACACTCCATATTATCCGCATGCCATGATATCAAATTGGCCAATGCAACATTGACGGTTTTATCGGCCGAGATTACCTCCACTCGATCGCTAATCCTCTGGGCTAGAGACTGGTGCATCGTCGATGAACACAACAATTCGCATGTATCCAATCATGACCCAACTAAAGGTTGTACGGGGTCCCTTTCCATCAATGACAAAGAAAGTAACCGACAAAGTTTTTACTACCGATTGTAAGCTCCATGTTTAAAACTCCCTTGTCTTCTATAGTACGACCACCAGAATCCCTAAGAATCATATTTGTATCAATCAAATCTTCTTTAGTCTTCCCCAATTTCCTGACAGTAGTGATTGGCATTATATTAACTGCAGCTCCATCATCAACCATCATCTTTCCCATCGGCATCCCATTGACGAACCCCTTCAAGTACAGAGCCTTCAAGTGTCAATGCCTAGACTCATCTGGTTTATCATATATTGCTTGCTGAGAATCAAATATAAGTTTAGGTTCACTCTGTTCAACAGCAAACAACTCTTCTTTTGAAGCAATAAATTTTTGGGGCAATATCATTACCATGCCTACCATAGAACTTGATGCTTGTACTTGCGACTTCACTTTTGGCTTCCAGACCTTCTTTGGTGGTTGATCACCATCTTCATCATAATAATATTTACTAGCCCTTATCTGCTTGCAACACATCCTTTGTATCCTGCACTTCTGACTTCTAGAGAAAATACCAGATGGACACCATTGATCAGCTTGCTCCTGTCCTTCCTGCATTTCCTCATAGACTTCCTTGTGGACTCTTCACTCGCCTTCTTTGCTCCATGTTGATGAAACACAGAAACCCTCTATTGTTGATCGACTGATCCCACCACATCGACTCCTTGGAGTCATTTACACGATGCTGGTGCTGATGATTTGCTGTAGCTTCTCTATACATCTGATCTGTGTGCTTACTGCATCCAGGACAATTGTTGATTGATGGTAGTTTCATATTATGATCCCAGCAATACTGAAAGAATGGGCCTTCCCAATGTGGATCAAACTGTGACTCCTTCACTTCCCTGTCCCTCTTTTTCTTGTACCTTTTAATGAATGCCTCCATATTGTCGATACCAGCCATGTTGACATTTGCAGGGAAAGGATAGCCATCAATCTTCATAGTACCTTTGCTGAATTTTATCTTTCCCTACTCAATTACTATCTAAATCTGTCTCATGAATACCTTGCAATCATTAGTATTATGAGATGGCGAATTGTGCCACTTTCAGTACCTCATCTTCTTCAATTCTTCAGCAGGAGGTATCACATGATTGGATGGCAATTCAATGTGCTTCTCTTGCAACAGCATATTGAATATCTTATCGGCCTTATTGATATCAAAATCATACTTTTCCTCTGGTTCATTCTGTTTCACCCATGGGCACGACAACACATTCTTGTTTCTAGTCCTCTTAGCCATATTAACTTATTCAGCATCTTCGTCAGACTCAGACTCATAATCATTGTAGTTAACTTGAATCGGCCTTGAACGTGCCCCCCCCCCCCCCCCGAGTCAGGTTCTCCTGAATAGAAACCTTCTACACTTACAGGGACAGGCTTTCAAACTCGTCGAGGGAAACTTTTCCCTTAGAGGTGCAACTAATCCATTGAATGCTATCTCCACCATCTGAGTATCAGTTAATTGCAAGCTGAAACATTTGCTGCACACGTCTCTCAATCTCTACACATTATCATCTACAGATTCCCCAGCCTTCTACCTTACAGCAATCAAGTTGGACAACCTCAACTCTCTAGTTTCAGCGAAGAAGTATTTGTGGAATTTCTGTTCGAGATCGGCCCAAGTAATAATTTGTGGCACCCCTTCCCGGAGGATCGAGGTCCCGACGGTGCTGATAACGCAGACACTTGATAATACAACATTGGTTTGAATTTAAGTTGAATATTACATCAACAAGTCCTCTGAGTGTAGCGGAATATTACAAGTTCTTATTGTTTTTGAAAACACAGCGGAAGCGATTAACAATAAGGAGCTATGAGCTCGATGATATAGCATTGCAGTGATTCCTGCCCGAAGAACCATCACTCTAGCATCACACATCAGTACTGCGGCGGCGAGTCGGATTCCAGTGGGCAGTCCAACCCTCAGGGACTTGCATGTCCTAGGGCAGCACATTCTCAGGCAACTCTACCTCTTCATTACCTGAAAATAACAGTGGCACAAAGCCTCAGTACTAATTACTAAGCAAGACTTACCCGTCAGACTTCTAGGTATGCAATGGCTCTATTAGGTGGCTTGTTGGAAAAGACTCGCACTAAGTAACCTATTAGTTCTATCAGGTTTTACTCATCAAGTTAATTGGGTAGAGCAGAATGTAACTTTAGTTGCAACAATAAGATAATAAAGCAATACATAAAGTAAGTACAACATAGGAGCCATAAGAGTATCATCAACAATAAGCATCATAATCAATTCCCGGGTACCATGGGCAACTACGTGACGACTCAGTGACCAAGTGGTACTCATTACTACGAGGGACAGCAATTGCAATTGATTTTTTTCACCAGCTGGGATAACCCGAGGTACACGACACATCACAAGGATGAAAAACAACTTGATCTGGGTCCAGTCTCAGTGAGTGGGCATGCCATCCTGCCAACAGTACTTCATGGTATGAACCGCCCACTCCAGCAGTAGAAGGGTCAACGACCACTGTACTAGGTACCGTCCTCATTGCCGCGTCAATGCTACATCAGTTTACTAGTGCCCATAGACTAGCATGCATTTGGTACTGTTCAATACTTGACCAAGGGGCCGACCACGGACGGGTCCTAGGTTCAATAAGGCAGGGCTACCGCAGTCAACACCCATGTATTGCTGCAACCCTACACATACATCATCCCTGCCCGGTCATGACATTAATTAAACTTCTTTTATAAGTCCCGTTCCAGTGGTCAAGTTCTTTCTTAGTAATGATATCTATCGCGTCTAGCAATTACTAAGCATAGCGACACAATACCCATACTACCAAAGTTCTAATGACAGAGGCGTAGGTCGTTTGGGTATCATGCAAGTGGGTTCCAATCAACTCCTATGACCTAATGCATCAATAATCATAGACACTAGTAATATTGATAACTAGCAACTTTATAAAATGGCGAATGAAAACCGGGGCTTGCCTGGATTGACACTAGTGTTATCGACTTCAATCTCTTGTTCCTGAGACTCAGACTCCTACTGATGATCCTCTTCAGGCTCCTGGTTGTCGTTGCCTATATGATGACAAAGGTGTTAACGGTATTGTCGTAACACCGTTATATGCAATGATATGATACATGCAAGCACATCATGTTTTAATGTCGATAAATTCTTATTATGTTCTCGAAGCCATATGCTTCAAAGAAACAATTAGAGTTTCATTATTTTATGTGTGTTAATCATTTATTTAGGGTTGTTATAGTCTTTTAGAATAATTAAGTAATTAAAATAGTAACCAATCGATTCTGGACTTGAGTGATTTATCATGAATAGGGACATAGATGAATTGCATTTTTACCAATTTACAACCTCTGGATATATTCATTCTAATTACTAGCATTTATTAAAGTAAAATAGTGGTATGAGCAATTAATTTAATTTAATTAAGTAAATTTGTGTTTCTGGACTTGTGTAATTTACTGAGCACAGAGACTTGTGTGAGTGATTTTTGTGCCATGTGGCAGGGGCCAATTAATTATAAAATAATTACTAGAATTAATTTAATTGAACACACTAACTAATTTCCAAACATTGTGGTAGTAGATAATTATGTATTTACTAAGCATACCAAAAATCAGGATTTAATTTTACTCCTAGAATTTCTGGTGAATTATTTATTGTTTGGATAGTTTAATATATTGATAAAAATATATGTACAGAGGCAGTGATTTATCATTTTACTAAAATAGAGCACTTCAAGATGAGTCTAACAAAATTTATTTGGGCTCCTTTGGATTTCTATTCGATTTGCTATGATTTTCCAAAGTTTCTTGCAATTTCTCGGGATTTCTGGGCATTTTGGCTTTTAACTGATGACACATTTGTGCCACATAGGGGCCACGTCGGAGCCACATGGGCGCCACGTCGGCTGTGCCAAGTTAGCGCGTCAGCAGCATCGGAGCTTGCCGGAGGGCTCGCCGCCGGCGGCTGGGGGCGGCGGAAGCTCATCGCGATGGCGGGAAAACGGACTACTAGCCGAGGCGCTTTGGTTGGAGGGGTTAGCGGGGAAGGTAGCTCACCAGAGGGGTGCCGACGTTGAGAGGCGGCGGAGGTCGAAGGCTCGGCGAGGTCGCGAATCCACCAGAGAGCAGCAAAATGGGTGCCATCTTCACCCAAAGCTTCACTATGACATGGGGTAGAGCGGCACGAGGACGGAGTTCATCGAGGAGGGCCGGAGAGTAGTGCTCATCGGTGAGGCGGTGTTGGATTGGGTGGAGTTGAGGCGGTGGCCGGGGAAAATCGCAATGCCGTCAACTCCGGTGATGGAAACCAAGGGAAAACGGGTCAGGGAAGAGCGTAGTTGGTTTGCATGTGCACGTCAATGGAACTTGGCCGGAAGCTACTCTCGGTTCTTCCTTCGATTCAAGCAGTGAGCACGAGGAAGAGGCCAAGCTAGGGTGCGGGGAGGTGTAAGAGGATGAGACGCGATCATTTATGCTCTTGGCCTTGGGAAGGGAAGTGCGGGAGCGGCTGCCACTCGAATTCCGGCCTGGTACGGCAATGGCAGAAAGGGGAAGGGAGAGGAGAAATGGAAGAGAGAGCAGAGGGAGCAAAGGATGGGAGGTGGTTGGGGACTGGCGGTTGCGTCTTCTAGTTGCGTAGAGGGGAGAGGAGTAAGTGGGGTTCGCAGGTGAAAGGAGTAGCGGGAATTGAAGTCATCAGCCGGTGGCGTGCAGAGGAGAGGAGAGAAGAGAAAGCCGTTGGGCGAGCTCGCGGCTGAGGGGACAGAGCGGAGGAGCAGAGGTGCAGGCGTTGACGCACTGTTGCGCACGCATGGTTTTGAGGTGGCGGGTTGAAGGCAGGCCGTGGCGTGCGCTAGCGGTGGAGTCGGCAGGGCTCTGCGCCAGTGGGAGGAGGAAGGAGAAGATTTTTCACTGCATCCCCTAATCTTTTTAGATATTTGCAACTAGGTCCCTAGTCAACGGTATCTCCAAATAAAATAGCTAGGGGCCTCCAATTAAATTGGGATTTTGCACATAGGTCCTTAGAGATATTTGTGGTGCTCTGGTGGGACCCAATTGGCCAAAAAAGTTATATTTATTTTATAATTAAATCTCCAATGTGAAAGGTTTTATGTTTTAATTAATTAATTGGGGCATTTCTAAATATGGTAAAATGCTCAATAAATTCATAAAATTCTATTTTAATATTACTAATCTGATTACGAATTTATTTGGAACAAGTTGTATAATAAAATGTTATTTGGCTCACAAATTGGTTTGCAGGGTTTTTAATTACCTGGAAATTAATTCAATAAGTGGGCTCTCATCATTTCATGCTAGGTAATTCATGATTTGTGCTCAGCATGTTTGTTAAACAGAAATGAGACACCTGGGGTGTCACAGCCCTCCCTCCTTAAAGAAATCTCATCCCGAGATTAAGAACAAGGCAAACTAGAGGGAAGTACGGTGGTCAAAACATACCTATGTATAACAACCAAAATTCCGGGTAGTGAGTATTCAGGAACTCTTCCGATTCCCAAGTAGACTCGTCCTCTGAGTGGTTACTCCATTGGACTTTGTAGAATTTGAGGGTTCTATTACGGGTTGTGCGCTCTTTCTCGTCGAGGATCTTCACGGGTTGTTCGGAGTACGTGAGATCGGGTTGGAGTTGGTCATACTCTTCCAAGATTTTGTCGATGGGTGGCTTGAGGACATCGCTTAAGCTGGGAGACATGGAAGATGTGATGAACTCCGGATAGATTAGCGGGTAACTCCAGCTTATAGGCCATGTTTCCACATCGTTCCAGAATTTGGAATGGTCCAATATAACGGGGAACTAACTTTCCTTTGACTCCAAACCGTTGGATACCCTTCATAGGCGACACCCTGAGATAGATGTAATCACCCTTGTTGAAGTACAGTGGCCTACGTCGTCTGTTTGCATACTTCTCTTGTCGGCACTTAGCGGCTTTAATATTGGCTTGAATGATACAAACCTTTTCTTCAGCATCCTTGATAAGGTCAAGACCAAAGGTTACCCTTTCTCCAGATTCAGACCAATTTAGCGGTGTTCTACAACTGCGACCATAAAGTGCCTCAAATGGTGACATTTTTAAACTCTCTTTTTAACTATTGTTGTATGAGAATTCCGCATAAGGCAAATACTCATCCCAATTACCACCATGTGTTAAAACACATGCTCTAAGCATATCTTCCAAAATCTGGTTGACACGCTCCATTTGTCCGTCAGTGGTGGCATGGTAAGCGGAACTCCAAATCAGCTTGGTACCCAGTGATGCATGCAGTTGTTCCAAAAAACGAGCGACAAACTGCAAGCCTCGATCTGTAACAATGGTCTTGGGTACTCCATGAAGACATAGAATTCTTGCTATTTATAGCTCTGCATATTGCTTTATCTTGTTGGTGTTATTGATCGGTAGGAAGTGGGCAGATTTTGTGAGTCAGTCCACAACGACCCAAATCATATCGTGCTTCCAAGAGGTGAGAGGGAGACCAACAATAAAATCCATGCTGATGTCTTCCCATTTCCACGTGGGAATACTCAATGGTTGAAGTAATCCGGCTTGTTTCAAATGATCAGCCTTAACTCTCTAACAAGTATCGCATTCTGCGACATACCGAGCAATTTCCCGCTTCATCCTTGTCCACCAGAAATTCTTCTTCAAGTCTTGGTACATTTTATTACTACCCGGATGGATGGAGTACTTGGAGTGATGCGCTTCATACAAGATTTTCTGTTGAAGTTCAAAGTCTTTTGGTACTACTAAATGGTTATTGAACCATAGGGTACCGTCCGAGTCTTGGGTAAAGCATTTTGCTTTACCATCTTCAACATTTTGACGGATATGATTCATACCAACGTCAATTTTCTGTGCAGCAATGATTTCTTCACGAAGGGTAGATTGCACACTTAGGTTGCTAATCACTGTAGCAGGTAAAACATGAAGGCTGGATTCTGAATTAGTTTCGCGGTCATTTCTATCCTGAACTTCCAGCTGTAAGTTATTGCAGTGGACCTTTCTGCTTAACGCATCAGCGACTACATTAGCCTTGTCTAGATGATAATGAATCTCCAGGTTATAATCCTTAATCAGTTCTAGCCACCGATGCTGCCTCATGTTCAGATCAGTCTGGGTGAAGATATATTCCAAGCTCTTATGGTCTGTGTAAATGTGCACTAAGTTGCCGAGCAAATAATGCCTCCATATTTTTAGTGCAAGTACAACTGCAGCTAGCTCCAAATCATGAGTTGGATAGTGCTCTTCATGCTTCCTTAACTCTTGAGATGCATAGGCTATGACACGACCTTCTTGCATGAGTACACATCCAAGTCCTATCCCAGACACATCACAATATACGTCGAATGGTTTGGTGATGTTGGGTTGAGCCAGTACTGGGGCAGTTGTCAATAATTTCTTCAATGCTTGAAATGCTTCTTCACAATTGCTGTTCCAATTAAACTTTTTCTCCTTTTTCAGCAGCTTCGTGATGGGTGTCGTCAGCCTAGAAAAATTTGGTATGAACCTACGATAATATCCGGCTAGCCCGAGGAAACTGCACGCTTGGTGAACTGTTTTTGGTGGCTTCCAATCTAGCACATCTTGAACCTTGCTAGGGTCTACTAAGATTCCTTCTACAGAGACTATGTGACCAAGGAATGGCACATGGTCCAACCAAAATTCACACTTGCTAAATTTTGCATACAACTTGTGATCTCGTAAATGTTGAAGAACAATGCGAAAATGTTCATCATGCTCTTCCTTGGACTTAGAATAGACGAGGATGTCGTCAATGAATACTACCATAAATTTGTCCAACTCTGGCATGAATACCGAATTCATGAGATACATGAAATGAGCTAGGGCGTTTGTCAATCCGAATGACATTACTAGATACTCGAATAATCTATATCTAGTAGAAAAGGCGGTCTTCGGAATATCTTCTGCTCTGATTTTGATTTGATGATAACCCGAACGGAGGTCAATTTTTGAAAGTACCTTAGCACCGACTAATTGATCAAAAAGGATATCAATTCGTGGTAATGGGTATTTATTCTTGATGGTAACTTTGTTGAGAGGTCGATAATCAACAATGAGACGCAGAGATTTGTCCTTCTTCTTCGCAAAAATAGCAGGGCAGCCCCAAGGTGAAGTGCTTGGGTGAATGAATCCCTTTTCCAATAATTCATTCAATTGCTTTTTCAATTCGGCCAACTCATTCGGGGCCATCTTATAAGGTCCACGAGATATCGGAGAAGTTCCTGGCTGTAGCTCTATCTTAAATTCTACTTCACAGTCAGGTGGTAGGCCAGAGATATTTTCGGAAAATACGTTCGGATACTCACAAACAACGGGAATGTTCTCGAGCGACTGCCCTTCCATGTGATGGACAATCAAGGCTTTCGATGAATTGATGTTTAGAGAAATGGTGTCCTTTCCATGCTAAGGGGAGTTGATGTGAACGATACGAGGCTCGATGACTAGCATGGCTCTATGGGTTTTCATCCAGAACATACCCAAAATCAAATCAATTCCTTGGTGGCTAAGCATGATAAAATCCGTGGGGTAGATTTTCTTGTTTATTTCCAGAGGGGCTTTGCATACTATTTGATTGGCACTAATTTGCCCAGTAGGGGAACGAATTGTGTAGCATCTTTCTATAGTCTAGGGTTGAAGATTAAATTTTTGCACACATGCTTGGCTAATGAAATTATGCGTAGCACCAGAATCAAAAAGTGCAAGGACAGGCTGGCGATAGAGCGAGAGCGTACCGGTCAGCACGGGTTCGCCCTGATGGATATCTTTCGCATTGGTGTAGTTCACTTGGGCACCATGTGATGGTGCATTCAAATTCCTGCTCTGGTTCTGACGCTGGTTGTTGTTGCTATTGTTGTTGCGTCTTGGTGCAGTGCAGTTCTTCACAAAGTGGCCGGTACGACCACAATTGTAGCAAGGGTAGTTGCCTCCACGATCAGCAGTCAGTAGGACACGAGCACTCGGGTTCCCTTGTTGCTGATATGGTGCACGGTACTGGTTGTTCTGCTGTTGGTACGGTGCATGAGGTGGGAAGTTTTGCTGCTGTGATGACCTTGAGTAGTTCGGGCCAAACCGTCGCTGAAGTTGTTGCTGCGGTGCTGCCCGGAAACGTTGTCCGGCGGGTGAAGTATATATCAGGAGATGCTTCGCCTTTGGGGCAGCAGAGGTAGTAGCAGGGGCCTTTCTCTTGCGGTCTTCTTCTTCAACTTGGCACATAGCACCTTTCTGGACAATAGTAGCATTGACCAGATCATTCTATGTGCTAGTCGTTTGCCAAGTCAGACGTTCCTTGAGCATGGCATTCATCCCACGCAAGAATGCGTATCTCTTCTTTTCCTCAGTATTAACATACTCAGTGGTGTATTGAGCAAGATGATTGAAAGCTTCAGAATATTGGAGGACATTCCTCCCTCCTTGTTTTAGATCCATAAATTCCTGGAACTTTCTCTGCATAAGACCAGCGGGGATGAAATGAGCACGGAAAGCAGCTTTGAAGTCATTCCATTCCATGTGGTGTCCAGCGGGCAGAGAAGCTTCATAGTTGGCCCACCAGGCGCTAGCAGAGCCATGGAGTTGTTGGGCGGCGAACAACACCTTCTGGTGCTCGGTGCATTCCAACAGACCGAATTTAGACTTGGTCTGACGCAACCAGTGGTCGGCGTCCAGCGGCTCTTTGGCATGCTCGAAGGTGGGAGGGTGGGTACCCAGGAAATCTGAATAAGTGCTCTGACGGGGCTGGTTGTTGTAGTTGTTGTGGTTATCTCCACGTCCAGCCAGATGGGTCGTGATGTCGACTAGCCGACGGAGCAGCTCGAAGTCTTTCTGCTGCCTGCTGAGTGCAGCGGCCAGGACTTCAGCTAATGAAGGCTCAGCATTCGCTCCTTGCTAAGAGCTCTCAGGATCTTCCTGGTTCCGAGTACGCACCATGCTGCAATTTATACGGTTGCACATTAGTTGTTTCTCATAATATTCCATAAAATCACATGCGCAAGAATATAAATTTGCAGGTGACACGGTAAAATCTCAGAATGATAACCATCTCCATTGATTCAATTCAGTCTACATGGTTGTTAAAGGACATCATCACACAGTTCCTTACATATATGTGCCGACGCCTAGTTACGGTATTGCGGACACAATATGCAAGATTCACGCTCCTACATCGAATTAGGGATACATATACTACACGACCGTACACAGGGGTAGCGAATCATCTACTCTTGGCCTAAGTCTTTCAGCTCTTCTGGTTCTTCCTGTTCCATAGGCTCTCCTGGTTCCTCCAGATCCATCATTTCCTCGTCATCAACACGGCAGGTGCCATCTCCACATCGTCTTGTTCTCCATACTCTATGAAGATCTCATCCCAATTCCCTTCAACAGGAAGATGGGCAGCCTTGAATGCGTTCAAGTCATCTTGAGCCTCAATCATGTCATGCTCAAAATCCGCTGCATCCTGCAAGGCTTGGTCTCGTTCTTCTATAATCGCATCCATCTCTTCATTCTTGGCTTGGATTTGCTGGTTCAGTTCTGCAATTTCTTCATCCTTAGCTTGTTTTTCGATCTCAGAAAGTCGAAGTGCAGAATGGAACACATCCAAACGCCGGCACAAGTTTGTGCACAAAGCAAAAGTGGACAAACCATAATACTCTATTATGGGCAGCATAGGATCATGGTGGTGATGGTTTGGGTCAAATATGAAATCCACACGCCTCATCCACTCAAAGTCCGTCACATCATTAATGGGTAGCAAGGCACCGGATGTTCCAGCAACATCATGCTTGTGGTCTTCACAGAATCGAGTAAGTGCCTTGAATGCAGCTACATTCCAGGTGGAAGGCAGATCTGTCCCGGTGACGCTAAGGGTCCAAGATTCCCATGCGGGAATGATGAAGTAATTGGCGGGAACCACCACATGGATGACACATGAGGGGACTCCATGGTCCTGGCTCCAAAACAGGTGAATCATCCCTATGAACTCCAGGCCATCGGTAATTTCCCAACCCTGTGGTGGTTGTTCTTTGTTTTTAGCCATCTACAAAGAAAGTACTTTGATTGAGTCAATGAGTACGATTAACTTTGTTGCTACAATAATAGCTACTAAGGGTACACCCAATGCATAGCGCCAATCATCATAGTTTCAATACATGACTCGGAATATGTGGCCCTCGAGTTACAAAAACATCTCACGCATCAATCCCAAAATACAACAACCTCGCGTGGTTCGACAAAAGTTACCTACCCAACTGATCCTGACTACCGAGACAAGGCTAGTCTACCATTATCCTCCTAGGTCCTGCCTCGAGCTGGTGCCTCGTAGTCTACATCAGACTCCTTGTCCATATCCTCCTACGGGTCCTCCTCCTTCGGTGCTGCCGGTGGTGCAAGGGCTGCCTCAAGCTGCTGCTGCAGGCCCTGGTTCTCCTGAGCCAGGGTCTCTAAATCCTCTCCCATAAGCTCCATCTCGTGCTGTGCAGCCGTCAACTGATGCTGTAGGTGCTCGTTGTGGTTGGCGTGCTGCTGCATAACTATGCCACGTCTATCAACCACCTGTGTGAGGGTGTCACGCTGTCCAGTCACCACAGAAAAGCGAGTCTCACTCGCCTCAAGAGCAGCAGCCAGTCGCTGAATCTCTCTCTACTGTGCATCAAGCTGTGTCTACAGGTCATTCCTCTGAACCCAGACCTGCTCGGCCTCAGCCAGTATGATCCTGCTGTGGCTGCTAGCCTCCTCATCCAAGTTGAGGAGGTACTCGGGGTAGTAGGACACACGGTGGTACCCCGCGTGGTACGTCGGGTAGTCGTCACGGCCAGTGCGCCTCACGCGCCTCTGCCAGACCGGGTTGGCCTGATGCCAGATGGGGATCATCTCAAACAGGGTCCCCGAGAGCGCTGCTGTGTGGCACCCGTAGAAGTGGGTGAGAGCCCTGTGGCCGACTCTCTCCAAGCCCTCATGAAGGCTCCCACAAGTCGACGTGCTCTCCATACCCGCCATGTCGAGGTTGCGCGGGTGTGTGGGCACACTGATGTGCACCTCAGCAAGAGTCATACCATGACGACAGACCTCATGGCCCTTGTAAGAGGGTGGCTCGTCGTAGCCCAACAAGCGTAAGTGATCCCACAACAGTGTAGGAAAGCCACGGTGGTGGAGATCGGTGGTGTAGCGCCACCCATCGTGCGAAGGCTCCTCAAAACCGTGGTCACCCATCTGGAACATACACCCAATGGTGAGTACAATGTTCCATGAGTAACAATGCATTTCATATATAGTGCTATGAAATACAGAAACAAAGTTTTAGTTCGCATTTTCCAGCCTCAAGGGTCAATAATACGATAATGAGTTTTAAAACTTTTCTAGCCTATCATTGATGATACTTAGCGGCACGAATATGTGGTGACGACCCACACTCAACACGTAAGTCATTCTAAGTGTTATACTAACGGCGTTAGCATACCTGCAGAAGATCCATTGCAGAAACAATACATTAAATTCAAAAGAAACTACGAAAAGAAGCACAATTCTACTAGTAACAATCCATGGAAAAGGATCGCCCCGTGATAAGTCACGAGCCAATAGTATCTCGTATCCGCCTGCAAGCACAGACACTGATATCACACGTGTCGGTTAAGAACGCACGTATCTTCGTTGGAAGAAGCCGTAGATGCAATAATGTAAACAAACATAACCCGGGTTAGCTTTGTCACCATCCTATTATCTACTATGGGCAATACTAACATATCCTCACTCATAACGTCGTGGTTTTCAAAAATACGATTTATTTGTTGTATTATCATGGACCACGGCTCTGATACCAGCTATGGCGCCCCTTCCCGGAGGATCGAGGTCCCGACGGTGCTGATAATGCAGACACTTGATAATACAACATTGGTTCGAATTTAAGTTGAATATTACATCAACAAGTCCTTAGAGTGCAGCGGAATATTACAAGTTCTTAATGTTTTTGAAAACACAACGGAATCGATTAACGATAAGGAGCTACGAGCTCGACGATACAGCATGGCAATGATTCCTGCCCGAAGAACCATCACTCTAGCATCACACATCAGTACTGCGGTGGCGAGTTGGACTCCCAGTGGGCAGTCCAACCCTCAGGGACTTGCATGTCCCATGGCAGCACATTCTCAGGCAACTCTACCTCTTCATTACCTGAAAACAATAGTGGCACAAAGCCTGAGTACTAATTACTCAGCAAGAGTTACCCGTCGGACTTCTAGGTATGCAATGGCTCTATTAGGTTTTATTCATCAAGTTAATTGGGTAGAGCAGAATGTAACTTTAGTTGCAACAATAAGATAATAAAGCAATACATGAAGTAAGTACAACATAGGAGCCATAAGAGTATCATCAACAATAAGCATCATAATCAATTCCCGAGTACCATGTGCAACTACGTGACGACTTAGTGACCAAGTGGTACTCATTACTACGAGGGACAGCAATTGCAATTGATTTTTTTCACCGGCAACGATAACCTGAGATACACGACACATACGCACCAAATTAAGGTCGTATATGACAACGTTTCGCAAGGACGAAAAACAACTCGGTCTGGGTCCAGTCTCAGCGAGTGGGCATGCCATCCTGCCAACAGTACTTCACAGTATGAACCGCCCACTCCAGCAGCAGAAGAGTCAACGACCACTGTACTAGGTACCGTCCTCATTGCCGCGTCAATGCTACATCAGTTTACTAGTGTCCATAGACTAGCATGCATTCGATATTGTTCAATACTTGACCAAGGGGCCGACCATGGACGGGTCCTAGGTTCGACAAGGCAGGGCTACCGCAGTCAACACCCATGTATTGCTGCAACGCTACACATACATCATCCCTGCCCGGTCATGACATTAATTAAACTTCTTTTATAAGTCCCGTTCCAGTGGTCAAGTTCATTCTTAGTAATGATATCTATCGCGTATAGCAATTACTATGCCTAGCGACATAGTACTGATACTACCAATGTTCTAATGACAGAGGCGTAGGTCATTTGGGTATCATGCAAGTGGGTTCCAATCAACTCCTATGACCTAATGCATCAATAATCATAGACACTAGTAATATTGATAACTAGCAACTTTATAACATCAATGACCTAATGCATCAATGAAAACCGGGGCTTGCCTGGATTGACACTAGTGTTAGCGACATCAACCTCTTGTTCCTGGTACTTAGTCTCCTTCTGATGATCCTCTTCGGGCTCCTGGATGTCGTTGCTTATATGATGACAAAGGTGTTAACGATATTGTCGTAACACCGTTATATGCAATGATATGATACATGCAAGCACATCGTGTTTTGATGTCGATAAATTCTTGTTATGTTCTCGAAGCCATATGCTTCAATGTTCTCGAAGCCATATGCTTCAAAGAAACAATTAGAGTTTCATTATTTCATGTGTGTTAACCATTTATTTAGGGTTGTTATAGTCTTTCAGAATAATTAAGTAATTAAAATAGTAACCAATCGATTCTGGACTTTAGTGATTTATCATGAACAGGGACATAGATTAATTGAATTTTTACCAATTTACAGCCTCTGAATATATTTATTCTAATTACCAGCATTTATTAAAGTAAAATAGTGGTATGAGCAATTAATTTTATTTAATTAAGTAAATTTGTGTTTCTGGACTTGTGTAATTTACTGAGCACAGAGACTTGTGTGAGAGATTTTTGTGCCAGGTGGCAGGGGTGAATTAATTATAAAATAATTACTAGAATTAATTTATGTGAACACACTAACTAATTTCCAGAGCCTAAAATAATTCATATTTTACTAAACCAAAAATTGTGGTGGTAGATAATTATGTATTTACGAAGCATGCCAAAAATAGAGCTCTTCAAGATGAGTCTAACAAAATTTATTTACTCCTAGAATTTTTGGTGAATTATTTATTGATTGGACTGTTTAATATATTGACAAAAATATATATACAGAGGCAGTGATTTATCATTTTACTAAAATAGAGCTCTTCAAGATGAGTCTAACAAAATTTATTTGGGCTCCTTTAGATTTATATTCGATTTGCTATGATTTTCCAAAGTTTCTTGCAATTTCTGGGGATTTCTAGGTATTTTGGCTTTTAACTAATGACACATCATTGCCACATAGGGGCCACGTCGGAGCCACGTGGGTGCCACATCGGCTGTGCCAAGTCAGCGCGTCGGCAGCATCGGAGCTTGCCGGAGGGCTCGCCGCCGGTGGCTGGGGGCGGCGGAAGCTCGTCGCGATGTCGGGAAAATGGACTACTAGCCGAGGCGCTTTGGTTGGAGGGGTTAGCGGGGAAGGTAGCTCACCGGAGGGGTGCCGACGTTGAGAGGCGGCGGAGGTCGAAGGTTCGGCGAGGTCGCGAATCCACCAGAGAGCAGAAAAATGGGCGCTGTCTTCACCCAAAGCTTCACTGTGACGTGAGGAAGAGCGGCACGAGGTCGGAGTTCGTCGAGGAGGGCCGGAGAGTAGTGCTCGTCGGTGAGGCGGCGTTGGATAGGGCGGAGTAGAGGCGGCGGCTGGGGAAAATCGCAATGCCATCGACTCCGGTGATGGAAACCAAGGGAAAACGGGTCAAGGAAGAGCATAGTTGGTTTGCGTGTGCGCGCGAAGAGAATGGGGCGGGGAGACTCACCACGGATGAGGAATTTCACGGCAGCGTCAAAGGCACTCAGCCGGAAGCTACTCTCGGTTCTTCCTTCGATTCAAGCAGTGAGCACGAGGAAGAGGCCAAGCTAGGGTGCGGGGAGGTGTAAGTGGATGAGACGCGATCATTTATGCTCTTGGCCTTGGGAAGGGAAGTGCGGGAGCGGCTGCCACTCGAATTCCGGCCTGGTACGGCAATGGCAGAAAGGGGAAGGGAGAGGAGAAATGGAAGAGAGAGCAGAGGGAGCAAAGGATGGGAGGTGGTTGGAGACTGGCGGTTGCGTCTTCTAGTTGCACAGAGGGGAGAGGAGTAAGCGGGGTTCACGAGCGAAAGAAGCAGCGGGAAATGAAGTCGCCGGCCAGTGGCGTGCAGAGGAGAGGGGAGAAGAGAAAGCCGTTGGGCAAGCTCGCGGCTGAGGGGACAGAGCGGAGGAGCAGAGGTGCAGGCGTTGACGGACTGTTGCGCACGCACGGTTTCGAGGTGGAGGGTTGAAGGCAGGCCGGTGGCGTGCGTCGGCGACGGAGTCGACAGGGCTCTGCGCTAGTGGGAGGAGGAAGGAGAAGAAGTTTCACTGCACCGCCTGATCTTTTCAAATCTTTGCAACTAGGTCCCTAGTTAATGGTATCTCCAAATAAAATAGCTAGGGGCCTCCAATTAAATTGGGATTTTGCACATAGGTCCTTCGAGATATTTGTGGTGCTCTGGTGGGACCCAATTGGCCAGAAAAGTTATATTTATTTCATAATTAAATCTCCAACATGAAAGGTTTTTATGCTTTAATTAATTAATTGGGGCATTTCTAAATATGGTAAAATGCTGAATAAATTCATAAAATTCTATTTTAATATTATTAATCTGATTATGAATTTATTTGGTTCATGTTGTATAATAAAATTTTATTTGGCTCACAAATTGGTTTGCAGGGTTTTTAATTAGCTGGAAATTAATTCAATAAGTGGGCTCTCATCATTTCATGCTAGATAATTCATGATTTGTGCTCAGCATGTTTGTTAATCAGAAATGAGACACCTGGGGTGTCACATAATTCAATTTGGGGGCAATGATGCAAACCAAGAAAATGCCAATCTAGATAAGGATAATGGAAACAACCTGATTTTCAATGCTTCAGTATTACCAACTTCTCCACATTGCATGGAAAATCGGCTAATATGCTCAACTATAGTAGTATTATCTTGTCCAGTAAACCTAGTGAACTCCGGTGGCCTGTATCGATTCGACATAGGAATCAAATCATAGCTGGGTGGATATGGAGGTCGATACATATACGCATGCTGCTTTGGCTTCAACCCAAATTATTCTCTCATAACTTCGGCAATCTTCATAGCCTAATCCTTAGTTGATACATTGACATTTGGAACAGTCGATGTGGGACCAGATGATGGCATCCCAAACATACTTGGTTCCACATAAGGTGCAGTACTATATGTCACATTCGGCTCTGTGGCCCCCTGTCTGTAGTGCTACGGCTACGTTTGTGGAGTAGTCCTTTGCAATATTATCTTGCGAGGTATCTTTTCTGTTGCACCACTATCAGCATTCTTCGGAGGTGGAGTACTCTATAAAAGTGTTCGACCTGAACTTGCAGCAAGAGGTATTGTGCTTGCACTAGATTGCTGTGTATTAGGTACTTCAATTGTAGGCCGAGGAACATTCACAGGCATGCGGAAATACACCGGCCCATGAACTAGATCATCAAATATGCAACCCTCCATAGTCTAAATAATCAAGGTCCTCAATGTGTTAACCAATACAGGCGACTGATTAATCAATGCATGGTGTACGGCCTTGTGGATCATGTTACTTAGAGCTTCTTCATCAATAGCTTCTATTGGTTTATCAGCAAGTGACTTCTCACTCTCATGTTTAATCAAGATAGCAGTAGGTAATTTCCTCTTCTGGATGATGCCATGCCTTGTCTTGCCTAAAGTTCCCAACAAAAGGCTTTCAAACTCAGCAAGTCTTTGATCAATTTGTGCTATCGCTTTTTCACTCAGATCGTCTCTAACAACCGGGAGCACCAACAGTGTTCTTTGGTTGTGGGGCTCTAGGGTTGTTAGTGTTTAGATCATTGGCTAGTAGAATTTGTTCACCGGGGGGGGGGGGGGGGGGGGATTTCAGGCTCGGCGATGGCACAGCAAGAGGACACAAGGGGATTATACTGGTCCGAGGGGATCCCCTATGTCTAGTTCTCAAGCCTGCTAGTGTTACTTGCTCCGATGGAGTGATACAATTGTGGTGAGAGAGGAGAGAGCTCCAAGTCTCGGGTGCTAGTGATGCGAGTGTGTGGTGATGTCTTGAGAGGGGTGTGGACCTCCCCCTTGTATACTTCAAGGGAAAAGGACCCACATTACAGAGAGAGAGAGAGAGAGAGAGAGAGAGAGAGAGAGAGAGAGAGAGTAGGAGATTTCTACACATGAAGGGTCGGTGGAGGTGTGTTGGAGAGGGCGAAGTCCATGGACGGCGACATGGCCCGTGTACTTGCGACCCCCTTTGGTCATGTCTGGGTGTTAGGGAGGAGGACGGTGTGCCAGGCGTGCCCTCATTTCGCGTCGTCGGGTTGAGCTCTCCTTGCTTCTGTAGATGGCATGTTCCCCCGTCCGCGGGATGGTTCATCATGGCCGTTGTCACGTTATCCATGTGGAGTTCAATCCTGCTATCCATCGAGCCATCCTGCATCACTGTAGTTAGGGGTGTCATCACGAGATGGCATCATAGATCGTCCTTTCACGCCTGTTCCTAGCAGTAGGTGTTGATGATGACGAGGGGAGCAGGTATGATGAGAGATTTGACCTCCCAACACTGTTCAAGTGTAACGGGCATGACATTTAAGGTTGGGTGGTTGGAAATTGTTGTCCGTCCTCTCTCGACCCCCTCCGTCAGGGGTCGATGCGTTGGGTTGCGCCTGTCCGGACCTACTTGTAGTGGGAATCCATCCAATTCTGATAGGGCAATCGAGTTTTTCTACTCCGGCACTCCTGTCTCGGTCAGCAGCTCGTCGTCCCGTCCCATCTTGGTTCCAACCCCATTGATGGGAGTTCACAAGGGCAGGCCCTATCAATGATGATGAGGGGCCCACACTATAATCATGGCAGTAACATTAGTGAAACGACCGTCCTTGCCCCAGAGAAGGTTATTTAGGACAAGTGGTTGAGTTGTCCGACTGGGAGGGCGTGCCGCGCATTGGATCCATTGGGCAGAACGACTTGTCTTCGACTCCCTTTGAGGGCTCGAGGGGGGCGTGGTGAGCCCTCGACCACTCGAGGGTCAAGCAAAGCATGCTCGGCCCTCGACTCCTGTGAGAGGGGGAGGGTCGACCGAGTCAGGGGAGTGGTGCGACCGTTGCGGCTAAGTTTTGACCGTCATGGGGACGTCTCCATTTTGGTGGGGGCCTACGCGGGTGACGCCTTGCTAGCAATCTGGTGGGCCCTCTAGGCTGGATGTGTATGTGGGCTCCAACGTGGTGCCATGTGGCACCCTGTTTTCCACCCTTAATAGTAGCCCCTGAGCCCCCGAGCGAGTCGGAGAGTCGTTTGGGGGATTTTGGCGCCGGTGGGTGTGGACGGTGTGAAGTCGCCCACAATCGTTCCTGTTTCTAAGAAAGGTGCATGCGAGCGCACTTGACGGGTGTAGCCCTCGAGTCGGGGAGCGAGTTTCGGAGAAACTCATGCTTCGGCTTGATACGACATGAGTCTTCTGGTTCGCTTTTGGGTCCGGGTGCGCGCAAGCACACCCGTCAGGTGTAGCCCCCGAGCCAAAGGAGGAGTCCGTGCAGACTTGTTCTTTGGCTTTATGCATCTAACGCAGTCACGGGGGTGTCGTGGGTTTGTATTCCTCAGGTTTCGTCCCCTAGACCTAGCGGACGACGCAGGGTATGAGGGGAGGTTTGGCATCAAAAGGCGGGATATGGTGCAATCGATGTGACAACCCTTTGTCTTATTTTAGCGTGCGGAGTGCAGGAGGCATCCTTTCATGGGGCCCAGTGCTGGCGCACCATGCACCAAAGGATCCAAGGCCGATGGCTGGCCTCGGGGCGAGTTCTTTATTTGAATGAAGCATGGGGTGCAGTGCCATTGGTGGTGCTAGGCTCTTGTCCTCATGTGGCGCGTGAATGTCCCTTGTGAACCCGCACCGGGCTCAACGCCTGTGCGAGGTATCCGAGGCCATGACCTAGCTTGACTATTTAAGAGCACGGACGGGCAGTGCTATGCGTCATCTCCACACCCAGTTTTACACATTGTGCTCTAGGACATCTTGGGTCTGACCAACTCTTGTGTTGTGGTTTACTATCCTTATGGTTGTTGGGTGCGACGGCACCTCTGGGGATGAAGACAGGGATGATGGCTCATCGGTAGTAATTCCCTGGCCACCCAGGGGCGGCCGCTCTACCGTTCACGGGAAGGTTGGCTCAACTTCTATTATATCCTCTCCTTGCAGCGACGGAGTGGGGATAAAGGGACCCTCCCATGGAAGGCTTCCATGGCTTGTTAGGTCCCCTCGAGTTCGTTCTCGGCTGCACTGGTAGGAGCGAGGCCAAGAAGAGGCGCCGGGCCAGACTCCCTACTAGCGTAGGGGTCCTTAGTCCCAAGAGGCGGCTCCAGTAATAGCCGTATGGCGCAGCTGGGTTGCTCATCATCTTCATTGGGGGAAAAGGCCGGCCTCAAATGAGGGCGTCTTTCCATGACAATGAAGCATTACAGGCGCTTCACCTCACATGTACCCACCGAGGTGCGGGTACCGCTTTTTTTTATTCAAATGGACCCCTCCGGTCGAACTTTTCCTCTTTTCTTTCTCGAGTCTTTGACGCTTTCTTTGTAAAAAGGAGAGAGGAATTTGTAGCAGTCGGCCTTAAAATGGTCATGTAAGTATGAAATAATGAATGCGACCCCGTTGTCGGGCCTCGTTTGGCGATGTCGGTGCTCGCGTCCCCGCTCGATACGGAAGGATCGGTCAAGCAACCGCCTCAACTATTTTGTTTTCTCCTTCCGTGTCTCGTTCATGAGACACAGGATAGAGCCAGACCATATTTTTGCCTCGGTGGCTGAAACATGGTTGCTCGATGAGCTATTACCGGGTCCATTCGGGTGAGATCTCCGGTTCCCCATCGACGGGGTCCTAGTGAACCAGCTGGTGGTCGACCTCATAAATCTTTCTTTCCAGCTCGACTGGTTGTCACGACCATTCGATAGGTCGCAATGGCTAGTTGCCTCTCTTCGGGGAGATACCAAAGGACAAGTCGGATCGGGACCCAAACGCTACTCTGCGATGTCCTCAACCTGCCAGGGGTCGTGGCATTGGCCGCTAAGTGTGCCCATCGCTCGTGCCCCTCACTCCATTCTGCGCTCTAGGTGGCTGTTGAACCCCATGGAGGGCTAGCCTTTGAACCTTGGCGCCATCGAGCCGTCGAGGCAGTTTTCAGCCCCTTATCCCGTCTTACCTGCCTCGCTCGACTCCACCCGTGGTCGAGCAACTCGCCTCGTACTACTACCATGGTTGGCGTCGGTCAGGCTTTGCAGGGTCAAACGAGTCATTGCTGCAAAACGCGGTTAGTTGGGTTTTGCCCCGTTCGCCCCACTCTCCGACTGTGGACTATGAGGGCTTTTACGAGAAGATTCTGTACATGGGGACCAAAAAGTTGCAGGCAGATGGTCATGCCCCCCTTAAATTGTGGAGAGAGATAAAAGAGAGGTGCGGGGATTTCTATTGGTTCTGAACCGTCTCCCCACTGCTTGAGATGGAGGCGGTGCATTTACCTCTGCACGTGTGTTGTGGCAGGCCTGGGTGAACCGTCGTGCCACCTCACTTCCCGTGGTGGTGGGGCCACGAAGTCATAGAGCCTTTGTCGGTAGTGGGGAGTCATGGAGTCGTTGAGGAGTCATGGAGGTATCTAAACCGAAAGTCACATGGTTTGAGGAGTTAAGGCCCCTTACCTCGGGCTAATTGTGGCTGATTCCCATGATGAAATCAGAGTGCGCTTCTTAGGGGCGCCCCATCTATTTAGTTCCATCGACGCTCATCTTCTCCCCTTCCTCTTCCTCTTGTTCTGTGCTAGTTTATCCTCTTCCTCCCAGCTCTCAAGCGCTCCTAGGCTCTTGCCGTGCGCTTGTTGTCCTTCACCACGCTGCTTCCCTCGCTCCAGCCGCCCCTTTGGATCACTGCGATGGCTTAGTTGGACCAGACCGCCTGGGGCCGTTCGTCCGTGAAGATCTCACAGATGGATGGCTTGGTGGAGGCTGGTCTCCTTCTTGCTCTAACGAATGTGGTGGAGTGGATCATGCCGGAGAATGAGTCGGCGCTCGACCCTCCGTCGGGCTATGTCGTGTCCCTCGTGCCGTTTCACGAGAGGGGCATGGGCTCGCCTGGGAGCAAGTTCCTTCGCAGGTTGCTGCACTACAACGAAATCAAGCTGCAGCATTTGAACCCCAACGGGGTCCTTCACATCGCGCTATTCATTGTGTTGTGCGAGGGATTTTTGGGGATTTAGCCCGACATTGAGGTATGGAAGTACTTCTTCTCCCCTTCGCTGTTCATGAGGTCTACGGACGATGGGGTATGCCCTGTCATCTGAGAAACCATGTGGATATGTGCCATGATTTACAATATATGTGATGAGTAATTGACTTGAGCGGATTTGGTGTTTGAGTTAAAATGCGGGAATCCGGGGATTGCATGTGTGTGTGCATGATTATGATTTTGACTAACCGGAGTTGGTGGAGGAATTGGTGATATTGCAGGAGTTGGGAAATGTGTTTGCTTGTCTCATGATGTGTAGGTCACTGGAGTCAACTTGGCGGTCAATGGGGATCGGGCACAAGTAGGGGACTTGGGGCCAGACGATTAGGGTGCTAGGTGAAGTCAAGGGTGATCCACACCGTTCGCGGTTGAGCCTCAAAACCGTGGTGATGATGAAGACGACGTGGTGACCAAGTCAAGGTGAACGGGGTGCCGGTGCAAGTGACAAGGGGGCCCGATGGACAGGGACTAGGAGAGACTTGCCAGTGGTCAGGATCGCGAGACAAGGTGACACGCATCGACATCGAGAAGTCACGCATTTGAGAAGCGTGCAAGGCGGTTTCCCGGTTTGGGCCTCAAAACCGGTGACGGTGGTTGGTGGTGCACACGGCACCGTCACGGAGCTTTCTTTGAGATGCAGCAAAGACATGAAGCGTCCGATGGCATTCGGGCGATGAGGGAAAAGATGGACGGTTATGCCCCCGGTGGTAGGTGGGTGTGTTATGTAGGTCAAGGGTAGAGTGGTCATATGGACAATAGACCCTAGACCTATATAAGTGATGAGGACATCATCATGCTGGATACGCGCATATCATGGCCTTCCCCAAGTTACAAGTCATCACCAACTCGGTCACCGCGTTCGTCTCGAATTCAGCCGACACCCCTTCACGGTTTTGATGATATCTCCCACATCCGACGTCCAAACGAGGCGTTCTTTGATGCGTTGGAAATAGGACGACGACACCGTCGTTTTGGTTCTGGTCCTAGCTCCAGAAGGGTCGTGAGTCATAATATGTGACCATGGCAAGTTGTTGTGCCACCTATTTTGGGCTAACTTGGCCATGTATCGTGTCCGGCCTTAAGCCCATGTTGTGGGCGCCCCCCTGGTCGCCCCTAACCCTAGGATGTATTTGTTTCCTACATAAACTCAGTAGCCACCGTCTTTTAGTTTCGGGTTTTGTTTAGTTCAGTTTTCCAGAGAGAAACTTGATCGAATTATTGTAACTGTGGCGACAAGTCCTTTTACAGTAATCCAGGGCCCCTGTTCTTGTTCTACACCACTGTGGCGATTAGTCCGTTTGTGTTCAGAGCTTGAACCTTTTCTTGTGATTTGCTTCATCCATATTTGCAATTTCAGATTGCGTGTTTATCCTCTCTTGCTTGTGTTCTCGATTTCGCTTGCAGGAACAATCAAGTTGTGCTTGGTGTAACGGTTGCGGGGTTGGATCATGTCTGATTCACGCCGAGTCATCGATGCCGAGTTCCCAAATTCGAGTTTATCCCCTTACCTCTCGGAAGATCGGGCCATATCTACATCAAGTGGCGACCGAGACCGGGAGTCAGGTTCTGGCGAGCCAATCTTGGTCTCCCGCTCTGCCATTGGACAAGATCGGGCTTCAACCCAGACTTGACCGACGACCAATGCCAGCTGCTTTTGGATTCCATGCTAGAAACTTTTTGAGCCTTGGTCGACAATATAGAGATCAATCCAACCATGCCTACTCCTCCAGCGACTCCTGAAGTTGAGCTCCGAGCTGAATCTTCCTCTCCTTCAAAGGAGCTGTAAATCCTATAATGCTAGAGGACTTTAGTAATATTTATGTAATGAAACAATATTACCTATATGTAGATTGGTTTCATGCTTATCATCTATTAAAAGATTGATAAAAATATCATAAGTATGTTTATGTCATTGAGAAACTCAAATTGTAGCGGTCTGCCTTAACATTTTAGGTTGTGACTCGTAACCGCGTAACAAGCAGAGTCGACCAATCGACACATGACCTCTCGCACTTTGGTTCTGGGTTTAGTGTAGTGGTAGTCTGATGTGCAGTATAAAGTATATAACCATAATGTATAGATGTTAGACCAAGAAAATGAAGACCGTATTCAAAGAGAAGAAATCGGTCGAAAAATAGTCCAAAACCAAAATGCGGTTAGACTGAGGTGGGACATTATTACTAGCCCCCTGGCTCAATTGTTTAATAAAATGAATTAAGGAATTGAGACAATATAGAATGAAAATCATCAAAAAATCTTTCATCAAAAAGACCAAAGTTTCATTCATGAATAATGTATAAGTATACAAAAGAATAATTAAGTATAGAATCAACATAGCTGATTTATGTTCCAGGAATTTGGTACAACATCGCCGTCTTCATACATCAGTCGGTAAGCCCCCGGGCGAGTGACCTCCTTTACCACATATGGTCCTTCTCATTTTGGAGAAAGCTTATGCTGGTTCTTCGTTGACTGCACTCGGCGAAGCACTAAATCTCCAACTTGGAAGTGGTGATTACGCACGTTTTTATCATAATATCGACGTAAGCCTTGTTGGTAAAGTGCCGACTGAAACAGAGCACGATCACGCGACTCCTCGTCTGCAATCAAATCAATCTCTTGATTATCCTTAGAAAGTTGTTCATCCTACATCTGAACTTGCGCCAAAACAAGGCTAACCTTGGTCGGCAGCATAGCCTCTGAGCCATAGACCAACGACAAAGGTGACTGACCAGTTGCCCGACTGGTGTTTGTGCGAAGCCCCCAAAGAACTGAAGGCAATTATTGGACCCACCGACCGGCAAATATCCGCGGTTTCAATCCTTAAAGAATCATACCGTTGGCCCGCTCGACCTACCCATTACTTTAAGGATGAGCCACTGATACAAAGTGGATTTTTATTCCCATCTCGTCACAGAACTCCACTGAAGTGAATTGAGTGCCATTATCGATGATGATATCATGAGGAACCCCAAACCGAGTGAAGATGTCCTTGACAAACTCGATTGCCTTCTTTGATGTGATCTTGCCGACCGGCTTTGCTTCAATCCACTTGGTGAATTTATCAATAGCAACAAACAAATGAGAGAACCCGCCTGTCACCTTTCTGAAAGGACCGACAATATCAAGCCCCCAGACAGCAAAGGGCCAAGTCAAAGGTATCATCTGAAGTTGCTGTGAAGGCACATGCGTTTGTTGAGCAAAAAATTGACAACCTTCACACTTCCGAATGACCTGATGTGCATCTTTGACTGCCGTGGGCCAATAAAACCCTTGCCGAAAAGTTTTGCTGACCAAAGTCTTGGAAGTCGTATGATTGCCACATATCTCAGAATGAATCTCTTCCACCTTCTGGCCTTCTGGTATCGAGATGCATCTCATCAAGATGTTTGAACCTCCTCTTTTATTGAGTTGGTCTCCCACCAACAGATATCCTCGGTATCGGGTCTCCAACCTCCGTTGCTCATTAGGATCCAAAGGCAGCTATCCCTTGTCCAAATATTGGATCAGCGGGTCGCGCCAATCGGTCTCCATGTTGTCATCACCAACGAGATCAGTAACAACACTCATTAATACATCCGACCAAGGAGAAATCATAGGGGAATCCAGAGTGTGTAGGAAAACACCTGGCGGGACCGCAGACTAGGATGATCCCATCTTGGCCAATTCATCGACCGCTTGGTTATTGTCTCGAAGAACATGCGTGAACTTCAATCCATCGAATTTGTCTTCGAGCTTCCTTACTTCTTGACAGTAAGCACTCATATTATCATCCACACAGTTCCAATCCTTAGTGACTTGATTAATGACCAGAGCCGAGTCACCAAAGACATCAAGGAGCTTGATACCAAGTGACGCGGCAATGCGCAAACCATGTAGAAGGGCTTCATATTCTGTAGTGTTGTTGGACACGCAAAACATCACCTGAAGGACATATCGAAGCTTCTCTCCGCACCAGCTCCTTGTAATTGAAGAGATCCATCGAAGTACATTTTCCAATACTCGATATCTTGTGCAGTAGGTGGGTTTTGAATCTCTGTCCACTCGACAACGAAATCAGCTAGCGCTTGTGATGTGGACAAGGGTTCCCGATCTTCCGAAAGGTTCTGGATACGTTGATTTGGTCAGAGGCGACACACAAATCAATTCGGCTTCAGAACAGCATGTTCTAAACCCCGCAATCGCAGCACGACGTCTCCTCTGGTTATCAACCGTCCTAAAACGATTGACCTCGCCGAGAAGGCTAATCCCTGCCTATGAATCAAGAACACAAGCAAGAACAAAGAAGAAAGCAACACAATTGCAGATGTATTATGAATCTCACGAAGTTGGGGTCTCACAAACCGTGATGACGGCGAAACTGTTATGAATAGAATAATCTAAACAAAATCCAAACCCTAATGGTGCGACGGCGGCTGTATATGAAGACCCTAGGGTTGTGCAAGACCCTCTGGACGCACCCCTACTTGGGCTCAACTAGATACAAAGCCCAAAGGCCAAAAACAGGCGACACAGCACCGAAACAGATTCTGGACTCTCTCTTGTTTCGACGATTCCTGATGACTCCAGACTAATTTTGATATGAGACCGGCGGCATTGGAAAGGTCTTCTTCTTATCTTTCCGTGCATATGTAGAACGTCGAAATCCAAGTCTGTATGCGTCTTGGGCATCCGTTTTAGTGCAGACTGGTCCTGAGCCCCAAAACAGACTCGAAGTCGGTTTTGGTTGGGCCTCCACCTTGGCTTCCACGTCCTTGCTGGTCCTCCACGTCTCCAAGTCCTTCTCCCATCATCTCCTGGTCCTCTCCATGGTTCCTAATTACAATATAATCATTAGGTAGCAAACCATTCTCAAAAGTGACATATAATGAAGAATGTAGGAACGAGCTTACCTCTAAATTTAGTCGTCGTGCACGAGCTCTAGTCATTGGACCTTGCAAGTCCAAAATTGGAGGAGTGTTGCATGTATCCTTCGGAGTGATGTCCTCATCATCCTCCCCCTCTTGAAGTGGAGTCGTCCTCGACTCAAGCTCATTCTCTTCTCCCAAGTATGGTTTCAAATCTGAAATGTTAAAAGTAGGACTAACCCCGAACTCGGGAGGCAACTCAGGTTTGTATGCATTATCATTAATCTTCTCAATTATTTTGAAAGGACTATCAGCTCTAGGCATTAATTTAGACTTTCTCAAATCTGGAAATCTATCTTTTCTCAAGTGTAACCATACTAAATCTCCTACATCAAGTTTTACTTCTTTTCTACCTTTATTACCAGCAATTTTATACTTGACATTCATCTTTTAAATGCTAAGTCTAGTGGTCTCATGCATTTTTAAAATAAATTCAGCACGTTCCTTAGCATCAACATGAACTCTCTCATGAATAGGTAGAGGAAGTATATCAAGTGGAGTACGGGGATCAAAACCATACACTACTTTGAAAGGACTTACCTTGGTAGTAGAATGTGTTGCCCGATTATATGCAAACTCAACATGAGGCAAACATTCTTCCCATTGCTTCAAATTTTTCTTCAAAATAGCTCTCAACATAGTACCCAAAGTGCGGTTCACCACCTCAGTTTGTCCATCAGTTTGTGGGTGACAAGTTGTAGAAAACAACAACTTTGTACCCAACTTATTCCAAAGCGTGCGCCAAAAGTGACTCAAGAATTTTGCATCACGATCTGAAACAATAGTAGAAGGCATACCATGCAAACGAACAATTTCTTTGAAAAAGAGATCAGCAATATAACTAGCATCATCAGTCTTATGACATGGTATAAAGTGTGCCATCTTAGAAAATCTATCCACAACAACAAAAATACTATCACTCCCCCTCTTAGTCCTAGGCAGTCCTAAAACAAAGTCCATAGAAATATCCGTCCAAGGAATAGAAGGAATAGGAAGTGGCATGTATAAACCATATGGATTCAAGCGAGACTTAGCTTTTTGACTTGTAGTGCAGCGAGCAACAAAGCGCTCAACATCTTTCCTCATCCTTGGCCAAAAGAAGTGTGTGGCCAAAATATCCTCCGTCTTCTTGCCACCAAAATGACGCATCAATCCACCTCCATGCGCCTCCTGTAACAACAAAAGACGAACGGAACCAACTGGAATGCATAGGCGGTTAGCTCTAAACAAGAATCCATCATTCAACACAAATTTATTCCATGCACGACCTTCTTTACAATGCAGCAATACATCCTTAAAATTAACATCAGCAGCATATTGTTCTTTAATTGCCTCAAGTCCAAAAATTCTACAATCAAGTTGAGACAATAAAGTATAGCGCCTAGATAAAGCATCAGCGATCACATTATCCTTCCCTTTCTTATGTTTAATAATATAAGGAAAAGACTCAATAAATTCAATCCATTTAGCATGTCTACGGTTCAAATTACATTAAGAACGAATATACTTAAGTGATTCATGATCAGAATGAATAACAAATTCTTTGGGCAACAAATAATGACGCCACGTCTCTAAACAATGTACAAGTGTATACAATTCCTTATCATACGTGGAGTAATTCAAAACAGGCCCAGTAATTTTCTCACTAAAGTATGCAATAGGTTTACTATCTTGCATCAAAACACCACCAATGCCTATACCACTAGCATCACATTCAAGCTCAAAAATCTTATCAAAATTAGGTAATTGCAGCAATGGTGCATGTGTAAGTTTATCCTTCAAAGCATCAAAACACTCATGATGTACCTTACCCCAATGGAAATCAATGCCCTTCTTTGTCAACTCATGCAATGGTGCAGCAATGGTGCTGAAATCTTTGACAAAGCGGCAGTAGAAACCTGCAAGACCAAGAAAACTCCTCACCTGTGTGATAGTTTTTGGTACATGCCAGCTCTTTATGGCTTCAATCTTCACCTCATCCACCTCAATTCCCTGTGGAGTCACAACATAGCCAAGAAAAGAGACTCGATCCGTGCAAAAGATGCAGTTCTCAAGGTTACCAAATAAACGTGCATCTCGTAAAGCATCAAAAACAGCACGCAAATGATTCATATGTTCATCTATAGATTTGCTATAAATCAAGATATCATCAAAGTAAACTACCACAAATTTGCCAATGAAAGCTCTTAAAACCTCATTCATCAAGCGCATGAAAGTACTAGGTGCATTAGTTAACCCAAAAGGCATTACTAACCACTCATATAATCCAAATTTGGTTTTGAAAATTGTTTTCCATTCGTCTCCAAGTTTCATTCTAATTTGATGGTAGCCACTACGCAAATCAATTTTAGTAAAAATTATAGCACCACATAACTCATCAAGCATGTCGTCTAGCCTATGAATAGGATGACGATACCTAATAGTAATATTATTAATGGCTCTACAATCTACACACATACGCCAAGTACCATCTTTCTTAGGAACCAAAAGTACAGGAACAGCACAAGGACTAAGTGATTGACGAACATACCCATGATCCAAAAGGTCTTGAACTTGTCGTTGTATCTCCTTAGTCTCCTCAGGGTTGGTCCTATAAGCAGCACGGTTTGGCAAAGTAGCACCCGGAATCAAATCAATTTGATGCTCAATCCCTCTCAAAGGTGGCAATCCCGGGGGTATCTCAGCTGGAAAAACATCCTCATACTCCTGCAAAAGGTTATTGACAGCAGGAGACACATCACTAGAAACAATATCATCAAGCGAAAACAAAGCTTCTTTGCATATCAAAGCATAGCAAATATCATCATTATCAGAAATTTCAGCAAGCTCAGATTTTGTTGCAAGACATAAACGACCTTGTAATTTAATTCCAGCACCCTTAGAACTTGGAGAATCATTAACATTACTAGGTGTAGAATTAGAATTAACAGGTTGTTAAATTTTAGGACCTTTATTTATCAAACTAGCAGCTCTTTCTAAATCAGCTTGTACAATTTCAGCAGGGGTCATTGGTAACAAAGTAATTTTAGTTCCTTTATGCATAAAAGTGTACTTATTACTTCTACCATGGTGTACAACATCATTATCAAATTCCCAAGGTCTACCCAATAAAAGTGAACATGCTTGCATGGATACGACATCACAATCAACAGAATCCACATAAGAACCAATGGAAAAAGGAACTCTACAAGTTTGTATTACCTTAGCTTTGCCAGAGTCGTTTAACCACTAAATGTAGTACGGATGTGGATGTGGACGTGTGGTCAAAGCAAGCTTGTTGACCACATCAGAACTCACCAAGTTATTGCAGCTCCCTCCATCAATGATGACACGTGCTCGGCGGTTCATGATAACGAAGAAAATCTAGAACAAGTTGTGGCGCTGCATCGTCTCGGGCTGATGAACTTGTGTGCTAAGGACACGTTGAACAATAATGTTCATGTATCCTGTGGTGTCTCTGCCTCCAAGGACGAGGTCACTGCCGGTGGCAGCGATGTCCTCCTCCTCATCCTCCACATCAGAGGTGCTCATGTAACCGCCATCGTCTGTCGCCACAGATGCCCGCCTACTTGGACAATCTTTCTGCACGTGACCAAGTCCATGGCAGCGGTGGCACTGAATCCCTGTAGTGCACCTTGTCGAAGCAACAGAGGAGGCACTACTAGCTGGTACCTGCATAGAAAGTTTACCTGAGCGCGTAGAAGGTGCAGGGGCTGATCTTGGGGCTGCAGAAACAACACTGGTTCCCTGGGTAGCTGCTGGTGGAGGCGGCCGGAAAGATGGCCTGGGCAGCCCCGAAGTCCCCGTCGAGCGTGGGGGGTAGGAGTTCCTTGACTTGCTGTACCCCTCAAAAGCCTGGAAAAGTCCCTGTGATTCTTTCTCTGCAAGCATAGCATACTGGAAACACTGGGTGAGGGTATAATATTCTTTATAATCAAGGATGTCCTGAATTTCTTTTCTTAAACCAGAATAAAAGCGACAAATCTGATCCTCTACTTTTTCAACTACAGCACAACGAATCAAACCCTTCTGAAGCTTACTAAAATACTCGTGAACAGTTTTATCTCCTTGGTCTAAACGTTGCAATTTATTACGAATCTCTCTATAAAAAGAAGGGGGAACAAAATGATCACGCATTGCTACCTTAAGTTCTTCCCAAGTAGTAGGCAAATCAGTTTCAGCAGCTAGACCACTCCACCAAACAATAGCAAAGTCCTTAAACTCACTAGTAGCTTGTCTAACTCTATGTTGTTCAGGAACAAGGTGGGCATTAAATTTTTGTTCTATAGTCATCTCCCAATCAAGATAAACATCACCATCATACTGACCCGAAAACGAAGGAATTGAAAACTTAATTTTAGCATACGGGTCATCTGGAGCATAGATACCGTGTGGATGACGGTTATAGTTATGGAAACCACCCATACCTTAAGTATTATGTTGCAAACGACGTCGTAATCGTGCGGTCCTTGTAGCTGACCTATCCACGGTTCCATCAGCCTTATACACCGTGTCTTCATCATAGACGTCTTCAACATCGTTGTTGTTGTTATTGGTGTTCGTATTATTGGTTTTAGGAGCGGTCTCCAATGCAACAACCTGATCGGTTAACTTAGAGACCCGCTTCTCTAACCGCTCGATGTGCATCTTCGACTGCCGTGGGCCAATAAAACCCTTGCCGAAAAGCTTTTCTGACCAAAGTATTGGAAGCCGTATGATTTCCACATATCCCGGAATGAATCTCTTCCACCTTCTGGCCTTCTGGTATCGAGATGCATCTCATCAAGATGTTTGAACCTCCTCTTTTATTGAGTTGGTCTCCCACCAACAGATATCCTCGGCATCGGGTCTCCAACCTCCGTTGCTCATTAGGATCCAAAGGCAGCTATCTCTTGTCCAAATATTGGATGAGCGGGTCACGCCAATCGGTCTCCATGTTGTCATCACCAACGAGATCAGTAACAACACTCATTAATACATCCGACCGAGGAGAAATCATAGGGGAATCCAGAGTGTGTAGGAAAACACCTGGCGGGACCGCAGACCAGGATGATCCCATCTTGGCCAATTCATCGACCGCTTGGTTATGGTCTCGAAGAACATGCGTGAACTTCAATCCATCGAATTTGTCTTCGAGCTTCCTTACTTCTTGACAGTAAGCACTCATATTATCATCCACACAGTTTCAATCCTTAGTAACTTGATTAATGACCAGAGCCGAGTCACCAAAGACATCAAGGCGCTTGATACCAAGTGACGCGGCAATGCGCAAACCATGTAGAAGGGCTTCATATTCTGTAGCGTTGTTGGACGCACGAAACATCACCTGAAGGACATATCGAAGCTTCTCTCCGCACCAGCTCCTTGTAATTGAAGAGATCCATCGAAGTACATTTTCCAATACTCGATATCTTGTGCAGTAGGTGGATTTTGAATCTCTGTCCACTCGACAACGAAATCAGCTAGCGCTTGTGATATGGACAAGGGTTCTCGATCTTCCGAAAGGTTCTGGATACGTTGATTTGGTCGGAGGCGACACACAAATCAATCCGGCTTCAGAACAACATGTTCTAAACCCCGCAATCACAGCACGACGTCTCTTCTGGTTATCAACCGTCCTAAAACGATTGACCTCGCCAAGAAGGCTAATCCCTGCCTGCGAATCAAGAACACAAGCAAGAACAAAGAAGAAAGCAACACAATTGCAGATGTATTATGAATCTCACGAAGTTGGGGTCTCACAAACCGTGATGATGGCGAAACTGTTATGAACAGAATAATCTAAGCAAAACCCAAACCCTAATGGTGCGACGGCGGCTGTATATGAAGACCCTAGGGTTGTGCAAGACCCTCTGGACGCACTCCTACTTGGGCTCAACTAGATACAAAGCCCAAAGGCCAAAAACAGGCGACACAGCACCGAAACAGATTCTGGACTCTCTCTTGTTTCGACGATTCCCGATGACTCCAGACTAATTTTGATATGAGACCGACGGCATTGGAAAGGTCTTCTTCTTATCTTTCCGTGCATATGTAGAACGTCCAAATCCGAGTCCGTATGCATCTTGGGCATCCGTTTTAGTGCAGACTGGTCCTGAGGCCCAAAACAGACTCGAAGTCGGTTTTGGTTGGGCCTCCACCTTGGCTTCCACGTCCTTGCTGGTCCTCCATGTCTCCAAGTCCTTCTCCCATCATCTCCTGGTCCTCTCCATGGTTCCTAATTACAATATAATCATTAGGTAGCAAACCATTCTCAAAAGTGACATATAATAAAAAATGTAGGAACGAGCTCACCTCTAAATTTAGTCGTCATGCACGAGCTCTAGTCATTGGACCTTGCAAGTCCAAAATTGGAGGAGTGTTGCATGTATCTTTAGGAGTGATGTCCTCATCAGCTTGTCCCTTTATAGCTGACTGAGGCGCGAACGTAATGGTATATTGAACATGTTTAACTGCCCACTTGGCAATTTTTCCTTCGGCTTCTCAACTGTGCAGCACTGTGCCGAGTGCGAAGGAGGTCTAGACTTTGATTGGATGAGCTTGAAAATAATGCTTCATCTTCCTGGAGGTGATCAACAATTCATACAACAACTTCAAGATCTGTTGATATTTTGCCTTAGAGGCTCCAAGGACCTCACTCACAAAATAGACCGGGTGTTGCACTTTTTGTATATGTCCCTCTTCTTCTCGATCGACTGTGAAAACAGTACTCACAACCTGAGTTGTGGTCGATATGTAAAGTTGAAGTTTTTCTCCTGGCTCCGGAGGCACCAATACTAGAATGCTGCTGAGGTAAACCTTCAACTCGTCCAATGCCGACTGCGCCTCTTCGATCCAAACAAAGTCTTCCTGCTTTTTAAGCAGTCGGAAAAGTGGTAACCCTCTAACCCCTAATCGGGAAATAAAGCGACTCAAGGACGCCATGCATTCGGTCAGCTTCTGTACATCCCTTTGAGAATTAGGTGGCCCCATACCAAGGATCGCCTTGATTTTATCCGGGTTAGCCTCTATACCTCATTTTGAAATGATGTAACCAAGTAGCTTACCCGAAGGAAGCCCAAAAACACACTTCTTAGGATTCAGCTTTATTTAATAATGCCTCAGATTATCAAAGGTTTCTGCTAGGTCAGAAATAAGATCCTCGACGTTCTGGGTCTTGACAACGATGTCATCAACATACACTTCTGCGTTCCGACCGATCTGAGTAGCAAGGCAGCGTTGAATACCTCGTTGGTAAGTCGCGCCAGCATTCTTCAGACTGAAAGGCATTGTGATATAGCAATAGGCGCCGAAGGGTGTTATAAAGGAAGTTTTAATCTGATCTTTGACCTTCAGTGGGATCTGGTGATAGCCTGAATAGGCATCCAGAAAGCTCAAGAGCTCACACCCGGCTGTCGAGTCTACAATCTGATCAATACGAGGAAGAGCTAAGGCGTCTTTAGGATAGACCTTGTTGAGATCGGTATAATCAACACACATCCTCCATTTCTTATTCTTCTTGGGTACAAGGACTAGATTTGCTAACCAGTCAAGATGATACACCTGCTTTATAAACTTAGCATCTAATAGTCTTATTATCTCCTTCTTCATGGCGTCCTTGCGGTCTTGTGTGAATCTTCTAAGCCTCTGCTGAACGGGGGTAGCACCAGGGGGTACCCTTAACTCGTGCTCAATCTTTTCCCTAGGAACTCCTAGCATGTCAGATGGTTTCCATGCGAAGATGTCCCTATTTTCCTAGAGGAAAAGAGTGAGCACGAGTTCCTATTTCTCATCGAGGTTGGCCCTAGCATAAGTTACCTTATTGGGGTCCTCAGGATCGAGCATGATTTCCTTGGTTTGGATGTCATCGGTCTGAATCTTGTCTTTGGTAGGCTTCTTTGCTGGAACCATTGCTCTAGTCTGCTCCTCCATGCTGACTGCCTACTGGATCTCCTTTTGGTCGGACAGCATCAACTATTTATTGGCCATCTCACAACTCTGTACATCACAATCGAAAGAATTCTGAAGATCAGAGTGGAGGGAGATTATTCCGTTTGGGCCTGGCATCATGAGGGTGAGATATGGATAATGCGGGATAGCCATGAATTTAGCCATAGCCGATCGACCGATGATAGCATGATATGCTAAGTCAAAATGCGCCACTTGGAAGAGAATGCGCTCGGTCCTAAAATTCTCACGGGTCCCGAAGGTGACCAGCAGACTGATCTGTCCGATAGGAACTGAAGTCTTGCCAGGTACAATCCCATGGAAAGGTGAAGAACTCGGCTGAAGATCATTGATTGACAGATCGAGCTCTTTGAGGGTCTTGGTGAAGATTAAATCCAAACTGCTTCCTCCATCAATGAGTACTTTGTTGAACATTACCTCCTTCATCATAGCAGCAAGCACCAGCAGATATCAACCCGGCTTCGAGATATGCTTGGGATGATCCGACCGATCAAAGGTGATTGGCATCTCAGACCACCTCATGAATTGAGGCGTAGCCGGTTCCACCAAGTTGATCTCCCAAAGTTACAGCTTCTGCTTGCGCTTGGACACGTAGGCATTCGGGCCATCGAAGATGAAGTTGACTTCCTTACGGGGCTCTTGGAACTCTCGTGAGTCGTCCTTGTCGCCATCATCATTGGTCCTGTCTTTGCTATTGCGCCTCGGGGGATCTTTAGCCACCTTGAGTACGGCTGTTGCAAAATCCTTCAGTCGATAGCAATCCTATGATTTGTGGTTTCCCTTTGGGTGCCAAAGGCACGGGCCACTCAACAGCTCATCTGTGGACGGTTGGTTTGTTCGAGGGTTCTTCTGAAGTCGGTCCACCGTGTGAACCATGTTATCAGGCTTCCTCTTCTTGTCCTTCTTGGAGGACTCAGGCTTGTCCGACCGCATCTCTTTGCCTTTTCCCCGGATGTCATCTAATGCCGACTCACCAGACGCAAACTTGTCAGCGATCTTGAAGCACTCTTAAGCAGTCAGCTTGAGGTCATGATTCCTCCGACCGATCTCATGAACCAAATCATCGCTACGGATCCCTCCTTGGAAGGCGGCAATGATTTGTTGGTCCGGGACATTGGGGATCTCAGTCTTCTTAGCACAAAATCGCTTGATGTAGTCACGAAGAGGTTCATCAGTCTTCTGCTTGATCCGAGTGAGGTCGAAGTGGTTGCCCAGTCGATTGCAGGTAGCTTGGAAACTTTCTATGAGCTTCCTGTTGAGGTCTCCCCAAGATGTGATTGACTCCTCTGGAAGAGATATGAGCCATATCCGAATGGCTGAATCCAGGCAGACCGGATGGTAATTAGCCATTACATAGGAATCACCTCCAGCGAACCAAATCGCCGTGCTGTAGAGCTACAGCCACTCTCGAGGATTGGTCTGACCATCGTATTTTTTGATGGGGACCGGCTTGAATCCTTTTGGCCATTGGGCTATACGAAGCCTAGGGATGTAAGATTTGATGCCATCGATCTCACTGTCGGTCGGCGTCATCGACCGCCTATGCCAGTCTGGGGACGGAGTTGCACGGCTGCCGTGTCGCGGACCAACATCATCATCATGACGACAACGCCGATGGTCGTTATCATCGTTATCACGCCGATCCCGATCGTCATGTTGACGACGGTCATCGCGGTTGTGCCTTGGAGGAGTATCTTGACGGTCCCTTCGTCGGTTGTCCCGTCGGCCGTCCCCTCGGTCGTCCGTTCTCCAATCACGGCGTTCTTCCTCATAGCATTGGTTATCCCGAGTGCGTTCTTCAAAGTGAGAGTTGATGGTATCTCGTCCATCATGGATACAGAGGGAATTTCTTAGATCTTCACGCCTATGCCGACCTCATGAATATGCGTGACTAGAGCTTGTGACCGACTGAGATTTTGCGGCCTCCTAAGCTGCAGCAGCCTTAAGCATTGCCACCGCCTTCTGCATCGTAGGGGTATGATAATTCGCATCGACCATTAGAGTGTCAAGCAAAGTTTTGGCCCCTGTGATGTTATTCTGAGGAGTGTGGTAGACCTTGACGCCATCCACTTCGAGTTTTGGACCGAGATCCAGTCGGCATGCATTGCGTGACCCTCTTGGTCGACGACGGTGTCTGACCGATAAGTCATCAACTAGAGGGTCCTCCTCATGTTGACCTCCTCCGGCTAGTTGGTTCGAGTGGCCATCTACGGGGTTACCTTCTTGTTCACCGTCTTGGTCATCATCTTGGTCTCCATCCGCGGGATCTGATATATCCACCATGTTGACAGTATGGGGATATGGGTAAGCGGATCCGACCGAGTCCTCATCAAAAGACCGATCCGATTTTGAATCGTTCCCGAAGGAAGGATCTTCTTCCTCAGATCCAAGTGGAACCAATGCAGGGATCATGCCAGACGAACTCGGTGATCGCGCCATGGATGCGGCCGAGTCAGATCTGTGGTTCTCCAGACCTAGGGCTCCGTTGTCGCCAACTGTGAAGTCGAGTGACACAAAGGAGATCTTGAAGTCCGGTGAGTACTGAATGATGGGAATTTTGGCCATCATAGTCAACGGAGAATCCCGGCGAGCCTTGTCCCGTTCCTGGCACGCCAACTGCCGAAGCTTGAGATCGGCAGTGAAATGTATAGGGCTACGTCGAGACTAAGAACTACGATGGTAACACAAGACACCGAGTTATACAGGTTCGGGCCCTCTTGATGAGAGTAAAAACCCTACGTCCTGTGTTCTGTGTATTCTATTGATGTTGTGGAAAAAACTTGTCCCCCAATGAGGGATACACTGCTGCCTTACATATCAGGTCGGCTAGGGGGTACATGAAGAGTCCTAGTCGTAATCCACAAGGACTTACATAGAAAGTCTATCTCTACATGCCGTGTGCTCCAAGTCGAGTCGGTCGGCTTCCTTGTTGATGAAGTACCCGGTCGGCTACCGACTAAGTCTTGTATGAGGATACCCGTAAGGCAAGTATCCCACACTATGATTGTACAGATATAAAGAACAATACAACATAGCAATATGTAGCCATAGAGTAAATAAAATCTAGAATCATAACCAATCTTCTCTACTTAAATATCATTGCCACTCCTCGAAACAAGAGGTACTCATAACCGCGAGGGACGGCTATTCGAATCAATTTACATCCTGCAGGAGAAAACCCAAGTACATGACATATGCATCATTTAAGAACACGTACAACCACTGTTGACGAGGTTGCTATAAAGTTGATCTGGGGCCATCGATCCCGAGTACACGTCCTACCCGTGATACAGTATTTCGTATTCGAGGCTTAACCCGTGCACTCTCCAGCGGTCCTCCAACCCGTGCATCCATCGTGCCATTCACATCACCTCAGGATCGATGAGTATATCCGTCCAACAATATGGCACCCAATTGTTGGTGGTTTCTAGATGCCCACTTTATCTACCAAAAAGGGATGTCTTGCGTCTTAATTTGGTGGATTGGACTAACAATTAACCCCATATTTGCATATATTTGTAGTTGTTCTGTTTTGGATGCAATCGTAGGAAACAGGTGTAAAACAGGGCATTATGGATAAAGGATGATGAGGACATCACTCCTAAGGATACATGCAACACTCCTCCAATTCTGGACTTGCAGGATCCAATGACTAGAGCTCGTGCACCACGACTAAATTTAGAGGTGAGCTCATTCCTACGTTCTTCATTATATGTCACTTTTGAGAATGGTTTGCTACCTAATGATTATATTGTAATTAGGAACCATGGAGAGGGTCAGGAGATGATGGGAGAAGGACTTGGAGACGTGGAGGACCAGCAAGTACGTAGAAGCCAAGGTGGAGGCCCAACCAAAACTGACTTCGAGTCTATTTTGGGGCTCAGGACTAGTCTGCACTAAAACGGATGCTCAGGACGCATACAGACTCGGATTTGGATGTTCTACATATGCATGGAAATATAAGAAGAAGACCTTGCCAATGCCGCTGGTCTCATATCAAAATTCATCCGGAGTCAACGGAATCATCAAAACAAGAGAGGGTCCAACATCTGTTTCAGTGCTGCGTCGCCTGATTTTGGCCTTTGGGATTTGTATCTAGTTGAGCCCAATTAGGGGCGCGTCCAGAGGGTCTTGCACGACCCTAGGGTCTTCATATACAGCCGCCACCACACCATTAGGGTTGGGGTTTTGCTTAGATTATTCTGTTCATAACAGTTTTGCCGTCATCATGGTTTGTGAGACCCCAACTTTATGAGATTCATAATACATCTGCAATTGTGTTGCATTCTTCTTTGTTCTTGCTTGTGTTCTTCATTCGCAAGCAAGGATTAGCCTTCTCAGCAAGGTCAATCATTTTAGGACGGTTGATAACCAGAGGAGACGTCGTGCTGCAATTGCGGGGTTTAGAACGTGTTGTTCTGAAGCCGGATCGATTTGTGTGTCGCCTCCGACCAAATCAACGTATCCAGAACCTTTCAGAAGATCGGGAACCCTTGTCCACATCAAGTGGTAATCAGAGCTTCAGGTGCACCGTCCCATTCGCACTACCCTTAGCTAATTTCATTTTGTGTTCATCCTATCGTCCTTAGAAAAGCCCCAAAAATTTTTCCCTACGCCCAAAACCACGTGTTTAGGCTCTGCATATTTCAATTTTAGAGTCCGTAGTGTTGAGTTTGTGCCCTAGTGCTTGTTTAGTCACTGGTTTAGTTTGTGTTTTTATCATCAGTAGTATTTCTCTTGCAACCCTAGCCGCCACCCCCTTCACCATCCTCTGTTTTATTTGCTTTTTGTGCTAGGGTTGATTGATCGACACACCTATCCTAGTCCCACCCTAATCCCACCCTAAACACACCGTCAACACCCCGGAACAATCCCCACAAATTCCACTTTCCGCTGCCTCCACGCTACAAAAAAAAATCCTACCCGACCCCAAACCCGACTCGGGTTTCGCCTCGGGTTTCTAGAAAACCGACTCCGACCCCCCTTTGGTAAAACGGGCATAACTTTTCGCTCGGTTGTCCATTTTGGCTAAAAGTTTTACAGGAGATTCTTGACTCAAAGTTGAGCATACCCACACTCGGCTAAACCTTGTGTGCCCTCGTCAAAAAATTCAAAAAAAAATCGGGAAGATAAAGAAAAAATTCATTCAAGTTAAAACCCGACGTTTTCTGCAACTTCAAGATTTTCTGTAGGCCACATCCTACCTCTGTTTGAGCTGAAATTTTCTGTGGATTCTCTCCCATTGTTGGTGAGTTGGAGAAAAATATCAAAAAAAAATAAAATCAAAAAAAGAAATTTGGGATTTCTACTAGTGCTACATCTAGCCCCCTGAAATTTTTGAATTTGGCTGTTTTGCACTTAGCCCCTTGTTATCGCCAGTGTGCCTTTGTCTCCTTGTTTCTACTTTGCTATTATTACTGTTTTAGGACATATTTGGACCAGCAACTAGGGACAAGTTACTTGGGCACTTATTCAGCTTTACTATCTGTTTTTGATTTGTGTGCCACTCACATATATATATTTGGCCTTCCTAGCTCTACATATTTCTTCTGGACAGCACATAGGTTCTTTTGTGACCGTTGCAATCATGGAACACACCTCCCTGGTATCCTTTGCTTTGCTTTTCAGAACTTTGTAAGAGCTTTATAAGGAATTTCCTTTTGCTGTGTTGAGAGGCACCACTACTTAGCTGTTTTGTAGGGATAACCTTCACTGTTTGTTTCCTGTTTTGGTGTTTGTGATGGCAGGAAGTGACGACGGAGAGATGGCTTCACCCTCATAACTTGCTGAGTGCATGAGCCAAGAGCAGCTCCAGAAGGCTTTACAGGCTGCTCAGAGTGATTTGGCAAAGACGATCACCAGAGCCATTACTAATGCGGTTAGCAAGCTTCACATTGGAGAAAGCATTGAGCGGTTGGAGAAGTGGGTCTCTAAGTTAACCGATCAGGTTGTCGCGTTGGAGACCGCTCCCAAAACCAACAATACCTTGACTCCACTAGATTAAGCGTAGCAAGCTCTATCGAGAGCCTTACCAACCTAGACTAACATAGGTCATTGTTTGTTGATGCAGGTGGTTTTCATCCAAGCCCTATACTTAATGCACAGTACAATATCCTTATGCTATGATTAAACCAGAAAAAGAACTCACAAATAAGTAGGTATGCACCGGGGCTTGCCTTGGGAATAATCTTAGTTAGGGTCTTCGATGAAGTTCACGTCAGCACTAGCCTTCTCCGGTGTGGTCTCCTCGAGCTCGTGTCCTATATGAAATGGAAATGCATAATAAGAGATGAATGCTCAAGGATTTATGGAATCTCTTGAATAATATGACATGCATGATGATGAACATATGATGCTGAACACCTAAACATACTGCTATTCATAGTCCAAATATACTGAATGAACAGTACTAGAGAGTAACTAACAGTAATTAATCTATTTAGGCATATAAGTCAACACTCACATAAATAATCCTTAGGCTATTTATTAAATAAACAAATTGACAGCAAAAGTGTACTTCTGGTGCTAGAGATTTAACATGGAATTTTACATGAATGTATTAAAGCATAAATAACAACCATGCAAAGTTTCATAATTAAATTCCTAACAAAGAATTTATAAAAATTCATTTACTAGAAATAATGATTATGCAATAAATAAAATGGAGATGTGCTTTTGCAGAGAGTTTAGAGATGCCATGAAATGCTGACTGACCAAATTTCATGATTTACAAGTTATCTAGATTTACATATGAATTTATTGCTCTTAGAAAGGTTCCAACTTTGGTGATTTATTTTTAATTAATACCCTTCAAAACATTGATGCACATCTTACTTTTTGGATAGAGGGGAATTTTCTGTGTTTAACAAAATTGGTTTCATATTTTTCTGACCTTTAGTTTTTGAGTTATGGATTTTTGAACAATTTTGAAGTTCATGCTTATTTATAGAATTGCCACTCGACAATTCAAATAGTCGCGCACGTGCGCGTCGGCCGGGCTCGCCGGCGCTCTCGCTGTAGGGCGCTGAGGTGGGGGAGATGGCTCGAGAACGGCACCATCCAGCCATGCACGCGACGGCGAGCAAACCCAGGAGGTCACTGACTGTCGGCGGTGAGAGGATTGGTGTCGGCAGCGGCGAAGGCAAGGGGTGGTTTTGGCGATGTCGCGCGTCACGCACAGAGAGCAAGAGGGGTCGGGAGGGGGTCGAGAAGCTTCACCATGGTGCAGGGATCACCGGCGTGAAGAAAGACGTCGAGGGCGGTGGTCAGAGGGTTGTTCTTGTCGTGGAGGCGGCGGGTTCCAACGCGGCGGCGTCCTTCCTTCCCAAAATCCGGCGAGGTCACTGCAGGAGGGAGGGGCAAGGTCAGGGGGAAGCTAGAGGTGGTTGTAGCGCATCAATTTGAGGAAGAAAAAGGGGATGATGGGGGTTCCTTGACCGAGCTCGACGAGGCGGCGGCCATGGTGGCTCGAAAACAGGGGCGCGGCCGGATTTTGCTTCTGCGCTCACCAGCAAAGGGAATGGGTGGTGCTTGGGGGGGGGGGGGGGTTGGCGCGTCGAGAGAGAGAGTAGAGGGAGGGCGCGGGAATGTGTAGGCGCCAGGAGAATGAGGGAGATCCATTCCTGCCGCTGCTGCTTTTATAGCCGGAGAGAGAGAGAGAGAGAGAGAGAGAGAGAGAGAGAGAGAGAGAGAGAGAGAGAGAGAGAACCTAGGGAGTGAGAGGACCGTAGAGAGTGGCCCGGTGGTGAGGCGGCTTCAATGCGGTGACAGTGGCATAGGGAAGGGTAGGCGGAGCAGTGGACAGAGTGGAGAGGGAGCAGGTGAAGCCGATCGCCAGCCAGAGGGAGAGGACGGCGGTGTGTCGATCGGCCAGTGGTCGAAAGAAAAGATTTTGTTGACTCCCCTTGACTGGAACAGTACCACTGTGTATCGCCAAAATTCCCAAGTTGTCATGCTCAAAACCTTTGCCAATTTTTGTGCATGACCACCAAAATATCTCCACCAACTTTGCTTTTGGGCTCAGGTTAAAATTCCTGCTGGAAAAATTATAAAAAAAATCCTGAAAATAGAGAAACCTTTTCTGCATTTAGGGAATTGTTTTGGGGTATTTATCCCTTACCAAAAATTCTGATAAATTTCCCAAAATTCATTCTTGACCTGACCCACTAGAATATGCAAAAACATTGGCACACTTTCATTGAGTTTTGTGATGTTTGTGAAATGCTACATTTGGCCAATTTTGGATTTAATTAATTAAATTCCATTTTCTTTGGCAACTTAATTACTTATATTTTTAATTAGCTAGAAATTAGCATTAGGGTTAGGTTTATTGCCTTTTTGTGACATGGGATATCACAGCACTCCCCCCTTAAAAGAAATCTCGTCTAGAGATTTGCAAAAGGTGAACGAAGGAGAGGGGTGTGGACGGTTGCCGGATTTTCGAGGTCAAGAACTCGGGGAAGTTGGTTTTTAGAAACTCTTCTTGCTCCCAAGTTGCTTCTTCTTTGGTATGATTACTCCATTGCACTTTGTAGAAGGTCATGGTGCGATTGCGCATTACCCGGTCTTTTTTATCAATAATTCGGACGGGGTATTCGGGGTAGGAGAGGTCTTCTTCCAATTGCTCGGTGTCGGAAATGACCACATCAATCGGAGGCTTTAAACACTTCTTGAGTTGGGAGACGTGTAAGATATTGTGCACCCGAATAAGATTCTCCGGTAATTGCAACCGATAAGCAACCGCTACATTTCAAAGCGAGATATGCCTTGGTTGGGAGAAACCCGAAGATAGACATGATCTCCCTTTTTGAACTCCAATGGACATCTTCTTTTGTTGGAATAGCTTATTTGACGGGATTGTGCGGCTTTCATGTTAGCTTGGATTTGTCGCACTTTCTCTTCAGATTGAGTAACAAGATCTGGACCAAAATTAATCATTTCTCCTGATTCGGACCAATTTAGCGGTGTTCGGCATGAGTGGCCATACAATGCCTCAAACGGTGACATCCCCGAACTCTCTTGGTAGCTATTCTTGTACGAGAATTCAGCAAATGGAAGACAGTCCTCCCAATTTCCATGATTGTCTAGAACACACGCTCTTAACATGTCCTCCAAATATTGATTCAGTCTTTTAGTTTGACCATCTATTTGTGGGTGATAAGCGGATCTTCGAATAAGAGTGGAACCAAGACAAGAATGCTACTTCTCCAAAAATCGGGCGATAAATTAAGGGCATCGATCATAGATTATAGTCTTGGGTACACCATGCAAACATAGGACTCTTGAGATGTAGAGCTCGGCATACATTTTGATAGAGTAGGTTGTATGGATAGGAATAAAATGAGAAGATTTTGTCAACCTATCCACAATGACCCATATGGAATCGTGCTTCTTGGGTGTGAGGGGTAACCCAAAAATGAAATCCATACCAATATCCTCCTATTTCCAAGCGAGGACTTTTAAGGGATGTAAAAGATCGAATTTCTTCAAATGATCGGCCTTCACACGTTGGCAAGTATCACACTCGGCAACATAACGAGCGACATCTCGCTTCATGCGCATCCACCAAAACTTTTCCCTTAACCCACGGTACATCTTGTTGCTACCGGGGTGTATGGAATATTTGGACAAGTGAGCCTCATCCAGTATTTTCTTTCTTAATTCCTCATTCTTGGGAACAACAAGACGATTGTTGAACCATAGCACTACATCTTCGTCTTGTCAGAAACATGTAGCTTCATTCTTTCCTATCTTCTAGCGGATATATTCCATTCCTTTGTCTTTCCTTTGTGCTTCAACAATTTCTTCATGAAGGGTAGGAACAAGAGCTAGATTATACAAGGATCCATATGGAACGATACGAAGACTTGGTTCACTAGAATCTGAGATTGGAGGAGCTTCTACAGAGCAAATAATTGCGTGATTGCATTGATCCCTCCAACTTAAGGCATCGGCAACCACATTGGCCTTTCCGGGATGATCATGAATTACAATTCATAATCCTTGATCAATTCTAGCCACCTACGCTGCCTCATGTTCAGTTCTTGCTGCGTGAATATATACTTGAGACTTTTGTGATCGGTGTAGAGATGGACAAGGTTACCAAGGAGGTAATGGCGCCATGTTTTTAAGGCTAGGACAATGGATGCCAACTCCAAATCACAAGTGGGATAATTTTGCTCATGTTTTCGGAGCTTTCGTGAGGCATAGGCAATGACACAGCCGTCTTGCATAAGCACACAACCCAATCCGGTGCCAGATGCATCACAATAAACATCAAACGATTTGATAATATCGGGTTGAGCCAAAACCGGGGCAATTGTCAAATGCTTCCTGAGCGACTAGAAGGCTTCCTCACATGGGCTACTCCATCTAAACTTAGCATGTTTCTCCAATAACTTTGTCATAGGTTTGACAATTCTGGAGGAGTTGGGAATAAATTTCCGATAGTAGCCAGCAAGACCAAGGAAACTACGAATTTGCTTGATCGATTTCGGAGCTTTCCATTTCAGCACATCCTGAACTTTGCTAGGGTCATCAGCTACGCCTTCCGCTGAAATGATATGACCCAAGAATGGTACTTGCTTTAGCCAAAATTCACACTTGCTAAATTTGGCGTAAAGTTGATGATCTTGGAGCCGTTGCAGAAAAATACGAAGATGTTCGGTGTGCTCTTCCTTGGATTCGGAGTAGACAAGGATATCGTCAATGAATACAACCACAAATTTATCCAACTCTGGCATGAACATGGAATTCATCAAATACATGAAGTGGGCTGGAGAATTGGGGAGACCAAAGGACATGACAAGATATTCGAAAAGACTATATCATGTGGAGAAAGCAGTTTTTGGAATGTCTTCAGCTCGGATTTTTATTTGGTGGTAACCGGATCGAAGATCAATCTTTGAGAACACTTTGGCACCAATGAGTTGATCAAAGAGAATATCAATTCGAGGTAGAGGATACTTGTTCTTGACGGTTACGACATTCAAAGGCCTATAATCGACACATAGACGTAGAGTCTTGTCTTTCTTCTTCACAAAGAGGGCGGGACATCCCTAGGGAGATGAACTCCGCCGGATGTAATCCTTGTCCATAAGCTCTTGTAATTTCTCTGTTAACTCTTCTAATTCATTAGGAGCTATTTGTACGGCCTACAAGAGATAGGCGTCGTACTGGGTAGCAGTTCAATCTTAAACTCGACATTCCTATCCGGAGGCATTCCCGGTAGATCATCTGGAAACACATCAGGAAAATCACAAACTACTGGAACATCCTCTATCGTTTTCCCTTCAACAATATACACTTGAGAAGTGGACAATTTGGGGCATGGCAATTGGAGAACAGACGGGCCATGTAGGGGCGAGTCTAAGTGGACTTCCCGGGATTCGATGTGCAATACGGCTCTATGTTTAGCCATCCACCTCATACCAAGGACTATATCAAGGCCTTGACCATCTAGGATGATCAGCGAAGTGTAGTATATGTTGCCTGCTAGCTTAACTGGCACTCTTCTCAACTCAAGATGGGTCCTTATTTTTCCACCGGGTGACATGATGAGGTAGCAGTGGGGGTAATTTTCAAATGATTCACACATGCTTGACTAATAAAATCATGTGTTGCTCCAGAATAAAAAAAAAAACCATAGCGGAGTGTTGGTTGATTGAAAACATACCCGCGAGAACGGTTTCTCCAACTTGAATCTCTTTGACCGTGGTATAGTTGACTCGGCCATTCTTCTGAGTGGGAGTAGAGGATTGGGTACGATTGCCGTTATTGCCACTATTGTTGCTGCTGCTGTGGTTGTTGTTACTGTTGTTGTTGTTGTTCTTGGAAGCACTAGGGTTGTTGTTCTTTTGATTGAGCTTCAGAAAATGGCTCTCTTTTGCAAAATGACCGGAACGGCCACAGTTGTAGCATGACTGTGGCAAACTGGACCTCACAACTTGAGTAGTTTGCTGTGGAGGATGGGAACCAGAGGATGGTTGCTGGTTGTTTCCATGGGAACGAGAGTGCTGCTGGGAATAGGATGGGCGAAATCCTCCTCCCGAGGGTACTGCAGCTCGGAACTTTTGTCCGGTCGGGGAGGTGATTGCCAACTTGTACTTGGGCGGTGCAGAACCAGATGAACTTCCCATAGCATGCTTTCTTTTCTTGTCATCTTGACTGGCACGGATGGCGTCTTCCTGTACGATGGTAGCACTCATCATGTCATTGAACATGTCAGCGGTAACTTGCACCAATCAGTCCTGTAGCTTCGGAGTAAGGCTACTATCCTTCTTCTTCTCATCTGTATCAATGTGATATGAAGCATATTGAGCCAAGTAGTTGAACTTCCATGCATACTCTTGCACGGTTCCAGAGCCTTGCTTTAGGTTGAGAAATTCTTGTAGCTTGCGTTTCATGAGACGGGCTGGAATGTGATGCGCACGGAAAGTGGTGCAAAATTCCATCCAAATAACTTGGTGGTCAGCGGGAAGATCAGCGGTGAAGCTTGCCCACCAAGCACTCGCGGAACCACAGAGTTGCTGCACTGCGAAGAGAGGCTTCTGATGGACAGTGCAATTGAGAAGTGCAAACTTCGACTCCAGGGTGCGAATGAAATTATCCGCTTCCAACGGATCACCAGCTTCTCCGAAAGTGGGCGGGTGAGTTACCCAAAAGTCGCTGTAGGAGGACTCACGGGGCTGCTGCAGTGGTGGTCCAGGAACTCCTTGGCAGTTCATGTTTTCCATGAACATGCGGAACATCTCATTTTGGTTATGGATGAGCTGCTCCATGGGAGTCATCGGCAGCGCATGGGGTGGCGGCTGTTTCCACCAATGTTTGAGCCACCGGGAGCATCACCGAGATTTTCACCACCACGGTGAGTTTGCACCATCTACCAGAGGAACAAAGGCACGTTAGCCCGATCATCACATGAGACAATATGATAATAAGGCCATGACATAAAGATAAAATAAAATTTCAGATTGCTCTGCAATTGGAATTAGACACAGAAACGATGCAAGACACAGGGGGAAAACTTAAATTCCATTGGTTCCAAACACGATAGGCACCATAATTGCAATAAAAGCCATGGATACATGCGATGCAGCTTTTTAATACAAGACAAGTCTTAAGTTACATCACTAGGAAACACGACAAACATGATCTCGGAGAGCTTAGGTTACAACTTCACTTAGTATTTACTAGCACTACCAACATACAAGCACGATGTCTCAGGAGATTCCACCCTACATGACATACTACTCCTCAGTCACGCGGCATGGCTGTCACCATTGGACTCTTAGTCCATAACACCTGGTTTAGGGCATGCCTCTTAGTCAACTCCGGAATCTCCGTCATCACTCAAGTCGGTGTCATCCGGGGGAATCACTGCAAGTGGCTCAGGTGGTTGATTATCAAGAACAGTGTGCAGCTGAGCATTGGCAGCTTGAAGTTGCGCAATGATGTGGTCTCGCTGTGCGATGGTGGCATTGGCGTCATTGAGGTTTCCTTCCATAACATCCCACTGATCTTCAGCTTCTGAGCGTTGAGTTTGGAGCTCACTCCGTTCTTCCAAGAGAGCGTTGATCTATCCATGAAGAGAGTAATTCTCCTCCTAGGCAGCAGTGAGTTGAGCCTTGCGTTGGCTCAGCTGCTCTTGCAGCTAGGCCTGGGCATAAAAACCGAGATCCAAAGTCTGAAACTGAAAAAACCAGAACCGGGACCGAAACAACCAAAATTTGGGGTATCGGGTAATAGATCGGATAGGATATCCAACTACCCCAAATTTTTCCTTTTACCTTTGGTTCTAATAGGCGGATACCCAAACTATCCAAAAAACCAAAATTCATGTGCATGTGCAGTCAAATGCATACACATATAAGGTAGAATTAGCAGACTAATCGCATATAAGTGTTGGTCATTAGTGTGTAATGCCTTAGTGGGTTAGTACATAGTGCCAAATTCTCACTGTAGGTGAAACGAAACGTTATGTGCACGCGTGCGGCTGGCCGCCATAGAATAGTTTACAAATTTCTCTCTCCCATTCAATCTACTTGGTGAGAATACGTGGCATATATTGTTAATTTTGTGAATTATGTTGTGTTGAGAAAAGTTTGGGTAGTTCTATCATAACCGAGAACCGAACCAAAATTTAGGTACCCAAATTTTTTGGATGTCCAGAAAATAGTTGTCAATTTGGAAATTAATTTTGAAGAACCGAAGTTTTAAAAAACCAAAAAAACCAAACCAAAACTTCTGGTAGAACTGAACACCTAGGCCTACTTGCAGCTGATCACTAGCATCACCCTCGATGATGAGTTGAGCATCATGGAGTTGCTCGAAAAGATCAGCCTACTCCAACTCGCTAGCGTGCGGTTTGTCCTCAAGGGCTGCAACCTTCGTGTCATGGGCAGCTAGCTGGGCGTCATGGGCGGCGAGTGCGGACTGCAGCGCTTCACGCTCCCGTTCCAACTCGAGAACACGGGCGGAAAGGTGCTCGAGGTCCATCACGAGCTTACCAACAACCATCTATCGGAAGAAAGTTTTGAAAGTGTGAGTCAAAACTTAATATCCCACAAAATATGTATGCTCAAAATAGCATAAATGTTGGTTGGTAAAACAAACACATAGTGTCCGATCAGCTTGATGAAAACAAGGTGCAGTTCTGTTTTTGACAGAGTAACCAACAGAGATATGCAAAAACACTTAGCTTCTGGGCAGAACTAAATTTTTAGCATTTAACAAAGGTTATAGAGGATTTCATTATCTTTCCAACGCATACCCAAACGTCTCCATCCGATAATATCTCTGGGAGTTATGATCCAAAGTCAGAAGACAGAAACGGAGCAACTTCTGAAATTCCAAAAAGCTTATTGTTTTTTCCATTTTTGACCTATTTCCAGATTTTTCTAAGAAACCCCACTATACTAAACTTGTAGGGCAACTCATTAGCTTTCTATTGAGTACTCATTCACCTTCATTGGATTAAAAATGAGGGAGTTATGTTCATTTTAGTGAAACTGACTTTCCTGGCAGAAATTGGTTTCTTATCGATTGAGTTCAAACTTTCGGTTTATGTGCCATAAGGATTCAAAATTGCCCAGGTCTTGATCATTTCACATGTTTGTGATATTTGTGACCTTTTTACATGTTCAGTAAGAATAAATGCATATGGTATGCATGAATGTTAAATGCTCAATACGATGATTTCCTACATCCTCACAAAAGAAAATTTGACCGATTATTTAGATCAATCGATTCAGTGGCACACACACCTCTCAACACGTTTCTAAGCAAGCTACACGTGGTTAGCATACCTGCAAGAGATCCATCTCAGAAACAATATATCAATTTCAAAAGAAACAATCCAAAAGAAATCCGTGACCACCTCGCCTCGCACGGGAGCTCTCGAATAAGAGTGTATTCGAGTCACACAAAAAAAATTAAGGAAAACGCTATCTAAGCACAACAATTCCATGACCACCTCGCCTTGCATGGGAGCTCTCGAATAGGAGTGTATTCGAGTCACACACGTACTTGCGTTGAAGAAACCGTAGGTACAAGTATTGAAATAATCATAACCCAAGGTTAGCCTTGCCACAAACTAATAGAAATCCTTTTATGGGCACTACTAGTTCATACCTCACCGTAAGACATAAAAATGGGTTATTTACATTTTTAAATGTTCACTTTTGTGTTGCTTATCCCGAATTGGCTCTGATACCACCTGTCCCATCCCTATACCGAAATATAGAGTGTGCCATACAAGACCGCCTCGAGAGATGATTGCTAAGATAACCATACATAGCATTCACACACGAACATCCATCATTTACAACAATACATCATTATGTGCATAATATTACATATTACAAGTTCAAAAGTCACAGCGGAAGCAAATTAAGTTGCATTACAATACATATATTCGGATTTGGTACATAAATAGACGGAAGTAAAGAAACGGTAACTCGATGATAGATAGCCTAAGTAAACCATGTTGGCCCTATGGCGATGGCTCACTCATCGTGGGTAGGCGAGCTAGAAACCCACTCAATGGTCCAATCCGGTGGCTCCTCACCTTTCCACACAATCTTGTTATAACAATCACAGTAGGTAGCCAGAGGAATACCTGAAAGTAGCATTAATCGCAAAGCCTGAGTATCTAACATACTCCGCAAGACTTACCCGACAAACGGTTTTCTAAAACTGAATTGTAATATGCGGGGGGCTGACCGGGCTTATTTGACATTTGCATAAAAAGGCACCTATTAGTTCTATACTGCAAATTGATTCTTTAGCCAAAATTTAATTGCTTACTACAGAATAACAACTTTAGTTGAACCTAGCTAGCTGCTAAGATTGTACAGATATAAAGAACAATACAACATAGCAATATGTAGTCATAGAGTAAATAAAATCCAGAATCATAACCAATCTTCTCTACATAAATATCATTGCCACTGCTCAAAACAAGAGGTACTCATAACCGCGAGGGACGACAATTTGAATCGATTTACATCCTATAGGAGAAAACCCAAGTACATGAGATATGCATCATTTAAGAACACGTACGGCCACCGTTCACGTGGTTGCTATAAAGTCGATCCGGGGCCATCGATTCCGAATACACATCCTCTCTATGATACAATACTTCGTATCAGAGGTTTAACCCGTGCACTCTCCAGCGGTCCTCCAACCTGTGCATCCACCGTGCCATTCACATCACCTCTGGATCGATGAGTATATCCGTCCAATAATACGGCGCCCAAGTTACTAGGCTTACCAATTCCCATATAAAGGTATGCACTTGGTACTGTTCAATACTTGCTCACGGAGTCGCAACGACAGGTTCTCACTTTTTATCCAAATTCATATTTTCATGTGAATCATAGGTGTGTCAAGTGATCCCATAACCTATTGTTGACTCCACTAGATTAAGCATAGCAAGTTCTATCGAGAGGCTTACCAACCTAGACTAGCATAAGTCATTGTTTGTTGATGTAGGTGGTTTTTATCCAAGCCCTATACTTAATGCATAGTACAATATCCTTATGCTATGATTAAACCAGAAAAAGAACTCGCAAACAAGTAGGTATGCACCGGGGCTCGCCTTAGGAGTGATCGTAGTTAGGGTCTTTGGTGAAGTTCCCGTCAGCACCGGCCTTCTCTGGTGTGGTTTTCTCGAGCCCGTGTCCTATATGAAATGGAAATGCATAATAAGAGATGAATGCTCAAGGATTTATGAAATCTCTTGAATAATACGACATGCATGATGATGAACATATGATGCTGAACACCTAAACTTACTGCTATTCATGGTCCAAATATACTAAATGAACAGTACTAGAGAATAACTAATAGTAATTAATCTATTTAGGCATATAAGTCAACACTCATATAAATAATCCTTAGGCTATTTATTAAATAAACAAATCGACAGCAAAAGTGTACTTCTGGTGCTAGAGATTTAACATGGAATTTTTACATGAATGTATTAAATCATAAATAGCAACCATGCAAAGTTTCATAATTAAATTCCTAACATAGAATTTATAAAAATTGATTTACTAGAAATAATGATTATGCAATAAATCTAAAAACTATGAATAAAATGGAGATGCTCTTTTGTAGAGAGTTTAGAGATGCCATGAAATGCTTACTGACCAAATTTTATGATTTTACAAGTTATCTAGATTTACTTATGAATTTATTGCTCTTAGAAAGGTTCCAACTTTGGTGATTTATTTTTAATTAATACCCATCAAAACATTGATGCATATTGTTGTGGTTACAAAACCCAACATACATATTGTGGGCGATGTCAACCTGATGGGTTGGCAAAGCTAGAGGAAGGATACAACTAGCCAAGAAGAGAAGGAGCCGACATCAATCAATCAGTCCCCCCTCATGACCTCTAGGGTCTTGTATTTATAGAAAGGGGAGAAGAGGGGAATCCCTCTTCTATCCTCGACGTGTTACAAATCACCATTTTGCCCTTAGGTTTACAATTGGACCAAAAGACTACATGGGCCAAACATGAGGTAACTGAGCCCAAGAGGAGAAACAATGGGTTTCTTGAACCCTAGCTCCAACAGTCCTCCCTCATCTGTAGACTCTCGGAGGCACGAGGGGCTACTGATGACTGTAGCTCCTCATGGCTCAGAGACCCAATCTATGAACTATCAAATTACATGTCTTATTACAAATTCCACTATAATATTACATGAAAAAAGAAGTACATAGCAACATTCATGAGGTTCTTCTGCCTAGCCCTTGAGACTTGACACTGGCCGAAGGTGAGAGCCTCTCTTTGGGAGTTAAAGTTAAGCCAAAGACATCCTTGCTTTGGAACCCGGAGTCGTGCTAAAGGCGAGAATCTTTCTTGTTAATGATAGCTAGGCCGAAGATGTGGCCGATGTCTTTATTATTTCAAACCCAACCGAAAAGTTGAATTTTTGACAGAAATGGTTTCTGGAACACGCATACACTTTGTTAGCTGCTATGAGTCCGAAGGAGAGGTCACTTTCTCACATACAACAGTCAAATATAATAGGCAAATATTTATATGTACTCCTCCTCCCTTTTGACTATTGTTGGGGGGAAGTAAAAAAACCACATAAGTTGTACCGCAAGACTGGGGGGTTAGCCCCCTCCCTGGTGTGGATGGATATACTGTTGCATCTCAAGGCCATGGGCTTACACCCCTCCCTAGCACGGGTGGACAAATTGTTGCATCAAGTCCGAGGGCTTACACCCCTCCCTAGCATGGATGGACGAATTGTTGTATCAAGTCTGAGGGCTTACACCCCTCCCTAGCATGGATGGCTGAATTGTTGCATCAAGGCCGAGGGCTTACACCCTTCCCTAGCATGGATGGACGAATTGTTGCATCAAGTCTGAGGGCTTACACCCCTCCCTAGCATGGATGGACAAATTGTTGCATCAAGGCCGAGGGCTTACACCCCTCCCTGGCACCGCATGTTGTCTACAAGCTTCAAGCGTCACCCTTCAAGATTTTGCTGAACAACAACATCAAAATAGAATAAATGCCATACAAACTCATGCACTTTCCCTAACTCACAATTTTTTAGAAGTCGTGGCCTTCGGGCTACATGTAGAAGCTTATGCCTTCGGGTAACATGCACTCACTCTAGTGCCCTCGGGTTTTCTATATAAGTTATGGCTTCGGGTACCATGTATCATATCATGTGCCCTCGGGCTCTTTAATAATTACGAGGGAAAAATAATTCATGCCATATAAAACATACATGCCGAGCGCCTCATCAGGCCTCGGCATGGTTCAAGCCGTATTTGTTCGGCATCGGGAGGTGCTGCCCCCGGCTTTCCGGGCATTTCCTTCTGGAGCATGAGGCCATAGTTGCCCGGCATCGGGTAGTGTCGCGCCCGGCATTCCGGGCATGTCCTTTCGGAGCATCAGGCCGTAGTTGCCCGGCATCAGACTGTAGTTGTCTGGACTCAGACCGTAGTTGCCTTTACAAGAAAAGTAAAGGACGCGTCCCTTTGGACCCTCAGGCCATAGTTGCCTGGCATTCAAGTGAAAAGAAGATAACCAATATTTTCACCATGCATTTGTATGCATGATGCATGCTCATGCGATATGAATGTTTGTGCATGCTCATGATGCGCATGTATGATATGAGAACTATGAAAGGAGTCAAAGTGTGTGGCATTTAGGCACATCTCTTGGATTCAGATTCCTGCACAACATATGCCATCAATTGCATATAAATGTTATGTAAGAAAAATATTCAGATGTATAGAGGCCTGCACATAATAGGATAGTTAGCACATGGCACAACATTACATCATAAGTGCAATAGTATAGTTTGTGGTGCATGTTCTCAATGGTACCCTTCGGTTGGTTCCTTTGGTTGCATCTTGCAAGTACAGCACAAACTACAGACAAGCTAATATAGTTAGGTCCAAAGGCAAATGTCATATTGAATGATTGACAAAGCTTATTCCCTAGTAAGCAGGATAAAAGGAATGAGTCAATGTACAGTTATCCTTCGGCTAGAAAGTAATTTCCCTTCTCTAGTGCCGGGCTTATCGCATTAGCATTGTGCTGAAACTCAACAGAAACAAGCTTCAAATGACAAGTTTTGGCACTGCACTCAAAGCATCCCGCCATCATCTAGAGCTGCAATCACAGCGGACGGTGGCGTATTGGCATTATGCCGAAGGGATAACAATTTTCCGTGTTCCGACCATGGCCAAATGGGGACTCTATCATAATAACAAACCGTGTGTGTTTGGCAAGGACGGTGCAGCACTAAAAATCTTATCACCGCTTGAAACTGCAGCCTCAACGATACAGCCGGTACGGTGGTGACAACATATAGAGTGTCGATGCTCAAGACCGGCAGTAAATATATAGAGCTACGTCGAGACCAAGAACTATGATGGTTACAAAAGACGCCGAATTATATAGGTTCGGGCCCTCTCAATGAGAGTAAAAATCCTACGTCATGTGTTCTGTATTGTATTGATTGTTTTGATATGTTAAGCCTAAATTGCCTCTAGCTATCTCTCGACACCTCCACATGGGGGGTACCCTGCCGCCTTATATATCCGGTCGGCAGGTGGGTACAAGCAGAGTCCTAGTCGTACTCTACAATGGTTCTAAATGGCAAGTCCAATCTTTCTTATCTTGCACTCCAAGCCGAGTCGGTCGGCTTCCTTGTTGATAAAGTACCCGGCCGGCCACCGACTTTTGCCTTGTATGAGGATACCCGTAAAGCAAGTATCCCACAGTAGCCCCCGACTCTTGTATAATTTGGAGACTAACAAATAATGCAAGAGTCTAATTGTATTAGCTCTTATTAATTTGTTTATAGATATTCAAACCATCAAGTTTGAATCTTTTAGACCTCCGGTTATCAAACCCTTGGGTCCGATTGCTAAGTGATCACTTTGCCGACCGATCATTAGACCGGCCGAGTGGCACATATTATTCCCGTGTGATAGGTCGGTCGGATTTTTATGACTCTAGTCATATTCAATATTTAGCTAAATGACTTTTGTCAAAATAGCTCTTCCCTAATTCCGATCACCCGTTCAAGTCCAAATTTAGTAATTCTGTTTTTTTGACTTTAGTCAATACCATAACCTTTGAACTTGTACCATACGACCATCAAGTCCTTTGCCACATGATCATCAAATCACATAGATATGGTGAAATAATTCTCGGGTACTTCTCATCAAAGAAGCCCCCGAGTCTCATTTTTCTGGGTTTGTAACCCTAATGGGCTTAAGCCCTTAATTAACCTCTAAGTTAATATTAGGATCGCACTATGGTATGGCCCACCCCAGCCCATGGGACCCTTAGGTCAAAAAGGCAAGAGTATAAAAGGCTACACTAGGTTGACCTTCAGTCCATGCCGCATTTGCCCGCGAACTCTTCGTCTTCCTTGCGCCTTCTCTGCTCTCACGGCTCCTCTGTTTTTCCGGCTAGGGTTTAGCTTTTTTGCTTCCGGCCGCCACAAATCCCGCCGCGTTTAGCCCCTGAGCTTTGGTGAAGTTTTTTGAACTCCTTCACCGCGTTCAATCCTGTTCGCGATGGGCCGCAAGAGGACTTCCATTTCGATCCCAGCTTCTTCCGCCGCCGCGTCGTCCTCGTTGGAGGTCGACATCCCGGAGCAACTTCGGGAGTTCTCAAAGAGCAGCCTTTCACAAGCTGACATGAACAAGATGGTGTTGGATGGCATCCTTCCAGAGCAGGCTCGAATCGACTGGAAGGTACCCCGCGAATCCTGCCCCATTCCCATTCATCAAAAGATCGTAGTGTTTTGCTCATTCTTTGAGCATGGCTTTGGAGTTCCCTGCTGCAGTTTTTTTGCGTGGGCTCCTTTTTTTCTTTGGGATTGAGCTTGTCAACCTCAATCCCAACTCCATTCTTCATATTGCCATCTTCATACATTTGTGCGACGCTTTTCTTGGCGTTCTCCCCCATTTCAATCTCTTTTGCCATCTATTTGTCCTCCAACCGCTGCCCACCACAGAAAACCAAGTGGCCATAGGCGGTATTGGCATCCAGTTACGCAAGAAAGAGGTCTACATAAATGTCCCATTGAAGACCGGAAACAAGAATTGGAAGGCCGAGTGGTTCTATTGTGACAACCCTCCCCCTGTTCTTGCCGACTTCACTGGTGCAAAGGCTATTCCCCAAGCGCACTGGACAAAGAGGCCCGATCCGACCGATCCTCAAGTGGTCGCCCTCCTCAAGAAAATTGCCGATCTGAAGGCTGAAGGCATCGATGGCATCACAGTGGCCAAAAGTTTTATCATCCGCCGAGTTCAGCCCCTGAAGCTTCAATGTCACCCGGCATGGGACTATGTTAATGAGGATGAGACTAGGGAGGTGCCGAATCCACCAAATGGTGAACTTTGCCGAAGACGCTTGGTGAAGATGTTTGAAGGGGAAATCCTCCAAGACCATTATTTGGTCTCAAAGGCGTATAACAAGGGCACACTGCGAGCCCGTGTAAGCCTCAGTCTGCCTTTAGCTAGCCCTTGTTATCCTATCTTGAGATTGTACTCATTGTTTTGATCTTTATGCAGGTGCTGGATACTTATGTATCTCATCCCCCGCTCCCTCAGACCGATACTGAGGGACCTGATTATGTTAAGAAGACACCGCTGACCGGCGCCGGGGGTTCAAGTTCTTCCGTAGGCGCTCGGCCAGTCAGCATCACTCCCGTCGTCACTCTGGCCTCCCCTGACAAGCTCCAGAAGCAGACCATCGCGTGTCGTCGCCAATATGTGGGGGACCAGGACGACGATGAAGAAATAATTGTCGCAGATGCTGGTCTACCTACTCCTGCAACCTCCAGCCGACCTTCAGACCGACCAGAGCCTCTGACCCAAAATTAGAGGTCAACAGAAGAGGTAGTGCTGACTGGCAAGGCTGACCAGCCCTCTCAAAAGAGGAAGGAGACTGATTTTCAGTCAACTTCTTCAAAGAAGAGGCTATGCCGAATCAAGCTCAAGAAGGCTCCCAGGTTTAATCTTTAAACCCTATACTCCTTGTCTCTTATTGTTGATCTCAACATCTCCTGATTTATTTATTTATTCTTGGCAGTTAGACAAGTGATTCTCATAGCGCTCAGGGATCTGAGGATACTCGGTCTGCGCATCCACTTCATCCGACTGGTGTGTCCCATTCGGTTGGCAAGTCTTCAGACATGCCGACCGAAGTGGATAAACTGTTTGAACAAATGGTTCCTGCCTCCACTCCAGAGCCTCTGTCTCAGACCACTCCGACTAATATCTCTTTGCCTCTTGACAAAGGTAAAAGAACTCTTCCTGTAGATGTGTCTGGTCGGCCTGAGGTAGAGGATGCGGAGATTTTGCACCAACACCGGGAGTCCAGCAAGGTAACGCAACATTATGCTTCTACCTTGCTTCGCTCTCATCTTTTAGCTCACTTATCTTCCATATATCAGAAAATGTATGCTCTTGTGGAGCGAAAGCAGGCTAGAGTAGAATATCTTGAAGCCGAAACTTTCAGTATGTTCTTGGTCGCCTAATCTTCTTGTCTTTATGTTTTAGACTAACTTCTTATTTGTCTTGCTAGTCACCGGTCAGCAGCTCTCCAAGGCCCTAGAGGAAAACAAGAAGTTGTTGGCCGACCGACAAGAGATAAACAAGGTCATAGACCAAGTTCGTGCAAATCTGGCTGGTAAGTTTTTCTTCCATCCATATTTAAGCAATCTGCTGACCACTCTAACGCTAAAAGCTTTACTTTTAGCTCGCGATCAAAAAATCACCGACCTGGAGAAGTTGACTTCCAACCAACAGAGGTTCGTTGACGCCTTGAAGGTTGAGAAGGAAAGCCTCTCCAAATTGGCTGAAGACCAAAAGACCGAGATCACTCGGCTGTAGGAGGAGCTGAAGGGGTCTGACGCGAAGATAGAGGAGGCTAAGGCTGTCTCCAAATCTTTCAAATGTAAACTTCCCAGTAAGCCTTTGACTTCTTCCTTCTGCTTGATTCTTCTGTTGATCATACTGACCAATAATTATTATTTGCAGCTCTATCTTACACCGCTCGGAAAGCAATGAACTATGTTCATGCTAACTGAGTAGAGCAGACTAGTCACTCTCTGGACTACTTGATGGAGCATGCTTCAGAAGCCATTGCTCATAACACCCGGCGAGTGGCGACCGAAGCCGGGAGTCAAGTGCTGGCAATTTGCCAATCCTGGTCTCCTGCTCTGCCATTGGACAAGATCAAAGAGGGATTTAACCCTGACCTGACCGACGACCAATGTCAGCTGCTCCTGGATTCTATGCTAGAGACTTCCCAGGCCTTGGTCGAAAATATAGAAATCAATCCGACCGTGCCGACTCGCCTAGCAACTCCAGAGGTCGAACTTCGGGATGACTCTTCTTCTCCTTCAAAGGAGATATAATCCTATAATATTGTAAAACATTAGTAGTATTTTTGTAATGATACTTGTGTATAAACTAATCTTATGCTTTTATAGCTTTAGAAGTTTGACAAAGATATCATTGACATATTTCTATCAAGAGAAACAAAGATTGCATCGGTCTGCCATAACATATTAGGTTGTAACCCGTAACCGCGTAACAAACAGAATCAACCAATCGACACATGACCTCTAACACTTTTGGCTCTGGGTTTAGTGTAGTGGTAGTCTGATGTACAGCACAAAGTATTTAACCATGATGTATAAGCGTAAGACCAAAATAATAAAGACCAAAACTCAAGATCTCAAGATCTTATGATAATAAGTCGGTCAAAAAATAGGCCAAAACCAAAATATGGTTAGACCGAGATAGGACATTATTGCTAGCCCCCTGGCTCGATTGTTTAATAGTATAAATTAAGGAATCGAGACAGATATAGAATGAAAATCATCAGAAAATCTTTCATTAAAAAAGACCAAAGTTTCATTCATAAATAATGTATAAATACACAAAATAATAGCTAAGTATAGAAATGACGTAGCTGATTTATGTTCCAGGAGTTTGGAATATCATCGCCGTCTTCGTACATCAGTCGGTAAGCCCCCGGGCGAGTGACTTCCTTCACTACGTACGGTCCTTCCCACTTCGGCGAGAGCTGATGCTGATTCTTTGTCGATTGCACTCGGCGAAGCACTAGGTCTCCAACTTGAAAGTGGCGACTGCGAACGTTCTTATCATAATAACGACACAAGCCTTATTGGTAGAGTGCCGACCGAAACAGAGCGCGATCACGCAACTCCTTTACCGCAATCAAATCAATCACTCGGTTCTCCTTAGAAAGCTTTTCATCGTACGCTTGAACTCGTGCCGAGACAAGACTAACCTCAGTCGGCAACATAGCTTCTGAGCCATAGACCAATGAAACAGGTGATTTTCTAGTAGCCCGACTGGTGTTTGTCCGAAGCTCCCAAAGAACTGAAGGCAACTCTTTGACCCACCGACCGGCATAAGGTTTGAGTATGTCAAATATCCGCGGCTTTAATCCTTGAAGAATCATACCATTGGCCCGTTCGACCTACCCATTGCTTTTCGGATGAGCCACTAATGCAAAGTGGATCTTTATTCCCATCTCATCGGCAAAGTCCCGGAACTCCACTGAAGTGAATTGAGTGCCATTATCGGTAATGATATCATGAGGAACTCCAAACCGAGTGAATATATCTTTGACAAACTCGATCGCCTTCTTGGATGTAATATTGCCAACCTGCTTTGCTTCAATCCACTTGGTGAATTTGTCGATAGCAACAAACAAATGAGTAAACCCGCCTGGCGCTTTCTTGAAAGGACCGACAATATCAAGCCCCCAAACAGCAAAAGGCCAAGTCAATGGTATCATGTGAAGTTGCTGTGAACGCACATGTGTTTGTTGAGCGAAGAATTGACAACACTCACACTTCCGAACAACTTGGTGTGCATCTTCGACCATCGTGGGCCAATAAAACCCTTGCCGGAAAGCTTTGCCGACCAAAGTCCTGGAAGCTGCATGATTGCCGCATATTCCCGAATGAATCTCTTCTACCAACTTCTGGCCTTCAGGAATTGAGATGCATCGCGTCAGAATGTTGGAACCACCCCTTTTGTAAAGTTGGTCCCCCACCAACAAGTATCCTTGAGATCGGATCTCCAATCTTTGCTGCTCATCAGGATCCGAGGGCAGCGTTCCCTTATCTAAATACTGAATGAGTGGGTCACGCCAGTCGGTCTTGGAGACGTCATCGTCAACAAGATCAGCAACAATACTCATCAACACGTCCGACTGGGAAGAAATTGTTGGGGAATCCAGAACATGTAGGAAAACACCCGGCAGAACTGCAGACCGAGATGATCCTATCTTGGCTAACTCATCAGCCGCCTGGTTATTATCTCGGAGAACATGTGTGAACTTCAATCCATCAAACTTGTCTTCGAGTTTTCGCACTTCTTGGCAATAAGCACTCATGTTGTCATCTACACAATTCCAATCCAAGGCCGAATCTCCAAATATGTCGATAAATTTAATGCCGAGTGACACAGCAATCCGCAGATCGTGTAGGAGAGCTTCATATTCCGCAGCATTATTAGACGTGCGAAACATGATTTGAAGAACATATCGAAGCCTTTCTCCAGTAGGCGAGATAAATACAACTCCCGCACCTGCCCCTTGTAATTGAAGGGAACCATCAAAGTACATTTTCCAATATTCGATATCTTGGGCAGCATGAGGATTTTGAATCTCTATCCACTCGGCAACAAATTCAGCTAACGGTTGTCCCTTTATAGCCGACCGAGGCACGAACGTAATAGTATACTGACCAAGTTTGACTACCCACTTGGCTATTTTTTCTTCAGCTTCTCAGTTATGTAACACCGTCCCGAGTGCAAAAGATGTTTGAACTTCAATTGGATGAGCTTGGAAATAGTGCTTCAACTTCCTCGAGGTGATCAATAATGCATATAACAACTTCAAGATCTGCTGGTACCTTGTCTTAGAGGCGCTGAGAACCTCACTCACAAAGTAGACCGGATGCTGTACTTTTTGCATGTGTCCCTCTTCTTCTCGGTCGACTATCAAAACAGTACTCACAGCCTGGGTTGTGGCCGAGATGTAAAGCTGAAGTTTTTCTCCTGGCTCCGGAGGCACCAACACTGGAATACTGCTGAGATGAATCTTTAATTCATCTAGTGTCGACTGCGCCTCCTCAGTGTATTGCCTTGATTTAAGTCGTCCTGCTTTTTAAGCAATCGGAAGAGTGGTAACCCCCTAACCCCCAATCGGGAAATAAAGCGACTCAAGGATGCCATGCATCCAGTCAGCTTCTAAATGTCCCTTTGAGAATTAGGCGGCTTTATATCAAGGATTGCCTTGATTTTATCTGGGTTAGCCTCTATACCTCGTTTCAAAATGATGTAACCGAGTAACTTCCCCGATGGAACCCCAAAAACACACTTTTTAGGATTCAGCTTCATTGAATAATGTCTTAGATTGTCAAAGGTTTTTGCCAGGTCAGAGAGAAGTTCTTCGACTTTTCGAATCCTGACAACGATGTCGTCAACATACGCTTCAGCGTTTTGACCGATCTGAGTGACAAGGCAGCGTTGAATACCTCGTTGGTAAGTCGCGCCAACATTTTTCAGACCGAACGGCATAGTGATATAGCAATAGGCTTCGAAGGGTGTTATAAAGGAAGTCTTGATCTGATCTTTGACTCTCAGTGGGATCTGGTGATAGCCTAAATAGGCATCTAGAAAGCTTAAAAGCTCACACCCGACTGTCAAATCTACAATCTAATCAATACGAGGAAGAGTGAAGGGTCTTTTGCGCAGACCTTGTTGAGATCGGTATAATCAACACACATCCTCCACTCTTTATTCTTTTTAGGTACAAGGACTGGATTTGCTAACCAGTCAGGATGATACACCTCCTTTATAAACTTAGCTTCTAACAATCTAACTATCTCCTTCTTCATAGCGTCCTTGCGGTCTTGCGCAAATCTTCTAAGCCTTTGGCGAACGGCGGTAGCCCCTAGAGGTACCCTTAACACGTGCTCAATCTTTTCCCTAGGAACTCCCAGCATGTCAGATGGTTTCCATGCAAAGGTATCCCTATTTTCCTAGAGGAAAAGAGTGAGCGCGAGTTCCTATTTTTCATCAAGGTTGACCCAGCATAAGTCACCTTATCGGGGTCCTCAGGATCGAGCGAAATCTCCTTGGTTTGGATGTCATCGGTCTGGATCATGTCCTTGGTAGGTTTCTTTATAGGAACCTCCGTTCCAGTCTGGTCCTCTATACGAACCGCCTTCTGGATCTCCTTTTGGTCTGACAGCATCAACTGTTTGGTAGCCATCTCACAACTCTGTACATTGCAATCAAAAGAATTCTGAAGATCAGAGTGGAGGGAGATTAATCCGTTCGGGCCTGGCATCTTGAGGGTGAGATACGGATAGTGTAGAACAGCCATAAACCTAGCCATCGCCGATCGACCGATGATAGCATGGTATGCTGACTCGAAGTCTGCCACCTGGAAGAGGATACGCTCTATCCTAAAATTATCACGGGTGCCAAAGGTGACTGGCAGAGTGATTTGTCCAATTAGGACTGAAGTCTTGCCAGGCACAATCCCATGGAAGGGTGAAGAACTCGGTTGGAGGTCATTGAGTGACAGACCGAGCTCTTAAAGGTTCCTGGTGAAGATTAGGTCCAAACTGCTTCCTCCATCGATGAGTACTCTGTTGAACTTCACCTCCTTCATAGTCACAGCAAGCGCCAATGGGTAGCGACCTGGTTTTGGTAGATGTTTTGGATGGTCCGACCGATCAAAGGTGATTGGCATCTCAGACCACCTCATGTACTGAGGCATAGCTGGCTCCACCGAGTCAATCTCTCGAAGCTCTAACTTTTGCTTGCGCTTGGATGTATAGGCATCTGGGCCTCCGAAGATGAAGTTTACTTCTTTGCGAGGCTCCTGGAACTCTCCCGAATCATCCTTGTCATCATCATCCTTAGGCTTGTCTTTGTTGTTGTTGTTGCGCCTTGGAGGATCTTTGGCCACCTTGAGCGTAGCCCTTGTAAAACCCTTCTGATAATAGCAATCCTTTGCTTTGTAGTTTCCCTTGGGGTGCCAAGGGCAAATGCCACTCAGCAACTCATCAGTAGACGGCTGGTTTGTCCGAGGATTCTTCCGAAACCGGTCTACTGAATTGACAGCATTGTCGGGTTTTCTCTTCTTGTCCTTCTTGGAGGACTTAGGCTTGTCCGACCGCTTCTCCTTGCCCTTTCCTCGGATATCATCAAGTGCAGATTCCACTGATGCATACTTATCAGCAATCTCGAAGCACTCTTGAGCGGTGAGCTTGAGATCATGGTTCCTCCGACCGATTTCCCGGACTAGATCGTCACTGCGAATTCCACCCAGGAAGGCAGTAATGATTTGCTGATTGGGGACGTTGGGGATCTCAGATTTCTTAGCGCAAAACCGCTTGATGTAGTCACGAAGAGGCTCGTCTCCTTTCTACTTGATCCGAGTGAGGTCGAAGTGGTTGCCCGGTCGGTTGCAAGTTGCTTGGAAACATTCTATGAGTTTCCTATTGAGGTCTCCCTAGGATGTGACTGACTCCTCAGGTAAAGATGTGAGCCATATCCGAACGGCAAGATCTAAGCAGACCGGAAGGTAATTAGCCATTACGTAGGAATCACCTCCAGCCGACCGGATCGTCGTGCTATAGAGTTATAACCACTCTTGGGGATTGGTTTGTCCATCATATTTTTTGATGGGAACCGGCTTGAATCCTTTCGGCCATCGAGCAATGCGAAGCCGAGGGACGTAAGCCTTGATGCCATCGATCTCGTCATCGTTGGTGACCGCCTTTGTCGGTCTGGGGACGTGGTTGGGCTACAACGGTGGCATGGGCCAACATCCTCGTCATGACGACATCGTCGATTGCCATCATTATCGTGCCGATCCCGATCGTCATGTCGATGTTGGTCGTCATGATTGTCTCTTGGAGGATGGTTTTGACGATCATCCCGTTGGTTATCCCGTCAGTCTTCTCGTCGGTCATCCCACCGGTCTTCCCGTCGGGTGTCCATTCTTCGTTCACGCCGTTCTTCCTCATAGCGTCGGTTGTCCCGAGCGCGCTCCTCATGGTGAGAGTTGATGCTGTTTCGTCCATCACGGAGGCTGAGAGAATTTCTCAGATCTTCACGCCTTCGCTGACCCTGAGGAGGTACATGGCTGGAACTTGCGACCGACTGAGACTTTGCAGCATCTTGTGCCGCTGCGGCTTTGAGCATAGCCACCGCATTCTGCATACTAGGTGTTTGATAGTGGGCATCGACCATTAAGGTCTCAAGCAATGTCTTGGCCCCGGTGATGTTGTTCTGTGGGGTATGGTAGACCTTAACACCATCCACTTCAAGGTCAGGGCCAAGATCCAGTTGGCATGCGTTACGCGACCCGCGCGACCCTCTTGGACGACGGCGGTGACCGATTGATAATTCATCAGCTGGCGGGTTATCATCCTGTCGGCCTCCTTCGACCGGCTGGTTTTGGAGACCATCGGCTGGATTCCCTTCTTCTTCGGCATCTGGATCCTCCTCTTGGTTTCCAGTGGCAGGATCTACTATCTCCACCATGTTGACTGTATGGGGATATGAGTAGGTCGATTCGACCGTGTCCTCATCAAAAGACCGGTCTGGCGTCGAGTCATATTCGAAGGAAGAGTCTTCCTGCTCGGATCCGAGTGGTATCAATGCAGGAATAATGTCAGATGGACTCGGTGATCGCGCCATGGGGCTGGCTGCGGTCGAGTCTGATCTGTAGTCGTTCAGACCTAGGGCTCCATTGTCGCCGACCGTGAAGTCGAGCGATCCAAAGGAGATCTTTTAGTCCGAAGAGTATTGGATGATGGGAAGTTCGGCCATCGTAGTCGATGGAGAATCCCGACGAGCCTTGTCCGGACTATCGATGCTCAAGACCGGCAGTAAATATATAAGGCTATGTCCAGACCAAGAACTATGATGGTTACACAAGACGCCGAATTATATAGGTTCGGGCCCTCTCAATGAGAGTAAAAACCCTACATCGTGTGTTATGTATTGTATTGATTGTTTCGAGATGTTAAGCCTAAATTGTCTCTAGCTATCTCTCGACCCCTCCTCATGAGGGGTACCTTGCCGCCTTATATTTCTGGTCGACAGGGGGGGTACAAGCAGAGTCCTAGTCATACTCTACAATGGTTCCATATGGAAAGTCTAATCTTTTTTATCTTGCACACCAAGCCGAGTCGGTCGGCTTCCTTGTTGATGAAGTACCCGGTCGGCCACTGACTTTTGCCTTGTATGAGGATACCCGTAAAGCAAGTATCCCACATGGAGCATGTGTTAGGCTTTGGGTACAACAACTTTCAGCACTATGACACTCCAAAATGCATCTTATTCATGCATGCATTTTACATAACAAGAGCTCGTAGATTTACGCAATAGCTGCCCTTCAACCGTGGGGCCTTCGGGCAAGACTAGGCAAGCACCTTAGCACATAGAAGATATCATATTTGTCATTCCTCTGATCGAGGCCCTCAGGCTTAACATGACCGTAGTCCCTTCGGTGGTGGACCTCATTGCGAGTGGTGGCTTGACCAGGTTGTAAACTCGTAGGCATCTATGGTTGTGACGGCAAGGTGCCGGGGCAATTTTTATTAGCCCTCCCTAGCCCGGGCCTTCGGCAAAGTGCCACACATGGCACTAGTGTCCTGTACGTGGTTCACTAGCGCTCTTGGCTCAGCAATCCCTCGTTGCCTTTGGAGCATTTTTTTTTCTTTTGGCTTCAGGCTCCCGAAGGTACCCCTGGTTAACATGCATGCCGGAGCTCGATTATAAGTGTGTGAATAACGTGTGACCACAGAAGCTCAATGGCGCTATTAACCATTGAATTCCATCTAGATCCACCCCCCCCCCCCGGGAACGTGCATGACATGCGTCACCTGTGATATGGTTTGGAAATCATTTTATCTTGCATGGCCGAAGGTCCCTCCGGCTGACAGAGACTCAGTTGTGTTTTGAATCCTTGTTATCGCATACCCCGTTTAATTTTTGCTCTATTTTCTTGGTTATTATTAATAGTGTGCCGAGGACCCCGGAACAATGACCGAGTGTTTTCTATATAACTTTTTAGCGGCAACACGCATCCACACCGGAACCTTTGGTAGTGCAGTGTCTAGTTGCACCAAGTGCACTTTCGTTAGAACTAGGTGTGCATGTAGACAAGGGCAGGGAGCCTCGGTGGCCTCTGCTAAAGAGGTGCTCGACTGATCAGTGCCTCCGGACATTGGCAAACCTCTACTAAACTATAGTGCCTGCGCACAACCCGAAGGCTAGTTTTTATTCGGACCAGCTCTCATATTGCCGCAAGATGGCCTCGGGAGCATCACTTAGCCGAAGCTTTCCACTATAAGTAGTTCTAAAAACTAGGATAATTTAATCGGCCATGCCAAAGGACCACGTCGACAAATACTTGCTTCGAAGACAGTAGGCTACGGGGCCTATCCACCGTTTATAGTGCCAGACGTTGGCTCTCAGCTGAGAGCTAACTCCAAATATGGAAGACAATGATAATTTGCAAGTCTCCATATTACTCATTGATGTGAATTGTTATAACGAGTTTTGGTGGCTTAAACTTACAGCAGTGTGCCTCTCGGCTGCCATTAGCAGGGTGGGATCATGCAATGCAACCAGCATTGGCGTGACTCATGGGCCTCGGTGCCGCTTGACCCTTTGGAGTGGCTCTGGCTCTGGGACCTCGGTATTGGTCTGCCAGTAGCACCCTTCGGGGCAAAGCACTAAATGCTTTTGTTCGGCCCTTTCTTGTTACTATTGTTATTGTTAGGCTACGCGCTAGCTTGCAGGTGCATCGGGTTTCAGGACAACAACAACTTTGGGCCTTCGGACCAGACAACTACCAAAGGCCTGGATGCTACTGGTAATTCGGCCGGGTGTCCCTCGGGTCCAAACATTCTCTTCGGCTAGCTAGCTGGAGCAATCTAGCATGTGGTTAGCATTGGCATTTGAGGATGACTAGTAAAGTAAGTAACAGGCTCAATAGCTAGACTGAAGCATTGATCACGTATCTCCTGTGTCACGATTTTATACTATGATCCACGCATGCGTCTGTATGTTATATATAGAACAAAAGCTTAGCGGGATGCATGCCCTCCTCTGGGTTGCCGTTTAACAGCATGCAAACAACACTGTAATGACATTGAGCAGAGCCTTATGGAAGGGCCATGGCACCCTCGGTGTGCCTCCCTTGCACGTGCTTTTGGCAAATCAGCTAAAACTATCCTTCAGGGTTTCTCATCTGGCCAAAGTGTTTTAAAATAATTTCCAATCTCAGATTTTGGAGTGAGCTCCGAAACGTACTCCTAAGCATACAAAACATGATCAGGGAGTCCCTTCGGGCTACACACGTGTCTACACAATCATCGCTTGTTCTGGGTTTTTTAACACAGACCTATGTACCTCTCGACGACTGGGCTAAGGTAGCTTTCAGGACATGACTGTCTTCCTTCGGGAAATAAGTTGCAGTATACATGTGGTGCAACTACGACTTGTTCCCTCGACTGCAAGTTTCTAGCGCTAACCTTTCGGGATAGCACGCACGCCTTCAGTTTTTGACAGCATGTTTCAGATTGAGGTCGAAGGCCCTTCAGCAATGCCCAAATCAGTACTCTTACCAGGGGGTGAGTCAACAAATACCTGAACATTTGTTGGGGGCCGTGAGAAATTCCTACATTTTTCAAGTGTTTATTATTATTATTATTATTATTTTTAATTAGGTCTCGGTGGGTGGTCGAAGGCGATTCGGTTTGACATGAACTCGACAGTGTTTCAGGTCATCGCTATCGCATATACCGGCAAGTTCTGGGCAACTACTCTCCGAGAGCAAGCCTGGTGGTGTTTTTGTCACGTGCCGCTCATCAACGGCTTGCGCGAGAGCCTCGGCATTCCGTACAACTACCATAACTAAGCGCATTAGAACATGCTATAAAATAAATGAAGAAAGAAGCAAGTCTAGGCTGCTAAGTCGAAATGTTGATTTGAAGAGAAAGAAAAAACTTGCAAAGTTCAGAAGGCATAGATGGATATCACCTTTGAGGCGGAGTTGTGCAGATTCTTTCTAAAGGGCGAGAGGGCCCCTTAAAGGCTAATGCCACAGGGCGAGTCCGAAGGACCCCAAGACGGTTGATGTCGAAGGGCGTGTCCGAAGGGCCTTCGGTTGGTTGATACTGAAGGGTGAGCCCGAAGAGCCTTCTGAAGGCTCATGCCGAAGGACCCTCAGAAGGTGAATGATGTTTTTTTTTTGCATATCTCGAAGGACCAACAAGAAGCACAGCCCGAAGACACATCCCGAAGGGCCACTTATAAATATGCCCGAAGGCTGATCCCGAAGGGCAACTTAAAATGAGCCCGAAGGCTGATCCCAAAGGGCGACTTGTACCGAAGGACCCCCGGAGGGAAGATCCTGAAGGGCTACTTGGAAACGAGCCCGAAGTTAGATTCCGAAGGGCAACTTAAAATGAGCTCGAAGGCTGATCCTGAAGGGCAACTTAAAACGAGCCCGAAGGCTGATCCTGAAGGGCAACTTAAAACAAGCCTGAAGGCTGATCCCGAAGGAAGACATATAAACAAGCCCGAAGGCTGATCCGAAGGGCCTTTAAAAAAGGTGCCTGAGGGCAGATACCGAAGGGCCATCGAAAAAGTTGCCCGAAGGGCCATCAAAAAAGGTGCTCGAGGGGCCTCCAAAAAAGGTGCCCGAAGGCAGATACCAAAGGGCCATCGAAAAAATTGCCCGAAGGGCCTTCAAAAAAGGTGCCTGAAGGGCCTTCGAAAAAGGTGCCCGAAGGCAGATACCGAAGGGCCACTTAAGCCGAAGGACCCCGGACTTTTGCTCCAAAAATTCAACTTCTGCTCACGAGACTTTTTGTATCCCTCCCCACGGTTGGCGCCAGCTGTTGTGGTTACAAAACCCAACATACATATTGTGGGCGATGTCAACCCGATGGGTTGGCAAAGCTAGAGGAACGATACAACTAGCCAAGAAGAGAAGGAGCCGGCATCAATCAATCAACGCCCCTCATGACCTCTAGGGTCTTGTATTTATAGAAAGGGGAGAAGAGGAGAATCCCTCTTCTATCCTCGACGTGTTACAAATCACCATTTTACCCTTGGTGGGGGTATAAGTACACAAATGCCTTTACAATTGGACCAAAAGACTACATGGGCCAAACATGAGGTAACTGAGCCCATGAGGAGAAACAATGGGTTCCTTGAACCCTAGCTCCAACACACATCTTACTTTTTGGATAGAGGGGAATTTTTTGTGTTTAACAAAATTGGTTTCATATTTTTCTGACCTTTAGTTTTCAAGTTATGGATTTTTGAACAATTTTTTAAGTTCACACTTATTTATCGAATTGCCACTCGACAATTCAAATAGTCACGCACGTGCGCGTCAGCCAGGCTCGCCGGAGCGTGGCTGGCTCGCCGATGCTCTCCTTGTAGGGCGCTGCAGTGGGGGAGATGGCTCAGACCGGCACCATCCGGCCATGCACGTGACGGTGAGCAACCCCAGGGGGTCGCTGATCGTCGGCGGTGACTGGAGTGATATCAGCGGCGGCGGAGGCAGGGGGTGGTTTCGGCGGCCTCACAAATCACGCACAGAAAGGGAGAGGGGTCGAATGGGGGTCAAGAAGCTTCACGGTGGTGTGGGGATCACCGGTGTGGAGGAAGACATCAAGGGCGGTGGCCGGAGGGTGGTTCTCGTCGTGCAGGTGGCGGGTTCCGGCGCGGTGGCGTCCTTTCCTTCCTGAAATCTGGCAAGGTCATTGCACGAGGGAGGGGCAAGGTCAGGGGGAAGCTAGAGGGAGTCGTGGTGCATCGAGTTGAGGAAGAAAAAGGGGATGAGGGGGGTTCCTTGACCGAGCTCGACGCGGCAGCGGCCATGGCGGCTCAAAAACAGGGGTACGGCTGGATTTTGCTTCTGCGCTCGCCGGCAAAGGCAATGGGTGGTGCTAGGAGGGGGAGGTTGGTGCGTCGAGAAAGATTATAGGGAGGGTGCGGGAATGTGTTGGTGCCAAGAGAAAGAGGGACAGCCGTTCCTGCCGCTGCTGCTCTTGTAGCCGGAGAGAAAGAGAGAACCGAGGGAGTGGGAGGACCGGAGAGAGTGGCTCGGCGGTGAGGCGGTTTCAATGCAGCGCCGGTAGCACGGGGAAGGGTAGGCGGAGCAGTGGACAGAGTGGGGAGGGAGCAGGTGAAGCCGATCGTCGGCCAGAGGGAGAGGATGGCGGTGTGTCGATCGGCCAGTGGTCAAAAGAAATGATTTTGTTTACTCCCCTTGACTGGAACAGTACCACTGTGTATCGCCAAAATTCCCAAGTTGTCGTGCTCAAAACCTTTGCCAATTTTTATGCATGACCACCAAAATATCTCCTCCAACTTTGCTTTTGGGCTCAGGTTAAAATTCCTGCTGGAAAAATGAAAGGACCGAGTGACCGAGAGGGGGGGTGAATCGGGAACTCGCACTATGTACCAAATTCGCCAATTCCTAAAACCGACCACCCAAAACAACTCCTACGCTATCCTAGTGGTGATCACACTAGCAAGATAATGAACCTATGAAAGGAACAACAACCTAAGCATACTAGTGGATCACACAAAACGCAATACAACTCCTATGCAAACTAGTTACCAAAGATACGCGGAAGCAAACAACTAGCTAGCAAGGGGTTCTACTCAAGCAAAGCTACTAGATCAACAAGCATATAGAAAGCATACATGCATGAGTAGCACAATACATACTAGGGTGATCAATCAAGCCAAGAAACTCCTACACATGCTAGTGATCAAGTATGAAGGCCAAGCACTACTAGCAAGTAAAGAAGCCTATTCATGCAAGTCTACAAGGTAGTCAACTAGAGTAAGGTAAACACACAAGCATGAATAGCACAATATGTAAATACGGAAAGTAAAGTATCATAGTAAGGAGTATAGTAAGAGATGGCTCGTGATTTTTTCCCGAGGTCTCGGAAGGATGGTGCCTTCCCCTACTCCTCGAGTGAAGACATGGTGTGCGTCACTGCTGCACAAAGCACAAGCTCACCTCCCTCGAGAACTTGTCGGACTCCCCGAACCGATACGGGCGCTCACTATTGATGCCCCTTCCAACGGCAGGCTCAAACCATGTACAAGCTTGTGACGGCCTTCACAACCAATCACGATAGGCTCGATCACCGACACATAATTGGTCTAGGTCTCACCATAGACCAAGAGTAACAACCTAGATCACACCCTCAAGGACACCCTAGCCTTAGATGTGCAACGTAGCTCCTTGTTACTCTCACTAGCACTCTCAAGATATCCAATATCCTCTCCTAGTGCTCTCCTCTTTTCCTCTTGGACCTTACGAAATGCTCTCAGGTATTCCACTTGCCAAGAGAGGTCTCCTAGACTCCAGCAACGAAGTTATATAGGCTCCCAACCTCAAACTAGTCGTTGCTCCACAAAATCAGCTTTCTGGACCTCCAGACTAGACTGTCTGGTCACTGCCTGACCGAACCGTCCGGTCACTGCAAACTGGGCTCCAACGGCTCTCTGCCCTATGCTGAACTCCTGATGACTGGACTATCCACCCACTGGACTGGACCGTCCGGTCCACTTTCTCTCTCCATTCCAGGAAGTTCCATAAATTGCAACCTCTCTGTCGTCCCTGCACTCCTACTGACCAGACCATCCGGTCTGTATGGAGTCTCCCGCAGTCAGAGTCCTTGCTCCTCGTGCTTAGTCCTGGAAAACTCCACATAGTGACCATACAGTCCGGTCACCTCTGATGCCTCTGTTCGCTCACTACGTCCAGATAGCTGAAACTTGTTGTCCTCGCTTGACTTGGTTTTCCGGCTTCTCCGAACAGCTCCTTGGCTTCTCCATTATCACCTAGTGCCTGTGATTTCACCGAACATCCTTGCACATCACCGACTAGACATGACCTAAGAGAATGACCTAGACCCCTGTTGGCGGTTCTTAAGCCTAACAGGGAAAATCTGCAAGTGTGCAGATGCCGACGTAGCCTTCACCCGAGAGTATTCCAGAGTATCGATTTCCATAGGGAACGAGTAGAGTGTCACTCCTAATATATCAAGTCCTAGTGATGAAGGGAGCAGAACAAAGTATATACTATAAGCAGAAGAAGTCCCCGGGTCAGGCAATCTAATGTAGTGAACCTTCTCCAAGTAACTTAGTGAGAATTCTATTTCCAAATATCTACTTCGGGGCACCATAACGATCCACATGTAAGGGTCGGTAACTAATCTCATGTACTAGTGGGCACGTTAACACTAGACAACCCTGCTTGAGACGTCCTGAACATGGTGGAATTCAATATTGGATGGGTAGGACTGTCACCACCTGTCGCCTACCACACAGCCCGTGTGTACGAATGCAAACCCAGAAAAGCTAAGTCTAAACACCACGTCTAAACATAGACTTTCATACCAGTTCTAGAATTGGTAAACATAACAAGATAATGCTACAAAGCAATAAAAAGTTATGCACGAGGATCCCGCATAATAAAAGGATAGAAATACTCACTTTATTACTTGGATAGGAATTCTACTACATGTTACCCGGCCCCGAAGATGAGGGAGATTACTCATGCAGGAGCTTCAATCCCCAAGGCACAAGTTGAAGGAACCAGCATTCTGAACTCCTCCTCCTACACCTCTACTCTTCTACTTGGGTAAAACTTAGGACTAATGCTTATTTCTTCTCTATTCCTTCACTTCTACCGAATTCCCCCTCTATTTATAGGTGGCGAAGACTTGGCGGGTACATCAAGGTGGAGGAGAGTCCGTGGGCAAAATATCCCCCACCGGGCGGCCGGGCATGCCAGGCGGCAGGCCAGGCCAGGCGGCCATTGGATGAAGTTGGTTCCCGATCGCCTTCCCTCGGACGGCTCAGATTTGGTCCGGATGACGGTTTTGGGTCGGTTTTCAACCGCCTTATCCACTTGGCATCGGTTGGCATGATGGGCCAAGTGGGCTGGACACCCCGGGAGGAAATTCCCAGGCCGGGCGGCCTGGCATGCCGGCCGGCGGCCTAGGCCGGGCGGCGGCCTGTGCCGGGCGGTGGCCCCTTTTTGGTGCCAACCCCCTCCGGGTCATGTCTTCACTTGTCCAAGTTGTGCCACGTTGATGCCTACTTTACTTCTTCACTTTTTACCCTCCTTAGTCCGGGGATGGAGAACGGCCTCATGATGGAGTGTTTTGCAGGGTCGGCTGGGTCGGATTGGTTCAGCCTGATGAGACTCTGTTTTGACTAGTCGGGTGGCTGATTTCAGCCTGATATGACCTTGTCGGCTAGGTCCTGATTTCAGCTATCACGACCCTGCTCGGTCTTTTATTTCAGCCTCATACGACCCTGTCGGCCAGCTGTTTTACGGCAGTATCAGCCAATGGGGCGTTTCTTCATGTTTTTACATAATTTTGGCCCCTTTGAACCTGCAAACACATATTTCACCAAAGCTTGTGGAACTTTATTAGTTTAAACAAATATTCATGAAACTTTGCTCTTTACCTTGCATTTCCTGACCGGTTGGTGGCTGATATTGGGTTTTTAGGGCCACCAACACCTCCCCAAGCTTAAACCTTTGCTCGTCCCGAGCAAATTAAAACTTGGAAGTGATGGACTAGGAGTTGCTTCAATATTAGAGCCCTGCAAGGATCAAGTGCACAAACACATACTCCTACAACATATGGGTAATGGTAAACCAGCACAAGTTGATTACTAAGTCGTTCTCATTGTAAGTGGGGATCTTAGCCATTTTATGACCTTGTCATGAGCGGTTGGAACTCAGAACAACAAGTTTAGATTTTGTCACTCAACCTCCTACATGATCATGAGTCCAAAGTTTTTGTAATGCTGCATAAGATTGAAAATTTTCCGTCTTGGTGTAATCCTTCACTATGACTCTCATCTCTCAAAAAGTGTATTTCCTCACCAATTCCTCATCATACTCTATGAAATTTGACTATATATGTGGAGCTTGTTAGGATGGCACATCTAGTATGCATATTTCATTAAGTTAAGAGATGGTCCTAGTGAAAAGACTTTGCACTTTCTCATTCCAACCATTTGGAAATAATGTCCAGGGGAGAGGGAGAGAATGGACTCACGTGAAGGAGTGGACAAGCACAATAGCAAAAATCTTTATCAAAGATTGGATTTTTATGCTAGAGTGAAAGGATGGTCCTTTATTTTTGCTCAATGAATTTAATGAACCTTGAAACTTGACATTTGTACATCTATGAGAGCTGATAATTTTTTCTCATTTTGTTTTTCTTTCTTCCTTCTTTTCTTTCTTTCTTTTTCAGCTCTCATAGTATAGGGAAGCTAGTTCAATGGTTCAAATATTTTTGCAAACTTTTTCTGAGCATTTATTTTGGGAGAACCAAAATCTTTCTTTAGGATCAAGGTTTTCGCAAAGGAGAGATTTTTGGCTAACATGCTTGGTGAAGTGGATGCTTGAATCCAATGTGGAAACTGCATAACCAAGCATGATTATATGAGAACTCAAAGATTACGCAAAGAAAAATGATTGGCTTTGAAAGTGCAAGTCCCTCATAAGGATCAAATCCTAACCAAACTCAATGCATACATGGATGGCATAAAAGTTGGTTCACAATTAATATCTGGCCTTGGTAGGAATTTTTCTATCATAGGAAAGACATACACCTAGGGGGGGTTTATTGTAGCATGGTTTGAAAGAAATCATTGGACTCTAACCATGAGGAGATCATAGACTCATCCAAAACATGCCATATCATGAATTCCAACAACTGGACTTGGTGTTTATTAGCCATTTTACACCCACTAAAACATAGAGGGACTAGCCTGTCATCATGCCGGTCTACCATTACCCACCAAAATGAAGAGTAGAGGTTGTATACTTGAGACTCACGGGGAGCTAACAGAACAACTATTCGTCATTTCCATAGGCAAGGTAGATACTAAGTTCTCAAATTTTATTTGAAAAGGGAAATATTTTTATTCTTTTTGGTTATGCAAATTTTTATGATTTGTTTTCTTCAAAAACTGAAAAATGTTTTTGGGTTTTCTTAAATTTTCTCAAAAAAATGACAACAACTCAACTGGAGAAAGGGGGAGAGAGGATAGAAGAAGCGGCACACCTTGGTTTGGGGTACCTCCCCAAGCTTAGGTCTTTGCAAGACTTAAGCTTAGATGAGTTTCACTGCGGCAGTTGATACTTGATGTTGAAGTGGCCGAACAGTTGGTCCATCATGGAGAGGTTTGTCTGAAGTTGTTCCGACATTTGTTGCTGCCATTCTAGTCCATCCCTTATGGCTGCTTATATTTCTTGAGTTCGTTCATTGGTTTCATAAGCATTGGCAGCCAAGTATTGCATGTCTTCTTCCAACTCCGAAAAGTTGTACGATGTGAATCGGGCAGAACGTGAAGTGCCTATGCCTCCATGAGGTTGGTGGTAGCTCCCTGTCCCATAAGGATTGTACGGTTCATATTCTTCATGGGATGAACTAGTGTAGTGTGATGAGCTAGTAAATCCGGGGACTTGTGGTTGCTCCTAATGGTATTGTGAGCTTCCCAAAGCACCTGTTCGAGGTGGTCTTGTCCCTGGCCTATCCCCCTTGTGAAGCTCCCGAGTGCTCGGCTTCTAAGCGCTCACTTGGCGTACGCCTCCCACGGCTCGAGCCGCTGCTGCAGCTGAACTTGGTGTAGAGGCTTCTCTAAATATTTGCCATTCCTACAAGAGGGGTTACTTGGACACGATACCCAAAGGACAAAATGATTATAATGGTTAGCGGTTAGTTGTTCAAACGTGCAAGGGTGACAACAATTTCTCTCTAGTCGGTTTTATTGCAGCACACTTTTATTGCTAAGTGCAAAGTGCACTTACTAGAGAGGGCTAGTGAAGTGAGACGAGGGTGAAGAGGGAGAGAAAATGTTTTCAGCTGAGGGTGGAGAAACAAAGGACAGTGTGCCTGGTATTTATTGGCTCGATGGGAGCCTTGGGGCAAAAAATTTTATGTCGGGCGGCAGGACACGTCGGGCGGCGGCCCATGCCGACCGGCAGGTCATTTCCCTCCATTTGCTCTATTATTGCTCTAGTGGTGATGGGAGAAGGCTAGGTCCAAGTGCCATGTGATCCACTTGCTCAATTTGTCTAGAAATTTGCTAAGAGTGTAGGGAGCAAGGGTATAGTGATGGGATGACCAAAGTTGAATGTTTGCAATGAGTGTGCTGTCACTCATGAGACCTAGGTGAGTAGGGTGGTAGGTGAGTGTGAGTGGTGAAAGAGTGAGGTGACACGGGTGGCTCTCATTCATTCACTTTCACTCATGGAGGGGCTTTTGATGAGCATTTTTCTTCAAGGTAAGGCTGCCCACACCTTCACCACTCATGGACATCATCTCTGCATTAGAAGTGCCAAGAATCCGAGAAAAAGTTGTGTCGGGCGGCATGGCTTGCCGGGCGGTAGAAATGACCCAGCCGGTTGGTCATTTTCATGAAAAATGACCCCCAGGGTGGTAAAACTAGACTGGGTTATTTCAGGTTATGTGGCTCAAGATTAGCTAGCCGATTGATCATATTTCACCAAATATGACCTTCCGGGTGCTAAAATTTGATAAAATCTGACCTCCCAAAAATTTACCTAGCCGGGTCGTCATTTTCATGGAATATGACCTCCCGGTTTGCTGAAATCCGACAAGCCGGGCTAGATGATCAGACCATCACCCAAAGGGTCATTTTTGCTGAAATTTGACCTCCCGAGTACGAATATTTGACTGCTCGGGATGGATTCTGGGTACTTGAATATTACCTAGCTGGGTGGTCATTTTCATGAAATACGACCTCCAGGGTGCTGAAAACTGAGTGGTTGGACAGGAGCCTCAGATTATCACCCGGGTGGTCGTTTTTTTATGAAATTTGACCTCCCGGCCAGTAAACTTGGCCGAGCCATCACCAATAAAATTTTTCTTTTATAGCCTAATTTAATGGTTAAAGATGAAACTAAAAACAACCTAATTCAGTGGTATGGTGAAAAACAAAGAAAAACTAGCGGATGAGACGGAGTTCGGAATGGCACTGCTACCGTCCCTGGCAACGGCGCCAGAAAGCTTGTTGGCGATTCTTAAGCCTAACAGGGAAAATCTGCAAGTGTACAGATGCCGACATAGCCTTCACCCGGGAGTATTCCAGAGTATCGATTTCCACAAGGAACGAGTAGAGTGTCACTCCTAACCTATCAAGTCCTAGTGATGAAGGGAGCAGAACAAAGTATATACTATAGGGAGAAGAAATCCCCGGGCCAGGCAATCTAATATAGTGAACCTTCTCCAAGTAACTTAGTGAGAATTCTATTTCCAAATATCTACTTCAGGGCACGATAATGATCCACAGGTAAGGGTCGGTAACTAACCTCATGTACTAGTGGGCACGTTAACGCTAGAAAACCCTGCTTGAGACTTCCCAAACATGGTGGAATTCAATATTGGACGGACAAGGCTATCACCACTTGCTGCCTACCACACAGCCCGTGGGGACGAATGCAAACCCAGGAAAGCTAAGTCTAAACACCACGTCTAAACATAGACTTTCATACTAGTTCTAGAATTGGTAAATATAACAAGATAATGCTACAAAGCAATAAAAAGTTATGCACGAGGATCCCGCAGAATAAAAGGATAGAAATACTCACTTTATTACTTGGGCAAGAATTCTACTACATGTTACCTGGCCCCGAAGATGAGGGAGATTACTCACGTAGGAGCTTCAATCCCTGAGGCAAAAGTTGAAGGAGCCAGCATTCTGAACTCCTCCTCCTACACCTCTACTCTTCTACTTGGGTAAAACTTGGGACTAATGCTTATTTCTTCTCTATTCCTTCACTTCTGCCGAATTCCCCCTCTATTTATAGGTGGCAAAGACTTGGCGGGTACTTCAAGGTGGAGGAGAGTCGGTGGGCAAAATTTCCCCCGCCGGGCAGCAGGCCAGGCCGGGCGATCGTTGGATGAAGTCGGTTCTCGACCGCCTTCCCTCGGACGGCTCAGATTTGGTCCGGATGATGGTTTTCTGTCGGTTTTCAATTGCCTTATCCACTTGGCGTCGGTTGGCATGATGGGCCAAGTGGGCTGGACACCCCGGGGGGAAATTCCCAAGCTGGGCGGTGGGGTAGGCCGGGTGGCCTAGCATGCCGGCCGGCGGCCTAGGCCGGGCGGCGGCCTGTGCCATGCGGCGGCCCCTTTTTGGTGCTGACTCCCTCCGGGTCATGTCTTCACTTGTTGTCGATGCTCAAGACCGGCAGTAAATATATAGGTCTACGTCGAGACCAAGAACTACGATGGTTACACAAGACGCCGAATTATACAGGTTCGGGCCCTCTCAATAAGAGTAAAAACCCTACGTCCTGTGTTCTATATTGTATTGATTGTCACGAGATGTTAAGCCTAAATTGCCTGTAACTATCTCTCCCTCCTCCATGGGGGGTACCCTACCGCCTTATATATCCGGTCGGCAGGGGGGTACAAGCAGAGTCCTAGTCGTACTCTACAATGGTTCTATATAGCAAGTCTAATCTTTCTTGTCTTGCACTCCAAGCCGAGTCAGACGGCTTCCTTGTTGATGAAGTACCCAGTCGGCCACCGACTTTAGCCTTGTATGAGGATATCCAGAAGGTAAGTATCCCACGGCAGCCCCCGAGTGCTTTCTGATTTTGAGCTTTAATTCTCCGAATGATCTAAAGATTATAAATTAGGAAGACCTTATTATCGAAGTTTTTGATAGATCTGGTGCACCGGGTAGATGCACCTGATCAGGTGTAGCCCCTGACTCTTGTATAATTTGGAGACTAACAAATAATGCAAGAGTCTAACTGTATTAGCTCTTATTAATTTGTTTATAGATATTCAAACCATCAAGTTTGAATCTTTTAGACCTCTGGTTATCAAACCCTTGGGTCCTATTATTAAGTGACCGCTTTGCCGACCGATCATTAGACCGGCCGAGTGGCACATATTATTCCCGAGTGATAGGTCGGTCGGAATTTTATGACTCTAGTCATATTCAATATTTAGCTAAATGACTTTTGTCAAAATAGCTCTTGCCTAATTCCAATCACCCGTTCAAGTCCAAATTTGGTAATTCTGGTTATTTGACTTTAGTCAATACCATAACCTTTGAACTTGCACCATATGACCATCAAGTCCTTTGCCACGTGATCATCAAATCACATAGATATGGCGAAATAATTCTCGGATACTTCTCATCAAAGAAGCCCCCGAGTCTCATTTTTTTGGGTTTGTAACCCTAATGGGCTTAAGCCCTTAATTAACCTCTAAGTTAATATTAGGGTCGCACTACAGTACGGCCCACCCTGGCCCATAGGACCCTTAGGTCAAAAAGGCAAGGGTATAAAAGGCTACACCAGGTTGACCTTCAGTCCACGTCGCATTTGCCCGCGAACTCTTCGTCATCCTTGCACCTTCTCTGATCTCACGACTCCTCTGTTTTTCCGGCTAGGGTTAGCTTTCTCGCTTCCGACCGCCACAGATCCCGCCGCTTTTAGCCCCCGAGCTTTGGCAAAGTTTTTCGAACTCCTTCACCACGTTCAATCCTGTTCGCGATGGGTCGCAAGAGGACATCCATTTCAATCCCAGCTTCTTCCGCTGCTGCCATCGCCGCGTCGTCCTCATCGGAGGTCGACATCCCAGAGCAACTTCGGGAGTTCTCAAAGAGCAGCCTTTCATAGGCTGACATGAACAAGATGGTGTTGGATGGTGTCCTTCCAGAGCAGGCTCGGATCGACTGGAAGGTACCCCGCAAATCATGCCCCATTCCAATTCACCAGTAGATCGTAGTGTTTCGTTCATTCTTTGAGCATGGCTTTGGAGTTCCATGCTGTAGTTTTTTGCGCGGGCTCCTTTTTTTTCTTTGGGATTGAGCTTGTCAACCTCAATCCCAACTCCATTCTTCATATTGCCATCTTCGTACATTTGTGCGAAGCTTTTCTTGGCGTTCTCCCCCATTTTGATCTCTTCCGCCATCTGTTTGTCCTCCGACCGCTGCCCACCAAGGAAAACCAAGTGGCCATAGGCGGCGTCAGCCTCCAGTTACACAAGAAGGAGGCCTACATCAATGTCCCATTGAAGACCGGAAACAAGAATTGGAAGGACGAGTGGTTCTATTGTGACAACCCTCCCCCTATTCTTGCCGACTTCACTGGTGCAAAGGCTATTCCCCAAGCGCATTGGACAGAGAGACCCGATCCGACCGACCCTCAAGTGGTCGCCCTGCTCAAGAAAATTGCCGATCTGAAGGCTAAAGGCGTTGATGGCATCACAGTGGCCAAAAGCTTTATCATCCGATGAGTTCAGCCCCTGAAGCTTCAATGTCACCCGGCATGGGACTATGTTAATGAGGATGAGACCAGGGAGGTGCCGGATCCACCAAATGGCGAACTCCACCGAAGACGCTTGGTGAAGATGTTTGAAGGGGAAATCCTTCAGGACCATTCTTTGGTCTCAAAGGCGTATAACAAGGGCACAATGCGAGCCCGAGTAAGCCTCAGTCTGCCTTTAGCTAGCCCTTGTTATCCTATCTTGAGATTGTACTCATTGTTTTGATCTTTATGCAGGTGTTGGATACTTATGTATCTCATCCTCCGCTCCCACAGACCGATACTGAGGGACCTGATTATGTCAAGAAGACACCACTAACCGGTGCTGGGGGTTCAAGTTCCTCCGTAGGCACTCGGCCAGTCAGCGTCACTCCTGTCGTTACTCTGGCCTCCCCTGACAAGCTCCAGAAGCGGACCATCATGCGCTGTCACCAATATGTGGGGGACCAGGACGACGATGAAGAAATAACTGCCGCAGATGCTGGTCAACCTGCTCCTGCAACCTCCAGCCGACCTTCAGACCAACCGGAGCCGCCGAGCCAAACTCAGAAGTCAATGGAAGAGGTAGTGCAGACTGGCAACACTAACCAGCCCTCTCAAAAGAGGAAGGAGACTGATTTTCAGTCAACATCTTCAAAGAAAAGGCTATTGTGACAACCCTACTCCGAGAAGTAGAGTATGTCGTACAGGATTGCCTCGGGAGATGGTTAACGAAGTAACCATACACAGCATTCACACATGAACGTTCATCATTTACAATATTACATCACTTAGGTGCATAATAGTACAAGTTCAGAGGTAGAATATAAACAAGTTCAGATCTAATACAATACGTATGTCCTTAGTACAGGTTACATAAATTAGCAGAAGCGATACAATGACCAAAACATGACGTCAAGTCCTACATGAACCATGCCAGCCCTATGCCGATGGCTCACTCATCACAGTTAAGGGAGCTAGGGACCCATTCGATGGTCCAGTTCTGCGACTCCTCACCTTACCACACAACCTTGTTACAACAATCATAGTAGGTAGCTGGAGGAAAACCTGGAAAACAACATAGTCGCAAAGCCTCAGTATCTAACATACTCTGCAAGACTTACTAAAACCGACTCCTAGAATGCAGGGGGCTGACCGGGTTTATTTGATAATTGCATCAAAAGCTCCTATTAGTTCTATGCTGCACTTTCATTTCCTTAGTCAAGATTTTACTTTGCTTATTGTAGAAAACAGCTACTGTCAATCTCGCTAGCAGCTAAGACACGAACATAGCTAAAGAACAATACATCATAGCACTATGTGTCCATAACATAAGTAACTTTTAGAAACATAACCACAACTTTACTACTTAACGTATCATTGCCGCTGCTCGAACAAGAGGTACTCATAACCGCAAGGGACGGCAATTTGAATTGATTTACATCCTGCAGGGAAAACCCAAATACATGGCATACGCATCATTTAAGAACACGTATGGCCACCATTCACAAGATTGCTATAAAGTCGATCCGGGGCCATCGATCCCAAGTACACGTCCTCCCCGCAATAAAGTACTTCGTATCCGAGGCTTAACTCATGCACTCTCCAGCGGTCCTCAAACCCGTGCAACCACCGTGCTATTCACATCACCTCTGGATTGGAGTATGCAAGTGAGTTTCATCCAAGACCTACACTTAATGCACAATACAATATTCCTAACTTGTGATAATGAAAAAGGACTCGAAAGTTTAATGGGTTATGCACTGGGGCTTGCCTTGGGAGTGATCATAGTTAGTGTCTTAATCCCTATATGGAATGGACATGCATCAATGCAAAGGAATACACAAGGTTTCATGGAGTTCCTTAACTAGAGATGAAATGGAGGGCATGGCAATTCATGGCACTTCCTCAGCAATAAAATTAAAGACTAATCATTTATTCATGAATGTGTGCACACCTAAATATGACATGGTAGCTACTAAATTTTGAAGGGGACAAACTTCTAATTACAAGAATGTAACTTTTAATCATCACAACTTAGGGTATGTCTACTTTAACATGAGCATGGCCTAGGTGATGATTATATGACATCACATGCTGATGATGATATGACCATGCAGTACTAGGGTCAAATTTCCAGAAAGTTCATTTTGAGCAACTTAGCTAAAGTGACCATATGCAAAACTAGCACTATACATACTATAGCAATTTAATTGCATAACTAGTTCTATGCTCATATAGTTATTTAGGAACCAAGAGTATATAATTGGAGGTAAGGATTTCTACTGTAAGGTTGATGTAGTTATTCTTCATAAATATTCCAGCAGTGAATTTATGCCTACCCTTCTTAAATGCACACAAAAAGCAAGATTTATATGGAAAATTCTTACTTTAGCTAACAATTGATTAATTTCGACAGCAAAAGCATACTTAAGTTGCTTCAAATTTTTCATGGAATGTTACATGAGTGTACAAGTGCATAAGGGACAGGAATACCAAATTTCATGATTAAATTCCTAGCCAATAATTTACATAAATTCAATTACTGAAAATGAGGATTTATGCAATAACACTAACAATATGCCTAAACATGAAAATGTGCTTTTGCAGAAAGTTTAAGGATGCCATGAAATGACCACTGAGCAAGTTTCATGAATTTACCATTTCTATTTATTTACTTATTAATTTATTAAGAAATTTAGTGTTGTAAATTTAGGGAATTAAATAAATTAATTTACTGAGTAACTTTGGACCTCAACCTATTTTTCTGGCAGAGGAGGATTTTAGGAGTTGAAAAAAATTGGTTTCACATTTTTAGGCCTTTCATTTCTCGAGTTATTGAATTTCCAAGTTTAATCAAAGTTCACTCCTATTTACAAAATTGTCACTAGCCAATTCAAATTTCCCCCGCGCGCATGCGGCGGTGCTGCGGCTCTGCCGGCTCGCTGGCGGCGATCGGCGGTGGGACTCGAGACTCGGAGCTGCTCTACGTGATCAGTGACTCACAACGGTCACGTGGGTGGTGGTGGCCAGAGTGGGGGTTGCCGGAGCACTGCCGGCGACGAGCGGCAGCGACGCTCGACGGCGGCCGACGGTGGTAGGCGCGTGCAGAGACGAAATCGTCCAGGGAGAGTGTCTAGGAGCATCACCTTAGTGTCGTGGTGCTCGTCGAGGCGTGGGTTGGAGTCGGGGTGGCCGGGAGAGGGGTCGTCGCCGTGAGCCTCCTTCGCGCGATGAACGGTGGCGGCTCGGTCCTCCTCCAATTCCAGCGAGGGGGCTGGAACCCAAGATTAGCGCGTCAGGGAGGAGTCAGAGGAGCTACTTGCACGTAGATATACAAAAGAACCAACGACTGGGACACTACCTGGACAGAGCTCGACGCAGCGACGATCAGGCAGCTCAGAGCAGGGGATTCCGTCGGCGCTCGTAGGAGAGGAGGGAGGGAGGAAAAGCAGGGCGCTTGTCTTCACTGGAGTGACTTGGGGAGCAGAGCGGAGCACGTGCGAGTGAAGGGCGAGGAAAAGGGGCAGTATCGGGCCGCTTTTAACACCAGTTGACCGGGAGAGCGAGAGAGAGAGAGAGACGGCAAGCTGTCGGCAGGGGAGTGGCTCTCTGGCGGGGTTTCAATGCCGGCCGGTGGCACAGGCGTGATTCAGCAGTGCAGTGGCCGTGATGGGGCTACAGTGATTGACGGTGGCTCGTACGGTGGCGTCGGTGTCGATCGGAGACTGGCCGGAGGGAAAAGGAGAGAGAAGAGGGGGTTGAACAGGCTTGACTTGAACCTTGACTCGGGTTTGGGAAAATTTCACCGCGTTTCCATGCTCCAAGTTTGACACAGATTTTTTAGCACGTCCATAAAAACATGTGCTCCACCTTTGCTTTTGGGTTCATCAGCTGAATTAGCTTCAATTAATTTTTAAAATTCCAGAACAGAAACACTCTTCTCTGGCTTTAGGGGAATTATTAAGAGTATTAAATGGTTTCCACAAATTCTGGAAAAATTATCAAAATTCTCTTCTAATGTGGTCATTCAGAATATGCAAAAACATTGGGGTACTTCCATGGATTTTGTGATGTTTGAGAAGGGCCCTTATTTGGATATTCTTGATTTAATTACTTAATTTTCTTTCTTTATTCTTTGGCACCTTGACTATTTATATTTTTAATTATCCCTTAATTACATTGGGTTTGGTTAAGTTCTATTTTGTGACATGGGATGTCACAGCACACCCCCCTTAAGGAAATCTCGTCCCGAGATTTACAAAAGAACGGACAAAAGGGAGGGGTGCGGATGGTTACTAGTTTTGTGAGGCCAAGAACTCCGGAAAGTTGGTCCTCGGAAATTCTTCTTGTTCCCATGTAGCTTCATCTTCAGTATGGTTACTCCATTGCACCTTCTAGAAGGTGATAGTGCGGCTGCGAGTTACCCGGTCCTTTTGATCGAGGATGCGGACGGGGTATTCGGGGTAGGAAAGATCTTCCTCCAATTGCTCGGTGTCGGAGATAACCATGTCGATCAGAGGCTTTAGACACTTGTTAAGTTGGGAAACATGGAAGACGTTGTGCACCCGCTCAAGATTTTTGGTAGCTGCAACCGATAAGCAACGGCGCTATGCATTTCCGTGATCGGGAAAGGTCTGATGTAGCGGGGTGCTAATTTCCCTTTGATTCCGAAACGAGACACACCTTTGTTGGGAGAAACTCAGAGATAGACATGATCTCCCTTTTCGAACTCCAATGGACGCCTTCTTTTATTGGAATAGCTTATTTGGCGGGATTGGGCGGCCTTCATGTTGGCTTGAATTTGTTTCACCTTCTCTTCGGCTTGTGTGACCAGATCTGGACCAAAAGTGATTCTTTCTCCAGGTTCTGACCAATTCAGCAGGGTTCAACATGAGTGACCACACAAGGCTTCAAACGGCGACATCCCCAAACTCTCTTGGTAGCTATTGTTGTAGGAGAACTCGGCGAACGGGAGACAAGATTCCCAATTACCACGATTTTCCAGGACACAAGCTCTCAATAAATCCTCCAAATATTGATTTAGCCTCTCGGTTTGACCATCGGTTTGCGGGTGATAAGCGGAACCTTGAATGAGAGTGGTGCCAAGACAAGCATGCAATTCCTCCCAGAAGCGAGCAATAAATTGAGGACCTCGATCAGAGATGATCGTCTTGGGCACCCCGTGCGAGCATAGAATCCGCACAATGTAGAGCTCGACATATTGCTTGGTAGAGTAGGTTGTATGGACGGGAATAAAATGAGCAGATTTGGTCAACCTATCCATGATCACCCATATTGAATCGTGCTTCTTAGGCGTGAGGGGTAATGCAACGATGAAATCCATAGCAATGTCCTCCCATTTCCATGCAGGGATTTTTAGCGGGTGCAAAAGACTGGCTGTTCTCAAGTGATCGGCCTTCACACGTTGACAAGTATCACATTCGGAGACATACTGAGCAACATCTCATTTCATGCGTGTCCACCAAAACTTTTCCCTTAACCCACGGTACATTTTGTTGCTGCTGGGGTGTATGGAGTATTTGGACAAGTGAGCCTCATCCAAAATTTTCTTTCTTAGCTCTTCATTCTTCGGAACCACAAGGCGATTGTTGAACCATAGTACTCCATCTTCGGCTTGTCTGAAACAGGTGGCTTCCTTCTTCCCTATTTTCTAGCGAATATATTCCATTCCCTTGTCCTTCTTTTGGGCTTCCACAATTTCTTCCCGAAGGGTAGGAATGAGCGCCAAATTATACAAGGATCCATATGGGATGACACGAAGACTTGGTTCGCTAGGATCTGAAATCATACAAGCTTCCATCGAGCAAACAATGGCGTGAGTGCATTGGTCCCTTCGACTCAAGGCGACAGCAACCACGTTGGCTTTTCCGAGATGATAATGAATTTCCAATTCATAATCTTTGATTAATTCCAACCATCTATGCTGCCTCATGTTCAGCTCTTGTTGAGTGAAGATATTTTTGAGACTCTTATGATCGGTGTAGAGGTTAACCAGATTACCGAGCAAGTAATGGCGCCAGGTTTTCAAAGCTAGGACGACTGAGGCCAATTCCAAATCGTGAGTGGGATAATTTTGCTCATGCTTCCGGAGTAGTCGTGATGCATGGGCAATGACACAGCCTTATTGCATAAGCACACAACCCAATCCGGTGCCGGAGTCATCGTAGTAGACATCGAACGATTTGGTGATGTCGGGTTGAGCCAAAACCGGAGCGGTTGTTAAATGCTTCTTGAGTGACTGAAAAGCTTCCTCACATGCACTACTCCACTTGAACTTGGCCACCTTTTCCAGCAACTTGGTCATAGGCTTGGCAATGCTTGAGAAGTTGGGAATGAATTTCCTATAATAACTGGCAAGACCAAGGAAACTGCGAATTTGCCTGACCGATTTTGGAGCTTTCCAATTCAGCACATCCTCTACTTTGCTAGGGTCCACGGCTACTCCTTCTGCTGATATGATGTGACCCAAAAATGGAACTTGCTTTAGGCAAAATTCACATTTACTAAATTTGGCATAAAGTTGATGATCTCGGAGTCGTTGAAGAACAATGCGAAGGTGTTCGGCGTGTTCTTCTTCGGATTTAGAGTAGATCAGAATATCATCGATGAATACCACTATGAACTTATCCAACTCGGGCATGAATACGGAATTCATCAAATACATGAAGTGGGCTGGAGCATTGGTGAGACCAAAAGACATGACAAGATACTTGAAAAGACCATATCGGGTGGAGAATGCTATTTTTGGAATATCTTCAGCTCGGATTTTTATTTGATGGTAACCGGATCGGAGATCAGTCTTGGAGAAGACTTTAGCACCCACTAGTTTATCAAAGAGGATATCGATTCGAGGTAGAGGGTACTTGTTCTTGATGGTCACGGCGTTTAACGGCCTATAGTCGACACATAGGCGTAGGGACAGCCCCAGGGAGATGAACTTGGTCGGATATAACCCTTGTCCATAAGCTCTTGTAACTGCTCTTTCAACTCTGCCAACTCGTTAGGAGCCATCTTGTACGGCCTACGAGAGATAGGCGCTGTACCAGGTACGAGTTCAATCTTAAACTCGACATCCCTGTCCGGAGGCATTCCCGATAAATCGTCTGGAAATACGTTGGGAAAATCACAGACCACTGGAATGTTTGCTAGCTCCTTTCCTTCCACATGACACACTTGAGAAGTGGACAACTTGGGATACGGCAATCGGAGAATAGAGGGGCCGTGTAAGGGTGATTTTAAATGGATTTCCCGGTCCTCAATGTGCAGTACGGCTTTCTGGCTAGTCATCCATTTCATACCAAGAATGATGTCGATGCTTTGGCCATCTAAGATAATTAGGGAAGTGGGGTATATGTTATTGGCTAGCTTAAGTGGCACTTTCCTTAACTCAAGATGAGCTCTTATTTTCCCACCGGGAGACGTAATAACATATGGTGTTCCCATAGTAGTGGGGGTAATTTTCAGATGATTTGCACATGCTTTACTAATGAAATCATGTGTTGCTCCTGAATCAAAAAGAACCATGACAGCATGTTGGTTGATCGAGAACGTACCCGCGAGAACGGGTTCTCCAGCTTGGGTCTCTTCGACCGTGGTATAGTTGACTCGGTCATTCTTGTGTGGGGGGGTAGACGACTGAGGACGACTCCCATTGCTACCATTATTGTTGTTGTTGCTGCTGTTGGGGTTGTTGTTGTTGTTCCCGGAAGTATTGGAGTTGTTATTGTTGTTCGGATTGCGCTTCGGGAACCGACACTCCTTACCAAAGTGACCGGTGCGGCCACAATTGTAACAGGGCTGTGAGGAGTTGGTCTTCACCACTTGATTGCTTTGCTGCGGTGGGCGAGAACCAGAGGATTGCTGCTGGTTTCCCCCATGGAATCGCGAGTGCTGCTGTGAGAACGACGGGCAAGGTACTCCTCCCGACGGTACCATAGCCCGGAATTTCTGTCCGGTCGGGGAAGTGATTGCTAGCTTGTACTTGGGCGGTGCAGAGCCGGATGAACTTCCCATAGCACGTTTCCTCTTCTTGTCCTCTTGATTGGCACGGATGGCATCTTCTTGCACAATGGCGGCACTCATCAAGTCATTGAATGTGCCGGCGGTGACTTGAGGCAAGCGATCTTGCAGCTTCGGGGTAAGACCCGAATGAAAGCAATCTTTCTTCTTTTTGTCCGTATCAGCGTGATATGACGCGTACTAGGCCAGGTAGTTGAACTTCCGTGCATACTCTTACACGATTCTAGAGCCTTGCTTCAAGTTGAGGAACTCCTGCAACTTGCGCTTCATGAGTCCAGCGGGGATGTGGTGTGCATGGAAAGCTGTGCAGAATTCCGCCCAAGTGACTTGGTGACCAGCGGCGAGAGCGGCGGTGAAACTGGCCCACCAAGCACTTGCCGAACCGTGGAGCTGCTGTGCGGCGAAGAGGGGCTTTTGCTGCTCGGTGCAGTGGAGGAGGGCGAACTTCGACTCCAGAGTGCGAAGAAAGTTATCCGCTTCCAGAGGATCACCGTCTTCTCCGAAGGTGGGCGGGTGAGTTGCCCAGAAGTCGGCGTAGGAGGATTCCCACTGCTGCAGTGGTGGTGGTCCAGGAGCTCCATGACGGTTCATGTTCTCCATGAACATGCGGAACATCTCGTTCTGGTTGTGGATGAGCTGCTCCATGGCCGTCATGGGCAGCGTGTTGGGCGTTGGGCAGCGGCCCATTTCCACCGGCGTTCGAAGCGCTGGGAGTATCACCAACGTTTTCTCCACCGCGGCGAGTTTGCACCATCTGACATATGAACAAAGCATGTTAGCCCGATCATCACATGAGACAATATGATAATAAGACTACGACATGGCGACGAAATACAATTTTAGATTCCTCATAAATGAAATGTTTGACAAGAAAACGGTGCGGACATAAGAGACAACTTAAATTCCATAATTTCCAACACCATAAGAAGCATACTCATGATAAAATCCATAGATACCTGTGATGCAACTTTATATACATAGCAAGTCTTTGGTTACATCACTCAAAACACTACACCACACGATCTCGAAGAGCTTAGGTTACAACTGAGCTTAACCTTACTAACACTATGCACACACGACTATGATGTCTCACGAGATTTTTTATCCTACGTACATGGAGCTACTCGATCACCCGACATGGCTGTCACCATCGGACTCCACGTCCATATCACCCGGTCCAGGGGGTGCTTCGAAGTCGATGCAAGAGTCACTGTTCTCACTCAGATCGGCGTCCTCGGAGGGAATCACCGCGAGTGGAATGGATGGCTCATTGTTAAGGATGGCGTTCAGCTGACCATTAGCAGCTTGGAGCTGTCCAATAAGCTGCTCTTGTTGTGCGATGATCGCGTGAGCGTCGTTCAGGTTCCCTTCCATGACATCACGCTCATCTTGAGCTTCTTCGTGTTGGGCATGCAGCTTGCTTCGCCCCTCCAAGAGAGCGGTAACCTGACCATGAAGAGAGTAAATCTCCTCTTGGGCAGCGGTGAGCTGGGCGTTGTGTTGGTTCAGTTGCTCCTGCAACTGATCGCTTGCATCACCCTCAATGATGAGCTGCGCATCGTGGAGTTGCTCGAAAAGATCGGGCCGCTCCATCTCGTTAGTGTGCAGCTTGTCCTCAAGATATGAAATCTTAGCGTCACGCTTCGCAAGCTGGGCATCACGGGCCACAAGTGTGGACTGCAGCGCCTCACGCTCTCGTTCCAACTCGAGAATGCGGGCGGCAAGGTACTCGGGGTCCTTCACGAGCTTGCCAACATCCATCTGCCGGAATAAAGTTTTGCAAGCTAAGTCAAAACTTAATATTCCACTAAGTACACATTCTTAAAATAGCATAAGGAATGATTGGTAAAAGAAAAACATGAGATTCCCGATCCGTTTAACAATCGGTAACGATAAATTTCTGTGATCGACGGAGTGAACCGCAGAAACGGGCAAAAACACTTAGTTTCTGGACAACATTAAAATTTTTGTGCTTTACAACTGTTGTGGAGAATTTCATCATCTTTCCAACGCATACTCACACATCTCCATCCAATAAAGTCTCTGGGAGTTATGATCATCCAAAGACAGGGGACAGAAATGAGGCAGTTTCTGACTTCCAGAAAAAGGCTACTGTTTTTGGAAAATTCGACCTAGTTCCAGATTTTTCTAAGACAAACTTCCTAAACCAAACTTGTAGAGCAATACCTCAGATTTCCAACGAGTACTTATTTGCCTTCATTGAATTAAAATTGAGGAAGTTATGCTTGTTTTAGTGCAACTGACATTTCTGGCAGAAATTGATTTCCTTAACGGTGACTTCAAACTTTTAGTTTAGATGTCATAGGGTTTTAAATTAGCTCAAATCTGAGTCATTTCACATGTTTGCAATATTAGTGACCTTTTCACATGATTTAGTGAAGGTGAGTGCATATGGTATGCATGAATGCCAAATGCTCAATATGACGATTTCCTACCTCCTCACAAAAAGAAAACTCGACCGATTATATAACTCGATCCTTTCGGTAGCACACACACCTCTCACACGTTTCTAAGCGAACTACATGTGGTTAGTGTACCTGCAAGAGATCCATTTCAGAAACAATACATCAAATTCAAAAGAAACAAGCCAAAACAACAATGATAGTTTATGCCCAGGTATTCACCCACCCGGAAGGCAGCCGACGTTTAAGTGCATTCGGTCCGCGCATCAATCAAAGCCCAGGTCTTTGCCCACCCGGAAGGCGTTCGGTATTTACGGTGCAACTGATCCATGCACAAAGACATACCTTCGTTGAAGAATCCATAGTTGCAAGTAATTTAAACGAACATAACCCAGGGTTAGCTTTGCCACCTACAAGACCCTTATATGGGCACTACTAGTTCGTACCTCACCGTAACACGTAAAAACGGCTTGTTTATGTTTTTAAAATGCTCATTGGTGTGTAGCTTATCCCGAGACGGCTCTGATACCAGCTGTGACAACCCTACTCCAAGAAGTAGAGTATGTCGTACAGGGTCGCCTCGGGAGATGGTTAACGAAGTAACCATACACAGCATTCACACATGAACATTCATCATTTACAATATTACATCACTTAGGTGCATAATAGTACAAGTTCAGAGGTAGAATATAAACAAGTTCAGATCTGATATAATATGTATGTCCTTAGTACAGGTTACATAAATTAGCGGAAGCGATACAACGACCAAAACACGACGTCAAGTCCTACGTGAACCATGTCAGCCCTATGGCGATGGGTCACTCATCACAGTTAGGGGAGCTAGGGACCCATTCGATGGTCCAGTTCTGCGTCTCCTCACCTTCCCACACAACCTTGTTACAACAATCACAGTAGGTAGCTGGAGGAAAACCTGGAAAACAACATAGTCGCAAAGCCTGAGTATCTAACATACTTCGCAAGACCTACCCATCAAAAGGTTTACTAAAACTGACTCCTAGAATGCATGGGGCTGACCAGGTTTATTTGATAATTGCATCAAAAGCTCCTATTAGTTCTATGCTGCACTTTCATTTCCTTAGTCAAGATTTTACTTTGCTTATTGCAGAAAACAGCTACGGTGAATCTCGCTAGCTACTAAGCCACGAACATAGCTAAAGAACAATACATCATAGCAATATGTGTCCATAACATACGTAAATTTCAGAAACATAACCACAACTTTACTACTTAACATATCATTGCCGCTGCTCGAACAAGAGGTACTCATAACCGCGAGGGACGGCAATTCGAATTGATTTACATCCTGCAGGGAAAACCCAAATACATGACATACGCATCATTTAAGAACACGTATGGCCACCGTTCACAAGATTGCTATAAAGTCGATCCGGGGCCATCGATCCCGAGTACACGTCCTCCCCGCGATACAGTACTTCGTATCCGAGGCTTAACCCATGCACTCTCTAGCGGTCCTCAAACCCGTGCAACCACCGTGCTGATCACATCACCTCTGGATCGATGAGTATGGCCGTCCAACAATACGGCGCCCAAGTTACTAGGTTTACCAATCCCCATATTAAAGTATGTACTTGGTACTACTCAATACTTGTCCACGGAGTTGCAACGATAGGTGCTCCATCTTATCAAGTTCATTATCCAAGTGAACCATAGTTGAATCTAGAACCTACCATTAACTCCACTAGTTTAAGCATAGCATTGCTAATGGAAAAGCTTACTAACATACTAATCATAGGTCATTGTTGGAGTATGCAAGTGTGTTTCATCCAAGTCCTACACTTAGTGCACAATATAATATTCCTAACTTGTGATAAAGAAAAAGGACTCGAAAATTTAATGGGTTATGCACCGGGGCTTGCCTTGGGAGTGATCGTAGTTAGTGTCTTCACCAAAGTCCACTTCAGGTCCTTGCTGATCCGGTGTGATCTCTGCAGTCTCGATCCCTATATGGAATGGACATGCATCAATGCGAAGGAATACACAAGGTTTCATGGAGTTCCTTAACTAGAGATGAAATGGAGGGCATGACAATTCATGGCACTTCCTTAGCAATAAAATTAATGACTAATCATTTATTCATGAATGTGTGCACACCTAAGTATGACATGGTAGCTACTGCATTTTGAAGGGGACAAACTTCTAATTACAAGAATGTAACTTTTAATCATCACAACTTAGGGTATGTCTACTTTAACATGAGCATGGCCTAGGTGATGATTATATGACATCACATGCTGATGATGATATGACCATGCAGTACTAGGGTCAAATTTCCAGAAAGTTCATTTTGAACAACTTAGCTAAAGTGACCATATGCAAAACTAGCACTATACATACTATGGCAATTTAATTGCATAACTAGTTCTAGCCTCATATAGTTAATTAGGAACCAAGAGTATATAATTGGAGGTAAGGATTTCTACTTTAAGGTTGATGTAGTTATTCTTCATAAATATTCCAGAAGTGAATTTATGCCTACCCTTCTTAAATGCACACAAAAAGCAAGATTTATATGGAAAATTCTTACTTTAGCTAACAATTGATTAAATTTGACAGCAAAAGCATACTTAAGTTGCTTCAAATTTTTCATGGAATTTTACATGAGTGTACAAGTGCATAAGGGATAGGAATACCAAATTTCATAATTAAATTCCTAGCCAATAATTTACATAAATTCAATTACTGAAAATGAGGATTTATGCAATAACACTAAAAATATGCCTAAACATGAAAATGTGATTTTTCAGAAAGTTTAAGGATGCCATGAAATGACCACTGAGCAAGTTTCATGAATTTACCATTTATATTTATTTACTTATGAATTTATTAAGCAATTTAGGGTTGTAACTTTAGGGAATTAAATAAATTAATTTACTGAGTAACTTTGGACCTCAACCTGTTTTTCTGGCAGAGGAGGATTTTATGAGTTGAACAAAACTGGTTTCACATTTTTAGGCCTTTTATTTCTCGAGTTATTAAATTTCCAAGTTTAATCAAAGTTCACTCCTATTTACAAAATTGCCACTGGCCAATTCAAATTTCCCCCGCGCGGGCGCGCGGCGGCGCTTCGGCTCTGCCGTCTCGCCGGCGGCGATCAGTGGCGGGACTTGGGACTCGGAGCTGCTCTACGTGATCAGTGACTCACAACAGTTACGTGGGTGGTGGTGGCCGGAGTGGGGGTTGCCGGAGCACTGCTGGCGACGAGCGGCGGCGACGCTCAACGGCGGCCGACGGTGGTAGGCACGTGCAGAGATGAAATCATCCAGGGAGAGGGTCTAGGAGCATCACCTTAGAGCTGTGGTGCTCGTCGACGCGCGGGTTGGAGTCGGGGTGGCCGGGAGAGGGGTCGTCGCCGTGAGCCTCCTTCGCGCGATGAACGGTGGCGGCTCGGTCCTCCTCCAATTCCGGCGAGGGGGCTGAAAGCCAGATTAGCATGTCCAGGAGGAGTGAGGGGAGCTACTTTCACGCCAATTTATGAAAGAACCAACAACGGGGACACTACCTAGACGGAGCTCGACGCGGCGGCAATCAGGCGGCTCAGAGCAGGGGATTCCGTCGGCGCTCGCTGGAGCGGAGGGAGGGAGGAAAGCAGGGCGCTTGGCTTTGCTGGAGCGACTTGGGGAGCAGAGCGGAGCGCGTGCGAGTGAAGGGCGAGGAAAAGTGGCAGTACCGGGCCGCTTTTAACGCCGGTCGACCGGGAGAGTGAGAGAGAGAGAGAGAGACGGCGAGCTGTCGGCAGGGGAGTGGCTCTCCGGCAGGGTTTCAATGCCAGCCGGTGGCACAGGCACGATTCGGTAGTGCAGTGGCCGTGATGGGGCTACAGCGATCGATGGTGGCTCGTATGGTGGCATCGGTGTCGAGCGGAGACTGGCCGGAGGGAAAAGGAGAGAGAAGGGGGGGGGGTGGGGTTGACCCGGCTTGACTTGAACCTTGACTCGGGTTTGGGAAATTTTCACCATGTTCCCTTGCTCCAAATTTGATACAGATGTTTGTGCACATCCAGCAAAACATGTGATCCAACTTTGCTTTTGGGTGCATCAGCTTAATTGGCTTCAATTAATTTTTAAAATTCCAAAACCTAAACAATCTTCTCTGGCTTTAGGGGAATTTTTAAGGGTACTAAATGGTTACCAAAAATTCTGGAAAAATTATGAAAATTCTCTTTTAATGTGGCCATTCAGTTTATGTAAAAACATTGGGGTACTTTCATGGGATTTTGTGATGTTTGAGAAGGGCCCTTATTTGGATATTCTTGATTTAATTACTTAATTTTCTTTCTTTATTCTTTGGCACCTTGACTATTTATATTTTTAATTATCCCTTAATTACATTGGGTTTGGTTAAGTTCTATTTTGTGACATGGGATGTCACAGCACACCCCCCTTAAGGAAATCTTGTCCCGAGATTTGCAAAAGAACGAACAAAAGGGAGGGGTGCGGATGGTTACCGGTTTTGTGAGGCCAAGAACTCCAGAAAGTTGGTCCTCAGAAATTCTTCTTGTTCCCATGTAGCTTCAACTTCAGTATGGTTACTCCATTGCACCTTGTAGAAGGTGATAGTGCGGCTGCGAGTTACCCGGTCCTTTTGATCGAGGATGCGGACGGGGTATTCTGGGTAGGAAAGATCTTCCTCCAATTGCTCGGTGTCGGAGATAACCATGTCGATTAGAGGCTTTAGACACTTCTTAAGTTGGGAAACATGGAAGATGTTGTGCACCCGCTTAAGATTTTCCGGTAGCTGCAACCGATAAGCAACGGCGCTATGCTTTTCCGTGATCTGGAAAGGTCCGATGTAGCGGGGTGCTAATTTCCCTTTGATTCCGAAACGAGACACACCTTTGTTGGGAGAAACTCGGAGATAGACATGATCTCCCTTTTTGAACTCCAATGGACGTCTTCTTTTATTGGAATAGCTTATTTGGCAGGATTGGGCGGCCTTCATGTTGGCTTGAATTTGTTTCACCTTCTCTTCGGCTTGTGTGACCAGATCTAGACCAAAAGTGTTTCTTTCTCCAGGTTCCGACCAATTCAGCGGGGTTCGATACGAGTGACCATACAAGGCTTCAAATGGCGACATCCCCAAACTCTCTTGGTAGCTATTGTTGTAGGAGAACTCGGCGAACGGGAGACAAGATTCCCAATTACCATGATGGTCCAGAACACAAGCTCTCAATAAACCCTCCAAATATTGATTTAGCCTCTCGGTTTGACCATCGGTTTGCGGGTGATAAGCAGAACCTCGAATGAGAGTGGTGCCAAGACAAGCATGCAATTCCTCCCAGAAGCGAGCAATAAATTGAGGACCTCAATCAGAGATGATCGTCTTGGGCACCCCGTGCGAGCATAGAATCCGCACAATGTAGAGCTTGGCATATTGCTTGGTAGAGTAGGTTGTATGGACGGGAAAAAAATGAGCAGATTTTGTCAACCTATCCATGATCACCCATATTGAATTGTGCTTCTTGGGCATGAGGAGTAATCCAACGATGAAATCCATAGCAATGTCCTCCCATTTCCACGCGGGGATTTTTAATGCGTGCAAAAGACCGGCTGTTCTCAAGTGATCGGCCTTCACACGTTGACAAGTATCGCATTCAGAGACATACTGAGCAACCTCTCGTTTCATGCGTGTCCACCAAAACTTTTCCCTTAACCCGTAGTACATTTTGTTGCTGCCGGGTTGTATGGAGTATTTGGACAAGTGATCCTCATCCAAAGTTTTGTTTCTTAGCTCCTCATTCTTTGGAACCACAAGGCGATTGTTGAACCATAGTACTCCATCTTCGTCTTGTGAGAAACACATGGCTTCCTTCTTCCTTATTTTCTAGCGAATATATTCCATTCCCTTGTCCTTCTTTTGGGCTTCCACAATTTCTTCCCGAAGGGTAGGAATGAGCGCCAAATTATACAAGGATCCATATGGGATGACACGAAGACTTGGTTCGCTAGGATCTAAAATCATACAAGCTTCCATCGAGCAAACGATGACGTGATTGCATTGGTCCCTTCGACTCAAGGCGTCGGCAACCACGTTGGCTTTTCCGGGATGATAATGAATTTCCAATTCATAATCTTTGATTAATTCCAACCATCTATGCTGCCTCATGTTCAGCTCTTGTTGAGTGAAGATATATTTGAGACTCATATGATCGGTGTAGAGCTTAACCAGATTACCGAGCAAGTAATGGCACCAGGTTTTCAAAGCTAGGACGACTGAGGCCACCAAATCATGAGTGGGATAATTTTGCTCATGCTTTCGGAGTGGTCGTGATGCATAGGCAACGACACGGTCATCTTTCATAAGCACACAACCCAATCCGGTGCCGGAGGCATCATAGTAGACATCAAACGGTTTGGTGATGTCGGGTTGAGCCAAAACCGGAGCGGTTGTTAAATGCTTCTTGAGTGACTGAAAAGCTTCCTCACATGCGATATCCTTTTCCAGCAACTTGGTCATAGGCTTGGCAATGCTTGAGAAGTTGGGAATGAATTTCCTATAATAACCGGCAAGACCAAGGAAACTGTGAATTTGCCTGACTGATTTCGGAGCTTTCCAATTCAGCACATCCTCTACTTTGCTAGGGTCCACAGCTACTCCTTCTACTGATATGATGTGACCCAAAAATGGAACTTGCTTTAGCCAAAATTCACATTTACTAAATTTGGAATAAAGTTGATGATCTTAGAGTCGTTGTAGAACAATGCGAAGGTGTTCGGCATGTTCTTCTTTGGATTTAGAGTAGATCAGAATATCATCGATGAATACCACTACGAACTTATCCAACTCGGGCATGAATACAGAATTCATCAAATACATGAAGTGGGCTAGAGCATTGGTGAGACCAAAAGACATGACAAGATACTCGAAAAGACCATACCGGGTGGAGAATGCTGTTTTTGGAATATCTTCGGCTCGGATTTTTATTTGATGGTAACCGGATCGGAGATCAATCTTGGAGAAGTCTTTAGCACCCACTAGTTGATCAAAGAGGATATCGATTCCAGGTAGAGGGTACTTGTTCTTGATGGTCACGGCGTTTAACGGCCTATAGTTGACACATAGGCGTAGGGTCTTGTCTTTCTTCTTCACAAAGAGAGCGGGACAGCCCCAGGGAGATGAACTTGGTCGGATATAACCCTATACATAGCAAGTCTTGGTTACATCACTGAAAACACTACACCACACGATCTCGGAGAGCTTAGGTTACAACTGAGCTTAACCTTACTAACACTATGAACACACGACTATGATGTCTCACGAGATTTTTCATCCTACGTACATGGAGCTACTCGATCACCCGATGTGGCTGTCACCATCGGACTCCACGCCCATATCACCCGGTCCAGGGGGTGCTTCGAAGTCGACGCCGGAGTCACAATTCTCACTCAGATCGGCGTCCTCGGGGGGAATCACCGCGAGTGGAATGGGTGGCTCATCGTTAAGGATGGCGTTCAGCTGACCATTAGCAGCTTGGAGCTGTCCAATAAGCTGCTCTTGTTGTGTGATGATCGCGTGAGCGTCGTTGAGGTTCCCTTCCATGACATCACGCTCATCTTGAGCTTCTTCGCATTGGGCCTGCAGCTCGCTTTGCTCCTCCAAGAGAGCGGTAACCTGACAATGACGAGAGTAAATCTCCTCTTGGGCAGCGGTGAGCTGGGCGTTGCATTGGTTCAGTTGCTCCTACAACTGATCGCTTGCATCGCCCTCAATGATGAGCTGCGTATCGTGGAGTTGCTCGAAAAGATCGGCCCGCTCCATCTCGCTAGTATGCAGCTTGTCCTCAAGATATGAAATCTTAGCGTCACGCTTCGCAAGCTGGACATCACGGGCCACAAGTGTGGACTGCAGTGCCTCGCGCTCTCGTTCCAACTCGAGAATGCGGGCGGCAAGGTACTCGGGGTCCTTCACAAGCTTGCCAACATCCATCTGCCGGAATAAAGTTTTGCAAGGTGAGTCAAAACTTAATATTCCACTAAGCATACATGCTTAAAATAGCATAAGGAATGATTGGTAAAACAAAGACACGAGATTCCCGATCCGTTTAACGATCGGTAACGACGAATTTCTGTGGTCGACGGAGTGAACCGTAGAAACGGGCAAAAACACTTAGTTTCTGGACAACATTAAAATTTTTGTGCTTTACAACTGTTGTGGGGAATTTCATCATCTTTCCCACGCATACTCACACATCTCCATCCAATAAAGTCTCTGGGAGTTATGATCATCCAAAGACAGGGGACAGAAATGAGGCAGTTTCTGACTTCCAGAAAAAGGCTACTGTTTTTGCAAAATTCGACCTAGTTCCAGATTTTTCTAAGACAAGCTTCCTAAACCAAACTGTAGAGCAAAACCTCAGCTTTCCAACGAGTACTTATTTGCCTTCATTGAATTAAAATTGAGGAAGTTATGCTTGTTTTAGTGCAACTGACATTTCTGGCAGAAATTGATTTCCTTAACGGTGACTTCAAACTTTTAGTTTAGATGCCATAGGGTTTTAAATTAGCTCAAATCTGAGTCATTTCACATGTTTGCAATATTAGTGACCTTTTCACATGATTTAGTGAAGGTGAGTGCATATGGTATGCATGAATGCCAAATGCTCAATATGACGATTTCCTACCTCCTCACAAAAAGAAAACTCGACCGATTATATAACTCGATCCTTTCGGTGGCACACACACCTCTCACACGTTTCTAAGCGAACTACACGTGGTTAGTGTACCTGCAAGAGATCCATTTTAGAAACAATACATGAAATTCAAAAGAAACAAGCCAAAACAACAATGACAGTTTATGCCCAGGTATTCGCCCACCCGGAAGGCAGCCGGCGTTTAAGCGCATTCGGTCCGCGCATCAATCAAAGCCCAGGTCTTTGCCCACCCGGAAGGCGTTCAGTATTTACGGTGCAACCGATCTACGCACAAAGACATACCTTCGTTGAAGAATCCATAGTTTCAAGTAATTTAAACAAACATAACCCAGGGTTAGCTTTGCCACCTACAAGACCCTTATATGGGCACTACTAGTTCGTACCACACCGTAACGCGTAAAACGGCTTGTTTATGTTTTTAAAATGCTCATTGGTGTGTAGCTTATTCCGGGATGGCTCTCATACCAGCTTTGATAACCCTACTCCGAGAAGTAGAGTATGTCGTACAGGGTCGCCTCGGGAGATGGTTAACGAAGTAACCATACACAGCATTCACACATGAACATTGATCATTTACAATATTACATCACTTAGGTGCATAATAGTACAAGTTCATAGGTAGAATATAAACAAGTTCAGATCTGATATAATACGTATGTCCTTAGTACAGGTTACATAAATTAGCGGAAGCGATACAACGACCAAAACACGACGTCAAGTCCTACGTGAACCATGTCAGCCCTATGGCAATGGGTCACTCATCACAGTTAGGGGAGCTAGGGACCCATTCGATGGTCCAGTTCTGCGTCTCCTCACCTTCCCACACAACCTTGTTACAACAATCACAGTAGGTAGCTGGAGGAAAACTTGGAAAACAACATAGTCGCAAAGCCTGAGTATCTAACATACTTTGCAAGACTTACCCATCAAAATGTTTACTAAAACTGACTCCTAGAATGCATGGGGCTGACCGGGTTTATTTGATAATTGCATCAAAAGCTCCTATTAGTTCTATGCTGCACTTTCATTTCCTTAGTCAAGATTTTACTTTGATTATTGCAGAAAACAGCTATGGTGAATCTCACTAGCTGCTAAGACACGAACATAGCTAAAGAACAATACATTATAGCAATATGTGTCCATAACATAAGTAAATTTCAGAAACATAACCACAACTTTACTACTTAACATATTATTGCCGCTGCTCGAACAAGAGGTACTCATAACCGCGAGGGACGACAATTCGAATTGATTTACATCCTGCAGGGAAAACCCAAATACACGACATACGCATCATTTAAGAACACGTATGGCCACCGTTCACAAGATTGCTATAAAGTTGATCCGGGGCCATCGATCCCGAGTACACGTTCTCCCCGCGATACAGTACTTCATATCCGAGGCTTAACCCATGCACTCTCTAGCGATCCTCAAACCCGTGCAACCACCGTGCTGTTCACATTACCTCTGGATCGATGAGTATGGCCGTCCAACAATACGGCGCCCAAGTTACTAGGTTTACCAATCCCCATATTAAAGGTATGTACTTGGTACTGTTCAATACTTGTCCGCGTAGTTGCAACGATAGGTGCTCCATTTTATCAAGTTCATTATCCAAGTGAACCATAGTTGAATCTAGAACCTACAGTTGACTCCACTAGTTTAAGCATAGCATTGCTAATGGAAAATCTTACTAGCATACTAATCATAGGTCATTGTTGGAGTATGCAAGTGTGTTTCATCCAAGTCCTACACTTAATGCACAATACAATATTCCTAACTTGTGGTAAAGAAAAAGGACTCGAAAATTTAATGGGTTATGCATCGGGGCTTGCCTTGGGAGTGATCGTAGTTAGTGTCTTCACCAAAGTCCACTTCAGGTCCTTGTTGATCCGGTGTGATCTCCGCGGTCTCGATCCCTATATGGAATGGACATGCATCAATGCGAAGGAATACACAAGGTTTCACGGAGTTCCTTAACTAGAGATGAAATAGAGGGCATGACAATTCATGGCACTTCCTCAGCAATAAAATTAATGACTAATTATTTATTCATGAATGTGTGCACACCTAAGTACGACATGGTAGCTATTGAATTTTGAAGGGGACAAACTTCTAATTTCAAGAATGTAACTTTTAATCATCACAACTTAGGGTATGTCTACTTTAACATGAGCATGGCCTAGGTGATGATTATATGACATCACATGCTGATGATGATATGACCATGCAATACTAGGGTCAAATTTCCAGAAAGTTCATTTTGAGCAACTTAGCTAAAGTGACCATATGCAAAACTAGCACTATACATACTATGGCAATTTAATTGCATAACTAGTTCTAGGCTCATATAGTTAATTAGGAACCAAGAGTATATAATTGGAGGTAAGGATTTCTACTGTAAGGTTGATGTAGTTATTCTTCATAAATATTCCAGAAGTGAATTTATGCCTACCCTTCTTAAATGCACACAAAAAGCAAGATTTATATGGAAAATTCTTACTTTAGCTAACAATTGATTAATTTCGACAGCAAAAGCATACTTAAGTTGCTTCACATTTTTCATGGAATGTTACATGAGTGTACAAGTGCATAAGGGCCAGGAATACCAAATTTCATAATTAAATTCCTAGCCAATAATTTACATAAATTCAATTACCGAAAATGAGGATTTATGCAATAACCCCCTAAACATGAAAATGTGCTTTTGCATAAAGTTTAAGGATGCCATGAAATGTCCACTGAGCAAGTTTCATGAATTTACCATTTATATTTATTTACTTATGAATTTATTAAGCAATTTAGGGTTGTAACTTTAGAGAATTAAATAAATTAATTTACTGAGTAACTTTGGACCTCAACCTGTTTTTCTGGTAGAGGAGGATTTTAGGAGTTGAACAAAATTGGTTTCACATTTTTAGGACTTTTATTTCTCGGGTTATGGAATTTCCAAGTTTAATCAAAGTTCACTCCTATTTACAAAATTGCCACTGGCCAATTCAAATTTCCCCCACGCGGGCGCGGCGGCGCTGCGGCTCTGCCGGCTCACTGGCGGCGATCGGCGGCAGGACTCGGGACTTGAAGCTGCTCTACGTGATCAGTGACTCACAACGGTCACGTGGGTGGTGGTGGCCGGAGTGGGGGTTGCCGGAGCACTGCCAACGACGAGCGGCGGCGACGCTCGACGGCGGCCGACGGTGGTAGGCACGTGTAGAGACGAAATCGTCTAGGGAGAGGGTCTAGGAGCATCACCTTAGTGCCATGGTGCTCGTCGATGCGCGGGTTGGAGTCGTCACCGTGAGCCTCCTTCACGCAATAAACGGCGGCGGCTCGGTCCTCCTCCAATTCCGGCAAGGGGGATAGAACCCAAGGTTAGCGCATCAGGGAGGAGTGAGAGGAGCTACTTGCACACTGATTTACGAAAGAACCAATGATGGGGACACTACCTGGACGGAGCTCGACGTGGCGGCGATCAGGCGGCTCAGAGCAGGGGATTCCGGCGGCGCTCGCTGGATAGGAGGGAGGGAGGAAAAGCAGCGCGCTTATTTTGCTGGAGCAACATGGGGAGCAGAGCGGAGCATGTGCGAGTGAAGGGCGAGGAAAAGGGGCAGTACCGGGCCGCTTTTAATGCCGGTCGACCGGGAGAGCGAGAGAGAGAGAGACGACGAGCTGTCGGTAGGGGAGTGGCTCTCCGGCGGGGTTTCAATGCCGGCCAGTGGCACAGGCACAATTCAGCAGTGCAGTGGCCGTGATGGGGCTACAGCGATCGACGGTGGCTCGTACGGTGGCGTCGGTGTCGAGCGGAGACTGGCCGGATTGAAAAGGAGAGAGAAGGTGGGGTTGACCCGGCTTGACTTGAACCTTGACTTGGGTTTGGGCAAATTTCACCACGTTCCCTTGCTCCAACTTTGACACAGATTTTTGTGCATGTCCAGAAAAACATGTGATCCAACGTTTCTTTTGGATGCATCAGCTGAATTGTCTTCAATTAATTTTTAAAATTCCAGAACAGAAACACTCTTCTCTGGCTTTAGGGGAATTTTTAAGGGTATTAAATTGTTACCAAAAATTCTGGAAAAATTATCAAAATTCTCTGTTAATGTGGACATTCAGAATATGCAAAAACATTGGAGTACTTACATGGGATTTTGTGATGTTTGAGAAGGGCCCTTATTTAGATATTCTTGATTTAATTACTTAATTTTCTTTCTTTATTCTTTGGCACCTTGACTATTTATATTTTTAATTATCCCTTAATTACATTGGGTTTGGTTAAGTTCTATTTTGTGACATGGGATGTCACAGCTATGCTGGATCAAACTCAAGAAGGCTCCCAGGTTTAATATTTAAACCCTATACTCCTTGTCTCTTATTGTTGATCTCAACATCTCCTGATCTCTTTCTTTTATTTATTTATTTATTCTTGGTAGTCGGACAAGTGATTCTCAGAGTGCTCAGGGATCTGAGGATACTCAGTCTGCGCTCCCACTTCATCCAACTTGTGTGTCCCATTCGGTTGGCAAGTCTTTAAACACGCCGACCGAAGTGGATAGACTGTTTGAACAGACGGTTCCTGCCTCCACTCCCGAGCCTCTGTCTCAGACCACTCTGACTAATATCTCTTTGCCTCTTGACAAAGGTAAAAGAACTCTTCCTGCAGATATGCTTGGTCGGCCTGAGGTAGAGGATGCGGAGATTTTGCACCAACACCGGGAGTCCAGCAAGGTAACTCAACATTATGCTTTTACCTTACTTTGCTCTCATTTTTTAGCTCATTTATCTTCTGCATATCAGAAAGTGTATGCTCTTGTGGAGCGAAAGTAGGCTAGAGTGGAATATCTTGAAGCCGAAACTTTTGGTATGTCCTTGGTTGCCTAATCTTCTTGTCTTTATGTTTTAGACTAACTTCTTATTTGTCTTGCTAGTCACCGGTCAGCAGCTCTCCAAGGCCCTAGAGGAAAACAAGAAGCTGTTGGCTGACCGACAAGAGATAAACAAGGTCTTAGACCAAGTTTGTTCAGATCTGGCTGGTAAGTTTTCCTTCCATTCATATTTAAGCAATCTGCTGACCACTCTAACGCTAAAAGCTTTACTTTTAGCTCACGATCAAAAAATCACTAATCTGGAGAAGTTGACTTCCAACCAAGAGGTTCGTTGACGCCTTGAAGGTTGAGAAGGAAAGCCTCTCCAAATTGGCTGAAGACCAGAAGACCGAGATCACTCGGCTGCAGGAGGAGCTAAAGGGGTCTGACGCGAAGATAGAGGAGGCTAAGGTTGTCTCTAAATCTTTCAAATGTAAACTTGCCAGTAAGACTTCGACTTCTTCCTTCTGCTTGATTCTTCTGCTGATCATACTAACCAATAATTATTATTTGCAGCTCTATCTTACGCTGCTCGGAAAGCAATGAACTATGTTCATGCTAAGCGAGTAGAGCAGACCAGTCACTCTCTGGACTACTTGTTGGAGCATGCTTCGGAAGCCATCGCTCATAACACTCGGCGAGTGGCGACCGAAGTCGGGAGTCAAGTGCTAGCGATTTGCCATTGGACAAGATCAAAGAGGGATTTAACCCCGACCTAACTGACGAACAATGTCAGCTGCTCCTGGATTCCATGCTAGAGACTTCCCAGGCCTTGGTTGAAAATATAGAAATCAATCTGACCGTGCTGACTCCCCCAGCAACTCCAGAGGTCGAACTTCGGGCTGACTCTTCTTCTCCTTCAAAGGAGATATAATCTTGTAATATTGTAAAACATTAGTAGTATTTTTGTAATGATACTTGTGTATAGACTAATCTTATGCTTTTATAGCTTTAGAAGTTTGACAAAGATATCATTGACATGTTTCTATCAAGAGAATCAAAGATTGCATCGGTCTGCCATAACATATTAGGTTTTAACCCGTAACCGCGTAACAAACAGAATCAACCAATCGACACATGACCTCTCACACTTTTGGCTCTGGGTTTAGTGTAGTGGTAGTCTGATGTGCAGCACAAAGTATTTAACCATGATGTATAAGCATAAGACCAAAATAATAAAGACCAAAACTCAAGATCTCAAGATCTTATGATAATAAGTCGGTCAAAAAATAGGCCAAAACCAAAATATGGTTAGACCGAGATGGGACATTATTGCTAGCCCCCTGGCTCGATTGTTTAATAGTATAAATTAAGGAATCGAGATAGATATAGAATGAAAATCATCAGAAAATCTTTCATTAAAAAAGACTGAAGTTTCATTCATAAATAATGTATAAATACACAAAATAATAGCTAAGTATAGAAATGACGTAGCTGATTTATGTTCTAGGAGATTGGAATATCATCGCCGTCTTCGTACATCAGTCGGTAAGCCCCCGGGCGAGTGACTTCCTTCACTACGTACGGTGCTTCCCACTTCGGCGATAGCTTATGCTGATTCTTTGTCGATTGCACTTGGTGAAGCACTAGGTCTCCAACTTGAAAACGGCGACTACGAACGTTCTTATCATAATAACGACGCAAGCCTTGTTGGTAGAGTGCTGACCAAAACAGAGCGCGATCATGCAACTCCTCTGCCGCAATCAAATCAATCACTTGGTTCTCCTCAGAAAGCTTTTCATTGTATGCTTGAACTCGTGCCGAGACAAGACTGACCTCAGTCGGCAACATAGCTTCTGAGCCATAGACCAATGAAAAAGGTGATTGTCCAGTAGCCCGACTGGTGTTTGTCCGAAGCCCCCAAAGGACTGAAGGCAACTCTTTGACCAACCGACCAGCATAAGGTTTGAGTCTGTCAAATATCCGCGGCTTTAATCCTTGAAGAATCATACCATTGGCCCATTCGACCTGCCCATTGCTTTTCGGATGAGCCACTGATGCAAAGTGGATCTTTATTCCCATCTCATCGGCAAAGTCTCGGAACTCCACTAAAGTGAATTGAGTGCCATTATCGATAATGATATCATGAGGAACTCCAAACCGAGTGAATATATCTTTGACAAACTCGATTGCCTTCTTGGATGTAATCTTGCCAACCGGCTTTGCTTCAATCCAGTTGGTGAATTTGTCGATAGCAACAAACAAATGAGTGAACCCGCTTGGTGCTTTCTTGAAAGGACGGACAATATCAAGCCCCCAAACAGCAAAAGGCCAAGTCAAAGGTATCATGTGAAGTTGCTGTGAAGGCACATGTGTTTGTTGAGCGAAGAATTGACAACCCTCACACTTTCGAACAACTTGGTGTGCATCTTCGACCGCCGTGAGCCAATAAAACCCTTGTCGGAAAGCCTTGCCAACCAAAGTCCTAGAAGCTGCATGATTGCCGCATATTCCCGAATGAATCTCTTCTACCAACTTCTGGCCTTCAGGAATTGAGATGCATCGCATCAAAATGTTGGAACCACCCCTTTTGTAAAGTTGGTCCCCCACCAACAAGTATCCTCGAGATTGGATCTCCAATCTTTGCTGCTCATCAGGATCCGAGGGCAGCGTTCCCTTATTCAAATACCGAATGAGTGGGTCGCGCCAGTCGGTCTTGGAGACGTCATCGTCAACAAGATCAGCAACAATACTCATCAACATGTCCGACCGGGGAGAAATCATTGGGGAATCCAGAACATGTAGGAAAACACCCGGCGGTACTGCAGACCGAGATGATCCTATCTTGGCTAACTCATCAGCCGCCTGGTTATTATCTCGAAGAACATGTGTGAACTTCAATCCATCAAGCTTGTCTTCGAGTTTTCGCACTTCTTGGCAATAAGTACTCATGTTATCATCTACACAATTCCAATCCTTGGTAACCTGATTGATGACCAAGGCCGAATCACCAAATATGTCGATGCGCTTAATGCCAAGTGCCACAGCAATGCGCAAACCATGTAGGAGAGCTTCATATTCTGTAGCATTATTAGACACACAAAACATGATTTAAAGGACGAATCAAAGCCTTTCTCCAGTTGGCGAGATAAATACAACTCCCACACCTACCCCTTGTAATTGAAGGGAACCATCAAAGTACATTTTCCAGTACTCGATATCTTGGATAGTAGGAGAATTTTGAATCTCTGTCCACTCGGCAACGAATTCAGCTAATGCTTGTCCCTTTATAGCCGACCGAGGCATGAACGTAACAGTATACTGACCAAGCTCGACTGCCCACTTGGCCATTTTTCCTTCAGCTTCTCGGTTATGTAATACCATCCCAAGTGCAAAAGAAGTTTGAACTTCAATTGGATGAGCTTGGAAATAGTGCTTCAACTTCCTCGAGGTGATCAATAATGTATATAACAACTTCAAGATCTACTGGTACCTTGTCTTAGAGGCGCTAAGAACCTCGCTCACAAAGTAGACCGGATGTTGTACTTTTTGCAGATGTCCCTCCTCTTCTCGGTCGACTGTCAAAACAGTACTCACAACCTGGGTTGTGGCCGAGATGTAAAGCTGAAGTTTTTCTTCTGGCTCCGGAGGCACCAACACTGGAATACTGCTGAGATGAATCTTTAATTCATCCAGTGCCGACTGCGCCTCCTCAGTCCAAACAAAGTCATCCTGCTTTTTAAGCAACCGGAAGAGTGGTAACCCCCTAACCCCCAATTGGGAAATAAAACGACTCAAAGATGCCATGCATCCGGTCAGCTTATGAATGTCCCTTTGAGAATTAGGCGGCTTCATATCAAGGATTGCCTTGATTTTATCTGGGTTAGCCTCTATACCTCGTTTTGAAACGATGTAACCGAGTAACTTTCCCGATGGAACCCCAAAAACACACTTTTTAGGATTCAGCTTCATTGAATAATGTCTCAGATTGTCAAAGGTTTCTGCCAGGTCAGAGAGAAGTTCTTCAACTTTCTAAGTCTTGACAACGATGTCGTCAACATATGCTTTAGCGTTCCGACCGATCTGAGTGGCAAGGCAGCGTTGAATACCTCGTTGGTAAGTCGCGCCAGCATTTTTCAGACCGAATGGCATAGTGATATAGCAATAGGCACCGAAGGGTGTTATAAAGGAAGTCTTGATCTGATCTTCGACTCTCAGTGGGATCTGGTGATAGCCTGAATAGGCATCCAGAAAGCTTAAAAGCTCACACCCGGCTGTCGAATCTACAATCTGATCAATACGAGGAAGAGCGAAGGGGTCTTTTGGGCAGACCTTGTTGAGATCGGTATAATCAACACACATCCTCCACTCTTTATTCTTTTTAGGTACAAGGACTGGATTTGCTAACCAGTCGGGATGATACACCTCCTTTATAAACTTAGCTTCTAACAATCTAACTATCTCCTTCTTCATAGCGTCCTTGTGATCTTGCGCAAATCTTCTAAGCCTTTGGCGAACGGGTGTAGCCCCTAGAGGTACCCTTAACACGTGCTCAATCTTTTCCCTAGGAACTCCCGGCATGTAAGATGGTTTCCATGCAAAGATGTCCCTATTTTCCTGGAGGAAAAGAGTGAGCGCGAGTTCCTATTTTTCATCAAGGTTGACCCCAGCATAAGTCACCTTGTCGGGGTCCTCAAGATCAAGCGAAATCTCCTTGGTTTGGATGTCATCGGTCTGGATCTTGTCCTTGGTAGGTTTCTTTGTAGGAACCTCCGTTCCAATCTACTCCTCTATACCAACCGCCTTCTGGATCTCCTTTTGGTCTGACAGCATCAATTGTTTGGTAGCCATCTCACAACTCTGTACATCGCAATCAAAAGAATTCCGAAGATCAGAGTGGAGGGAGATTATTCCGTTCGGGCCTGGCATCTTGAGGGTGAGATACGGATAGTGCAAAACAGCCATAAACCTGGCCATCGCCGGTCGACCGATGATAGCATGGTATGCTGACTCGAAGTCTGCCACCTGGAAGAGGATACGCTCTGTCCTAAAATTATCACGGGTGCCAAAGGTGACTGGCAGAGTGATTTGTCCACTTGGGACTGAAGTCTTGCCAGGCACAATCCCATAGAAGGGTGAAGAACTCGGTTGGAGGTTATTGATTGACAGACCGAGCTCTTGAAGGGTCCTAGTGAAGATTAGGTCCAAACTGCTTCCTCCATCGATGAGTACTCTGTTGAACTTCACCTCCTTCATAGTCGCAGCAAGCACTATTGGGTAGCGACCTAGTTTTGGTAGATGTTTTGGATGGTCCGACCGATCAAAGGTGATTGGCAACTCAGACCACCTCATGTACTGAGGTGTAGCTGGCTCCACCGAGTTAATCTCTCGAAGCTCTAACTTTTTCTTGTGCTTGGATGTATAGGCATCCGAGCCTCCGAAGATTAAGTTTACTTCTTTGTGGGGCTCCTAGAACTCTCCTGAATCATCCTTGTCATCATCATCCTTAGGCTTGTTTTTGTTGCCGTTGTTGCGCCTCGGGGGATCTTTGGCCACCTTGAGCGCAGCTATTGCAAAACCCTTCAGATAATAGCAATCCTTTGCTTTGTGGTTTCCCTTGGGATGCCAAGGGAAAATGCCACTCAGCAACTCATCAGTAGACGGCTGGTTCGTCCGAGGATTCTTCCAAAACTGGTCCACTGTGTTGACAGCATTGTCAGGTTTTCTCTTCTTGTCCTTCTTGGAGGACTCAGGCTTGTCCGACCGCCTCTTCTTGCCCTTTCCTCGGATATCATCAAGTGCAGACTCCCCTGATGCATACTTATCAGCAATCTCGAAGCACTCTTCTGCGGTGAGCTTGAGATCATGGTTCCTCCGATCGATTTCTCGGACTAGATCGTCACTATGAATTCCACCCAGGAAGGCAGTAATGATTTGCTGATCAGGGACATTGGGGATCTCAGTCTTCTTAGCGCAAAACCGCTTGATGTAGTCACGAAGAGGCTCGTCTCCTTTCTGCTTGATCCGAGTGAGGTCGAAGTGGTTGCCCAGTTGGTTGCAAGTTGCTTAGAAACTTTCTATGAGTTTCCGGTTGAGGTCTCCCTAGGATGTGACTGACTCCTCTGGTAGAGATGTGAGCCATATCCGAACGGCAGGATCTAAGCAGACTGGAAGGTAATTAGCCATTATGTAGGAATCACCTCCAGCTGACCGGATCGTCATGCTATAGAGTTGTAACCACTCTCGGGGATTGGTTTGTCCATCATATTTTTTTATGGGAATTGGCTTCAATCCTTTCGGCCATCAAGCAATGCGAAGTCGAGGGATGTAAGCCTTGATGCCATCAATCTCGTCATCAGTCAGCGTTGGTGACCGCCTTTGTCGGTCTGGGGACGTGGTTGGGCTACGATGGTGGCGTGGGCCAACATCCTCGTCATGACAACGTCGTCGATTGCCATCATTATCGCGCCAATCCTGATCGTCATGTTGACGTCGGTCGTCGTGGTTTTCTCTTGGAGGAGGGTTCTGACGATCATCCCGTTGGTTGTCCCGTCGGTCATCCCACTGGTCTTCCCGTTGGGCATCCATTCTTCGTTCACGCCGCTCTTCCTCATAGCGTCGGTTGTCCCGAGCGTGCTCCTCGTGGTGAGAGTTGATAGTGTCTCGTCCATCATGGAGGCTGAGAGAATTTCTCAGATCTTCGCGCCTTCGTCGACCCTGAGGAGATACATGGCTGGAACTTGCGACCGACTGAGACTTTGCAGCATCTTGTGCCACTGCGGCTTTGAGCATAGCCACCGCCTTCTGCATAGCAGGAGTTTGATAGTGGGCATCAATCATTAAGGTGTCAAGCAATGTCTTGGCCCCGGTGATGTTGTTCTGTGGGGTGTGGTAGACCTTAACACCATCCACTTCAAGGTCAGGGCCAAGATCCAGCCGGCGTGCATTACACGATCCGCGCAACCCTCTTGGTCGACGGCGGTGACCGACCGATAATTAATCAGCTGGCGGGTTATCATCCTGTCGGCCTCCTTTGACCGGCTGGTTTTGGAGACCACCGGCTAGATTCCCTTCTTCTTTGGCATCTGGATCCTCATCCTGGTTTCCAGCAGCAGGATCTACTATATCCACCATGTTGACTGTATGGGGATACGAGTAGGTCGATCTGACCGTGTCCTCATCAAAAGACCGATCTGACGTCGCATCGTATTCGAAGGCGAAGTCTTCCTACTCGGATCCGAGTGGGATCAATGCAGGGATAATGTTAGACGGACTCGGTGATCGCGCCATGGGGCTGGCTGTGGTCGAGTCTGATCTGTAGTTGTTCAGACCTAGGGCTCCATTGTCGCCGCCTGTGAAGTCGAGCGATCCAAAGGAGATCTTGAAGTCCGGAGAGTATTGGATGATGGGAAGTTCGGCCATCGTAGTCGACGGAGAATCCTGGCGAGCCTTGTCCCCTACCTGACACGCCAACTGTCGATGCTCAAGACCGGCGGTAAATATATAAGGCTACATCGAGACCAAGAACTACAATGGTTACACAAGACGTCGAATTATACAGGTTCGGGTCGTCTCAATGAGAGTAAAAACCCTACGTCATGTGTTCTGTATTGTATTGATTGTCACGAGATATTAAGCCTAAATTGCCTCAAACTATCTCTCCCTCCTCCATGGGGGGTACCCTGCCGCCTTATATATCCGGTCGGCAGGGGGGTACAAGCAGAGTCCTAGTAGTACTCTACAATGATTCTATATAGCAAGTCTAATCTTTCTTGTCTTGCACTCCAAGCCGAGTCGGTCGGCTTCCTTGTTGATGAAGTACCCGGTCGGCCACCGACTTTAGCCTTGTATGAGGATACCCATAAAGCAAGTATCTCACACTTGTCCAAGTTGTGCCACATGGATGCCTCCTATACTTCTTCACTTTTTACCCACCTTAGTCCGGGGATGGAGAACGGCCTCATGACGGAGTGTTTTGCAGGGTCGGCTGGGTCGGATTGGTTCAGCCTGATGAGACTCTGTTTTGACTAGCCGGGTGGCTAATTTCAGCCTGATATGACCTTGTCGGCTAGGTCCTGATTTTAGCTGTCACGACCCTGCCCGGGCCCTGATTTCAGCCTCATATGACCCTGTCGGCCGGCTATTTTACGGCAGTATCGGCCAACGGGGCGTTTCTTCATGTTTTTACATAATTTTGGCCCTTTTGAACCTGCAAACACATATTTCACCAAATCTTGTGGAACTTTATTAGTTTAAACAAATATTCGTGAAACTTTGGTCTTTACCTTGCATTTCCCGACCGGTTGGTGGCTGATATTGGGTTTTAAGGGCCACCAACAACCCCCTTGATAGTCCGGTTTTTCCTATGGACTCAAAGCCCTAACAACTACTCAAGTGTTCCAAACACTTGCACCATAGCTTCTCCTCCGCTTTGATCCATCTCCATCAACCCTTGGACTCCATCAAGTTCACAAGCCTCCATGCTTGCGGCCATTATCATCAATCGCCAAGGACGTCGTAGACAATCATCATAAGATAGAAAGAGTTTCCTACACGAATAACACTCATGTAGATATTAGTCACATTTCATGTTTGTCATGCATCACCAAAACATCATACCTTGAGGTGACCTTAATGGTCATGATCCTTACAATCTCCCCCTTTTTGGTGATGGATGACAACCACTACTTATGATGATCCAAAAATGGACGAGCAAGAAAGAACCAAAGGAAAAGAAATGATTGAAGGGCATACCTTGGTCCTTACCTTGTAAGTAGTCTCCCCCTTGAGATGTGCTAGGTGTTGAGGGAGAACTACCCGATTATGTAGCGCACTAGACATTGAGCTTGAGTCAAATTTGCGCCCGCCTTGGTGTCGTGGTAGTTGATCTTGTTGATGTAGACACGTACCAAGGACATAGATGCTCATGTCGGTGAAGGTGTTCATTGTCGCCGTAGACATGCATCGTCATTGTTCTTCTTCATGTTGGTGTAGATGTTCATCTTGATGTGATCTTCATGTTCCATCTCTTCATGGATTTGGCTTTTGAATCTTCATGTTCTCCTCTCCCTTTTTGTTATCGTCCATCTTCATGTTCTCCTCTCCCTTTGTGTTAGCGTCCATCTCTTCATGCTTCTTCTCCCACTTTGATCTTAGATGACTTGGCTTTTGGATCTTCATGTTTTCTCTGCCCCTTTGTCACCTATCACCAAAAACCACACAAAAACATAACGAAACCAGGAGGCATAAAATAATTGGTAAGAGTTAGGATAACTCCCCCTTTTACGGTGCTCCTCCTTGGTTGTAGTGATATTCCATCGTAGCTCCCCCTACACTTATGACTCAACAAAAGATTTTCTCAAATGTGCAAGGGTTAGTCATTAGGGAGGTGGGAATGTATGAGCCACTTGTCTTTAAGCCGCGCGAGTAGATTTAACTTTGGAGCTCGGTTGAACATGGCTCAATGAGCATAAAGCACAAATATCACTATTTGATCATCTAGAGAGTCATGTACTCACATTGTAAATGAGCAACTCCCCCTAGACACATGCTTGGGAGCATGTATGGTATCACGATGCAAAGGATGCATAAATGCAACAAATGCAAATGCAACAAGTATACAATGCTTGATGCGATGCTAAAGAAAAGAGAGAGAACCGCTACAAACCAAAGTGTCAACAACGAGTTGTTCCCTCCTCAAGCTTGCTCACAATGGACCTTTCTTCAAAGCCTTGGGTACATCATGAACCACCTTCCCAAGCTTAACCCATGTCCATTGCTATCTCAAGAAGGTCCGAAGTCAACCTACAAAAGAAGAGAAACAAGCACAAACAAAGACACACACAAGAACAGCCAAAGAACTATACATATTTACAAAGGACAAGCTTAAGGGTTACTCTTGTGAAGTTGGAGAGGTCGAGAACATTAAGTTCTCCCCTTAGCTTGTTGAAGGTCTTCTCATCAAGTAGCTTGGTGAAGATATCCGCCAATTGTTCATGAGTTCACACGCTCACCAACTCGATGTCCTTCTTCTCAACATGGTCTCTTATGAAGTGATGCCTCACTTGAATGTGCTTTGCATGACCATGATCTCCCGTTTTGAGGGCCATCTTGATTGCCACCTCACTATCACAATATAGTGGCATTTGAGTGTAGTTGAGGCCATAGTCCGAGAGTGTTTGCCTCATGTAGAGAAGTTGTGCACAACAAGCTCCCGCCGCCATATATTCCGCTTCGGTGGTAGATAGAGCCACGGAGTTTTGCTTCTTTGAGCTCCAAGATACTAGAGATCTTCCAAGAAATTGGCAACCTCCCAATGTACTCTTTCTATTTACTTTGTAACCCACGAAGTCGGAATCAGAATACCCAAGTAACTCAAAGTTTGATCCTCTAGGATACCATAAGCCCATGGTAGGTGTGTACTTGAGGTATCTCATTATTCTCTTTACGGCCTTCAAGTGTGACTCCTTTGGATTTGCTTGGTATCGTGCACACAAGCACACACTAAACATGATGTCCGGTCTCGAAGCAGTGAGATAGAGCAAAGACCCAATGATTGATCTATATAGCTTGGGGTTCACCGGTTTTCCTTTCACATCATCATCCAAGGGTTTGCTAGTAGCCATAGGTGTGTGCAAAGGCTTGCAATTCTCCATGTTGAATCTCTTGAGAAGGTCCTTAGTATATTTCTCTCGATAGATGAAGTTTCCCTCTCTCAATTGCTTGACTTGGAATCCAAGGAACATGTGCAACTCTCCAATCATTGACATTTGGAATTCCCTAGCCATCATCTCCCGAAACTCTTCATTGAACTTCTCATTGGTTGACCCATAGATGATATCATCCACATAGATTTAGCACACAAAGAGATCCTTCCCAACATGCCTCGTGAACAAGGTGCTATCAATGCTTCCAATGGTGAATCTATTCTTGAGTAGAAAGTTCCTCAAGTGTTCATACCATGCTCTTGGTGCTTGCTTGAGACCATAGAGAGATTTCTTCAATTTGTATACATGTCTTGGATGTTTTGGGTCTTCAAACCCCGGAGATTGTTTCACATAGACTTTCTCATTGATTTCTCCATTCAAGAAAGCACTCTTGACATCCATTTGAAAGAGCTTGAAGTCGTTATGTGATGCATAGGCAAGTAAGATCTGAATAGCTTCAAGATGGGCCACAGGAGCAAAGGTCTCTTCAAAGTCAATCCCCGCCACTTGAGAATATCTCTTAGCCACTAGGCGAGCCTTGTTCTTGACAATTGCTCCTTTCTCATCTTGCTTGTTCTTGAAGACCCACTTGGTACCAACCACATTATGATTCTTGGGTCTCTCAACCAATTTCCATACTTTGCATCTCTTGAAGTTGTTCAACTCTTCTTGCATGGCAATTACCCACTTGTGATCATCCATAGCTTCATCAATGGTAGTGGGTTCAATCATAGAGACGAAAGAGAAGTTCTCAACCTCAACATTGGCCTCATCATCATTCTCTTCAATCACATAGTTGGGCTTATATTGATTTCTCGTTATCTTTATTCCTCGAGATGGATTCCCAATGATCAAGTCTTGTGAATGATCTTTGTTGGTGCCCTTGGGTCTAGGAAGGTGTTTTCTTTGAGTGGGAGAGGCTCTAGGTGAAATGTCTCCGTCATGAATTGTTTGCTCTCTTGATATATGAGTGTCTTGTATCCTAAGAGAGGTGGAGGAGTCACTCTTATGCTTTCTTGTTTTGGACTTTGGGCTCGAGGTGGATGGGAGGTTATCTTGTGAAGAACTAGGAGAAGTGGTTTGTGATGAAGTATGTGGGGAGGTTTGTGGCTCACTTCTCACTTGAGATTCCTCATCATTTGGTGGGTGTACTCTCAATGAATTTTGGGAGGAGCTTGTGGGAGTATTTGTGGCATCTTGGCTTGTTTGTTGTGCCCCGGAGGAGGAGGTAGGTTGAGGTAGTGGAGTAGAGGGCTCATCAACATCACCATCATTGGCCTTGTGGGGTAAAACCTCGTCCACGGGCATGTTTCTAAAAGCTTTCCTCATAGGCTCATCTCCAATGTCCACTTCATGAAATTCATCCTCCTTTTAGGACCCATTTGACTCATCGAATTGCATATCATAGGATTCCTTCACACATCCGGTGGTGGAGTTGAAGACCCTATATGATTTAGAAGTCCCAGAGTACCCAACAAGAATGCGTTCATAAGTTCTGCTCTCAAACTTCCCGGGCTTTCTCCTCTTCTTGAGAATATAACGCTTGCATCCAAAGACTCGGAAATAGGAAACATTGGGTTTCCATCCCACCAATAGCTTATATGGTGTCTTCTTCAACAACCGATGGAGATAGACACGGTTGGAGGTGTAGCAAGCCATGTTGATTGCCTCCACCCAAAACCTCTCATGAGTTCCATACTCATCCAACATGACACGAGCAAGAGTGATGAGCGTCTTGTTATTTCTCTCCACTACTCCATTTTGCTCGGGAGTATATATAGCGGAGAATTCATGTTTGATTCCCTTCTTGTCACAATATTCCTCCACTGTGGTGTTTCTGAATTCCGTCCCATTGTCACTCCTTATCTTTACAATGCTAGCATTGAACTCATTCTTTGCTCTCTTGGCAAACTTTCTGAAGATACCACTGGCTTGAGATTTGTCCACAAGAAAGAAGGTCCAAGTATATCTCGTGAAATCATCAACAATCACCAAGCAATATAGATTGCCTCCTAGACTCTTGTAATGTGTTGGCCCAAACAAGTCCATGTGCAAGAGCTCTAGAGGATGATATGTAGACATGAATGACTTGGTGGGATGTGAGGATGCAACTTGTTTCCCTGCCTGACAAGCGCTACACAATTTATCCTTCTCAAAGGTCACATCCTTGATTCCTTCAACTAGATTCCTCTTGACAATCTTCTTGAGCTGATTCATTCCAACATGTGCTAGTCTTCTATGCCACAACCATCTCTTGGATGCCTTGGTGAATAAGCAAGTGCTTGGTGGCATATTACTTGACTTGAAGTCCGTGACATACAAGTTCTCATGTCTTACTCCATGAAATACTAGCCCTCTCTTGACATTCTCAATTGTTGCACCATCCTCGTCAAATGTGCACTTGAAACCCATGTCACAAAGTTGACCAATAGATAGATGGTTGAAGTTGAGGGTTTCCACAAGGAAGAACTTGGAGAGATGGAGGTCATTTGTGATGGCCACCTTGCCCGAGCCTCTAACTCTCCCTTTTGAGTTATCCCCAAAAGTCACCTCTCACTCTTTTCGTCTTCATCAATGGTGGTGAACATGGTTGGCTTCCCGGTCATGTGTTGAGTGCGCCCACTATCAAGAATCCAATGAGTGCCTCCACTCTTGTAGTTGACCCTAGTAGTAGCCATAAGACAAGCACTAGAGGAAGAGGAGTTAGTATCCAAAGCATTACTTGATTGAGTAGTACTAACCTCATGATGTCGAGCAATGAGACCATCCTCATAGTCGAGCAATGAAACCATCCTTATAGATAGGAATTCTTGCAATCCCATCCAATAGTCTCTTCGTAATGGGATAGTGAGGAGCATGATATCTCCAATGTCCATGATCATCCCTCATGTGCACATTGTCAAGGTTGATGTAGTAATGGGGAGGATCATAGAGTCCAGTGATGTGCTCAAGCACATGTCCCACTTGAGAGTGGAGCACAAGTATCATCTCCATTGCTCTCTCAATTCAGAGCTCGTGTTTCCTGTTAACTACCTTCTCAAGTAAGAAACCCCTCTCAGGAGTTGTGATTTTTTGGAGGAGCTTGTCAATCACATCATGTGGTGCAATCTTCTGAAGTCCCCTATAAGAGTTAATCCTACACACAAGATCATATATGCTTAATAGATTCTCACAAAGGTCAACATTAGGATTTCTCACAAATTCACCGAGTTCAAACAGAAGATCTTGTTGGTGAGCTCAACGAAGATGCCAAAGATGATCTTGTGGAGGAGGGGGCAGAGGACGTGGAGGCGCCCGAGCCGAAGCCGCAAGATTGATCATCTCAAATGATCGAGCGAGCATTGTTGTTGGTTCCCCTACGCCAATGCTTGGTCCACCCAATGTACTTGGAGTAGTACTAGGAATGACACTTGAGGTTGAGCTTGACGAAGTGCCCGATGAGTGTCTTGCTCTGAAGGGGTTGTAGAAGTTGTTGCAAGGCAATCTTGTGAAGGGATCAAAGAAGTTTGAGCTCGAACCTACTTCTTTCCCTTTGCTTGAGGATGCTTCATGGTGTGTCTTGGATGTCCTCTTCCATGCCATGCTTGCGACAATCTCCTCATCCTTGAAGAGCAGCTCAATCACATCTTCTACGGAGAGATTCTTCTCCATGAGAAGGTCAAGTGTGACGTAGAAGAGCTTGCTACTCAGAACAAAGGAGAGGATCTCCTCCACTATCATGATCTTGGGAAACTCGAAAGAAGTTGCCCCAATCCTGTCCACAATACCTCGAAAGCGAATAAGAGAGTCAAGTAAGTCCTCATTATCATTAGCATGAAAAGCAAAGAACTCCTCAACAGTAGAACTACTAGCATGATCAATAGGAGACTCACAAATATCATCAATGCTAGTAGAGCAAGCAAGATCAAGAGACACATCATTATCAATCATCATGTTAGACATACTAGTAGAGCAACCTATCAAGTCATTGCTAGAAGAGTCTAGGCACTCACTAGTACAAGGCACATCCACGCAATCATCACAATCATCATACACATGATCATCGGTAAAGATATTGGCAAAGTCCACAAGAGTATCCATCAACTTATCCGGAATCATGGCATTTAGGTAGCTTTTAAAGCGATCCTTCCATAAGCCATGACCCGGCCCCGAATGGGATGACATCCCAACTTAATACGGTCACTACTCAAGGCGGTTAAGCCTTATGATGAGCACTTGGCTTTGATACCACTTGAAAGGACCGAGTGACCGAGAGGGGGGGTGAATCGGGAACTTGCACTATGTATCAAATTCGCCATTTCCTAAAACCGACCACCCAAAACAACTCCTACGCAATCCTAGTTGTGATCACACTAGCAAGATAATGAACCTATGAAAGGAACAACAACCTAAGCATACTAGTGGATCACACAAACGCAATACAACTCCTATGCAAGCTAGTTACCAAAGATACGCAGAAGCAAACAACTAGCTAGCAAGGGGTTCTACTCAAGCAAAGCTACTAGATCAACAAGCATATAGAAAGCATACATGCATGAGTAGCACAATACATACTAGGGTGATTAATCAAGCCAAGCAACTCCTATACATGCTAGTGATCAAGTATGAAGGCCAAGCACTACTAGCAAGTAAAGAAGCCTATTCATGCAAGTCTACAAGGTAGTCAACTAGAGTAAGGTAAGCACACAAGCATGAATAGCACAGTATGTAAATACAGAAAGTAAAGCATCATAGTAAGGAGTAGAGTAAGAGATGGCTCATGATTTTTTCCCGAGGTCTCGGAAGGATGGCGCCTTCCCCTACTCCTTGTTGGACCACTCCCGCCGGAGTCTTGGTCCCTCCCGCCACCAAGTGGAGTTCTCGCCCACGAGTCCGCAATCACTACTCGAGTGAAGACACGGTGTGCGTCACCGCTGCACAAAGCACAAGCTCGCCTCCCTCGAGAACTTATCGGACTCCCCGAGCCTACACGGACGCTCACTATTGATGCCCCTTCCAACGGCAGGCTTAAATCATGTACAAACTTGTGACGGCCTTCACAACCAATCACGATAGGCTCGATCACCGACACCTAATCGGTCTAGGTCTCACCATAAACCAAGAGTAACAACCTAGATCACACCCTCAAGGACACCCTAGCCTTAGATGTGCAAGGTAGCTCCTTGTTACTCTCACTAGCACTCTCAAGATATCCAATATCCTCTCCTAGTGCTCTCCTCTTTTCCTCTTGGACCTTACCAAATGCTCTCAGGTATTCCACTGGCCAAGAGAGGTCTCTAAGACCCCAGCAACGAAGTTATATAGGCTCCCAACCTCAAACTAGTCGTTGCTCCACGAAATCAGCTTTCTAGGCCTCCAGACCGGACTGTCCGGTCACTGCCTGACCAGACCGTCCGGTCACTGCAAACTGAGCTCCAATGGCTCTTTGCCTTGTGCTGAACTCCTGCTGACCGGACTGTCCGGTCACTGGACCGGATCGTCCGGTCCATTTTCTCTCTCCATTCTAGGAAGGACCGCAAATTGCAACCTCTCTGTCGTCCCTGCACTCCTACTGACCGGACCGTCCGGTCAGCAGACCGGATCGTCCGGTCTGTATGGAGTCTCCTACAGTCAAAGTCCTTGCTCCTCGCGCTAAGTCCTAGAAAACTCCACATAGTGACCGTACAGTCCGATCACCTCGGACCCCTCTGTCCGGTCACGACGTCCAGAAGCTGAAACTTGTTGTCCTCGCTTGACTTGGTGTCCCGGCTTCTCCGAACAGCTCCTTGGCTTCTCCACTATCACCTAGTGCCTGTGATTTCACCAAACAACCTTGCACATTACCGACTAGACATGACCTAAGAGAATGACCTAGACCCCCTTGATAGTCCGGTTTTTCCTATGGTCTCAAAGCCCTAACAACTACTAAGTGTTTCAAACACTTGCACCATAGCTTGTCCTCCACTTTGATCCATCTCCATCAACCCTTGGACTCCATCAAGTTCACAAGCTTCCATGATTGCGGTCATTGTCATCAATCGCCAAGGATGCCATAGACAATCATCATAAGATAGAAAGGATTTCCTACACGATCAACACTCGTGTAGATATTAGTCACATTTCATATTTGTCATGCATCACCAAAACATCAAACCTTGGGGTGACCTCAATGGTCATGATCCTTATAAAAAATTATGAAAAAAATCCTGGAACAGAGAAACCTTTTTTGCATTTAGGGAATTTTTTTGGGGTATTAGCCCTTACCAGAAATTCTGATAAATTCCCCGAAATTCATTCTTGACCTGACCCACTGGAATATGCAAAAACATTGGCACACTTTCATTGAGTTTTGTGATGTTTGTGAAATGCTAGCATTTGGCCAATTTTGGATTTAATTAATTAAATTCCCTTTTCTTTGGCAACTTAATTACTTATATTTTTAATTAGCCAACAATTAGCATTAGGTTAGGTTAATAGCCTTTTTTGACATGGGATGTCACATCCAAAGCAGTGTGGGACAAGCTTGATGGACTCTACTTGGCTCAATCTTGTGCTCGTGTGATGCAAATTCGCATGCAACTTGCCACTATGAAGATGATGGATCTGTCGGTGACTGAATACTTTGATTGCGTCAAGGGCTTCACTGACAACTCTGGTGGTCGCCAGGGTAGACGCGGCTGCACTGGTGGCCGTGACTACTCTGGTGGTCACCAGGGTAGACGCGGCTGCACTGGTGGCCGTAATGGTGGTCGTCGTCCTAGCCATGACAACTCCAACTCCTCCGAAGGCCGCATCAGCGACAACCATCCTCGGTGCCAGATTTGTGATCATGTGGATCATCAGGCCCCGCAGTGTTGGTACCGCTTTGATGAAAGCTATCAAAAGGATGACAATATGTCTGCTGCACTGGCGTCCAACCCATCCTTCGCCGTCGATGCTAACTGGTACTCCAATACAGGGTGACAAATCATATCACCAATGATCTTGAGCGCATTGCTGTTCATGAGAAGTACCAGGGCAAAGATCAGATTCAGACTGTGGGAGGATCATGTATGTCATTCAACATGTTGGTCATTCTACCATCCTCACTCCTCATCATTCCTTACAACTTTGCAGTATTTTGCATGCTCCCTAAGCCTCCAAACACTTGTTATCGATTCATAAATTTACTCTTGACAATAATGTCTTCTTTGAATTTCATCCATATCACTTTGTTGTTAAGGATCACACCACGAAGGCCCCCTGCTGCATGGTAGATGCCAAGGCGGTCTCTACCCCATCTCTCTCCATGGCGCCCCACCACCCAGCATGACTCTTTTGGTGGCTCGTCCTTCTGTAGAGTTGTGGCATCATCGGCTAGGGCATCTAGGAAACTTTGCCCTTAAGCAAGTGCTTAGTCGGAATAATGTTTAAGTCTCCACTTCAAATAATGTTGCAACTATGTGCAATGCTTGTTAGTTGGCTAAGAGCCATCAACTGCCTTTTTATGATTCTAATAATAATTCCACTTTGCCTCATTAATTAGTTCACACCGATGTTTGGGGACCAGCCATAAGCTCTTCTAGTGGTTATAAATACTATGTTAGCTTCATAGATGACTTTAGTCACTTTTCATAGATCTACTTGATAAAATGCAAGTCAGATGTTCATCGAATCTTTCTGGAGTTTCAGACTCATGTTAAGCACCTCCTTAACAAGAAAATCCTTAGTATTCAAATTAACTGGGATGGGGGATATCAAAGCCTAAACAGATACCTTAAATCTATGGGCATTCATCATGGTGTATCGTGTCCACACACTCATCAGCATAACAGGGTGGTTGAGCGCAAATATAGGCACATTGTTGAGGTTGGGCTAGCTTTACTTGCTCATAGTTCCCTCCCTCTTCGCTTCTGGGATGAAGCCTTTGTCACAACATGCTACCGAATCAATCGCCTACCCAGCAAACCACTTGGTCTTGTCATGCCATTTGTGCATCTCCTAGCCAAGAAACCTGACTACTCCAGCCTTCGCGCCTTTGGCTGTGTCTACTGGCCCAGTCTCAGGCCCTATAATGCCACCAAATTGTCATTTCGATCGTTGTAGTGTGTTTTCCTTGGCTACAGCAGTATGCACAAAGGCTACAAGTACCTTCATGTTCCAACAGGTCATGTCTATCTGTCTCACCATGTGGTGTTTGATGAATGCGGCTTTCCCTTTGCCTCGTCTACTTCTCATGCCACATCACACCCTATCTTTGAACATGCCCTTCTTCCAACATTCCTGCAACCCCGTTCTGTCCAACATGTTGATATGGCGCATGTGCCACCTATGCATGATGATTCTAACCTTAGCTCTGCCAGTACTACTGATGCTCCCTTGATCTTACAGGTTCCTGCTTATAGTGCCTTGCCTGGTGGAGCTACTGGGTCGTATCAGCCTCAGACTGATGCATCAACACTTGATCGGTTCATGTGTTGGACACGTTATGGGACCCAGAGATTGTTTCCCTGCAACTTGATGCTGTGCCGGACCAGCTACAGGAACCAGCAGATACCACTGTTGTGTCAGACCAGCTACAGGTACCAGAGGATATCACCGCCATGCCGGATCCGCTGCAGCAGCCAGCACCACCATTGCCTGCTGCATCTTGTGCTCATACTAGGGCACAAAACAACATTATCAAGATCAAAGACTTTAGCCAAGATATCATTCGCTATGATTCACGCATGAAGGGATTCATTGCTCAGCTTACCACTCGGGGGTATGACAATTCTGAACCCATCTCTGTCTTGGTTGTTGTTCAGTCTCCTCAGTGGAAGTGGGCAATGCAAGATGAGTATGAGGCATTGGTACGAAATCAAATGTGGGAGCTGGTTCCTCCTCCATCAATTCGCACACCAATAGATTGCAAATGGATCTTCAAAATCAAGCAGCATGCTGATGGGACAATAGAACGTTATAAAACACGATTGGTGGCTAAAGGTTTTCATCAGCGCTTTGGAGTAGACTATGATGAGACTTTTAGTCCTGTCATAAAACCGACTACTATTTGACTTATTCTTTCCATTATAGTGTCCAAAGGATGGAGCATCAGGTAAGTTGATGTTAAAAATTCTTTCCTGAATGGTGATCTTCAAGAAACAGTATACATGACTCAACCTCCAGGATTTATCAGTACTACTCAACCCTCTCATGTATGCAAGCTCAAGAAGGCTATATATGGTCTTAAAAAAGCTCCACATGCTTGGCATGCTACACTCAGTTCCAAGTTGGGGGATCTCTAGTTTCGACCATGCAAGACATATACATCAATATTCATCTATACATCACCCAACCTTACGATGTATATTCTGGTCTATGTGAATGACTTGATCATTGTCAGTTCTTCTCCTTTGGCCACGGATCTTCTTCTTGGACGGCTTGACAATGAGTTTGCTATCAAGGACTTAGGTACTCTACAGTACTTTCTGGGTATTGAGGTTCATCACTGCTTGGATGACATTGTGCTTTCTCAATGAAAGTACATCACAAATCTACTGGCTCGTATGAATATGACTTAGTGTCGGCCGATCTCCACACCAATGTCCAGCTCTGAGAAACTATCTCGTCACATTGGCACTGCTCTTCAGCCGGATGTTGTGAAGATATATCGAAGTGTGGTTGGAGCACTACAGTATTTAATGATGACTCGACCTGATATATCCTTTGTAGTTAACAAAGGTCTGTGAATATCTTCAAGCACCCACAAAAATATAGCATCATTTACAAATCTACACAGATAAAGTGAAGTAGATACCTTATAGGTTGATGTCCTCCGAGTTTGGGAGCCTTCCCCCAACAAACCAAGGCGCGACAAAGGGAGGGAGTGGCATGGCGACGAGGAGGCGGAGAGAGAAGGAGCCCGGGCGGAAGCAAGAAGAAAGGAGGAAGGAAGAAGGGAAGGCCGCGCGCGCTGATTTGACATCGCCTGAGTCGCGCCAAATAGACGGGCGCGACGCGTCACGCCAAAGCCTACGGCGTGACCTAGCTCAGCGGTCAACGCGCGAGGGGACCCTACGGCGCGGCCCACATGACACCGTGGCAGTACGTCGCGCCATATGCATGGGCGTGACCGTACTCACTTGTTACGTCATATGCCCTGGCGCGACAAAAAGAGCCATAGGATAAAAATTTAGATTCAGAGGGCTATTTGTGAAAATTTAGTTTCATAAGGATCAAAATATAAAAAAATTTTGAGGTGTGCGAGTCCCATCTATCCGTAAGTTGTCTCACACTACCTACAACCTACCCCCCCCCCCCCCCCAACCCAACACACACACAAATTCCTGTCCTAATCTTCCGCTATTGTTAATCGCGTACGCAGAACGACGGTTATGCTCTTACCATTTTATCTAACACCTTCCCATCATGATCCGTATCCTATTTCTTTGCTTCCTCTCGATAGCAGGCTAGGATTTTGAATTTGGGGCTTAGTTTACGCACCTTTTGGCTCAGCAAGGGACCCTGTCTTTTTTATCAGATGGATACATTCGAAAAGTAGATCTTTTGTTTCTTCGCTGGTGGTTGTTGCAGGTGGTTTCACAGGTCAATATCCACTTGGTTGTTCTTTTTTCTAGCAGGATTCATCGTTGTTGATTATCTCTTTTTTTTTTATTCAGATGATCTCTGTTTTTGAATCTGTGCTTTGTGTGTTTTCGGTTCAGGTAGCCAGGAGAGGGCTCGGATTGTCAGCATCAGGTGTTCCCCTCAGTGTATTGTCGGATGTACTATAATGCCTACCTAAGAACAAAAGGTTATTTTATACGTGCCATTATTATATCAGCTTTTAGTAAGATCTCTATCATGCCATTATTTAGAACCAAGAGAAATTATAAGAGTACAAAGTTAACAAAAAGAAAAATATAAAAAGAAATATTTTATACGTGCGTATATAGAATGTCCTTCCCACAGTCATCACAAATGAAATGAAATACTACAACGTGAACTGTGGAGGACCATCTTGAAGCGTGCACGAGGCGGGCCGCATTTCCACGGGATTCCAGAAGTGCCCTCAGGCCTGGTTCACCACACCACTCGAGTCGACCAGTCACCGCCTCTTATCTCCTTCACGAGAGTCCGCAGCCTCCCCGCCGCCCGCCGCCGCGCCTCGATCCTCAGGTCCAGGTATCTCCGCCGCCGCTGACTCCTCTCTTGTTTCTCCTGTTGGGTTCCTAGTTACCCTCAACCACACTGGACTCGTTCGGTGTGCGTACGGAGGCCAGAACGAGGCACAGGGGGAGCCGAGCTCTCCCCAATCTTCTAGTCTTCCTCGTCGCTTTTGTATTGTAGTTATCATTAAGGATGTATGTAACGGGGACAGAGGGTGGGTATGGGAAAAAAAATTTGCCCGTGAGGGGTGGGCGACGGGGTTGGTGAGATTTCATCGCAATCGGGGTCGGGGATGGGGATGGAGGCATCTTCCTGGAATGGTAGCCCCTCAAAACAACTTAATCGGCAGGAAGCTGGGAGACGACATTGGGGCCCGAATTCTTAGGGCGAAGGGAGGAAGGCTTGAGGGGGGTGTCTCCGCTGGCACTAGGTTGGGCGGCAGCCCTACTTGGCCGCCCTTTTGCTCCATCAGCCGCTGGCATCGTCACCTCTTTTGACACTTGCATTCCTGCAATATTAATGTTAGCATTAGACATAATCTTAAACTCTGCCTCTCTGATTTTACAGGTTGTATACTCAAGATTGAAGCAGTGTATCCAGCAAACACCACTCCTATGACGTTAGTACAGTTTAGTGGTGCTTTGGTTCCTAAACTTGGTGAAAAACCTCGGTTGCTACCTACATCACCGGCAGTTGCAAGGACAACCTATGCTGACTTGAGAATCCCGGCATTGCAAAATGGGTACATGTGTTTACAGTTGTGATTTGATTTGACATTATAGTACTTTTTTGAATGATTCATGATAGAACCTGCCGTCTATTCCAAACATTGTTACTTGTACAGTTTGTTTCTAGCTTTCATAATTGTCATCAGTTCTTGCTATCTAGTATTATCACAGAGTCCCAGAAGTAGAGCAGGCGAATTTATGTGGTACTTCCACTGTTTTTGTTCCCCTTGTTCATATCCACAACTTGAAAACTCACATAAGAAAAAGAACAAACGAAGTCACTGTAATCCTCTGTTAAAATCCTGTCTCCAGCTTCCGTAAATCTTCAATAAATCAATTTTGTAGCCCGTAAGGAATAAAGAGATAGAGCCTGCTAAATAAGTCAAAAGGATTTGAGCAAGAGGTTCCCCTGTCCTTTCATAAAATCCTGTAACTTGTTTAAGAATGTTAAACAAAAGAACATATACTACTATGCATATGATATTCTCAGCGATTAAAGTACTTTTTTTACTGTCTTTGCATTTGTGCAGCAGAAGAGGCAGATGTAAATATCTCGCTCCCAGTTACAGTTTGCATTCACAGACCTCTTCTGAACAACTAAATCATGTACCATCGTCAAGATTTCGCCACAAAAGAGGATCACGTTTCATCGTCAGAGCTGAAGCTGTGAGTTATTCATATTTCTCTTCTTTGTGTGTTTTATCGCTCAAAACATTCTCTTCTAACATGATCAGAAATTCAAATGACAGGATTTTTATTCTGTACTTGGTGTCTCAAGGAATGCTAGCAAATCTGAAATCAAAAGCGGTCAGTATCTTTTGTTTATGTTCTCATGCTGTGAATTTATTGTTCACATAGTTGATGTTCATTTGTCTTTTTTTAATGATCCATTACCTAGTCTGTTTTGAACTGATTGTAATTATCATGTAACATATACCATACTAATCCTTGTCTTCTGAAAACATGGATTTTTTTTTTGTTCCAAGTCATTTCATCCTTCCATTTTAATGCTGCTCCAATAAGTGTAAACGTAATAGTAAAATCAGCACTTGCATTCAGGTCTGATTATCACTTGCAAGCTGCGATGTAAAGTAAACTGTCGCTAGGAAAGATGTCCGTTTGAGCTTCAATGATATTTCTAAGTATAATACATCTCTTAAAAAGGCTATATTGGTTACTATTTCATATAATTTGAAGACTATTGTAGCACATGTAACAACATATATTTTGGAGTTATTTGCCTATGACGTTCATGGGTTGATATACTACCACTGTTTAACTGTTATGGTTAGTCTCTTAATTTTTACTTTTCAAAATCTTAGGTTGGCCGCTAGGAAAGATCTGTGATCAAAGCATTATGATCTCGTATATTTTTTTTTTTCTAAATGTGCTGAAGAATATATTGTCTTCTTGTTTCATTAGTTCTGAATCCTTTTTATTTTCCAGCCTACCGGAAACTTGCAAGGAGCTATCATCCAGATGTGAACAAGTAAGTTGGCTATCACAGAACGAAATTCAATTGCCTGCTGCAATCATCAGTTTGTAGTGTGAAACAAGAACAATATGTCTGAACCAAAGTTCCACAAATCTTGTTACAGTCCCAGCTCCAAGATTTTCTAGAGCTAGGCATGACCAGCTCGAAAATTCTCGGAGCTGGAGCTTTGCCAAACAGGTCTTATTCACAGATATATGGATTTTTTGTTGGTGAACCTTGTGCTGATGAAAATTCTGTAGATACCTTTGTTTCTATTTCTTTTGTACATTAACCATCCTTCCTATCTAGTTAATCCAATACAAGAAGAGCCACTTATTTATTATTTTGTTTTCAGAGATCCTGGTGCGGAACAAAAGTTCAAGGATATAAGCAATGCTTACGAGGTTGGGCCAACTGTCATAATTCATTCCAAAGTTTCATTATTTTGTCATTGGATTGCACAGTTCTTTAATCTTTGAAAGCTTTCTGTGTAATGCATATAGGTTTTATCTGATGATGAGAAGCGATCAATCTATGATAAATACGGTGAAGCTGGTCTGAAGGGTGCTGGCATGGGAGCAGGAGTAAGTGTTCCCATATGTTTTCTATTTCAGATGTTTGATCTGTCAGACAATTTTTAAGTGATGAAATGTCGGATTTTGCAGGATTACTCAAACCCATTTGATCTCTTTGAATCACTGTTTGAAGGGTTTGGTGGCATGGGTGGAATGGGCGGAATGGGAGGCCGTGCTGCTCGCAACAGACCTATGCAGGGTGATGACGAGGCATACAATCTAGTACTGAATTTCAAGGAAGCAGTGTTTGGTGTAGAGAAGGAAATTGAGATTACCCGACTGGAAAGCTGTACAACATGTGATGGAACAGGTGCCAAGCCTGGCACAAAGCCAACGACCTGTAAAACATGTGGAGGTCAGGGTCAGGTGGTGTCTTCCACAAGAACACCTCTAGGAATATTCCAGCAGGTCTCCACTTGCAATACTTGTGGTGGCACTGGTGAGTTTTCCACCCCTTGCAACACCTGTGGGGGTGATAGCCGTGTGCGTAAGACAAAGAGGATCAGTTTGAAGGTTCCTGCTGGAGTGGACTCTGGGAGCAGGTTGAGGGTTCGGTCTGAGGGTAATGCTGGTCGGAGAGGTGGCCCACCTGGAGATCTTTATGTCTTTATAGATGTTCTCTCTGATCCGGTTCTTAAGCGAGACGGGACAAACATTTTATATACTTGCAAGGTATCCTACATTGACGCAATCCTTGGGACAACTGTTAAAGTCCCAACTGTTGATGGACAGGTTGACCTCAAGATACCCTCTGGGACTCAGCCAAGCACAACTTTGGTAATGTCCAAGAAAGGAGTTCCACTTCTCGGGAAGACAAATGCTCGTGGAGATCAGCTGGTGCGAGTCCAAGTTGAGATTCCGAAACGTCTGAGCAGTGATGAGAGAAAACTTATTGAAGAGCTTGCAGATCTTAACAAAGCTGAAACAGCAAATAGCCGGCGATGATTATTGAAAAAGGTTAGTAGGATACTGCTTGTGCAGTAGGCAATTTTGATGCAAATTGCAGTGGCAAAGAAGTGATCATGAAATTGGTAATTGGTATTATGAATGTCATGTCTGCGACTTCATTCTAAGGTATAGAAATCTGTCGCTGCATGCAAAAGACAAGCATTGTCAGTGTTTTGCAATAGCTTTATCTTATGCATTAGGCGAGATTATTAGCTAATTTTTATTATACGGTTATGTATTCTTGAAAGGCTGGTTGAATGTTGGATGGTGGCAACAAGGTAGACTTTTAACATACGTGGCAGAAATGTGGTGCCATTCCTTAGCGTTTTGTAACCAGTAACTTGGGAATGTAACTGTTGTTTCATCTGTTGTTTGTGATTGTTGCATTGGAATTTTATTGTTTGTCCTTTCTGTTATCTGAAGTTTTTACAATATTTGCAATACCTAGCCAATTTAAGCATTTTTTGGTGTAGGACTGGTAAAGGTTAGCTAATAATTTGAGCTGCTAGCTCGATGTATCAGCTAACAGCCGTCATGCAAAATGTTGTGGACTTTGGCTGCCAAATTGCATGAGTAGAATTAGGAGAGCTGTTCGTTCTTATCCTGTTGTACTCTGTTATTTTAAGGCCCCATGATTTCGAAATTCGAATACCTTGCGACTATGGACCTCCAGCACGCCATGCTCTGTCTTGTAGAGGTCATGCCGGTTGAGCTAGCCATGCCATCGGGTTTTTATAGTGCAACTGATGTCGCCATGTGTCCATGCGAGGAATCCGAGTCATCAAATATGTGCCACATACAATCCTAGGTAGTATGGTTAACTATTCAAAACAAAATCACCATCATATATAGAGATGGCAACAGGTAAAATGCCCACCGATAGTAGCGACCAGTGCCTGTGCCCGCAAGCTAAATATTCTGCCCGTGCCCGTGCCTGATATCCGCTGTGGGCAAGGATGCTGCCCGCGCCTGTTGTCCGTGGGCAACGGGTACCCGTGAACATGCCTAGCACTGGGCATAAAATCTAAAACCTAAAGACCGAACTCCGATGTCCGAATTATATTTTGGGGTGGTAAATCTGAAAATCTAAATATATTTCTGGTAATTCGGGTTTATACCTTCGGTACCCGAATTATTTAAAATATCATCAATCCACTTCTCTTTAGCTTCCTTTCATCCAACACTAAAGGTGAAACCACCCATACACCCGTAACCAACAAAGTTGAAAGATTGTTGAATCAATTATATTTCTTTATTATTAAATAAAAACTAAATACATCTTTTTTTTACGTAAAAGTGTTATAGAAACTTTATTTTCTACATGATATGTATTATGTTTGGGTTATTTGGGTAACCCGAAACCCAAACCCGAATTTTCGGGTACCCAAAATGTCGGGTCTTCAAAACTTTAAGGTAATTTTGGGTATTGATTCTAAAAACTTGAAGTTTGAAAACCCGAAATACCTGACCCGAACTTTTCGGGTAACCCGAACGTCTAGTGCTAGGCATGCCCAGGCCGTCGAGGAGAGAGGGGCATGCGGTAGCGTGCGGCGGCGGTGGGGCGTGCGGCAGCGGAGGAAGGGGAGGGGCGCGACGCGACGTGCGGCGAGCGGAGGGACGCATCTCGCAACGAGCGGAGGGAGAGGGGTGCATTGTGGTGAGCGGAGGGGGAGGGGGGCGTGGCGGCGAGCGGAGGGGGAGGGGCGCGCGGTGGCAAACGGAGAGGGTGGGCGCAGGGCGGCGAGCGGAGAGGGTGGGCATAGGGCGGCGAGCGGAAGGGGAGGGGCGCACGGTGGGGAGCGGAGAGGGTGGGCGCGGGGCGGTGACTGGAGAGGGGGGATGGGGCAAGCGGTGGGGCGTCGGTTGGCCTATGTAGCAAGCGGAGGAGCGCAGGGGGATGAGCGGAGGGGGAGGGAATCAGGAGCAGAGGGGTGAAGTGCATCTGGAGAAAGATGGCGGCTGGGCTAGAATGGGAAGAGAAAAAAATATTAGACAGGCCTAACTCTAACTAATGCAGCAGACCAGGAAACAATTATTTAGAGATCAAAGTTTAAACCTTCCATTTGCGAGCTTGCCTGGAGGCTGGAGTTTTTGGATCTGATGAGCGAAGGCAGAAACAAATAGATATATGATCTATAGTTCTCAGTCTTCAAACAGTTGGAGCTGTACCAAACAAAGTTTATGTCAAACTAGGCCCAATAGACCACTTCGATGGCTCTCTCCGCTCCCCCTCCGTTCCCCCTCACAACCACCAACCCCAACTCGTCGGCGGCGGCCACTCTAGCTCCGGCGCCCACCAAGATCTCTGCTAGCCCTTCCCTCTCCTCCCCACTCTCCCCTGTAGCGGAGCCGTTCTTTCCATCCACGGGCGGACACACCAAGTGTCTGCGATGGCTTGACGCGGACTCCCTAGACCTACGGCCGCCCACCTTCAAGGAGGTCCTTTGCGGTGGTGGCGACGATTCTTGTCAGCCGTGCAGCAACGCACGGGTGTATGAGTCGCCACCCTGGGAACAGCTGTCGCCGGCTCGCATCTGGCTGCGCTCTGTGGGTCTCAGAGGCTGCGCCGAATGTTGATGGCTGGCGCGAGTTTGGGGAAGGCGCCGTCACCGCCAGGTCGCGCCTGCACGCCAAAGACAACAGCGGGTCATCCCACCTGAGATGAGGGCCGCTGCTTCAACTGCTTGGATAGGGCGCACCGATGGGCAGCCTGCCGCGAGCTGACTCGGTGCCTTCGATGTGGTGGCCCGGGCCATCGATCTTTTGAATGTCGCCGCTCACGTCGTCTGGCCACTCCACGGTTGGTGCTTGGCGCGTCTCGCGTCTGGTCGACGTCGGGCTGGGGACGCGACATCTCCATCTGGAGGTGGGCGGCCACCAGGCGGCAACACCGTGCAACCAGGATCAGGCATCGGCGTGGCCGTTGTGGGCGTGGTCGGCGGCGAGCACTGCGGTAGCCGAGCGATGGTAGCTCTGCACCCTCGGGTGATGTGCGGCTCTCCTCGGAGCCCCATTCGCCTCCCCCCCCCCCCCCCCCCCCCCCCCCCTTCCCTGATATTTGCATCATCGACAGAACCTTTGACACAGATCAGAATGAAGTCGAATTGGAGTATCTCTCGGTGCATGTTCAAGTGATCGGTACACGGCCGCCGGTCACATCACAGGCTGCACTGGATGCCATTGTGGCACAGTTTAGTTTGAACCCGGACCCGGAGCGGCGGCGCATCCGTCGGGTTCCTCCACTTGAAGATTTTCTGTTGACGCTCTCGGACCACAACGCCATCATCGATCTTTTCCAAGGGGACCGCACGGCTGACGCACAAGGGTTCTCACTACGCCTCAAACCTTGGAGTCACCTCGTCAATGCGGAGCAAGACGCCCTGCATCACAGGCCGCAGATCGAGCTCGAGTGCATCCCATTGCATGCATGGGATCGCAACACGACAACGGATTTGCTAAGCCCTTTTTTCTCCATCGAGAACATCGAGCCAGACACGGCGTATCAACGTGACTACTCCTCGTTCAAGGTCATCGCGCGAACCATATGCTAGAGTTCATCCCCGAATCAAGAACCCTTGTCATTCCTGAGCCGGCCAACACGAAAACGCCATTCCAAGCTTCCCGGCTCACCCTTCGCTACAACGTCAAGATCCGTGTTCATCGCCTGCTTGTCCGCATGCCCTTGGACTCGCCGCCGGGCATGCCACCAGCCACACCTCGATCTGAGACCTCCTCTGATGACGAACAGTCGCCGCGCCAAAACCCTAAGAGGCGGCGCCATATGAGGGGTCGTTTTCGCCGTGAGCGCCGCTCATCGTCGGCAGTCGTTCGGGGGTTCCAGCCCTGGGGCTGGCGCTATTCTTGGGGGTACGTTCGTGCATAGCCATGATGCTTCGGTGTCTGATGAGCGCTGGCGCCCCTCCGGCGGCCGCTCCAGTGGGAATAGTTCCCAAGACTGTGGGCGGTCTTCGAGTGAAGCGGGCACAGAAGTCACCAGGAGCCCCATCGCTATCATAGCACCCTGGCAACCCGACATGGTCCATACCGACTTTCTACCATCAAGGGATTGCGTCGATTCGTGGCAATGTGCTGATGACCCCATGCTTCTCGATCATGCCGTGGCCCTGCAGCTAGTGGCCGCTTTGTCTTTTCCGACCGTTGCCATAGGAAGGGAGGGTTCGGTGTCTGTCACTGTGGACTTCAATTCGCCTAGGGAAGGCGCGTGCATTCAACACCCCGCCGCTCCCCTGACCACGGCCTGCGCCCTGTCGCACGCGGATGTGTCGTTGGGCGGGCCACGCTCTCCGGGTGCCCCGCCAGTGAGTTGCCCTTGGCGTGCGGAGGAAGCGTGCCTAGTTGGCCTGCATTCGGCGATGGACAGTGCTGCGCATGTGCTACCTGTGCCGATTCAAACCATAGAAGATGGGCCTGTGCTATCTGGGCTGCAAGGGACGCCTTTAGCTCCGCCGGCCTAGTCCAACCACTTTGCAGGACGTGTTTACACTAGGCACCAACCAAGGGCCCAACTGTTGCCCCCGCTAGATCGTGCGGCCCAGGAATTTATTGCGGACATGGTTTGGCCTGTGCCGGTCGCTCTTGATGGCCCAGGAATTTGTTGCGGACATGGTTCGACCTGTGTCGGTCGCTCTTGGTGGCCCAGTGCAGCGGCATCACACATCAATGTGGCGGCCGGATTTCCAGCCGTGCCGCAGTGCATGTCTGGCCAAGAAACATCCGACGTCAACCTCGTCCGATGTTCGGCGGACACAAGAAAATCTAATCAGGAGGATCAGGATGGTCGTTGATTGCAAAGTGCTAACGCAAGAAGCAATCGATGAATCTATTCAACACATCGCTCCCACCGTCTCATTTCGAGGTTGTGGCGGCCTTCTTCGGCTTCAAGGTCCCAGATGAAGACAGACTACTCCAAGATGTAGAGATACGGGTTGCCTCACCCTCAGCGGATAACTGAGGCTGCATCAGTGGCTGTTGTTTCATGATTTGGTTACTGTAATTCCTTTCATGGATCCTTCAAAACTTTTGCTTTGGAATGTGCGCGGTCTTAACTGTAAGGCTAGACGAGATGTTGTACGAGGACAGGTTGCCTCCTCCCGTCCGGATGTTGTTTGCCTCTAGGAAATGAAGAAAGCAACTATCTCCCGCCAGATGGTTATGTCAACCCTTGGCGCCGATTTCGATGAGTTCGTCATGCTGCCTGCGGATGGCACCCATGGGGGCATCTTTGTGGCTTGGAGAGGATGTGCTTGCCAGGCGCTCAAGATCAGGTTGGATACCTTTTCGGTGTCCGTTCAGTTCCAGTGGCCCGAGGGTTCCCCGTGGTAGTTCACGAGCATGGGCCTAGTGACGACGCCCAGAAAACCCAGTTCTCGGAGGAGCTGCGACAGCTGAAACTGGACTGCAGGGGACCTTGGGCCCTAGGCGGGGACTTCAACCTGATTTATTAGGCGCGAGATAAGAGCAATGTAAACCTTGACCGAGCAATGATGGGCCGCTTTCGACGTCTGCTCAATGACCTCGAGCTCCAGAAGATCCCCCTCTTGGGTCGCAAGTTCACATGGTTGAATGAGCGCGAGGCCCCGACCCTTGTTTGTCTGGACAGGTTGTTTGTCATGTCTGAAAGGGAGCAGATATTCCCTGATTGCCTGCTGCAGAGTTCAGCCACTCAGTTATCCGATCATTGTCCGTTACTTGTGGGGTTGCAAGACCTTTGCTAGGGCAGACGCTGTTTTCACTCTGAGAGTTTTTGGACTAGGTTGGATGGCTTCCTGGATGAAGTGCAACACTCCTGGGATCAGCTAGTTGATGTCGCTTGCTCACTGCAGTGTCTGGCCTACAAACTCAACAGGATTAGTCAAGACTTGCAGTCCTGGAGTCATACCAAGGTCGACAACGTTAGACAACAAATTTTGATGGCTAGGGATTTGTTGCACAGGTCGGAGATCGCACAGGACTCCAGGTAGTTGTCGTCACAAGAAAGCTGGCTCTGTCGTCGGCTTAAATGCCATGCCCTCGACCTTGCGTCCTGGAGCGCACAATGGCTAGGATGAGGTCTCGCCTATCTTGGCTCAAGAAGGAAGATGCGAATACTGCATATTTCCAATAGCATGCGTGGTATAGAAACAGAAAAAACATCATGGCGAAACTCAAGATAGATGATCGTATCATCACAGATCAGGAGGAAAAGAAGGAAGTAGTGTGGGAGTTGTATGAAAAGTTGTTTAGGACGACGATCCACCGGCAGAATACCCTCCATCTCTTGTCTTTTCACCATTCGGCATCCAACCTTTCAGAGCTTGAACAGGTGTTTACGGAAGACGAGGTGTGGTCAACTATCAAAACCATGCCCTTTCACATAGCGCCGGGCCCAGATGGGTACACCGGCAGATTCTTCAAGAGCGCATGGTCGATAATCAAAGTGGATTTCATGGCTTCTGTAAGTCGTCTCATGCAAGGGGATACTAACAGGCTGCACTTGTTGAACTCGCCCCACCTCACTCTAATCCCAAAGGACCAGGGCGTGGTGGAGGTGAAAGATTTTAGGCCCATTAGTCTAATACACAACTTTGCCAAAATCTTGACAAAGGTTATGGCCAACATGCTAGCAAAGTTCCTGCCCCAATTGGTGTCGCCGAACCAAAGTGCCTTCATAAAGGGCCGCTCCATACACGAGAATTACATCACGGTTCAGCAGACTCCAAAAGCTCTGCATCGGCAGAAGACCCCAGGAGTTCTACTGAAGTTGGATATTAGCAAGGCGTTTGATTCAGTTGCCTGGCCCTTCCTACTCGAGGTGATGAGACACCTCGGTTTTGGGTCGTTCTGGTACAACATCATCAGCAAGTTGCTCCGATCATTCTCTACAAGAGTTCTGGTCAATGGGGAGCCGGGAAAGATCATTCACCACCAATAGGGTTTAAGGCAAGGAGACCACCTATCGCCTATGTTATTCATCCTCGTCATGGACGTCCTGCATTCACTCATCATGAAGGCAGGCAATCGGGGACTACTGCAGCCGTTGCTTCAGGGAGGCCGTGGGTAGCATGTTTCCCTATACGCCGACAATGTGGTGCTATTCCTTCGACCGCAGGTGGAGGAGATGTCCCTGGTCAAAGAAATCCTCCGTGTCTTCGAGTAGGCCTCAGGCTTGGTATCCAACATCAGCAAATGCTCGGCCACACCAATCCATTGTGAAGGTCGAGATGTCGAGGTGGTGCAGTAGGTCATGCCGTGCAACATCCTACAATTCTCTTGCAAGTATCTCGGCCTTCTTTTATCGGTGACAAGGCTGCCAAAGAGCGCCTTCGTCCACCTGTTGGATAGGTTGGCCACCTACCTCACGGGGTGGAGGGCGGCCTTGCTTCACCCAGCAGGGAGGGCAGCCCTAGTGAAGGCGGTACTAATTGCTGCATCCATCCACCACCTCATAGCGGTTCAATGCCCCAAGTGGGTCTACAAGGCCATTGCTAAGATTCATAGAGGTTTCATGTGGAAGGGCAGGACGAACATCCAGGGGGGACATTGTTTGGTTAGCTGGGTGCGCGTTTGTCGACCCCGGGACCTGGGGGGGACCTCGGGATACACAATTTGGAGTGTCTCAGTTAGGCGCTACAGACAAGGTGGCTCTGGATGAAGAAGACACAGCCAGACCGGTGCTGGACAGGGATGGATGTTCAGGTGCACCCCTGCGCGACGGCCTTGTTGGCGGCGTTAGTAATATTGATCGTGGGGGATGGCAACAACACGCACTTCTGGACCGACCGTTGGCTAGGGGGATGGCGCCATCGTTGGTGTAGTTTGTGCCCAAGCAGGTGCACAACCGGCAGACCGTCAAGGAGGCATTGACCAACTTGAGATGGCTCGGGGATATTAGGGGCGCACTTCCCAATCGCGCTTTCTATGAGTTTATTATCCTTTGGGACGTGCTGCAGGATGTCCATTTATCGGATGAACCGGACCAGCACCTTTGGACACCAACAGCAAAAGGAGCGTACTCGTCTAAATCAGCTTACAACCGGTTCTTTCACGGAACCATCACTTTTGAGCCAGCGACGCGAGTGTGGCACTCTTGGGCGCCACCACGATGTAAATTCTTCTTGTGGCTCGCTTCCCTGAGAAGATGTTGGACGGCCGACTGGCTGGTTCGACGTGGCTTGGAACATCCAGAGAGGTGTGTACTATGTGACTAGGAAAGCGAGACCATCAACCGCATATTGGTCGGCTGCATTTTTTCTAGAGATGTTTGGTGTCCCAGCCTTGCTATGGCAGGACTACAGGCCTTGACACCAGGGCCATAGGACCTGGTGTTTCACGATTGGTGGGGATCCTCAGATCTGAGACTGACCAATCCCCAACGACGGGGGTTCAACTCCCTGGTGATTGTACTCGCATGGTGGTTGTGTATAACCATCATAACAACTACGTGTTCGATTCTGCCCCGCCGAGCATCTAAGAGCATCTCCAGTGGAAGGTTGTAAATTAGGCTTTTAAATCTCATTTTGTAACCTCACTTAAAAAATTTAGGAGTCCAAATTTGATCCCAACTCCAATAGAAGGTTGTAAATGAGCTTCTATATCACGTGGGACCTGGTTGTCAGTAAAAAACGAAATCTTCTCCAATCGCTCCGCTCCCGACGCCGGCGGTCGTTCCCCGCCGCCGCCCTGCTCCCTCCGCCGCATTCTCCCAGTCGCCCGACGCCGCCCCAGGCGCTGCCTGAGCCCCGCTCGCCGCACGGCCCTCACAGCGCCCGATCCCGGCTCCACCTCAATCGCGGCGTAGAGGACGCTACCCGAGCCCCGACCGATCCCCAATCGCGGCCTGATCCCCGGCTACCGACCGGCCCCGACCGCCCAAGCTCGGCCGTCGACTTGCTTCTTGACGCGCTGATGCGGTCCGGCGGGGTGGAGGTGGCGCCATTGGCTGAGGAGGACGTGGTGCAGTAGGCCGGGGAGGAGGTGGTGCAGTAGGACGGCGAGGAGCAGGAGCCGGAGGTCGGGGATGAGCGGGAGCCATCGGACGGAGAGCTACTGACGCTGTCGGCCGGAGAGCTATCGTCACCGCCGGCCGGGGACTTTGAGACACAGCTTGAGGCGGCGCGATGAAGGCGCGCCTCCGTGGCTTTGTGGAGGGAGGAGGAGGGCCGCACGCCGGCGACTCGGAGGTGGGGAAGAGGAATGTTGACCCGACATCATTGCCCATCGATCCGGCACCGTGGAGCGCCATCTTGGCCTCGTTCTAGTCCATTCCCGGAGATCCAGCGTTGACGAACTTCTCCGAGCGACCGGCGGCGGGATTGGGGTGCGACCGACGACAAGGACTGTGCGGCGGCGGGAGGCGAACTGCAGGAGAGAGGGCCTGACACGGGGAAGAGAAAGGAAAAGAAAAGAAAAATAAGAAAAGTGGTGGGGCCCATAGGTAGGAGGGAGAATAGGAGGGTCCTATTTCTGGAGACCTAGATACAAATTATAGGAGGGCATGGAAAATAGGATGTCATTTGCAATCTCCACTGGAGTTGATTTTTTATCCTCTCCTTCTAAAATATAGAGTAGAGACTTGGATAGAGACTCCCACTGGAGATGCTCTAATAGATTATCCGGAAAATCAAAGACGATGCCGACACCTAGTGCCGGGCGGGGGCGAAGGGGCTGTGAGGCCTACTGCAGTTCTTGCCGCCTATAGTTCTTGTGCGGTGGGTTGGGGTTGTTTCTATTGTGCAACGGGTGATTAACTAGTTTCATATTTTCTTGTACTCGCCTATTTTGAGCTTTCACCTCTTATTAATATAAAAAAGATACACAATTCTTTTAATGTTCGAGAAAAAAAAGCCTAATAAACCTAGTCTACGAAACAACCCAGTCTTGCATCTTTTCAGCATGGCCAGCTGATCCTGGTCTGGCTCGTACGTGTACGCAGAAGGTGAGCGTGCTACCAAATGCACCCTGAAGTCATGGCAGGATACACGAGCCCCGTACCCGTCTTTTTTGATCTGATGAGCGAAGGCAGAAACGTGGGGAAGAAATAGATATAGATAGGATCTATCTAGTTCTCGTTTAGGATTTGGTATTTTATCGTCGTTCTGTTACAAATTTCGGAATCGGTACGGATTCTGTGCTCGGCAAAACTGACCATGGTTCCGCCGAATGAAAAGTCGCACAGTCAACGCGTTTTCTGGTGGAACTGACAGCATGGCCCCGCACCGACTGCTGTGGCGGGGCTAAGACTAACCGCATTCGTCATACTCTAAAAATAATATTATGTTCTGGTCAGCAAGATTCTCTCCTCTATATACAGTTTTGCTGCACTCATCCATACTCTATATTCATCCTTTATATCAACTACCCAATATTTTATTCAACCATCTCCAACTACCATCTCCTTTCATCTCTCCTCCTCTTTCATTTTTCTTATTTTAATGTTAATTCTAAAATCAATGATAGTACAACTAAATAATTAGTAATTAATTAATTTTTAGCACTAATATTTAATTAATGAAATGTGATTAAGAAAATATTTTCCATATTTTCTTATTTTTTCTTTTCTTTTTTCCTCCTCCTATTTTCTTTTCTTTTTTTTCTCTTTCTATTTCCTTTATCTTTATCAGGCAACCACGCTCTCCATCTCTCTCGACCTCTTCCTCTCTCTCGGTCCCTCTCCTTGATCCCTCCTCCCTCCTACCACCGACGCCATTCCTGCTAGGCCCGCCTCCATCCCTCGTCACGCCGCCGCCGGGCCGCCCGCCTCCCTCGTGCCGCCGTCGAGGCCGCCGCCCAGCTTCCTCCTCCCCTCGCCCGGTCTCCTCCTCCCCTCTCGCGGTGGGCGCGGGAGGGGCAGGGTGAGCTCGGCGCGCCGGAGGGAGCCCGGAGAGAGGGGATGTTGGCGGCGGCGATCCGGCCCGGGCCTTTCTCCCTCCTACCGGATCCGGCTCTTCTTTCCCGACGTCGAGCTGGTGGGGCGGCTCTTCTTCCCCGGCGTCGAGTTGGTGGGGTGGCGTGCGGATCTCCGGCTCCTCCCTCCCTCTTCTTCCCCGACGGCTCCTCCCTCCCTCTTCTTCCCCGGCGGCGTGGGAGAGACAGAAGTTGGATGAGGGGCCCACGGCCTACTCGCGTAAAGAGGATAGCGGACGTCCGTACGCACGCTGCATATGGCGTGCGAGAAGCCGTCCGCTTAGGTAGCGTTCGGTTTAGTGTTGCCCAGTGCAGCAAAATTTACGCTATATACATACTACAGTACCGGATACCGTCCCCGGTGCGGACAGTCTAAACAAACACCGAAACGGAACAGCAGGAAGTCCTCAAAAGAAGACCGCGCGGCGTCTCTCTCCTTCGCCTCCGCTCGCGAACAGAAACCGAGAGCAACCACAGGGGACAGAAACCGTCCTCGTCGCACCATGGATTACTACGAGCGGCTCGGCAAGATCGGGGAGGGCGCTTCGGCGATCGTCTACCTAGCCCGCGACCTCCGCACTGGCGAGACCGTCGCCGTGAAGCGCCTCCGCCCCGGCCTCGGCGGCGACGGCGACGTCGACGAGGAGACCTTCCAACGCGAGGTGCGTTGCCTCGAGGCGTGTCGCGGCCACCCGTCCCTCGTCGCGCTCCGCGCCGCGCACTGGGACCCACGCGCCGGCGGGGGAGCGTTCCTCGTGATGGAGCACATCGGGCCGAGCCTGGCGCGCATCATGAAAGAGGACCGCGCGGGCCGGCCTTTCCCCGAGGCTGAGGCCCGCCGCGTGATGCGGCGACTGCTGGAGGGCGTCAGTGCGATGCACGGGCTCGGGTTCCTCCACCGGGACATCAAGCCCGACAACGTCCTCGTCCGCGGCGACTTTGACGTCGTCAAAATCTGCGACTTCGGGCTGTCTCGCGCCACGTCGTCACCAGCCGCCGCCGCGCCGCTGTACACGTCGGGCGTCGTGACGCTGTGGTACCGCGCGCCGGAGCTCATGCTGGGCTCGACGGAGTACGACGCGGGTGTGGACACGTGGGCGCTCGGCTGCGTCATGGCGGAGCTCCTCACCGGCGGCAAGCCGCTGTTCCCGGGGCGGTCGGAGATGGACCAGCTGAACCGGGTGTTCGACACGGTCGGGATGCAGGACATGAGGTCGTGGCCGGGGTTCGCGAGGCTCCCGCGCGCCGAGTCCGCGCTCTGTCGGCGCAGCAGGCCGCCCGGCCGGCTCCGGGAGATGTTCCCGGAGCTGTCGGCTGCCGGGTTCGACGTCCTCAGCGGGCTGTTGAGCTGTCGGCCGGACCGGAGGCTCACCGTGGTGGAGGCGCTGCGGCGCCCGTGGTTCGACGAGGTCGTCGTGGTAGCGCCGCCGCCTGTGGCCCAGCACGATCAGCCGCGTGTTACTTGCTGCTGCGCCGGTTACAGCACCGACGTTTCCAGTGTCGCCGAGGCAATCTTGGCATAGTAGTAATTAAATTAGAGCAGGAAATTGATTCTTCATACCTTGTGTACTGTAGATTAAAAAAAAATCGTTTTTATTACCGAGTGAGTAGCTGATCTTCATCTCGTGACCACATGTGTACTTGTTCTCTGGCTAACCAAAGAAACAAGCAAAACACGTGCACCAATTGATGCTATATCGAATTGGTTGTTTGTCGGCGTCGTCCGTGGTTGGTGGTGGAACGACGTGTGGCTTCCTTGCAAGTCGCTTTTCATATGATTACTGATCGAACTCTGCCAAACACATGCGACTGGTTGGCTCAGAGTCGTCATTTCAGGCAGCAGTAGCAATCAACATAGAAAATGAAATTTCATCGCGAAAAAGGAAAACACAGAAAATGATTCAACAACGGCACAACAATGTAGGTGGACAGAATGCTGTGGTACCGTGTTATGCATTTGCAGGCTGTAGTATTCTGCAATGTTCAATTCTTCAATCGATGTATACAATGGCATTGGTTTGCCACGTTTTTGCAATATGTAAATATTTTACTCCCTCTGTATTTTTATTATTGACGTTGCTTAGCTAAAATTTATGCTAAGTAACGTCTAAAAAAAAGATCGGAGGTAGTAGTTGGAAATTTTAGCTCAGGTGAGCAAATTTTTGGAATTTCACGTAAGCAGACCTGTTTCTCAGCCTTTTTTTTAGATTGGACACCTGGCTGCCAAACTATGCATTAAACAATCTCTAGGACCCTGTTGACAGGATTTTTATATCAGATAAGTGTTTTGAGATAAGATTATTTCCAACAATTCAATAGACTTCAGTTGGAAACCTTTATTTAGGGATGAAATGATAAATAACGTTGCGTTAACAATTCTTAATATCCAATCAAAATTCAAGAGCTTCCAGTCCATGCAATTCAAGTGGCGACATTTGCTAACATGTTCTACGCTTCTAATTGTTTGAAAAAAAATGTCGAATCATCTTTCATGCAACCTTTGCTCTCGCCCCCCCCCTCCTCCCCACACCCCGACGCGGCTGACCCTTATATTTTTTCTTTTCTCGAGCAATGTCCGTCGCGAAGCCCTCGTGCGCCATCGCCACCAATTTGCGCCTAATTCTGGCCTGAGATTTCCTCCGGTGGTTCAAACAATTCTGGCTACGACGCTAGCGGCAAATCATATCGCACGTTCAGGCAGCTAGGTGCCCGAAGGCGGCCGAGCGCGGCCAGTGGACATCGAGCCTAGCGGTCGACCAGCGTGGCCTGCAGGCTAACCTTGGCTGCTGGTAGTGGTAGTCCACCTGTCAAAAGTTTAGAGCAGAAAAAAAAGTGCACCAGTTCGGAATCATTGGGTTGTCGTCTTTTTTTGTAGTTGGTGGAATGGCGTAAGGCAAATAACTAAATAAAGTGGTTCATGTATTTAGAAAAAAATATTATTATATAAAAGGTTTATGTGTGATGGTTGCTAGACAGAAAGATATGGGACTTGCTAACTTTTAGCTGACTAAAATTTTGAGCAATTTTCAGTTACTTCTTTGAGCAATCAGATTTAGATCCAATGATTTATAATTATTATATACAAGGGCAGAGCCACAAGAGGTGCTGCCCATGCTACACCACCCCTTGACCATTAAAATTTCAGCTTCACTTCTTAAGTAAATTAGAGATGAGACATGTAAACTATCACATAAAAAGTCAAATTTGTTTCAAAAAAAGTGACCAACACGCCCTGTAGTCATTCGCTGGCTCCACCCCTGATTATATAGATAATCCTATAAAAGAAAAATTAAAACATAAGGCAGAAAGTTAGGAAATATGAAAAGATAAAGAATCAAAGAATTGAAATACCCTCTCTCTCCTCTCCCTTCAATAAAAAAAAATAATGTGTGCATGTTTTAAAAGTTAATTCAAAGATCAAACCCATGCAAACAGGAAACATGTGTGCGTTTATGCAGCCAAATGCTAATTACTGAACTACAATATCATTAAGTTAATACGTATGTACGTGGATATTAAGTGAATGTTGCATGATGGCTTCAATTAGCATCAAAGCATTGATATTTGACCATGTACTAGTGACCATAATAGGCTAAAGCCTCAAGATTGAACGGTGGAGAGTGAAGCTAATTCATGCTACAATATTCTCTCTGAATTTATAACTATAATGCAGATGAATCCGATCCTGAGTCGGGATCCTCTACAGTGCAAGTCTAAATTCAGGGAGCTGTAGCAGCAAAAACAAATGAAGCTACAATACTCTGCATTAGTATTGTAGCCAACAGTGTACAAATTCTATTTTGCCAGCATTTTACTGTAGCTCTGTGTACTGTAGCATCAAATTTGTTCATTGCCTCCAGATTGAACAGTGAAGAGTGAAGCTAATTCATGCTACAATATTCTCTCTGAATTTATAACTCTAATGCAGATGAACCCGATCCTGAGTGGGTCGGGGTCCTCTGCAGTGCAAGTCTAAATTCAGGGAGCTGTAGCAGCGGAAATAAATGAAGCTACAACACTCTGCATTAGTATTATAGCCAACAGTGTACGAATTCTATTTTACCAGCATTTTACTATAGCTTTGTATACTGTAGCACCAAATTTGGTTCATTGCCTCCAGATTGAACGGTGGAGAGTGAAGCTAATTCATGCTACAATATTCTCTCTGAATTTATAACTCTAATGCAGATGAACCCGATCCTGAGTAGGTTGGGGTACTCTGTAGTGCAAGCCTAAATTCAGGGAGCTGTAGCAGCGGAAACAAATAAAGCTACAACACTCTACGTTGGGGTCCTCTACAGTGCAAGTCCAAATTCAGGGAGCTGTAGCAGAGGAAACAAATGAAGATACAACACTCTGCATTAGTATTGTAGCCAACAGTGTACGAATTCTATTTTGCCAGCATTTTACTGTAGCTCTGTGTACTGTAGCACCAAATTTGGTTCATTGCCTCCAGATTGAACGGTGGAGAGTGAAGCTAATTTATGCTATAATATTCTCTCTGAATTTATAACTCTAATACAGATGAATCCGATCCTGAGTGGGTCGGGGTCCTCTGCAGTGCAAGTCTAAATTCAGGAAGCTGTAGCAGCGGAAACAAATGAAGCTACAACACTCTGCATTAGTATTGTAGCCAACGGTGTACGAATTCTATTTTGTCAGCATTTTACTGTAGCTCTGTGTACTGTAGCACGGAATTTGGTTCATTGCCTCCAGATTGAACGGTGGAGAGTAAAGCTAATTCATGCTACAATGTTCTCTCTGAATTTATAACTCTAATGCAGATGAACCCGATCCTGAGTGGGTCGGGATCCTTTGCAGTGCAAGTCTAAATTCAGGGAGCTGTAACAGGGGAAACAAATAAAGCTACAACACTCTGCGTCGGGGTCCTCTGCAGTGCAAGTCTAAATTCAGGGAGCTGCAGCAGCGGAAACAAATGAAGCTAGAACAGACTGCATTAGTATTGTAGCCAACAGTGTAGGAATTCTATTTTGCCAGCATTTTACTGTAGCTTTGTGTACTGTAGCACCGAATTTGGTTCATTGCCTCTAGATTGAACAGTGGAGAGTGAAGCCAATTCATGCTACAATATTCTCTCTGAATTTATAACTCTAATTCAGATGAACCCGATCCTGAGTGGGTCGGGGTCCTTTGTAGTGCAAGTCTAAATTCATGGAGCTATAGCAGCGGAAATAAATGAAGCTACAACACTAGGGATTAGTATTGTAGCCAACAGTGGAGAGTGAAGCTAATTCATGCTACAATATTCTCTCTGAATTTATAACTCTAATGCAGATGAACCCGATCGTTTGACGCTTTCGCTGATCTGCTGCTGTCGTATGAATAGAAGATCTTGACAAGGCATTCGGTACACAGAAAAGCACTTGAGCCTGTTATGAAAAGAAACACACATGTAAGTAGATTGGCTCTCTAATCATCAAGAGAACTAGTAAGATAGAAGGAAGACAAGAGAGAAATACTTCCAAGATGCAAGTGTCAATATGTAAGCAGGTGGGTTTGTACGTATGACAAATGAATAGATCGATTGTGCTACACACACATTAATGATTTATTTCTATTGTTTGGTTAAATCAATTTTGTGCTAATGATCTTATGTAGCTCCCGTTAATGTTTTTTTGCTTACAAGGCTTACATACAATCCGCAGTTTCATTGCTCGAACATGTGCGAAAGGTCACAGGTTGGTGAAAAAGTCAGCCATTCAGGGCAATAATGGCATGGAACAATGCTTCATGAAATACTCAAATGGAATATATTGCGTGAGCACATATTCTATTTGTGTGAAACTATATATGTGGCAATTTTCAATACTTCAGTCCGTGCATCTGGGTTTTCTATTGACATGTTATGCTGTCAAAACATAAATTGAAACTTATTGGTTACATCGACTGAAAATTCATCATATTTTTCTGCTTTAGGGACATTTTGTTTATAACTACTGGAATTTGAAAATAAGGTCAGTCTATTGCTCTATCGCCATTGTTATTTAATTTCTCTTGGGGGTTGGAGGGTTAAGTGTGCTTAAACTTTCCACCGTATGGCCGTGTACTCGTGTATAAATCTTTGAGAAAAGTCTATTTTACTCTTCTGAACAATCCACTTTGTCCAATTTACTCCCCGAACAAAATCTTGGCTCAATTTACTCCCTCAAACATTTAAATTGGTGTAATTTATATCCTGATGTAATTTGTCCTTTTTGTTTCTCGTTGCACACTAAGAATTTGATGCTTAAATTTGGCACTATGAAAGATTATAACAATCACTACATAAAAATATATTTTTCTACTTTTTCATAAATATTTTATATATAATTTTAGAGCTTTATAATTAAGATAGTATTAGATATTATTAAGCTATATAATATATGTCCCCCCTCCCCTACGTACAAACACTGAGGCCCCTTGCATCATGCCGCAGCTCCTCGAGATCGCGAGGGCAATGCATGAGATGACCCTCCTTCATCGTGACCTGAAGCTTGACTTCGGTCCATGTAGTTCATGTCGAACTACGTTAGCAACAGGGTGCAACGATAGATGCCGTCATTATCAATGGTGATGGACTAGTTCAACAGGGTGTTCATTCGACACCGTTGACAAGCCGGATATGAGGTCGTGGCCGAGGTTCACGGGGCTCCCTCGTGCAGAGTCCATGCTCTGCTGGCGCAGCTGGCCGCCTGGCCAGCTCCGGGAGATGTTTCCAGCGTCGATGCTGGGTTCGACATGCTCAGCCGGCTCCTGGCCTGTAGGCCGGACAGGAGGCTCATCCAAGGCAGAGGCGTTGCGGTGCCCGTGGTTTGACGAGGTGATGGCGTCGCCTGTAGCAGAACCCGATCACCCGCGTGTTACATGCAGCACCGGTTGCAGCAGCAGCGTGTCCAGTGTTGCTGAGGCAATTTTGGCTAGTAATAAAACCAGTTTGATTCTTTGATGATAGCTTGTTTATTGTAAAAAAAATCATTTTAGGAATGTCTTGGATTCGTTTACCGAGTAGAACAACTGATCATATCTTGGAGTACTTGATTAACGAGTGGCAAATATGTAAAACGTGGACCAGGTCTTGTTTTATATGGTTCTGAGGACAACAAATCGTTGGTTTATCGACATCTTCTGTAGTTGGTGGGTAAAATGACGTGTGGCCTCCTTGCAGGTCGCTTTTCATATTATTGAACCTGGGCCGGTCCTGGGATTTTGGGGGCTCAGGGCGAATCTAAATGTCAGGGGCCCCTGTATATAAAAATCAATTTTTTCACACACACATGCATATAAATATAAATTTCTATTGTAAGTAAAATGAACAATGTATCACAAAATATGTATATAAAAGTGTTTATACATTATTGTTACCTTAAATATTTCTTCTAACAGTTTTTCCAATATGAAGACCACCAGGGCAGATCGATATACCGGTATACATATACATACCTGGGGTGGGCCCCCTCAAATTTGGGAGCCCAGGGTGGCTGCCCCGTTGGCCTCCCCCAGGGCCGGCCCTGATTGAACCCTGTCCACATGCAGCAGCTGGTTGGTTCAAAGTCGTCATTTTAGGCAGCACTAACAACCAACAATTCCACAGAAAATGAAATCAGAAAATGAAATGACGACGGCAAAGCGATGTGGTTGCACAGAACGCCGAGGTAGTGTGTTGTATATTTGCAGGCTTTATTATTTTGCAATGTTCACTTTTTCAGTCCATGTACACGGTGACTTCCGTTTGCCATGTTTTCAGAAAAATAAAATATTTTGGTTGCATCAATTGAGAATTCTCATCACATGCCATCGCCATGTCCAACATGCTAGTGACATCACAACCTTCTTTTTGGTATAATGAAAAAATATTACTAATTGCTTCAACAATTCTGAATAACCACTCTAAAACATCGAGAGCTCCCAATCCATGTAGCTCAAGTGGCCATATTTGCAATTATTTCTATGCTCTCAAATGTATGAACTATGAAGAAAAGGCCAAATCGTCCATCGTGAATCCTCAGCAGCCAGCCCTTGATTTGATGCTTTGTGCCCTGCTCTGGCTGGTGATTTCCTCCGGTTATTCAAACAACCCCGCCCAGTGAACGACCACCATCGTAGCGGCAAGGCGGCAAGCCATAGCAAGCCAGGCGGCTGGGTGCGTGAGACCAGCCGGTCGGCTGAGCCTTGCTACTTGCCAGTGTGGGTGTGGCGGGTGGACTCCGCGGCTAGGTGAACGGGCACACAGGGGACCAGGGGCTGACCTTGGCCACTGGCTGAAGATCGGTAGTCCACCTGTTTAAAGTACGGAGTAAAAAAAAACGTGTGCCAGTTTGGGTTCGGTATGAAGTCTTGTTTTCTGGTTAGTGGAATGGCGTGAAGCTTTCTCACAATCTGCTCTTTTCATATTGTCGAACACGTGCAACAGGTTGGTGAGAAGTCGCCATTTCAGGCAATAATGGCATGCAACAATAAAATAGGTCGACAATGTGTCACAGAACAGTTGTAACACTTTTCTCAGGGTTCAGTCCAAGCAAGCCCCTTAGGACAGTTGCACATTCTTAGGCTGTCACAATGTGCAATAATCCAGTCTATGCATCTGGTTTTCTATTGACATATTATCCTCTAGAGAAAATAGAAACATCTTGGAAAAATTGAAGAATGGATTCAGCTCAAGAACTAACGCTTTCTTTTTTCTCATTTTATTTATGTTTCTTTCTTCATTTCTTTTGCTTGGACTTAGAGTGTGTTTGATTGGGCTTTTTCTGATTTTGTATTTTCAAAAAAGTCAAAAAGTCAATCAAAGGGGTGGGCTGTTAGAAAAAGACAGTCAATAATAGCTTTTAGCTAATTCATTTTAAAAAGTAGGTTAGAAAGTACTTTTTAGGACCAAACCAAACACACCCTTAGAGTCTCGGCTCCTTTGTACTTCATTCGCGTTTGCTTCCTATAATAAAATTCTGTAGGAGAAACCCTTCAGTTTTCTTAAAAAAAGCAATTGAACTTTGAACTGAAGCACGAGCAAGCCATGATGCACAACCACACGGACTGAGTGCGTGTGTACAAAACACCATTAATTGGAGTAGACAGAGTATATGTCATGTATGTCGCATGCATAGTAACGAAGATATTGCAAAAAAAAAAAAACAATAGCCGCATGAGCGCACAAACTTACTACTTAGTATAAAGTCTTTTTTTACTCCCAAACAATTTACTTTGTCCATCCCGCGCCCTGAATAAATTATTGTCTCAGTTTACTACCTCTAACTTTTCATTCTGATTCACTTAACCCCTTAACCTGGTTTAGGTAGGCTGAAGGATCTAATAAGACACTAATATTGCAGACTCTATGTTAAAACACGCCAACAATGATGTTTTGCACTCTGTTAGATGTGTAGAGTCTGTAAAAGTATTGACACGTCTATGATACAATAGCATTACAGACCCTTCATGATCAAACACGTCTCTAAAACTTTTGTAGACTCTTCTTCTTGATCCGAGTCTGCAATAATGTAGGTTATTACATACTCTAGTTATTGATTCATGTCTCTAAAACATTGCAGACTCGTGTTGTTTATTAGAGTCTTTAACTACATATAGTATTACAGACTATGTTTCTTGATTCGCGTCTCCTTTCCATGCAACGCACCTGAAATTTTTATCAACTCTGGTTTATTACCGAACACCACATAATACCCGATGACCACTCTCGCGGGGAGCACACCCACCCACCAAGCCACCACCGCTCCTTTTCTCCGTTCGCTTCCCTTCTACCACCCTAATCCCCATTGATGTGCCTGCTACTCGCTGGAGATGACGCGGCCCCACCTCTCCGGAGATGGCGCGCCTCCATCTCCCTCTGAACTCATGCCTCCTCCTCATCTAGCCAAGCCGCCGTGCCTCCCATGTCGTCTTCCTCCCGCCGCCACCACATCGGGTTATTGGAGCGCGTCCCTTGCCGTCCGCTGTTGAGTTGAAAGCCCCCCCCCCTCCTGAGCGCGGATCTGATGGCGGGCATCAAGGATCTGGCCTCCACTCTCTCTTTCTCTCTGGCATGCAGATCCGACCTTGCAGTGAGCTCAGAACAAGGCAAGCCTCTCCTGAATCGCATCCAGGCTTCCTTACAAGGTGTCGGCCGGGCGTTGTGGTGAGGAGGTAGCTGGGGAGGTGCTGGGGCTCCTGACTAGTGATTTGGCACCGACGCCCCCCTCCCCCCCCTAGTGGATCTGGTGCACGAATGTGGGCTCCATGCTGGCAGGCTCCTCCCTTGGTTCAGGGCGACGGAGGGTGGCTCCAGGCGCAGGCCTACGGTGAGCTCTGGGAGGGAGCGGACATCCATGAGTTGCATGCCTTGCCCTCATGCCGTGCCACCGGATCTCGTCCTCCTTGTCTTCAAGTCATGAACCCTTGCCAGATTCCTCGTCTCCAAGTTCTGAGGCTGAGCTCCTCTACCCAACAGCTCCTGGTGAGGACTCACCTCCTCCTCCGCCCAACAGCTCTTGATGAGGACTCGCCTCTTCCTCCGCCCACCTGCGTGGTCGCGCCACCTGTGACGACGAGTTCGTCCACCCACCCCACCACCGGGTCCAAGGTGGGGAAGACGGATCAGCTCGCCCTCACCACGTCCTCCAGTACTATGCCCAGGTTTGGCAAACGACCACCCTAGCCCTCCTCTATCTGCAATGTATAGCTCTGAGGGTTGGATTCAATCACCTGGTTGCTCCCATTTTGGCTCTGCGTAGTTGTCTGAAAAATAACCTGAGCACTGCCCTTTGGGGATTCAATCACCTGGTTGCTTCTGCAAGAATCTTCTCTAATTTCCCCATGATTTCCTAGAGTACTTGATGTTGTAGCTTTGATGTCAAATTATCTAGCTGTAGAGATACATGTAGATTGGTTATTCAAATCAGAATATAAAAGTGGAATTTATTATTTTCTTGTGTTTTGATTGAAAACATCTACTATTGTTTTTTCCCTAACTACAAATGCTAAAATTACTCCAATAATAGTCTTGCTTATGATCCTGGCATTAATCGTTTTACTTCTGCAATGATTTGAATGATTTACATATTAGTTACTGAAGCTTTGTTTCTTTCTCTTTGTAACTCAAAGTTCTGCATCATATGCTTGACAACATGGTACACATCAAGAGAATGTTTCACTATTTTTAGTTTATTTTGTCTATGCTAATGGTACTATCTTCTTCTGTAATATGCTGACACAGTGACAGTTAAACACTACCATAAAAACGGGCTTTAGTGACGGTGATCTATCGCCTTTAGAGACACGAAAAGCAACCGTCTCAATTTTCACGTCTCTAAATCCAGAACTATAGGGACGGGGATAGAGCCGTCGCTAAATACTAGCATATAGTGATGGTTGTAGCAACCGTCCGTAGAAGCATTCATGGATGGCGTGTCCACAACCGTCTCTGATATTTAGAGACGGTCGTGATCTAGTGTAGGGACGTTGGACAAAGCCATCCCCATATATTTTAGCGACGGTTTAGCAAAACCTGTCACTACAAGTTATACAGACGGCTCTGGACACCCGTCTCTATAACATATTGAGGTTATACATACGGTTCTGAGATGCCTTCTCTATAAGTTATAGCGACGGTTCCTCCACCCCGTCACTATTATCTGTAACGATGGTTCTTTTTCCCCGTCTCTATAAGTTATAGCGACGGTTCCTTCACCCCGTCCCTATGACATTTATAGGGATGTTTTGTTAAACCTCGTCTCTGTTATATATAGGGACGGTTTTGCCGCACGTTCTATTTTCACCTCCATGTCAGAGAACAATAGAAGCATGTCATAGTTCAGATCAAATCACAGAAAACAGATCACATAATATAGGGACATTCTAGATCCCCACATGCATGACAGAACACATCACAAAAGCATATCATTACACATAATAATCTTAGTTTACACATCACAGGCAGTATTATGATAGTTCACACATCACAGGATCCTCACTAGTACTAACTAACAGTAGTATTCATCAGTACATAACATGAGGAAGATGGAACTCTCCCTTAGGATTGAGAATATCATTTACAATAAAACCATTGATCTGCTCTCGATGTCCAGCTAGCACCCATTCTTCAATTGGCTCGGTAGTAAGAATAGAGAATTCCTATGTAGAGGAAAATAAATCAACTTCAATGAACTGAATAGTGAAGGTCCTAGCTAAAAACTGAAAGGTGATGCACAACTACTAGCTAGAAGTGAAGGTACTAGGACATTGGTAGATGAAGAAATCAAACCTCAGGCTTCTGGATCTTAGAGGCAGCTGAAGCAATGAAAAGCAGGTGATGAGCAGCATAGAAGCCACATAGATGGCCAGGTGGCTGCTGATGGCACTAGAAAAATATAGAGAGCCACATTTTTAGAGTAGAACTATATGCTTCAGCACATGAGTAAATTTTAGGGAATTAACTTACAGTGAACTTCTTCATATGCTTCAGCACAACTTTGCCTTTCTTCTTTCTTGTCAGGTTGCTTGCCATAAAGGTTGAGTAAGCCTTACATTCAAAGTACAGTATTTTTCAACAGCAAGTAGGGACATGTGGAGCAAACTGAGGAACAACTGAAGTTGACAAGACAAACTCACTCGTCAAGCAGATTTTGGATAGGGGAAATGTCATGGCAGGATTCAAATATTGAATCTAGGTACCAGACGATGCCCCACTTTATGTTGACGACAACAACAATCCAATGCCCAACAGTGTATAATGGAAAGAAGATGAAGTCCTTTTTGGTCCTTGAATAGTGTGACATTACTCTTGCCACATAGTTACAAACTTCTCCTTTAGTATCACCTTTAACAACACCCATGCCAACATTTGAGGATCTAGAATGGCAACAGGCAATTTGCAGCTTCTAGCCTCTTTGACCATATACCTGTAATTATTAGTAGAGTGAAAAATTACTTAAAATGCTACTTAGAATAATGCATAATCAACGGATAACAAAATAAACCAGTGTAGCCCAAAGCATACTCACAATGAGAAGACCCTTAGAATGCTCATGTCTAAGGCATCCAACATGAAAAGATCATACAAGTCCGCATAGTCAACAATGAATTTGTCATCTTCCTTTTTGACAAAGTGTTGACACTTTATGCACACGAGGAAGTCCCTCTTCTTGTCTTTACAGCCTTGCAAATACGCGGCATGAAGTTTTCTGGTGAGATGCCAAGCCATGTTTAAGTCCTCTTGGCTCATTAGTGGCATCCCAAGCTTGAACTTGCTCTGGGGCTTTGTCTAAATTGATGACTCCGGAGCCTTTTTCTAGGAATCTACCTTAATAACCCCAATGGCAGATTTTGTAGTAGCCGCCTTGACCTTGCCCAGATCAGTGGTCTTCAAGGGGACTTTCTCACTTGTACTCTTCAAAGTACTCTTGACATTGCCTAGATCAGTGGTCTTCAAGGGGACTTTCTCAATTGTGCTCTTCAAATTACCCTTGACCTTGCTCATATCAGTGCTCTTCAAGGGGCCTTGATTACTAGTGTTCTTCATCAAAGGACCCTTGACATTGCCCATATCATTGCTCTTCAAGGGCCCTTGCTCACCGCTGCTCTTTGTTTTCATATCTTTGTTAGGCACTTCCAAGGATTGTTCATCCTTCTGAGGTGCTGGGGGTTGAACTGTCTTATTCACAGGTCTTGGAGGTTTGGTAGGACTAGGGGTTGATGTCATTTCCATTGGGGCAGGGTTGAGCACAATGAGACCCTTCCTCCACTGAACCTAATGTAAAAGGGCATCATGTAGTGTTGTCACCTCGTCGTTTGGGGGGACTTCAAGTACAAATCCTTGGTGTTTGCTATGTACATGTTGGACATGCACCACCACATAGACGTATTGTACCTCAATATTGTGCAACATCCGTCGGTCTGGACAAACCTCTCCTCTAGTAACCTCAATCTGATAGCCTCCAACAGTACCCAAAAGAAAACACAGTGTAGGCTCCAAGAGCTGGGATATAGATGTAGGCTCCAGATCTGACATTGCTTGATGTAACTACTGCTGCTCGATCTGCTTGTCACCATGTTGCTTCTTGGCTAGTTTCCCATCGTTTTGCTGCTCAACATGCTCATTTGGATGCAGCTCATCATCCAACTGCATCATATCACTATAGAGATCATGCTCCATCCTTGGAGCACCACCTTCAATGGATGAATAGCTGGGCCTCCCTGCATCCGCTGGGCTTAGCTGGTTTGGACTGTGGCCGATAGGCACAATTTTGAGACCTTGGGCAGCAAGGATGTTGGGGATGTTTGCAACGATATCTTATGTCACGTTTTGATGAATATATTCTAACAATTGATTAACTTCGACTTTGCTTATCTTCCTCCTCTTGTTGTATCCTGACCATCCTAATCTCTAGCCAACAAAACTTGATATTCCTCGCACACGACCTACAAAGTATAAGGAATACATACACAGATCAGTTTTTGTTGTGACTTTCATTTATCATGAATCAAACATTACAACTGATTGAAGAAGAAAAATATGCTACATGCAGAACTGACCTAGGTGCTTAGCATTCCCCAAAGCCTTGGTGAGTGCATCTTGCCCATTGAGTGAAGAATCATCATCACTAAGTTGTTTAATTTTTTTGGTGACTTCCTGAGTTGCATCGCTATTGAAACTGATCTCACCCGAGTCAGTGAGCTTACCTCTTACCCTCAACCAATTCTTGGTTCGTATTTTGGGGAACTGCTGCCATGGGTTTGGCCTACCCTCCTCTGCTAGCCTTCGATCTTCTTCTGTCCAAGCCAGCAATTTGCCATCATATCCACCAGTTCCTAAATGATGGTTGTGCTTGTTCCTTGCAAGTAGCTCCTTGTACTTATTCGTTTCACTGAGAAAGTCATCTGTTCTCTTCATCTTGACAAATGCTTCATAATCTTCCTTTTTGAGATGCTTGAACCTTTCGTATGGGGATTTCTCTTTCAACATGAAATCACTAACAAGAGTGCTCTTGTAGCTTCTCCAACACTTGGCAATTGCTTTCAATGCCCTCTTCATACCTTTTTCCTTGATTGCATCATTGTAGTGGAGGTAAGACATGATATTGTCATCAAACAAGGCCTCTTTTCCATTTTTTCCCAAGTCTGCAAATCTTCGATGAAGAAGAGAAACCTTCTACCGAGCAGTGAGCCCTGCTAGTAGCCTTAGCCTTAGTTTTTCCTTCCTAGGAATGGGCATACCATCTTCACCAATTTCAGTGACAAAAATCATGTCACTTGGCCAATGCGCCTCAGCTCTCACATTTCTGCTTTTGCTCTCTTGCTGTGGATCAGTTGTCCCATTAGGAGATTCCTCTTCAGCAGAGGTGGATTGAGCCTCTTCCTCCTCATAGTCCGCATCCTCCGAGCTCCTTTCTTCCTCAGCAGACATCTTTCTCTATAACCTTTGCAAAACAGGAAGAGAAAAAAATCTGCACAGCTATAAGAAGTTAAGAGAGAAAGCACACTAAACTTGGACTATTTCTCTATAATCTTTGCAGATTATGTAACTCTAATGCAAAATAACAGAAATAAGATGGTATTAAAAGAATGTGAGTGGCGGGAGTCGAACCCGTATCTTCTCGTTGTTTAAGGAGATGTTTTACCATTTAACTACACTCACTTAAATATCACAAGCATAAAACCAGTCCTAAGAGATGCATTTATAGATAATCAATCAAATGATGCAAGAATATCATCATTCAACTAGTGAACCTACTGAACCAGCTCACTTCAATAGGTTCACAAATAGTGCACCACTATCACCATTCAACTAGTGAACCTACTGAACAATTCAGAAACACACACAATAGTTGGAACTATAACCACTCAACCATATTAAAGCAGAAAATCATTTAGGACAAGGCATAATCAACCTACTATAGAAGCAACTAAGCCAGGATCGAGCACAAAATAGGTTTAGATGCAGTACTCAGTCACTCAAATCCAAATCAATTCTATAACTCTACATTTGAGCACAAGCCCTACTCATCTAATTTTGCTCACCTAAACAAAATATGAATGAAACTAAATCAACTGATATTTGCAGAGGAGGCAAAGGGTGACGCACCATAGCGCGAGGCGCCTCTACGCAAAGCCGAGCACCACCGAGATCAGGCGCCTCTACGCGAAGCCGAGCACCACGTGGATTTTCCAAAGACGGGGATGAGCTCGGGGTCGTGGTCACGGTCGGTGACGGAGACGGAGACGGGGTCTCTCCGAGGTGCCGCTGCCGCGGTCGGAGACGGGGATGGGCTCGGGGTCACGGTCGGTGTCGGGGACGGACTCGGGGTTGCGGTCGGCGACGGATATGGGCTTGGGGTCGTGGTCGGCGATGGAGACGTAGACGGGGTCCCTCCTTGGCGCCGCCGCCGTGATCGGAGATGGGGACAGGGTCAGGGTCGCGGTTGGAGACGGAGATGCAGACAGGGTCCAGCCTTGATGCTGCCGTCGTGGTCGGAGATGGGGGCAGGGGGTGAGGTCACGGTCGGAGACGGAGACGCAGATGTGCTCCCGCCTTGGTGCCGCCGCCGCGGTCGGAGACAGGGACGGGGATGGCCACTGTTCATGCGAGGGGCGGCTAGGGTTAGGGTCTACGGTTTGTTCACCGCCGTTGAAGTGAAACAAGTTGCACGTGGTCATATATGCTTTGGTGGATGAGCTTTGATTCTTATACTTTCTTGCATTTCTCTTTGCTATGATTGAGCTTGAGCTAAGTTGTGTGGATGTGATGGTAATCTCTCATGCTTAGATGTTCTTGATGGCCTGTTATAGATGCATGTGAGCAACTTGCTAATCTTAAAGGTGAACTAAGCTTCTTGAGAACCTTATGAACTAATCTTGCTAGAACTTGCTCACAATGTGTATAATTGCTTTCATCCTTGTTGAAACTTGCATTGAGGCTAGTCTAGAGGATGTCTTGGCTTTGGCACCTTGTGTTTGTGAAATGGAAGCCTTTGCAAATGTTTAGCTCATGATGGAATATTGTGGGAACATGCGTTCCTTTTGCCGCAAAGGCATGCTCTTTTGTCTTGTGCATAAGCTTGAATAATCTGCTAAGTGCTTTGATCATGAATAATTCTAAAATACTAAATCCAAACATTGTGACTTGAAGCCTCAGGGTATTTGTCGTACCCAGTCGTGTGACCTACTGCATGGATAAGAGGACACATGAGGATAAACAATAATCACTTGATCAACTGAGTCTCTGTTTCATATGTGAGCGTTTGTAGATCTCATTTTCTGTGAATGCTTGTTGCCCTAGTTGAGACTGAGACTGGCTAGTATCCTTTTGATTCACTTGGTGCTTGTTTTGCCTTGGATGGGAGTACTTACACATGTGGTGGCAGTTTTTCTCATGATAAGCAACTTTGATTCTATCTAAGCTAGTCAATCTTTCTGCTTAGCTTGTATAGCTCATGGTGTTTATGCCTTGCTATCTATTTTTGATCTTTGCATGATTGGAAGCCATTGCTTTTACACTTCATGGCACTATGGTTATGGTTGGCAAAGTTAAATGCTTGTTTGCATAATTATTGAAGCTCCTTAGGTTTGCATTTTCATGCATTGCATGTTTGCTTGTTCTTTTGCCTATCTGATGAGTTCATTGCCAAAGGGGGAGAGAATTTTGGGCTCATGCACAAATAATACTAAGAAACTTATATGATCCATTTTGCACCACATGAGACCTACCACAACATGAGGGAGAGCAGTTCATGGTCTTGAGCATTTTCTTGCGCTTTTCACACTCTTTGCGTCTCAAGTCGCTCTCTTTGCCAACTCTTGGTTTTGTGATCTCTACTTGCTAGATGGCTTGTTTTCACCTTTTCTTTTGGTTTGGCCATTTTGATGCGCTTGTTTGGCTTTGCATTTCAATCTCTAATCTTTGTGCATTTGGTGTTGTCAATGTACTCATCAAGGGGAAGATTGAGAAACCATGTGGATATGTGCCATGGTTTGCAATATATGTGATGAGTAATTGACTTGAGTGGATTTGATGTTTGAGTTGAAATGCGGGAATCCAGGGATTGCATGGGTGTGCATATCATGGTTATGAGTTGATGGAAATATTGGTGATATTGCAGGAGATGAGAAATGTGTTTGCTTGTCTCATGATGTGTAGGTCACTGGAGTCGACTTGGTGGTCAACGACGAGAGGATCAGGCACAAGTAGGGGACTTGGGGCCAGACGATCGGCATGCCGGGTGAAGTCAAGGGTGATACACACCATACATGTGGAGAGGCAAGAAGCACGGATAGTTTTGCGGTTGAGCCTCAAAACCGTGATGATGATGAAGACGGCGTGGTGACCAAGTCAAGGTGAACGGGATGCCGGTGCAAGTGACAAGGGAGCCTGATGGACAGGGATTGGGAGAGACTTGCCGGTGGTCAGGATCGCGGGACAAGGTGACACGCGTCAACATCGAGAAGTCGCGCTTTGAAAGCGTGCAAGGCGGTTTCTTGGTTTGGGCCTCAAAACCGGTGGCGACGATTGGAGGTGCACGTGGCACCATCATGGAGCTTGCGTCGAGGGCAAGCAAAGTTGTGAAGGGCTCGATGGCATTCAGACGACAAATAAAAAGATGGACGATTATGCCCCTAGTGGTAGGTGAGTGTGTTATGTAGGTCAAGGGTAGAGTGGTTATGTGGACAATAGACCCTAGGCCTATATAAGGAGAGGTGTGGCTAGTGGGAGAGGTGCATCTCTTTCCATTAGCCTTGTGTTAGGATTCTATTCAAAGTGCTAGGAGAGGACTTCATGTTTGAGAGGAGAGTAGTGGGTGTGTGAGAGACATCTCTTGCTCTTCCAAATAATGGGAGGAAGAGAGTGGCTTCCTAGCCTTGTAACCATGGATCTTGTAAGGACCTTTCTATGATATGAGAAGTATTTTCTTGCTCAAGATTTCCCTCTTCACTTGAATCCCGAAATTTCCTTTTTCCTATTTTTGGAGCTATTTTTGTGGTGTTTAATCTCATTTTTGGACGAGTTTTTGGCCCGGATTTCTTGAGAAACTTGTTGCTAGGATGAGCTAGAACAATCGTCTATCGATGCTTGACCGAATCAATAGCTCTAGCACCTTTGATTTGAAGGATTTCTCAAGTTTCCCCTTTTTGGTGTTCTTGGCACAAGATCTGAAATTCGTGATGATTTCTTGAGCCACTTGAGTTGAACTTCTAGGATTAGTGTCGTGATGTGCTGAGGATTCACTGGTCAAAAAATCACATCATTTGGAGTTCGTTTGAATAAGTTTTTGAGAAGATTTGACAAAATCCTGAAAGTTTTCCTGTTCTGTTGGGGGTCGACTGACACTGCCGATGTGGTTTGACTGGTTATTTTTGAATTTTCAGAAACCCGCACCAGCACTGTCGATGGCCAATACCGGCACTGTCGATGCGCTCTGAGTCATTTTTCTTTAAGTCCTGAGATTTTTGCACCGGCACTGTCGATGGAAGTGACCGACACTACCGATGGTGGCAATCGGCACTGCCAATGGCTGTGGTCGGCACTGTCGATGAGAATCCAAAATTGACTTGTTTTGAGCGCTCCTTATTCCTTTTTGTTTCCACTGTGTCTTTGCTGTGGTTGATCACTCCTAGGACTTGTACACCACTAGTTGGTGTGTGTAGTCTTGGTGATTGGTTCGGAGATTGGCTTGGGTTATTTTTGGGATATAGGCCAAGTTCTCTTAGAGAATTTTGATTGGCTCCCATTCACCCCCCCTCTGGTCGCCTTCTTGGTCCTTCATTCATCAAATGTCACGTCATGTGAGATTTCAACACAATCGGTGATTTTGTTAAACACACGATAAGCATGAACATTTGACCCATAGCCAAGCAAGAAACCTTAATCAACTTTTGGAGCTAACTTTGAAGTATTGGGTCTCTTGTTGAGCATAAAACATTTGCTCCCAAAAACACGAAAGTAGGAAATATTAGGTTTGTTACCGTTTAGTAGCTCATATGTTGTTTTCTTCAATAGTCGATGGAGATATAACCGGTTGGAGGCATGACATGCGGTGTTGACGGTTTTGGCCCAAAAACAGTGGGACGTCTTGTATTCATCAAGCATTGTTCTTGCCATCTTAATGAGTGTGCGGTTCTTTCTTTCAGCCACCCCATTTTGTTGAGGGGAGTAGGGTGCCCAAACTTCATGCTTGATGCCTTCTTCATCAAGGTATTCCTCACCTTGAGTATTCTTGAACTCGGTCCCATTGTCACTTCTAATTTTCTTGATCTTGACTTCATATTCATTTTGTGCTCTTTTCATGAAAGTCTTGAGCACATCTTTCACTTCATCTTTATCATGCAAAAAGAATACCCACGTGAAGCGAGAAAAATCATCAACAATTACAAGACCATATTTGTTACCACCAATACTTATGTAGGAGTCCATATGCAATATCTCCAATGGTCTTGTAGTGGTCATCACAATCTTGGAGGGGTGTGAAGCTCCAACTTGTTTTCCCGCTTGACACACACTACACATTCTATCTTTCTCAAAACAAACATCGGTTAGTCCTATGATGTGGCCGCCCTTTTGGAGTTTGTGAAGATTCCTCATACCAACATGGGCTAGCCTTCTATGCCACAACCATCCCATGTTGGACTTTGCTAATAAGCATGTGCCAAGTCTAGCTTCATCCGTGGAGAAATCCACAACATAAAGCTTTCCTTTAAGTACACCCTTAAAAGCAACTGAGCTGTCACTTCTCTTATAGACGGTCACACCACATTCATTGAACAAACAATCATAGCCCATTTTACAAAATTGCAAAATGGACAATAGATTGAAGTCAACATGATCAACAAGAATAACTTTTGAAAGAGAATACGAAGGAGTGAGAGGCACTTTACCATAACCTAGTCCTTGTTTTGTTCCATTGTCACCAAAACTGATGTACTCATTCTTGTCATAACTTGGTTCAAATGATTTGAACATCTTTTTATCTCCTGTCATATGATTGGTGCATCCACTATCAGTCATCCAACTTGACCCTCCAGAGACATAGTCCTACAAAACAAATTAAGCTTTGTTTTTAGGTATCCAAATTTGCTTGGGTCCTTTCACATTAGTCACAAGCACTTTAGTCACACGCACACAAGCCTTTGGTCTCTTGTTGCCTGTCCCAAACTTATTTAGCAAAGACACGACCATGCATATTTCTCATGAGCATATAAGATACATCAAAGTCATTAAAGAGTGCACAAGAGTTATTAGACACATTAGCATGAAAATCATTAACAAAAGAAGTTTGTCTAGTGTTCTTGTTCTTGGCTTGCTTCTTTTGATAAGATTCTTCCGTGGTAAACTTAAGAAATTCCTTCCCATTCTTGTTCTCCCTAGCATTGTGTTTGGCACCCTCAACATAACCAATGCCATCCATGGCATTAGGGTGCCTTTTGTATGAGTATGCACCTCTTGCATACTTTGCTTTTTCATCATCAACAACATTTTTCTCATGTTGTATTTTACCTTCAAGAGCCTTTACTTGCTTGTTCAAGTCGCCAATCAATTTTGCATTAGTAGCAAAAGCATTAACATCAACATTATAACACCCATCACATCCTTTGCTAATAGAAGCACGAGAGGGGGTATTTGTGGAGGATCTGAAGGTTGAAAGTATCTTATATTGTTCTTCAAGAGACTTATGAGTCTTTTCTAGGTTCTCCTATTTCTCTAGAAGTGCATCTTTTATGTTCTTAATACTTTCACATGAGTTTTCAATTTTAGTGAGAGACTTAGTCAAATCATCATTTTTCTTTCTCTCATCTTCTAGGAGCTTCTCTAGTTCAAGGTTTCTCTTCTTTTCAAGAATGAGCAAGTCTTGTTGCTTTTCAAGAAGCTCCTCTTGCCTATCATTTTCTTCCTTTTGTTTTTCAAGCAATTCCATAAATTCAAGCATTTTAGGAAGTGAAGTATTAACATCATCATCATCATCATCATCATCATCATCATCATCACTACTACTAGCATAAGAGGAACGCTTATGTTTAGATTTAGATAACTTGGATCCGCTTTCCATGAAGCACTTGTGAGTGTTGTCATCATCATCATCACTCAAGCTCCCAAATAGAGAAACGTTGGAGGGAGTGACGCCAATGGCAATTGTAGCAATGCCTCCCTCATCTGAGTCGGATTCGGAGAAGGAAAATGATGAAGAGGATGAGTCATCGGAATTCCATTCTTGTACTTCTTGTCTTTCTTGTGGTGCTTGTCTTTTTTCTTTCATCCATGTTCTTCTTCATTGGACATTCCGCAATGAAATGTCCTTCATCACCACACTCATAGCAAGTCCATTTTGACCTTCTTGCTTTGCCCTTGTCATAGCTCTTCTTCTTATAGCCATCCTTCTTAAGAAATGACTTGAATCTTCTTACTAGCAAGACCATCTCATCATCACTATCTTCATCACTAGGATCAACCACTTTCTTCATTTTCTCTTGCTTCTCTCGAGTAGCATTGAGTGCTACATCATTTTGTCACCACTTGCTCCCTCAATTTGCTTGATCAAGGCATTTATCTTGTTGGCTTGATCATTTTGCTGCTTTTGGGATAGAAGCTTCCCAAGCACTTCATCGGTGGAGAAACTTTTGAATTTGTCCTTCTCTCTAATGTTTGAGCAAATGTTGCTATCCCATGGTCTCAATGCTTGTAGCAATCTTTTGTTGATATCCAAGTCGGTTATTTTGGCTCCTAGTGCTCTTCTTTGATTTACAATCCTGATGAGCCTATCATGAACTTCTTTTGGGCCTTCTCCCGGACCCATGATGAATAAGTTGAATTTATTTTATAATTCTTCAAGTCTTGGATCCTTGATGGAATCAATACCCTCATAAATAACCTCAAGTTTTCTCCATAGTTGATTAGCATTCTTAATTCCAGCAACCTTATCATACTAGGTGGAACTAAGTGCAGAGACAATTGCACTAGCTGCCATGGCATTGCGAGAATGTTGATTTGATCCTTGCGGGTTGGATTATCTCTATTTTCCCACAAGAAACCATTATCGGTTATACTTGCAACATGTGTACTCATGGATTCCAAATACATCATCATCTTGTATTTCCAATGATCATAGAATTGTCCATCAAAGTAAAGGAGTCTACCCAACCCTTGTCTAATGCAATCTTCATTTAGATCATCATAATCAAACATGACATTGTTGTAGGTTTTTGGTAGATCATCTTTATCACCATCTCCATCTAGAGAACCACTAACATCTTCTTTGGTTGGAAGAGTGGTGGGTGGCCAGTCTTCCGGTTTTGACATCTTTAATCTTCAAGCGGTTAAGCTTTGTAGAAGATACCAGCTCTGATACCAATTGAAAGTGCCTAGAGGGGGGGGGGGGGGGTGAATAGGCACAAATCCCTGAAAATGACTTACTGATAAAAGTTAAATGTGCAGTGTCGGACTTGTCCGATGATTGTGAGTGAGCTACACCTACTTGTCTGATGGCATGAGATAGAATAAAAGTAGATCGGGTGATTAAAACTTCAAACTAGTGCAAGGCAAGCTAGGAACAAGTGATTACAAGCTAGAGGAAGTAGTATAAATAAGGAATTGAACTAGCATGCAACCTACACAGGTTAATTTAAGAAATATGAAGCAAACCCTAACTAGAAAGAAAAAGAGCAAGAACAAAGTAAATGAAGATCAAGTAATAAAGCACACAAGAGAAATGGGATTTTCACCAAAGTTTAGCTCCACAAAGAAGCCTATGTCTCCATTGAGGGATCCACAAAGGATCGGATCTCTTTCAACCCTAAACCTCTCCAAGTGATCACAAAGATCAAACTTGGTGTTCCACTAGCAACTCCACAAAGGAGGGGTCAATACAAACTTCTCGAGGCATCACCACACGAGTTGGAAGCTCAACGGGCACCTCTAACCGTCTAGGGGATGAATCCCCAAGAGTAACAAACGCAAGAGTCGTCGGTGGTGAGGATGAACCAAGTGCTCAAGAGGATGGAAGCTTGGAGGAGTAGTAACACTTCAATCTTCTCTCAATCCCTTCACAAATCAAGATTGGAAGCAAGGGAGGAGAGTTAGGGAGAGCAAAGTGAGCTTGAGAGTGTTTTTGAGTGGAATGAGTGACCCCTCTGGCCAAAGGGCGAGATGAGGTTCTATTTATAGCCCATGGAGAAAAAAAGCCATTTTGGGGGATATATCTCAGATCTGTATCGGACAAGTCTGATGAATCAAAGTGGCATGGTTACTGGAGTTTGACAGGCATGCCCGATGCCTTGGACAAGTCTTGTCCATCAGACAAGTCCGATGGTCATCGAACATGTCCGATGACACAAGGTGGCAGGGGTACTGGAGTCCGATGGAGATGTCCAACATGTTGGACTTTCGTCAGGTCATCAGACTTGTTCGATGACTGTAAGACATGTCTGACGTCCCAGAGTGGCAATGCTACTGGAGTCCGATGGTCGGACAAGTCCGATGAAAAACCCTTGGAAAAGAGTATTTGGCTAGGAAATAGAATTTTAGCACTTAGTTCACCTTCGCTTCACACTTTTGTGTCCCTCTTAAAAGTACGGCTTTTCCAATACTCAAGAATTAAAATAAAAACTCCATGAACTTCAATCTTGAGCATATTTTGAATTTCATCTTTGAAGCATTTTTCCATCTTCTTTTCTCCCTTTTTTGTATACATTTAATCATCAAACTTTGGACCATTATCTACACACATGCCCATTAAAAGATGAGTCCATTCTTAACTGTATTGATGCCAATCACCAAAATAAAATTAGCGGCCTAGATGCACTTTCATATTACCATCGCATTCACCTTAAGGATTCGGCTAAAGCCATTGCAGTACGGCCATACCGTTACCCTCAATTAGAGAAGGATGAAATTGACCACCAATGTCATGATATGCTTCAGTAGGGAATCATTATATACAATACATCCACCCACTCGTCTTCGGTTCTCCTGGTTAAAAAATAGGATAACTCTTGGCATTTTATGCATTAACTACCGAGCCCTTAACGACAACACCATTAAAGATAAGTTTCCCATTCTAGTTGTCGATGAATTACTTGATGAATTATTTGGGGTCAAATTCATCACAAAGCTAGATCTCCGCTCAGGCTATTTTCAAGTGCGCATGCACCCAGATGATATCAGCAAAATAGCTTTTTGCATGCATCATGGCCACTTTGATTTCTTGGTTATGCCTTTTGGGTTAACTAATGCCCCATCCACTTTTCAAGCCCTGATGAATGATGTTTTGGGTTCCTTCCTAAGGAATTTTGTTTTGGTGTTTTTTGATGATATATTGATCTATAGTCGCTCTTGGTCACAACACCTCCAACACATTCAGCAGGTATTTCAGGCTCTTCGAGCTCATCAGCTAGTTCTTAAACAATCTAAATGCTTGTTTGGAGTTTCTTCGGTGGGCTACCTTGATCATGTAATTTCTGCTCAAGGGGTGGATATGGATTCCGCTAAAGTTGAGGCAGTCGCCACCTGGTCACAACCTACATCGGTCAGGGATCTTCGTTGTTTTTTGGGTCTTGCTGGTTATTACCGCAAGTTCATCAAGGACTATGGAATCATTGCCAAACCACTTACACAACTTTTACAAAAGGACAGCTTTCTTTGGACTGTGGAGTCAACAAATGCATTCGACCACCTTAAAACAGCCCTGACATCTACACCGGTACTCACTTTGCCTGACTTCTCTAAATTGTTTATTGGGGAATGTGATGCTTCAGGTAAAGGTTTTTGGGTAGTTCTTCACCAAGGACAAGGCCCCTTGGCCTTCTTAAGTAGACCTATGGCAGCTAGACATGCCTCTCTTGCTGCCTACGAAATAGAACTCATTGGACTAGTCCAAGCTGTGTGACACTGGCGTCCCTATCTATGGGGCCGTGAATTTGTGATTCGTACTGACCACTACAGTCTCAAGTGTTTGCTGGATCAACGCCTGGCCACCATTCCGCAGACCTAGTGGCTAAGCAAGTTGTTGGGGTATGATTTTTCAGTGGAATATCGTCCTGGACGTCTCAACGTGGTGGCTGCTGCTCTCTCCAGACGTAAGTTTTTAGATCCACCTTGATGGCCCTGTTAGCTCCCACCTTCGATTTTTTTTTCTCCAGCCTGCGCCACTTCATCCTTTCTAATGATGATATGAGCACATTGGTTTTACGCATCCAGCAAGGTAAACTTTTCGAGCCGTGGCTATGCAATCAGAAGTTCAATTTTTATAATCAGAAAATCTATATTCCTGCATCTTGCCCCCACATCTAACACCTTTTGGAGTCTATCCATGGATTTTCCTATGAAGGAGTTCAGAAAACTCCACATCTAGTTTGGTCTGATTTCCACATTCCTAATGTTCGGTGCATTATTCATGATTATATTAGATGAGAACATAACACCTATGCATACACACAACACTCCTCCACCTAAGATGAAAGTTCATGTGCATCACCTGAATTTACAGGTGAGATCGTTTCTAATGTTTTGTTTATATGATTTTATGAATAGATTGCTACCTAATAAATTAATTGTTATTAGGAACCATAGAGATGATGATGATGAGATAGCTGGGGACGTGATTGGAGGTGTGATGGGCTAGCAAGGACGTCCAAGCCAAGGTGGAGGCCCAATCAAAACTGACTTTGAGTCTATATCGGGGCCCAGGACTAGTCTATACTAAAACGGACGCCTAGGATGCATACGGACGCAGATTTGGACGTTCTATATATGCTTGGAAACATAACGAAAAGACATTTCCAATCCAATTGGTTCCATGTCAAAACTTGTCCCAAGCCATTGGCAATCATCAAAACAAATCAAAGTCTAGAATCTGTCCTAGTGTTGCGACACCGTAATCGGTCTTTGGGCCATGTATCGAGTTGATCCCACTTAGAGCTGCATCCAGGGGGTGGTGCACGACCCTAGGGTCCTCATATAAAGCCGCTACCTCTTCATTAGGGTTTTGTTTTGCTTAGATTATTTTGTTAAGAACAGTTTCGCTATTTGATCAGTTTGTGAGACACCAACTTGTGAGATTCATCATATACTTGAAAATTTGGTTGCATTCTTCTTTGTTCTTGTTTGTATTCTTGATTTGAAGGCAGGGATTAGCCTTCTCAGCAAGGTCAATCGTCCTTGGATGGTTAGTAACCAGAGGAGACGTTGTGCTATGATTGCAGGGTTCAGAACGTGTCGTTTAGAAGCCTAATCGATTTGTGTATCGCCTCCACCTTAATCAAGATTATCAGAACCTATCGAAAGATCGGGAACCTTGTTCACATCAATATTCGGGGCTGTTTGGTATGCCAATGCAATAAGACATCACATCTCCATCCTGGCGGGTTACTGCAGAGCCTAGAAGTGCCCACTCAAATTTGGGAAGATATTGCTATGGATTTTGTTGAGAGTTTACCTAAGGTGGGAGGTAAATTAGTCCTTACTGATGAGGACATCACCATGCTGGATACATGCATATCATGGCCTTCCCCAAGTTACAAGTCGTCACCAACTCGGTCGCCGCGTTCGTCCCGGATTCAGCCGACACCCCTTCATGGTTTTAATGATATCTCCCACATCTGACGTCCAAACGAGGTGTTCTTTGATGCGTTGGAAAGGGGACGACGACGCCGTCGTTTTGGTTCTGGTCCTAGCTCCAGAACGGTCGTGAGTCATAATATGTGACCATGATAAGGTGCTGTGCCACCTATTTTGGGCCAACTTGGCCATGTATCATGTCGGGCCTTAAGCCCATGTTGTGGGCGCCCCGCCTGGTCGCCCCCAACCCTAGGACGTCTTTGTTTCCTACATAAACTCAATAGCCGCCGTCTTTTAGTTTTGGGTTTTGTTTAGTTCAGTTTTCCAGAGAGAAACTTGATCGAATTATTGTAACTGTGGCGACAAGTCCTTTTACAGTAATCCAGGGCCCCTGTTCTTGTTCTACACCACTGTGGTGATTAGTCCTTTTGTGTTCAGAGCTTGAACCTTTTCTTGTGATTCGCTTCATCCATATTTGCAATTTCAGATTGCGTGTTTATCCTCTCTTGCTTGTGTTCTCGATTTCGCTTGCAGGAACAATCAAGTTGTGCTTGGTGTAACGGTTGTGGGGTTGGATCTTGTCTGATTCGAGCCGGGTCATCGACACCGAGTTCCCCAAATTCGAGTTTATCCCCTTACCTCTCGGAAGATCGGGCCATATCTACATCACTTACTGTGGTGGACCGATTCTCCAAATATGCTCATGAGAAACCATGTGGATATATGCCATGGTTTGCTATATTTGTGATGAGTAATTGATTTGAGCGGATTTGGTGTTTGAGTTGAAATGCGGGAATCCAGGGATTGCATGGGTTTGCATATCATGGTTATGACTAACCAGAGTTGGTGGAGATATTAGTGATGTTGTAGGAGATGGAAAATGTGTTTGCTTGTCTCATGATGTGTAGGTCACTGGAGTCGACTTGGCGGTTAATGGTAAGAGGATCGGGCACAAGTAGGGGACTTGGGGCCAGACGATTAGGATGCCGGGTGAAGTCAAGGGTGATCCACACCGTACACGTGGAGAGGCGAGAAGCATGGATGGTTTCACAGTTGAGCCTCAAAACCGTGGTGGTGATGAAGACAGCGTGTTGACCAAGTCAAGGCGAACGGGATGCTGGTGCAAGTGATAAGGGGGCCCGATGGACAGGGTCTGGGAGAGACTTGCTGGTGGTCAGGATCGTGGGACAAGGTGACACGCGTCAACATCGAGAAGTCATGCTTTGAGAAGCGTGCAAGGCGGTTTCCCGGTTTGGGCCTCAAAACCGGTGGTGGTGGTTGGTGGTGCACGTGGCACCATCATGGAGCTTGCTTCGAGATGAAGCGGCCGATGGCATTCGGGCGATGAGTAAAAAGATGGACGGTTATGCCCCCGATGGTAGGTGGGTGTGTTATGTAGGTCAAGGGTAGAGTGGTCATGTGGACAATAGACCCTAGGCCTATATAAGGAGAGGTGTGGCTAGTGGGAGAGGTGCCTCTCTTCCCATTAGCCTTGTGTTAGGACTGTATTCAAAGTGCTAGGAGAGGACTTCATGTTTTAGAGGAGAGGTGCCTCTCTTCCCATTAGCCTTGTGTTAGGACTCTATGCAAAGTTAAATGCTTGTTTGCATAATTGTTGAAGCTCTTTAGGTTTGCATTTCCATGCATTGAATGTTTTCTTATTCTTTTGCCTCTTTGATGAAAATTTTGGGGTCAAGCACTAATAATGCTAAGAAACTCATATGATCCATTTTGCACTACATGAGACCTACCACAACTTGAGGGGGAGCATATCATGATCTTGAGCATTTTCTTGCGCTTTTCACATTCTTTGCTTCTCAAGTCGCTTTCTTCGCCAACTCTTGGTTTTATGATCCCTACTTGCTATATGGTTTGTTTTCACCTTTTCTTTGGGATTGGCCATTTGGATGTGCTTATTTAGCTTCGCATTTCAATCTCTAATCTTTGTGCATTTGGTGTTGTCAATGTACTCATCAAGGGTGAGATTGAGAAACCATGTGGATATGTGCTATGGTTTGCTATATTTGTGATGAGTAATTGACTTGAGCGGATTTGGTGTTTGAGTTGAAATGCGGGAATCCAGGGATTGCATGGGCTTGCATATCATGGTTATGACTAACCAGAGTTGGTGGAGATATTTGTGATACTGCAGGAGATGGGAAATGTGTTTGCTTGTCTCATGATGTGTTGGCCACTGGAGTCGACTTGGCAGTCAACGGCGAGAGGAACGGGCACAAGTAGGGGACTTGGGGCCAGACAATTGGGATGCCGGGTGAAGTCAAGGATGATCCACACCATACACGTGGAGAGGCAAGAAGCACGAATGGTTTCGCGGTTGAGCCTCAAAACCGTGGTGGTGATGAAGACGGCGTGTTGACCAAGTCAAGGCAAATGGGATGCTTGTGCAAGTGACAAGGGGGCCCGATGGACAGGGACTGGGAGAGACTTGCTGGTGGTCAGGATCGCGGGACAAGGTGACACGCGTCGACATGAGAAGTCATGCTTTGAGAAGTGTGCAAGGCGGTTTCCCGGTTTGGGCCTTAAAACCGATGGCGGTGGTTGGTAGTGCACGTGGCACCATCATGGAGCTTGCTTCAAGATGAAGCAAAGACGTGAAGCGTCCGATGGCATTCGGGCGATGAGGTGAAAGATGAACGGATATGCCCCCGGTGGTAGGTGGGTGTGTTATGTAGGTCAAGGATAGAGTGGTCATATGGACAATAGACCCTAGGCCTATATAAGGAGAAGTGTGGCTAGTGGGATAGGTGCCTCTCTTCCCATTAGCCTTGTGTTAGGACTGTATTCAAAGTGCTAGGAGAGGACTTCATGTTTTAGAGGAGAGTAGTGGGTGTGTGAGAGACATCTCTTGCTCTTCCAAATAGTGGGAGGAAGAGGGTGGCTTCCTTGCCTTGTTCCTATAGATCTTGTAAGCACTTTTCTATGATATGAGAAGTATTTTCGTGCTCAAGATTTCCCTCTTTACTTGAATCCCGAAATTCCCTTTTTCTTATTTTTGGAGCTATTTTCGTGGTGATTTTCGATCTCACTTTTGGATGAGTTTTTTATTCGGATTTCTTGAGAAACTTGTTGCTAGGATGAGCTAGAACAATCCTCTATGGATCCTTGACCGAATCAATAGCTCTAGCACCTTCGATTTAAAGGATTTCTCAAGTTTCCCTTTTTTTGGTGTTCTTGGCACAAGATCTGAAATTCATGATGATTCCTTATGTTGTTGGAGTGGATCTCTTTAGAGGAGGGTCGTGATGTATTGAGGATCATCTGGTCCAAATTTTGTGATTTTTGGAGTTCGTTTGATAGGGTTTTGGTAATTTTCTTTCCCGAACAGAGCTGCTATTTTGACCATGACGGAACTTCCGTGACCGTGATGGAACTTCGGTCAAGAACCACGGAACTTCCGTGAGTGATAGTGTTCCCGTCGCCCGGAACTTCAATAATTGACAGAACTTCCGTCGGACATCATGAAACTTCCGTCGGGTACCACGGAACTTCCAGCAGGCTCTGTTCTGTGACCTTTCGGACCTTCCTTGTTTTGGGTTTTATTTCTTTTGTGCTTCCGCTATGTGTCCTTTTGGTTTGAATCATTCCTAGGGTTAACACATCACAAGTTAGTATGTGTAATCTTGGTGACTCGGTTAGAGGTTGGTTTGGGTTATAGTTGGGATATAGGCCAAGTTCTTGAGAAGAATTTTAATTGGCTCCAATTCACCCCCCCCCCCTCTGGTCGCCTTCTCGGTCCTTCAGCTCATTTTATTCCTCTCGTGCATCCTTACGCTGCCACTTCAATCGCCAAGGTTTTCTTTACTGAGATTGTCAGACTCCATGGTATGCAATTGTGAGTGGCCGAGATGTTATCTTCACTAGCACCTTTTGGAAGGAGTTGTTTCATCTCTCTGGTACACAACAAAAAATGAGTTCCACATACCATCCTCAAACCAATGGTCAATCAGAGGTAACCAACAGAATTATTGTGATGTACTTAAGATGTTTGATAGGGGATAAACCCAAGGATTGGCTTCGTTGGATTCCTTGGGCTGAATACTGCTACAATACTTCATATCAATCATCTCTCAAGAAAACACCATTCCGATTGGTGTATGGCCGTGACCCACCATCTTTGCGGGCGTATGATGTTGGTACTGCCCGCGTTCCAGCGGTGGATACTCTTCTGGAGGAGCGTGACTTATTTTTGGCATCAGTATAGGATCGTATTTTATAAGCTCAACAGTATGCCCAACAATACTATAATGGCAAGCATACGGATATCATTTTTGATATAGGTGACTGGGTATGGCTCTGTCTCTTGACAAGCACGGCTGTGGCCATTGTTGTTGGTCCTAAGGGCAAGCTCTTTTCAAAGAACTATGGGCCTTATAAGATCCCTTAGAAGATTGGGACATTGGCCTATCGCTTGGAACTTCCACCAACGGCTCGCATTCACAATGTTTTTCATGTCGCCCTCCTGAAAAAGTTCTATGGTATTCCACCGAATGTTATTCCTTAGCTACCGCCCATCCATGAAGGTCGCATTGCTCCAGTTCTAGAACAGGCACTCTATTCAAGACTATACCGCGGCATTCTTTAGGTTATGATTAAATGGAAGGATTTACCAGATTCGGATTCTTCTTGGAAGGATGTTTCATCAGTTCAAGAGCTTTATCGAGCATTCCAACTCAAGGACGAGCTGATTCTTCAGGTGGGGGTACATGTTATGGACGGCCGCCACTATACATGCTGCCCTAGGAATATTAGAGATTAAACCCTTTTAGTTATTTTAATGTAATGGGCCAAGGCTCAATTAGTCAGCCCACTTTTGTAATAGGTTACTTAGGGGCCAAGTTAGGTTATTTATCGGCCAAGTTATGTCCTCTCTATATAAAGAGAGGTAGATTATCAATAAAGACAAGCAGGATTAAAGGGATAAAACCCTAAAATCTCTCCCTCTCTCTCAGCCACTGCTGCCTCCCTAGCACCGCCGTCCTAGCACCGCAGCACCAGGCATGCTGCTAGTGCCATCGCCGCCCCCTTCTTCATTTTCTCTCTTTCTCTCAATTTACGCACATAACACATTATGTTCGTTGGAATGAACAAAAGGAAACAACAATCATATCCACGTCACAGTAAAGTTCGTCATTGTACTTGCCTTAACTGAGTTTGTTGAACACCCAAAGAGACTCTCTCAGACACGAGAACCGTCCAAGCCTGAATAATGAATACTACGCTTAGAAAAGATTCTACTAACCCACATAAACCATCATCTCGTAATTTAAGAAAATAACTACAAACACAACTTCTCCCTAATCTCACAATATTGCTAAGATTCAGACCAGGCCTAATATTTTTATCATAACTTTTGATTTACTTAACCAATTGATGTAAACAAATACACTATGAGCACCTACAGAAAATTTCCCACAACTAGTATTCTGACCACTACTAGAAAAAATACCCTTGTAGATATGTTTTATTTAAGCGTTAGATATGGGTTTTTCATCTCTATGCAAAACTAGAGACGTTTTTGTAAAACATGTTGGAGGCGTCTCTGCACCGACCGTGTCATGTGCTTATAGATATGGATTTCAAAAACGTATTTAGAACATATAAGATGTTTTTTTTGAGATGATATAAATGTGTTTACATATTTAGACATGCTTTCATAGCTACATTTATATGACATGTCAGCTATACTAGACACATTTTTGTGATGTGTTAATGAAGTTAAACACGCTTTGGTTTGTATAATATTTCAAAAAATAGCACCTGTCCTAAATGAGTGATTTACTCATGCAAGTAGCAAGAGTTGAACCCATGACCTCATTGTTGCTTGCAAACATACTTAACCATCTCATCTAAGTAAGTAATTCTGATTGTAATTTGGATATTTTTTTCTTTTCTACTTGTGTTTTCTAGGTGTTTTGACGTCTCAAGGATTCTTAACAGCGTGTCAAATATATCTTTATATGAGAGTATATACGATCAAAGCATATCTAATAGCGTTTTATTTTTATATGTTCTTAATAACATCTCAACAAGCGTCTTTAGCTGAGGCTAGATATGGTCAAAACATGTCTAAATATCATATCATATTGAGATATTCTCAAACCATGTCAATAATCGTGTTTGAGGGGACTAGTAATGGTCCAAAACATGTTTAATATCGTATCATTTTAAAACATTTTTAAAAACATATCAAAAAAGCATTGCAATGATGGCTATTGACAGTTTAAAACGTGTCTACTATCGTGTCAATTTGAAGCGTGCTAAAAAACATGTCAAAAGCATGTTTATCTTTTTAGCAACGTTGAAACGTATCTAATATCATGTCTTGCTAACACGTTCTTAAAAACATGTCAAAAAACATATTTAGGTCTTGATGTAGTAACGTTTATAAAAACGTAACAACACAATCATGTCTAGAAAGCCTGACTCAATTTGCTACTTCGTCATAAAAATTAGTCCAAATGTACATAACAGATAACTGTCCAAAATTCAGAAAACCTATACAGCAACACTAATTTAGTGGTTCGTGCCCAAGCGCTTCATCCAAATCCAGTAAGACCAAACCCATTAAAAAGATAAAATCATTCCCTAATTTTTGTTTTGAGACCATAATCCAATTAAAAAATATCAGTTTCAAAAATAGTAGCACAATATACGCCTCAGACTATAATTTTCGGAAATCCAGAGGCTATCTCCTGGAATTAAAGGCATCTACTATTTTTCGCGGACTAACTGGAGTGATGCTCATGATAGTAACCTGAATTTAAAGTGGATCCAATGATTCCTGTAAGGGCTCCACTAATTCCTTCTCTTCGCTCCTTGCTTGTCTCTTCTCTCCTGCTCTCAACAGGAAGCAAGGTAGCTAATAAGCAGCAGCAGGCCACGACCATAAAAACAAAACAGCAGGCACCAGCAGCGGGAGACACCAATGTTGCACAATCGATCGGTAACCTACCTGCTCGTATCCTTGCTCGTGATTGCTCTGCTCAAGGCACCAACGCAGGAAGCAGTGGCAGTAAAAAAAACAGGTGCACGTGAAGACAACTGGTGGCGATTGCAAGGAAGCTCAGATGAAAAAAAAACAAAAAGGAACCGACTAGGAGGCGGTGTGGATATGGAACAGGGTGGAGGCGGTGCTTTGGGAGGAAGAAGCTATGTGGAGAGCCCTTCAGGTAAGTAAAGACAACTTAGGTTAAAATCAACGGCTCAAACAACTTTGCATGTCTCAATCTGATCCGTTATTCAAATTAAATATATGAGTAGTTAAACGGATGTGTTTCGACGAGATCTACGCATCTACAGTTTCGGATCATCCATCCGATAATCGGTTTTAAAAATCAGTTCTCGGTCAACTTCTAATTTTATCTATATAAACTCAACAATAACCATCTGAGGTGGCCCTCAAGTTAAGCTCTCTGAATCAGGATTTAAATAACCGCGGTTAATTAGCCGGTTTTCCCGATTAACCGCATAACCGGTCTGGTCCGGTTACCTCGGCTGGCCGGTTAACCGCCAATAATCGACTTTATTACTATAGCGAATCGGTTAACCGGCTGGTTATCCCGGTTAACCGGTCGGTTTTTCTCCAAACCGAGCCGGCCGGTTAACTTGATTATTTGAACCCTGCCCTGAATAGCATAAAGTACCTATGCCTTCCATATCAGGTAGTTGTTCTTCGACAACTTCTTTGTGACGAGCCCAACAACGAGTTGATTCATCATCAGGTTGGAGGAAGAACTCGCTATGGAATTGGATCAAGATTGGTTGAGGAGAAGGGGCTCTCGTTACCATGTAAAAACAACAAATAGGTTTTGGTTTAACGTGCAACTCGTCCTTGCACGCTTCGTGTTATATACTCGGCAATGCCGAATCCAATTACAATACAAGTCATTATGTGCCGTGATTACCAAGAAAACTATTCTATCTCTATATTAGAGTCAGAGTTGGCTACAACTAATATTATATCTCTAACAGCCGCACGCCGCCATGACTCTAGTTATGTTGTACTTGCCGCGCACCACCATCGCCGAGCTATGGTTGAATCATCCTGCACCACCTATTCATTTTCAGTCCGACGAACAAAATATCTTCCTTGATCAGAGACTACTCGTGGTTGAATTCAAGGACGTGATCGATGTCACCAAAGCGAGGACAGAATATATTCATTCTTAATTGTGAGAGAGAATAAATGCATATAATGGTTGGGATATATTACAATGAGACTCTTGGTTGATATATATAAGACTATAAGACTTGGTGGACAAGACACCTCCTAAGGTACATATGAAAGTACTAGATACATAATCTAAACTACCAAATATACTCTAACATTAATTAAAATAATTAACATCAGATATTGATCCAATAACTAAATTTGTCTTATATTATAAAACAAAAACTAAATATTAGAAGTCTAACACTTTGACCATATTATCCTCAATCTAATAAACTACTAGCCAGTAGTTGTAGATATTTTATATCGGATCTCCATCAAACTGTAGATATTTTATATCGGATCTCCATCAAACTATTGACTTAGTTTTCTAAAACTACTGGCTAGTAGTTTTGGACAGTAAACCTTCTCAACCAATAAGTGTCCCGTAGATCATCTCAAAATCTTGCCAATAAATTCATATGCAAACAGAGGAAACAAACAAAAGATTGAGATAAAAAAAACGACATCAAACCTGTTTTTTTTTCTAGGAAGTCTTCACTTTTGTTCAGAACAGATCACTTTGATGAGAAGTTGTCTCACGTAGATCGGCCAAGTGTCCGAGTTCACTTGACCGGCAGTGCGCAGTGCACACGGCAACAACTGGAATAGAAAACAGAGAACCACTAACCGGAAATTTCGACGAAGACCGAAGGCAGTTACATTACATGTCCAAAACCGAAGACTGAAAGACGAGCACAAACGAGTCATTTCCGCGAGCGCAACTCGACAACAATTGTTCCACCCAAAACGGGCCAAATCTCTTACGCTCTCCTTCATGGTCTCACACGGGGAGTATTTTCTTGAACTCAAAATATTGTGGACAACAATTTGGAGGGAGTATTTACTTTCAAAGTTTACAACTTTGAAACTTATATATAATCATAAATTACTTGAAGGCATGTTAGAAGCAACCATACAGTATTTGTTTTGTGTATCGGTGGTGTTCGTACCATTCAAACTAGTAGGTTGGCCGGCACAGGGCGGCTAGTATTAATAAGCAAATAATTATAATTAATATATATAATATCATCTTAAAATATTTTATTAACTTATTATTCTGTTGTCGTCGCTATTTTTTCTTTTGCTACTATTTTATGCATTATTATTTGGGTAATAAAGTATTGAATAATTTATGAAACTATATGTGGATTAGAATAATGCTATATCTTTATTGGCTTTTTTCAAAATAATGTACATGTCTCAAATTCTTCATTAATTATAAAGTGAAATTGCCTTCTAAATTACGCTGTTGAGATAGTTGTTTTGTAATGAAAATTACATTGCTCACAAATACAAATCATATTTTAGCATAAATATTACAGAAGTATATATATTTATTACCCATTCACAACTAGGAATCACAACTAAATGATACAAAGTGTGTTGTGCGTTCTCTTGTGAAACCTAACTGTATAAGGGAATTTAACTCTCCACGTCGTTGTTTATGCTGCCGGGCTAAAGAACTTTGGTTGCTGATTCAAGTGGCATTGCTATTTCTAGAGCTGCTAGTAATATATGAAGTTTCTACGACAGCGTGAAGCAACGGGTTGTCCAAACCGATGCTCTAGCTGCTTGCTCATTTGTTGTAATTATTTAAAACCATGTGTTTAATTATCACCAACTGTATCATGAAACACTTATGGCTACTCGTTTCACTACTGCAGCCATGAATGGTGAGAACAGGAACAGCAGATCAAGGTCTTACCCATGCATGATGAGAACAGTGGACAAAGTTGTCATTGAGCAAAGGAGCTCTTACTTGTTCATGATCTATTATAATTGGATTCTCTCTCCGACGTATCTTCTTCTGAGCTGTTTAATGTTTTCCTTTTAAAGTAAATCATGACACCTGAGCGGCCCATCACCTGTGCCGTCAGTGACCTCAGTGATTCTCATCGGCAGCAAAGATTAGAAATCTTAGGGATTCGTTGCAGAGCACTAATGCACTAAGGATCTGTCATGTATTGGCTCATCTTCACACGTACTAGTTACTCGCGAAGGACCATCACAGCGTTTTGCCATCTTGAAAGAGGACGTGAAAAATCTAGGGATGGTTCCCTGCGTTTTTATTTTGCAGCCACTCAGTGTTTCCCTTCTTTATCAGCTAAATATGTGTATTTTATTAGGTTCAGACAAGCTTCAGAAATTATGCAGGTGCGTGATATTCACATTATCCCTATAACTTCCACCTTCCTCGCTTAAGTCAAACTCTTAATTTGGTATAGTCTTTACAATCTATTAATTGAGATGCGGTCGTCCACTTTGTGTCCATAAAGTTAGAGATTGAATCCAAATCAGTTTCGTATCTTCCATATCAAATATTAAATTCATAACTCCCTTGTCCGGAGCTCAAATTAATCAAACTCAGACTCTATATCATAGTTCTTGAAAAGTTCTACAACTTTGATATCCAATGAAAGTTCAGATCCTGCCATTTTGGTTTCCAAATATACAATGCAAAAATATTTATTCTAATTCGAACTTCTCTGCGCAGGTATCTGTATGGGACCCATATCTTCTAGCTCTAAAGTCCAAATAATATAATCCACATATGTTTTGAAATATTCTCGACGAGATCTATAACTTTTGTGTTTTAACTTTTTCCATTGGAGCAAGTTTTTAAGTTCAAAATCGTGTTGCAATACAGTGTTATTTTGTAGACTGCGTAAATTGATTTTTTCTTTTGGATAAAACTTCTAGAATATGATAAAAAATGATGAAAAAATTATTACTTTTGACATATAAAATGATATACTAAGAAGCATCAATGGTAATATAAATCTAATTTTTCATGTAAAAAATATCAATAATATTGTATATATCTAATAATTATATTATATAAATAATTTATAGAGTCATAAAGAGTGTTTTGTTTTTTAAGTCTATAGCAACGCACGGACACTTTGCTAGTCCTAATATATTTTGATTAGGGTAAGATGGATAATTTTTAAATATATATTTGGATATTATAAGCTAATATTTTTATAATGATAATAATGGATAATTTTTCTTTCTTGTTTGTATGATCTTCCAACTTCCTCGCCTAAGTCAAACTTTTAATTTGGTATAGTTCTAATAAATCGTTACTTTAAGGTTAAGGTGGGTAATTTTAAAAATATGTATAGGGGGTATTATTGAATAATATTTGAGGAGTCTTACTGTCCAAAATATTGGTCATTAGTTTTGAAAAACTATTGGCCAATAGATTGATCTAATGGTTTAGATTCGATAATCTAAACACATAACTACTGGTCAATAGTTTATCAGTTCGAAGGTAATATTGAAAAAAATAATATTTCTAGATTTATAATAATTATTTTATATTGTCACGCATAAAATAAATTAGTAATATGATTAATAATTGATGTTTTATTTTTTAAAAGATTAACTAACGTTTAATAATTCGGTAGGGTTATATTTCTATTTTAAAATAAATATAAAATCATTTATAATGGTACAATTATGAAATTACCCTTAAACTATTGGCCAATAGTTTCTCAAAACTAATGACCAATATTTTGAACAGCAAAATCCCTCTAATATTTTCATAATGAAAGTGGTGATTTTTTTGTAATCAATATGATAATTTCTAGGTTTTAAGAGTAAACGTGGTAACTTCTTTTGTGATCAAATATCTGAAACCAACGACTTCCAGGAAAGCGCCAACCACACAAGTCATTTTCCATACAATAAATTTTAATCTCTTCACAGACTGCCCGCAATGTCAACTTTAGCACTGAACCAGGACATTCTGAACGATGGGACAAATGAAGAAGCATGACACACTGAAGTATCTCGATCTCAAAGAGTCCTCCCAGATCTACCATGGCGGATACCATCATCACCGCTGCCATTGGCGATGCGGTCAGTAGAGTAATTTCTCTTCTTGGGCACTTCAATCAACAACAGAGCAGTGAGGCCAAGCTAGCCACGGTTTGCCACATGCTAATCAGGATCCACAGCGTGTAGAAGAAGCCAAAGAGCGGCAGATCCACAACCACGGCACCTTGAAGTGGCTCTCGGAGCTTATTGATGCCGAGTACCAGGGTCGTTACCTGCTAGACACCATAGAGTGTGACAAGAACAACGAGCAACATCAACATGGTTAAGTTTCCTATGTTTCTACCACGTCCTTGTTCAATCCATCAAAGCGTGTGCGGGTTGGGGAGAGCACTATGAGGAGATTATTATCCTGGCACCAATGATTTTGATGTTTATGAGATTGATAGGGTGCATGAGAGGTTGCGGGACATGTCTAGTGATCTCAGGGAGTTCATCATGTTACTGCAAAGCTGCCAGCAAATTAGCCGGCCTCTAGCTAAAAGCATATTCCGAGATGGTCAGATGTTCGGTCGACATGTTGAGAAGGAGAGAATAATCAACTTCTTGCTCCACACCAGAGGTGGTTCAACAGGCGAAGTGGAAGTATTGCCTATAATTGGTGACGACGGGACTGGGAAGGCAACCTTGGTTCAGCATGCTTGCGATGATGCTAGGGTGCGCAGACACTTTGCGGTGATCATGCTCTGTTGTACCTACACGATCACGGCAGACAGAGGAACTCCTGTTCTACGATCGAAACGTAGCATTGGTGATGGTGGAATAAATCTAAATGACCCAATGCAGTTATTCAAGGGTCAGCTCTGGGACAAGAAGTTTTTGATGGTATTTGAGGACGTTGACATGAAAAAGATGCAGATGCTAGAAGGGCTCTTGCCAAGCATGGGATGCAGCAAAGAGGGGAGCAAAGTAATCATAACAACAAATAATCGACATGTAGGGGCCTTAGGAACAGTGGATCCCATAACACTGAAAGTGTTTCCTTTCCCGGAGTACTGGTTCTTCTTCAAAGCTCACGCATTTGCAGGCAGAGATGTAGAGGAGAACCTACGGCTTGTTTCGGCAGGTAAATCTATAGCAATGAAGCTGAATGGGTCATTCTTTGGTGCAAAGATCGTAGGAGCAGTGCTCAGGGATCAATCAGATCCCAAGTTGTGGGACATGGTCTTGAGAGACGTTGCCGGCCTATCTCTGCTAGGTGATGCTATTGCTCATGTATGGGATTTAGCCGACAACTTGCTGCCAGGTTAAGTGGAGATGTGCAAAATGATTGTTTCTAGGAGCCCCATTCCTTATCAAACTACAGACTTGGTCAGCCTGCAAGACCTTTGCAGAGCTGATCCTCATACCAACGAATTTACTTGTTGGGCAGACAGCACCCGATTTGGAAAGGTGTTGTTGTGCAAGTCGATGTTCCCATTCCATAATTCTTATCACATTGCTCGTTGCGTTTGCACCTGTGCTGCACCTCATGTCCTCATCAAACTGTAATGTAAAAAGGTTGCATAACGTGGGAAGGCAGATGTTGTCTCTATAAAGTAACCTTCAGTGTTCAAAATTTTACACTTTCCATGTAGTCCACTTTATATCATATTGTTTATTACTTCATTATTTCCCATGTGTATTGTTATCTATGTAGTGCTGCTCATTGGCAACCTATAGGTTGGGGTTCGACCGCTATTTCTCAACAAAAAAAAATTCCTTGTCTGTTGTCATGCCAAAGCACATGGTAGAGCCGACCCCGTACTCACAGGGTAAAGAGCCGGCCCATACTCACAGGGTAACAGTTGTTGGAGAGATGCCTAAGAGACATTACGGATTTAATTCGTATGTGAGGGTCATATAAATATTGATCTGTGTGGGATTAGTCCACTAATGGGACAACTTGTCGAGGCGCATTAGGGGTACGGAACCAACCAGTCCACAACCCTAGCCGTCGTGCTCCTCTCTCTCTCTCGCCCACAACCTTAACGGTGTTGCCGGTGCTAGCACGCTGCACACGGTGCCCCAACTCCATACATATGGATACCGCGAGGAGGCATTGCTGATGCTGCGGTGGACGGCTGGACTAGGAGGAGACGATTGACATGATCGACTACTTCCTCTACACCGACACGTGACTTCGTTGAACGAGCTGCTCCAACATTCGCTTCCGCTCCGCCTGCGCGTCTAGTGGTAACGATCTATGATCCCCTCCTTATAAGGTTTCCTGGTTGAATGGTAGAAATTATTATATGCTATCATAGCCTACCCGTTCTCCTACAGTGGTATCAGAGCTGACCTTGTGTAGTTTGTGATCTAGATCTTGTGCATATAGCAGATATGCTGATGTTTTAGATGAGATCTATTACATGTCTTTGTGTATGGGTTGATTAGATCAATGGTGATAGGGAGGTTCGCAAGGTAATGGGCGGATAGCGATACATGCATCATTGATTTATTTGTGTCCCTTCTCCAAGCGCGCGTGACTTGTCCCTACCATCGGGACTAACTACATGCGCCAGTAGAGAAGCCAATAGTATCATGATTATATATTGCAGTCTACTCATGAAAACCTAATAGAAATTTGAGGCATTGTGAATGACTCGAAATCGGGCAAATATGATTTTTCGATAGGATTTCTATTGCGATTTCATAGTTATGATCTGTGAAATCCTGTGAGGTTGAGGCCAGCGGGACAGCCGTACGGATACGCCTAGATTGTTACAACCCTTTTTGGCCACACGTTAGCATTCGCTTCTCGCCTAACTTGTTTTTGCAGAGAATATTATGAATGGTAAGACCCAAAGAGATGCATGTGATGTATTTATGTGATTTGCATGATCTGCGTGCCATGATTAATTACAGCTGGGTTGAGGTTGTCATATTATTGTATAACGGACTACGTATCGACCTGTGATGCTTGATATTCTCATATAATTTATTACTAGCTATTAGTTGTAGTAGCTAAGTGTTTGTTCATGGAGGCCTCAAGCATGATGGTTGAAGGGACGGGAGACATGGCGATGGAATGGAGATGGAGATCACCAATTGAAAGGGGCCATGCTATTTTATAGTTAATATGATTGTCTGTGATGATGTTCCTATCATCCTATTCTTTCATGCGTTATTTATATTGGATATGATTAACATGCTAGAATAGGTTCCCTCAAGAAAAATTAAATTATTGCTCTTCCAATAGCTGCACCTATTAAAATTATGATCGTTGTATGGTAGGTCTGCCAAAGTAGAGTACTTCAACTATCTTAATTATTAGGGTAAATATCAGACATTTACATGCATAGTATTGATTTAATTAACAAAGCTATCAAAACGGTTTTGGGCTTTGGGGCATGGTGTTGGCGCCAGGGCATGTGATGTTACCCAACAAACAAGAGTCACATAGGGATATGATTAGCAAAGTGGTTCTTACCTATGTCACTAGATTTTTAGCGGTGATGCCAAAACTCACTAAGATCTAAGTTGAATATGGATCTTGAACCACTATATGTCGTTTTGAGGGAAAACGGTTCCAAGCATATAGTGGAATAATAAACTTTTGTTAAAATTTTTAATAGAAGTTTTACATTTACATAGTGCTTATATTTGTATACTTTCTGTTGTAGATCATGGCACCAACCGCTAGTAACACATTGAATTTGTGCTCGATTCTTGAAAAAAGAAAAGCTTAGTGGAACTAACTTTATTGATTGGTATCGTAACTTAAGAATTGCTCTCAAGCAAGAGAAAAAGGAATATGTTCTAGAGCTTCCCTATCCTGATGATCTGCCAGAAAATGCTACTGTCGCTCAGAAAAGGGAGTATAAGAAGCATATTAATGATGCAATTGATGTTAGCTGCCTCATGCTTGCCAGTATGTCCTCTGAGCTTCAGAAGCAATATGAGAACGTGGATGCCCACAATATGATTGAGGGGCTCTGTGGCATGTTTGAGAACCAAACAAGGTCTGAGAGGGTACATTGAGAATCTGGAGAAACTTGGTGCTGCTCTACACCCTAATTTGGTCACAGATGTGATTCTCCAGTCGCTTCCCATGAGCTATGATCCTTTCATTTTGAACTTCCAAATGAATAGCAAGGAGAAGACATTGGCTGAGTTACATGGGATGCTTAAGATAGCTGAAGCAAGCATCAAAAAATCTGGTCCAAGTCAAGTTAACTTGGTTCAAAAGGATAGCAAGAAGCGAAAGCGCAAGGCTAAGGCTACAGATGAGATCTCTAGCACTAAGCCTAAGCCTGCAGCAGCTCCTAATCCTAAACCGGCGGCTGGTGGTCCTTGTTTTCACTGCAAGAAACCCGGTCATTGGAAGAGGAATTGCAAGCTTTATCTGGAAGAGCTGAAGAAGAAGCATGGAGACACTTCTAATTCAGGTATCAATGTTACTAAAGTTAATAATGTTGCTACACGTCCTTATGATTTATGGGTATTTGATACCGGATCGATGATTCATACTTGCAAATCATTGGGCTTAAAGAAGCAAGGAAATGTGCAAATGGAGAGATGGATGCTCGTGTCAGCAATGGTGCAAAGGTTGCTGCGTTGGCCGTCGGAACTTATCCACTTTCGTTACCATCAGGATTAGTTTTGGAGTTAAATAATTGTTATTACATTCCTGCCTTAGGCAAAAACATTATTTCTTCAAAGTGTTTGGAGGAAGATGATGGTTATGAGGTCATAATAAGGAACAAGTGTTGTTCTATTTATTTGAATGGTATTCTCTATGGTAATTGCCCATTGGTAAATGAATTATATTACTTAGATCTTGAGAATAAGCCTATTTATAACATTGATGCGAAAATGCTCAAACCTAATAATTTTAATCCCACATATACTTGGCATTATCATTTAGGTCATATAAACGAGAAGCGTATAAAGAAGCTCCATACAGATGGTCTTCTAAGTTCTTTTGATTTTGAATCAATTGATACATGTGAGTCTTGTTTACTTGGCAAAATGACTAAGTCACCTTTCACAGGAAATAGTGAGAGGACGAGTGAACTATTGGGACTTGTACATACGGATGTATGTGGACCAATGAGTTGTACGGCCAGAGATGGTTTTCAGTACTTCATAACTTTTACCAATGATTGTACTAGATATGGTTACATCTACTTAATGAGGCATAAGTCTGAATCCTTTGAAAAGTTCAAAAAATTTCAAAATGAAGTACAAAATCAATTAGGCAAGACTATTAAACTCCTACGATCTGATCATGGTGGTGAATATTTGAGCCATGAATTTGGTGAACATATAAAGCAATGTGGAATTATTCCGCAATCGACTCCACCAGGAACGCCCCAATGGAATGGTGTATCTAAACGGAGGAACCGAACCTTGTTAGACATGGTTAGGTCTATGATGAGACAAAGTTATCTTCCATTGTCCTTCTGGGGATACGCTCTAGAAACTACCGCTTTCACACTTAATTGGGTTCCATCTGTAACACCCTAATTTTTCAAAAATTAGAATATTTTAAAACTTTCTATAATAAATTAATTTATTAATATTTTTATAGCAAATAGTTTATTTTCTAAAGATAGCATTTAAATATAAGTAATTTTAATACTTTGATTTGTTGTATTCTTGTTGATTAGTTGCACTTAGGATTTTATTGTGTATAAAACCAATTTTGAAAATCGATTAGGAGTCAATTTTTGCTTTAGCTACAAAATAGGGTGAGAGAATAGAAAGGAAAAATAGAGAAAATCTCTCGTGGCCTTTGGGCCGAATTCTTCCTGGCCCAGTAGCTCTCCTCTCCCCTCAATTCACCCTCTCCTTTCCTCTGGGCCGAAATCCCCCTCCCGCAGCCCACCCCGCACTCCCTCTCTTCCCAGCTCCTTTCCCCTCCCGCCTTGGGCCAGAATCCCCCACGCGGCCCACTCTCCCTCTGGGCCTGCCAACTCCCACGGCCCAGCGCGTGCCTCGGCCTGCTCCCGCGCCTCGGCCCACCCCAGCCCACGCGCGCCCACGAACCCTAGCCGCCAGCGCCGTCGCCGCCACCTCGGCATGCGTGCATAGCCGCCTAGGGCACCGCGCCTATAAATACGCGGGGACTGCAGCCCCCATGTCGCCTTTTCCTCACCCCGCTTCCGCCTCGCTCCCGCCCTCGCCATCGCCGCCGCTCGCCGGAAGCCGCTGCCATCGCCCCTTCGCGCCGCCGCCTCGGTCCTCCCCGTGGCCGCGCCTGCCCCCAGTGAACATCCCCCACCCCCGCCGCGTCCCTCGCGTCCCTTCTCCTCGACTTCCATGCACCGGGGCGCCGCCTCCGGCGAGCCCCGCCCTCTGCGCCGCCGTCAATAGCCGCCGGTCCACCGTGAACCACGGGTCCACAGGGTCATAGACCCAGTCATGGGGTTTTGGGTTAAAATAATTAACTAAAATCCTGGGTGATTGGTAGTTTTACGCGTAGTCCCATGCTCTTCGTTTAAATTACATTTATGAACCTAGTTTTCTTCATAACATTATTTATCTTTAAGCCCTTGAGTTTTTATATAATTATTTCTAGCACTGTATTTTTACAGAAAAGACCCTAGTATTTTCCTAAATAATATTTTTGTCATAAAATTTTACAAAAACAACCCTGTACCTTCTAGTAATTTTATTTTAGCCCTAAATTTTTGTAAGTAATAATTAGGTTGGACATTTTTACACTTAGGCCCCTATACTTATTTCTAATTATGTTTTAGCCCTGACTTTTTACAATTTAGTCCTTGAACTTTTTGCAAATTACACTTTTGGTACCTAATATTTTCATTAATTATATTTTATACTTACATTTTATAACTTAGCCCATCTATTTTCTAAAAGTACTTTTAGGCCCTTTAACTTGTCTGTTTTTATGTTTTAACCCTTGAAACTTTAAATAGCCATAACTTTTCAACCGTAGCTCAGAAATGAGAAATTCTTTCACCAGAGCAATCGTAGTGTTTAATATTAATTATTTGTACTGTTTTATAATATTTTACTAATTTATTATTTTAACTCTAAAACTTTAAACCTTTGTAACTTTTTACTCATAACTCCGATTGAGGCAATTCTTGCGCTCACGCGACCGTAGCAATGCGTACTTTTTCATAGTATTGTTTTTATTGTTGTTTGCTACTGTGTGGTATGTTGTTTCTGAGTTTGTTTGTATGCTTGTGTTTCCGGTGTGACATTGAGTAGACGAACCGCTGTTAGAGAACTTTTGGGATCTCCATCTTGAAGACTTTGAGCAGCAGCAAAGGGAACCAGGCAAGTGTCCTTGATGCATATTGAACCTATGTTTTACATTCTCTCTATCTCTATGCACGCTTGTTAATATTGAATCCCATGTGTCATATCCTGTTCCATATTATTCCTTGTCGCCTGGGTTCTGGTGTAGCTTATTAGTAAGGGTACGTCATGCTTAGTTTGCTATGTCGGGAATGGAAGTGTCTAATGTTAATCTTGACTAATGATTCACTTTAACATAATGATCATGAGGGATGGTTAATCCTTTTTAGCAACATGGAACCTAGGTGATCCAAGCAGGAGGATGGCAAGGATGGTGCGGGTATGCACGTGTACTCGGTATAGTACTGTGGGTTTGTGGTGGTACCTGCTTGGGATCACAAGGGTAGGTTCATGGAACGTGTAACCATGAAAACCGCACAAAGCACAGGGCTGATATGGGTAGGCTTGGTTTAGTATCGAGATGTCTTCCCAGTTCTGTGAGCAGTCGAGGAAGGAGGACGGGAGGGTTTACTCTTGGACTCAGGCGATGGACGGTTTACTCCTAGCCACGACGCCAGAGGGGGCTTCTTTAGGAACTGTTTAATTCCGCAGCGGTGAAACCTTAGCGTGGATTGTTTGCAAGCTGGGAAGCGCTCTGAAAGACCTTGTGATGATCTCTTGACCTCACACCTATGGTAGTGTGATTTAGGGAACATGGAGACTCTCTAGTCACTACATAGTGATAAAATCATCAACTTGTGGGTAAAGTTGTGCAACCTCTGCAGAGTGTAAAACTATTATAACAGCCGTGCTCACGGTCAAGAGCGGCATGGACCTTTCACACGATTAGTGGGTTAATGATGGGTGGACTTGGTGGGTAGCCAAGTTTGGTTTGGGCGGTGTAACCCTTGGTTTGTATAGGTGGTGTAACCTGTAGTGTGGTTTCCTATGGGCGGTTTAACCTATGGTTGGCTACATGTGATTTAACCTGTAGTGTTGGACATATGAGATAACTGGAGGGAACTTTTCACCTAGTAAATAGGATGGCTTTTCTACTAGGTGTAGGTGCTCATTTATACAAATGAACCATTATGTTAGCCTTTCTTCTATTAAGCTTGCATGTCATGTTTTCCCCCACTTGCTGAGTACGGCATGTGCTCACTCTCGCTATTTCTCTTTGTTGTTGTACTATAAACTGTTGCTCAGAAGATGGAGAGATGGACTACATTGATGAAGACTACTACTAGGCGTGCGTGCCCCCGGTCGATTGCTTGTGGTGTTATGGCGTCTTCCGCTGTTATTTGTCGAGAGAGTCGATTTAGTCTTCAAAGACAATTATTTATGTAATAATGGTATGTTTTATTAATGACATTGGTTATACTGTTATTCACTTTACTGTCGATATGTATGAAACTTGTTCCTGGGCACACATATGATAAGCACTTGGTTTTGTCCTTAAAACCGGGTTTGACAGAAGTGGTATCAGAGCCATGTCGACCGTAGGACGCTAGCTTAGATAGAGTGGTCGTGTTCTAGGGTCTATTTTAGAAACTACAAACTATTTTCAAAACTCTTTGGCTTAAAATTATAGTCTTGTTTATTCACTTCTGTTGTTGGTCTTGTTTTACCATTTGGCTTACAAAACTCTTTTACTAATTCATCTCTCCTATTCAAAATTGCTTAGATGGCCCATACCAAGAAGACTTGCCACAGATGCGATCTTTACCCACATGTTTGGCCTTTACCAAAGCTTGTTCCACTTGGATCGAAAGAAAAGTTTGGGATAGAAGAGGCTGAACAAGAGATGGTGCCACCAGCGAGTCCACCACCTTATCGTGACACTCGACTCTTTAAGGATGCAGGACATAATGCTAGAAGGTTACCTCACATGCTTTGGGAGATGATACAACAGTTAGGTTACGAGAAGCAACCAGAGTATTGTGGTACCCAAGTAACCTATGAAGGTTCGGAGCCTGCATGGAAAGTTGAAGTTCACATTTTTGCCCCGAGACCGCTCAGAGGAACTTTTGAGGTGGAAAGGATTCATGAGGCCATTGCTCCACGAAATACTTTCTCCGCTGGGATTCGTGACGCCGCTCGTCAAGCTTGCATGGTCATTTGCTCCCGTTATCGCTAGTATTTTGAGGATACAGAGTATGCTTATTTCCCTCAGCGTGCAAGTGGATCCACCTACATTCATGCGGAGCCCGTACCTGGACAAGGACACGCGAAGATCAAGAAGCAAGTCACTCTTACCACGGTGATCTCTAGGAAGTTGGATTCAACCACGGAGGAACTCGGGTTTTGGCAGAAGAAATACGAGGAGGCAATGAACACAGTTTGCCAGCTCAAGCGATGTATGCCTGATGATGTGGACCTACCTTCAGAGGAAGAGCTAAAGGATGTGACTCCTTCCTCACCACCACGCAGAATGGCTAGTCGTGCCCGACCAACTCACGTCATTCTCGACCAGGACAAGGATTAGGAAGTTTATCCTTGAGTGGCTTCATAGGCATTGAGTAGTTATATTGAGTCAAATAAATGTAATAGGGTAGCGAGAGAGTTTTAGTGTTTGCACGTCCTTTGATTGGTTTGCTAGTTTGATTGGTGTGATGAGTGTGATTTGAATCTTTTGTAATGAGTGCCGATGTGATGCAAGGCTTGTCCTGCAACCACATCCTTATATTATACTTTTATTTTAATAGAGATTAGTTAATTTGGGGTATCTCTTTATCTATCTCCTTTATTTCACACCTCTTTTACTGCCTTACCTTATCATATCCTTGCCCTTTACCTATATCTTCCACCTATTTTTGCTTACCGTATCCCGACCTACAACAGATGGTGGGAGGTGGGAACCGCAACATGAACAACAACCACGAGGAACAGGAGCATCCACCCCCACAATTCTCTATGGAGCAACTCATGGCTCTGCAGATACAGCTTCTCCATACCATGCACCAGACCCTGGTGCAGCCACAGCCCAACAATGTCATAGGAGCTGCTCCTCAACCTAGAGACAAGCTTGGAGACTTCCAACAGACCAAGCCCCCAACATTCTCTCACTCAGTGGACCCATGGATGCAGATGATTGGCTAAAGACTATTAACAAGAAGCTGGAAGTCGCTCAATGCAACAACAGGGAGAAGGTGTTGTTTGCCGCACACCAGCTTATTGGACCCGCTGTTGATTGGTGGGATGCTTATGTTGCAGCCCATGATGAGCCTGGTAGTATCAACTGGCATGAGTTCCAGAACAGCTTTAGGTCTCACCATGTGCCTCAGGGGGTAATAAGGCTGAAGAAGAAGGAGTTCCAGGATCTGAAGCAGGGATCCATGACCGTAAGTGAGTATGTTGCTTGTTTCACCCAATTGTCAAGGTATGCCTCAGGAGAAGTGGACACGGATGAGAAGAAGTGTGAGTGTTTTCTTGATGGGTTGAATGATGGTCTCGCCTATGCACTTGAGGCTCGTAACTATGCAAACTTTCAACAGATGGTGGATAAAGCTCTAGTCCTGGAGAACAGAAGGTCGAGGATGGATGACAAGCGCAAGTGAGAGCATCAAGGTCAGCAAGGAGGCAGCAACACTAGGCCTCGCATTGGATCATCTTCTGGTGGACTTGTGTTCCGCTCTGGACAGCGAAGTGGACAGGAAGGTACTCAACCTATAGGTCAGGGTTTTGTCACCCCTCAATGTCAGTTTCAACGTCCTAACTCTCAGACGCCTCCCCCGTCAGCTCAAACTCAGTAGAGGACTAATGGAATCAAACCCCAATGAGCAATAGGAACTGCTACAGGTGTGGAGAAAAGGGTCACTTTGCTAACCAATGCCCCAATCTGCAGACGCACCAACCTCCAACCTAAGATATTGCCCCAACACCCAACCGCAATGGAAACTCTGCCCCGACAGCAGCCAGGCAGAACTATGCTAGAGGTCGAGTCAACCAGGTTGCTCTTGAAGATGCTCAGGAATCTCCAGACATTGTTCTTGGTATGTTGCTCATAAACTCAAACCCCACTATAGTTTTATTTGATTCTGGAGCATCACATTCATTCATATCATCCAAATATGTGGCCAAGCACAACATTCCTATCACCTTGCTCCAGAATAAGATGATAGTTAGTTCACCTGGAGGGGAATTGAAAGCAGAACATGGATGTCATAAATTAAGTGTTAGAATAAGGGGGGTAGACTTTATTACGAGTTTCATCGTTTGGATTCTAAGGGTATAGATGTGATACTCGGAATGGATTGGTTAACCAAGCATAAGGGAATCATAGATTGTGCTAGAAAGGCTATCAAGTTGACACATCCTAATGGAGCAGAGATGGAATATGTGGCAAAAGCATTGCCACACGACAAGAAAAGGTTAGACAAGGATGCACCCAACGAAGTGAGAGCCCAGTTTCCTTCTTTCTTTCTGATTCTGTCCGAATCTCGGAACGAGATTCCTTTTAAGGGAGGTAGGTTTGTAACACCCTAATTTTTCAAAATTTAGAATATTTTAAAACTTTCTATAATAAATTAATTTATTAATATTTTTGTAGCAAATAGTTTATTTTCTAAAGAAAGCATTTAAATATAAGTAATTTTAAAACTTTGATTTGTTGTATTCTTGTTGATTAGTTGCACTTAGGATTTTATTGTGTGTAAAACCTATTTTGAAAATCGATTAGGAGTCAATTTTTGCTTTAGCTTGAAAATAGAGAGAGAGAATAGAAAGGAAAAATAGAGAAAATCTCTCCTGGCCTTTGGGCCGAATTCTTCCTAGCCCAACAGCTCTCCTCTCCCCTCACTTCCCCCTCTCCTTTCCTCTGGGCCGAAATCCCCCTCCCGCAGCCCACCCCGCACTCCCTCTCTTCCCAGCTCCTTTCCCCTCCCGCCTTGGGCCAGAATCCCCCGCTCTCCCTCTCGGCCTGCCAACTCCCGCGGCCCAGCGCGTGCCCCGGCCCGCTCCCGCGCCTCGGCCCACCCCAGCCCGCGCGCACGCCCGCGAACCCTAGCCGCCAGCGCCGCCGCCGCCACCTCGGCATGCGTGTGCAGCTGCCTAGGGCACCACACCTATAAATAGGCGGGGACTGCAGCCCTCGTGCCGCCTTTTTCGCACCCCGTCGCCGCCTCGCTCCCGCGCCTCGCCATTGCCGCCGCTCGCCGGAAGCCGCTGTCGTCGCCGCTTCGCGCTGCCGCCTCGGTCCTCCCCGTGGCCGCGCGAGCCCCCGGTGAGCATCCCCCGCCCCCGCTGTGTCCCTTGCGCCCCTTCTCCTCGGCTTCCGTGCACTGGGGCACCGCCTGCGGCGAGCCCTGCCCTCTGCACCGCCGTCAATGGCCGCTGGTCCATCGTGGACCAGTGGACCACGGGTCCACAGGGTCATAGACCCAGTCCATGGGTTTTTGGGTTAAAATAATTAATTAAAATCCTGGGTGATTGGTAGTTTTACGTGTAGGCCCCTCCTCTTTGTTTAAATTACATTTTTGAACCTAGTTTTCTTCAGAACATTATTTATTTATTTTTAAGCCCTTGAGGTTTTATATAATTATTTCTAGCACTATATTTTATAGAGAAGACCCTAGTATTTTCCTAAATAATATTTATGTCATAAAATTTTACAAAAACAACCTTGTACCTTCTAGTAATTTCATTTTAGCCCTAAATTTTTGTAAGTAAAAATTAGGTTAGGCATTTTTACACTTAGGCCCCTATACTTATTTCTAATTATGTTTCAGTCCTGACTTTTTACAATTTAGTCCTTGAACTTTTTGCAAATTACACTTTTGGTACCTAATATTTTCATAAATTATATTTTATACTTACATTTTACAATTTAGCCCATCTATTTGCTAAAAGTACTTTTAGGCCCTTTAACTTGTCTATTTTACGTTTTAACCCTTGAAACTTCAAATAGCCATAACTTTTCAACCATAGCTCAGAAATGAGAAATTCTTTCACCAGAGCAATCATAGTGTTTAATATTAATTATTCATACTATTTTATAATATTTTACTAATTTATTATTTTAACTCTAAAACTTTAAACCTTTGTAACTTTTTACTCGTAACTCCGATTGAGGCGATTCTTGCGCTCACGCGACCGTAGCAACGCGTACTTTTTCATAGTATTGTTTTTATTGTAGTTTGCTACTATGTGGTGTGTTGTTTCTTAGTTTGTTTGTATGCTTGTGTTTCTGGTGTGATGTTGAGTAGACGAACCGCTGTTAGAGAACTTTCAGGATCTCCATCTTGAAGACTTTGAGCAGCAGCAAAGGGAACCAGGCAAGTGTCCTTGATGCATATTGAACCTATGTTTTACATTCTCTCTATCTCTATGCACGCTTGTTAATATTGAATCCCATGTGTCATATCCTGTTCCATATTATTCCTTGTCGCCTGGGTTCTGGTGTAGCTTATTAGTAAGGGTACGTCATGCTTAGTTTGCTATGTCGGGAATGGAAGTGTCTAATGTTAATCTTGACTAATGATTCACTTTAACATAATGATCATGAGGGATAGTTAATCCTTTTTAGCAACATGGAACCTAGGTGATCCAAGCAGGAGGATGGCAAGGATGGTGCGGGTATGCACGTGTACTCGGTATAGTACTGTGGGTTTGTGGTGGTACCTGCTTGGGATCACAAGGGTAGGTTCATGGAACGTGTAACCATGAAAACCGCACAAAGCACAGGGCTGATATGGGTAGGCTTGGTTTAGTATCGAGATGTCTTCCCAGTTCTGTGAGCAGTCGAGGAAGGAGGACGGGAGGGTTTACTCTCAGACTCAGGCGATGGACGGTTTACTCCTAGCCACGGCGCCAGAGGGGGCTTCTGTAGGAACTGTTTAATTCCGCAGTGGTGAAATCTTAGTGTGGATTGTTTGCAAGCTGGGAAGCGCTCTGAAAGACCTTGTGGTGATCTCTTGGCCTCACACCTATGGTAGTATGATTTGGGCAACATGGAGACTCTCTAGTCACTGCATAGTGATGAAATCACCAACCTGTGGGTAAAGTTGTGCAACATCTATAGAGTGTAAAACTGTTATAACAGTCGTGCACATGTCAAGAGCGGCATGGACCTTTCACACGATTAGTGGGTTAACGATGGGTGGACTTGGTGGGTAGCCAAGTTTGGTTTGGGCGGTGTAACCCTTGGTTTGGTATAGGCGGTGTAACCTGTAGTGTGGTTCCCTATGGGCGGTTTAACCCATGGTTGGCTACAGGTGGTTTAACCTGTAGTGTTGGACATATGAGATAACTGGTGGGAACTTTTCACCTAGTAAATAGGATGACTTTTCTACTAGGTGTAGGTGCTCATTTATGCAAATGAACCATTATGTTAGCCTTTCTTCTATTAAGCTTGCATGTCATGTTTTCCCCCACTTGCTGAGTACGGCATGTGCTCACCTTTGCTATTTCCCTTTGTTGTTGTACTATAAACTGCTGCTCAGAAGATGGAGAGATAGACTACATTGATGAAGACTACTACTAGGCATGCGTGCCCCCGGTCGATTGCCTGTGGTGTTATGGCGTCTTCCGCTGTTATTTGTCGAGAGAGTCGATTTAGTCTTCAAAGACAATTATTTATGTAATAATGGTATGCTTTATTAATGACATTGGTTATACTGTTATTCACTTTATTGTCGATATGTGTGAAACTTGTTCCTGGGCACACATATGATAAGCACTTGGTTTTGTCCTTAAAACCGGGTGTGACACCATCTAAATCCGTAGAAAGGACACCATATGAGATATGGACTGGAAAGCATCCTGGTTTGTCTTTTCTTAAGATTTGGGGATGTGAGACTTATGTAAAACGTATGACGTCTGATAAGCTTTCTTCCAAGTCTGATAAATGCTTCTTTGTAGGATACCCTAGGGAAACCAAAGGTTATTATTTCTACAACCGGGAAGAGGGCAAAGTGTTTATTGCCGTAATGGTGTTTTTCTAGAGAAAGAGTTTCTCTGCAAAAGGGTAAGTAGGAGAACGGTGCAACTTGAAGTAATTCAAGAAGCTCTAGAAAATGTTTCTTCTTCCGCTATACCACAATTGGATGAACAAATTGTTATTGAACCAATTGTTGAAACATCAGCCCCGCGTAGGTCAGAAAGGGTACGTCACGCTCCTGAAAAGTTCATGCTCCTGACCACGGGGCAGCACGACATATTATTGTTAGACAATGATGAGCCTAACACTTACAATGAAGCAATGATGGGACTGGACTCTGAGAAATGGCTTGGAGCCATGAGATTCGAATTAGAATCCATGAGAGAAAATCAAGTTTGGAACTTGATAGATCCGCCTGATGGTGTAAAAACCATTGAGTGTAAATGGGTTTTTAAGAAAAAGATAGACATGGATGGAAATATTCACATCTATAAGGCATGATTGGTGCCGAAAGGTTTTAAACAAATTCAAGGGGTTGATTATGACGAGACCTTCTCGCCCATCGCCATGCTAAAGTCTATTCGGATCCTTCTAGCAATTGCTATATTTTATGATTATGAGATATGGCAAATGGATGTCAAAACGACTTTCCTTAATGGAAACCTAAGTGAGGATGTGTACATGACACAGCCTGAAGGTTTTGTTGATTCACAAAATGCTAGGAAGATATGCAAGCTTCAAAAGATCATTTATGGACTAAAGCAAGCATCTCGAAGTTGGAATCTTTGCTTTGATGAGGTAGTCAAAGGGTTTGGCTTCATTAAAAATGAAGAAGAGCCTTGTGTTTACAAAAAGGCTAGTGGGAGCGCGCTTGTCTTTCTGGTCCTTTATGTAAATGACATATTGCTGATCGGTAATGATATTCCAATGCTTGAAACTGTTAAGACTTATTTGAGAAAGAGTTTCTCTATGAAGGACTTAGGAGAGGCAACTTACATTTTGGGCATTAAGATCTATAGATATAGATCAAAAAGGCTAATTGAATTATGCCAAGACACGTACATCAACAAGGTATTGAAATAGTTTAATATGCAAGATTCCAAGAAAGGTTTCTTGCCCATGTCGCATGGCATTACTCTTAGCAAGACTCAGTGTCCTTCGACTCCTGATGAGATAGAGAAGATGAGAGCGATCCCATATGCTTCGACTATCGGATCCATCATGTATGCCATGATATGTACGCGCCCAGATGTAGCTTTCGCTCTAAGCACTGCAAGCAGATTCCAATCAAACCCAGGAGAAGCTCACTGGATGGCTTGTAAGAATATCCTAAAGTACTTGAGAAGAACTATGGGTATGTTCCTAGTCTATGAAGGTGAGGAAGAGCTCATTGTAAATGGTTACACTAATGCTAGCTTCCAAATCGACAAAGACGATTCAAGATCACAACCTGGATATGTGTTTTGCTTCAATGGAGGCGCGGTGAGCTAGAAGAGTTCCAAGCAAAATACGGTTGCTGACTCAACAATAGAGGCCAAGTGCCTTGCCACTTCAGAAGCTGCAAAGAAAGCTGTTTGGATCAGAAATTTCTTTCTGAATTGAGTGTGGTTCCTAGTGCATCCTGTCCAATGGATCTCTATTGTGACAATAGTGGTGCCATTATGCAAGCCAAGGAGCCTAGAGCGCATCAAAAGAACAAACACATCCTATGGCGTTATCACCTCATCCGGAACATCGTCGCTCGAAGTGATGTAAAGATATGCAAGGTGCACACGGATTCAAACATCGCTGATCCGATGACAAAGCCTCTCTCTCAGCCCAAGCACGAGGCACATATGAGATCCATGGGTATTAGATATCTGCATGATTAATGTATGAGAGATTGTGTAATGTCTATGTTTATGTGTGATTGAATAAAGTGTTATTCTGTACCATGGATAATAATTATTGCATTGATTGACAAGTACGTGACTTGTTTATGAAACTCATTATTTTTCATAATATTATCATAAATGATCCATAGTTTATTATCATTATGTGAGACAATAATGATTCATGGACTAGCACATGTATTGGTTGATGATCAAGTTTCATAGATCATTGATATGGAGATATCAAATCAATAATATGGACACATGTTGGAGAACATGGTATTGGATTGACCCACTAAAAGATTATGCTAAGATGTTATATTTGTGCCATCAGTCGTTGTCTTGAATGATGTACCTTCAGGATCCTTAGACTTGAGATCGTCATTGATCTCCAGAATACGTAGTAGCACACTTAGGGGTTACCAAACGTTACTCCGTAACTGGGTAGTCATAAAGGTAGCTTTCGGGTATGTTATTAAACATGTCATGAGGTGTGAGTAGTTAAGATGGAAATTGCCCCTCCTAATAATAGGAGAGATATCTCTGGGCCCCTCGAGTTAGATGGATTTGGAAGTGCATGGCCATGTCAATGTTATTAAAAGTTAATCACAATAACTAAGAGTTAGTTACGATAAATCCACTAGATGTTCGAGTGAATGGTCGAGCTATTACAGAGATGGCACATATCTCGTCTTGAGCTTGACTGATATCGTGAGGCAAAGGGATCGATAAATGCGTATGTCAAAGATTCAGCCGATATGATCTTTATGTGTATACGAGAATCAGTATGTGCTGCTAGTTACCGCTATTGATTTATGTTTTGAAAAGGGGTTTTCACATTATTATCGTGTATATGTGAACCTAACGGGTCACATACTTAATGAGTTGGAACATCGCTTGCCTATGTGATTATCTCTAGTGCAAGTAGAAGATTGTTAGAAGATGCCCAAGAGACATTACGGATTTGATCCGTATGTAAGGGTTATACGGATATTGATTCGTGTGGGATTAGTCTATTAATGGGCCAACTTATCGAGGCCTATTATAGGGGTCTATATAAGTGGAGGCGGGACAAGGGGTACGGGAACCTACCAGTCCACAACCCTAGCCGCCGCGCTCCTCTCTCTCGCCTACAATCCCGTGTTGCCGATGCTAGCACGTCGCGCACGGTGCTCCAATCCCACCCCGTGTGGATACCGCGAGGAGGCGCTGCTGTTGTTGTGGTGGACGGCTGGACTAGGATGAGACGATTGACGCGATCGACTACTTCCTCTACACTGACGCGCGACTTCGTTGGACGAGCTGTTCTAACATTTGCTTATGCTCCGTCTGCGCATCTAGTGATAACGATCCATGATCACCTCCTTATGAGGTTTCCTGGTTGAACGATAGAAATTATTATATGCTATCTTAGCCTACCCGTTCTCCTACAACAATTTCCTATGTAAGGGTGGAGCAGGGTTCATGAATTTGCTTGGTTTGTGTGAGAAGATCCTTCTTCGTAATACAATGTCATTGGGACAGTCTTATCCCAACAGGTCGAGTTTTTTTTGTGTGTGTGTATTGTTATCTATTGTACTCTAACGATTTTAGCAGACATGTACGCTCAAAGGCCCTGAAGTAAGACATTTCTTTACTTCAGTGAAGACGTGTGCATTTCACAAGAGAATTGAATTGTGATATATCTGCCACTCCACCAATGCTCTCATGATCTTTTAGAGAGCCAAGGAAATTCATGGAGGGACAACCATATAAATGTCATGTTAACACAATTTAAGATGGAACAGAGCAGCAAAGTTATAAAAAAAACCGAAAAAGCAGGTCGAAAGTTGTTTGCCAGATTTAAAAGAAAAATACAGACACATATACGCAAGTTATCGCCTGCAACAAAAGAACAACCAACAGTAAATTCTTTATCTGGCTGTTCAAGGAAGTATTACGTTTCACAACCATCTCCATCTCCACCCTTGAAATCTTCCCCGGCTAAGTACTTCACTAGATGGTGAACTTGTAAGATCAGTCTGCGGCAATAGCTGACTGATGCAACCTTCGAAATGTTCTTCAGTACAGCTCCTTCCTGCGAGGGAGTTGCATCAGTCAGATATGTCGACACACCGTGTGAAAGTTGATTAGCTTTAGATCGTGCAAACTACATACAGTGAATGCAAAACAAAAATTGATCAGCAACGCCAAAAGCTTCATCAATGACAAAACCGTGACACCTAGCCAAACAAAGGCAGCAACAGGATCACCGTTGTCCCAATGTGATTTTTTTAATGAAGTTGTACCAATGTGATGGCAAAAGGATATGACAGAAAGAAATTATGTGGCAGCATCTTGCCATCATATGATCCATTGTTTGACGCACCGAGCAATTTCTGACAAATGTTACTTGATAAGTGCACCGGTAGAGCTCTTCTAGAAAATGGCTCGAATATGAAAGCCTGAGTAATTCAATAAACCAGTATTAATAACGAATTGGGCCGGCTCTGCCTCAATTGCCGTCGTTCCCAGCGTGAAGAGAGGAACTGCTATTCGCCATGTGACAGTGGGCACAACTGTTGGGAATTTGACTGTCAGAAACGATCTTGGCAAACCTTATGAACCAAAAACTGCATGCGCTCCAGAGTTGTCTCTGAATTGGCCGTTTTTCACCATTGGTTGTGAACGAATCAGCCGCTTTTGCAAGGAAGAGAGAGAAGCTCCGTAGGACCAATCCTTAGATAATCAATTAAATTATTTCAAAAACTATAAGTGTGCTTTAAGATTCATGCTCCTTTTGAAAAGGACTCCACCGGAGCACTTTTCATGTTACATACCAAGAGCCATCGTTGGGGACTCTGCTTTCCCCTGGCCTCTACAACCCCACTTCTTATCTTCTGTCATGGTTAAACTTCTCAGAGGAATATCAAGTGCTAGCAACGATTCCAAACGGTCTACAAACTTTGTAAACGATCTCCAGTTGACAACAGTATAGACTTTGTAACTAACAATCGTTGCTTCAAATTCACTAAGATAGTAAGGTGTTGATTGAATTCATAACATTTATACAAGGGTATACAGCCAATGCAATGTTTTCTTATGTTCCTTGTTTCCATATTACCTTTAATAATAGGTATTAAGGGCAAACTTTAATTGTGATTTGGGGAAATGATAATTATTTTCTTATATCTAATGGCTAATGGGACAAAAAAAAAACTCAACCTACAGGGTGTAAGACAGCCCCGAGCATTTTTTAAAAAAGAAGAAGATATTCTCATGTAAGTCGAGAAAACCCCCGAACCCTTGCCTCACCCATACACAACGACACCATGGCCCGTGTGAGATGACTACGACCCGGGACGGGTTTTAGACCTATGCTTAGGCGTGGTGACAAGCGAGGGGATTTTTTTTACCCCAAATCATAAATTCGCTCCCACTGAAAACTTGGGAGTGCTACCAAGCCACCTCAACCAATAGGTTAAAGGACGGTTCGCAATGGCTAATGGGATGGAGGAGATCCTTTTTTGCATGACAACTTGATAGTTTATTTTTGGACACAAAACCTAATGACTTATTGTGAAGGTACATCAAGAAAAGTCCGTTAATATGGAGCAAACATTATAGATATCCAACCTACAGATAAAAGGATTTTTAGCTTCCAATCATATTCTCTTACACAGATAATTCTAACCTGCAGCCCACAAATAATATAATAAAACCTTTTTCATTCTCTTCTTTTCTTTCTTGTATAGCTTCAGATAGAGATGAAAATACAGATTGAATTTAAACGAGTAGCACATCGTGTATAGGAATAGGCCAAAGCCAAGGGCGCCTTGTAAAATGGACACAACGAGCTTGCAATGCTGTCTTCCATTGAAAAACTGGTGGGTGTTTTGTAATTTTACTTCAACAAAAGATTTTTTGTGACGTCTTTGCACAGCAACAAACTAAAAGTCTGTGATAAATACTTTAAGTGCTTTTCGCATATACATCTTTAAAAATACATCAGTATAACATTTTCATGTATGTCTTGTACGAACTACGCTTGGACCTAATCAACAAAGAAGCATGTGAATTGGAATTGAATATTTTTTTCGTAAACTATGGGAAATGAATATTTTTTCTGTAAATGTACCATTGAAATTCCACCACGCAAGCTAGTTAATGTTGTGAATCCATGTGATGGATTATTGACTAATCATGTCACACATTATGGATTATAATATGAACACATTTATAGTATGAACACGTTAATGACTTGGCATGTACTCTTCCCTGACTATAAATTATATCCATCATTATTAATAAAGGATAATTATTCTCATTATCTTTGTCTCAATTATCTGCCGCTGAGTCAAGAGACGAGAGGATCTCATTGAGAAGTCGAAGAAAAATTCGGTGATGCGAGAGGAGATCCGCTCTGCACTCCCTATAGGCAAGAACAGAGCATCTCGTTTCTCCTCAACGGAGAAGAGAAAGAACTCGTCGAGTACATAGGAACTCGCTCTGAAGATGAGTCAAGCCCTCAACTTCCAAACATGGCAAGAAGAGAGGCACAAGGACTTGTGGTACGCACCGAAGAAGGCACGCAAGCAGCCAAATTCATCAGGTAAACATGATTTACCATTTGTTTACTTTCTTTGCAAGTTGGCTTTGCAACTGCTTTCTTCCATACTTCGGATCCTGGTTCGTGGACGACCATCCTAATGGTTGTGCACTCATGCGCTAAGCGATTGTCACGGAACTAGACACGGTGACGGTGGCGTTTGCACGGTGTGGCCGGTATCTGCCCCACCCTCGCGGCGATGCTGTCCGCCATGTCCGTCCAAGGTGGCACAACGGCCTCGGCACCACTGCCGGTAGTGCCAAGGCAGCGGCATGTCCATGTTGGCTACGGGCCCACGGCTACAACCTCCAATCGGCACTTGCGATTATGTGCACTCACGCAAATGCCACGTCAGCCTGTTCTGCACGGTGCTCACGGCGGTTATGCGACAACGAGTCTACGATCACGCGGCAGTTGCTGTGTGCCCAAGCGGCTGCGGCAGCGTCCCGCACGGGCCATGACGGCAGACCTCGTTTGGAGGTGCAGGTGCCTACTGCCCACGGCCTGGTTGTGGCGGCAAATGTCGCAACAACGCGACCGCAGCCCGCCCAGAAGCCCCCGACGGCCTCGGCGACGGCAGTAAACTGCTGGAAGCGCCAAGGTTCCCGGGTGAGGTCTGTGACTGCAGCAGCCCAGGCGAATGCTTCAATGACGTGACGATGACAGTGCTTTCACAGTGCGACTGATGTGTCTGCGGCACTCACGGCTTGTTTTGTTGCTGCCTGGCAGGCAGCTGCCTGTCCAGCAGCAATCTCAACCGTAGATACTCGAAATCAAGCGCCTAGGAATGCTGCCTGCGCCAGACAACTTTGTCTGGGTGCAAACCAAACAAACCCTCACAGCAGCGCTTCTCCATTTCTCCACGGGGCTACTGTGTATATCCTCCGTTCTAAAATTATTGTTGTCATTAACTTTTTCTATTAACTTTAATCATTTGTCTTATTTAAAATATTTTAAAAATTATCATATATTTTTTATGATTAGATTCATTACTAAATAAACTTAAAATATAATCAATAATTTTATATATTTGAGATAATTTTTTGAATAAGACGAATAATCAAAATTCATAAAAAAAGTCAATGACGACAATAATTTTGAAATGGAGGGAGTAGTTAAGTGTCTCCCGCAACGCCTAGCATCGCACGAACGAGGTTGTAGCCTATCCAAACGGTCGCTGCAGCGTCTTGTGTCGACCACCATTGCGTTGCTCGCACTGTAGTGCCGAAATCTCCGTAAGGAATACCAACGGTGGACGTATAAGGCGACAGTGCGGACACGAGGATGAGGCTGCGGCCCGTCCAAGCAGTCATGTATGTGGCACGTCTATATCGTCAGGCATAGATATGGCGGTTGCTCGTCCCGCATGACAACAATGCTGTACGGCTTCTTTGTGCCTACTACATCGCGATGGCGACAACCCATGCCTCATCGACGACGCGATGTGACCCATGGCAATGCCAATAGGAGCCACGCGGCTATGGGCTGGCTATTGCGGCTATAACCCGACCTCAGCATTGGCCTTGCCTAAGGCAGCCCCACGCCACGATGTCGTCCCAGTGATCTCCGAAACTCGCCCACGACATAGCGACGGCAGAAGCCAGAGCACATGGATGTGGCGACACCCGCATGGTCTGGACGTGGACGCGACATCGCTCCTCGACTACGGCAATGACGCATGCATGAGACGCTCTAGCAGTTGTGCGTCCACGTGGATGTAGTAGCAGCCACGTCAGCCACGTCACGCATGCCGCACACAGTTGTGCGTCCACGGGATGTAGTGGCAGCCACGTCAGCCACGTCACGCATGCCGCACACGATCAATAAAGAAGCCAATATATCAGCAGTGCCACACGGAGATTTGATGGTAGTGCTCTCACGACTCAACTCTTGGTGGTCGAGACACATCAGTGCCTACTCGACCCGAGTGGCGGCAGTTTATCCCAATCACATGTGATGACGACGACTCTACGATGATAGAAGAGGACAATGCGAGGTCTAAACGACACCTTGTCGATCGGACGCCCTACAGCGACAGTAGCTCTGGGAAAATCCAATTGCCCAAGGAGGTTATGTGCCATGGTGAATAGGTCTAAGGACCCAAAATTCGCCATGGCCTCGGGCCAAGTCGAGCCCATGTGACTGGCCTGTAAGGCCGACTAACAAAGATCTATTGCGCTTTTACAGAACAGTCTTTTCTGATACTGTAATTGATGGAGTCTGCTTTGTACACTCTATTTTCTTATTTTAACCTATGATTTTAACGATAATTGTACTATAAAATTTACTTATGTAAATTCATCATATTGACTGCTCTCAAGCATTCCCAAAAGTGCAATTTTTTATGTCCAATATGTTTGCATTTTAATGCATTTTGTATGACATAAAAGTTGTGTTTAGTGATGTCAAATGTTATAAATTATGTTTTCACTCCCTATGGTGATGTAAAAATAAATTGTGTCCGAAGATAAGTTTGTTCTATGAACATTCTCTAAGATACAATACAGATGTTTCTTGCAATTGAGATATCAATTTCTTGCAATCGAGATATTAATAATGTTTATATTTGTGTTACAATTGTGATGCCAATCTCTTGTGTCACACCCGGTTTTAAGGACAAAACCAAATGCTTATTATATATGTGGTTAGAAATAAGTTTCACACATATCGACAGTAAAGTAAATAACAGAGTAACCAATGTCATTATTACAACATAGCATTATTACATAAATAATTGTCTTCAAAGACTAAAACAATACTCTTGATAACTAGCATCGGAAAACACCATAACACCACAGGCAATCAATCGGGGGCATACTCGTCTAATAGTAGTCTTCATCAATATAGTCCATCTCTCCATCTTCTGAGCAACGAGGTGGTGGCCCTGTCCAGCTACGAGGTGGTGGCCCTGTTCAGCACCACCTGTCCAGCTACGAGGTGGTGGCCCTGTTCAGCTACGAGGCCAAGTACATGACCTCCACCACCTCGACTCAGGCCCTCTAGCTTGCTCGACTGCTAGGTGATCTCCTCGATAGAGACACTAGAGCAGTGGAGCTCCAAGTGGACAACAAGCCAACTTTGGCTCTGGCGAAGAACCCCAAGTAAGCACATCCAGATATGGTACCACTTTATCCATGGCTGCCTGAACAAAAGGAGCATCAAGGCGAGCTACATCAACACTAATGACCAGCTTGTTAATCTGCTCACCAAGCCCCTTGAGAGAATCAAGTTCCTTGAACTTTGCTCCAGGATTAGGATGATTCAACCTCCTCACAAGACAACGCACAAGACTTTAAGGGAGAATAATGGAAAAAGTCTTGTACTATTAGTCTTGGTTTTTGTTTAACTGCTAGTTCTTATCTAGTATAGTATCTTAGTCCTTATATAGAATAGTATCTAGGACTGCACTTGCATTATGCTTCTAGACTAGCATCTTAGCATATACTGACTGCCTTGACCAGCTATAAATATGTATCTACAACCCCTTGGTTTGGCATGACATTGTGTGAGTTATGTGAGAAATAAACCAGAAAATTGCCCCTCTTAGTGTCATTCTCTCTGAGGAGAGTCACAGTCCATCTACTAACACGTGTTATAGCACAGTTAATTGTATATTGTAGAAGTAGAAATATAATATGTAGTCATGTGTCACAAATGGAAATATGAGAAGAACCTAACACTACTCTAGCTCAAAAATGGAACCATGAACATTATTAACGTCTACAACTCTTAATAAAAAACTAAAATTCCATTATATGATGGTGATAAAAGTATAACAGGTGATTCACTATAGAAATTGTAACAAGACACAGTAACACAAGACCTGAGTGAACAAGGTTCAGAACAGATATATGGTGCATGCAAAAGGGAAAATAGACAGAACTAATTGGCTATAGTGTGTTACAACAGTAAATAAATATATAATTCAATAAAAACAAGAACATATAGCCCTGTAAAATAAGCTTACTAATTTACTTGAGTACATATCAGAATAAGAAAAATTCAACCATGTCATTGTTGTTCCAAATAAACATCTAGCAAAATATCATCAAAGACAACATCATAGGTAGTTGCCTCATGCGACGAAGACTTCCAGCACCCATCTAACAATAACCTTGAGAAAAAGAGAAAACATGGAATGTGAGTCATACCAGTACTGCACAAGATTATGCAAATAACACACACCTTTCCCACTATCCACTCCGTAATACATCAGTGCTTTGTAGTAAAAATATGAGATAATGTTCCATTTAAAAAACTAAGCATCATAACAATCCAAAGTCAAATGACCTTTTATACAAATATACAAATTCTGTCCATCAAAAGCTCGTAAGTGATACATAGAGAGCCACCACAAAATGTTCAAGATAGCAAATAAAAGTGGATCTCATATAAGAAATTGTCAGTTATTTTTACTTATATAAAAAAGCGAGTTGGTAAAGAATGATGGTCATCACCTCATCGGTGGTGTGTTACCACCGCCCATCTTATACACAAGATGCTAGAGAAAGTGGGTTGGATAACAAGCAGTAATTCTGTGTTTGTCTGATTGAATAACAGGATAGCATTAACATAAATTAAGGGGACAAAACATGTTTAGGTCTGCCCTGACAAATATGGTGCTATTTCAATCGTCATATCAATATTATGTGACAAAGATACATAATGAAATTCCAACGTTCTTGTTTTTAGAAAATTCTAACATCTTTTAGTGCAGTTTAGAGCACAAGCTTTTAATCGAATCAAATTTTATTTCAAAAGATCTTACTAATGAATAATTATGTAATGCATGCAATTATATGTCAACATTCATTAATGCTGTGTTTTTTCTTCTCTCATAGCAAAGCACGGCATGCTGCATGTTGATTAGAAAACAAACTTGACCCACAGAATTAAAACAAGTGCCTTTTACTCCCTCTGTCCATGTTTAGAGGGCATATTTTCCTCTGCGATCTTTCCATAAAAATTAGGCGTGTTTCTGTTAGCCTCATCGTTTCTTGTGTTGCCTCATTGGAAGTAAATATCTCATCAGCTGTGAGAATTAAAGAAACGTGAGCTGTTCGGTTCAGGCGTGGCAACAATCTAGGCATAGCAGGATGACATGGGGGCCCATGGTGGGACGATTCCATGCAATTATACCTCTCCAGATCTTATTACATGGTTGAACGAAGCGTTATTGTGGGGTGCCATTGGAAGAAACGGAGAATTATTAGAAGCCGGTACCTTCTTGGTCTTTGTACCTACAGGAAATACGTCCTCTAAATATGGACGGAGGGAGTAATTAAGAATTAATAGGCCCCCAAATTCATGTCAAGACTGCCACCTAGGTGGTCAGCCTGTACATCCACAGCGTAGAAAAATTGGGCTCAGTCCCTCATGTTTTTCACTGCACTTCAATCAACATAAAACTAAGAATATAAGCTTCAAATCCAAGCATGGGCTCCTCATTCCTATTAAGACATCAAGATCTTCATGTACGATCAAATAATTTCCCCTTTCCAGCATAGTACTAGTTCTACTGTTACTCCAATGATATTTATAATGCTGTCTAGGCTGTCGAGAAACTCTTGGTTCCTCCGTTCAAAAATAAATGTCATTTTAGCTTTGGGCATGGGAATTAAGGAGAAGTGAAAAAGGTGGAGGCGTATAAAAAATGAGGAGCGATAGAGACAAAGATGTATTAGAAAGAGAGAAACGTGTATTGGGAAGTGAGAATGATATCTATTCTTGAACAAAATTTCAATGCTAAAATGATATTTATTTTGGAACGAAGAGAGTATATTAACTTATTGCCACCAAAAAATCCTCATCACATGAGCATGAGAAAATATTACAGCACAGCATTACAATATCTTACAGATTAGTTAAAGGATAATTCAAAACAGAATGAGAAAATGCTCAGGCTGATTGAAGCTACTTCGCTCAACATATGTGTTCCATATAGTCAAAAAATCAAGTACTGGTGCAATCTGACCATGTAAAAGCAATGTAATAGTTCCAATATGCAGGAAACTTGTCATTGATATGGTCGAAGATAAGTGAATAAACAGACAATCACAAAAGGATGCTCAGGATCTTGATATTATTCTACAGTTACTTGATAAAATATACTACCATAACATAGTGCAAATTACAATGTAACAACGCAAGAGAGTAAAAGATTTACCAGTTCTAGCTTCCATGTAACCTCAGTGTTGACACATCCACTTTCCTCCCAATCAAGGCATCCCATTGTTACCTACCAAGCAGGTAGGCCACGCCATGACATAGGGATGGTCCTGGCCACCATCTTTCTTAAGAAAGAGCTTCTCCAGCTTCTTTGTTTCCAGGCAGAAGGATAGGTACCAACAAGGCACAGTTGGATCTATAAATGTCTCAAAGGTCGAAAGGTACACAATGCCATCTAGAATTGACAACACTTTGAGCTCGCCATGATCATCCGGTGAGCCCTCGGTAGCTTGAATAAGCTCTTCCTCCAACAGGACCACATCAACAAGCATCCACTGCGCAACACCATCAGCATCAGCTCTACGCAACCAAACACACAGTACGAAGTCAACTACCGAGACAATGCAGATTTTTCCATCCTTAGTTTCTCCAGCACTGTATAGATGGCCTTTCCCCTTCAAGTGCACCGGCAAATCAATTGTTGAGAATTGCAGCGTTGTGGTGTCCATCATAACCATGTAGGCCTCTTTGGAGTGTGCCCAGTACAGGCAGCCATTCACCTGGCTTCCGATGAGAAGCCAATACTTCTCAGCCGCAGGCCGTGCCGGCATGGGCGTGGACCAGGGGAGGATTTGCCACTCCCTTGTGCTCGATGAGTAGACGGCGGCGCGAACACGGGACTTGTCGTGGCAGAAGGAGACCACGCGGAACGACCCGGGAGCCTCGTCAGAGCAGATCAGGAAGGATTCCCTGAGCTGGAACTTGCCGCGGCGACCGCGGGAGATCCCGTCGGGCGTCATGGGGAGGAGATCCAGGGCCCGCGAGAGCGGGTTGTATACGGCGATCTGCTGGGTGTTTGAGTTAAGGAGGAGGAGGCAGCCGCCACGGCACTCCTCGATCCGCCACCCAGGAACAGCATCGTCGCGGATGGGGACGCGGGTGAGGAAGACATCGGCGCCACGTAAGGCAGCGGCGTGGTCTGGGTCCGACCGGCGGCGAACGGGCGTAAAGGACGGCGTCTCGGTGCCGTCATAGTCGAAGAAGAAACCGAGGAGAGGGGGCGCGTGGAGCGCGCGGAAGCGGCGGCGGAAGGCCGGGGAGGAGCGGACGGCGGCGAGGAAGGCGCGGCAGGCGAGGGCGGCGCGGACTAGGCTCGGGAGGGACGGGAGGCGGACGAAGATCTCGCAGAAAAGGTCGTCGCCGAGGGAGCGTATGGTGGTGGTGGACTCTGGCGCTTGGCGTTTCGCCGGCGGCGGCTGGGATGAGGAAGCCATGGCGAGTGGAGGCAACGCGACCACGAAGTTTAGGTTAGGGTACGTACGAACATGTGAGCTTGGAACGGGCCATTTTGGAGATGGAGGCCCTTTGAGACGATGGACGTGGCATTTGATCCAGGTAAAGTTCGAAATGGGTATGGGTTTCTTCTCCGGTAAAATGCATGCCACTGCTCTTCCACTTTGACCATTTCGTACTCATTTAAACTATTAAAGGATAAATCTAGCGATCAATTTTCTCATTAAAGACAACCACTAACCTAACGATTTGAAGTCTTCGTTAACCTGAGCCATCTTTATCTAATCACAAAATTTGCATGAATTCAATGCATAGGAAAAAATTGTCTAGAACATACTAATAAACTGTGACTTCGTACTAAGCACATCAAAAAAAATTAAATTTAACTGTAACACGCTACGATTACGTTCTATGGCACAATATGATTATTCAATATATATTTTCAAAATTTTTATGATAACATATAAAATAGATTAGAATTTAAAACTTGGCACAAATATACATTATTACATTCTCTATCATCAAAAAATAAAGCTATATTTTTTCGATTGCTTATATGGTTTGCGCCATATATTAAATATTAAAAAAATTAGCAAACAACATAATGTATTAAAAAATCTAGCTTTATTTTTTGATGATAGAGAATGCAATAATGTATATTTGTGTCAAGTTTTAAATTCTGATATATTTATATATATTAAGATAGAAAAGTTAAAAATAATTGTTAAATGATAATAATGTACCACAGACAAATTTTTTCACAATGGGTGTGTTTAGATGAAGCTATAGTCTGTTAGTGTGTTCCAGACAATTTTTCCAAAGAGGAAGACCTACTGGGATATGTTAATATGGTTCCACAAAATCAATAACATGTTTTTTTAAAAAAATAGAAATACATTTAGTGTGCATACAAGATAAGAAAAAAATATATGGTGTTTACAAGATAATTCAGTTCTAATATATGTAGTGTGCATTAATACATGTTGTTTACAAGATAAGTCAGTGTGTATACAATAAAGCAAAATTTCTTTTAAAACATCATAAATATGATTTGACAAAAACATAAACATGTTTTTTCAAAAAAATAAAATAAAAGAGCATTCAGTGTACTTAATCTACTTCTTGAGAGCTTTTACTAGAGCTTCTTTTTCTCTTCTTCTTAGGAGCTTTATGTTAATATTTTTTTCGCCATTAACTTTTTGTTAACGTACATTCTTTTTTCTAGTTCTATTATCTAGATTTATGCTTTCCTGCATAGTATATCAAACTGGTACTCACCCTCTTTTTTTGCCCATATAAATTTTTGATTTAAAAAAGCATAACTTCATGTACTTAGAAGTAACTCATATACAATGGAAGCAAATTTCAGTTACAGACATAAACTTGATATACATGTCTTATATATATATTTTTTAGGGTGCTAGACTCAGAGCTTCACCAGCAAGGCTGGTAAAGTTACATAAGCACATATCCCCCGACCAATGTAAGCTAATTCAAGATGCTGGTTTCAGAGGATTATTAAGCACGCACTGCCACTTGACGTTATCTATTAGCTATTAAGCAATTTTGATGTTGAATCATGTACTATCCTCATTCCTGGGAGAGGCTCCATCAAGGTCACTAAAGATGCTGTGCACAGGGTTTTACAATTACCTAATAAAGGAGACAAGGTCTTGTATGATTTCAACGTGGAAGCTATAAAGTTGATTCATGATAAATACCAGATTGATAATGCCTAAGCACCTACTGTTAAGGCAATTGTTAGAAGATTGAAGGATAACAAAGAGGCTAATGACGACTACCTCAGGTAATGGATTATGTTAGTTGTTTCCACCTTTTTTTTTGCCCGACCACTTTTCAATCCATCGACCCAAAGTGCTACCCTGCAGTGGTAACTCTGTCTAGACTCAGCAAGTTGAACTAGTGTCAGTTTGTCGTAGGCTCCTTGAAGACATCTGTGCTTAAGATGAGGGAAAGAAATTCAGTTGGGGGTTGTTTACTACATCTTGAGGTTAGTGTGTAGTTCATATCAATTACCTTTTCTAATTTTAACAAATGATTATTGAACCCTGTTTTGTGCCCTAAATTGTCATATGTTTTTGTAATAGGTTCTATACATGGATTCACTTGTTGTTAATGACGTTCTATCGGGGGCAGAAACCAGGGGTGCCACATGGCACCCCCAAGACCCGTCCTCGTCTGGAATAACAGATGCGCTTGATGCCACCTGTGCGAACCCTGCGAAGGGAATCTCCGCAACAACTAAATTTTGGAAATGAAGGCCACGTCAAACCCCGACTCGCTCGACCCTCCTAGGGTCGAGAGTCATCCGCGTCCCGCTTGACCCCTCGAGGGGTCGAGACGAAACTAGTCCGCGCACCAAGGCCCCAGGAGCAGGTTGCTCCCCCGAGCTGCTGACCGGGTCGCTAGCCCAGTCTTAACTGACTCCCGAATAAGGACGGTGGATTCACCATCGTCATCATCATAACGAACAGTGAGCAAGCCCCGAGATCATCGATAGGCCTTGTCTCTGTCAGAACCCCCCTCTGTGGACCACCACTGATGACAAGATAGCCCTGCAAATCAGTAACTAAACCAAAGATGACGGGTGGAGAAACTCGATTCACTATCGAGACGGGATGGATCCCAACTCTGAGCGGGCCCAGGCAAGCGCAACCCGATGCATTGACCCCCGACGTGGGGGTCAAGCGGGACAACGGTTAACAACTATCAACCGCCCTGCCTTAAATGTTACCCCTGTCCGAAGCGCACAGTATCAGGGGGCCAAATCTCTCCGTATACCTGCCCTCCTCATCATCGCCAATGTCTGCTGATGATGGCAGGCACGGTAAGGCTCTCTATGCCACTATCACTCGATGACATCGCCAATAGTGATGATAAAGGACGACCTGATGGACGGCTAGATGAGCCCTCGCTTAAGAAACATGACAGCGCCCATGTTATGCCACCCCACGAATGGTGGAACACGCCCTCTATAGTGACGAGGGAGCTTGACCCGATGATGAAAAATAGGGGCACACTCGAGCAGAGTGCCCCCCAACTCTGACACCAGATCAGGACGACGAGGGCCCATGATGGCCAAAGGCCATGTCACCGACCAGGGCCTCTACCTTCTCCGGCATGGCTTCACCAACTCCACACGTGTAGAAATTTACTCTCTCTCTCTCTCTCTCTCTCTCTCTCTCTCTCTCTGTAATTAGGGCCGGCTCCCTTGAGGTATAAAAGGGAAGGCCTATCTTTTCTTTAAAAAAGAGAAGACATCAAAAGAAACTGAACTCACATACACACCCACGCACACAAGTACCAGAAACTTGGAGGCTCCTCCTCCTCTCTCGCCACCTTTGTACACCCCGGTGCAAGTAATACAAGCAGAGTTGTGAACTGGACCTAGGGGCTTTTCCTGAACCAGTATAATCCTTGTGTCCTCTTACATAGCCATCACCGAAACCAAAATGCACGCCCCCTAGAACAAATACTACTTGTCGGTGATCTAAACACCGACGGTTGGTGTGATAGGAAGGGGCCTTTCTGCACATTTTGATCCACAAACACCTTTCATTTCGGATGCCCACTTCTTCTGTGTTCTGGGCTCCCGATGCCAACATTTTCTTTGGGAGCCTGGAGTTTGTCGCTATGGGCGACCAGAAGTTGTTGTGTGTCAACATCCCGACATCCTTGCCACCTCCAGCCCCGGCGCCCGTCCCCGTGACGGTGCGCCAGTGGTGGCTAGAGGTAGGGGTGGACGAAAAGCTCATAACTTGACTCGACTCGTGACAAGCTCAGCTCGGCTTGGCTCGACTCGTTTTGTTAACGAACCTGAAAGTTGCCTAGAGGGGGGGGGGGTGAATAGGCAATCTAAAAATAATCCTAAAAAAGCACTAAAGGATAATCAAATAACCAGAAGTGACGGAACTTCCGTCGGGATCGACGGAACTTCCGTCGCCACGGAAGTTTTGTCAAATGACAAAACTTCTCACTACCCTTCCTCTAAGCAATGAATAACGCGGATAACAAAGAGAAGGAAACGCTAGCTTGATAGAAGTGAAGCTAATATAATGTATGCCTAAAATTCTTAAATAAAGACTAGCTACACAATTAACAAATGATACAAGCAGAATAATATGAAAGAAATAAACAAGCACAAATATAAGAGTGGGAAAGTAAAGAGAGACACAAAAATTAACCCGAGGTTCGGCAACCACACTAAGTAGTTCCTACGTCCTTGTTGAGGAGCCACACAAAGTGGCCAGGTCTCTCTCAACCCTTTCCCCCCCCCAAGCAATCACAAAGATCGTGCTTGGATTTCTTTCTCCACTTGATTCTTTTCCTCCGGAGGCGAATCACACCTTCACAAATGTCCTCGACTCACCACACAAAGTTGGGAGTTCAAGGGCGACGCCTAGCCGTCTAGGAGAGCAAGTCTCCAAGAGTAACAAGCAAATCAAATCTTGATGGGGAGGGAAAGATGTGCTCAAGCTTTTGAGTGGATGGATTCAATCTTTTTGTGTTTAGATCTCTCTCACTTGGATTGGAAACTCAAGAACAAGTTTAGGAGTAAGAGAGGAGAGCTCTAGCTGAAGAGTGAGTGAAATGGCAAAGAATCCAACCCTTCCCACGGGGGAAGGGGTACTCTATTTATAGTGAGAGCTCAAAAACTAGCCGTTAGTGTATTTTCTGGGTCTGACGGAACTTCCGTGGTTACCCATAGAACTTCCGTCAATTTAAATTTAGCTGTTGTAAAGCACTGGCAGAGAGCAAAAGATGCTGTGACGGAACTTCCGTCAGAAGGTGACGAAACTTCCGTCACTCTCGGTTTGACAAGAAGGAAAGGAGACTCACAGAACTTCCGTGAGAGCCACGGAGGTTCTTGGAGACGGAACTTCCGTCGTGGGGTAACGGAACTTCCGTCACTCTCGGTTTGACTGGAAGGAGGCTCACAGAACTTCCGTGAGAGCCACGGAGGTTCTTGGAGATGGAACTTCCGTCGTGGGGTGACGGAACTTCCATCACTCTCGGGTGTGCATAAGGTAGAAACCCGACGCTGACGGAACTTCTGTCACTAGGTGACGGAACTTCCGTCACTCTCGGGTTAACATCATGACCAGACCCGATGCTGACGGAACTTCCGTCAGAGGACTCACGGAACTTCCGTCACTCTCTATCTTGCAAAGTAAAAGGTTGATTCTTAGGCTTTGTTGGCTAGGTTTTCAAACGAATTGATTTAGAGCTTGAGCACAATGTTTCCCTTACTAGCAAGATAAGTTTTAGCCCTCTTAATAGTTCGGCATACCTATGACTCAAAACAAAAAGCATAAAAGCTAAACTTGAACCGCTATGAGCCATTTTCTTTTCACTTTTATTGAGGGATAGACTTTCTCACATTAGTGGGTAATTAACTTTTCTCTTGATGATCTACATATTTTCTTTATAAGCATGTTAGTACAATTTTAATCTTTTATCATTAATCACCAAAACCCACTAGAGGACCTAGATGCATCTTCAGAGCCGAGCCGAGCTTATAATTTAGCTCGTCAAATTTACGAGCCGAGTCGAGCTGGCTCGCGAGCTCAACGAGCCCTGAAAAACTCACAAAAAGTAAGATCAATAGTGATAAAATATAAATATTAAACTAATATTTAATTATTTTAGGACCTATTTCAAATTGAGTTATATTTATAAGTTATTTTTATTAACTATATACTATATTTTTAATTATTTTATATTAAAATATTTTATTTTACTAGAATCTAAAGTTTGAATTATAACGTATACCTGACTCACGAGCCTAACGAGCCAGCTCGAGCTAACTATTGAGCCGAGCCGAGCCAAGTTTTGAGCTTGGTTGTCTAACGAGTCGAGCCGAACCGAGCCAATTTTCTAACAAGATAACACAAGTCGAGCCGAGCCGAGCCGAGCTGAGCTAGCTCGACATCCACCCCTAGCTGGAGGACTTAGGTGTAAGCTTCATGACCATTAATGATTGGATCCCCGTGGTATGGATGTTTTGGTGATAGATGATACCAATGAAATTGCGGGCTAACATCTACACGAATGTTGTCTATGTAGGAATCATCTCTTAACTCTATTACAAATCATGTGGATGATAGTGTCCTTGGCGATTGATGACAATGTCCGCAACCATGGAGGCTTGTGAACTTGATGGAGTACAAGGGTTGATGGAGATGGATCAAAGCGGAAAACAAGCTATGGTGCAAGTGTTTGGAACACTTGAGTAGTTGTTAGGGCTTTGAGTCCATAGAAAAAACCGGACTATCAAGGGGGTCTAGATCATTCTCTTAGGTCATGTCTAGTCGGTGATGTGTAAGGTTGCTCGGTGAAATCACAGGCACTAGGTAACAGTGGAGAAGCTAAGGAGCTGTTCAGAGAAGCCGGGAAACCAAGTCAAGCGAGGATGACGAGTTTCAGCTTCTAGACATAGAGACCGGACAGAGGGGTCAGTGGAGACCGGACTGTACAGTCACTATGGAGAGTTTTCCAGGACTTAGCGCAAGGAGCAGGACTCTGTTAGCAGGAGACTCCATACAGACCGGACGGTCCGGTCTACTGACCGGACAGTCCGGTCAGTAGGAGTGCAAGGAGGCAAAAGAGATGCATTTCGTGGAGGCTCCTGGAATGGAGAGAGAAAGTGGACCAGACGGTCCGGTCCAGTGACCGAACAGTCCGGTCAGTACAAGAATTTGCCTGGACAGAGGAAGCCAATGGCTGAGGAGAGCTGTTACCAGGGTGACCGGACGGTCCGGTCAGGCAGTGACCGGATAGTCCGGTCAGTTTGTCCAAAAAGGCAATTTCGTGGAGCAACGACTAGTTTAAGGTTGGAAGCCTATATAACTTCGTTGCTGGAGTATTGGAGACCTCTCTTAGCTAGTGGAATACCTGAGAGCATTTGGTAAGGTCCAAGAGGAAAAGAGGAGAGCACTAGGAGGAGATATTGCATATCTTGAGAGTGCTAGAGAAGAGTAGCTTGAGCATCTTTCACATCTAAGGCTAGGGTGTCCTTGAGGGTGTGATCTAGATTATTACTCTTGGTCTATGGTGAGACCTAGACCGATTAGGTGTCGGTGATCGAGCCTATCGTGATCGGTTGTGAAGGCCGTCACACGTTTGTACACGGTTTGAACCCGCCGTTAGAAGGGGCATCGCTAGTGAGCGCCCATGCCGGCTCGGGGAGTCCGGCAAGTTCTCGAGGGAGGCAAGCTTGTGCTTTGTGCAGTGGTGACGCACACCGTGTCTTCATTCTAGGAGTGATTGCGGGCTCGTGGGCGAGAACTCCACTTGGTGGCGGGATGGACCGGGACTCTGGCGGGAGTGGTCCAACAAGGATTAGGGAAAGGCGCCATCCTTCTGAGATCTCGGAAAAAAAAATCATGAGCATTCTTTGACCCTCTCTTTACTATTCTGCATTTGTGTGCTGTAGTGAGTAGCGTGACTTGTAGCTTGCATAGGCTAGTGTGATTGGCTTCCGCATTTTATCTTATCATGAACACTAGCATGTGTAGGGTCTTGACCTACTAGACTTGTTTGGGTTTCCTTATCTTGTTAGACTTAAGTAGCGAAATTGAAGTATTAGGAGTCGTGAGCGGCTTACCGATTCACCCCCCCTCTCGGTACGCCTTCGGTCCTTACATTAGGCCACACTCTCGAGTTCGTCATCGCGACGGATGGGACGTTGGAGTTCATCAGCGGGATGTTCTTAGACCCCATCACGACGGCCACCACCATCATCGATGAGGTGATGAGTGCGGTCCGGCTCGAGATCGCCAGGTCACGGGTTGCTAGCCAGCCCGTACCGGCAACCGACTATAGCGACCAACTATGGTTCTGCCTGGAGCGTTATTTGGGCCCCGCGCCCGACCAGGACGATCTCCTGCAATTTGCGTTCGTGCTTGTGAATGTCCATGGACAGCTCCTCGGGGGTGAGCCTCTCCACCCGGACAGGCTCGCTGAAGACCCCCACCCCCCAATACGGTTACCCGCGCGACCTAAAAAATGTCGTAGGATGTCTCCATGACACGACCATCCACCGGGCAGTTCCCGCTTACGTGGGCGACGACTTCGTTGGCGTGATCGAAAGCCCAGACGAGTCTCTTTTTGATCTCCTTGACATGGGGTCGCTGGAAGACTCTAGCTCCGACTCAGGGAGCTGCGCGGGAAGCTACGACCTCCCGCGCAAATGCCACATGGTGCAGCTCACCCCATGCTGGCCATGGGGGGTGCTAAAACCTCGGCCACCGGGGCGATGGCAAACCCCGGGACCCCTGCTCCAGCGAACCCAATGACGGGTGCGCGGGTGGGGGAGACGCTTGTTGGCGTCCCCATCGCCGCGGCCGGCCTGCCATAGCCTGTGCTTCGCCCGGAGGACCTCTAGCAGCGGCTGAGGTCTAGAAGGACGGAGCTAGAAGAAACTCGGTGCCAGCTTAAGCGCGAGAAGGAGGAAATAGACCATGAGCTGGCCCGCTCTAGCGCAGGCGGGCGCGCTCGGGCCATTGTTCGTGATGTCCACCAGCGCATCCTCGCCAACGACCTGGGATCCCCACAATTCGCTCGTGCGGGACAAAACATAGCGGCGGCTGTCACGCTGCTCAAGACCCTCCCTGAGCTCGTGACACCAGAGGCCCAGCAGGCCCAACAAGAAGTCATGGCTCTTCTTGCCAAGGTCGTCGCGCTCCAAGCAGAGAGCTCGCAATGACGCACCGCCTAGTCCAGCCAGCAGATCTCCACGTCCAGGTGCGTCGGAGGGGGCAGTGTTGTTGGTTCGCAGTAGCACTTGGTTTGGCAACCCCTCCAAGCCGGAGGAGTGCCCAAGAATGCCTTGGTTCATGACCGGGTCGGGGCTCATCATGACGCGCGTCACACTGTTGTAAGGATCATAACCATTGAGGTCACCCCAAGGTATGATGTTTTAGTGATGAATGACAAACATGATAATATGACTAATGTCTACATGAGTGTTGTTCGTGTTGGAAACCTTTTCTACCTTATGATGATTGTCGACGGCTGCCTTGGCGATTGATGACAATAACCGCAAATATGGAGGCTTGTGAGCTTGATGGAGTCCAAGGTTTGATGGAGATGGATCAAAATTAAGGACAAGCTATGGACACTACAACAATTATGGTCTTCTATGACGAGTTAATTATGTCACAAAACTTGTCAAATTTGTCATAAAAAACTTTTAGTGACGAGCTTATGACAAAAAACCTCTTCGTCATAGATCGTGCATAGCTAATTCCCTTCTATGACAAAATTCACATTTTTGTCATATATTTATGACGATCTAACAAAATATCATATATGTTTATGACAATCTTAAAATCGTCACACATGTTTATGATGCCTGATTTTTGTCATAAACCATTAAATAGAAAATGACGTGGCGCTATGTGGCTGACCTATTTCATTTTAAGCACAATAATATTATCACAGTTATCACATATTTCAACAAATATTTTCATATCACATATAAATTTGAACTTCCACATAACATACAGATTTGTATTTGCAAAATCACATACATATTGCAATTCCAACACTCAAAGTTTCACATCACAACATAATATATAGACACATAAAAAAGAGAAACACATTCAACTTGCTCGATGTCAAGAGGCAGCCACATGCTAGCACTCACCAAAATGACCAATACAATACCATCTATCTCAAGAGTTAGAACACACAACACCATCCATCTCAACAATTAGTTACAGAGCTACCTTTGTTGAGCTCAACCAGTCGATGGAGAAGGGCTTGTGTATCTTCTGATACTTTCTTTAGTTTCTCCACCACCTCAAGTTGCTTCAATCTTGGTGCTTATGTGTCCTTCATTTGTTTCAACCTTGTGGTTTCCGAGTCCTCCACTTGCTTCATCAAGTGCTCCACCTTGTGCCTAAGGTCTAGAACTACTCCTCCCTTTTGAAATCTGTTGTAAAGAATAAGATAATGTTTAATGCAAACAATCTGTTATAAATAATCCACCAAGTGCTAACAAAATACTATAAAATAACATGCAATAGAACAGAGAACATTTGAGTAAATAACCTAGTAAACATTGCACTTGGAGCGGACCATGATCCCTTAAAACTTGAGAAAACCGAAGTAAGCGATCCCTGTTAATTCTAACCATGTTAAGATTGGTTGTATCATTTCTCCAAACTCCAGTGTTTAGGTAGTCGGCTCTAATCCTATCCCTTTGTTCCATTGGCCCATAGCAAATAGCTAGCTGGTTTGCTTTCATCTCTCTTTCTTTTTCTAGATTGAATAATCATGGCAAAAGAAAAGAATATTACAGTTCTTTCATTGGCCCATAGCAAATAGCCGGCCCATATGTTTTGACTGTGTTCTTTTACAAAATATATGTGAATTTAGCCTGGCATCCCTATATTTCTTCCAAAATATTACTGACAGGTGATGAAGAAACAAACTAGTAACCAATACCAAAAGTAATAGTTCTAAGTTCTAACTGGCTACCTCCTTTCTAGGCTGGAGATGTTCAATCTCTTTCTGATTGTCATTCCTCCCTCTCAGATGTCAATTAGATTATATTTTCTCTAACGTTATTCTGCACTTCCGATTTACTATGTTTCAGCTAAAAGAAAACTGATAACATGACATGTAACTCATAATAAAAGCAGGACTGCAAGTAACAAAAAAGTACTTCCATTTCATGGCACATGTTTTTGATAAACCAAAGGTTTATATAATTCATTTAAGTGGAAAAAACTATAATCATTATCTGGCTTATTAATCAATGGACCCACCTGTTTAACATGCAAGTAATGCAATTTCTTCAAAGAAATGACGACCTCTTTTCTCTGCAACTCCCTGGAGAATCACAATATAAGATAAAAGTACACTTCCAACAGTTTATTCAACAAAGCTCGTAGTGAATCTTTAAAGCAAATTAATATTTGAAAGGCTCACGTGGAAGTGAATCTTTTCAGACAATCTCTATAGAAGCAGAATTGTACACTGAATACCATGAATTAGACCAGAATACGGAACCTGCAGAAACAACACTGAACAAGCGATTGCCCGCAGGTTTGACCCTGGCATCTCACACCACCATTAACTGTGCGGCGCGAATTAGAGAGCTGTTGCCTAATCCTACGACTCTGAAGTCCCATCCCGATTACTGGAGCCCCTAAAATGGCGCCACTACCAAGAACGCAGAGCCATAAACCGTAACATGCCATTTCACTCGAACAGGAAAGCGGGGAAGATACAACAGTGGGTTTGCAGGCAGCATTGCCTTACCGTATCTGATGATGGCGTCGACGAGGGACCCCGCAGCGGACTCCCTGGTGAAGCGGAGGAGGCACATCCCGGGCGCGGTGGTGGCGGCTGTGACTAGGCTCAGGTTCCGCGTCACCACGAGATGGGGGAAAGCCATGCGAGGTCGATCATTGCAGAGCACAGGAAGCCACGTGGGGGGCCAGATCCATCCTTGGCGAGGTCTAGGCGCCCCTCGGCGACGGACGGCAAGGTTCGCGCTCCGGCGGGAGGAAGATGGTGTGGTAGGCACGGTAGCTTGGCTCGAGGAGGAGCCATGAGTTCGGAGGGAGGTGGAGGCGCGACAGCTCCGGCGAGGTGGGAGATTGGCGGCTTGGGTCCATGCGCTGCGGCTCGGGTTGATGCGCGTCTGCTCCGGTGGTGGGGAGGGCGGCTGCTCCGGAAAAGGAGCTAGGGCGGCGATAAAGATGAGGGGTGTGTCCGTTTCGGTCTTTTTTTTTATTAGTGAGGTTACATTAATTATTAAAATATTATATATAATTATTAAATATATATTAAATATAAAATTAATTATAGAGTTGAATGTGTATCAGCGTGATAAATTCATTAATTTTAATTAAGTTATTATCAAAAAATGTTTACTATAACATCACATTATCTAATCACGACCTAATTAGTATTAAAAGATTTGTCTTATTATTCAGAGGGATGGTTATGGACTGGATTTTGTCAGTAATCTACATTTAATACTCCTAATTAGTATCACAATATTAGATGGAACAGGTCTAAAAATCAGAGAAGTGAAAACGAACACACCCTAGAACGACGGCTGAAGGTAAGGGAGGGGAGGAAAAGAGCGATGATGACATCGGTCATGGAATGTTTTTTTGTTAGGGTCTATGGAGTTCACGGCATGAGTAACAAACAAGCATATAAATTTTTTATCTGGTTATACGGAAAGAAGACACATATATAGAAATAAAGTTTACAATAACCGTTACAATTAGAGACTTTTAGTAAGAAAAATGAGTCTGCAATGACTTAACCATTTAGAGAGACATGAATCAAGAAATAGAGTTTGTAATAATCTATATCTATACTATAAAGGCTAAACTTTGTGTCAAAAGTCAGAAATATGAGATTATCCCTATTTCTAATCTAACAGTCTTTGATTATAACTGATTTGTGGACCCAATTTTTATATCAATGGTGCGCAAAATCAACCATTTGGTATGTGAAAGGATCGTAGTGACCGAGGGGGGGTTGAATCGGAAACTACCACTATAAACCAATTTTACCAATCACAAACTATCAATAGCACTCAAAACAACTGCTACACAATTCAAGTGGTGATCACACTAACAATATGCTCTTATGAAAGAAGGGCATCCTATGCATACTAGTAGATCACACAAGTCAATACAACTCCTATGCACTTCTAGTGATAAGCATACTAATGCAACTTCTACTAATGCTAGTCATCAAATACGGAATCTTAAACACTGCTAGCAAGTAAGGAGTCTAAATATGCAAGTCTATAAGATAGTCAAAGAGAACTAATAGAACACACAAACATAAATAACACGGTATGTAAATGCGGAAATTAAAGCATCATAGTGAGGAGTAGAGTAAGGGGTGGCTCATGATTTTTTCCCGAGGTCTCAGAAGGATGGCGTCTTCCCCTAATCCTCGTTGGACCACTCCCGCCGGAGTCCTGATCCCTCCCGCCATCAAGTGGAGTTCCCGCCCATGAACCCGCAATCACTCCTAGAGTGAAGACACGGTGTGCGTTACCGCTGCACAAAGCATAAGCTCGCCTCCCTCATGAACTTGCCGGACTGCCCGAGCCGACACGGGCGCTCACTAGCGATGCTCCTTTCAACGGCGGGCTCAAACCGTGTACAAACGTGTAACGACCTTCACAATCGATCATGATAGGCTCGATCACCGATACCAAACCAGTCTAGATCTCACCATAGACCAAGAGCAATAATCTAGATCACACCCTCAAGCACACCCTAGTCTTAGATGTGCAAGATGCTCAAGTTACTCTCACTAGCACTCTCAAGATATGCAATATCTCCTCCTAGTGCTCTCTTTTTTTCCTCTTGGACCTTACCAAATGCTCTCAGGTATTCCACTGGCCAAGAGAGGTCTTCAAGACCCCAACAATGAAGTTATATAGGCTCCCAACCTTAAACTAGCCGTTGCTCCACGAAATTGCCTTTCTGGACATCCAGACCGGACTATCCGGTCACTCCTTGACCGGACCGTCTGGTCACTCTGCTAACGACTCTCCTAGCCATTGGCTATTTTGTCCACACAATTTCCTGTACTGACCGGACCGTCCGGTCAGCAGACTGGACCATCCGGTCCACTTTCTCTCTCCAGTCCAGGAGCCTCCGCGAAATACACCCTCACTACCGTTCCTGCACTCCTACTGACCGGACCGTCCAGTCAGCAGACCGGACCGTCCGTTCTGTATAGAGTCTCCTGCTGACAGACTTCCTGTTCCTCGCGCTAAGTCTCGGACAACTCCACATAGTGACTGTACAGTCCGGTCTCCACTGACCCCTCTGTCCGGTCTCTGTGTCGAGAAGCTGAAACTTGTTGTCCTCTCTTGACTTTGTTTTCTGGCTTCTTCGAACAGCTCCTTGGCTTCTCCACTATCATCTAGTGTCTGTGATTTCACCAAGAAACCTTGCACATCACCGACTAGACATCACCTAAGAGAATGGCCTAAACCCCCTTGATAGTCTGGTTTTTCCTATGGACTCAAAGCCCTAACAACTAGTCAAGTGTTTCAAACACTTGCACCACAGCTTGTTCTCCGCTTTGATCCATCTCCATCAACTCTTCGACTCCATCAAGTTCACAAGCCTCCATGCTTGTGGTCATTGTCATCCATCGCCAAGGACATCGCAGACAATCATCATAAGATAGAAAAGGTTTCCTACACGGATAACACTCGTGTAGACTTTAGTCTTATTTCATGTTTATCATTCATCACCAAAACACCATACCTTGGGATAACCTCAATAGTCATAAACCTTACAATCTCCCCCTTTGTGGTGATGGATGGCAACCACTACTTATGATGATCCAAAATGGACGAGCAAGAAAGAACCAAAGGAAAAGAGAAGATTGAAAGGCATACCTTGGTCCTTACCTTGGACGTAGTCTCCCCATTGGAATATGCTAGGTGTGGAGGGAGAACTACCCAAATATGTAGCGCACTTGATGTTGAGCTTGAGTTGAATATGCGCCCGCCTTGATGTCGTGGTAGTCGATTTTGTTGATGTAGACACGCACCAAGGACATAGATGCTCATGTCGGTGAAGGTGTTCATTGTCGCCGTAGATATGCACTATCGTTGTTCTTCTTCATGTTGATGTTAGATGTTTATCTTGATGTGATCTTCATGTCCCATCTCTATCAAATCTTCACGTTTATTCTTCATGTTCTCCTCTCCCTTTATGTTGTTATCGATCATCTTCATGTTCCTTCTCCCTTTTTGATCTAGACTTGGATTTTGGATCTTCATGTTTCTTCTCCCCCTTTGTCACCTATCACCAAAAACCACACAAAAACGTAACAAAACCAAGAGGCATAAAGTAGTTGGCAAGAGTTAGAATAACTCCCCCTTTCACGGTGCTCCTCCTTGGTCGAAGTGGCGTTTCGCCATAGCTCCCCCTACACTTATGACTCAACAAAAGATTTTCTCAAATGTGCAAGGCTTAGTCATTATAAAGATGGGAATGTATGAGCCACTTGTCTTTGAGCCGCACGAGTAAATTTAACCTCGGAGCTCGATCGAACAAGGCTCAATAGGCATGAAGCACACATATCACTATTTGATCATCTAGAGAGTCATGTACTCACATTGTAAATGAGTAACTCCCCCTAGTCACATGCTTGGAAAGCATGCATGGTATCATAATGCAAGGATGCATAAATGCAAAGAATGCAAATGCAACAAGTATACAATGCATGATGCGATGCTAAAGAAAAGATAGAGAGAACCACTACAAACCAAAGTGTCAACAACGAGTTATTCCCTTCTCAAGCTTGCTCACAATGGACCATTCTTTAAAGCCTTGGGTACACCATGAACCGCCTTCCCAAGCTTAACCCATGTCCATTGCTATCTCAAGAGGGTCCGAACTCAACCTACAAAAGAAAAGAAACAAACACAAACAAAAACATAAACAAGAACAACCAAAACACTATACATATATACAAAGGACAAGCTCAAGGGTTACTCATGTGAAGTTGGAGAGGTCGAGAATATTGAGTTCTCCCCTTAGCTTGTTGAAGGTCTTCTCATCGAGTGGCTTGGTGAAGATATCCGCCAATTGTTCATGAGTTCGCACGCTCACCAATTCAATGTCCTTCTTCTCAACATGGTCTCTTATGAAGTGATGCCTCACTTGAATGTGCTTTGCATGACCATGATCTCCTGTCTTGAGAGCCATCTTGATTGCCGCCTCACTATCACAATATAGTGGCATTTGAGTATAGTTGAGGCCATAGTCCGAGAGTGTTTGCCTCATGTATAGAAGTTGTGCACAACATGATCCCGCCGCCATATACTTCGCTTTAGCGGTAGATAGAGCCACCGAGTTTTGCTTCTTTGAGCTCCAAGATACTAGAGATATTTCAAGAAATTGGCAACCCCCGATGTACTCTTTCTATTCACTTTGCACCCCGCGAAGTCCGAATCCGAATACCCAAGCAACTCAAAGTTTGTTCCTCTAGGATACCATAAGCCTATTGTAGGTGTGTACTTGAGGTATCTCATAATTCTCTTCACCGCCTTCAAGTGTGACTCCTTTGGATTTGCTTGATAGCGTGCACAAAAGCACACACTAAACATGATGTCCGGTCTCGAAGCGGTGAGATAGAGCAAAGACCCAATGATTGACCTATATAGCTTGGGTTTTACCGGTTTTCCTTTCACATCATCATCCAAGGGGTTGCTAGTAGCCATAGGTGTGTGCAAGGGCTTGCAATTCTCCATGTTGAATCTCTTGAGAAGGTCCTTAGTATATTTCTCTTGATAGATGAAGTTTCCCTCTCTAAATTGTCTGACTTGAAATCCAAGGAACATATGCAACTCTCCAATCATTGACATTTGAAATTCCCTAGCCATCATCTCCCGAAACTCTTCATTAAACTTCTCATTGGTTGACCCATAGATGATATCATCTACATAAATTTGGTACACAAAAAGATCCTTCCCAACATGCCTCGTGATCAAGGTGCTATCAATGCTTCCAATGGTGAATCCATTTTTGAGTAGGAAGTTCCTCAAGTATTCATACCACGCCCTTGGTGCTTGTTTGAGGCCATAGAGATCTTTCTTCAATTTTGTATACATGTTTTGGATGTTTTGGGTCCTCAAACCCCGGGGGTTGTTCCACATAGACTTTCTCATTGAACTCTCCGTTCAAAAAAGCACTCTTGATATCCATTTAAAAGAGCTTGAAGCCATTGTGTGATACATAGGCAAATAAGATCCGAATAGCATCAAGACGGGTCACGTGAGCAAAGGTCTCTTCAAAGTCAATCTCCGTCACTTGAGAATATCCCGTAGCCACTAGACGAGCCTTATTCTTGACAATTGCTCCTTTCTCATCTTGCTTGTTCTTGAAGACCCACTTGGTACCAACCACATTATGATGCTTGGGCCTCTTAATCAATTTCCATACTTTGCACCTCTTGAAGTTGTTCAACTCTTCTTGCATGGCAATAACCCACTTTTGATCATCCATAGCCTCATCAATGGTAGTGGGCTCAATCATAGAGACGAAGGAGAAGTTCTTAATCTCAACATTTGCCTCATCATCATCCTCTTCACTCGGGTTTATATTGATTCCTCCTTATTTTTATCCCTTGAGATGGACTCCCAATGATCAAGTCTTGTGAGTGATCTTTGTTGATGGGTCTAGGATGGTATTTTCTTTGAGTGGGAGAAGCTCTAGGTGAAATATCTTGTGCATAATGGTTTGTTTGCTCTCTTGATATATGAGTGTCTTGGATCCTAAGAGAGGTGGAAGAGTCACTCTTATGCTTTCTTGTTTTGGACTTTGAGCTTGAGGTGGATGGGAGAGTATCTTGTGAAGAGCTAGGAGAAGTGGCTTGTGGTGAATTATGTGGGGAGGTTTGTGGCTCACTTCTCACTTGGGTTTCCTCATCATTTGATGAGTGTACTCTCAATGAATCTAGGGAGGAGCTTGTGGGAGTATTTGTGGCATCTTGGGTTGTTTGTTGTATCTCGGAGGAGGGGGTTGGTGGAGGTGGTGGAGTGGAGGGCTCATCAATATCACCATCATTGATCTCGTGGGGTAAAACCTCGCCCACGGGCATTCTTCTCAAGGCTTCCCTCATAGGCTCATCTCCAATGTTCACTTCATGAAATTCATCCTCCTTTTGGGACCCATCTGACTCATCAAATTGCACATCATAGGATTCTTCCACATATCCTGTGGCTGAATTGTAGACCCTATAGGCTTTAGAAGTCCCAGAGTACCCAACAAGAATGCCTTTATAAGTTCTACTTTCAAACTTCTCGGGCTTTCTCCTCTTCTTGAGAATGTAACACTTGCATCCAAAAACTCAAAAATAGGAAACATTAGGTTTCTGTCCCACCAATAGCTTATATAGTGTCTTCTTCAACAACTGGTGGAGATAGACACGGTTGGAAGTGTAGCACGCCGTGTTGATTGTCTCCGCCCAAAACCTCTCATGAGTTCCATACTCATCCAACATGGCACGAGCATGAGTGATGAGCGTCTTGTTCTTTCTCTCCACTACTCCATTTTGCTCGGGAGTATATGTAGCAGAGAATTCATGTTTGACCCCTTTCTTGTCACAGTATTCCTCCACTGTGGTATTTTTGAACTCCGTCCCATTGTCACTCCTTATCTTCACAATGCTAGCATTAAACTCATTCTTTGCTCTCTTGGCAAACTTTATGAAGATACCACTGGCTTGAGATTTATCCACAAGAAAGAAGGTCCAAGTGTATCTCGTGAAATCATCAACAATCACCAAGCAATATAGATTGCCTCCTAGACTCTTGTAGTGTGTTGGCCCAAATAAATCCATGTGTAAGAGCTCTAGAGGACGAGATGTAGACATGAATGACTTGGTGGGATGTGAAGATGCAACTTGTTTTTCTGCCTGACAAGCACTACACAGTCTATCCTTCTCAAAGGCCACATCCTTGATTCCTTCAACTAGATTCCTCTTGACAATCTTCTTGAGCTGATTCATTCCAACATGTGTCAGTCTTCTATGCCACAACCATCCCTTGGATGCCTTAGTGAATAGGCAAGTGCTTGGTGGCATGTTGCTTGACTTGAAGTCCGTGACATACAAGTTCTCATGCCTTACTCCATGAAATACTAGCCCTCTCTTGTCATTCTTAATCTTTGCACCGTCCTCATCAAATGTGCACTTGAAACTCATGTCATATAGTTGACCAATAGACATAAGGTTGAAGTTGAGGGTTTCCACAAGAAAGACCTTGGAGAGATGGAGGTCATTTGTGATGGCCACCTTGCCCAAGCCTCTAACTCTCCCCTTTGAGTTATTCCCAAAAGTCACCTTCTCACTATCTTCGTCTTCATCAATGGTGGTGAACATGGTTGGCTTCCCGGTCATATGTTGAGTGCACCCACTATCAAGAATCCAATGAGTGCCTCCACTCTTATAGTTGACCCTGATGGTAGCCAAAAGACAAGCGCTAGAGTAAGAAGGGTTAGTATCCAAAGCATTACTTGATTGACTAGCACTAACCTCATTGTGTCGAGCAATAAGAGCATCCTCATAGATAGGGATTCTTGCAATCCCATCCAGTAATCTCCTCCTAATGGGGTAGTGAGGAGCATAGTACCTCCAATGTCCATGACCATCCCCCATATGCACATTGTCAAGGTTGATATAGTAATAGGGAGGATCATAGAGTACAGTGATGTGCTTAAGTACATGCCCCACTTGTGTATGGAGCACAAGTATTATCTCTATTGCTCTCTCAATTAAGAGTTCATGTCTCCTGTTGTCTACCTCCTCAAGTAAGAAACTCCTCTCAGGAGTTGTGATTTGTTGGAGGAGCATGTCAATCACTTTATATGGTGTAATCCTCTAAAGTCCCCTGAAAGAATTTATCCTACACACAAGATCATAGATGCTCAATAAATTTTCACAAAGATAAACATTCAAATTTCTCACAAATTCACCGAGTTCAAAGAAGAGATCCTGTTGGTGAGCTCGACGGAGATGCCAAAGGTGATCTTGTGGTGGAGGGGGTGGAGGAGGTGGAGGCGCCGGAGCCGAAGCCGCAAGATTGATCATCTCAAATGATCGAGCGAGCATTGTTGTTGGTGCTCCCCCAACGCCAATGCTCGGTCCACTCAAGGTGCTTGAAGTAAAACTTGGAATGGCACTTGAGGTAGATCTTGACGAAGCGCCCGAAGAATGTCTTGCCCCGAAGGGGTTGTAGAGATTGTTGCAAGACAATCTCGTGGAGGCATCAAAGAAGTTTGATGTCTTCTTCCACTCCATGCTCGCGGTGATGTCCTCATCCTTGAAGAGCAGCCCAATCACGTCCTCCACGGAGAGACTTCTCCATGAGAAGGTCAAGGGTGATGTAGAAGAGCTTGCTACTCAGAAGCAAGGAAAAGATCTTCTCAACTATCACAATCTTGGGAAACTCGAAAGAAGTCACCTCAATCCTATCCACAATACCTCGCAAGCGAATAAGAGAGTCAAGTAAGTCCTCATTGTTATTAGCATGAAAAGCAAAGAACTCCTCAACAAGAGAACTACTAGCATGATCAATAGGAGGCTCACAAACATCATCAATGCTAGTAGAGCAAGCAAGATCAAGAGACACATCATTATCAATCATCATATTAGGCACACTAGTAGAGCAACCTATCAAGTCATTGCTAGAGAGATCTAGGCACTCGCTAGTACAAGGCACATCCACACCATCATCACAATCATCATACACATGATCATCGGTAAAGTTATCGACAAAGTCCACAAGAGTGTCCATCAACTCATCCAGAATCATGACATTTAGGTAGCTTTTAAAGCGATCCTTCCATGAGCCATGACCCGGCCCCGAATGGGATGACATCCCAACTCAATACGGTCACTACTCAAGGCGGTTAAGCCTTATAATGAACACTTAGCTCTGATACCACTTGAAAGGATCATAGTGACCGAGAAGGGGGGGGGGTGAATTGGGAACTACCACTATAAACCAATTTTACCAATCACAAACTACCAATAGCACTCAAAGCAATTCCGACACAATTCTAGTGGTGATCACACTAACAATATGCTCCTATAAAAGAAGGGCATCCTATGCATACTAGTGGATCACACAAGTCAATACAACTCATATGCACTTCTAGTGATCAAGTACACCAATGCAACTCCTACTCATGCTAGTCATCAAATGCGAAAGCTTAAACACTACTAGCAAGTAAGGAGTCTAAACATGCAAGTCTACAAGATAGTCAAAGAAAACTAATAGAACACACAAGCATGAATAGCACGGTATGTAAATGCGGAAAGTAAAGCATCATAATGAGCAGTAGAGTAAGGGGTGGCTCATGGATTTTTCCCGAGATCTCGGAAGGATGGCGCCTTCCCCTAATCCTCGTTGGACCACTCACGCCGGAGTCCTGGTCCCTCCCGCCACTAAATGGAGTTCTCGCTCACGATCCCGCAATCACTCCTAGATTGAAGAGATGGTGTGCGTTGCCGCTGCACAAAGCACAAGCTCGCCTCTCTCGAGAACTTGCCGGACTCTCCGAGCCGACACGGGTGCTCACTAGTGATGCCTCTTTCAACGACGGGCTCAAACCGTGTACAAACGTGTGACGGCCTTCACAACCGATCACGATAGGCTCGATCACCGACACCTAACTGGTCTAGGTCTTACCATAGACCAAGATTAACAATCTAGATCACACCCTCAAGGATACCCTAGCCTTAGATATGCAAGATGCTCAAGTTACTCTCACTAGCACTCTAAAGATATGCAATATCTCCTTCTAGTGCTCTCCTCTTTTCCTCTTGCACCTTACCAAATGCTCTTAGGTATTCTATTGGCCAAGAGAGGTGTCCAAGACCCCAATAACAAAGTTATATAGGCTCCCAACCTCAAACTAGCCGTTGCTCCATGAAATTGCCTTTCTGGACATCTAGATCGGACTGCCCAGTCACTGCCTGACCGGACCATCCGGTCACTCTGGTAATGGTTCTCCCAGTCGTTGGTTGTTTTGTCCAGACAATTTTCTGTACTGACCGGACCGTCTGGTTAGCAGACCGGACCATCCGGTCCACTTTCTCTCTCTAGTCCAGGAGCCTCCGTGAAATGCACTCTCTCTGCCATTCCTGCACTCCTACTGACTGGACCGTCCGGTCAGCAGACCGGACCGTCCGGTCTATATAGAGTCTCCTGCTGATAGACTTCCTGCTCCTCGCGCTAAGTTCTGGACAACTCCATACAGTGACCGTACAGTTTGGTCTCCACTGACCCCTCTGTCCGGTCTCTATGTCCAGAAGCTGAAACTTGTCATCCTCGCTTGACTTTGTTTCTCGGCTTCTCCGAACAGCTCCTTGGCTTCTCCACTGTCACCTAGTGCCTGTTTCACCGAGCAACCTTGCACATCACTGACTAGATATGACCTAAAAGAATGACCTAGACCCTCTTGATAGTTCGGTTTTTCCTATGGACTCAAAGTCCTAACAACTAGTCAAGTGTTCTAAACGCTTGCATCATAGCTTGTTCTCCTCTTTGATTCATCTCCATCAACCTTTGGACTCCATCAAGTTCACAAGCCTCCATGCTTGTGGTCATTGTCATCCATCGCCAAAAACATCGTAGATAATCATCATAAGATAGAAAAGATTTTCTACACAAATAACATTCGTGTAGACTTTAGTCTCATTTCATGTTTGTAATTCATCAACAAATATAATGACCTCAATGGTCGTCCGTAATTCCCTTACTTTTTTCACCTCTGATCGATGCTACCCGCTCGCACGTCCGCACCCCCCATTGCTCGCCTCCCCTAATCTTGCCCCCAAGTCATTCATCACCGAGCAACCCTACCCCCATTCCTTGCTGCCGCCGCCAGCTCCGTAGTAGTAGAGCGCATACTGGTTGCAGTCCATGTTGGGCGAGATGGCGAAGCTGATGGAGATCCCGCATGCGGCGGGGAGCCCTACCGCCCTGGACAAGTCGACGGCCGGGAACCCGCTGGCGGTGGCCTTGACTCAATTGCACGCGGCGACGCGGTCGGCGGTGGTGGAGGCGAGCTGGTTGAGCACGCCGAGGCTGTTGCAGCTGAGGTCGTACGACATCTACCCGGGCGCCGTCGTGAGGTACGTCATGCACGGTGCCATCAGCTTCGTCGATGTAGCTGGACTTCATGTGCAATGGATTCCCGCCGACTTTCTATTCCTATTTCTCCTTTTTAGTTTTCTGTAGATTCGATGCAAAGAATTCATGTGCAATGGATTTATGATTTGGGAAACTTGATGTAGTTCGATTCCTACGGTCAGATCTCATCCTATGTTGATATTGAGGCATCAGATTTCGTAGTTCGATTCCTATGGTCAGATCTCATCCTGTGTTGATACTGAGGCATCCGATTTCATAGCAGCTAGGTTGTTTTCAAACCTGATAATAAGTTGTGCGAAATTTCACTTCCTATGAATAACAAAAAATTATAAATATGGTTTTTATATTCCAAATGACTTTTTTCTCACTCAATTCTGATTAGCGGTGTGGGAGAAAATGCCAATTCAGTGCCGCTGTCTCAGGATTTCTGGTATGTGCAGTAGTTTGTTTATGTAATTTGGTCTAAATTTTTAATACCAATTAGCAAATTATGTTCTCATAGAAATTGTAGATAATTTTTTATAGGTATTCAAATTGTATTAATTTGCATTGACTCGTGAAGGAAATCAAAAGTTGTGACTAGAACAACGAGCATCGTTGTCTGAGTCGAGTTCATCGAGAGGCTGCTCACCCACACACAGCTGTATCTGGTACTGTCGTTCCTTATCCATGTCATTTCTTCTTTTTATGAACCTATATATTCCAGTCACCATGAGAATATTTGTAGCTGCCAATCGTGTGTGACTGTGTGGCAATCGTGTTCAATAGAAAATATGTTATTTTGTTTGGTTGATCATAGGACCAAGATATGTGTTTTGACCATTTACGGACCTAACTTTCCTCGTTTCATGTTTGTTTGGACACACAGAAGAAAAGATGATCTGATTTATATTAATAACCAAGGCAGGAAGATGATCATGCAGAGAAATAGGTCATCGTAGACAGTATCCCGAACCTAAGGCAGGTATGTTTTGTTCCTTGTGCGCAACTATGTAAATATAAATTTTAAGCTTTTAGCATCACTATCACAAAATGATGGCAACTATGTAAATATAAATTTTAAGCTTTTAGCCGACCAGGTCACAGCTATTTCTGATGGAAAAGAAAACAAGTTGTTTGATGCTGTAGCTAAAAAACGAGAACTTCGTAGAGAAGAATATAAAGAAAAGGTGTCATGCCTGCGGAAGAGATCCATTTCAAATGTCTTGTGAGATTCGGTTTGGTAATAGTTTTTATCTAAAATTTGGAGTTAGTGATATTGTGTTTATTTATCTAAAATTCCCGGCACATTCTGAGATTTACTTTTACATTGCTCGATTTCTGGGGCTGTGTAGCTATTGTTTATTGTGAACAAATATATTAATGAATTTGCTCCTCCAAAGCATTCATCATGAATGGTAACCCAAGAAATAAATAACCATGCATTCTATAATTCTACAGCTTGTATACCACAGGATAAAAGGATTTTCTTTTTCTTGTGATTTTCTATCACAGACCCTTGCTATATGTGTGGATAGTCCTTGTAGCTTCTGTCCAGTTATGAGCAGACCTGTCTAATTATAGCTCGACACTCCAGGGGCATCTTGTGTTGGAGTTGCTGATTTTGCTATGGTTAGGATAAGAGGAGAGATTTATGTTTGACTGTGTTGCATTTGTGCTTCTTCTGAAGTATATGCAATCACATGTTATGCAGTTATTTGTTTTCGGATGACTTATCAAATAAAAGGAAAAAAAATAAATTGGAGTATTCTCTTATTAGTTACAGCCTATTATTTATAGAATTTTATTTTGTTCTGTTAGTTATCAGTATGATTAAGATGTATTTGATTATTTTAAAGTTATTAATTTTTTTAATATATCATCTATCCTATAAAGGCTAAACATCATCATAAAAATGTTTACCTTGAGCAAATATACCCACCTTGACAATCACCAGTGATCTGAACCCTGAAAAATGATCCTAAGGAGTTTGGAACCGACCCAAACATCGCTTTTACATTTTAGGACGGGGGGTTCGCGGACGCTATAGTAGTTACAAATGTTTTCTTAATTAAAATAGCAAGCATAATCGTGTGTGTCACACTTGCAATGAAGCTTAAATAATTTCATGGATTCTGATCATGATATTATTACTCTCACTATTTTCTTATAAAAAATAAATAGGGCACCTTGGACTGAACTATAAAGCTAAGTTCTTGATGTTTTCTTGTTTTGTGGAATCTGTACTGTGATTAAGGAAAACTGAAAGTTCTAGCAAATCTGTATTCAAATATTCTTGTGTCTGCTTTACCATCCTTTTTATCATCGTGTGGTTTATATAACATCCAATTTTCATTTGTCAATAGGTGTCCCTATAAGACTTGAGATGATATCATGGGATTACTCTGCTTTCAGGTGTGGGTACTCTACTTCAATGGTTGCAGAATATACTCCACTTACATGGTTCCAGAATATACTTTTTTTTCAATATTCGTGAAGACTCTGCAGTGTTTGAAACCAACATCTGTAGTGTTTGAAACAAAATTCCTTATGTAGCAGAATATATATGTTGCTGACTATATATTTTGCTTGTGTGGCAGAATTCCGCTATAAGAATATGATAGGCAGAGCCAACCAAGGAATGCCAAAAGAATGAGTCTGAATGTTGGTGCCGACCCTTATGATGTAAAGGCAGGTAGCACATGTCTTCATTCTTGTGGGTTATATCATCAAGACAGCTCGGTGTGTTTTGAATTGAGCTCAATTCCTGTTATTCGAGTCAAGAGTGCAGTGCATTGGGCATCATACCTTGAACACTTCTGGCATGGTAATATAGCCAAAGGTGGATCACCAGTTTGTCGTGCCTGTTGTTTGCCTATTGGAAAGGGCATTGACATACCTCTGTAAGTGGAAGCATCGCACAATAGTTTTTCAGTAGTTGCCTAGAGGAAGTCAGGATTTCTCTTCTCAGGGGCAGCAGTAACAGAATTTGGCACCTGGTGCTGCACCAGCTATAGAGGAGGCAAATAAATGCAAGAAGTACCAGACGATCCTCCAATTAGCTCAAATCCTTCTGCTCAAGATACTAGGTGGTACTGGAAATCAGCCTTGAGACCAAGCTATTGCTTCAGGTAAGTGCACCCCTGCATCTAAAATGTATTTTTTTTTATTTCTACACCTTTTAATATGCAATGTTAGCTAATCATTAACTTACTAATTTCTAGATTTTTTTATACTGCAATCAGTACTCAGATTAGAACAACAGTAAAAAAATGTGATTTAATGATAACTAAACTTGAACTAGAGAAGCAAGCAAACAGTTAAATCAGTGTTTGTTTGAAAAGTTTTATTCTTTCTCCCATCTTTCTTAGCTTGGTGCTCGCCCTAAATACATTCAAAAATTGGTATTGGATTACCCAAAATTAGTAAAATTTATATGCAACTCATTGGAACATAAGCTCAATTACATTTTTTTAAGAAGGATTGCTTGTCAGCTGGTTATGTGTGCAGTGTTCTCCCTTTTTAGTACGCAGAAGCGAATAGACAAACAAAATTTTGCCTTTTTTTACTGCAAAGGTTCCTCGCTCATAGATTTAAACAGTACTCTAGAGAAAACATGCCAGAATTGCTGAGAAGAAGAAGAGGATCGCCATGGAGGTTGATGCTGCTGGCCAAGAGGCTGAAGGAGCAGAGGGAGCGTCGCAGCTAGATCTTGGCCAAGAGGGGGTCCATGCTTTCTTCTGCTGCGATCCACCTCTGCCTAAAAATGTTTCTGGCCTTGAGACGTTTTCTGAGTTTGAAAGGCTTTGGGATCTCCTATCATGTCTAAGTTATAGGTGGAAAATGGATGCATTGTGTTTGATAATCAATAGAATCTATGATATTTATCATTGTTGAGTAATTATTACAATTTTGGCTGAACAAGATACATTGATATGCTCCAACTCCAAGTACCCGAGATATGCTATGTTCGTTTCATCAGAATCCTGGATTTTAAATATAAGCATCAAAATTAACGGTCTATTAAAAGTGTGCATGTTTACTCTCTTCGAGAGACAGGCTCGGTTCTTGTACTCACAAGTCATAGGTCTTTGGATTTTTGACATGTTTACTATTTTCCTAAGTTAGTTTATCATCGGTTTTAATAATAACAGGAAGCTTTTTAGTAAATATTTATAGTGGGAAGATATCATGTACGTGGCGCATGTGCTTAATACTATGAGACTAAGTATTTTGGAATAATCACTTATGTGTGAGTAACATGTCTGTTATATAAAGTTTAAACTAATTAATTTATCATCAATTTTAATTACAACATGTATTTTTATTAAATATTTATGGTGTGAGAATAGCACGTGCGACGCACGTGCAAAGAACCAGTTTTTGTAGATGTTAATTGAGAAAATGAGTCTGCAAAATATTTAGAGACACGTTCGTTGAGAAGAATGTGCAATGTCATTACATCACAGATGCTTCAAAACATTTGTAGACTCTTCGTATCTAAAAGATATTAAAAAATATCAATGCAGACACGTTTTAAGGTCCTACACAAGGAAAATTATATTTTCCATTCGTTTTTTCTTTTGTGAGACCAATCATGACAACTCGGTCATGTATATCGTTAGTATGAAATAAAACAAATAGTCAATGACAATTTATACTTGACATAAACTTAATGATGTTTATTAATTTATTTATTATGACATTTGTATTCATCATAATGTAGTGATGTATTTATTTATGACGATTTCATTGTTGGATTTAGTGATGAATACTAATTTTCATCATAAAGCAAGTGATTCCTTAACAAACGTCATAAATACTAGTGACTTTGACAAAACAGTATGTTGTCACAAGAAATTTGTTATAGAAGATCATATTTATTGTAGTGGGAGTAAGTGTTTGGAACACTTGTCTAGTTGTTAGGATTTTGAGTCAATAGGAAAAACCGGATTATCAAGGGGGTCTAGGTCATTTCTCTTAGTTAATGTCTAGTCAGTGATATGGATGGATACTCGATGAAATCACATGCACTAGATGATATTGGAGAAACCATAGAGCTATTCGGAGAAGACGGGAAACGAAGTCAAGTAAGGACGAGGAGTTTCAGCTTCTATACGAAGTGGCCGGACAGAGGGGTCAGTGGTGACCGGACTGTATGGTCACTAAGTGGTTTTGTCTGGATCCTAGAACGAGCAGCGAGGAAACTGCCAAATTTGGAAGACCTAGAGACCAGACGGTCCGGTCTAGTGACCGGACGGTCTGATAAGTAGGTCTGGGACTTGGACAGTGAGTAAGCAGCACCCGAAATAATTCTGAACTGGAGAGAGAAATAGACCGGATGGTCTGATCAACTGACCAAATGGTCCGGTCATTGGAAATCAGCAGAGGGACAGAGCCGTTGGTGCTCAGGTTTGTAGTGACTGGACGGTCCGGTCAGGCAGTGACCGGACAGTCAGATCAATAGGCCTAGAAAGCTGATTTCGTGGAGCAACGACTAGTTGGAGCTTAGAAGCCTATATAACTTTGTTGCTGGGGTCTTGGAGACCACTCTTGGCCAGTGAAATTGCTTGGAGCATTTGGTGTGAGGCAAGAGGAAAAGAGGAGAACACTAGGAAGAGATATTGCATACCTTGAGAGTGCGCATTGATGCACATCTAAGGCTAGGGTGTATTTATGAGTGTGATCTAGGTTGTGACTCTTGGTCTATGGTGAGACCTAGATCAGTTAGGTGTCAGTGATCGAGTCTATCATGATTGATTGTGAAGGCCGTCACACGTTTGTATATGGTTTGAGCCCGCCGGTGAAAGGGGCATCAATAGTGAGCGCCCGTGTCGGCTCGGGGAGTCCGACAAGTTCTCGAGGGAGGCGAGCTTGTGCCATGATGGCAGCGGTGATGCACACCATGTCTTCACTCCGGGAGTGATTGTGGGCTCGTGGGCGAGAACTCCACATCGGTGGAGGGAGGGACCAGAACTTCGGTGGGAGTGATCCAACGAGTAGGGAAGGCGCTATCCTTTCGAGACCTTGGAAAAAAAATCATGAGCCATCTCTTACTCTACTCCTTACTTTGATGTATTACTTTCCGTATTTACATACCGTTCTATTCATGCTTGTATGCTACCATGCTTTAGTTGATTACTTGTAGACTTGCATAAATAGGCTTCTCTACTTGCTAGTTGTGCTTAGCTTTCTCTTGATCACTAGCATGTATAGGAGTTGCTTTGGCTTGTAGACCCTAGTATGTATAGTACTACTCATGCTTATTGCTTATCTTGTACTTGATGATCTAGTAACTTTGCTTGAGTAGGCTCCTTCGCGTGTCTTTATCACTAGCTTGCATACGAGTTGTATTGCCTTGTATGATCCACTAGTATGCTTATGTTGTTGTTCCATGCATAGGTTCATTATCTTACTGTTAGCGGCAAATAAAACCCAATATCGGTCACCAACCGATCGAGAAATACAAGGTAAAGACCAAAATTTAATAAATATTTATTTAAACTAATAAGATTCCACGAGTTTTGGTGAAATGTGTTTGCAGGTGTAAAAGAGCCAAAATATGCAAAAACATGAAGAAACATTCCATCGGCCAATCATGACTGTGAAACAGCTGTTTTCACCGGTCGACAGGGTCGTTTTCAGGCTGAAATCAGGAACCGGCCAACAGGGTCATTTACGGTTGAAATCAGCCACCCGGCTGATCAACTGGAGTCATTTTCAGGCTGATCATCCGACTTGGCCAATTTTTGCAAAACATTTCACCGTGATGCTATTTTCTCCTCCCATACCAAAAGTGATGAATTATAGGTAAGGAAAGAAGGCCAACAAGTGGCCTAACCGGGAGAAGTCAAGAGGCGACCCGGAGGGCGTCAGCACCCAGCCAAGGCCGCCGCCCGGCCTAGCATGTCGCTCGGCCTGGCTTGCTGGCCGGCCTGGGCTGTCACCCGGCCTAGGTTGGCCACCCGGGATTGCCAGCCCATGAGGCCCATGAGACCTCCCGACCCCAAAATGAAGAGTCGATGAGAACCAACCCAGGGCCGCCCGGCGCACTGGGCCTACTGGCCCAAATCCACGGAAAATGGCACAAGCCGACCAAGGCACCGACTCCACAAGATCATCTAAAGCGTCCAAGACAAGTCGGTGCCAAATCGACAAAATCATGTGGCTGTCGAGTAGGCTTGGCCGCCCGACGGACCTACTTTGGCCCACCGACTCCACTTGACCTACAGATACCTCCTTGCCCATTGCCACCTATAAATAGTAGAGAATTCGGGAGGAAATCAAGAAGCAACACATCAAGGAGTCCATTTCCCACTACTTGTGCCACAATGTAGAATAGGGTAGTTAGTCAGGAGTTAGAGTCTAGTCGAGAGCATCGCTCGGGATTCCGGAATCGTCTCGAAGTCTTGGTATGAGCTCTCTTGTATCTTTTCCCCTTTGTAGGACCTATCCTTTATTAATATAATTATCTTTCCTTTATATCTTGTCAAGTATTTATCTTAACTTAGTCATTTCCTTAAGTTGCAATTATCAGGAACTCCCGTCTTTGGATAGTTTGAATTATTCTTTAGTCATATCTTTGTTAAGCCGAGATAATCTTACGCCTAGCTTCCCTGTGGAAATAAATACAATACCTCGGAATACTCCCGAGTGAAATGCTACAATGGTGTTCCGTGCGATTGCAGAATTAATTCATTTTATCTTTAGAGCATAGCAAACGCTAACAAGCATTTCTGGCGCTGTTGCCGGGGAAGCAATGGCTAAGCTTTTGAGACTAACATAGATTATCTATTGAGCTAATTTACCGCTAAGGCTCACCCCTGTTTTGTTTGAGTATGGAACAAACAAGAAACAATCTCCTTGACCTTGGAGCAAGTTTTCATAGAAGAAGAGCCCGTGGTATTGCGATACTTCTTAACAAATCCTTATGTACCACTATAGCTCGATTTTCAAGGAGGTGAACCCCAAAATCTTGCCCCTAACCATCTATTTGGATAGTTTGGGTATTGATTAAATGGATTTGTCACCAACTAATGTTATGTTCTTATCTTATTTTATACTGGGTTATGCGTTCCTTGTTTGGTTGCGTGCCCTGTGTATATGTATGATCTAGAATATAAAAGTGGTAATCTCCATCATTCTATGATGTAAAATAAGGAAAATGCATGTGTTTTCCTCTCACAATTGATCAAATTAGACATGGTGTCTAGATTGATTGATGGAATTGATAGAGATATGCCTATTGTAGACAAATAGATTTGCGCTAACAATTGTAGAAAATCAATGGACTAAGTTATGCCAAAAGAGAATGAAAAAAAGGAAGGAAACTCTAAAAGGTCACCACCAAAGAGGAAATCCTCTCCCAGGGCGGCTGGCCCAGCGCGCCATGCGGCCCACCCCCACGCGCCAGCCCGTGCGCTGATGGCCCAGGCCAGCTCGCCCACGTGCCGAAACCCACCGCCGGGCCTAGCCGCTGCCGCTGCCCTCGGCATGCGCACCATGACTCCTCGGGCCCCGCTATTGTAAAAGGCGGGTCACGCGTGCCCCGTGCCCCTTCCCCCTATGTGCCTGTGTCGCGCATCGCCGCCGCTTGCCTGTCACGCTGCTGCGTGCCGCCATGTCGAAGCCGCCATTGCTGCCTTTTGCCGCCATCGACCGGTCTCCTCCGAGCCTTCCCGTGCCCTCGCGATGCACCGGTGAGCTCCCCCGCCCCCACCGCTTTCCCCGCTCCGTTTCTCGCCGTCTCCCGAGCGCCGGTGAGCCTCCCCGGCGAGCTCCCGTCACCACCAGTTGCCGCCGCCGTTGGTGGTTCACGGTGGACCCGTGGACCATGGGTCACCCAGTCCACAAGCTACGAGATTTGCTCTAATTTTATGATTTATTGTTTCTATTTAATTACCAGTAAAAGACAGTTTTACACTTGGGCCCCTACCCTTTGTTTTAATTATGTTTTAATCTTGAATATTTTCTAGAACCTTTATATAATTCTATTCAGACCCCTGAACTTTTAACAAATTATTTTTTGGTCCTGTACTTTTACATTTAAGCCCCTAAACTTTTACTAAATAATATTTTAGTCCTGTAATTTTACAAAACAACCTTGTACTTTCTAATAATTTGATTTTAGCCCTAAATTTTTATACATTATAATTTAGGTTGGGAATTTTACACTTAGGCCCCTAAACTTATAAATAATACATTTTTGTCCCTCAACTTTACACAAATTGTATTTTCACCCTGATATTTTACAAACTAGTCCCTATAATTTTTTGAAATTACTTTTGGGTCCCTAAACTTGTCTATTTTTACATTTTAGCCCTTGAAACTTCAAATCACCCTAACTTTTCAACCGTAGCTCGAAACTAAGACATTTTTGCACCATCGTGATCGTGGTGATTAATATTATCTACTCGTACTGTCTTACAGTATTTTGCTGATTTTACTATTTTAACACTAAACCTTTAATCCTTTGTAACTTTTTACTCGTAACTCCGGTTGAGGCGATTCTTGCACTCACGCGATCGTAGCAACATTTACTTTTTTGTAGTTTTGTTTTCATTATTGTTTGTTATTGTGTGGTGTGTGTTTCTTAGTTTTTTTGTATGCTTGTCTTTTTGGTGTGACGTTAAGTAGACGAACCGCTGTTAGAGAACTTCTGGGATCTCCACCTTGAAGACTTTGAGCAGCAGCAAAGGGAACCAGGCAAGTGTCCTTGATGCATTTTGAACCTATGTTTGACATTCCTCTCTATTTTCTATGCATGCTTGTTAATACTGAATCCTATTTGTCATCATCCTGTTCCATATCATTTCTTGTCGCCTAGGTTCTGGTATAGTTTATTAGTGTGGGTATGTCATGCTTAGTTTGCTATATCGGGAATGGAAGTGTATATTGTTAATTTTGACTAATAATTCACTGTAACATAATGATCATGAGGGATGGGTAATCCTTTTTAGCAACATGGAACCTAGGTGATCCAAGTAGGAGGATAACAAGGACGGTGCAGGTATGCACGTGTACTTGGTATAGTACTGTGGGATTGTGGTGGTACCTGCTTGGGATCACAAGAGTTAGTTTGTGGAGCGGACACCCAAGAAAACAACACAAAGCACAGGTCTGATATGGGTAGGCTTGGTTGAGTATCAAGATGTCTTCCCAGTTTTGCGGGCAATCGAGGGATGAAGATGGGATGGTTTACTCTCGGACTCAGGCGATGGACGGTTCACTCCTAGCCACGGCGCCAGAGGGGGCTTCTGTAGGAACGGTTTAATTCCTCAGCGGTGAAACCTTAGCGTGGGTTGTTGGCAAGCTGGGAAGCTCTTTGAAAGACCTTGTGGTGATCTCTTGGCCTCACACCTATGGTAGTGTGATTTGGGCAACATGAAGACTCTCTAGTCACTGCATAGTGATGAAATCATCAACTTGTGGGTAAAGTTGTGCAACCTCTGCAAAGTGTTTAAACTATTATAACAACCATGCTCATAGTCATGAGCGGGCTGGATCCTCACACATTTAGGAGGGTTGGTTATGGGTGAACTTGGGGGGTAGCCAAGTTTGGTTTGGGTAGTTTAACCCATGGTTGGCTACAGGCGGTGTAACCTGTAGTGTGGTGGCTTATGGGCTGTTTAACCCATGGTTGGCTATAGGCGGTGTAACCTATAGAGTGATTTCCTATGGGCGGTTTAACCCATGGTTGGCTACAGCGGTGTAACCTGTAGTGTTGGATAGATGAGATAACTTGGGAGAACTTTTCACTTAGTAAATAGGAGTGCTATTCAAATGGTCTTAGATGTAGTGCTCATTTATGCAAATGAACCATTGTGTTAGCTTTTCTTCTATTAAGCTTGCATGTCATATTTTCCCCTACTTGCTGAGTATGATATGTGCTCACCCTGGCTATTTTCCTTTATTGTTGTACTATAAACTACTGCTCAGAAGATGGAGAGATGGACTACATTGATGAGGACTACTACTAGGCGAGCATACCCCCCGTCGATTGCCTGTGGTGTTTTGGTATTTTCCGCTGCTAGTTATTGAGAGTGTCGTTCTAGTCTTTAAAGACAATTATTTATATAATAATGGTATGCTGTAATAATGACATTGGTTATACTGTTATTCACTTTTACTGTGATACGTGTGAAACTTGTCCTGGGCACACATATACTAAGCATCTGGTTTTGTCCTTAAAACCGGGTGTGACACATTTTCACCGACCGACAGGGTCATTTTCAAGCAGAAATCAGGATTCGTCCGACAGGGTCATTTACGGCTAAAATCAGCCACCCGGCTAATCAATCGGAGTTGTTTTCAGGCTGATTATCCGATCCAGCCGATTTTTGCAAAACACTTCACTGTGATACTGTTTTCTCCTCCCGGACCATAGTGACGAAATATGGCTAAGGAAAGAAGGCCAACAAGTGGCCTAACCAAGAGAAGTCAAGGGGAGACCAGGAGGGGGTCGGCACTCGGCCTAGGCCGCCGCCCGGCCAAGCATGCCGCCCGGCCTGGCTCGCCAGCCTACCTAGGCTGCCGCCTGACCTGGGTTGGCCACCTGGGGTTGCCAGCTCATGAGGCCCATGAGGCCTCCCAACACCAAAATGAAGAGTCGGTGAGAACCAACCCATGGCCGCCTGGCGCACCAGTGCTACCGCCCAAATCCACGGCAAATGGCACAAACCGACCAAGGCACCAACTCCACAAGATCATCTGAAGTGTCCAAGACATGTCGGTGCCAAACCGACAAAATCATGTGGCCGCCCGGCGGGTCCCATCACCCAGTGGACCGACTTTGGCCCACCGACTCCACTTGACCTACAAATACCTCCCTGCCCATTGGCACCTATAAATAGTGGAGAATTCAGGGGGAAATCAAGAAGCAAGACATCAAGGAGTTTATTTCCCACTACTTGTGCCACAATGTTGAATAAAATAGTTAGCCGGGAGTTAGAGTCTAGTCGAGAGCATCGCTCGGGATCCCAGAATCATCTCGGAGTCTTGGTATGAGCTTTCTTGTATCTTTTCCCCTTTGTAAGACTTATCCTTTATTAATATAATTATCTTCCCCTTTATATCTTGTCAAGTATTTATCTTAACTTAGTCATTTCCTTAATTTGCAATTATCGGGAAGAAACTTTGTTGCGTAGTTCACGGGTTTCCTGGCTAGGATTTAATTAAGTATAGTTCCTTCTAGGACATAAACTTGGTTATTTCCCGGCTATTGTTCCGCTCGATCAATGGACGAATATCTAGTGAAGGCATAGGCACGGTGTCTAAGTTAACGCTAGCTGGATTTGCATTCATCCCCACAGGCTGTGTGGTAGGCGGGAGGTGGTGACAGCCCTGTCTGTCCCTTTAGTAATCACTAGTACATAGGTTAGTTATCGACCCATATTAGTGGAACATTTTCGTGTTCCAAAGTGAGCTAACATGTGAAAGACTCCAGGCTTTACCAAAAAATTGGTGTAAGCACTCAACCCGAGTAACTAGGATTTGACGCTTGACTTAGATATATTAGGAAGAGATATTTTTAGGAATCTTAGACTTAGACTCGCTATCCTCCCGACTAGCTTAACCTATCTCTTTATTTATCTTAATATAGATTTCTCCTATGTTACTACCCCACTCTATCATCGATTATCCTTACTCTCATCTTTGGATAGTTGGAATTATTCTTTAGTCATATCTTTGTTAAGCCGAGATAATCTTATGCCTAGCTTCCCTGTGGAAATAAATACGATACCTGGGAATTATCCTGGGTGAAATGCTACAATGGTGTTCTGTGTGCTTGTGGAATTAATTCATTTTATCTTTAGAGCATAGCAAATGCCAACACTTACTAGTGTGTTCACCACTAGAATTGTGTAGGAGTTGTTTTGAGTGGTCGGTTTTTAGGAATTGGCGATATTGATACATAGTGTGAGTTCTTGATTCACCCCCTCTCTTGGTCACTCGGTCCTTTCAAGTGGTATCAGAGCCAATTGCTCATCATAGAGCTTAACCGCCTTGAGTAGTGACCGTATTGAGTTAGGATGTCATCCCATTCGGGGCCGGGTCATGGCTCATGAAAGGATCGCTTGAAAAGCTACCAAAATGCCATGATTTCCGATGAGTTGATGAACACACTTGTGAACTTTGCCAATACCTTTACCGATGATCATGTATATGATGATGATGATTGTGTGGATGTGCCTAGTTCTAGTGAGTGCCTAGATTCTACTAGTGATGTTTTGATAGGTTGCTCTACTAGTGTGCCTAATGAGATGATTGATGATAGTGTGCCTCTTGATCACATTAGTATCTTACTGTCGGCATTTAGATCATTGACCAGTAGAATTTGTTCATAGGGATGCATGTTTTAGGCTCGACAATGGCTAAGCAAGAGGACACGAGGGATTATACTAGTTCGGGGAAGACCCCTACGTCTAGTTTTGTGGCCTGCTCGTGTTACTTGCTCTAGAGAGGGTTGCAATGGTGGCGAGAGAGGAGAGACACTCCAGGTCTCCAATGTCGATGGTGTGTGTAGCACGAGCGTGGGTGTGTTCACCTCTATTTTTCATCGTTTAGAAGAGTGGGTACCCCCTCCCCTTTTATACTCCAAGGAAAACAGACCCATTTACAGAGAGAGGGAGAGAGAGAAAAGGATAGGGTCCTACACATATAGAGTCGGTGGAGGCGTGTGGGAGAAGGCGAAGCTCCGGTAGCGGCGTGGTCTTTGGTCCTAGTGGGTCCCTTGTCCTGGCCGCCGTGTCAGATGGAGGGCACTATGCTCGGGCGTGCCCTCATCTTATGTCGATAGGACGGTCTTCCTTGTTCCTGTTGATGGCGTGCTCTGTCATGAGTGGCGAGGTGCATCATGGGCACTGTCATGTTGTCCGGATGATGAACGTTCCTGCCACCCATCAGCTGTCCTGCACGTCCGCTATGAGGGACGTCATCGGGAGTTGGTGCCATCGAGTGCCCTCCCACTTGCGTCAGCAGGCGTGGGTGGTGAGGGGCGTTGCGAGGCGTATAGGGGGATTTGACCCCCTGATACTGTGCATGTGCAGCAGGTATGGCATTTAAGGCCGAGTGGTTGGTAGTTGATGACCACCGACCCGCTCATCCCTCATCAGCCGTGGTTAGGTTGCCGGGCCATATTTGCCCGGGCCCGCTTGGAGTTGGGATCTGTCTTTTCCTGACAGGGTAATCGAGTTTCTCCATCCCACCATTTATGGTCTGGTTTGGGTCTTTCTGTCCCACCTCATCGGGGTTCGGACTCATACTGGTGGGAGTTGAAGGTGGCAGAGCCCACCTAACAATCGGGTGGGGCCCATAGTAAGAGGCCCCGACCCCTTCTGCGGGGTTGAGCGGAGTGTAGTGCAGCGGGGCACTCGATCTCTCCCGAGAGGTCGGATGCCGCAGGTCACATGACCCCTATCAAGGGGTCGAGCGAGGCGCGGCTGGTTCCTGGCTGCATAAGGGTCGGGCGAGTCGGGAGCGTGGCGCGACTGCTGCGGCTAAGGCATGACTGTTATGTAAATATCTTCATGTGGGGCCCATTCGAGTGGCGCCCTGGCATTTAGGAGATGCCATGTGGCACCCTGGTATTTACCCTCGACAGTAGCCCCCGAGCCCCCGAGCGAGTCAGAGAGTCGTTTGGGGGATTTAGTGCCGACGTGAGTCGAAATAGGTGAGATTACTTTGAGGGTTGCCCAACTTGTTCGGGGTGCGTGCGAGCGTACCCGACGGGTGTAGCCCCCGAGCCGGGGGCAAGTTTTTACGAAAATCACGCCTCGGCTGGAGGTAGTCGTAGCAGGTTCCCTTGTTGCGTGAAAGAGGTGCGCGCGAGTGCACCCATTAGGTGTAGCCCCTGAACCAGAGAAGGGGTCCGTGGGGACTCGTTCTTTGGATTTATTTGTTGGACTTGATTTATGAGGGCGCCGTGACGCCCATGACTTCTGGGCCCCATGCCTTGGGCAGAGCAGGCGGTGTGGAGCGTTTGCGGAGGGGGGGGGGGGGGGGGACGGGGGGCCCGGTCCGCAAAGTCATTGTGAGACGTCTTGTCGTCTTTTGCATAAAAACGCATGACTTGATGCTGCCCGAGAAGCAGGCCCCTTGTCTCTTTATGGCGTGCGGTGCATAGAGGTATCTTCTTGTAGGTCCCCGGTCCAGCGTGCTGTGCGTCCGGGTGGCCTTTGGCCAATAGCACGGCTCGGTGCGAGTTTCCCATCGTACAAAACATGGCACATGGCACTATCGGCGGTGTCAGGTTCTTGTCTTCGCATGGCGTGCCAGGGTCTCTCGTGAAGCCGTATCGGGTTTGACGCCCAAGCATGGTATTCGAGGCCTCGACCCGTCTCGGCTATTTAAGAGCACAACCGAGTGACTTCGTGCTTCATCCTCATGCCTAAGGCTTACACACCAAGCTCAGGGACACCCGGGACACGAGCGACTCCTACTTAGTAGACCGTTGTCTTTGTGGTTCCCGAGTGTGATGATGCCTCTAGTGACGGGGACGGGGACGATGATTTGCCGGTGATAAGTTTTCGGCTGTTCCGACATGGCTATCTTGCCGGTCACGAGAAGGTTGGCTCAACTCATGTTGTGTCTTCCCCTTATTCGGGTGAGGTAAAGATAAAGGGGACCCCGCATGGTAGGTTTCCATGGCTTATTAAGTCCCATCGTGTTTGTCCTTAGTGGCATCTGTAGGGACGGGGCCAGAGAGAGGCGCCGGGTCGGACTCCCTGCTAGCGGAGGGGTCCTTAGTCCCAAGAGGCAGCTCCAACAACAGCCGTATAGCGTGGCCGAGCTGCTCGTCTTCCTCGTTGGGGGAAAAGGCCGGCCTCATATGAGGGCATCTTTCCCCGATGACGAAGCATCACAGGTGCTTCACTTCGTATGTACCTGCTGAGGTGCGGGTACGGCCTTTTCTTTTGTAATAGACCTCTTAGGTCGACTCTTCTTTCTCGGTCCCCTCATTTCTGAGTCGTTGGAAGTCGCCTTTGTAAAGAGGGGAGAAAGGAAGAGAGTTTTGTATAAGTCAACCTCAAACAGTCTTGTTAAGAAATAAAGAATTGTGACCCCACCGTCGAGTCTCATTTGGCGATGCTGACCCTCGCGTCCCCGCTCGATGCGGGAGAATCGGTCGAGGGATCGTTTCGACTCTTTCATTTTCTCCTTCCGTGTTCTGTTCATGGGATAGAGGATAGAGCCGGGCCATGTTTTTGCCTCGACGGCTAAAACACGGTTGCTCAATAAGCTGCTATCGGGTTTGTTCGAGTGAGACCTCCGGTTCCCCATCGACGGGGTCCCAGTGGACCAGCTGGTGGTCGATCTCATAAATTCGTCTTTCCGACTCGACTGGTTGTCGTGACCATTCAATAGGTCGTGATGGCTAGCTGCCTCTCTTCAGGGAGATACCAAGAGACGAGTCAGAACAGGATTTAAACGCTACTCAGCGATGCCCACGACCCTTGAGGGTCAGGGTGTTGGCTGCTGGGTGTGCCCATTGCTCATGCCCCTCGCTCTGTTTGGCGCTCTCGGTGGCTGTCGAACCCCTTTGCAAGGCCAGCCTTAGAACCCTGGCGCCATCAGGCCGTCAGTGTAGTTTTTGGCCCCTTATCCCGTCTTACCTGCATTGCCCATCCCATGACGGGGTCGTGCTACTCGCCTTGTGCTTCATTTGTCCTCGCTTGTCAGGGGCGCTTGGTGTGGCGTGGCCTGGTCGGTGGGACCTGTGCGCCTGACCTGTTCTAGAGCTTGAAGTGCGGCGCGGGGCTTGGATAGGCTCTGCATGGCCGACCTCGCTTCCCAAGTAAATAGGGGGAGGTTAAACAAAAGTGATTTACCTGGCGCTTGCATCATGGTGGTCCCGAATAAGGTGCGCAACCATTCTGTCTTCCTTGGCGCAACCGTCGAGGGAGCATTTCTTCACCATGGTGGAAGTAGTGGTGGGGTCTGCGGTGCGCGGGGCTGTTCACAGAAGCCGAGGAGTTTTCGGAGTGGTGGGCAAAGTGGAGTTATGGAGGTGCACGAAACACCACATTCGCGCATTGTGCGGAGTGGGGGGTTAAGAGACTCTTCACCTGGTGGGTAATGGACGGATTTCCCACAGTTCATTTCGATCATGCTTCGGGTCCAGCCCCCTATTTAAGTCCCTTGACACCGAGTCCTTCGTCTTCCTTTTGTTCGTCTCGCTTCTACGCCATCGTCTTGCCGCCACCATGTCGGTGTTCTTCCGATCTACGATGATGAAGAAGGAGCAGGAGGGACTCGTCCAGGCCAGGCTCCTCGCCCCCCTTTTCGGGGCGGTGGAGTGGATTGTGCCGGGGAACAAGATGCGGCCGGAGCCCCCGATAGGCTACGTGGTGTCGTTTTATCCCCTTCCATGAGCACGGGCTCGGAAGGCCGGTGCACGACTTCCTCATGGGTCTGCTCCATCACTACGGGGCGGAGCTACAACATCTGAATCCCAATGGGATTCAACACATCTCATCCTTTGTGTGGGAATCGAAGTAGTGTCGGAGTTTAGGCCGCGCCACCATCACCGCATAGAGGATCTTGAGGATCTGAGGATATCTGGTCTTCGAGTCGGACATGACCTCGCTGACATAGTAGACGGGGTGTTGGACTTTGAGGGCATGACCCTCCCTTTCTTGCTTGACTACGAGCGTCGAGCTTACGACTTGGGTTGGTGCTGCTATATATAGTAGCAACACCTCTCCAGGAGTCAGGGGAGTTAGTACTGGGGTGTTGCTCAGGATGAGCTTGACATCGTTGAGGGCGGTTTGCACTTCAGGGGTCCACTTCTTCAGGAGTCTGTACAACAGAAGCACCCTCTCGCCGAGGCACGAGATGAAACGACTCAACGCCGCAAGGCAACCCATAAGGCGTTGCAGCCCCTTGAGGTTCTGAACCAGGCCCATACACTCAATCATGTATATCTTCTCGGGGTTGGCCTCGATGCCTCGCTCGGAGACAATGAACCCGAGAAGCATCCCTCTCGGGACCCTAAAGGCGCACTTCTCGGGGTTGAGTTTTACGCCATTTGTGTGCAGTTTGACAAAGACACGCTCAAGGTCGACCACGAGGGTATCTACCTTGTTGGATTTGACAACGATGTCATCCACGTAGGCCTCAACAGTGTGACCAATCAAATGGTCAAAGCACCGTTGCATGCAATGCTGGAAAGTCGCACCAGCATTCTTGAGCCCGAAGGGCTTCGTTACGTAGCAGTAAGAGCCAAATGGCATGATGAAAGATGTCGTGAGCTGGTCGGATTCTGTCATCACGATCTGATGATACCCAGAGTATGCGTCTAGGAAACAAAGAGTCTCACATCCCACCGTCGAGTCAACTATCTGGTCTATGCGTGGCAAAGGGAGAGGGTCCTTCGAACATGCCTTATTCAGGCTTGTATAGTCAATACACATTGTCCATTTCCCATTCTTCATCCTTACAAGGACATGATTAGCTAACCACTCGGGATGATACACCTCTTTGATAAACCTGGCCGCCTGGAGCTTCGTGATCACCTCCCTGATTGCCCTGCGCTTCTCCTCGTCGAAGCGGCGTAGGCGTTGCTTCACTGGTCAGGAACCCAGCCTCATGTTCAAGGAGTGCTCGGTGACTTCCCTCGGTATGCCGGGCATGTCCAACGGTTTCCACGCAAAAACATTAGCGTTGGCGCAGAGAAAGTCGATGAGCGCGCCTTCCTATTTGGGAGTGAGGGACGCCCCCACTCTCACCGTCTTGTCCTTGTCGCCCTCGGGGTCGATCTGCACCTCTCTCGTGTTTTCTGTAGGCTTGAACGACGCGTTCTTTTGACTGGCATCAGGGGTACCTTCGTCAAGGCTGGCTCAGATCCCCTCGAGCTCTCCCGTGGAAGCCACCATGGCGACAGCGAGGTTGCCATTCTCCGTCTCATAATGAAAAGTGCGCTGGAGGGAGGCGCTGAAGGTGATGACCCTTTTAGGGTCCAGCATTTTGAGCTTCAGGTAGGTGTAGTTGAGAATGGCCATGAACTTGACATGGCATGGGCATCCCAAGAGAGCGTGATACACTCCCGGGAAATCGACAACCTCAAAGACGAGGGTCTCGATTCAGAAGTTGGATGGAGTCCCTAATGTGATGGGTAAGTTGATCCAACCATGAGGCATGGCTTGCCGCCCCGGGATGATCCCGTGGAAGGGTGCACCAGCCGGTTGGAGGCTTGATCGGTCGATCCTGAGCAGGTCAAGCGTATCAGCATACATGATATTGATGCAGCTCCCTCGTCCATCATCACCTTGGATAGGCGGACGCAACAATGATGGGGTCGACCATGAGGGGGTAGCGGCCCGGCCGTGGTATGTGTTGAGGGTGATCCGACCGGTCGAACATGATCGGCAGGTCCGACTTTAGGAAAGCCGGAGTGGTAGGCCCCTCAGCAAAGACCACGTGATGCTCGAGCTTGGAGGTGCGGAGGCTTCCTGGGGACTCAGGCCCTATGAAGATCATATGATAGGCTTTGGGATTGGGGAACACTGGTCCCCCCTTGCTCGTCTTCGCCGTCAACGGGGTCTTGGACCCCCGGCTTCGACGCTTTCTCTGGGTCTCCCTTCTTGGCCTCTTCCCGAAGCAACTTTTTCATCATTGAGCAGTCTTTGAGGAGGTGTTTGACGGGGAACCCGTTGTTGGGGCACGGGCCGTTCCACTTCTTCTCGAAGTGGTTTGGCACCTCCCCCGTCGGCGGCCTTGGCGGCTTGCCCTCAGCGGCGGCCACGACTAGGTCACGTGTAGACCGTGCCTTCTTCTTCTTCGTCTTCTTCTTCGGACAGTTGGAAGGACCGTCGCCAGCTTGGTCATCCCGCTTGCCCTTTCCTTTTCCCTGGGGGGCGTGCCGGAGGACGGCTAAGACACTCCTCCCCGGAGGCAAAACTCGTGGCAATGTCCAGGAGTTCTCACATCGTGCGTGGGCCCTTTCATCCCAGCTCATGGATGATCTGGTCCGAGGTGGTGCCGGAGATGAAGGCTCCGACGACGTCCGCATGGTGCACATTGGGCAGCTCCTTGCACTTCTTACTAAAGCGCCGGATATAGTCCCTGAGGGACTCTCCAGCTTTCTGTCGACAGTTCTTGAGGTCCTAGGGGTTGCTTGGCCGGACGTAAGTCCCCTGGAAGTTTCCAATGAAGATGTCCCTCAAATCGCCCCGGTCATAGATCTGTCCTTCAGGGAGGTGCTTGAGCCAGGTGGGGGATGAGTCCGTGAGGTACAAAGGGAGGTTGCAGATGATGGTGAGGTCATTGATGGCTCCCCCTTCCTGACACGCGAGGCGGTAGTCATCGAGCCAAAGGCCCGGGTCCGTTTCGCCTGCATATTTGGTGACGGTCGTGGGTGCTCGGAAGCGTTGAGGGAACTCGGCGCTACGGATTCATGGGCTGAAAACCCGCGGCTTGGGAGGGCTCGGGCTTCTATCTTTTGTCATTGGTGTCGTCGTACCGTCCCTAGAGGTGTGGCTGACGACCCCTTTCCTTGTTCAGCCACTACCTCTCGCGCCAATGCACCTTGAGCATATGGCGCGCATTGTACTTTGGCCCGACTCGGTCGTGGACCAGAGCCTTCTTGGGCGTGCCGCCCGTCGGAGCTGGCTGCCGGACCAAAAGTTGTTGTGACACAATGGCGCTGCCTACCGCTGCTCACCTGGACGTGGATTTTCTGCTGGCTGGATTGGGCGACTTGCCTCAGCGAGCTCTCCACTTGGAGCTCAGTGGCCTTGGCCAGGAGCGTCACAACTTTCCGTTGGGCCTGTTGGGACTCCAGTGTTGTGGGCTCGGGGAGAGTTTTGAGCAGCGTGGCAGTTGCCGCTATGTTTTGCCCCGCACGAGCGAACTGCGAGGACCCCTGATCGTCAGCGATGATGCGCCAGTGGACGTCGCGAGCCATGGGGTGAGCGCGCCCGCCTGTGCTAGAGCGGGCCAACTCGTGGTTGATTTCTTCCTTCTCATGCTCGAGATGGCGCCGGGCCTCCTCCAACTCCGGTTGGTGGGCCCTTAGGCGCTGCTGAGGATTTGTTATGTCGGTGACGAGCTGCGGTCGTCTGGCAGCGATGATTGGGATGTTGATAACCGCCTCGCTCGTCCCTACGCCCATCGCCAGGTTTGTCGGGGTGGGAGTTCCAGGGTTCGCCAAGGCTCCAATGGTCGAGGTTCCGGTGCCACCCGTCGTTGACGGTGGCGCGGGTTGCACCATATGGCATGTGACACCCCAGGTGTCTCACTTTCATTTAACCAACATGAAGAGCATAGATCATGAACAACATAGCATGAAATAATAAGACTCACTCCCTTTTGAATTAATTCTAGGCAAATAAAAACCCTGCAACCAAGTTATTGAAGCAATTCAAAAATTTCAATACAACTCATGCCAAATAAATTCATCATCAGTTTGGTAATAATAAAATAAAATATTAGGAATTTATTGGGCATTTTATCTACTTGGCAAGACCCTTAATTAAATAATTAATTTTTAAGTAACTAATTAATGCATTTAATAAATTCTAAAAATATGTTTATGGAAATTTCAAATAAAATTCACCAGGGTGTTTCCCACCATTTAAATAGCCAGCCCACCAATTTTCACCATTTTAGGAAATCTCTAGCTATTTTATTTTGATTTATTAAAAAACTAGTTTGACCAGGGACCCATAGTTCCGGTCCAACGGTTTGGAGTCAAGGTGACTCCCTGCTTGAGCTCAATCCAATTGAAGAAATACCAAGACCCACAGTTCCAGTGACTTCCTCTGTTGTCGACCGAAATTGGCCATCTCCGGTGAGCCTCATTCCCTCTTTCCTCCTCTATCGTTTGCGCAACTCTCGGGCGAACGAGCTCGCCTTAACTCCTTCCTGTTTTCATGTGCAAGTCGTCGGCATTCTGCTTTTTCCCCGGCCCTGAACCATTGCCGCCGATCACCGAAGCCGCCTCCATGACGAGCCCCTGCTTTCAGCCTCCTCCCATGCAAACCGACGTGAGGCCGAGCCTTCCCGAATCGCCCTGAAGCTGTAGAACCCGACCCTGTCCGTCCTGCTGCTCCGAGCCATCCCCGCGACCCCGCCAAAGACCTCTGCTTTGTTGTCTCTCGCCGACAACCATCTTCCGGTGAGATCCCGTTCTCGCGAACCCCACCCTACTGTCCGCCCAGACGTGCGCGTCATTTTTCTGCCCCCGCGGGGAGTTTTCACCCCGCGCAGCCACCGGCAGTGAGCTCTCTGGCCGCGTGCCGCCCAGCTCCGGCGGGCTGACTGGCATCCTCCTGGCAGCTGAGCTGGAACCCACATGGCACTGACGTGGCTGCCACATGGCACCGACGTGTCATTAGTTAAAACCGGAATTACCCAGGAAATCCCAGAAAATGCATAAAACTTTGAAAACTCCTAGTAAATCAAGTTTAACTCCAATGAAGCCCAAACAAAATTTGTTAGGTTCACCTTGAAGAGCTCTATTTTAGTAAAATGATAAATCTTAGCCTCTGTTCATGTATTTATGTTAATTCATTAAATTGTGAAAACACAAATTAATTCATCAGAAATTCTAGGAATGGAATTAGATCTTTTTTTTTGGCATGCTTAGTAAAACGATGCTTATCTACCACCACAAATTTTGGTTTGGCAAAATATGAATTATTTTAGGCTCTGGAATTTAATAGTGTGTTTACTTAAATTAATTCTAGTAATTACTTTATAATTAATTGGCCCCTGCCGCTTGGCACAAAAATAACTCACACAAGTCTTTGTGCTCAGTAAATTACACAAGTCTAGAAACCTAAATTTACTTAATTAAATTAAATTAATTGCTCTTACCACTATTTTAATTGAATAAATGCTAGTAATTAGAGTAATTATATCCAGAGGCTGTAAATTGGTAAAAATACAATTCATCTATGTCCCTGTTCATGATAAATCACTCAAGTCCAGAATCTATTGGTTACTATTTTAATTGCTTAATTATTCTGAAAGACTATAACAACCCTAAATAAGTGATTAACACACATAAAATGATGAAACTCTAATTTGCTTCTTTGAAGCATATAGCTTCAAGAACATTGAAGCATATGGCTTCGAGAACATAATAATAATTTATCGACATCAAAACACAATGTGCTTGCATGTATCATATCATTGCATACAACGGTGTTATGACAATACCGTTAACACCTTTGTCATCATATAGGCAACGACAACCCGGAGCCCGAAGAGGATCATCAGAAGGAGACTGAGTCTCAGGAACAAGAGGTTGAAGTCGCTAACACTAGTGTCAATCCAGGCAAGCCTCAGCTTTTATTCGCGATTTATAAAGTTGCTAGTTTTCAATATTACTAGTGTCTGTGATTATTGTTGCATTAGGTCATAGGAGTTGATTGGAACCCACCTTGCATGATACCCAAATGACCTATACCACTGTCATTAGAACTTGGTAGTATCGGTACTGTTATGCTAAGCTTAGTAATGAATAGGCTCATTGGGCATTATTATTACTAAGAAATGAACTTGACCACTGGAATGGGATCTATAAAAGAAGTTTATTTAGATGATATGACCGGGCAGGGAAGATGCATGTGTAGGTTTGCAGCAATACATGGGTGTTGACTGTGGTAGCCCTGCCTTGTCGAACCTAGGACCCGTCCGTGGTCGGCCCCTTGGTCAAGTATTGAACAGTACCGAATGCATGCTAGTCTATGGGCACTAGTAAACCGATGTAGCATTGACATGGCAATGAGGACGGTACCTAGTACAGTGGTCATTGACCCTTCTGCTGCTGGAGTGGGCGGTTCATACCGTGAAATACTGATGGCAGGACGGCATGCCCACTCACTGAGACTAGACCCGGACCAAGTTGTTTTTCATCCTTGCGAAAGGTTGCCATATACGACCTTAATTGGTGCGTATGTGTCGTGTATCTCGGGTCATACCAGCTGGTGAAAAATCAATTGCAATTGCTGTCCCTCGCAGTAATGAGTACCACTTGGTGACTGAGTCATCACGTAGTTGCACATGGTACTTGGGAATTGATTATGATGCTTATTGTTGACAATACTCTTATGGCTCCTATGTTGTACTTACTTATGTATTGCTTTATTATCTTATTGTTGCAACTAAAGTTATATTCTGCTCTACCCAATTAACTTGATGAATAAAACCTGATAGAACTAATAGGTTGCTTAGTGCGAGTCTTTTCAAACAAGCCACCTATTAGAGCCTTTGCATGCTTAGAGTCCGACGGGTAAGTCTTGCTGAGTAATTAGTACTCAGGCTTTGTGCCACTGTTGTTTTCAGGTAATGAAGAGGTAGAATTGCCTGAGAATGTGCTACCCTGGGACATGCAAGTCCCTGAGGGTTGGACTGCCCACTGGGAGTCCGACTCGCCGCCGTAGTATTGATGTGTGATGCTAGAGTGATGGTTCTTCGGGAATGAACCATTACTATGCTGTATCGTCGAGCTCGTAGCTTCTTATCATGATTTGCTTCCGCTGTTTTCAAAACATTATGAACTTGTAATATTCCGCTGCACTCTAAGAACTTATTGATGTAATATTCAACTTAAATTCGAACCAATGTTGTATTATCAAGTGTCTGCGTTATCAGTACCGTCGGGACCTCGATCCTCCGGGAAGGGGCACCACATGGCATCTGCATGGGGAGCTTCAGCTTCCCGCGTAGCTCCCGAAGTCGGAGTCTTCACATGACCCCACATCGAGGAGGTCAAAGAGGGAGTCATCGGGGTGATCGATCACGCTGACGAAGCCCGGATCCGCAAGAGCGAATACCGGGCATCTGACGGTTGTGTCCTGGATGCACCCTACAGTTTTCCAAAGGCCACGCGGGTAGCCCCCTGAAGGGGCCTCGAGAAGCCGCCTCGGGTGGAGGAGCTCTCTCCCGAGGAGCTGCCCGTGGATGTTCGCCAAGGAGAACACGAAGGAGCAGAGGTTATCCTGGTTGGGCACAGGGCCCAAGTAGTGCTCCAGGTGGAGCCAAAGCTGATCACCATACCTAGGTGATGTCGTGGAGAGGCTTGTGACATGCAGCCTGGCCGGCGCAAGCTTGACCGCGCACATATCCTTGTTGGCAACCGTGTCGGCAGCTACGATGGGGTCCGGGAGCGACTCGTCGACGAGTCATAGTGTCCTGTCTACTATGACTGTGCAGTCAAGCATGTCATCTTCATCCTCGAGCCACCATGAACACATCGCCTTCGGAGCGGGTGCCGGGGATGGAGGAGCCGAAGAAACTGGGATGCTGAGACACAGCAGCTTCCGGTCCGCAGTGGCGACGAACTCCAGGCTCCCGAAGAACATGCTGCTCCCGGGAGCCTAGAAGGTGGACGAAGTGGCCATCTGAGCGGGGAAGTGACAAGACAAAAACTCACAAAAGACCCCTACCTAGCACGCCAACTATCGGCGTTTAGATCACCGACCAGTAGAATTTGTTCATGTGGATGTGCATTTCAGGCTCGGCGATGGCTAAGCAAGAGGACACAGGGGATTATACTAGTTCAGGGAAGACCCCTACGTCCAGTTCTGTGGCTTGCTCGTGTTACTTGCTTCAGAGTGGGTTACAATGGTGGCGAGAGAGGAGAGAAACTCTAGGTCTCCAATGTCGATGGTGTGTGTAGCGCGAGCGTGGGTGTGTGCACCTCTATTTTTCGTCGTTTAGAAGAGTGGGTACCCCCTCCCCTTTTATACTCCAAGGAAAACAGGCCCATTTATAGAGAGGGAGAGAGACAGAAGGACGGGGTCCTACACATATAGAGTTGGTGGAGGCATGCAGGAGAAGGCGAAGCTCCGGTAGGCGGCGTGGTCGTCGGTCCTAGTGGGTCCCTTGTCCTGGCCGCCGTGTCAGATGGAGGGCACTGTGCTCGGGCGTGCCCTCATCTTTCGTCGATAGGCCGCGTCTTCCTTGTTCTTGTTGATGGCGTGCTCTGTCATGAGTGGCGAGGTGCATCATGGGCACTGTCATGTTGTCCGGACGACGAACGTTCCTGCCACCCATCGGCTGTCCTGCATGTCCGCTGTGAGGGACGTCATCGGGAGTTGGCACCATCGAGTGCCCTTTCACACCCACTTGTGTCAGCAGGCGTGGGTGGCGATGGGCGTAGCGACACGTACAGGGGGATTTGACCCCCTGATATTGTGCGTGCACAGCGGGTACGACATTTATGGCCGAGTGGTTGGTAGTTGGTGACCACTGACCAGCTCATCCCTCTTTAGCTGGGGTTAGGACGCCGGGACATATTTGCCCGAACACGCTTGGAGTTGGGATATGTCTTGTCCTGACAGGGTAATCGAGTTTCTCCATCCCACCATTTATGGTCTGGTTTGGGTCTTTTTGTTCCACCATTTAGCGGGAGTCAAAGGTGGCTGAGCCCACCTGACAATCGGGTAGGGCCTGCGGTAAGAGGCCCCGACCCCTTTTGCGGGGTTGAGCGGAGCGTAGCGCAGTGGGGCACTCGACCTCTCCCGAGGGGTCGGATGCAGCAGGTCGCACGACCCCTATTGAGGAGTCGAGCGAGGCGTGGCTGGTTCCTAGCTAAGGCGTGACTGTTATGTGAATGTCTTCATGTGGGGCCCATTCGAGTGATGCCCGGGCATTTATGAGATGCCACGTGGCACCCCAGTATTTACCCTCGATGCTTACTTGTTGAGGAGTTTTGTGCTTTTTGTGCTAACGACAATGAGAACTTACTTGACTGTCTTATTCGGTTGCGAGGTATTGTGGACGCGATTGAAGCAAATGAAGGATCATTCAAGCTTCTCAAGAAAGTGATAGTCGAGAAGATCCTCTCTTTGCTCCCGAGCAGCACGCTACTCTACATCACTCTTGATCTTCTCATGGAGAAGAATCTTACTATTGAGGATGTGATTGGGTTGCTCTTTGAGGATGAGGAGATCACCACAAGCTGGACTGGGGAGAAGACTTCCAAGGAAAACAATGGAGCATCATCAAGAAAAGGAAAGGAAGTAGCTTCGAGCTCAAACTTCCTTAGTCCCTCCACAAGATTGCCTTGTAGCAGTTTCTACAACCCCTTTGGTTCAAGACATACACCAAGTTCTTCATCAAGTGCTTCATCAATTTCTACCCCAAGTGCCATTCCATGTTCTACACCAAGCACTTCGAGTGGACCACGCGTGGGTGTGAGAGGGGCACCGACGATGATGCTCACACAATCACTCGGGATGATCGATCTTATCACTACGGTTCCGACGCCCCCACATCCTCCACCACAAGATCAACTTTGGCATCTTCGTCGAGCTCACCAATAGGATCTCATCTTTCAACTTGGTGAATTTGTGAGAAATCCGAATGATGACCTTTGTGATACTCTCTTAAGCATTTATGATCTTGTGTGTAGGATAAACTCATTCAGAGGTCTTTGGAGGATCCCATCATATGAAGTGATTGATACACTTCTCCTGCAAATTACAACTCCTGAGAGGTGTTTCTTACTTGAGTAGGTGATCAACAGAAGACATGAGCTCTCAATTGAGAGAGCAATGGAGATGATACTTGTGCTCCACTCACAAGTGAGACATGTGCTTGAGCACATCGCTGGTCTCTATGATCCTCCCCCTTACCACATGGACCTCGACAATATACACATGGGGTGATGAGAAAAACGGTTCATGATCTTCCGAAAGGTTCTGGATAAGTTGATTTAGTTGGAGGTGACACACAAATTGATCTGGCTCCAGAACAACACATTCTAAACCTCGCGATCATAGCACGACGTCTCCTCTGGTTATCAGTCATCTTAAAATGATTGACCTCTCCAAGAACGGTAATCGCTGCCTACGAATCAAGAACACAAGCAAGAACAAAGAAGAATGCAACACAATTGTAGATGTATTATGAATCTCACAAAGTTGGGGTCTCTCAAACCGTGATGATGGCGAAACTGTTATGAACAGAATAACCTAAGCAAAACCCGAACCCTAATGGTGTGGTGGCAGCTGTATATAAAGACTCTAGGGTCGTGCAAGACCCTCTAGACACGCCCCTAATTGGGCTCAACTGGATACAAAATCCAAAGGCCAAAAACGGGCGATGCAGCACCGACACAGATTCTGGACCCTCTCTTGTTTCGACGATTCCCGATGACTCCGGACGAATTTTGACATGAGATCGACGACATTGGAAAGGTCTTCTTATCTTTCCGTGCATATGTAGAACATCCAAATCCGAGTCCGTATGCGTCCTGGGCATCCGTTTTACTGCAGACTGATCATGGGCCCCAAAACAGACTCAAAGTCGGTTTTGCTTGGGTCTCCGCCTTTGCTTCCACGTCCTAGCTGGTCCACCACGTCTCCAAGTCTTTCTCCCATCATATCCTAGTCCTCTCCATGGTTCCTAATTACAATATAATAATTAGGTAGCAAACCATTCTGAAAAGTGACATATAATAAAGAATGTTGGAACGAGCTCACCTCTAAATTTAGTCGGCGTGCACGAGCTCTAGTCATTGGACCTTGGATGTCCAGAATTGGAGGAGTGTTGTCTGTATCCATAGGAGTGATGTCCTCATGATCCTCCCCCTCTTGATGTGGAGTCGTCCTCGACTCAAGCTCATCATCTTCTCCCAAGTATGGTTTCAAATCTGAAATGTTAAAAGTAGGACTAACCCCGAACTCGGGAGGCAACTCAAGTTAGTATGCATTATCATTAATCTTCTCAATTATTTTGAATGGACCATCAGCTCTAGGCATTAATTTAGACTTTCTCAATTCTGGAAATCTATCCTTCCTCAAGTGTAACCACACTAAATCTCCTACATCAAGCTTTACTTCCTTTCTACCTTTACTACCAGCAATTTTATACTTTTCATTCATCTTTTCAATGCTAAGTCTAGTGGTCTCATGCATTTGTAAAATAAATTCAGCACACTCCTTAGCATCATCATGAACTCTCTCATTAATAGGTAGAGGACGTATATCAAGTGGAGTACGGGGATCAAAATCATACACTACCTTGAAAGGACTTACCTTGGTAGTAGAATGTGTTGCCCGATTATAAGCAAACTCAACATGTGGCAAACATTCTTCCTATTGCTTCAAATTTTTCTTCAAAATAGCTCTCAACATAGTGCCCAAAGTGCGGTTCACAACCTCAGTTTGTCCATCAGTTTGTGGGTGACAAGTTATAGAAAATAGCAACTTTGTACCCAACTTCTTCAAAAGTGTGCGCCAAAAGTGACTCCAGAATTTCGCATCACGATCTGAAACAATAGTAGAAGGCATACCATGCAAACTACAATTTCTTTGAAAAAGAGGTCAACAATATAACTAGCATCATCAGTTTTATGACATGGTATAAAGTTTGCCATCTTAGAAAATCTATCCACAACAACTAAAATACTATCACTCCCCCTCTTAGTCCTAGGTAGTCCTAAAACAAAGTCCATAGAAATATCCTCCCATGGAATAGAAGGAACAGGAAGTGGCATGTATAAACCATGTGGATTCAAGCGAGACTTAGCTTTTTGACATGTAGTGTAGTGAGCAACAAAGCGCTCAACATCTTTCCTCATCCTTGGCCAAACGAAGTGTGTGACCAAAATATCCTCCATCTTCTTGGCACCAAAATGACCCATCAATCCAGCTCCATGCGCCTCTCGTAACAATAAAAGACAAATGGAACCAACTGGAATGCATAGGCGGTTAGCTCTAAACAAGAATCATTCAACACGAATTTGTTCCATGAATGAACTTCTTTACAATGCAGCAATATATCCTTAAAATCAACATCATCAGCATATTGTTCTTTAATTGCCTCAATTCCAAAAATTCTACAATCAAGTTGAGACAACAAACTATAGCACCTAGATATACTTAAGTTTCTTATGTTTAATAATATAAGGAAAAGACTCAATAAACTCAACCCATTTAGCATGTCTACGGTTCAAATTACATTGAGAATGAATATACTTAGGTGATTCATGATCAGAATGAATAACAAATTCTTTGGGCAACAAATAATGATGCCACGTCTTTAAAGAATGTACAAGTGCATAAAATTCCTTATCATACGTGGAGTAATTCAAAATAGGCCCAATAATTTTCTCACTAAAGTATGCAACAGGTTTACCATCTTGTATCAAAACACCACCAATGCCTATACCACTAGCATCACATTCAATCTCAAAAGTCTTATCAAAATTAGGTAATTGCAGCAATGGTGCATGTGTAAGTTTGTCCTTCAAAGCATCAAAAGACTCATGATGTACCTTACCCCAATGGAAATCAACGCCCTTCTTCGTCAACTCATGCAAAGGTGCAGCAATGGTGCTGAAATCTTTGACAAGGCGGCAGTAGAAACTTGTAAGACCAAGAAAACTCCTCACCTGTGTGATAGTTTTTGGTACAGGCTATCTCTTTATGGCTTCAATCTTCAATTCCCTATGAAGTCACAACATAGCCAAGAAAAGAGACTCGATCCGTGCAAAAGGTGCACTTCTCAAGGTTACCAAATAAACATGCATCTAACAAAGTATCAAAATAGCACGCAAATGATTCATATGTTCATAAATGGATTTGCTATAAATCAAGATATCCTCAAAGTAAACTACCACAAATTTGCCAATAAAAGCTCTTAAAACCTCATTCATCAAGCGCATGAAAGTACTAGGTGCATTAGTTAAACCGAAAGGCATTACTAACCACTCATATAACCCGAATTTGGTTTTGAAAGCTGTTTTCCATTCATCTCCAAGTTTCATTCTAATTTGATGGTAGCCACTACGCAAATCAATTTTAGTGAAAATTATAGCACCACATAACTCATCAAGCATGTCGTCTAGCCTAGGAATAGGATGACGATACCTAATAGTAATACTATTAATGGCTCTACAATCTACACATATACGCGAAGTACCATCTTTCATAGGAACCAAAAGTACATGAACAACACAAGGACTAAGTGATTGACGAACATACCCACGATCCAAAAGGTCTTGGGCTTGTCGTTGTATCTCCTTAGTTTCCTCAGGGTTGGTCCTAAGCAGCACAGTTTGGCAAAGTAGCACCCGGAATCAAATCAATTTGATGCTTAATCCCTCTTAAAGGTGGCAATCCCGGGGGTATCTCAGCTGGGAAAACATCCTCATACTCCTGCAAAAGGTTAGTGACAGATTTTGTTGCACTAGAAGCAATATCATCAAGCGAAAACAAAGCTTGTTTGCATATCAAAGCATAACAAATATCATCATCAGTAGAAATTTTTGTAAGCTCAGATTTTGTTGCAAGATATGAGCGACCTTGTAATTTAATTCCTGCACCCTTATAACTTGAACAATCATTAACATTACTAGGTGTAGAATCAGAATTAATAGGTTGCTGAATTTTAGGACCTTTATTTTTCAAGCTAGCAGCTCTTTCTAAATCAGCTTGTACAATTTCAGCAAGGGTCATTGGTAACAAAGTAATTTTTGTTCCTTTATGCATAAAAGTGTACTTATTACTTTTACCATGGTGTACAACATCATTATCAAATTCCCAAGGTCTACCCAATAAAAGTGAACATGCTTGCATGGGTATGACATCACAATCAACAAAATCCACATAAGAACCAATGGAAAAAGGAACTCTGCAAGTTTGTGTTACCTTAGCTTTTCCAGAGTCATTTAACCACTGAATGTAGTATGAATATGGATGTGGGCGTGTGGTCAAAGCATGCTTGTTGACCGCATCAAAACTCACCAAGTTATTGCAGCTCCCTCCATCAATGATTACACGTGCTCGACGGTTCTTGATGACGAAGAAAATCTGGAACAAGTTGTGACGCTGCATCATCTCGGGCTGCTGAACTTATGTGCTAAGGACACGTTGAACAATAATGTTCATGTATCCCGTGGTGTCTCCGACTCCAAGGACGAGGTCACTGCTGGTGGCAGCGACATCCTCCTCCTCATCCTCCACATCGGAGGTGCTCATGTAACCGCCATCGTCTGTTGCCACATATGCCCACCTACTTGGGCAATCTTTCTGCACATGACCAAGTCCATGGCAGCAGTGGCACTGAATTCCTGTAGTGCGTCCCGTCGAAGCAACAGAGGAGGCACTACTAGCTGGTACCTGTATAGAAGTTTTACCTGAGCGTGTAGAAGGTGCAAGGGCTGATCTTGGTGCTGTAGAAACAACACCGGTTCCCTTGGCAGCTGCTGGTGGGGGCGGCCAGAAAGATGGCTTGGGCAGCCCCGAAGTCCCCGTCGGCCGTGGAGGGTAGAAGTTTCTAGACTTGCTATACTCCTCAAAAGCCTGAAAAAGTCCCTGCGATTCTTTCTCTGCAAGCATAGCATACTGGAAACAATGGTTGAGGGTATAATATTCTTTATAATCAAGGATGTCCTGAATTTCTTTTCTCAAACTAGAATAAAAATGGTAAATCTGATCCTCTACTTTTTCAACTACAGCACAACGAATCAAACCCTTCTGAAGCTCACTAAAGTATTCCTGAACAATTTTATCTCCTTGTTCTAAATGCTACAGTTTATTATGAATCTCTCTATAAAAAGAAGGAGGAACAAAACGATCATGCATTGCTACCTTAAGTTCTTCCCAAGTAGTAGGCAAATCAGTTTAAGCAGCTAGACCACTCCACCAAACAATAGCAAAGTCCTTAAACTCACTAGTGGCTTGTCTAACTCTATGTTGTCCAGGAACAAGATGGGCATTAAATTTTTGTTGTACAGTCATCTCCCAATCAAGATAAACATCACCATCATACTGACCCAAAAACAAAGGAATTGAAATTTTTTTAGCATACGGGTCAACTGGAGCATGATTACCGTGTGGACGACGATTGTAGTTGTGGAAACCACCCATACCTTGAGTATTACGTTGCAAACAATGTCATAATCTTGCGGTCCTTGTTGCTGACCTATCCACGGTGCCATTAGCCTTATACACCGTGTCTTCATCATGGTTGTCTTCAACGTCGTTGTTGTTATTGTTGTTGGTGGTGGTGTTTGTATGGTTGGTCTTGTGAGCGGTCTCCAACTCGACAACCTGATCGGTGAGCTTGGAGACCCGCTTCTCCAACCGCTCGATGCTTTCTCCAATGTGAAGCTTGCTGACCGCATCAGTAACGACTCTGGTGATTGTCTCTGCCAAATCACTCTAAGCAGCCTACAAAGCCTTCTGGAGCTGCTCTTAGCTCACACACTCAACAAATTTTGAGGGTGAAGACACCTCTCTATCGTCGCTTCCTGCCATCAGAAAAACTAAAACAGGAAATAAACAGTGTAGGTTATCCCTACAAAACAGCTAAGCAGTGGTGCCTCTCAACACAGCAAAAGAAAGCTCCTTACAAAGCTCTTACAAAGTTCTGAAAAGCAAATCAAAGGATACCAGGAAGGTGTGTTCCACGATTGCAAGGGTTACAAAATAACCTGTGTGCTGTCCAGAAGAAATATATAGGCCAAATATATATATGTGAGTGGCACACAAATGAAAAATAGATAGTAAAGCTGAATATGTGCCCATGTAACTAGTCCCTAGGTGCTGGTCAAAGTATGTCCAAGAACAGTAGTGATAGCAAAGTAGAAATAAGGAGACAAAGGCACACAACCGATAATAGGGGGCTAAGTGCAAAACAGCCAAATCCAGAAATTCTAGGGGCAATATGTAGCACTAGTAGAAATCCCAAATTTCTTTTTTATTCTATTTTTTGATATTTGTCTCCAACTCACTAACAATGGGGAAGAATCTATGGAAAATTTCAGCTCAAACAGAGCTAGGATGTGGCCTACAGAAAATCTTGAAGTTGCAGAAAATGTCGGGTTTCAACTTGAATGATTTTTTACTTTATCTTTCCGATTTTTTTTGAATTTTTTGATGAGGGCTCAACTTTGAGTCAAGAATCTCCTGTAAAAATTTCAGCCAAAATGGACACCCGAGCGAAAAGTTATGCCCGTTTTACCGAAGGGGTGTCGGAATCGGTTTTTAAGAAACCCGAGGCAAAACCCGAGTCGGGTTAGGGTTCGAATTAGGGGTCGGATTTGGGGTCGGGTTTGGAATCGGGTAGGATTTTTTTGGTGGCGTGGATGCAGCGGAAAGTGGAATTTGTGAGGATTGGTCCGAGGTGTTGACGGTGGGTTTAGGGTGGGATTAGGCTGGGTGTATCGATCAATCAACCCTAGCACACAAAGCTGACAAAACAAAGGACGGTGAAGGGGATGACGGCTAGGGTTGCAAGGAAAACACTACTGACGACAAAAATACAAACTAAACTAGTGACTAAACAAGAACTAGGGCACAAACTCAACACTATGGACTCTAAAATTAAAATATGCAAAGGCTAAACATGTGTTTTGGGCGGGGGGGGGGGGGGGGAATTCATTTGGGTTTTCTGTGGACGATAGGATGAACACAAAATGAAAGTAACTAAGGGTACTGCGAATCTAACGGTGCACCTAAAGCTTTGATTACCACTTGATGAGAACAAGGGTTCCCGATATTCCGAAAGGTTCTGGATAAGTTGATTTGGTCGGAGGCGACACATAAATCGATCCGGCTTCAGAACAACATGTTCTAAACCTCGCAATCGCAGCACAATGTCTCCTCTGGTTACCAACCATCCTTAAATGATTGATCTCTCGGAGAAGGCTAATCCCTGTCTGCAAATCAAGAACACAAGCAAGAACAAAGAAGAATGCAACACAATTGCAGATGTATTATGGATCTCACGAAGTTGGGGTCTTACAAATCATGATGACGGTGAAACTGTTATGAACAGAATAATCTAAGTAAAACCCAAACTCTAATGGTGCGATGGTGGCTGTAAATAAAGACTCTAGGGTCATGCAGGACCCTCTAGATGCACGCCTAATTGGGCTCAACTGGATACAAAGCCCAAAGGCCAAAAACGGGCGATGCAGCACCAACATAGATTCTAGACCCTCTTTTGTTTCGACGATTCCCGATGACTCCGGACAAATTTTGACATGAGGCTGGTGGAATTGGAAAGGACTTCTTCTTATCTTTCCGTGCATATGTAGAACGTCCAAATCCGTGTCCGTATGCGTCCTGGGTATCCATTTTAGTGCAGACTGGTCCTAGGCCCCGAAACAGACTCAAAGTCAGCTTTGCTTGGGCCTCCACCTTTGCTTCCACGTTCTAGCTGGTCTACCACGTCTCCAAGTCTTTCTCCCATCATCTCCTGGTCCTCTCCATGGTTCCTAATTACAATATAATCATTAGGTAGCAAACTATTCTCAAAAGTGACATATAATAAAAAACATAGCAACGAGCTCACCTCTAAATTTCGTCGTTGTGCACGAGCTTTAGTCATTGGACCTTCGAAGTCCAGAATTGGAGGAGTGTTGTGTGTATCCATAGGAGTGATGTTCTCATCATGGGGGATGGTCATGAACATTGGAGGTATCGTACTCCTCACTATCCTATTAGGAGGAGACTTCAGGAAGGGATTGCAAGGATCCCTACCTATGAGAATGGACTTATCCCTCGACGTGATGAGGTTAGTGCAAGTAAATCAAGTAATACTTTGGATACCCTTTCTCCCTCTAGTACTTGTCTTATGCTACCAATTGGGTCAACAACAAGAGTGGAGGTACTCATTGGATTCTTGACAGTGGGTGCACTCAACATATGACTGGGAAGCCAACCATGTTCACAAGCATTGATGAAGACGAAGACAGTGAGAAGGTGACCTTTGGGGATAATTCAAAAGGAAGAGTTAGAGGATCAGGCAAGGTGGCCATTACTTAGGACCTCCATCTCTCCAAGGTCTTTCTTGTGGAAATCCTCAACTTTAACCTCCTATCTATTAGCCAGCTTTGTTACATGGGTTTTAAGTGCACATTTGATGAGGATGGTGCAATGATTGAAAATGCAAACAAGGGACTAGTGTTTCATGGAGTGATGCATGGGAACTTGTATGTCACAAACTTCAAGTCAAGCAACATGCCAGCAAGTACTTGGCTATTCACCAAGGCAACTAAAGGATGGTTATGGCATAGAAGACTGACACATGTTGGAATGTATCAGCTCAGAAAAGTGGTCAAGAGGAATCTGGTTGAAGGAATCAAGGATGTGACCTTTGGGAAGGACAAACTATGCAGTGCTTGTTAGGCTGGAAAGCAAGTTGCATCTTCACATCCCACCAAGTCTTTCATGTCTATATCTCGTCCTCTGGAGCTCTTGCACATGGACTTGTTTGGGCTAACACATTTGTCGATGACATGTACTCGGGGTACCTCATATAGAAGGCAAGTGGAGATAGACTCCTACTATGATATGTATAGTAGACCGACTAGGACTCCGCCATGTAACCTTGTCCCCCCAGATATATAAGGTGGGGCAGGGGTTCTCCTCAAGGGACAAGCAGACAAGCCGTCAAATAGATAAATTCCACAACTAGATATCATTGTCTAGGGCAACCCTCCTCGTCTAGATCTATGATCTAGACATATCAATACAAATAGCACATAACACATGACGTAGGGTTATTATCCTCGGGAAGCCGGAACCTGTATAAATTGGCGTCTTGTGTTACCATCGTCTCTCGATCTCACGTATACCCCTATTCTACATATAAATCATCACAGGTGAACTGCCTTATGTCTAATGTGTGATACCCAGGTGTCTCACTTATAATTAACAAACATGAAGAGCACAGATCATGAACAATATAGCATGAAACGATGAAGCCTCACTCCAATTATTTAAATTAATTCTAGGCAATTAAAAACCCTACAAACCAATTGTGAGCCAAATAAAATTTTTATTATATATAACATATGCCAAATAAATTCATAATCATATTAGTAATATTAAAATAGAATTTAATAAATTTAATGAGCATTTTACCAATTGTGGAAATACCCCAAATAATTAATTGAAAACTAGGAACCGTTCAAATTTGAATTTAAATACAAAAACCTCCAGAACAATTCTGATCAAATGGGTCCCACCAGAGCACCACAAATATCTCCAAGGGCCTTTGTACAAAATTCCATGATTTTAGGAGCTCCCTAGCTATTTGTTTTGGAATGCCATTGACCAGGGACTGTTCTACAAAGAATCAAATAACTTAGGGGGTTCAGAGCAAAATCTTCTTCTCCTTCCCCTCACTGCCGCCCGACACACACGCCAGCGCTCTGCTTGCCCTTCCCTGCACGCCATCCCCGCCTCGGAACTCCCCGCTGCTACAGCGCGCCTGCCACCCCTCTGCTCTCTCGCCCTGTCTTCTCAGCCGCGCGCTCACCCAACGGAGCGTTTCTCCCTTCTCCTGCCTGCACACCAGCAACATGACCGGCCGACAAGGACTTCAATTCTGCCCACTCTTCCCGCTCTCGCACCCCACTTGCCCTCTCCCCTCTACGCAATATCGTAGCACACCGTGAGCCTCACACGCATCGCCATAACTCGGCCGCTGCTCCCTGCTCTCTCTCATTTCCTCCCCTCTGCCCTCTGCTCAATTGCCATTCCCACTTCAAAGCTTGCTGCTCGGCCGCCACTGCCACTCTCTTGCACGCTACGCCTCAATTCACTATGCATAGACCTCTCCTCCCTTCTCATGCCCCTGCTGGACTGTTTCTCCTCGCGCATTGGTTGAATCGCAAGAAAAACGGAGACGACCCCCTCCGGTGAGCTCCTCCGCCGCTGGCCAAATTGATCATTCTTGGTGAGCCTTGTCGCCTCACTCTTCCTTGCTCACAAGCACAAACACTTAGCGCATCTCTCTGACCTTTTCTTCCTCTGTTTCTCCACCCAAAGTCACCGGCATTCTACTTTTCCTTGGCCCTGACCCATCGCCGCCGATCACCGAAGCCGCCTCCATGACGAGCCTCTACCTCCGGCCATCCCCGATGAACATCGACTTGATGCCGCCCTTCTCCACGTCTCCCTGAAGCTCTGTGAGAAAACGGAGCCTGATTTCCTGCTCCGAGCCATCGTCGCGACGTCGCCGAAGACAATCCCTCCACCGCCTCTCGCCGCTGACGGTCTTCCGGTGAGAACCCCACCACGTGAACCCCTCCATCTCCTCTGCCTCAGTGCGCATGTCATTCCATTGCTCTCGCGGCGAGTTTTCCTCCCGGCGTAGCGCCGGCAGCATGCCCTCCAGCCGCACGCCACCCCGCTCCAATGAGCCTATTGGCCGTCCTTCTGGTGCCTACATGGCCACTACGTGGCTCTGACTTGGCACCCACGTGGCTCCGACGTGGCAATCCCTTAAACCAGAAAATGCCTAGAAATTGCCAGAAATTGCTAAAAACTTTGAAAAACCTTATTAAATCGAATTTGACTCCAATGGAACTCAAACAAAATATGTTAGGATCATCTTTCAGTGCTCTATTTTAGTAAAATGATAAATCACTGCCTCTGTACATATATTTTCATCAATATATTAAACTGTCCCAACAATAAATAATTCACCAGAAATTCTAGGAGTAAAATTTAATCCTGATTTTTTAACATAAATTTACCAGAACATAAATTTATTTTACCAATTAATTTAATTGCTTATAACACTCATTTACCTTATTTAATTGCATAAAGAACATATATACCTAAACTTTTAATTAACAACCCAACTTCTCTGAAGCATATAGCTTTAAGAACATAATAATAAATTTTATTTGGCATTAAAACACAAGGTGTTTGCATGCATCATATCATTACAATCAACGGTATTTCGATAATGCCGTTAATACAATTCTATCATATAGGCAACGTCAACCAGGAGCAAGAAGAGGATTTTCAGAAGACGTTGACCCTCAAGAGCAGGAAGTAGAAGTTGCTAACACTAGTGTTGATCCAGGCAAGCCCCGGTTTATATTCGCCTTTTTACAAAATTTTGCTAGTTTATCTTACTAGTGTCTATACTTATTGTTGCATTAGGTCATAGGAGTTGATTGAAACCCATCTTGCATGATATCCAAATGACCTACGCTATTGTCTCAGAACTTGGTAGAATCGATACTTTATGCTATGCTTAGTAAGTACTAGTCTCGTTAAGAAGGCATTATTATTACTAAGGAATAAACTTGACGACTGGAACGGGAGCTAATAAAGAAGTTTATTTGATGTTATGACCGGGCAGGGATGATGCATGTGTAGGTTTGCAGCAACACATGGGTGTTGACTATGGTAGCCCTGCCTTGTCGAACCTAGGACTCGTCCGTGGTCGGCCCCTTGATCAAGTATTGAACAGTATCGAATGCATGCTAGTTTATGGGCACTAGTAAACCGATGTAGCATTAAAGGTCACTTGCATTGAGGACGGTTAAGGTTCGTTGGTCATTGACCCTCCTGCTGCTGGAGTGGGCGGTTCGGACCACGAAGTACTGTTGGCAGAACGGCATGCCCACTCGACGTCACCACTCCCGGGATGAGGTGTAGGTACTTTTCTTGCGAAAGGTTGCCATATACGACCTTAAATGGTGTGTATGTGTCGTGCATCTCGGGTTTTTCCAGCTAGTGTAAATTGATTGCAATTGCTGTCCCTCGCAGTAATGAGTACCGCTTGGTCACCGCGCCAATCACGTAGTTGCACTTGATACTTGGAAATTGATTATGATGTCCAATGTTGATTATGATTATTGCTACTCTTCTGTTGGACTTACTTTATGTATTATTCTGTTATCTTATTGTTTCCACTAAAGTTACATTTCAGTTCAACCCATTAAATTGGTAATTAAAACTTGCTAGAACGAATAGGTTGCTTAGCGTGAGTCCTTTCAAACAAGTCACCTATTAGAGCCTATGCATGTCTAGGTGTTCGATGGGTAAGTCTTGCTGAGTAATTAGTACTCAGGCTTTGTGCCATTGTTGTTTTCAGGTAATGAAGAAATAGAGTTGCCTGTAGATGTGCTACCTTGGGACATGCAAGTCCCTGAGGGTTGGACTGCCCACTGGGAGTCTGACTTGCCGCCGCAGTGATGTTGTGTGTTGCTAGAGTGATGGTTCTTCGGGCATGAACCATTACTATGCTGTATCATCGAGCTCATAGTTCTTAACGTTATTGCTTCCGCTGTTTTCAAAACATTCATGAATTTGTAATATTCCGCTGCACTCTGAACCGTCGTATCCATGTAATATTCAACTCAAATTTGGACCAATATTGTATTATCAAGTGTCTGCGCTATCAGCACCATCGGGATCTCGATCCTCCAGGAAGGGGCGCCTCAGCTGGTATCAGAGCCGTAGTCCATGATAATACAACAAATAAATCGTATTTTCAAAAACTACGACGTTTGCGAGTGAGGATACGTTAGTATTGCCCATGTAGATAATCGGGTGGTGACAAAACTAACCTGGGTTATGATTGTTTATATTACTTGCATCTACGGCTTCTTCAACAAATGTACGTGCGTGCTTAACCGACACTATTAGCTCGTGACTTATCACGGGGCGATCCCTTTTCATGGATCATTACTAGTAGAATTGTGTTTATTTTTGTAGTTTCTTTTAAATTTAATATATTATTTCTGCAATGGATCTTTTGCAGGTACACTAACGCCGTTAGTATAACACTTAGATTGACTTACGTATTAAGCGCGGGTCATCACCAAATATTCGTGCCGCTAAGTAACAATAAAATATGCATTGTGTTGAGAGGAACACTAGGATTATAAAATGAAAATTTTGCATCATGCATCCCAGTATAACTAAACAAAAATTTGGTTCTCTCCTTGCTCACCAACCTCTGAATAAAAATTTTCTAAGCATGATAAGTATAAAATTCTGAATTACAAGGTTAACAAGAATCTGTCCTGTTTTTAGCTGCCAACTTCAAAAATTCATAACTATTAATTTACTGAACCAAATAAGGCATACAAATACTTTTCAGAAAGGTCTCAACATCCCCTATTACCTATAATTTAAATTAAAATTCGATCATAACAGTAACAACATCAGAAACAGAGAACAAGCACAATCTGTCCACTCACTGTTTTCAGCATGACCTTGAACTAAAAAATTTCATAACTAAAGTTGTACTTTGAATTTGCAAGAGTTTGAACCCAATCTGGAAAGACCTTGAAGTCTATTTTCATTCCAATAGGTTTCATAAGTTTGTTGTGTTCCCTCTGTCTAGTAGATCCAAAACACTCAGCCTCTGTCATCCTGAAACAGAATCTGCCAACCTGAACTTGCAAAATTCATAAGTCCAGATTTACTTGGGATTTTTGAGAATATAAATACAATCTGGAAAGCTATAAAGTGTAGTATAACTTGGTTCTAGCCCCAATTTTTAAGACCTTGTTTTCTGTTCAAAATACCCACTTTTCTGACTATGGTATAGTCAAGACAGAATCCATTTTAAAACCCATTGCCATATTATTGCCCCTTGAGGCTGGAAAATGTGAACTAAAAACTTGGTTTCTGTATTTCATAGCACTTTATATGAAATGCATCTTTACTGTAGGGAAAGTTTGACTCAATCAAATTGTTGTGATGTAGTTTTGCTATCTTTACCAGCACCATGACAGTTGTTAGTGATATGCATTTTGCCCATGGAACACTGTACTCACCATTGGGTTTTTGTTCCAGATGAATGACCACGGTTTTGAGGAGCTTTCACACGACGGGTGGCGCTACACCACCGGTCTCCACCACCGTGGCTTTCCTACACTTTTGTGGGATCTGCTACACTTGTTGGGCTACGACGAGCCGCCCTCCTACAGGGGGCCGCGAGATCCGCCGTCACGGGGTGACCCTTGCTGAGGTGCACATCAGCGTGCCCACTCACCCACGCAACCTCGACATGGCGGGGATGGAGAGCACGGTGTCTTGTGGGAGCCTCCGTGAGGGCTTGGAGAGAGTCGCCCACAGGGCTCTCACTCACTTCTATGGGCGGCACACAACAGCGCTCTCTGGGACTCCGTTTGAGATGATTCCCATCTAACACCAGGCCAACCCGGTCTGGCAGAGGCGCGTGAGGCGCATCGCCCGTGATGACTACCCGGCGTATCACGCAGGGTACCACCGTGTGTCCCACTACTGCGAGTACCTCCTCAACTTGGATGAGGAGGCTAGCAGCCACAGCAGGATTTTATTGGCTGACGCTGAGTAGGCCTTGGGTGCAGAGCAATGATCTGCAGACACAGGTTGACGTACAACAGAGGTAGATTCAGCGGCTGACCGCTGCTCTTGAGGCGAGCGAGACTCACATTACTGAGGTCACTAGACAGCGTGTCACCCTCGCGTAGGAGGTTGACAGGCGTGGCGTGATTATGCAGCAGCGCGCCAACCACAACGAGCACCTGCAGTATCAGTTGTCGGCTGCGCAGCACGAGATGGAGCTCATGGGAGAGGATCTAGAGACCCTAGCTCACGAGAACTAGGGCCTGCAGCAGCAGCTAGAGGCGGTCCTGGCGCCACTGGCAACACCCGAGGAGGATCCGGACGAGGACATGGATGAGAAGTCTGACATGGACTACGAGGCACCAGCCAGAGACAGGACTTAGGGGATCATGATAGACCGGGCTGGATCGAGTAGGCAGGACAAGTTGGGTAGGTAGTTTTTGTTGACCACAGGAGGTTGTGGTATTTTGGGGGATCATTGTGTGAGATGCTTTTGTAACTTGATGGTCGCATATCCTGAGTTCATGTACTTAAGATTATGATGACTTATGATATGTATTGGTTGTACCCTTTTCCGCTACTGTTGTTGCACCAGAGTTTCATAAGAATTCCAGCTTGATCGTACTCTTTGACTCAATCGAAGTACTTTCCTTGTAGATGGCTAAAAACACCAATCAACTGCCACCAGGTTGGGAGATCACCGACGGCCTGGAGTTCACAGGGATGGTTCACCTGTTTTGGAGATTTCTCCAGAGATTCGGATGTTCCATTCCTCCCACCTATGTTGGCAAGGAATGTCAGGAGCATGGAGTCCCCTCATGTATTATCCATGTGGCGGTTCCCGCCAATTACTCGGTCATTCCTGTATGGGAATCTTGGACCATTAGCGTCATTGGGACATATTTGCCTTCCACCTAGAATATAGCTGCATTCAAGGCACTTACTCGGTTCTGTGAAGACCACAAGCATGATGTTGCTGGAACACCCGTCGCGTTGTTGACCATTAATGATGTGACAAACTTCGAGTGGATTAGGCGTGTCGATTTCATCTTTGATCCAAACCATCACCACCATGATCCTATGCTGCCCATAATAGAGTATTATGGCTTATCCACTTTTGCCTTATGCACAAACTTGTGCTGGCGTCTAGATGTGTTTCATGCTGCACTTTGACTTTCTGAAGTCAAAAAACAAGCTAAGGATGAGGAAATTGCAGAACTGAACCAACAAATTCAAGCAAAGAATGAAGAGATGGATGCAATTATAAAAGAATGTGACCAACCCTTGCTGGATGCAGCAGATCTTGAGCATGATATGATTGAGGCTAAAGATGACTTGGACGCATTCAAGGCGGCCCACCTTCCTACTGAAGGAAATTGGGACAAGATCATCATGGAGTATGGAGAACAAGAGGATGTAGATATGGCGCCGGTCGGTATTAATGATGTGGAAATGATGGATCTGGAGGAACCAGAAGAGCCTATGGAACCAGAAGAACTAAAAGAGCCGGAAGACATAGGCCAGGAGTAGCTGGATCGCTACACCCTGGTGTATGGTCATGTAATATAAGTATTCCTTGTTCGATGTAGGAGTGTGAATCTTGCACTAAGTGTCCACAATACCATAGCTAGGCATTGGCACGTATGTGTAAGAAATCATGCGATGATGTCCTTTTAACAACCGTGTGGTCTGAATTGAATTAATGGAGATGGTTGTCATTCTAAAATTTTATTCGTGCCTCTTGCAAATTTATATTCTTGCACATGTGTTTTTATGGATTATTTTGGGGAATAACTAATGTGCAACTGTATAAATTGTAGCATGGTGCATACTCGAAATCAGGATGACCCTGAAAGCTCTCAGCAAGGAGCTCATGCTGAGCCCTCGCTAGCTGAGGTGTTGGCTGCTGCACTCAACCGGCAGCAAAATGACTCTGAGATTCTTCGTCGGCTAGTGGATATCATGTCACACCTAGCTGGACAGGGAGGCCTCCGTAACAATAATAATCAGCGTCGATAGAGCACCTACTCAGATTTTCTAGGTACTCATCTGCCAACATTCGAGCGCGCCAGAGAACCTCTGCATGCCGATCACTGGCTGCGCCAGACCGAGACAAAGTTCGGTCTGCTGGAATGCACCGAGCACCAGAAGGTGCTATTCGCCGCCCAACAACTCCAGGGCTCTGCTAGCGCCTGGTGGGTGAACAATGAAGCTTCTCTGCCCGCTGGATGCCGCATTGAATGGAATGAGTTCAAGACTGCACTTCGTGCTCATTTCATCCCAGCCGGCCTAATGCAGAGGAAATTCCAGGAATTTATGGATCTGAGACAAGGAGGGAGCAATGTCCTCCAATATTCGGAAGCTTTTAATCATCTGGCTCAGTATGGTACTGAGTATGTCAATACTGAGGATAAAAAGAGATATGCATTTCTGCGTGGTATGAATGCCACCCTTAAGGAGCGTATGACTTGGCAAACAACCAGCACATACGACGACTTAGTCAATGCTGTTGTTGTCCAGGAAGGCACTATGCGCCAAGTTGAAGGAGAAGATCGCAAAAGAAAGGCCCCTGCTAGTGCCTCTGCTGCCCCACAGGCGAAGCACCGCCTGATTTACACTTCACCTACCAGACAACGTTTCTAGGCATCTTCGTAGCAGCAATATCAGCGGCGATATAGTCAGAACTACTCGAGGCCACCCCAGCAGCAGAACTTCCTACCCCATGCACCGTACCAATAGCAGAACACTCAATACCGTGCACCATACCTACAACAGGGAAATCAGACTGCCCGTGTCCCATAGCCTGCTGATCGAGGAAGCAACTACCCATGCTACAACTGTGGTCATACCGGCCATTTTGTTAAGAACTGCACTGCACCTAGGCGCAAAAACAACAACAACAACAACAACAACCCACGTCAGAACCCGAACAGAAATGTGAATGAACCATCACGTGGTGCCCAAGTGAACTACACCAATGTTGAAGATATCCCTCAGGGCGAACCTGTGTTGACCGGTACGCTCTCGCTTTATCGCCAGCCTGTCCTTGCACTTTTTGATTTTGGTGCTATGCATAACTTCATTAGCAAAGCTTGTGTGCAAAAACATAAACACCACACCACCATCATAAATAGATGCTACACCGTCTGCTCTCCTGCTAGACAAATTTTTGCTAACAAGGTAGTGTGTAAGGCTCCACTAGAAATTAATCAAAAGATCTACCCCACTGATTTCATCATGCTCAAGGGTCAAGAGATCGACCTAATCATAGGTATGATCTGGATGAAAACCCATAGAGCCATGCTAGACATTGAGCCTCGCATCGTTCACATCAACTCTCCCTTGCATGGGAAGGACACACTTCCTCTAAATGCCAATTCATCGAAAGCCTTGGTTGTCCATCACTTGGAAGGGCAATCACTCGAGAGTATTCCCGTCGTTCGTGAATATCCGGACGTGTTTCAAAGAGGACATCTCTAGTCTACCACCTGATTGTGACATGGAATTTAAGATAGAGCTAGAGCTAGGAACTTCTCTAATATCCCGTCGCCCATATAAAATGGCCCCGAATAAGCTGGCTGAGTTGAAAAAGCAACTGAATGAGTTGTTGGAAAAAGGATTCGTTCACCCAAGCACTTCACCCTGGGGCTGCCCAGCTATTTTTGTGAAGAAGAAGGACAAGGCTTTGCGCCTTGTCATTGACTATTGGCCACTTAACGAAGTTACCATCAAGAACAAATACACATTACCCCGTATAGATATCCTCTTCGACCAATTGGTTGGTGCTAAGGTCTTTGCAAAAATTGACCTCTGTTCGGGCTATCATCAAATCAAGATCAGAGCCGAAGACATTCCGAAGACCGCCTTCTCTACTATATATGGGTTGTTTGAGTATCTAGTAATGTCATTCGGATTGACAAATGCCCCTGCCCATTTCATGTACCTCATGAATTCGATATTCATGCCCGAGTTGGACAAATTTGTGGTAGTATTCATCGATGACATCCTCATCTATTCTAAGTCTAGGGAAGAGCATGCTGAACATCTTCGCATTGTTCTTCAACGCCTCCGAGATCACAAGCTGTATGCAAAATTCAGCAAGTGTGAATTTTGGTTGGATCGTGTGCCATTTCTTGGTCACATAGTCTCTACGGAAGGTATCTCGATGGATCCTAGCAAAGTTCAAGATGTGTTAGATTGGAAGTCACCAAAGACGGGTCATCAAGTATGCAGTTTCCTCGGGCTAGCTAGATATTATCGTAGGTTCATTCCAAATTTTTCTTGGCTGACCAAACCCATCACGGAGCTGTTGAAAAAGGATAAGAAATTAAATTGGAACGACAGTTGTGAAGAAGCTGGTATCAGAGCCGGTTTGATCACTAGTTGACCTTCACCGGCTTTGTGATCCGAAGGCAACTTGGAGAAGCGTGCTGTCAAGCTGTGGATGTTCGATGGACAGGACTTCCCCTACTGGAAGTCATGGACCAAGGTGTATCTGCTGAGTCAAGGATGTGTAATTTAGGAGATTGTTGATCAAGAGTATGCTATACCACAAGACCTGAACACTGCTTCTGTAGGTGAGTTAGTCAGGTATGAGAACAACTCCAAAGCTATCAATATTCTGCTCTCCGCACTTGGTAGGAGTGAACATGATAGGGTTGCACACCTTGACACTACTCATGCTATTTGGGTTAAGCTCTGCACTTACCATGAGGGTACCAACCATGTCAAGTCTATGCGTAAGGATTCTTACAATAGACAGTATCAAACCTTTGCTCAAAAACCGGGCGAGTCACTAGATGACACTTTTGTGTACAACTTGCAGGCTTGTGGTACCCTTGTGTACAATGACAATGATAGAGCTAAGCAACTGCTGTATCCACTGGATGAAAATGTTTGGGGGGTTAAAATTGCTGCTCTAGAAGAAACTGCTGACTTCAACACCTTAAACTGTGAGCAACTGTATAGCAAGCTGAAATCACATGAACTGTCTAGGAAATCTCATCCTAATCTTGCTATTCCTGCTTCTAGCATGGCTTTGCTTTCTAGCTCTCAGAAGGTTAGTCACAGTGATGCTTCTTATAGAACTAACCCCTCACTTGACAAGTCTTCCTTGGAGTTTGCTTTGTCTTCTCTTGTTGCAGCTTCCGATGAGCAGATGGAGTGCATTCCTGATGAGGAGCTGTCCTTGCTCATAAGGAAGTTCTACAACAAATAGAAGGAGAGAAGAGGAGGTGGTTCAAGAACCTGCTTCGAGTGTAGTGACCCAGGACACTTCATCGCTGAGTGTCCTAAGAAGAAGAAGAAGGCTAGGTACCGTGACAACAACACTGAAGACTTCAAGTAGAAGAAGAACCGCTTCTACAAGAAGGGCAAGAACTCCAAGAAGTTCACCAAGGCCATTGCACGCGCCTGTGTTGCCGCCTTGAGCAATGTTGACATCACATCAAGCAAAGGCCTTACAAGCTCAAAGGAGGAGGTTGAAAAGCCACGAGTCAAGAGGAAGGATGACTTCACCGGGCTTTGCTTCATGGCAAAGAACGACCATGACACCGACTCTGGATACGACTCTGACACAAGCGAGGTACCTCCCACTCTTGATGAGCTCTCTTCTGAACTTGATCATTTGCGTGATGTTCTGCTTTTGCAAGATGATAAGCTTCGCAGTGCTGTTTGTGAGAGCTGAGAGCTTAAGTCTAAGTTGGAGAGTGCTGATTTTGATATTGCTTCGCTTAGGTCTAAGCTTGCTAAGGATGACATGGTTGTAGAGTGTGAGTCTTGTCAAGTTGTGATGAGTAATCTTGCACAAAGGGAGAGTGTGCATGCTCAAGTTGCTAGTCAGCTTGAGAGTGCCCTTAAGGAGCTTGATGAGTTCAAAGCTAGACCAACTCTTTTGGGTGCATGTCAGAAGTGCCCCAAGCTCATAGATGAGTTGGAAGCTCAGTCCCTCAAAGTCAAAGAGCCTGAGTCCAAGTTGCTTCATGAGACTCGCTCAAAAGTTCTTCCACATCCGTGTGAAGTGTGTGTCATCCTCAAGGACAAGCTAGTAATCACTAGAGAGGAAAACAAAGTCCTAGTTCAGTAAAATGACTATCTTGTTTCTAGGCTCCAGAGAACCCTAGTGAGTGAGGAAAAGATTGAGAGTGATTTGGCAAGAGTGAAGGAGAGTGCTTCTAGGTCAACTTATAACTTGGGCTTGGGATTTGAGAGGTGTGACAAGGAGAGTGAGAATGTGGGTAAGTTTGTACCTAGATCCAGCTATAAGGATGAGGAAAACACCATCAAACCCACTGACACATACTATCCACCCAATCCCAAACCCTCCTTCAACCCAAAGCAAACAGAGAAGCCGAAACCCAAACCTGCAATGCAAACCAAGCCTAATCCTAAGGGTGTCTACATTTGCATGTTTTGTGGTCGCAAGGGCCACTTGGATGAATTCTGTTATGGGCGTAAGAGGATTGAGAGGAAGCAAGCTGAGTTGACTAGGGATGCTTTTTATGATGATTTTGTTGACTTTCAGCCTCGCTCTTTTTCTCGTGCCTGTCGTGGACAGGGTCATTCCTCATATGGCTTTGATTCACAAAACAGAGGCTTTGCACAGCAGCGCTTTGGTGCCCCACGTTTTCCCTATCATGGTGAGCGTCATTCGCGTGGATTTGGCTTTCACATTGATGGTTTCTATCCTCACAACCCAAGGTTTGAGTCGAGACGCTTTGACAGGCCATGTTTTCCCCATCGTGGTTCTCGTCCTATGTGTTCAAATTACAATGTGTAAAGAACTGTGATGACTACTACCGGTCGTATGGTTAAGTGTTGGATTTCCAAATCTCTTTTGACTAACCCCAGCACTGAGCCATCGACTTTTCCTTCTCATTCTTTGTAGGCAACAGGTGGAGGCTTGGAGAACAAATGGTTGATGGACTCCGGGTGTTCGCGCCACATGACCGGAGATGCAAAGTGGTTCTCCAGCCTTACTCCCCTGAAGCGGCGGGAGTATGTGACCTTTGGAGATGACAAGAGAGGGAGAGTGAAGGCAAGAGGCGCGGTAAAGGTAAATGAAAAATTCACTCTCAAGGATGTTGGTTTGGTTGAGTATCTCAAGTACAATCTCCTCTCTGTCTCTCAGCTTCTTGATGTTGGTTTGGAAGTGCGCTTTAAGTCGAATGCTTCTTGTTTTCTTGATTCGAGTGGTTCCTTGGTTTGTGGGATTTCTCGTATTGGCAGAGTTTTTCAGGCTGATTTTGTAGGTTCTCCTGGTTCTCACAAGTGCTTGTTTGCTCAATCTTCTTCTGAGCTCCGGAAATGGCATAGGAGACTGGGTCACATGAGCTTTGACTTGCTATGTCGCTTGAGTGGCCTAGGTTTGATCCGAGGATTGCCTAAGCTCAAATTTGACAAGGATTTGGTTTGTGCTCCGTGTCGTCATGGGAAAATGATTGCCGCTTCTCATCCACCAATCAATTTGGTGATGACTGAACGCCCTGGAGAGTTGCTTCATATGGACACTATTGGTCCTTCTCGGGTTCGTTCGGCGGGTGGGAAGTGGTATGTTCTTGTGATTGTTGACGACTATTCTTGCTACTCTTGGGTCTACTTTGTTGAGAGCAAGGAAGAAGTGTATGTGAGGCAACCCCCTGGCTTTGAGCACCACAAATACCCAAACCGTGTGTACAAGCTTCAGAAGGCTTTGTACGGTCTAAAGCAAGCACCTAGGGCATGGTATGCTAGGCTTAAGACCTTCTTGCTAGGGCGTGGGTATGTCATGGGGTGTGTTGATAAAACCTTGTTCACTCTAAAGCATGGCAATGACTTTCTAATGGTTCAGATTTACGTGGATGATATCATCTTTGGTGGTTCCTCTTATGCTCTTATGTCCAGATTTCAGGAAGCTATGGATAGTGAATTTCAGATGTCGATGATGGGAGAGCTCACCATCTTTCATGGGCTTCAAATCAAGCAGTGCAAGCAAGGCACTTTCATACATCAAGCCAAGTACATGAAGGATCTCCTGAAGAAGTTCGACATGGTCAATGTGAAGCCGTTGTCTACACCAATGTCCACTACAACGGCTCTTGACCCTGATGAAGACTATGAAGCGGTGGATCAAAGGGAGTACAAGAGCATGATTGGCTCCCTCTTGTACCTGACAGCGACAAGACCCGACATACACTTTGCGGTGTGTCTTTGTGCTCGCTTTCAAGCTTCCCCAAGGGTGACTCATCGCAAGGCTGTCAAGCGCATCTTCAGGTATCTCTAATACACCCTTGAGTTCGGTCTTTGGTACTCTGCATCTTCATCTCTTGATCTCATTGGGTATTCGGATGCGGACTTTGCTGGGTGTAGAATTGATAGGAAGAGCACTTCTAGTACTTGCCATTTCTTGGGTACTTCTTTGATCTGTTGGCCTTCTCGTAAGCAGTCGAGTGTTGCCCAATCCACAACAGAGGCAGAGTATGTAGCTGCTGCTAGCTTTTGCTCACAAATCCTATGGATTGTGTCCACCATGAGAGACTATGGGTTGACTTTTAAGGGTGTTCCACTCATGTGTGATAACTCCAGTGCCATATGCCTAGCCAAAAACCCAGTCCAACATGGTAAGGTCAAACACATCAATGTGCGATTCCACTTCCGGAGAGACAATGTTGAGAAGGGGGATGTTGAGCTCATATATATTGATACTAAAAACCAACTAGCTGATATCCTCACCAAGCCCCTAGATGCTTTGAGACATGCTTTTCTTCGGGGGGAACTTGGTGTTTGTCATCCTTATGGCATCATTTGAGGGGGAGTTGGTGTTCACTTGTATATATGTATCTTGCCATTTTTGCTTTGCATCTCATATGTAATATATGCATTGGTAGACGAGCTTTGATTCTTATGCTTTCTTGCATTTCTCCTTGCTATGATTGAGCTTGAGCTAAATTGTGTGGATGTGATGGTAATCTCTCATGCTTAGATTTTCTAGATGGCCTGTTATAAACTCATGTGAGCAACTTGCTAATCTTAAAGGTAAACTGAGCTTCTTGTGAACCTTATGATCTAATCTTGCTAAAACTTGCTCACCATGTGTATAATTGCTTTTATCCTTGTTGAAACTTGCGTTGAGGCTAGTCTAGAGGATGTCTTGGCTTTGGCACCTTGTGTTTGCAAAATGGAAGGCTTTGCAAATGCTTAGCTCATGATCTAACATTGTGGGAACATGTGTTCCTTTTGCCGCAAAGGCATGCTCTTTTGTCTTGTCCATAATCCTGAAAAATCTGCTAAGTGCTTTGATCAAGAATTACTCAATAATGCTAAATCCAGACATTGTGACTTGAAGTCTCGGGGTGTTTGCCGTACCTAGTCATGCGACCCTCCACATGGATAAGAGGACACATGAGGATAAACAATAATCACTTGATCAAACTAAGTCTCTGTTGCATATGTGAGCGTTTGTAGAGCTCATTTTCTGCGAGTGCTTGTTGCCCTTGTTGAGATTGAAACTGGCTAGATTCTTATGATTCACTTGGTGCTTGTTTTGCCTTGGATGAGAGTACTTACACATGTGGTGGTAGATTTTCTCATGATAAGCAAAATTTGATTCTATCTAAGCTAGTCAATCTTTCTGCTTAGCCTGTATAGCTCATGGTGTTTATGCCCTGCTATCTATTTTTGATCTTTGCATGATTGGGAGCTATTGCTTTTACACTTTATGGAACTATGGTTATGGTTAGCAAAGTTAAATGCTTGTTTGCATAATTGTTGAAGCTCTTTAGGTTTGCATTTCCATGCATTGCATGTTTTCTTATTCTTTTGCCTCTTTGATGAGTTCATTGCCAAAGGGGAGAAAATTTTGGGGTCATGCACTAATAATGTTAAGAAACTCATATGATCCATTTTGCACTACATGGGACCTACCACAACTTGAGGGGGAGCATATCATGATCTTGAGCGTTTTCTTGCGCTTTTCACATTCTTTGCTTCTCAAGTCGCTTTCTTCGCCAACTCTTGGTTTTGTGATCCCTACTTGCTATATGGCTTGTTTTCACCTTTTCTTTGGGATTGGCCATTTGGATGTGCTTATTCAGCTTCGCATTTCAATCTCTAATCTTTGTGCATTTGGTGTTGTCAATGTACTCATGAGGGGTGAGATTGAGAAACCATGTGGATATGTGCTATGGTTTGCTATATTTGTGATGAGTAATTGACTTGAGCGGATTTGGTGTTTGAGTTGAAATGCGGGAATCCAGGGATTGCATGGGCTTGCATATCATGGTTATGACTAACCGGAGTTGGTGGAGATATTTGTGATACTGCAGGAGATGGGAAATGTGTTTGCTTATCTCATGATGTGTTGGCCACTGGAGTCGACTTGGCAGTCAACGGCGAGAGGAACGGGCACAAGTAGGGGACTTGGGGCCAGACGATTGGGATGCCGGGTGAAGTCAAGGATGATCCACACCATACACGTGGAGAGGCAAGAAGCACGAATGGTTTCACGGTTGAGCCTCAAAACCGTGGTGGTGATGAAGACGGCGTGTTGACCAAGTCAAGGCAAATGGGATGCTTGTGCAAGTGACAAGGGGGCCCGATGGACAGGGACTGGGAGAGACTTGCCGGTGGTCAGGATCGCGGGACAAGGTGACACGCGTCGACATAAGAAGTCATGCTTTGAGAAGTGTGCAAGGCGGTTTCCCGGTTTGGGCCTTAAAACCAGTGGCGGTGGTTGGTAGTGCACGTGGCACCATCATGGAGCTTGCTTCAAGATGAAGCAAAGACGTGAAGCGTCCGATGGCATTCGGGCGATGAGGTGAAAGATGAACGGATATGCCCCCGGTGGTAGGTGGGTGTGTTATGTAGGTCAAGGGTAGAGTGGTCACGTGGACAATAGACCCTAGGCCTATATAAGGAGAAGTGTGGCTAGTGGGAGAGGTGCCTCTCTTCCCATTAGCCTTGTGTTAGGACTGTATTCAAAGTGCTAGGAGAGGACTTAATGTTTTAGAGGAGAGTAGTGGGTGTGTGAGAGACATCTCTTGCTGTTCGAAATAGTGGGAGGAAGAGGGTGGATTCCTAGCCTTGTATCTATGGATCTTGTAAGCACCTTTCTATGATATGAGAAGTATTTTCGTGCTCAAGATTTCCCTCTTCACTTGAATCCTGAAATTCCCTTTTTCCTATTTTCGGACCTATTTTCGTGGTGATTTTCGAACTCACTTTTGGACGGATTTTTGGCCCAGATTTCTTGAGAAACTTGTTGCTAGGATGAGCTAGGATAATCCTCTATTGATCCTTGATGGAATTATTGGCTCTAGCACCTGCTATTTGAAGGATTTCTCAAGTTTCCTCTTTTTTGTGTTCTTGGCACAAGATCTGAAATTCGTGATGATTCCTTGAGTCAATTGAGATGATCTCCTAGGATTAGGGTCGTGATGTGATGAGGATTCTCTAGTCCAAAAATCACGTCATTTGGAGTTCGTTTGGTTGAGTTTTGGAGAAGATTTGAGAAGATCCCGAGAGTTTTTTTGTTCTGACGGGGGTCGACCGGCACTGCCGATGACCAGGACCGGCACTGCCGATTGGTCTAGTCCGTAGATTCCAGTAAAACTGCATCCCGCACCAGCATTGCCGATAGGTAGGACCAGCACTGCCGATGATGCGCACCGGCACTGCCGATGGCAGGGATCGGCACTGCCGATGAGTGTTCAGTTCTGGACTGTTGAGCATTTCATCTTCCCTTTTTGTTTCCGCTGTGTTTTTTGCTGTGGTTGATTATTCCTAGGGCTAGTACACCACAAGTTCGTGTGTGTAGTCTTGGTGATCGGTTCAGAGGTTGGCTCGGGTTGTTTTTGGGATATAGGTCAAGTTCTCTTGGAGAATTTTGATTGGCTCCCATTCACCACCCCTCTAGTCGCCTTCTCGGTCCTTCAGAAGCGTTTCAAGCATTGAAGAAATTATTGACCACTGCCCCAGTACTGGCTCAACCAGACATCACCAAGCCGTTCAACGTGTATCGTAATGCATCTGGGACAGGACTTGGATGTGTGCTCATGCAGGAAGGTCATGCCATTGCCTATGCATCTCGACAACTACAAAAGCATGAAGAGCACTATCCAACTCATGATTTGGAACTAGCTACAGTTGTACTTGCACTAAAAATATGGAGGCATTATTTGCTCGGAAACTTAGTGCACATCTACACGGATTATAAGAGCTTGAAATATATCTTTACTCAGACTAATCTGAACATGAGACAACGTCGGTGGCTAGAACTGATTAAGGATTATAACCTAGAAATTTATTATCATCCAGGCAAGGCCAATGTAGTCACCGATGCATTGAGTAGGAAGGTACACTGCCATCACTTAGTACTGGAATATCAGACCAACGGCAACCACGTCACTGCTTCAGAACCCAGTTTCCATGTTTTGCCTGCTATAATGATTAGCAACCTTAGTGTACATTCTACTATTCATGAAGAAATCATTGCTGCACAAAAATGACATTGGTATGAATCATATCCATCAAAACATTAAGAAGGGTAAAGCAAAATGCTTCACCCAAGACTCCGATGGTACCCTATGGTTCAATTACCGTTTGGTAGTACCAAAGGACTTTGAACTTAGACGAAAAATCTTGGATGAAGAACATCACTCCAAGTACTCCATCCATCCGGGTAGTAATAAAATGTATAAAGATATGAAGAAGAATTTTTGGTGGACAAGAATAAAGCGAGAAGTGGCTTGATATGTGGCAGAATGTGATACTTGTTAGAGAGTTAAGGCTGACCATTTGAAACAAGCCGGATTGCTTCAACCATTGAGCATTCCCGCCTGGAAATGGGAAGACATCAGCATGGACTTTATTGTTGGCCTACCTCTCACTTCGCATAAGCATGATTCTATTTGGGTCATTGTGGAACGACTCATCAAATCTGCTCACTTCTTGCCGGTCAACAATAGATACAACATACGGCAATACGCAGAGCTATACATTGCAAGAATTCTATGTCGTCATCGAGTACCCAAGACCATCATCTCAGATCGTGGTTCGTAGTTTGTCGCTCGTTTCTAGGAACAACTGCATGCGTCTATGGGTACAGGTCTAATTCGTAGTTCTGCTTACCATCCCGCTACCGATGGGCAAACAGAGCGTGTGAACCAAATTTTGGAAGATATGCTTAGGGCATGTGTTTTAACACATGGTGGTAACTGGGATGAGTATCTAGCCTATGCTGAATTCTCATATAACAACAGCTACCAGGAGAGTGTGAAAATGAAACCATTTGAAGCACTCTATGGTCGCAGTTGCAAAACACCGTTAAACTGGTCTGAATCTGGAGAAAGGGTAACCTTTGGTCCTGGTCTTGTCAAGGATGCAGAAGAAAAAGTCCGTACCATTCAGGCAAATCTTAAAGCTACCAAGTGCCACCAAGAGAAGTACGCAAACCGATGACGTAGACCACTGTATTTCAATAAGGGTAACTATGTCTATCTTCGAGTGTCACCTATGAAGGGTATCCAACGGTTTGGAGTCAAAGGAAAGTTAGCTCCCCGTTATATTGGGCCATTCCAAATTTTGGAACGATGTGGAAAGGTAGCCTACAAGCTGGAGTTACCCGCCAATCTATCTGGAGTTCATAATACCTTCCATGTCTCTCAGTTGAAGCAGTGTCTCAAACCACCCTTTGACAAAGCCTTGGAAGAGTATGATCAACTCCAATCCGATCTCACATACTCCGAACAACCGATAAGGATCCTCGATGAGAAAGAGCGCACAACCTGTAAAAGAACACTCAAATTCTATAAAGTTCAATGGAGTAATCACTCAAAAGATGAATCCACTTGGGAATCTAAAGAATTCCTAAGTATGCATTACCCAAAATTTTGGTCGTCATACATAGGTACACTGTGACCATCGTACTTCCCTCTAGTTTGCCTTGATTCATAATCTCGGGACGAGATTTCTTTAAGGAGGGAGGGCTCTGACACCCAGGTGTCTCACTTCTAATTAACAAACATGAAGAGCACAGATCATCAACAATATAGCATGAAATGATGAAGCCTCACTCCAATTATTTAAATTAATTCTAGGCAATTAAAAACCCTACAAACCAATTATGAGCCAAATAAAAATTTTATTATATATAACATATGCCAAATAAATTCATATTCATATTAGTAATATTAAAATAGAATTTTATGAATTTAATGAGCATTTTACCAATTGTGGAAATACCCCAAAAAATTAATTGAAACCTAGGAACCGTTCAAATTTGAATTTAAATACAAAAACCTCTAGAACAATTCTGATTAAATGGGTCCCACCAGAGCCCCACAAATATCTCCAAGGGCCTTTGTACAAAATTCCATGATTTTAGGAGCTCCCTAGCTATTTGTTTTGGAAATACCATTGACTAGGGACTGTTCTGCAAAGAATCAAATAACTTAGGGGGTTCAGAGCAAAATCTTCTTCTCCTTCCCCTCACTGGCGCAGAGCCGCCCGATGCACATGCCAGCGCTCCGCTCACCCTTCCCCACACTCCAACCCTGCCTCGGAACTCCTCGCTGCTACAGCGCGCCTGCCACCCCTCTGCTCTCTCGCCCTGTCTTCTTAGTCGCGCCCTCGCCCAATGGAGCATTTCTCCCTTCTCCCGCCTGCACACCAGCGACATGACCAGCCAGCAAGGACTTCAATTCTGCCCACTCTTCCCGCTCTCTCACCCCACTTGCCCTCTCCCCTCTACGCAATATCATAGCACACCGCAAGCCTCACATGCATCGTCATAACTCGGCTGCTGCTCCCTGCTCTCTCTCATTTCCTCCCCTCTACCCTCTGCTCAATCGCCATTCCCACTTCAAAGCTTGCTGCTCGGCCGCCGCTGCCACACTCTTGCACGCTATGCCTCAATTCACTGCACATAGACCTCTCCTCCCTTCCCATGCCCCTGTTGGACCGTTTCTCCTCGTGCATTGGTTGAATCGCAAGAAAAACAGAGGCGACCCCCCTCCGGTGAGCTCCTCTGCTGCTGGCCAAATTGATCATTCTCGGTAAGCCTTGTCGCCTCACTCTTCCTTGCTCACAAGCGCAAACACTTAGCACATCTCTCTAACCTTTTCTTCCTTTGTTTCTCCACCCAAAGTCGCCGGCATTCTACTTTTCCCCGGCCTCGACCCATCGCCGCCGTTCACCGAAGCCGCCTCCACGACGAGCCTCTACCTCCGGCCATCCCCGACGAACTTCGACTTGATGTCGCCCTTCTCCACGTCTCCCTGAAGCTCTATGAGAAAACGGAGCCTGATTTCCTACTCCGAGCTATCGTTGCGACGTCTTGGAAGACCATCCCTCCGCCGCCTCTCGCTGCCAACGGTCTTCTGGTGAGAAACCCACTACGCGAACCCCTCCATCTCCTCCGCCTCGGTGCGCACGTCGTTCCATTGCTCTCGCGGTGAGTTTTCGTCCCCGCATAGCGCCAGCAGCATGCCCCCCGGTCGCGCGCCACCCCGCTCCGACGAGCCTATTGGCCGTCCTTCTGGCGCCTACGTGGCCACTATGTGGCTCTGACTTGGCACCCATGTGGCTCCAACGTGGCAATCCCTTAAACCAGAAAGTGCCCAAAAATTGCCAGAAATTGCTAAAAACTTTAAAAAACCTTATTAAATCGAATTGGAATCCAATGGAACTCAAACAAATTTTACCAGGATCATCTTTCAGTGCTCTATTTTAGTAAAATGATAAATCACTACCTCTGTACATATATTTTTATCAATATATTAAATTGTCCAAACAATAAATAATTCACCAGAAATTCTAGGAGTAAAATTTAATCCTGATTTTTGGCATGCTTAGTAACAACATGAATATCTATCACCACAATTGTTGGTTTGGTAAAATATGAGCTATTGTAGGCTCCGGAATTTATTTGGTGTGTTTGCTTAAATTAATTCTAGTAATTATTCTGTAAATAATTTGCCCATGCCACTTGGCCTAAAAATCACTGTTGTAAGCCTCTGTTCACAGTAAATCACTCATGTCCAGAACATAAATTTATTTTACTAATTAATTTAATTGCTCATAACACTCATTTACCTTATTTAATTGCATAAAGAATATATATACCTAAACTCTTAAGTAACAACCCAACTTCTCTGAAGCATATGGCATCGAGAACATAATAATATATTTTAATTGGCATTAAAACATAAGGTGTTTGCATGCATCATATCATTGCAATCAACAGTATTTCGATAATACCGTTAATACAATTCTATCATATAGGCAACGACAACCAGGAGAAAGAAGAGGATTTTCAAAAGGACGTTGACCCTCAAGAGCAGGAAGTAGAAGTTGCTAAAACTATTGTTGATCCAGGCAAGCCCCGGTTTACATTCGCTTTTTTACAAAATTTTGCTAGTTTATCTTACTAGTGTCTATACTTATTGTTGCATTAGGTCATAGGAGTTGATTGAAACCCACCTTGCATGATACCCAAATGACCTACGCTATTGTCTCAGAACTTGGTAGAATCGGTAGTGTTACGCTATGCTTAGTAAGTACTAGTCTCGTTAAGAAGGCATTATTATTACTAAGGAATGAACTTGACCACTGGAACAGGAGCTAATAAAAGAAGTTTATTTGATGTTATGACCGGGCAGGGATGATGCATGTGTAGGTTTGTAGCAACACATGGGTGTTGACTGTGGTAGCCCTGCCCTGTCGAACCTAGAACCAGTCCGTGGTCGGCCCCTTGATCAAGTATTGAACAGTACCGAATGCATGCTAGTTTATGGGCACTAGTAAACCGATGTAGCATAAAAGGTCACTTGCATTGAGGACGGTTAAGGTGCGTTGGTCATTGACCCTCCTGCTACTGGAGTGGGCGGTTCAGACCATGAAGTACTGTTGGCAGAATGGCATGCCCACTCGACGTCACCACACCCAGGCTGAGGTGTAGGTACTTTTGTTGTGAAAGGTTGCCATATACGACCTTAAATGGTGTGTATGTGTCGTGCATCTCGGGTTTTCCCAGCTGGTGTAAATCAATTGCAATTACTGTCCCTCGCAGTATTGAGTACCGCTTGGTCACCGCCCCAATCACGTAGTTACAGTTGATACTTGGAAATTGATTATGATGTCCAATATTGATTATGATTATTGCTACTCTTCTGTTGGACTTACTTTATGTATTATTCTATTATCTTATTGTTGCCAGTAAAGTTATATTTCAGTTCAACCCATTAAATTGGCAATTAAAACTTGCTAGAACTAATAGGTTGCTTAGCGCGAGTCCTTTCAAACAAGCCACCTATTAGAGCCTGTACATGTCTAGGTATTCAACGGGTAAGTCTTGCTGAGTAATTAGTTATCAGGCTTTGTGCCATTATTGTTTTGAGGTAATAAAGAAATAGAGTTGCCTGTAGATGTGCTGCCTTGGGACATGCAGGTCCCTGAGGGTTGGACTGCCCACTGGGAGTCCGACTTGCCGCCGCAGTGATGTTGTGTGTTGCTAGAGTGATGGTTCTTCGGACATGAACCATTACTATGCTGTATCGTCAAGCTCATAGTTCTTAACATTATTGCTTCCGCTATTTTCAAAACATTCATGAACTTGTAATATTACACTGCACTCTGAACCGTCGTATCCATGTAATATTCAACTTAAATTTGGACCAATATTGTATTATCAAGTGTCTGCGCTATCAGCACCATCGGGACCTCGATCCTCCGGGAAGGGGCGCCTCATATTGCCGAGAATAAGTCTCGACATTTGGCACACCAGGAAGGGGCGCAGCGCAACGGTCGACATGTCGAATTCGATGGTCTCAATCTACTTCAAGATCTGATCGCGAGCAGACCGGTGTTGAAGCGTTGTATCATCGACAAGGCTCACATTGAGATTGGTTCATCAAAAATCGATCGCCAATTTTATTCATCAAGATTCATCGACAAACAAGCTCCATCGGCGTAGAAGTAGATCGCAATGACTTGCCGACATCACAACGAAGCGGGACATCATCGATTTGTAGCTCACAACATGCCCGAATACTTGTCGACCAGCCTTGTTAGCTTCTCAGCAACTCGGCGACTCATCCACAGGTTCAGATATCTTCATTGCTCTTCCACGCCAATGAGAGATCATGAGTGCATGATTATCCATGGGTTCAGTCGTCTTGTCCAGTACATAGATGATGGTGGTGCTGTCCGTGGGATTTACTAGCAAGTTGGTTCAGAATTGATCATGACCTCCTAAAGCAACTCGGAGTCCACACGAGGCCAAGTCTGAGTTGTCAACCAGGAGCCACACGAGGCCAAGTCTGACTCGCAGCACAGACCCCGTAGCAACAAGGAAGTTTCTTTTCTTCTTTATTCCTGCCATATTATTTTATTCTATATTAGCTAATCAATGTGATTAGTATAGTACTAATCATATAATGTTTTTGCATGTACGTGATGAGTTGCATATACACGGAGGCCAGCTTGGTATTGCTATCAACATCGAGCCCGCCTTTGCGGTTTGCAACCAACACGACTTCCAACATGCTCATCAACCGTTTTGTCATCATGGTTGTCTGAGCAACGATCAAGATACAAACTGCGACATCCTCATGGTGCTCTATCGGAGCTTGATCCGGACTTGGCCACTCAGCGATACAGCTGTGACACCTCGGCTAATCGGCCACTCGACAACATCACCACAACATGGTTGTTCGACAATGTCACCATGACACGATGACTCGGCAACATCATCGCACTATGACGATGGTTCTGGCAACTCGATGCTTCGGTGGATTTGGTCACTCAGGCAATATTGTTGTGACATAATGCCTACCAACGACTCGGCGACATCGCCGCAACTCGGCGGTTCAACCGCTCAGCGGCCACTTGGAAATGCTCGGGGGCTACTCCACCATTCATCTGGCCACTCGGCTACTCGATGATGCCTACGACGACTTGGCGCTTCGGTATTTTGGTCACTCGGCCAAATGGCGACAACATCAATGACTTGGCGACACAAGTCAACCACTTTGAGCATCGATGTTTTGGCGACATGATGGCTCGATATCAACATTCGAACACTCACCAACAATATCGGCATGCTCGAGGGCTCCTCTTCAACTCGCCGAATTGTAAAGCTAAGTATTTTTATACTTTCTCGATTTACTTTTGAGGATTTGGGCTCGTCCTTCATACTTTTTTCCCATGGCTGCTTATTTTTGTTTTCTAAGCAGAAGGTCGTTGGTTTTTGATGAGTAAAGTTAGGTTTTTTAATCAGTACTCTTATTTATGGCTTTATTCATCTTTATATTATCTCAGTTTTTTAATCCTTTGCATTAAATAATCAAGCCAGGGGGCTAATTGTGCATCTATACATGTGTTCTCCCACTTTTTTATGAATCTAGCAGTACACATGTTGGTCGGTGACCTTTTAGTAGTGTCTCGGCCCAGACACTATATGGCCGATGTCGGTCGGTGACCTTTCAGTAGTGCTTCAACCCTGACACCATTATGACCCATATTGTCTGTTCTAGTTCCATCTTTTTTGGCTTTCGCCTCGACCGATATATTATATTTTATTTATGATTTGGTCTTAGTTTTGGTCTTACGCTGACAAAACAACTAAGGCATAAAATTTCTTACCTACGCGTCAGACTACCACTACACTAAATCCAAAGCCAATGTTGCGAGAGGGCATATGTCGACTAGTTCTAATTGCTACGCAAGAACAATTATGACCGATATTGTTGTGGCAGACCAAGCTCTGAGCTCTTTATATTTTATCCTAAGTATCCTACGTGGGGTCAGTATGGTTGCTAATGCACGAATACGCTGCTCTACGCCAGTTGGTTTAGTTACTGAAGAAAAATAGATACAAATTTGACTTTTCAGTTGACTAATTTGTTTAGCTTGTAAAAATAAGTTATCAAGCAAACAATATTAATTATATCTAATTATTCTAATTTCATTAATTGTCTAGAACATTTATGACAGATAGGCGGATACACCACTCAACATAGAGTGATTTCCTTGCCTTCATTGGTTGGTGTACAGTTCCGGCCACCTTTATCAGTCGACCACACCAGTTCCAACTACATTCATTGGTCAGCTACACCAGTTCCGACTGCCATCATCGGTCGGCTACACCAGCTCCGATTCCCACCATTGGTCTGCCACATCATGTCTGACCGCCACCATCGATCGGCCATATATCAGACCATCAGTGTCACTCGGTCATCACGACTTTGAATGATTTCTGCTACATCAGCGATCGGCGGGTACAACAACCTCAACTGCTTTCTTCACTCAACCTTATCAGCTTGAGTTGAGCTTCGCGGTGATCGAAGTCATTCATCTGAATCATTTATCACTTGGTACTAATTGATGTCACTCTACTGAGCTATTTATCACTCGAACTTGATGATTCAAGCAATTTTCCTTGAAGAGAGCCAACACGACTATTCTTGATGTAGATATGGCCCGATCTTCTGAGAGGTAAGGGGATAAACTCGAATTTAGGAAACTCGACGTCGACGACCCGGCTTGAATCAGACATGATCCAACCCCGCAACCGTTACACCAAGCACAACTTGATTGTTCCTGCAAGTGAAATCGAGAACACATGCAAGAGAGGATAAATACGCAATCTGAAATTGCAAATATGGATGAAGCGAATTACAAGAAAAGGTTCAAGCTCTGAACACAAAAGGACTAATCATCACAGTGGTGTAGAACAAGAACAGGGGCCCTAGATTACTGTAAAAGGACTTGTCACCACAGTTACAATAATTCGATCAAGTTTCTCTCTAGAAAACTGAACTAAACAAAACCCGAAACTAAAAGACGACGGCTACTGAGTTTATGTAGGAAACAAAGACGTCCTAGGGTTGGGGGCGACTAGGGGGGGGGGCGCCCACAATATGGGCTTAAGGCCCGACACGATACATGGCCAAGTTGGCCCAAAATAGGTGGCACAACACCTTGTCATGGTCATATATTATGACTCACGACCCTTCTGGGGCTAGGACCAGAACCAAAACGACGGCGTCGTCGTCCCCTTTCCAACGCATCAAAGAATGCCTCGTTTAGACGTCGGATGTGAGAGATATCATCAAAACCGTGAAGGGGTGTCGGCTGAATCCGAGACGAACGCGGCGACCGAGTTGGTGACGACTTGTAACTTGGGGAATGCCATGATGTGTGCGTATCCAGCATGGTGATGTCCTCATCATCCTCCCCTTCTTGAATTGGAGTCGCCCTCGACTCCATCTCAGCATCAATCTCCTGCAAAAGGTTAGTACTAGCAAAATGCAAAGTACAAGATACATGACCATCGATAGAAGATATATCATGACAAAGCATAGTATAGCAAGGTGCATCATGATTATCACAAAGATTAGTAAAAGTAGATGTCATAGCAAGAAAAGCACCTCCCTTTAACTGAATAGCCTTATATTTAACATCAGAAAGTTATTTGTTATCATGTTTATTCTCAGTATTTTCAGCAAGCAGTTTAAAATGATTTCTAATATCAGCAGGCAATAACGGACGCAAAGTAATATTCCTGTCATTAGGCACGAATGTATATGTATTTGTTCTATCATGATGGGCAGCATCCGTATCATATTCCCATGGACGGTCTAATAAAAGCGAACATGCTTGCATAGGTACAACATGAAAATCAGCAAAGTCTTGATAAGAACCTACTGAAAAGTGTATGCGTGTTGATCGAGTTACCTGTGCCGTACCAATATTGTTGAACCATTTGATGTGGTAGGGCTGATGTAGTGCATGCGTGGTCAAACCAAGTTTGCTTACCAAATCAGTACTTACCAAGTTGTTACAGCTCTCAGTATCAATGTTGGTGAGAACACGGTGGTCCGCAACAATGAGGTACATGTAGAATAAATTGTTGCGTTGTTGTTCTTCCTCCTGTCCCACCCGAGTGGTCAACACATGCTGTACAATGAGGCTAGGAAAGCCCGCGGTGGCAGCAATAGAATCAATGGCGGTAGTCTCCTGCTCCTCCGTCGAATCTGCAACAAGGTTAGGCATACGAGCAAATTCATCTTCAACATCACTAGAACTTTCATACCCATCAGTGGTAGCGATGAAAGCACGACGACTAGGGCAATCCTTCATGACATGTCCCATGCCCTTGCAGCGGTGGTAAATAATGGTGGTGGAGGAGCCACTCCTAGTACCGGAAGTAGTAACCTTCTTCTGGTGTTGGTGCTGCACACTAGACGATTGCGCTGCAGAAGTAGGCGCAAGTGGAAAAGTTATTGCTGGTGTCTTAGCAACATGACTCTTCAAGTTCTCTACTCCAATGCGTTGCTAGAGATATTGCTCAGTGTTGGACCTGCAAGATTGTTGTGGAAGGCATCCCTGTACTTCTCGTTCAGCCTTAAGAGCAATATGATACAATTGGCTGAACCTATTTCACTCTTTATAGTCAACAATATTCTGGATATCACGGTTCAAACCACCAAAAAATCTAGCACTAGTTTCAAGATCATCTTCATGTATATCACAACGTGCTAAACCAATAAGCAATTCCTGATAATATTCCTCTACTATTTTACTACCTTGTGTTAAAGATTGTAATTTCAAACGTAAATCACGTTGGTAATAAGGAGGAACAAAACGAGATTTCATGCGTTGTTTCAAAATAGGCCATGTGGCAGGTATAACATCATTAGTATTGCAAAGATCATTCCACCAAAAGAGAGCAAAACCTGTAAACTCACTAGTAGCAAGTCTAACTCTATGCTCAGCAGGAACTAAATGAGAATTAAATTTCTGTTCAACAGCAAGTTTCCAATCTAAGTATGCTTCAGGGTCAGCACTACCGGCTAAAGGTGGTATGTTAAATTTGGGCTTAACAAAAGTATCAGTATTACCACGATTGTTATTACCTCCAATACCATGTCGATTACGGTGAAGACGGTCCGCATCACGGTCAAAATCATCATCAGCAGCAGCTCATTGAGGTGGAGGTTGTCGTTCAACATCCTCAATGCGGTGGACAACAGTGTTGATGTGACCCATCAACTCGGCAAACTTCGTTTCCATGAATGTACGCTGGTCCGTAAGAAGCTTCGTGAGCTCGGCCTTGGACACGCAATCATTGAAGTCTGTAGGGGACTCCAACTCTCCAGGTGTCCCTTTCTCTTTCTCTGACATGGTTAAAAGAAAAAGACAAGACTAAACAAAAAGATTAGCCCTATCAACTAGCAGGCAGCAGAGGGTGTAGAAAGTGGAAAACAATATCAGAAGCAATGTATCACAATCTTGCAAGTGTTCTTACCAAAGCCAAACTGGTCGACACAATCTGTAGTTGAGCTTGGGTGTAACAGTTGCAAGGAAGAAACCTGTGCTGCAATATGTATAGCTTGGAAGGCTAATATGTATGTCAATGGAACACAATTCAATAACAGATAGTGGCACTGAATAAATGTCCAAAGCAGTGTCCTAATTGCTGGCAAAAGAATCGTGTTCAAAAACAGTTGTGACAGCAAGAACAATGGCAAAGGCAGCAAGGAACAAAACAGACTTCATAGACTTAGAATTTTCAAGGGGGGGGGGGGTGCAAATCAAAATCTTGATTTTTTTTATGATTTTTCCACTATTTTTCTGTGATAGAGGAACACAAAGGAAGGAACCACAAGAAGTTTCAACTCAAACAGAGGGAAAACAAAGGGTAGGCAAAATCTCAAAGTTTCACCGAAAGCGCTATTTTTGACTTCACAATTTTTTGACGAGGGCACACAGGGAAAAGCCCAATGTGGGTCACCTCAACTTTGAGTCAAGAATCTGCTGTAAAAATTTCAGCCCAATCGGAGCAACGAGCAAAAAGTTATGCCTATTTTACCGAAGGTATGTCAAGATAGGGTTTCAGGGGGGAGGGGGGGGGGACCGAATCGGGTAGGGTTTTTTTGTTGGCAACAGATTGTGGGTGTGGTGGGTGGGTGACACGATGATGAATCCAATGGAAAACACGATGGTGATGGTGGTGTGCAGTGGAGATCAAAACACAAACCGAATCGAAACACAAATTCAAACCAGCAACTGAACTCGACTAGGACACAAACTCAACACTACGGACTCTGAAATTAAATTATGCAAAGGCTGAACAGTGTCTGGGATGGTGGGGAAAAAAATTTTTTGTAGGCTTTTTCATGGACAAAAGGTGATGAACACAAATGAATCTAAAGACACGATAATACCTCACGGGGAACCTAGGAATCTGATACCACTTGATGTAGATATGGCCCGATCTTCCGAGAGGTAAGGGGATAAACTCAAATTTGGGGAACTCGGCGTCGATGACCCGGCTTGAATCAGACACCATCCAACCCCGCAATCGTTACACCAAGCACAACTTGATTGTTCCTGCAAGCGAAATCGAGAACACAAGAAAGAGAGGATAAACATGCAATCTGAAATTGCAAATATGGATGAAGCGAATCACAAGAAAAGGTTCAAGCTCTGAACACAAAAGGACTAACCGCCACAGTGGTGTAGAACAAGAACAGGGGCCCTGGATTACTGTAAAAGGACTTGTCGCCACAGTTACAATAATTCGATCAAGTTTCTCTCTAGAAAACTGAACTAAACAAAACCCGAAACTAAAAGACAGCGGCTACTGAGTTTATGTAGGAAACAAAGACGTCCTAGGGTTGGAGGCGACCATGGGGGGGGGGGGGGGGGGGGGCGCCCACAACATGGGCTTAAGGCCCGACACGATACATGGCCAAGTTGGCCCAAAATTGGCCCAAAATAGGTGGCACAACACCTTGTCATGGTCACATATTATGACTCACGACCCTTCTGGAGCTAGGACCAGAACCAAAATAACGGTGTCGTCGTCCCCTTTCCAATGCATCAAAGAACGCCTCGTTTGGACGTCGGATGTGGGAGATATCATCAAAACCGTGAAGGGGTGTTGGCTGAATCCGAGATGAACGCGACGACCGAGTTGGTGACGACTTGTAACTTGGGGAAGGCCATGATATGCGCGTATCCAGCATGGTGATGTCCTCATCAATTCTTGTTTTGGACTCTTGCATTATTTGCAATTTCCAAATGATACAAGAGTCGGGGGCTACACCTAATTAGGTGCACCTATTCGGCACACTAGTTGATTTCTCGAACACATTTTTGAATCTTTGAGACCCTCACAAGCTTGCTTATATAAAGCTAAAGTATTATACATGGCATAAACTAGTCAGGAAGCTACTGAAGACTATCATCAAGCTTGCAAGACTCTCAGGGGCTACTGTCGATGACATGTACCAGGGGCACCTCATATAGAAGGAAAGTGGAGATAGACTCCTATGAAATTTATAGTAGACCGATTAGGACTCCGCCATGTAACCCAGTCCCCCCCCGGATATATAAGGCGGGGCAGGGGTTCTCCTCAAGGGAAAAGCAGACAAGCCCTCAATTAGATAGATCCCACAACTAGACATCATCGTCTAGGGAAACCCTCCTCCTTTAGATCTATGGTCTAGACATATCAATACAAATACCACAGAACATAGGACGTAGGGTTATTATCCTCCGGGAGGCCCGAACCAAATTGGTGTCTTGTGTTACCATCATTTCTCGATCTTGCGTATACCCCTATTCTACATATAAATCGTCATAGGTGAACTACCCTATGTCTATTGCCGAGAATAAGTCTTGACAACATTACAAGAGTCTGGGAGGGAATCTATATTGCTTGGTGATTGTGGATGACTTCACGAGGTACACCTGGACTTTTTTTCTTGTGGACAAGTCTCAAGCAAGTGACATCTTCAGGAAGTTTGCAAGGAGGGCGAAGAATGAATTCAAGGCTAGCATTGTGAAGATAAGGAGTGACAATGGGACTGAGTTTAAGAACACAATAGTGGAGGAGTACTGTGACAAGAAAGGGATCAAGTATGAATTCTCCGCTACATATACTCCCGAGCAAAATGGAGTAGTGGAGAGGAAGAACAAGACACTAATTACCCTTGCTCATGCTATGTTGGATGAGTATGGAACTCATGAAAGGTTTTGGGCTGAGGCAATCAACATAGCTTGATACACCTCAAACTGTGTCTATCTCCACCGGCTGTTAAAGAAGACACCATATGAGCTGTTGGTTGGACAGAAACCCAAAGTTTCCTATTTTTGGGTTTTTGGCTGCACTTGCTACATTCTCAAGAAGAGGAGGAAGCCCGGGAAGTTTGAGAGCAGAACTGATGAAGGCATTCTTGTTAGGTATTTATGGACTTCTAAAGCATATCGGGTCTGCAACACAGCCACAGGATGTGTGGATGAATCTTATGATGTGCAATTTGATGAGTCAAACGGTTCTCAGAAAGGAGATGAGTTTCATGAAGTGAACATTGGAGATGAGCCTATGAGGGAAGCTTTGAGAAACATGCCCGTGGGCGAGGTTTTACGCCATGAGGCCAGTGATGGAAACATTGATGAGCCCTCAACTCCACCACCTCAACCAACCACTTCTTCCGAGGTGCAAGAACCAAAACCAAGATGTGTAACACCCTATTTTTCCATATTTTGCAAATTATTAATTTTTCCTAATTTAATTAGGGTGTTAATATTTTTCTATAACTAAAAATATTATTTTTAATTATTATATTTTTGTATGTTGCATTCATGCTGGAGTAGTATTGCAGTAGGTGTTTTTATTTGGATGTAAAACAAATTTAAAATTGAACTAGAATTCGATTTAGATTTAATTTAGAAATTAAAAACAGAAATTAGAAAAAGAAAAAGGAACCCCCCATCATGGCCCACTCTTCCCTCCCTTTCCCCCTGGGCCCACTTTCTCTTTCCCTCTTCTTTCTTTTTTTTCTTCGGCCTTGGGCTAGAACCCCCCATCACGGCCCACTCTTCCCTCCCTTTCCCCTTTCATTTTTTGGCCTGCCAGCCCCCTGCCCTAGCCCGCCCGCCTCCCACTGCCCTACCCAGCTCGCTCGCAGAGCAGCGCGCCCCCGAGACTCATGCGGCCCAGCTCGCGTGCCTTGGCCCAGCCCCGCCAGCGCGCGCACTCGCATGCCTCGGCCCAGCAGCACCCCGGCCCCACACCTCAGCCACTGATGCGTGGGTCCCACCCGTCATCCCTCTCCTCCCGTCTCTCTCTCTCTCTTCCCACCGCCCACCAGAAACCGACGCCATTGATCCCCCTCCTCCCCGGCACCCCGAAACTGCACCACGAGCACCACACGCCTCTCCACTTTCCCTTCCCCCACTGCAGGCGTTAATCGCACACTCCCGTGCTCTCACTCCCATCAATGGCCAACGGTGGCCATTGATTTGCGCCGAGCTTGCCCCACTCGCCTCCCCTCCCCCTCTGTCCTATAAAACCCGACCCTGGGCATCACCCTCTCCCTCCGGTTCCTTCCCTCACCTCCCCCTCGACCCGCGACCTCCAGAAGCCCCTCCTCGTCGAGCTCCGAGGTCCGCCGCCGCCCATCTCTGTCGAGGACCCCCCTCCAGCCATCCCCGACCCCGCGCGATCCCGTGGTGAGAACCCCCCTCTATCATTTATGTTTTAGCCCCTAGACTTTTTATAAATATTATTTGGCCCAGGAAATTTACAGTTTCACCCCTATACTTATATTTAATTATATTTTTAGCCCCAATATTTTGCACTAAGGCCCCTGTACTTAATATAAATTATGTTTAGGTCCTAAAATTTTGCAAAAACGACCTTATACTTTGTAGTAATTATTTTTCAGTCCTAATAATTTACACTTCACTCCCTGTAGTTTCATAAAATTACAAATAGGTCCCTAAACCTTGTTGTTTTTACCTTTTAGCCCCTAGAACTTCAAACTAGCATAACTTTTTAACCATAACTCTGATTTAAGTGATTTTTGCGCTCACGGAATTGCAGGAACATGTACTATATCTTGGTACTGTTTTCATAGTTATAAGGAAATGTTTGGTGCACTGTTCCTTATTTGTTTGTGTTTTACTTTTCTGGTATTTATCGGTATTAGACGAGGAGCAACTCCAGAATTTTCAAGACCTTGAGTTTGAGCAGCAGCTAGCAGGAGAACAACGCAAGTGTCCTTGACCATATTGTACCTATTGGATTAGTTTATTTTCTTGCATGCTTGTCTAAATTTGAATCTTGTGTCATTTACCCTTCCTTATTATTCCTTATCGCTTGGGTTCTGGTTTAGTGTATGGATTTTTGGGTATGTCATGCTAGTGCAGTACTTTGGGGGATTAAAATTGAATAATAATAAACTTGACTAATATTCACTTGAACCTAATTATCATTTGGGTAATTTAGATGACCTAAGCAGGAGGATGTTGAGGATGGTGCGGGTATGCACAAGTACATGTAATGTACTGTTTGGTTTGTGGTAGTGCCTGCTTATGGTCATACAAACCAAATTTGTGGAGCGGCCACCCAGGAAAATAGCACAAAGCATAGGGCTGATATGGGTAGGCGTGGTTCAGTAATAGATGTCTTCCCAGTTTTGCGGGCGTTCGAGGAAGGAGGACGAGAGGGTTACTTTCGGCCTCAGGTGATGAAGGGTTACTTTTAGCCACGGCGCCAGAGGGGGCCTCTATAGGGATGGTTAATCCCGCATTGATGAAACCTTAGCGTGGACGTTTTGCAAGCTGGGAAGTGCTTTGAAAGATCATGTAGTGATCTCTTGGCCTCACACCTACGGTAGTGTGTTGGCAACATGGAGACTTTAGTCACTGAATAGTGATGAAATCACCAACCTATGGGTAAAGTTGTGCAACCTCTGCAGAGTGTAAAATTGTTATAACAGCCGTGCTCACGGTCAAGAGCTACCTGGATCCTCACACGATTAGATGGATACTCGGGTGGATCTGGTGGGTAACCAGATTTTGGTGGTAGCTGCAGGTGGGTAACCCGTAGTGTTCTGGTATGGGTGGTTAACTCAGAGTTTTGCTATCGGTGGGCAACCGATAGTGTGGGACAAGTGGTTAACCTATTGGGCTTTTCACCTAGTAAATAGGATGCTTAGAGTCATAGGCTAAGGTTGGGTAGTGCAGTAAACCTGTGTCTAGCCTGTTTTTGTTTTAGCCTGTATGTCATAACTTTCCCCCACTTGCTGAGTACGGTATGTACTCACGCGTTATAGTTTTCCCTGTTTTGTTGTTGCTATATTACTGCTGCTTAGACAACGCTGGGGAGATGGACTACGCCGATGAGTACTACTTCGACTACGAGTGCAGCCCCCGATTGACTACCTGTGGTGTTATGGAGCCTTCCGCTATTTTCTATCATCTATCCAACTCTCTACTGATCATATTAGAATTCTCATCAGATGGTGAACACTAGACACAACAATGAGGATCCACCACCACCACCTCCTCCTCAAACTATGGAGCAAATTCTTGCTATGCAGACTCAGCTTCTTCACACCATGCAACAGGACATGATGCAAATGCAGCAGGGTCATAATCAGCCACCTTCACCACCAAGAGACAAGCTTGGAGAATTTCAGGGGACCAAGCCTCCCACTATCTCTCATTTTGTGGAGCCTATTGATGCTGATGATTGGCTGAAGACTATTGAGAAGAAGTTGTAGGTTGCGCAATGCAACAATCGTGAGAAGGTTATCTTTGCTTCTCACCAGCTTGAGGGTCTCGCTGCTGATTGGTGGGATGCCTATGTGGAGGCTCATGAGGAGCCATAATGTATTAACTGGCAGGAATTCTGGAACAACTTTAGGTCACACCATGTGCCTCTGGGTGTGATGAAACTCAAGAAGAAGGAATTCCAAGACTTGAAGCAAGATTCTATGTCTGTGAGCGAGTACGTCACTCGTTTCACTAAGCTTTCTCGCTATGCTCCGGACAAGATGAACACATATGAGAAGAAGCAATATTGTTTTATCAATGGCTTGAATGATGGTCTTGCTTATTCTCTAGAAGCTCGGGATTTCGTCAATTTTCAAGATTTGGTGGACAAAGCTCTTGTGCTAGAGAACAGAAGAGGAATTATTGATCGCAAGCGCAAGATGGTATGCCAGGGTCAGCAAGGAAGTAGCTCCAGGCCTCGCTTGGGTTCTTCATCATCTGGACCTTCTTTCGAACCTGGACAGCAGAGTGGCCAGCAGAGGCCTGAACCCATAGGTCAGGGTTTTAGTACTCCTTAGCGTCAGATCCAGCATCCCAACTATCAGACGCCACGTACCACTCAGCAAACCCCTCAGAGGACGACTCCTGCTCAGAACACCGGTGAAAATAGTGCTTGTTTCCACTATGGTCAGTCGGGGCACTATGCTAATAGGTGTCCCAGAAGCGCGCAAATCAGTCTCCAGCTCAGGGTGCAAATTCTACCCCAGTCCGCAATACTAATTCTGCACCAACTCCAGCACGGCAGAATCATGCTCGTGTCAATCATGTGGCTATTGAGGATGCTCAGGAAGCTCCGGATGTCGTTCTTGGTATGTTCCTTGTTAATGATAATAATGCAGTCGTGTTATCTGATTTTGGAGCATCGCATTCATTCATATCTGCTAGTTATGTTCAAAAACATAATCTTCCCATATCCATGCTAAAGAATAGAATGACTGTTAGTTCCTCTGGTGGAGAGATGAATGCAAAGCATGTCTGTCCTAAGGTGAACCTTAATATAAGGGGGTAGACTTTTCTGCAGATCTCATAGTCCTTGAGTCTAAGGGAATTGATGTGATCCTTGGCATGGATTGGCTAAGAAAGCATAAGGGATTTATTGATTGTGCTAAGAAGGCAGTCAAACTAACAGATAGTAGTGGAAAGGAATTGGAGTATGTAGCCAAACCACTCATCACTAGCAAAGGAGCAGCTAATCGCATTGTGTTGAATCAACTTGATGCTACCTTGATTGAAGACATCAGGATTGTCAATGAGTTTCCCAATGTTTTTCTAGAAGAATTACCAGGTATGCCACCAGACCGTGACATTGAGTTCATTATTGAATTAGTCCCTAGTACTGCTCCTATTTTTAAGAGACCATATAGAATGGCTGCTAACCAATTAGCTGAACTCAAGGAACAACTCCAAGAGTTGTTAGATAAGGGTTATATCCGTCCTAGTGCATCTCCATGGGGAGCCCCTGTTATCTTTGTTCCCAAGAAGGAGGGTACTCAATGGATGTGTGTTGACTACCGTTCTCTCAATGAGGTCACCATCAAGAACAAGTATCCCTTGCCTAGGATTGATGACTAGTTTGATTAGCTTAAAGGAGCCTATGTTTTCTCCATGATTGACCTCCAATCTGGATATCATCAATTAAAGATCAGGGCAACTGACATACCCAAGACTGCTTTCATTACTGGATATGGCTTATATAAGTATACGGTTATGTCATTTGGATTGACCGATGCTCCTGCCTACTTTATGTATCTAATGAACAATGTTTTCATGGAGTATTTGGACAAGTTTGTTGTGGTGTTCATTGATGACATCCTTGTATTCTCAAAGAATGAGGAGGAACATGAAGAACATCTTCGTCTGGTATTGCAAAAGCTAAGAGAGAATCAACTATATGCCAAGCTTAGTAAATGTGATTTCTGGTTGAGGGAAGTCTCATTTCTTGGTCATATTATCTCTAAAGGAGGAGTGTCTGTGGACCCCAACAAGGTTAAAGATGTGTTGCACTGGAATACTCCTCGGAATGTTACAGATATCAGAAGTTTCCTTGGACTAGAAGGATATTACAGAAGATTCATTAAGGGATTCTCCAAGATAGCCAAGCCCATGACTGAGCTGCTAGAAAAAGAAAAGACTTTTGAGTGGACATCAAAATGTGAAGCTAGCTTCAAAGAATTGAAGAAAAGACTTACCACAGCACCAGTCCCAACCATGCCTAACATGGAGAAGCCATTCTCAATCTTTGTGATGCTTTAGGGCAAGGTTTGGGATGTGTACACATGCAAGAAGGCCATGTTGTTGCCTATACTTCAAGGCAATTGAGAAAGCATGAGGAGAAATATCCAACCCATGACTTGGAGTTAGCAGTAGTGGTTCATGCTCTCAAGATCTGAAGACACTACATCATTGACAAAAGGTGTGGGATATATTCAGACCACAAGAGTTTGAAGTATATATTCACCCAGCCAGACTTGAACCTCAGGCAGTGAAGATGGTTGGGACTCATCAAAGATTATGATCTGGGAATCAACTACCATCCAGGCAAAGCCAATGTTGTAGAAGACGCATTGAGCAGAAGGTCTTATCTCAACATATTATAAACACGAGAGCTGCTACCTGAATTCTATGAAGAATTTCAAAAGCTTAACCTAGGATGGGTATCCAACACAGAAGTCATTGCAATGGAAGTTGACTCAACTCTGGAGCATGACATTCGTAAAGGACAACTTGAAGATGCAAAAATCCAAGAAATCAAGCAACTAATTGAGAAGGACAAAGCTCCAGGTTACATAGTAGATAATGAAGGAACCTTATGGTATAAGAAAAGGTTGTGTGTGTCTGATATCAAGGAGATCAAGGAGTTGATATTAAGAGAAGCCATGATCCAGCTTACTCCATTCATCCAGGAAGTACCAAAATGTATCATAACCTGAAGAGTTGATACTGGTGGTACGGAATGAAGAGAGCTGTGGGTGAACATGTTGCACTCTGTGACACTTTTCAACGAGTCAAAGCAGAGCGTCAAAGACCTGCAGGACTCTTGCAACCCTTGAAGATACCAGAGTGGAAATGGGAAGAAATTTGCATCGATTTCATTGTGGGATTACTGAGGACACAAGCTGGATATGATTCCATATGGGTTATTGTGGATCGCTTGACCAAGGTTGCTCATTTCATCCCTGTCAAGACCACATACAACGGACACAAGTTTGCAGAGTTGTATATTTCTAGGATAGTATGTCCACATGGAGTACCAAAGAAGATAGTGTCTGACAGAGGAACTCAATTCACCTCAAAGTTTTGGGAAAAGTTACATGAGTGCATGGATACAAGGTTGAAATTTAGTTCAGCCTATCATCCCCAAACAGATGGACAGACGGAAAGAGTGAATCCAATTCTTGAGGATATGTTGAGAGCTTGTGCACTCAAGGATAGCAAGAGTTGGGAAAAATGTCTGCCATATGCAGAGTTTTCCTACAACAACAACTATCAGGAAAGTTTAAAGATGTCTCCATTTGAGTTCTTATATGGACGTAAATGTCAAACTCCTTTGTTCTGGAATGACACTGAAGAGAATGAAGTCTTTGGACTAGAGATTCTCTGGGAAACTAAAAGGCAAGTTCATATTGTCCGAGAGAATTTGAAGCTTGCACAGTCTTGACAGAAGAGCTATGTCGACCATAGAAGAGACTTGAGCTTTGAAGTTGGTGATTATGTCTATCTCGAAGTGTATCCAATGAGAGGACTTCACCGTTTCAAGGTTCGAGGAAAGCTTGCACCAAGGTACATTGGTTCATTCAAGATCATAGAGAAAAGAGGTGAAGTTGCTTATCAGTTGGAACTGCCACCATAGCTGTCGGATGTGCATGATGTTTTCCATGTCTCACAGCTGAAAAAGTGCCTGCGTTTTCCAGAGGAGCAAATGCCTATAGAACAGTTGGATGTTGGCGAAGATCTTACTTATCAAGAGTATCCTATCAAGATTCTAGAAATATCAAAAAGAGTCATGAGGAACAAGAAGTATCATATGTGCAAAGTGCAATGGAGCAATCATACGGAAGAAGAAGCCACTTGGGAGCAAGAAGACCATTTCAAGGCAGATTTTCCGGACTTCTTCTCCGATCAGTCCGAATCTCGAGGGCGAGATTCATCCTAAGGAGGGTAGGTTTGTAACACCCTATTTTTCCATATTTTGCAAATTATTGATTTTTCCTAATTTAATTAGGGTGTTAATATTTTTCTTTAACTAAAAAGATTATTTTTAATTATTATATTTTTGTATGTTGCATTCATGCTCGAATAGTATTGCAGTAGGTGTTTTTATTTGGATGTAAAACAGTTATAAAATTCAACTAGAAATTGATTTAGATTTAATTTAGAAATTAAAAACAAAAATTAGAAAAAGAAAAAGGAATTTTTCCTGGTTCATGGGCCAACTCCTCCCCCTCGGCCCACTTTCTCTTTCCCTCTTCTTTCTTTTTTTTTCTTCGGCCTTGGGCCAGAACCCCCCATCGTGGCCCACGCTAGCCTCCCTTTCCCCCTTTCATTTTCGGCTTGCCAGCCCCCTGGCTCAGCCCGCCCGCCTCCCATTGCCCGGCCCAACTCACAGAGCAACGCACCCGCCAGACTCGCATAGCCCAGCTCGCGTGCCCCGCCCAACCCCGCTAGCGCACGCAGCTCGCATGCCTCGGCCCAGCAGCACCTCAGCCTCGCCCCTTAGCCTCTAACGAGTGGGTCCCACCCGTCATCCCTCTCCTCCCGCCTCTCTCTCTCTTCCCGCTGCCCATCGGAAACCAACGCCGTCGATCCCCCCTCCTTCCCGGCTCCCCGAAACCGCACCCTGAGCACCGCGTGCCTCTCCGCTTCCCATTCCCCCACTTCGGGCATTAATCGTGCACTCCTGTGCACTCACGCCCATCAATGGCCACCGATGGCCATTGATGTGCGCTGAGCTCACCCCGCTCATCTCCCCTCCTCCTCTGTCCTATATCACCCAACCCCGGGCATCACCCTCTCCCTTCGCTTCCTTCCCTCGCCTCCCCCTCGACCGTGACCTCTAGAAGCCCCTCCTCATCGAGCTCCGAGGTCCGCCACCACCCATCTCTGTCGAGGACCCGCCTCTGGCCATCCCCGACGCCCATATCTAGTGCGCTACATATTTGTGTAGTTCTCCCTCCACACCATGCACATTCCAAGGGGAGACTACTTCTAAGGTAAGGATCACGGTAATCCATTCAAGCCTATCTTTTCTCTTGGTTCCTTGTTTTCGTACGAGTCTTTGTCCCTTCCTTCTTATTCTTTCGAGACACGTTCGTTTTGGATCATCATAAGTAGTGGTTGTCATCCATCACCAAAAAGGGGGAGATTGTAAGGTTCATGACCATTGAGGTCACCCCAAGGTATGATTGTTTTGGTGATGAATGACAAACATGAAATGTGACTAATGTCTACACGAGTGTTGTGCGTGTAGGAAACCTTATCTATCTTATGATGATCATTGATGGTTGCCTTGGCGATTGATGACAATGACCACAAGCATGTAGGCTTGTGAGCTTGATGGAGTCCAAGGGTTGATGGAGATGGATCAAAGCTGAGGACAAGCTATGGAGCAAGTGTTGGGAACACTTGTCTAGTTGTTAGGGCTTTGAGTCCATAGGAAAAACCGGACTATCAAGGGGGTCTAGGTCATTCTCTTAGGTCATATCTAGTCGGTGATGTGCATGGATGCTCAATGAAATCACAGGAACTAGGTGACAGTGGAGAAGCCAAGGAGCTATTGGAAGAAGCCGGGAAACAAAGTCAAGAGGAGACGAGGAATTTCAGCTTCTGCAGGTAAAGACCGGACAGAGAGGTCTTGGAGGCCGAACGGTCCTGTGATCAGAGGGAAATTCTCTCCAGAGAAGATGTTGGACGCGAGGAATTCTGTTGGTGGAAGAACCATAGAGACCGGACAGTCCGATGTGTAGACCGGACGGTCCGGTCTGTATGGAGATGGGTTGGATAGAAGAGGAAGCATTGACAACGTCTCTGTTTGGAGAAAGAAGAGAAGAGACCGGACAGTCTAGTGTGAAGACCCGACTGTACGGTCATCAGGGGAGGCGACAGAACACAGAGAAGAAGTTTCTATTGGGACCCAGATTTATGAAGTTAGGACGGTCCGATCTGTAGACCGGAATGTCCGGTCTGGACAGTGACCGGACTGTCCGGTCAGTATGTCCAGAGAGGCTATTTCATGGAGCAACGACTAGTTTGAGGTTGGAGGCCTATATAAACTCATTGCTGGGGTCTTGGAGGCTGCCTTTAGGCATTGGAATTGCTGGGTGCATCTATTGGGAGCCAAAGGGCCAAGAGAGGAGCACTAGGAGGGGATATTGGATATCTTGAGAGTGCTAGTGAGAGTAACATGAGCATTGATGCACATCTAAGGCTAGGGTGTCCTTGAGGGTGTGATCTAGGTTGTTACTCTCGGTCTATGGTGAGACCTAGACCGGTTAGGTGTTGGTGATCGAGCCTATCGTGATTGGTTGTGAAGGCCGTCACATGTTTGTACATGGTTTGAGCCCGCCGGTGAAAGGGGCATCAATAGTGAGTGTCTGTGTCATCTCGGGGAGTCCGGCAAGTTCTCGAGGGAGGCGAGCTTGTGCTTTGTGCAGTGGGGACACACACTGCGTCTTCACTCGAGGAGTGATTGCGGGCTCGTGGGCGAGAACTGCACTTGGTGGCAGGAGGGACCGGGACTCCGGCGGGAGTGGTCTAACGAGGAGTAGGGGAAGGCGCCATCCTTCCAAGACCTCAGGTAAAAAATCATGTGCCATATTTTACTCTACTCCTTATTATGATGCTTTACTTTCTGCATTTACATACCGTGCTATTTATGCTTGTGTGCTTACCTTGCTCTAGTTGACTACCTTGTAGACTTGCATGAATAGGCTTCTTTACTTGCTAGTAGTGCTTAGCCTTCATACTTGATCACTAGCATGTATAGGAGTTGCTTTGGCTTGATTGATCACTCTAGTATGTATTGTGCTACTCATGCTTGTATGCTTTCTATATGCTTGTTGATCTAGTAGCTTTGCTTGAGTAGAACTCCTTGCTAGCTAGTTGTTTGCTTCCACGTATCTTTGGCAACTAGCTTGCATTGTAGTTGTATTTCCTTTGTGTGATCCACTAGCATGCTTAGCTTGTTGTTCCTTTCATAGGACTATTATCTTGCTAGTGTGATCACCACTAGAATTGCATAGGAGTTGCATTGCCTTTGTGTGATCCACTAGTATGCTTAGCTTGTTGTTCCCTTCATAGGACTATTATCTTGCTAGTGTGATCACCACTAGAATTGCATAGGAGTTGTATTGCCTTTGTGTGATCCACTAGTATGCTTAGCTTGTTGTTCCTTTCATAAGACTATTATCTTGCTAGTGTGATCACCACTAGAATTGCATAGGAGTTGTATTGCCTTAGTGCGATCCACTAGTATGCTTAGCTTGTTGTTCCTTTCATAGGACTATTATCTTGCTAGTGTGATCACCACTAGAATTGCATAGGAGTTGCATTGCCTTTGTGTGATCCACTAGTATGCTTAGCTTGTTGTTCCTTCCATAGGACTATTATCTTGCTAGTGTGATCACCATTAGAATTGCATAGGAGTTGTATTGCGTTTGTTTGATCCACTAGTATGCTTAGCTTGTTGTTCTTTCCATAGGATCATTATCTTGCTAGTGTGATCACCACTAGGATGGTGTAGGAGTTGTTTTGAGTGATCGGTTTTAGGATTTGGTAAATTTGGTACATAGTGCAAGTTCCCGATTCACCCCCCCCCCTCTCAATCACTAGGTCCTTTCACATCGTTTGCTCCCGCCAGAACCGCTGCTGGCCCTCCGATCTCAATCCCACGACCATGATTAAATCACCCCGAAGGGGTATGAGCCTCGTCTTCCATGGACCAAAGACCCTGGTCAATGACTGGTCCATGACCCCCATTGACCTAGTCCACTTATTTAGGATTTATTTTAATTCTCTAAATTCCAGGAAAATGCCCTTTTTACAGTTAGCTCCCTAAGCTTTATTCTAATAAGGTTTTAATCCTAATTTTTAGCAGAAACTTTATTAATTTATGTTTTAGCCCCTGGAATTTTTATAAATATTATTTTGGCCCAGGAAATTTACAGTTTCACCCCTATACTTATATTTAATTATATTTTTTGCCCCAACATTTTGCACTTAGGCCCCTATACTTAATATAAATTATGTTTAGGTCCTAAAATTTTGCAAAAACAACCTTATACTTTAGTCCCTGTAGTTTTATAAAATTACAAATAGGTCCCTAAACCTTGTTGTTTTTACCTTTTAGCTCCTAGATCATCAAACTAGCATAACTTTTCAACGTAACTCCAATTTAAGTGATTTTTGCGCTCACGGAATCACAGGAACATGTACTATTTCTTGGTACAATTTTCATAGTCATTAGGAAATGTTTGGTGTACTGTTCCTTATTTGTTTGTGTTTTACTTTTCTGGTATTTATCGGTATTAGACGAGGAGCAGCTCCAGAATTTCCAAGACCTTGAGTTTGAGCAGCAGCTAGCGGGAGAACAAGGCAAGTGTCCTTGACCATATTGTACCTATTAAGGATTAGTTTATTTTCATGCATGCTTGTCTAAATTTGAATCCCGTGTCATTTACCCTTCCTTATTATTCCATGTCGCTTGGGTTATGGTTTAGTGTAAGGATTTTTGGGTATGTCATGCTAGTGCAGTACTTTGGGGGATTAAAATTGAATAATAATAAACTTGACTAATATTCAGTTGAACCTAATTAGATGACCCAAGCAGGAGGATGTTGAGGATGGTGCGGGTATGCACAAGTACATGTAATGTATTGTTTAGTTTGTGGTAGTGCCTGCTTGTGGTCGTACAAACCAAATTCGTGGAGCGGCCACCCAGAAAAACATTGCAAAGCACAGGGCTGATATGGATAGGCGTGGTTTAGTAATAGATGTCTTCCCAGTTTTGCGGGCGTTCGAGGAAGGAGGATGAGATGGTTACTTTCGGCCTCAGGTGATGAAGAGTTACTTCTAGCCACAGTGCCAGAGGGGGCCTCTGTAGGGATGGTTAATCCCGCATCATTGAAACCTTAGCGTGGATGTTTTGCAAGCTGGGAAGCGCTTTGAAAGATCATGTGGTGATCTCTTGGCCTCACACCTATGGTAGTGTGTTGGCAACAGGGAGACTTTAGTCACTGAATAGTGATGAAATCACCAACCTGTGGGTAAAGTTGTGCAACCTCTGTAGAGTGTAAAACTGTTATAATAGCCGTGCTCACGGTCAAGAGCGGCCTGGATCCTCACATGATTAGATGGATACTCGGGTGGATCTAGTGGGTAACCAGATTTTGGTGGTAGCTTCAGGTGGGTAACCTGTAGTGTTATGGTATGGGTGGTTAACTCATAGTTTTGCTATCGGTGGGCAACTGATAGTGTGGGACAGGTGGTTAACCTGTTGGGCTTTTCACCTAGTAAATATGATGTTTAGAGTCATAGGCTAAGGTTGCATAGTGCAGAAAATCTGTGTCTAGCATGTTCTTGTTTTAGCCTGCATGTCTTAACTTTCCCCCACTTGCTGAGTACAGTATGTACTCACGTGTTATAGTTTTCCATATTTTGTTGCTGCTATATTACTGCTGCTCAGACGACGCTGGCGAGATGGACTACACCGATGAGGACTACTTCAACTAGGAGTGCGGCCCCCGGTTGACTGCATGTGGCGTTATGGAGCCTTCCGCTGTTTTCTTTTATGTATTGATGTAATCCATGCTATGCAATAATGATACTTTGATATAATAATAATGCAATTGGTTATTTACTATTAATTCACTTTTGTCCTGTATGCGTGAAAACTTGATCCTGGGCACGTATACAGAAGCATTTGGTTTTGACCTTAAAACCGGGTGTGACAAGATGTCATTGCCTCTCCCAGAAGCCCCTCCCCAGATTCATTGAGAGCGCATCCACCTACCCATGAGGGAATTCAAGAGAGAAGTGAGCCCCAATCCTGCCCACATACTTCAGATCGAGTCACTTCTCAAAGCTCTTCACACAACAGCCCCACATTCTCACCAAGCTCTAGCTCCAAAACAACAAAGCATATGAGTGATTCTCTCACTTCAGCTTTACTCATATCTCAAGAGAGCGAGCAATTCATGATGCACAAGATATTTCACCTAGAGCTCCTCCCACTCAAGAAGAACACTGTGAGGATATCACTCCTAAGGATACATGCAACACTCCTCCAATTCTGGACTTGCAAGGTCCAATGACTAGAGCTCGTGCACGACGACTAAATTTAGAGGTGAGCTCATTCCTACATTCTTCATTATATGTCACTTTTGAGAATGGTTTGCTACCTAATGATTACATTGTAATTAGGAACCATGGAGAGGACCAGGAGATGATGGGAGATGGACTTGGAGACGTGGAGGACCAGCAAGGACGTGGAAGCCAAGGTGGAGGCCCAACCAAAACCGACTTCAAGTCTGTTTTGGGGCTCAGGACCAGTCTGCACTAAAATGGATGCCCAGGAAACATACGGACTCGGATTTGGACGTTCTACATATGCACAGAAAGATAAGAAGAAGACCTTTCCAATTCCGCTGGTATCATATCAAAATTCATCCAGAGTCATCAGGAATCGTTAAAACAAAAGAGGGTCCAGAATCTATTTCGGTGCTGCGTCGCATGTTTTTGGCCTTTGGGCTTTGTATCTAGTTGAGCCCAATTAGGGGCGTGTCCAGAGGGTCTTGCGCGATCGTAGGGTATTCATATACAGCCGCCGCCAGACCATTAGGATTGGGTTTTGCTTAGATTATTTTGTTCATAATAGTTTCGCCGTCATCACGGTTTATAAGACCCCAACTTCGTGAGATTCATAATACATCTGTAATTGTGTTGCATTCTTCTTTGTTCTTGCTTGTGTTTTTGATTCATAGGTAGGGATTAGCCTTCTCGGCGAGGTCAATCATTTTAGGACGGTTGATAACCAGAGGAGACGTCATGCTGCGATTGCGGTGTTCTGAAGCCGGATCGATTTGTGTGTTGCCTCCGACCAAATCAACATATTCAGAACCTTTCAGAAGATTGGGAACCCTTGTCCACATCAAGTGGTAATCAGAGCTTCAGGTGCACCGTCAGGTTTGCACTACCCTTAGTTAATTTCGCTTTGTGTTCATCCTATCGTCCACAGAAAAGCCCAAAAAATAATTTTCCCTCTGCCCATAACCACTTGTTTAGCCTTTGCATATTTCAATTTCAGAGTCCGTAGTGTTGAGTTTGTGCCCCAGTTCTTGTTTAGTCGCTGGTTTAGTTTGTGTTTTTGTTATCAGTAGTATTTCCCTTGCATCCTAGCCGCCATCCCCTTCACCATCCTCTCTTTTGTTGCCTTTTTGTGCTAGGGTTGATTGATCGACACACCTAGCCTAGTCCCATCCTAATCCCACCCTAAACACACCGTCAACACCCCGGACCAATCCCCACAAATTCCACTTTCCGCTGCCTCCACGCCACCAAAAAAAATCCTACCCGATTCCAAACCCGACCCCAATCCCGACTTGGGTTTCTGGAAAACCGACTCCGCCCCCCCTTCGGTAAAACGGGCATAATTTTTCGCTCGGTTGTCCGTTTTGGCTGAAATTTTTACAGGAGATTCTTGACTCAAAGTTGGGCATGTGTGCCCTCATCAAAAAATTCAAAAAAAAAATCGGGAAGATAAAGAAAAAATTGATTTAAGTTTAAACCCGACGTTTTCTGCAACTTCAAGATTCTCTGTAGGCCACATCCTACCTCTATTTGAGCTGAAATTTTCTGTGGATTCTCCTCCATTGTTAGTGAGTTGGAGAAAATTATCAAAAAAATAAAAATAAAAAAAGAAATTTGGGATTTCTACTAGTGCTACATCTAGCCCTCTGAAATTTCTGGATTTGGCTATTTTGCACTTAGCCCCCTGATATCGCCTGTTGTGCCTTTGTCTCCTTGTTTCTACTTTACTATCACTACTGTTCTAGGACATACTTAGACCAGCAACTAGGGACATGTTACTTGGGCACCTATTCAGCTTTACTATCTATTTTTGATTTATGTGCCACTCACATATATATATTTGGACTTCCTAGCTCTACATATTTCTTCTGGACAACACACAGGTTATTTTGTGACCCTTGCAATCGTGGAACACATCTCTCTGGTATCCTTTGCTTTTCTTTTCAGAACTTTGTAAGAGCTTTGTAAGAAGTCTCCTTTTGTTGTGTTGAGAGGCACCACTGCTTAGCTGTTTTGTAGGGATAACCTTCACTGTTTGTTTCCTGTTTTGGTGTTTGTGATGGCAGGAAGTGACGATGGAGAGATGGCTTCACCCTCACAATTTGCTAAGTGCATGAGCCAAGAGCAGCTCCAGAAGGCTTTGCAGGCTGCTCAGAGTGATTTGGCAGAGACGGTCACCAGAGCCGTTACTGATGCGGTCAGCAAGCTTCACATTGGAGAAAGCATCGAGCAGTTGGAGAAGCGGGTCTCTAAGTTAACTGATCTAGTTGTCGCGTTGGAGACCGCTCCCAAAACCAACGATACGAACACCAATAACAACAACAACGACGTTGAAGACGTCCATGATGAAGACACGGTGTATAAGGCTGATGGCACTGTGGATAGGTCAGCTACAAGGACCGCACGATTACGACGTCGTTTGCAACATAATACTCAAGGTATGGGTGGTTTCCATAACTACAATCGTCGTCCACACGGTAACTATGCTCTAGATGACCCGTATGCTAAAATTAAGTTTTCAATTCCTTTATTTTTGGGTCAGTATGATGGTGATGTTTATCTTGATTGGGAGATGACTGTAGAACAAAAATTTAATGCCCACCTTGTTCCTGAACAACATAGAGTTAGACAAGCTACTAGTGAGTTTAAGGACTTTGCTATTGTTTGCTGGAGTGGTCTAGCTGCTGAAACTGATTTGCCTACTACTTGGGAAGAACTTAAGGTAGCAATGTATGATCGTTTTGTTCCTCCTTTTTATAGAAAGATTCGTAATAAACTGCAGTGTTTAGAACAAGGAGATAAAACTGTTCATAAGTACTTTAGTGAGCTTCAGAAGCGTTTGATTCGTTGTGCTGTAGTTGAAAAAGTAGAGGATCAGATTTGTCACTTTATTCTAGTTTAAGAAAAGAAATTCACGACATCCTTGATTATAAAGAATATTATACCCTCACCCAGTGTTTCCAGTATGCTATGCTTGCAGAGAAAGAATCACAGGGACTTTTCCAGGCTTTTGAGGAGTACAGCAAGTCAAGGAACTCCTACCCCCCACGCTCGACAGGGACTTCGGGGCTGCCCAGGCCATCTTTCCGGCCGCCCCCACCAGCAGCTACCAAGGGAACCAGTGTTGTTTCTGCAGCCCCAAGATCAGCCCTACACCTTCTACGCGCTCAGGTAAAACTTCTGTGCAGGTACCAGCTAGTAGTGGCTCCTCTGTTGCTTTGATGGGGCGCACTACAGGGATTCAGTGCCACCGCTGCCATGGACTTGGTCATGTGCAGAAAGATTATCCAAGTAGGCGGCATATGTGGCGACAGACGATGGCGGTTACATGAGCACCTCCGATGTGGAGGATGAGGAGGAGGGCATCGCTGCCACCAGCAGTGACCTCATCCATGGAGGCGGAGACACCATGGGATACATGAATATTATTGTTCAACGTGTCCTTAGCACACAAGTTCATTAGCCCAAGACGATGCAGCGCCACAACTTGTTCCAGATTTTCTTCATCATCAAGAACCGCCGAGCACGTGTCATCATTGATGGAGGGAGCTGCAATAACTTGGTGAGTTCTGATGTTGTCAACAAGCTTGCTTTGACCACACGTCCACATCCACATCCGTACTACATTCAATGGTTAAACGACTCTGGCAAAGCTAAGGTAATACAAACTTGCAGAGTTTCTTTTTCCATTGGTTCTTATGTGGATTGTGTTGATTGTGATGTCGTACCCATGCAAGCATGTTCACTTTTATTTGGTAGACCTTGGGAATTTGATAATGATGTTGTACACCATGGTAGAAGTAATAAGTACAGTTTTATGCATAAAGGAACTAAAATTACTTTGTTACCAATGACCCCTGCTGAAATTGTACAAGCTGATTTAGAAAGAGCTGCTAGTTTGAAAAATAAAGGTCCTAAAATTCAACAACCTATTAATTCTAATTCTACACCTAGTAATATTAATGATTCTTCAAGTTCTAAGGGTGCTGGAATTAAATTACAAGGTCGTTCATGCCTCGCAACAAAATCTGAGCTTGCTGAAATTTCTGATAATGATGATATTTGTTATGCTTTGATATGCAAAGAAGCTTTGTTTTTGCTTGATGATATTGCTTCTAGTGCTTTGCCTCCTGCTGTCACTAACCTTTCGCAGGAGTATGAGGATGTTTTTCTAGCTGAGATACCCCTGGGATTGCCACCTTTGAGAGGGATTGAGCATCAAATTGATTTGATTCCGGGTGCTACTTTGCCAAACCGTGCTGCTTATAGGACCAACCCTGAGGAGACTAAGGAGATACAATGACAAGTTCAAGACCTTTTGGATCGTGGGTATGTTCGTCAATCACTTAGTCCTTGTGTTGTTCCTGTACTTTTGGTTCCTAAGAAAGATGGTACTTGGCGTATGTGGGTAGATTGTAGAGCCATTAATAATATTACTATTAGATATCGTCATCCTATTTCTAGGATAGACGACATGCTTGATGAGTTATGTGGTGCTATAATTTTCACTAAAATTGATTTGCGTAGTGGCTACCATCAAATTAGAATGAAACTTGAAGACGAATGGAAAACAGCTTTCAAAACCAAATTTGGATTATATGAGTGGTTAGTAATGCCTTTTGGTTTAACTAATGCACCTAGTACTTTCATGCGCTTGATGAATGAGGTTTTAAGAGTTTTCATTGGCAAATTTGTGGTAGTTTACTTTGATGATAACTTGATTTATAGCAAATCCATAGATGAATATATGAATCATTTACGTGCTGTTTTTTATGCTTTACGAGATGCACGTTTATTTGGTAACCTTGAGAAGTGCACCTTTTGCATGGATCGAGTCTCTTTTCTTGGCTATGTTGTGACTCCACAGGAAAGTGAGGTGGATGAGGCGAAGATTGAAGCCATAAAGAGCTGGCCTGTACCAAAAACTATCACACATATGAGGAGTTTTCTTGGTCTTGCAGGTTTCTACCGCCGCTTTGTCAAAGATTTCAGCACCATTTCTCCACCTTTGCATGAGTTGACAAAGAAGGGCGTTGATTTTCATTGGGGTAAGGTACATCATGAGTCTTTTGATGCTTTGAAGGATAAACTCACACATGCACCATTGCTGCAATTACCAAATTTTGATAAGATTTTTGCGCTTGAATGTGATGTTAGTGGTAAAGGCATTGGTGGTGTTTTGATGCAAGATAATAAACCTGTTGCATACTTTAGTGAGAAAATTACTGGGCCTGTTTTGAATTACTCCACGTATGATAAGGAATTGTATGCACTTGTACGTTGTTTAGAGACGTGGCATCATTATTTGTTGCCCAAAGAATTTGTTATTCATTCTGATCATGAATCACTTAAGTATATTCGTTCTCAATGTAATTTGAACCGTAGACATGCTAAATGGATTGAATTTATTGAGTCTTTTCCTTACATTATTAAACATAAGAAAGGGAAGGATAATGTGATCGTTGATGCTTTATCTAGGTGCTATACTTTATTGTCTCAACTTGATTGTAGAATTTTTGGACTTGAGGCAATTAAAGAAGAATATGCTGCTGATGTTGATTTTAAGGATGTATTGCTGCATTGTAAAGAAGGTCGTGCATGGAACAAATTTGTGTTGACTGATGGCTTCTTGTTTAGAGCTAACCGCCTATGCATTTCAGTTGGTTCCGTTCGTCTTTTGTTGTTACAGGAGGCGCATGGAGGTAGATTGATGGGTCATTTTGGTGCCAAGAAGACAGAGGATATTTTGGCCACACAATTCTTTTGGCCAAGGATGAGGAAAGATGTTGAGCGCTTTGTTGCTCGCTGCACTACATGTCAAAAAGCTATGTCTCGCTTGAATCCACATGGTTTATACATGCCACTTCCTGTTCCTTCTATTCCTTGGGTGGATATTTCTATGGACTTTGTTTTAGGACTGCCTAGGACTAAGAGGGGGAGTGATAGTATTTTTGTTGTTGTGGATAGGTTTTCTAAGATGGCACACTTTGTACGATGTCATAAGTCTGATGATGCTAGTTATATTGCTGATCTCTTTTTCAAAGAAATTGTACGTTTGTATGGTATGCCTTCTACTATTGTTTGAGATCGTGATGCAAAATTCTTGAGTCACTTTTGGCGCACGCTTTGGAATAAGTTGGGTACAAAGTTATTGTTTTCTACAACTTGTCACCCACAAACTGATGGACAAACTGAGGTGGTGAACTGCACTTTGGGTACTATGTTGAGAGCTATTTTGAAGAAAAATTTGAAGCAATGGGAGGAATGTTTGCCTCATGTTGAGTTTGCATATAATCGGGCAACACATTCTACTACCTAGGTAAGTCCTTTCAAGGTAGTGTATGGTTTTCATCCCCGTACTCCACTTGATATATTTCACCTACCTATTCATGTTGATGCTAAGGAGCGTGCTGAATTTATTTTGAAAATGCATGAGACCACTAGACTTAGCATTGAAAAGATGAATGAAAAGTATAAAATTGCTGGTAGTAAAGGTAGAAAAGAAGTAAAACTTGATGTTGGAGATTTAGTATGGTTACACTTGAGAAAGGATAGATTTCTAGATTTGAGAAAGTCTAAATTAATGCCTAGAGCTGATGGTCCTTTCAAAATAATTGAGAAGATTAATGATAATGCATACAAACTTGAGTTGCCTCCCGACTTCAGGGTTAGTCCTACTTTTAACATTTAGATTTGAAACCATACTTGGGAGAAGAGAATGAGCTTGAGTCGAGGATGACTCCACTTCAAGAGGGGGAGGATGATGACAACATCACTCCTAAGGATACATGCAACACTTCTCCAATTCTGAACTTGCAAGGTCCAATGACTAGAGCTCGTGCACGACGACTAAATTTAGAGGTGAGCTCGTTCCTACGTTCTTTATTATATGTCACTTTTGAGAATGGTTTGCTACCTAATCACTATATTGTAATTAGGAACCATGGAGAGGACCAGGAGATGATGGGAGAAGGACTTGGAGACGTGGAGGACCAGCAAGGACGTGGAAGCCAAGGTGGAGGCCCAACAAAAACCGACTTCGAGTCTGTTTCGGGGCTCAGGACCAGTCTGCACTAAAACAGATGCCCAGGACGCATACGGACACGGATTTGGATGTTCTACATATGCACGGAAAGATAAGAAGAAGAAATTTCCAATGCCACCGGTATCATATCAAAATTCATCCGGAGTCATCAGGAATCATTGAAACAAAAGAGAGTCCAGAATCTGTTTTGGTGCTGCGTCGCATGTTTTTGGCCTTTGAGCTTTGTACCTAGTTGAACCCAATTAGGGGCGCGTCCAGAGGGTCTTGCACGACCCTAGTGTCTTCATATACAGCTGCCGCTGCACCATTAGGGTTCGGGTTTTGCTTAGATTATTCTGTTCATAACACTTTCGCCGTCATCACGGTTTGTGAGACCCCAACTTCGTGAGATTCATAATACATCTGCAATTGTGTTGCATTCTTCTTTGTTCTTGCTTGTGTTCTTGATTCGCAGGCAGGGATTAGCCTTCTTGGCGAGGTCAATCGTTTTAGGATGGTTGATAACCAGAGGAGACGTCGTGCTGCGATTGCGAGGTTTAGAACGTGCTGTTCTGAAGCCGGATCGATTTGTGTGTCGTAGGATGATCACAAATGGGCAGTAGCTGTGCAAGTAGAGTTGAACAACTTGAAGAGGTGCAAAGTATGGAAATTGGTTGAGAGGCCCAAGAATCATAATGTGGTTGGCACCAAGTGGGTTTTCAAAAACAGGCAAGATGAGAAAGGAGCAATTGTCAAAAATAGGGCTCGCCTAGTGGCTAAGGGATATTCTCAAGTGACATGCATTGACTTTGAAGAAACCTTTGCTCTTGTGGCCCGTATTGAAGCTATTCAGATCTTACTTGGCTATGCATCCCACAATGGCTTCAAGATATTTCAAATGGATGTCAAAAGTGCCTTCTTGAATGTAGAGATCAATGAGAAAGTCTATGTGGAACAACCTCCGGGGTTTGAGCACCCAAAACACCCAAGATATGTGTACAAATTGAAGAAAGCTCTCTATGGCCTCAAGCAAGTACCTTGGGCATGATATGAACACTTGAGGAACTTCCTACTCAACAATGGATTCACCATTGGAAGCACTGATAGCACCTTGTTCATGAGGCATGTTGGGAAAGATCTCTTTGTGTGCCAAATCTATGTGGATAATATCATCTATGGGTCAACAAATGAAAGGTTCAATGAAGAGTTTCGGGAGATGATGGCAAGGGAACTTCAAATGTCATGGAGAGTTGCATGTGTTCCTTTGTTTTCAAGTGAAACAATTGAGAGAAGGGAACTTCATCTACCAAGAGAAGTATACCAAGGATCTTCTCAAGAGATTCAACATTGAGAATTGCAAGGCTTTGCACACTCCTATGGCGACAAGCAAATCCTTGGATGATGATGCAAAGGGTAAATCGGTGAACCCTGTAAGGACCAAGTGACTGAGAGGGGAGGGAGGGGGGGGGGGGGGTTAATCGAGAACTCGCACTATGTACAAATTTCACCAATTCCTAAAGCCAACCACTCAAAACAACTCCTACACAATCCTAGTGGTAATCACACTAGCAAGATAATGAACTTATGAAAGGTACAACAACCTAAGCATACTACTGGATCACACAAATGCAATACAACTCCTATGCAAGGTAGTTACCAAAGATACATGGAAGCAAACAACAAGCTAGCAAAGGAACCTACTCAAGCAATGCTACAAGATAGGGAACTAGAGCACACAAGCATGAGTAGCATAATACATACTAAGGTGATCAATTAAGCCAAAGCAACTCCTATACATGCTAGTAATCAAGTATGAAGACTAAGTACTATTAGCAAGTAAAGAAGCCTATTCATGCAAGTCTACAAGGTAGTCAACTAGAGTAAGACAAGCACAAAAGCATGAAGAGCATGGTATGTAAATGCGGAAAGTAATGCATCAAAGTAAGGAGTAGAGTAAGAGATGGCTCATGATTTTTTCCCGAGGTCTCGGAAGGATGGTGCCTTCCCCTACTCCTTGTTGGACCACTCCCGCCGGAGTCCCGGTCCCTCCCGCCACCAAGTAAAGTTCTCACCGACGAGCCCGCAATCACTCCTAGAGTGAAGACATGGTGTGCGTCACCATTGCATAAAGAACAAGCTCGCCTCCCTCAAGAACTTGCCAGACTCCCCGAGCCGACACGGGCGCTCACTAGCAATGCCTCTTTCACCGGCGGGCTCAAACTATGTACAAATGTGTGACAACCTTCACAACCGATCATGATAGGCTTGATCACCGACACTTAACCGGTCTAGGTCTCACCATAGACCAAGAGTAACAATCTAAATCACACCGTCAAGGATACCCTAGCATTAGATGTGCACGATGCTCAAGTTACTCTCACTAGCACCCTCAAGATATCCAATATCCTCTACTAGTGCTCTCCTCTTTTCTTCTTGGACCTTAACAAATGCTCTCTCGTATTCCACTGGCCAAGAGAGGTCTCCAAGACCCCAGCAACAAAGTTATGTAGGCTCCCAACCTCAAATTTGCCATTGCCTCATGAAATCAGCTTTCTGTGCCTACGGACCGGACAGTCTGGTCACTGCCTGACCAGAGAGTCCGGTCACTGCAGCACAGTGCACCAACAGCTCTGACCCCTGCTGATTCTCCTATTGACCGGACCGTATGGTCACCTGACCGGACTGTTCGGTCTTTTTCTCTCTCCAGTCCAGGAGCCTTCGTGCAATTGCTTCCTCTCTGACCGGACTGTCCGATTCATACAGACTCCGGCACAGACAGATTTCTCGCTTCTTGCTGAAAGTCCCAGACAACTCCAAACAGTGACCGTACAGTCCGGTCACCACTGACCCCTCTGTCCGGTCTCTATGTCTAGAAGCTGAAACTTGTCACCTTCACTTGGCTTCATTTCCCTGTTTCTCTGAACAACTCCTTGGCTTCTCCACTGTCACCTAGTGCCTATGATTTCACCGAGCAACCTTGCACATCACCGACTAGACATGACCTAAGAGAATGACCTAGACCCCCTTGATAGTCTGGTTTTTCGTATGGACTCAAAGCCCTATCAACTAAACAAGTGTTCCAAACACTTGCACCATAGCTTGTTCTCTGCTTTGATCCATCTCCATCAACCCTTGGACTCCATCAACATCACAAACCTCCATGCTTATGGTCATTGTCATCCATCGCCAAGGATGCCATTGCCAATCATCATAACATAGAAGGGGTTTCCTATACAAACAGCACTCGTGTAGATAATAGTCACATTTCATGTTTGTCATTCATCACCAAAATACCATACCTTGGGGTGACCTCAATGGTCATGATCCTTACAATCTCCCCCTTTTTGGTGATGGATGACAACCACTACTTATGATGATCCAAAACGGATGAGCAAGAAAGAACCAAAGGAAAAGAAAAGATTGAAAGGCATACCTTGGTCCTGATCTTTGAAGTAGTCTCCCCCTTGAGATGTGCTAGGTGTTGAGGGAGAACTACCCACTCATTTTGCGCACTTGGATTTCAATCTTGAGCTGAAGAAGAAGGCCGGGTACCATGACAACAACACTGAAGACTTCAAGCAGAAGAAGAACCGCTTCTACAAGAAGGGCAAGAACTCCAAGAAGTTCACCAAGGCCATTGCACGCGCCTACGTTGCCGCCTTGAGTGATGTTGACCTCACATCAAGCGAAGGCCTTACAAGCTCGGAGGAGGAGGTTGAAAAGCCACGAGTCAAGAGAAAGGATGACTTCACCGGGCTTTGCTTCATGGCAAAGAACGACCATGACACCGACTCTAGATCCAACTCTGACACAAGGGAGGTACCTCCCACTCTTGATGAGCTCTCTTCTGAACTTGATCATTTGCGCCATGTTCTGCTTTTGTAAGATGATAAGCTTCACAGTGTTGTTCATGAGAGCAGAGAGCTTAAGTATAAGTTGGAGAGTGCTGATTTTGAAATTGCTTTGCTTAGGTCTAAGCTTGCTAAGGATGACATGGTTGTAGAGTGTGAGTCTTGTCGAGTTGTGATGAGTGATCTTGCATAGAGGGAGAGTGTGCATGCTCATGTTGCCAGTCAGCTTGAGAGTGCCCTCAAGGAGCTTGATGAGTTCAAAGCTAGACCAACTCTTTCGGGTGCATGTCAGAAGTGCCCCAAGCTCACAAATGAGTTGGAAGCTCAGTCCCTCAAAGTCAAAGAGCTTGAGTCCAAATTGCTTCATGAGACTCGCTCGAAAGTTCTTCCATATCCGTGTGAAGTGTGTGTCACCCTCAAGGACAAGCTAGTAATCACTAGGGAGGAAAACAAAGTCCTAGTTCAGGAAAATAACTATCTTGTTTCTAGGCTCCAGAGAACCCAAGTGAGTGAGGAAAAGATTGAGAGTGATTTGGCAAGAGTGAAGGAGAGTGCTTCTAGGTCAACCTATAACTTGGGCTTGGGATTTGAGAGATGTGACAAGGAGAGTGAGAATGTGGGTAAGTTTGTACCTAGCTCCAGCTACAAGGATGAGGAAAACACCATCAAACCCACTGACATATATTATCCACCCAATCCAAAACCCTCCTTCAACCCAAAGCAAACAGAGAAGCCAAAACCCAAACCTACCATGCAAACCAAGCCTAATCCTAAGGGTGTCTACATTTGTATGTTTTGTGGTCGCAAGGGCCATTTGGATGAATTCTGTTATAGGCGTAAGAGGATTGAGAGGAAGCAAGCAGAGTTGACTAGGGTTGCTTTTTATGATGATTTTGTTGACTTTCAGCCTCACTCTTTTTCTCATGCCTATCGTGGACAGGATTATTTCTCATATGGCTTTGATTCATGAAACAGAGGCTTTGCACAGCAGCGCTTTGGTGCCCCACGTTTTCCCCATTGTGGTGAGCGTCATTCGCGTGGATTTGGCTTTCACATTGATGATTTCTATCCTCACAACCCAAGGTTTGAGTTGAGACGCTTTGACAGACCACGTTTTCCCCATCATGGTTCTCGTCCTATGCATTGAAATGCCAATGTGCAAAGAACTGTGATGACTACTACCGGTCGTATGGTTAAGTGCTGGATTCCCAAATCTCTTTTGACTAACCCTAGCACTGAGCCATCAACTTTTCCTTCTTGTTCTTTGTAGGCAGCAGGTGGAGGCTTGGAGAACAAATGGTTGATGGACTCCGGGTGTTCGCGCCACATGACCAGAGATGCAAAGTGGTTCTCTAGCCTCACTCCCCTGAAGCGACGGGAGTATGTGACCTTTGGAGATGACAAGAGAGGGAGAGTGAAGGCAAGAGGTGTGGTAAAGGTAAATGAAAAATTCACTCTCAAGGATGTTGGTTTGGTTGAGCATCACAAGTACAATATCCTCTCTATCTCTCAGCTTCTTGATGTTGGTTTGGAAGTGCGCTTTAAGTCGAATGCTTCTTGTGTTCTTGATTTGAGTGGTTCCTTGGTTTGTGGGATTTCTCGTATTGGCAGAGTTTTTCAGGCTGATTTTGCTGGTTCTCCTGGTTCTCACAAGTGCTTGTTTGCTCAATCTTCTTCTGAGCTCTGGATATGGCATAGGAGACTGGGTCACATGAGCTTTGACTTGCTATGTCGCTTGAGTTGCCTAGGTTTGATCCGAGGATTGCCTAAGCTCAAATTTGACAAGGATTTGGTTTGTGCTCCGTGTCGTCATGGGAAAATGATTGCCACTTCTCATCCACCAATTAATTTGGTGATGACTGAACGCCCTAGAGAGTTGCTTCATATGGACAATGTTGGTCCTTCTCGGGTTCGTTCGGCGGGTGGGAAGTGGTATGTTCTTGTGATTGTTGACGACTATTGTCGCTACTCTTGGGTTTACTTTCTTGAGAGCAAGGATGAAGTGTTTCATCACTTTCAGAGCTTAGCTTTGAGGTTGTTCAAGAAACTCCCTGGTGCATTACGAGCAATTCGCAGTGATAATGGAACCAAGTTCAAGAACTCCTCCTTTGATGCTTTCTGTCTTGAGCATGGTATTGAGAATCAGTTTTCAGAACCTCGTGTTCCCCAGCAGAACGGTGTGGTTGAAAGAAAGAACATAACTTTAGTAGAGATGGCCCGGACGATGCTTGATGAGCATAGGACTCTGAGGTGGTTCTGGGCTGAGGCCATTAGCACTGCTTGCTATGTTTCCTATTGGATTTTCCTGTGCTCAATTCTTAATGTGACTTCTTATGAGCTGCATTTTGGGAGAAAGCCCTCGGTTTCTCATTTGCGTGCCTTTGGTTGCATGTGCTTTATTCTAAAGTGTGGCAATCTTGATAAGTTTGAGTCAAGGTCTTTTGATGGAATCTTTCTTGGTTACTCTCTTCATGGTCATTCCTACAGAGTTTTGAATTTGGAGACTAACACCATCATAGAATCCTGCGATGTAACCTTTGGTGAATAAAACTCTTGTGCATGGAATGTGATTGAGTCTGCAGGTGACAAGGAGATGAAGGAGAGTATCTTTGTAGAAGAGGACCTACAGGGCTTTGATGATGATGATGATGATTCACTTCATCTCTCATCTGAGCTTGTTCCTGCTGCTACCACTACTCTAGCAGAGGGTCCAGAAGCTTCTACATCGACTTTAGCAGCTGTTGAGCAAGCTCCAGCTGTGGTTGAGGGGGAGGTACACTCTGGAAGAGAGGCTCGTCACCACATTCAACATCAACATCCACCCCAACAGATGATCGGTAATCTCTATGAGAGGACAACAAGGTCAAGGTCTGCACATCTTGCTTGCTTTACCAATTCTCTCTTTGTTGCAACCTTTGAACCCCGAGATGTTGGACACGCACTATCTGATGAACATTGGGTTAATGCCATGCATGAGGAGTTGGAAAACTTTGAGAGAAACAAAGTCTGGACCCTTGTAGAGCCTCCTAAAAATGTCAATGTCATAGGAACCAAGTGGGTGTTCAAAAACAAACATGGGGAGGATGGTGAGGTTGTGAGAAACAAGGCTAGGCTAGTTGCTCAAGGTTTTAGCCAAGTGGAGGGCTTAGATTATGGTGAGACCTTTGCTCCTGTTGCTCGCATAGAAGCCATTAGGATCTTGCTTGCATTTGCTGCCTCCAAGGGTATTAGACTTTATCAAATGGATGTCAAGAGTGCCTTCCTAAATCGTTTCATAGAGGAAGAAGTGTATGTGAGGCAACCCCCTAGCTTTGAGCACCACAAATACCCAAACCGTGTGTACAAGCTTCAGAAGGCTTTGTACGGGCTAAAGCAAGCACCTAGGGCATGGTATGCTAGGCTTAAGACCTTCTTGCTAGAGCGTGGGTATGTCATGGGGTGTGTTGATAAAACCTTGTTCACTCTAAAGCATGGTAATGACTTTATAATGGTTCAGATTTACGTGGATGATATCATCTTTGGTGGTTCCTCTCATGCTCTTGTGTCCAGATTTCATACATCAAGCCAAGTACACGAAGGATATCCTGAAGAAGTTCGACATGGTCAATGTGAAGCCGTTGGCTACACCAATGTCCACTACAACGACTCTTGACCCTGATGAAGACTATGAGCGGTGGATCAAAGGGAGTACAAGAGCATGATTGGCTCCCTCTTGTACCTGACAGCGACAAGACAAGACATACACTTTGCGGTGTGTCTTTGTGCTCGCTTTCAAGCTTCCCCAAGGGTGACTCATCGCAAGGCTGTCAAGCGCATCTTCAGGCATCTCAAATACACCCTTGAGTTTGGTCTTTAGTACTCTGCATCTTCATCTCTTGATCTCATTGGGTATTCGGATGCGGACTTTGCTGGGTGTAGAATTGATAGGAAGATCACTTCTAGTACTTGCCATTTCTTGGGTACTTCTTTGATCTGTTGGTCTTCTCGTAAGCAGTCGAGTGTTGACCAATCCACAACAGAGGCAGAGTATGTAGCTGATGCTAGCTTTTGCTCGCAAATCCTATGGATTGTGTCCACCATGAGAGACTATGGGTTGACTTTTAAGGGTGTTCCACTCATGTGTGATAACTCCAGTGCCATATGCCTAGCCAAAAACCCAGTCCAACATGGTAAGGTCAAACACATCAATGTGCGATTCCACTTCCTGAGAGACAATGTTGAGAAGGGGGATGTTGAGCTCATATACATTGATACCAAAAACCAACTAGCTGATATCCTCACCAAGCCCCTAGATGCTTTGAGACATGCTTTTCTTCGGGGGGAACTTGGTGTTTGTCATCCTTATGGCATCATTTGAGGGGGAGTTGGTGTTCACTTGTATATATGTATCTTACCATTTTTGCTTTGCATCTCATATGTAACATATGCATGGTAGACGAGCTTTGATTATGCTTTCTTGCATTTCTCCTTGCTATGATTGAGCTTGAGCTAAGTTGTGTGGATGTGATGGTAATCTCTCATGCTTAGATTTTCTAGATGGCCTGTTATAAAGTCATGTGAGCAACTTGCTAATCTTAAAGGTAAACTGAGCTTCTTGTGAACCTTATGATCTAATCTTGCTAAAACTTGCTCACCATGTGTATAATTGCTTTTATCCTTGTTGAAACTTGCGTTGAGGCTAGTCTAGAGGATGTCTTGGCTTTGACACCTTGTGTTTGCAAAATGGAAGGCTTTGCAAATGTTTAGCTCATGATCTAACATTGTGGGAACATGTGTTCCTTTTGCCGTAAAGGCATGCTCTTTTGTCTTGTGCATAATCCTGAAAAATCTGCTAAGTGCTTTGATCAAGAATTACTCAATAATGCTAAATCCAGACATTGTGACTTGAAGCCTCGTGGTGTTTGCCGTACCTAGTCGTGCGACCCTCCGCATGGATAAGAGGACACATGAGGATAAACAATAATCACTTGATCAAACTGAGTCTCTGTTGCATTTGTGAGCGTTTGTAGAGCTCATTTTCTGCGAGTGCTTGTTGCTCTTGTTGAGATTGAAACTGGCTAGATTCTTATGATTCACTTGGTGCTTGTTTTGCCTTGGATGAGAGTACTTACACATGTAGTGTCAGATTTTCTCATGATAAGCAAAATTTGATTCTATCTAAGCTAGTCAATCTTTCTGCTTAGCCTGTATAGCTCATGGTGTTTATGCCTTGTTACCTATTTTTGATCTTTGCATGATTGGGAGCTATTGCCTTTACACTACATGGCACTATGGTTATGGTTAGCAAAGTTAAATGCTTGTTTCCATAATTGTTGAAGCTCCTTAGGTTTGCATTTCCATGCATTGCATGTTTTCTTGTTCTTTTGCCTCTTTGATGAGTTCATTACCAAAGGGGGAGAAAATTTTGGGTCATGCACTAATAATGCTAAGAAACTCATATGATCCATTTTGCACTACATGAGACCTACCACAACTTGAGGGGGAGCATATCATGATCTTGAGCGTTTTCTTGCGCTTTTCACATTCTCTGCGTCTCAAGTCATTTTCATTACCAACTCTTGGTTTTGTGATCCCTACTTGCTAGATGGCTAGTTTTCACCTTTTCTTTGGGATTGGCCATTTGGATGTGCTTATTCGGCTTCGCATTTCAATCTCTAATCTTTGTGCATTTGGTGTTGTCAATGTACTCATCAAGGGGGAGATTGAGAAACCATGTGGATATGTGCCATGGTTTTCTATATTTGTGATGAGTAATTGACTTGAGCGGATTTGGTGTTTGAGTTGAAATGCGGGAATCCAGGGATTGCATGGGTTTGCATATCATGGTTATGACTAACCGGAGTTGGTGGAGATATTGGTGATACTGCAAGAGATGGGAAATGTGTTTGCTTGTCTCATGATGTGTAGGTCACTGGAGTCGACTTGGCGGTCAACGGCGAGAGGATCGGGCACAAGTAGGGGACTTGGGGCCAGACGATCGGGATGTCGGGTGAGGTCAAGGATGATCCACACCGTACACGTGGAGAGGCAAGAAGCACGGATGGTTTCGTGATTGAGCCTCAAAACCGTGGTGGTGATGAAGACGGCGTGTTGATCAAGTCAAGGCGAATGGGATACCGGTGCAAGTGACAAGGGGGCCTGATGGACAGGGACTGGGAGAGACTTGCCGGTGGTCAAGATCGCGGGACAAGGTGACACACATCAACATCAAGAAGTTGTGCTTTGAGAAGCGTGCAAGGCGGTTTCCCGGTTTGGGCCTCAAAACCGGTGGCGGTGGTTGTTGGTGCATGTGGCACCATCATGGAGCTTGCTTCGAGATGAAGCAAAGACGTGAAGTGTCCGATGGCATTCGGGCGATGAGAAAAAAGATGGACGGTTATGCCCTCGGTGGTAGGTGGGTGTGTTATGTAGGTCAAGGGTAGAGTGGTCATGTGGACAATAGACCCTAGGCCTATATAAGGAGAGGTGTGGCTAGTGGGAGAGGGGCCTCTCTTTCCATTAGCCTTGTGTTAGGACTCTATTCAAAGTGCTAGGAGAGGAATTCATGTGAGTGGAGAGTAGTGGGTGTGTGAGAGACATCTCTTGCTCTTCCAAATAGTGGGAGGAAGAGGGTGGCTTCCTAACCTTGTACCTATGGATCTTGTAAGCACCTTTCTATGATATGAGAAGTATTTTCGTGCTCATGATTTCCCTCTTCACTTGAATCCCGAAATTCCCTTTTTCCTATTTTTGGACCTATTTTCGTGGTGATTTTTTATCTCACTTTTGGACGGATTTTTGGCCTGGATTTCTTGAGAAACCTTTTGCTAGGATGAGCTAGGATAATCCTCTATGGATCCTTGATGGAATTATTGGCTCTAGCACCTTCGATTTGAAGGATTTCTCAAGTTTCCCCTTTTTGGTGTTCTTGGCAGAAGATCTGAAATTTGTGATGATTCCTTGAGCCAATTGAGATGATCTCCTAGGATTAGGGTCGCGATGTGATGAGGATTCACTGATCCAAAAATTGCATCATTTGGAGTTCGTTTGATTGAGTTTTGGAGAAGATTTGAGAAGATCCCGAGAGTTTTTCTGTTCTATCGGGGGTCGACCGGCACTGCCGATGACCAGGACTGGCACTGCCAATTGGTCTAGTCTGTTGGTTCTAGTGAGACTGCATCTCGCACAGGCACTGCCGATAAGTGGGACCGGCACTGCCGATAGGCGTGACCGGCACTGCCAATGCCGACCGGCACTGCCGATGGTAGGGATCGGCACTGCCGATGAGTGTTCAGTTCTGGACTATTGAGCATTTTGTCTTCCCTTTTTGTTTCTGCTATGTTTCTTCACTGTGATTAATCACTCCTAGGGCTAATACATCACGAGTTGGTGTGTGTAGTGTAGGTGATCGGTTCGGAGTTGGCTTGGGTTGTTTTTGGGATATAGGCCAAGTCTCTTGGAGAATTTTGATTGGCTCCCATTCACCCCCCCTCTGGTCGCCTTCTCGGCCCTTCAGTTATCAATCATCTTCATGATCCTTCTCCCTCTTTGATCTAGACTTGGCGTTTGGATCTACATGTTTCTTCTCCCCCTTTGTCACCAATCACCAAAAACCACACCAAAATGTAACGAAACCAAGAGGTATAAGATAGTTGGCAAGAGTTTGGAGAACTCCCCCTTTCATGGTACTCCTCCTTGGTCGTAGTGGTGTTCCATCGTAGCTCCCCCTACACTTATGACTCAACAAAAATATTTTCTCAAATGTGCAAGGGTTTGTGATTAGAGAGGTGGGAATGTATAAGCCACTTGTCTTTGAGCCGCGCGAGTAGATTTAACCTTGGAGCTCGGTCGATCATGACTCAATGGGCATGAAGCACAAATATCACTATTCGATCATCTAGAGAGTCATGTACTCACATTGTAAATGAGTAACTCCCCCTAGACACATGCTTGGTAGCATGTATGGTATCACAATGCAAGAATGCATGAATGCAAATGCAACAAGTATACAATGCACGATGCGATGCGATGCTAAAGAAAGGAGAGAGAACCACTACAAACCAAAGTGTCAACAATGAGTTGTTCCCTTCTCAAGCTTGCTCATAATGGACCATTCTTCAAACCTTCGATACACCACGAACCACCTTCCCAAGCTTAACCCATGTCCATTGCTATCTCAAGAAGGTCCGAAGTCAACCTACAAAAGAAGAGAAACAAGCACAAACAAAGACACAAAGAAGAACAAACAAAACACTATACATATGTACAAGAGACAAGATCAAGGGTTACTCAAGTGAAGTTGGAGAGGTCGAGAACATTGAGTTCTCCACTTAGCTTGTTGAAGGTCTTCTCATCGAGTGGCTTGGTAAAGATGTCCATCAATTGTTCATGAGTTCGCACGCTCACCAACTCGATGTCCTTCTTCTCAACATGGTCTCTTATGAAGTGATGCCTCACTTGAATGTGCTTTGCATTACCATGATCTCCCATCTTGAGGGCCATCTTGATTGCCGCCTCACTATCACAATATAGTGGCATTTGAGGATAGTTGAGGTCATAGTCCGAGAGTGTTTGCCTCATGTAAAGGAGTTGAACACGCTCCTGCCGCCATATATTACGCTTTGGTGGTAGATAGAGCCACCGAGTTTTGCTTCTTTGAGCTCCAAGATACTAGAGATTTTCAAAGAAATTGGCAACCTCCTGATGTACTATTTCTATTCACTTTGCAACCCGCGAAGTTCGAATCCGAATACCTAAGTAACTCAAAGTTTGTTCCTCTAGGATACCATAAGCCCATGGTAGGTGTGTACTTGAGGTATCTCATTATTCTCGTCACGGCCTTCAAGTGTGACTCTTTTGGATTTGCTTGATAGCGTGCACACAAGCACACACTAAACATGATGTCCGGTCTTGAAGCGGTGAGATAGAGCAGAGACCCAATAATTGATCTATATACCTTGGGGTTCACCAGTTTTCCTTTCATATCATCATCCAAGGGTTTGCTAGTAGCCATAGGTGTGTGCAGAGGCTTGCAATTCTCCATGTTGAATCTCTTGAGAAGGTCCTTAGTATATTTCTCTTGATAGATGAAGTTCCCTTCCCTCAATTTCTTGACTTGAAAACCAAGGAAAACATGCAAGTGGAATTCCCTAGCCATCATCTCCCGAAACTCTTCATTGAACTTTTCATTGGTTGACCCATAGATTATATCATCCACATAGATCTAGAACACAAAGAGATATTCCCAACATGCCTCGTGAACAAGATGATATCAATGCTTCCATGGTGAATCCATTTTTGAGTAGGAAGTTCCTCAAGTGTTCAAATCATGCCCTAGGTGCTTGCTTGAGGACATAGAGATCTTTCTTCAATTTGTACACATGTCTTGGGTGTTTTGGGTGCTCAAACCCCGGAGGTTGTTCCACATAGACTTTCTCATTGATCTCTCTATTCAAGAAAGCACTTTTGACATCCATTTGAAAGAGCTTGAAGCCATTGTGTGAAGCATAGGCAAGTAAGATCCAAATAGCTTCAAGACAGACCACGGGAGCAAAGGTCTCTTCAAAGTCAATCCCCGCCACTTGAGAATATCCCTTAGCCACTAGGCGAGCCTTGTTCTTGACAATTGCTCCTTTCTCATCTTGGTTGTTCTTGAAGACCCACTCTTTGCCAACCACATTATGATTCTTGGGCCTCTCAACTAATTTCTATACTTTGCACCTCTTGAAGTTGTTGAACTCTTCTTACATGGCAATAACCCATTTGTGATCATCCATAGCTTCATCAATGGTAGTGGGCTCAATCATAGAGACGAAGGAGAAGTTCTCAATCTTGATATTGGCCTCATCATCATTCTCTTCACTCATATAGTTGGGCTTATATTGATTTCTCCTTGTCTTTATCCCTTGAGATGGACTCCCAATGATCAAGTCTTGTGAGTGATCTTTGTTGATGGCTTTGGGTGTAGGATGGTATTTTGTTTGAGTGGGAGGAGCTCTAGGTGAAATATCTTGTGCATCATGGATTGTTTGCTTTCTTGATATATGAGTGTCTTGGATCCTAAGAGAGGTGGAAGAGTCACTCTTATGCTTTCTTGTTTTGGACTTTGAACTTGAGGTGGATGGGAGGGTTTCTTGTGATGAGCTAGGAGAAGTGGTTTATGGTGAAGTATGTGGGGAGGTTTGTGGCTGACTTCTCACTTGGGTTTCCTCATCATTTGGTGAGTGAACTCTCAATGAATCTTGGGAGGAGCTTGTGGCAGTATTTGTGGCATCTTGGGTTGTTTGTTGTACCTCAAAGGAGGAGGTAGGTTGTGGTGGTGGAGTAGAGGGCTCATCAATATCACCATCATTGGTCTTATAGGGTAAAACCTCACCCATGGGCATGTTTCTCAAGGCTTCCCTCATAGGCTCATCTCCAATGTTCACTTCATGAAATTCATCCTCCTTTTGAGACCCATTTGACTCATCAAATTGCACATCATAGGATTCTTCCACACATCCTGTGGCTGAGTTATAGACCCTATAAGCTTTAGAAGTCCTAGAGTACCCAACAAGAATGCCTTCATAAGTTCTTCTCTCAAACTTCCCGGGCTTTCTCCTCTTCTTGGGAATGTAACACTTGTAGCCAAAGACTCGAAAATAGGAAACGTTGGGTTTCCGTCCCACAAATAGCTCATATGGCATCTTCTTCAACAACCGGTGGAGATAGACACGGTTGGAGGTGTAGCAAGCCATGTTGATTGCCTCCACCCAAAACCTCTTATGAGTTCCATACTCATTTAACATGGCACGAGCAAGAGTGATGAGTGTCTTGTTCTGCCTCTCCACTACTCCGTTTTGCTCGGGAGTATATGTAGCGGTGAATTCATGTTTGATCCCTTTCTTGTCACAGTATTCCGCCACTGTGGTGTTATTGAATTACGTCCCATTGTCACTCCTTATCTTCACAATGCTAGCATTAAACTCATTCTTTGCTCTCTTCGCAAACTTTCTAAAGATACCACTTGCTTGAGATTTGTCCATAAGAAAGAAGGTCCAAGTGTATCTCATGAAATCATCAACAATCACCAAGCAATATAGATTGCCTCCTAGACTCTTGTAGTGTGTTGGCCCGAACAAATCCATGTGCAAGAGCTCTAGAGGATGAGATGTAGACATGAATGACTTGGTGGGATGTGAAGATGCAACTTGTTTTCCTGCCTGACAAGCGCTGCATAGTCTATCCTTCTCAAAGGCCACATCCATGATTCCTTCAACTAGATTCCTCTTGAGCTGATTCATTCCAACATGTGCCAATCTTCTATGCCACAACCATCCCTTGGATGCCTTAGTGAATAGGCAAGTGCTTGGTGGCACATTGCTTGACTTGAAGTCTATGACATACAAGTTCCCATGCCTTACTCCATGAAATACTAGCCCTCTCTTAGCATTCTCAATCTTTGCACCGTCCTCATCAAATGTGCACTTGAAACCCATGTCACATAGTTGACCAATAGACAAAAGGTTGAAGTTGAGGGTTTCCACAAGAAAAACCTTGGAGAGATGGAGGTCATTCATGATGGCCACCTTGCCCGAGCCTCTAACTCTCCCCTTTGAGTTATCCCCAAAAGTCACCTTCTCACTATCTTCGTATTCATCAATGGTGGTGAACATGGTTGGCTTCCCGGTCATATGTTGAGTACACCCACTATCAAGAATCCAATGAGTGCTTCCACTCTTGTAGTTGACCCTGGTGGTAACCATAAGACAAGCACTAGAGGAAGAGGGGTTAGTATCCAGAGCATTACATGAATGACTAGCACTAACCTCATTGTGTCAAGCAATAAGACCATCCTCATAGATAGGGATTCTTGCAATCACATCCAGTAGTCTCCTCCTAATGGGATAGGGAGGAGCACGGTACCTCCAATGTCCATGACCATCCCCCATGTGCATATTGTGAAGGTTGATGTAGTAATGGAGAGGGTCATAGAGTCCAGTGATGTGCTCAAGCACATGTCCCACTTGAGAGTGGAGCACCAGTATCATCTCCATTGCACTCTCAATCGAGAGCTCATGTCTCTTGTTGACTACCTCCTCAAGTAAGAGACCCCTCTCAGGAGTTGTGATTTGTTGGAGGAGCTTGTCAATCACTTCATGTGGTGCAATCCTCTGAAGTCCGCTGAAAGAGTTTATCCTAGACACAAGATCATAGATGCTCAATAGCTTTTCACAAAGGTCAACATTTGGATTTCTCACAAATTCACCGAGTTCGAATTAGAGATCATGTTGGTGAGCTCAACGAAGATGCCAAAGATGATCTTGTGGTGGAGGGAGTGGAGGAGGTGGAGGCGCCGGAGCCGAAGCCGTAAGATTGATCATCTCAAATGATCGAGCGAGCATTGTTGTTGGTGCTCCCCCTACGCCAATGCTCGGTCCACTCAAGGTGCTTGGAGTAGAACTTGGAATGGCACTTGAGGTCGAGCTTGACGAAGCGCCCGATGAATGTCTCACCCCGAAGGGGTTGTAGAAGTGTTGCAAGACAATCTTGTGGAGGGATCAAAGAAGTTTGAGCTCGAAGCTACTTCTTTCCCTTTGCTTGAATGTCTTCTTCCACGCCATGCTCGCGGTGATCTCCTTATCCTTGAAGAGCAGCTCAATCACATCCTCGACGGAGAGACTCTTCTCCATGAGAAGGTGAAGTGTGACATAGGAGAGCTTGCTGCTTAGAAGCAAGGAGAGAATCTTCTCAACTATCACAATCTTAGGAAGCTTGAAAGAAGTTGCCCCAATCCTATCCACAATACTTTGCAAGCAAATAAGAGAGTCAAGAAGTCCTCATTGTCATTAGCATGAAAAGTAAGGAACTCCTCAACAAGAGAACTACTAGCATAATCAATAGGAGCTTCACAAACATCATCAATACTAGTCATGCTTGTAGAGCAAGCAAGATCAAGAGATACATCATTATCAATCATCATATTAGGCACACTAGTAGAGCAACCTATCAAGTCATTGCTAGAAGAATCTAGGCACTCACTAGAACAAGGCACATCCACACAATCATCATAATCATCATACACAAGATCATTGGTAAAGGTATTGGCAAAGTCCACAAGAGTATCCATCAACTCATCCGGAATCATGGCATTTAGGTAGCTTTTAAAGCGATCCTTCCATGAGCCATGGCCCGGCCCCGAATGGGATGACATCCCAACTCAATACGGTCACTACTAAAGGCGGCTAAGCCTCATAATGAGCACTTGGCTCTGATACCACTTGTGAGGACCGAGTGAGCGGGAGGGGGGGGGGTGAATCAGGAACTTGCACTATGTACGAATTTCACCAATTCCTAAAGCCGACCACTCAAAACAACTCCTACGCAATCATAGTGGTAATCACACTAGCAAGATAATGAACCTATGAAAGGAACAACAACCTAAGCATACTAGTGGATCACACAAAGGCAATACAACTCCTATGCAAGCTAGTTACCAAAGATATGTGGAAGCAAACAACACGCTAGCAAAGGAACCTACTCAAGCAATGCTACAAGATAAGGAACTAGAGCACAGAAGCATGAGTAACACAATACATACTAGGGTGATCACTTAAGCCAAAGCAACTCCTATACATGCTAGTAATCAAGTATAAAGACTAAGCACTACTAGCAAGTAAAGAAGCCTATTCATGCAAGTCTACAAGGTAGTCAACTAGAGCAAGACAAGCACACAAGCATGAATAGCACGGTATGTAAATGCGGAAAGTAATGCATCAAAGTAAGGAGTAGAGTAAGAGATGGCTCATGATATTTTCCCGAGGTCTCGGAAGGATGCTTCCTTCCCCTACTCCTTGTTGGATCACTCCCGCCGAAGTCCCGGTCCCTCCCGCCACCAAGTGGAGTTCTCGCCCACGAGCCCGCAATCACTCCTAGAGTGAAGACACGGTGTGCGTCACCATTGCACAAAGCACAATCTCGCCTCCCTCAAGAACTTGCCGAACTCCCAGAGCCGACACGGGCGCTCACTAGCGATGCCCCTTTCACCGGCGGGCTCAAACCGTGTACAAACGTGTGACGACCTTCATAACCGATCACGATAGGTTCGATCACTGACACAACCAGTCACGGTCTCACCTTAGACCAAGAGTAACAATCTAGACCACACCCTCAAGGATACCCTAGCCAAATGTGCAAGATGCTCAAGTTACTCTCACTAGCACTCTCAAGATATCTAATATCCTCTCCTAGTGCTCTCCTTTTTCCTTCTTGGACCTTACCAAATGCTCTCAGTTATTCCACTGGCCAAGAGAGGTCTCCAAGATCCCAGCAACAAAGTTATATAGGCTCCCAACCTCAAACTAGTCGTTGCCTCATGAAATCAGCTTTCTGGGCCTACTAATCGGACAGTCCGGTCACTGCCTGACCAGACAGTCCAGTCACTGCAGCACAGTGCACCAACGGCTCTAACCCCTGCTGATTCTCTTGCTGACCAGACCGTACAGACACCTGACCGGACGGTCCGGTCCGTTTCTCTCTCCAGTCTAGGAGCCTATGCGCAATTGCTTCCTCTCTGCCCTGTGCAAGTCCTACTGACCGGACCGTACGGTCAGTAGACCGGACATCCGGTCTGTACGAACTCTGGCATAGATAGATTCATCGCTTCTCGCTGAAAGTCTCAGACAACTCCACATAGTGACCGTACAGTCCGGTCACCACTGACCCCTCTGTCCGATCTCTATGTCCAGAAGCTGAAACTTGTCATGCTCGCTTGATTTTGTTTCCCGGCTTCTCTGAAAAGCTCCTTGGCTTCTCCACTATCACCTAGTGCCTATGATTTCACCGAGCAACATTGCACATCACCGACTAGACATGACCTAAGAGAATGACCTAGACCCCCTTGATAGTCCGTTTTTTCCTACGGACTCAAAGCCCTAACAACTAGACAAGTGTTCCAAACACTTGCACTATAGCTTGTTTACCGCTTTGATCCATCTCCATCAACCCTTGGACTCATCCAAGATCACAAGCCTCCATGCTTGTGGTCATTGTCATCCATCGCCAAGGACGCCATTCCCAATCATCAGAAGATAGAAGAGGTGTCCTACACAAACATCACTTATGTAGATATTAGTCGCATTTCATGTTTGTCATTCATCACCAAAACACCATACCTTGGGGTGACCTCAATAGTCATGATCCTTACAAACCCCAAGCTCTATAGATCAATGATTGGATCCTTGCTCTATCTCACTACCTCAAGACTGGACACCATGTTTAGTGTGTGCTTGTGTGCATGCTATCAAGAAAATCCAAAAGAATCTCACTTGAAGACTGTGAAGAGGATTCTTAGATACCTCAAGTACACACCTACCATGGGACTATAGTATCCTAGAGGAACAAGCTTTGAGTTATTTGGGTATTCGGACTTAGACATCGCAGGATGCAAAGTGAATAGGAAGAGTACATCGGGAGGTTGAAATTTCTTTAAAGATCTCTAGTATCTTGGAGCTCAAAGAAGCAAAACTCGGTGGATTTATCCATAGCTGAAGTAGAGTACATGGCGGTGGGAGCGTGTTGTGCCCATCTTCTCTACATGAGGCAAACGCTCTTGGATTGTGGCCTCAACTACAAGCAAATGCCATTATACTGTGACAGTGAGGCGGCAATCAAGATGGCTCTCAAAACTAGAAATCATGGTCATGCAAAGCATATTCAAGTCAAGCATCATTTCATAAGAGACCATGTTGAGAAGAAGGATGCTGAGTTGGTGAGTGTATGGACTCTTGAGCAATTGGCGGATATCATCACCAAACCACTCGACGAGAAGACCTTTAACAAGCTAAGGGGAGAACTCAATGTTCTCGACCTTTCAAACTTCACATGAGCAACCATAAAGCTTGTATAGCAGTCTCTTTGCTTGTAGGTCATCTTCGAACCTCCTTGACATAGCAATGGACATGGGTAAAGCTTGGGAAGGTGGCTCATGGTGTACCCAAGGCTTTGATGAATGGTCCGTTGTGAGTAAGCTTGAGAAGGGAACAACTCATCGTTGGCACTTTGGTTTGTAGCTGTTCTCTCTCTCTTTCTTTTAGCATCACATCATACATTTGTATACTTGTTGCATTTGCATTTGCATTCCTTGCATTCATGCATTTTGCATTGTGATACCTTACATGCTTCCAAGCATGTTTCTCGGGGGAGTTGCTTATTTACAATGTAAGTATATGACCCTCTAGATGATCATATAGTGATCTTTGTGCTTCATGCCCATTGAGTCATGTTCACACGAGCTCCGAGGTTAAATATACTCGCGCAGATCAAAGACAAGTGGCTCATATTCCCTTCACACAAATGACTAACCATTTCATGTTGAGAAAATGTTTTGTTGAGTCATGTGTGTAGGGGGAGCTATGGTGGAACCATTGTGACCAAGGAGGAGCACTATGAAAGGGGAATTTTTCTAACTCTTGCCATTTATTATTTGCTCTTTGGTTCTCTTGTGTTTTGTCTTTGGTTTTTGGTGATAGGCGACAAAGGGGGAGAAGAACATGAAGATCCAAAAGGCAAGTCTAGATCGATAACACAAAGGGGTAGAAGAAGATGAAGATCAACCATCAAGAAGGGAAGAACAATAAGAAGATACGAGGAAGACATAAGGTGACAAAGAGAAGAACATGAAGATCAAATGAAGATGATCAAGACAATGGTGCATGTTCAGTTGAAGCACACATGAAGATCATATCAAGATGAACATCGACAACGACATGGAGAAGAACAACAATGGAAATCTACACCAACATCTATGTTTATGGTGCGTGTCTACATCAATAAGATCAACAACCGTGAAACCATGACGACACAAAATTCAAATCAAGCTTGACATCTAGTGCGCTACATGATTGGATAGTTCTCCCTCAACACCTAGCATATTCCAAGGGGGAGACTACTTCCAAGTTAAGAACCAAGGTAATCTTTTCAATCCACTCTTTTCCTTTAGTTGCTTATTGCTCGTCCATTTTAGATCATCATAAGTAGTGGTTGTCATCCATCACCAAAAAGGGAGAGATTGTAAGGATCATGACCATTGAGGTCACCCCAAGGTATGATGTTTTGGTGATGAATGACAAACATGAAATGTGACTAATGTCTACATGAGTGTTGTTCGTGTAGGAAACCTTTTCTACCTTATGATGATTGTCGATAGCTGCCTTGGCGATTGATCACAACGATCGCAAGCATGGAGGCTTGTGAGCTTGATGGTGATGGATCAAAGCTGAGGACAAGCTATGGAGCAAGTGTTTGGAACACTTGCCTAGTTGTTAGGGCTTTGAGTTCATAGGAAAAACTGGACTATCAAGGGGGTCTAGGTCATTTCTCTTAGGTCATGTCTAGTCGGTGATGTGCATGGATGCTCGTTGAAATCACATGCACTAGGTGATAGTGGAGAAGCTAAGGATCTATTCAGAGAAGCCGGGAAACAAAGTCAAGCAAGGAGGAGGAGTTTTAGCTTCTGGACGAAGTGACCAGACAGAGGGGTTAGTGGTGATCAGACTATACGGTCACTAAGAGGTTTTGTCCGGAGCCTACAGCGTGCAACGAGGAAACTGCCAAGTCTGGAAGACCTAGAGACTGGACAGTCTGGTCTAGTGACTGAATGGTCCGGTCTAACAGGTCTGTGACTTGGACTGGAGAGATAAACGGACCAGACGGTCTGTTCAACTGACCGGACGGTCCGGTTAGTGGAAGTCAGCAAAGGGGCAGAGCCATTGGTGCTCAGGTTTGCAGTGACCAGATGGTCCAGTCAGGCAGTGACCGGACATTCCGGTTAGTAGGCCTAGAAAGCTGATTTCATGGGGCAATGGCTAGTTGGAGGTTGGAAGCCTATATAACTTTGTTGATGGGGTCTTGGAGACCACTCTTGGCCAGTGGAATTACTTGGAGCATTTGGTGTGAGCCAAGAAGAAAAAGAGGAGAGCACTAGGAGGATAGGGATGGCAGTGGGTCGGGTTCGGGTCGGGTGGAGCAAAAACCCACCCGCCACGAAAAAATGTTTTGGGTGGAAATTCACACCCACACCCGCACCCACGGGTGGGAATTAAGACCCACACCCGCACCCACCAGGTTTCGGGTGGGTGTCGGGTGCCCGTTGGGTTTCATATGTTATATGAAAAATATGTCAAAATAAATACTTTAAGGAGATCAACATAAATGTATAATATCTATATATGTCATGACAATTAACAAAAATGAGTCATGAGTATGTACTTAGGTAATTGTACATAAATTCTTAATAACTTAATCATTACTCATCACATGTATATTAATTTAGGATTAGTTTATTATAAAATGTGACTAAATTTTATATATGAGTATGTTTCGGGGCCAAACGGGTCAACCATGGGTGAGAAATAAAACCCACACCCACACCCGTATTTGTCGGGTCGAGTGCGGGTGACACCATGGTTGAAAAGTTAGACCCACGCCCGCACCCGTCGGGCCCCGCACCCATGGGTGAAATTGCCATCCCTATAGGAGGAGATATGTATATCTTGAGAGTGCTAGTGAGAGTAACTTGAGCATTGATGCACATCTAAGGCTAGGGTGTCCTTGAGGGTGTGATCTAGGTTGTTACTCTTGGTCTATGGTGAGACCTAGACCAGTTAGGTGTTGGTTGTCACACCCGGTTCCAACGACCGAAACCGAATGCATCTGTATGCATGCCCAGGAATAAGTTTTCACGCACATAGGACAATTATGGTGATAAAAGAACAATATCTTTATTAAATTGATAACTTTATTACAATGGCGACTCATAGGTCAAAAGAAATAAAATTACAGTGCAATAGAATAAACTAAGCATTGGCAACCTTCAGCTCCCACAGGAAGTCGACCGGAAGACCGCATGCCTAGAGCTCTCCTCCTTTGTCGTCATCGTTGTACCATCCTTCCCCTGTAGCTGAGCAGGAATGTGGTATAGCAAGGGTGAGTACGTGTCGTACTCAGCAAGTGGGGGAAAAGATGACATGGGGCTAAAGACAAGGAAGGCTTAATGAGGTTTATTGCATGAGCTTTTAATCAACCTAAAGCATCCTAATTACTAGGTGATGTCATCCCAACCATTTATCCATAGGGTACTATCCAAACCAAGTCCAATCCCATCCACCAACCATCCATTCCCAACCATTCCAACCCATAACCAACTAAAGTCTCCATGTTACCATGCCGGCCAAGCACTAGCACACTTCCTTAGGTGTGTGGCCAAGAGATCACTACGAGGCTTTTACAAAGGATCTCCTAGTACATGCTAGCCACTAAGGTTCCACTCCCGTCCATAAGTGATAGCCCATCAACAAGCAGCTCATCACCTCAGGAGCCCCCTCTTGAGCCATTCGGATACAAGGACAGTCCTCTCAACTTCTATTCCCCGCTCCACCAAATGCTACACCGATACTAGGAGAACTCCTAATTAATCAGCCAAGCTGTTCCATAGCAGCCTTGTGATGGCACTGTTGTCCTGGGTCATCTCTCCAAGAACCGGTTCCTAGGATCTACAACAAGCCTACCACCACCAACCATGTGCCCACGGCACCACATCCATTCCATCCGGCTTGCATAGATCCCTAAGTCCATGTTGCTAAAGGAATTACCAATCATTCCCCACATCATACTATTCATTAGTCAACATTAAATTGGAATCAACAACCCAATAAGCAACTAAGCATTATCTACCTACAACCAACCGACCAACTAGTTCAAGGCGACAAGGGAAAGGATAAAGCAATACTAGGAAAACCCTAACAATAGGTACCCATTCATTTGACACAAGCATGCAGTTCTACAATATTGGTAACACGATCAAAATGCATCAAGGACACTTGCCTAGAAACGGATGTTGTTGCTCATGTCTTCAATTTACGCTCTTGCGATTCCAGGAACAACACGTTCTCTAATTAATGTCACGCAGGCACAACATGCACACAATCATATAAACAAACTAAGAAACACTACACCAAACAATAATAAAGTGCTATAAAAGCAATCTCAAAAGATAGTACTCGTTTCTACGATCACGTGAGCGCAAGAATTATCTAAATCGGAGTTGCGAGTAAAAAGTTACGAAGGTTTGAAGGTGCAGGGTTAAAATAGTAAAATTATCAAATTACTATAAGGCAGTATAAATAAATAATATTAATCAGTACGATCACGTTGGCGCAAGAATTACTAAATTCCGGGTTATGATTGAAAAGTTATGAAGGTTTGAAGTTTTAGGGCTAAAATGGTGAAAACAGATAGGTTTCGGGACCTGAAAGTAATTTTAGAAAAGTGCAGGGACTTAATTGTAAAATAACAGGGTGAAAATATAGTTAATGAAAAGTTTAGGGACTAAAATGTAATTTATAATAAGTTCAGGGACTAAAGTGTAAAAAGATAGGACTAAAATATAATTGAAATAAGTGCAGGGGTGTTTCTACAAAAATATAGGGTTAAAATATTAATTCAGAAAGGTACAAGGGCCTTTCGATTAAAATATACAGTGGCTTAAATAATTTTGAAGATGTTCAGGGGATTAAATAAAACTTTCTAGAGGTTCTGCAAGGAAACAGGGACTAGTTTCTAATTTAAACAAAGTCCATGGGCCTATTCGCAATATATCATTATCTAGGAATTATTCAAATTAAAATTAAATCTAAAACTGTGGACTGGGTCTATGGATCTGTGGACCCGTGGTTCACTGGTCCATGGTGGACCAAATTCATACCCCTGCGGGGGATCTAATCCTGGCCATTGATTAAGGGATCGACGCCGTGGAGGGGTTCCGGTGGGGTGGTGGCTACTGGTGGCGAGGACAGAGGCGGTGGCGGCCGGAGCTCATCAGAGATCGCCGGAGCTCGGGCTCCGGTGGTCGGGGCTTGGCTGGGGGGACTCCAGAAGAGAGAGGAGGACACGACAAGCTCACCAGAGGGGTTGCGCAGAGGAGGCGGAGGTCGGGAAGGGGTCTGTGTCGAGGATTGGTGGCTCGAGCTCGTCAGTGATAATGGGGAGGTGTCCAGAGGCAGCGTTGATCGTCGAGGCGGGGCTCCTTCTTCTCCTGGACCACCTGCGACACACGATGGCCGATCAAATGGGGCCAAGGGGCATCGGAGGTGAGGTAATGGCGTCGGTGGTGGAGCTCTTACCAGAGACAGGAAGAATGGCACGCGGCGGAGCTGCAGTGAAGCAGAGCGGAGGGGCTCGAGTGCAGAAAGGGGGAAAGGGTTATGCGGGGCATTGGGCTCGGGTTTTATAGCTGAGAGGGCTAGGGTTTGCCTCGGCGATGCAGCATGGAGCTAGGGCTGGTGATTTCGCCGCTTTCCAAATTGAAGCCGGCAGCAGCGATTCAGGGAGGGATGTGACATCCCAATGTCACAAAAGCATAATCATCAGTATTTCAATTAATTAAAGTTAACTTCTAAAAATTTAACAAGAATAAAAATTCAATTCCTTTTAATCAAATGTTTCTTTTATAAATGTGAAAAATGAAACTTCTGAAGGAACTTTAAATATTCCTCAAGAATAACAGGTCTCGATATGGAATTCTTGTGAATACACAAAAAAGGGTAGCTATAGAAGAGAAATATCAGGAACTCCTCTGTGCAAAAGCTCAATTTGCAAAAGAAAAACTTAAATAAAATAGCCAAAGGAAAGAATTAAACCCAAATAGTTGGAAATCTAGGGGTTGCATATATCTCAAAATATTTCAACAGAAGTGTGTCCATGTTTTTACATAATAATGTTGGTCATGTAAAAATAGATCTTTATGAAATTTACAAGAATTTTTGGAAAGGAATAAATGACCCCCAAAAAATTGCAAAAATGCAGAAAACAGTGTTTAGTCCAGGATTTTTCATAATTTGTAGAGGCATAATCTCAGAAAACTTTCTATACAAAAGTTGCTCCAAATATCATTCCACACATCCAAAAACATTGGCATGACCAACAAAATTTGGGAAGACTTCGGGTTGACTGCAACAGTAGAGAGGCAGATTTTTTCCAACATTGGTGGGACCCACTCCATTCCCTCTCTCACTCTCCAAATCCATTGCACCACGTGAGGGAGCTGAGCAACCAGCATGCTTGGGCAAGCCTAGATTTTTCCACCGTGAGCCTCTGCTCTTGGTCAAGTCTTCCTCCATTTTTTCATTCTTTCATTCTCTTTCTTTGCTCTCTCCCTTAGAGCCGATCAACCATAGCAAGCAATTGCTCGAGCTCTCCACCGCCGTTAGCAAGCCACGCCGACCAACCAGCCGGCGAGGAGCAGCACAAGGAATTTTCTAAAGCTTCATCACGCCCTCCAAGTCATGCGAGTCGACGTTCTTCTCCAACACCGGTGAACCGACACGTCGTCGTTTCATCGCCGATTCTTCCTCCTCGGTGAGCTTCCACTCAATTAGTCCTCCGTGAATCTTCCTCGCATCAATTAGCATCCACTTGTTTCATCTCCCATGCAATCCCGTTGCAGGAATCATTAGAAATCAAATTCCCTGCTACTCCTTTGTTCTGTTTTTACTGTTCACACGAAAATCAAAAAATGAAAAAAAAATAGTTAGCAACTTCAAAAATTCATAACTCTAAAAATAAAAGTGATAAAATCATGAAACCATTTTTTTATGTTTCCTAGTGATGATATCTATCACTGGTCATGAAGTGGATCAGGTTTTGCATAAATTTTATTGTGCATAATTTAGAGAAGATAAAGCTAAATAAATTAATATCTCTAGTATTATTCATGGTAAAAGCATGAAAATTGTCATGCATACATATAATGATATTTAGAAACTGTCCACCAAGTCTCATATTTTATTTATGCATATTTTGGCATTTATAACAGATTTAGTGTTCTATGTATATGATTTTTCATTATTTTTTTAACACATGATTTAAATCTCAAACTTAGTGTAAATTAACTTTTCAACATTATATAGGTCCTGGTAAATTCACATAAATTAATTCCTTCCATAATCATGTTAACAAATTCCAAAGTATAAAAGCTATAGATTAACTATGTATATTGCCCTAGATTAATTATGCTGATCTTTTCTTTCTCAAAATGTATTCATGCATGAAAAATTTGTAACCCTAGCTGTGAGTATATCATTCTCGTTATCATCATGTCATTGCATTCATAGCAATAACAAAGTTTCATGTCTTCGTTATATTAATTCTTGTCTTGCATTGCATTTACTCAATTAGGAAACGACGAGGTGAAACTAAAGGACGTCGATGCCGAGAAGACAGTAATGGAGATGTCCATGATTCTGAGAGTGCTAACATTATTCAAGCCTAAGGCAAGCCCCGGTGCACTCCTATGTTTTTAAATGTTTTACTTTTGCTACACAAGTATAAGTGTCAAGAATTGTGCATTAAGTGTAGGAATTGATTGAAACCTTAGTTGCATTATTTATCCTCTATTCATATGGTCATAAGTCAGTTTGGGTAGTAACCACTCATTGGATAATTAGGCTATGCTTAAGTCTTGAGGCATCGGTAGAAGTCGAGTGGTGCGGAACACTACTCGCGAGCTATAGGGTTCCTTCGGGAAAACTTTAAATTCTTGCTCTCACATTTTGATACTTATGCAAAAGAAGACCGTACGAGAACTGCATGTGTAGGGTGTGGCGGCAGGGTTCTTCCTTGACTGTCATAGCCCGTACGTGTCGTGTATGGATCGCTGTGACTCCGTAAGAAATTATTGAATAGTACCAAGTGCATACCTTCGTATGGGAGTTGGTAAACCTAGTAACTTGAGCATCGTAATGTTGGGCCGCTCACTTCCACTTTGTGCAAAGTGTCGGTCATGGTGGTTGCACGGGTTTGAGAAAAGTTGGAGGGTATATGGTCTAAGCCTTGGCCCTAAGATGAACCGTGGTCTCAAGGGGGATATACATCCGGAGTGGAACCCGGTCTTGCTTTATGATAATCTTGTGAAAGGTGGCCATAGGTGTTATTAAATTATGCGTATGTCGTGTATTTGGGTTTCTCCTGCAGGCTGTAAATCGATATATATCGCCATCCCTTGCGGATATGAGTACCACTTCTCTCGAGCAGATTACAACATAGTAAGAACTAACGATGAAGATATACTTGTTGTTTAAATCACTTAAATTGTTGTATTGCAACCATGCTTTGATAGGTCATAGCTCATTAAATTTATATTCATATCACAACCCTATTAATATGGCTAAAAGATGAAATTAGAACTTATGTAGGAGCTGTTTTTGGCAAATGCAAGTCCCCGCAAGCCCGGTCAGCCCCCTGCATATTAGGAGTCGGCTTTAGAAGGCCATTTTGACGGGTAAGTCTTGCGGGTATATTAGATACTCTGGGCTTTGTTGTTTAATTTTTGTGCAGGTGTTCTTTTGGTGTAAGAAGAATGTGCACATCTATGGGCTGATGTGTTATATTTTAGGTGAATAACATCAAGTTATAGTATCGCTTCTGTTGTATTTTTAAATTAATCTTGAACTCTAGGTATTGTCTTTTACTTGGAGTTTAGCTTGTAATAAAGATCACTCTGATGTATAAATTTGCAATTTATGAATGTTCTTGTGTATGTGTTGTGTATGTTGGCTTCACCCAACATCGCCCAAAATCGATCCTGGATCGGTCATTCCACCTCGGTTCGAGGTGCGGGATGCCACAGGGGAAAGCGGGGCAGGCGGTGCGGGAGATTACGACGATCATGGAAGCATTGTCAGGGGCGTGCGGGGGCATGCGCACGGGGCGGGATTCAAACTGGGTGGGGGGAAAAAAAAGGCAAGGGCGCCATTCTCGGCTGGAGGTCGGGGATGACAAGTGGGCCCCGTGTGTCGGTGAGAGAAGAGAGGGGACAGAGGTGGCGGGTTTCTGGGAATGCGCCACCTGCGCGTTGGGGGAGGGCTGGGCAGGCTGGTGGTTCGTGGGCCGAGTGGGCCAAGTGAGGGGGAGACTGGGGAGGGGTTCGAGTGGGCTAGTTGCCTGGGTTTCAGCATAGAGGGGTCTGAGCTCCCCCTTTTTGTCTTTTTTCTATTTCTGTTTCTAATTTCGTAGATTACTCTAAATCATTTTCTACTCGGATTTTCAAATAGATTGTTCACCCAAAAAAAATACTAATGCAATTAGCGCAGCATGCATGCAGCAAAAAAAGAATAATTAGTAACCTAATTAATTTATTAAATTTAGAAAAAAGCTCTTTTGTTTAAAATAATTAATAATTCTCTAATTACTTAATTAATTTATACTAAACTTTTAATCTATTATAAAAAAATGTTAAAATTTAATGGAATTGGTAAAATTTGAAATTTTGGGGTGTGACATCGGTGATCGAGCCTATCGTGACTGGTTGTGAAGGTCGTCACATGTTTGTACACGGTTTGAGCCCACCGGTGAAAGGGGCATCAATAGTGAGCACCCGTGTCGGCTCGGGGAGTCCGACAAGTTCTCGAGGGAGGTGAGCTTGTGCCATGATGGCAGTGGTGACATGCATCGTGTCTTCAATCTGGGAGTGCTTGTGGGCTCGTGGGCGAGAACTCCACATCGGTGGCGGGAGGGACCGGGACTCCAGCGGGAGTGGTCCAATGTGGAGTAGGGGAAGGCGCCATCCTTCCGACACCTCAGGAAAAAAAATCATGAGCCATCTCTTACTCTACTCCTTGCTTTGATGCATTACTTTCCGCATTTACATACCATTCTATTCATGCTTGTATGCTACCATGCTTTAGTTGATTACTTGTAGACTTGCATGAATAGGCTTCTATACTTGCTAGTTGTGCTTAGCTTTATCTTGATCACTAGCATGTATAGGAGTTCCTTTGGCTTGATCGATCACCCTAGTATGTATAATGCTACTCAAGCTTATGTGCTTATCTTGTACTTGATGATTTAGTAACTTTGCTTGAGTAGGCTCCTTTGCAAGTTGTTTCCTTCCGCGTGTCTTTATCACTAGCTTGCATAGGGGTTGTATTGCTTTGTGTGATCCACTAGTGTGCTTAGGTTGTTGTTCCGTGCATAGGTTCATTATCTTACTATTGTGTTCACCACTAGAATTGTGTAGGAGTTGTTTTGAGTGGTCGGTTTTTCGGAATTGGCGATTTTGGTACATAGTGCGAGTTCCCCATTCACCCTCCCCCCTCTCAATCACTCGGTCCTTTCAACTCTCAGAGCACACCAATGTGAAAAAGAAATACTGGACAAGGTAAGGGGTCGTCAACCGTGCCACAGAGGACGGTACGATAACACTAATGAGGAGAGGAGCCCGAGCCCGAGCCCTCCTGGGCCACGGGTCTTCAGTTCACGCATCCCTAGTGCCGAGTTCCCGCAACGCTTTCGAGCACCAGCGACCGTCACCAGGTACACGGGCGAGACAAATCACGGACTCTGGCTCGAGGATTATCGTCTCGCATGCTAGGTGGGGGGCACAATCGAACGACCTGGCCATCATCCGCAACCTCCCTCTGTATCTCGCCGACTCGGCTAGGGCGTGGCTTGAGCACCTCCTCGAGGGTCAGATCTACAACTAGGGCCACTTGAGGGACATTTATGTCAAGAACTTCCAGGGAACCTATGTCAGACCGGGCAACCCCTAGGACCTCAAGAACTGCCGGCAGAAAGCCGATAGATTCCTTCGGTATTACATCCGGCCCTTTAGTAACAAGTGCAACGAGCTGTCCGACATGGGCCATGAGGATATTGTCGAAGCCTTCATCTCCAGCATGACCTCAGAATGGCTCATCCATGAGCTAGGCTGAAAGGGTCCGTGCACTGCTTGCAAGCTCCACGACATCGCCACGAGCTTTGCCTCCGGCAAGGAGTGCGTGGGGGCGGTCCTCTAGCTGCGCCGGAGGGCAAGGGCAAAGGCAAGCGAGACGAAGGGCTGAGTGATGGTTCCACCGACCACCCAAAGAAGAAGAGCAAGTCGTGAGCCGGGCGTGACCCTGTAGTGGCTGCCACCGAGTGCAAGTCACCAAGGCCCATAATACGGGAGGTGCCAAACCACCTTGAGAAGTAGTGGAATGGTCCATGCCCAAATCACGGGTTTCTCATCAAGTACCTCCTCAAGGAATGCTCCATGATGAAAAAGTTCATCTGAGAGGAGGCAAAGAAGGGGGACTGAGAGAAAGCGTCGGAGCCAGGGACCCAAGACCCTCCCGACAGTGACAACGAGCAAAGGGGGCCAATGTTCCCCAACACAAAAGCCTGCCACATGATCTTCACGGGGCCCGAGTCCCGAGGGAGTCAACACACGGCCAAGCTTGAGTGTCGCGAGGTCTTCGCGGTGGAGCTCGCCATGCCATCTTTCCTCAAATGGTTGGACCTGCTGATCACTTTCGGACGATCAGACCATCCACCACGCATACCGAGACCGGGTTGATACCCGCTTATGGTCAACCCCATCATCGCCAAGGTTCACCTCGCCAAGGTGATGATGGATGGGGGCAGTTGCATCAACATCCTTTATGCCGACACCCTCGATCTCCTCGAGATCGACCGGTCTCGCCTCCAGCCACCAGCGCGCCCTTGCACAGGATCGTCCCAGGAAGACAGGCCATTCCCCTTGGGCGGATCAGCTTGCCCGTTATATTCGGGACACCCTCCAACATTAGGACTGAGACCCTCATCTTCGAGGTTGTCGACTTCCTGGGAGTTTACCACGCTCTCTTGGGGGCACCCATTCTATGCCAAATTCATGGCCGTTCCCAACTACACTTATTAGAAGCTCAAGATGCCGTGGCCAAAGGGGGTCATCACCTTGAGTGCGTCCCTCCAATGCGCTTTATAGTGCAAGATGGAGAACGGCGATCTCGCCACCATGACGGTGGCCTCTGCCGGGGAGCTTGAAGGGATCTGTGCGCACCTCGAGGAAGGAACCCCCTACGCCAGCCACAAGAATGCCTTGTTCAAGGCAGTGGAAGACACCAAGGAAGTGCCGGTGAACCCCGAGGGCGACAAGGGGAAGACGGTGAGAGTCGGGACGTCCCTCACTCCAAAATAGGAAAGCAAGCTCGTTGACTTTCTCCACGTGAACACCAACATCTTTGTGTGGAGACCCTCGGACATTCCCGACATACTGAGGGGAGTCACCGAGCACTCCTTGAACATTAGGCCAGGCTCCAAGCCGATGAAGCAATGCTTGCGCTGCTTCGACGAGGAGAATCGAAGGGCAATCGACGAGTAGATCGTGAAGATGTAGGCTGCCGGGTTCATCAAGGAGGTATTTCATGCTGAATGGTTAGCTAATCCTGTTCTTGTATGAAAAAAGAATGGGAATGGAGGATGTGTGTTGGCTATACGAGCCTGAACAAGGCATGTCCAAACGATCCCCTTCCTTTGCCATGCATAGACCAAATAGTTGACTTGGCGACGGGGTGTGAGACCCTTTGCTTCCTAGATGCCTACTCCTGGTATCGCCAAATCACGATGAAAGAATCCGACCAACTCGCAACATCTTTTATCACACCATTCGGCTCTTATTGCTATGTAACGATGCCTTTCAGGCTCTAGAATGTCGGTGCTACTTTTCAGCATTGTATGCAATGGTGCTTCGACCATTTTATCGGCCACACGGTCGAGGCCTATGTGGATGATATTGTTGTCAAGTCCAAAAGGGCCGATACTCTCGTGGCTGACCTCGAGTTCGTCTTTGCCAAGTTCCGTGCGAATGGCATCAAACTCAACCCCGAGAAATGCGTCTTCAGCGTCCCAAGGGGCATGCTTCTCGGGTTCATCATTTTGAAATGCGGCTTTGAGGCCAACCTTTAGAAGATTTTTGCGATTGAGCGGATGACCCCGGTGCAGAACCTCAAAGGACTACAGTGGCTTACGGGGTGTCTGGCGGCACTGAGCTAGTTCATCTCGTGCCTTGGCGAAAGAGTGCTCCCGTTGTATAGGCTTCTAAAGAAATCTGACCGTTTCAAATGGACCTCCGAGGGCAGTCAGCTTTCGATGAAGTCAAGCGCATCTTGAGTAGTGCACTAGTGTTGACACCCCCACTCTCGGGAGAGGTGTTGCTGCTATAAATAGTGCCAACAACTCAGGTCATGAGCTCGGCGCCCGTTGTCGAGTGGGAAAGAGAAGGGCACGCCATCAAAGTCCAGCACCCCGTCCACTACGTCAGCGAAGTCTTGTATGACTCGAAGACCTAGAACCGGCAGATCCTCAAGATCCTCTACACGGTGATGGTCGCAAGGCGCAAGCTCTAGCACTACTTTGACTCCCACCCAGTACACATCATAAGTTCCTTCCACTTTGTGAAATTATACAGAATAGAGACTGAGCAGGAAAGGTCGATAAGTCGGCACTCGAGCTAATGGGGCACGACATCACGTACCAACCTCAAGCGGCCATCAAGTCCAAAGTCCTCGTCGACTTCATGGAGGAATGGACCGAAGCGCAACTCCCGCTCACTCCAGTCAACCAGGAGTACTGGGTGATGTACTTCGACGGGTCACTCATGTGAACAGGTGCGAGCGTCGGCCTCATCTTCGTCTCTCCACTCGGGGTACGTATGAAGTATGCAGTTCGACTGCATTTCCCCACTTCAAATAATGTCGTCGAATATGAGGCACTCGTATACGGCTTTAAGATCGCCATAGAGCTAGGCATTCGACAGCTAGAGATCCAAGGCGACTCCCAGCTCCTGATGAACCAGGTGATGAAGGAACCTAGATGTCCAACCGACACCATGGCACTCTACTGCCAGGAAGTCTGTAGGCTTGAGGGCAGATTTGACGGTCTAGAGCTAAAGCATATCCCACGACGTCTCAACGAGGCAGTAAACGCGTTGGCTAAGATGGCATCTGGTCGAGTATAGGTTCCCCTGGGAAACTTTGCAAACAACCAATTCTAGCCTTCGGTGCGGCCCAAGGAGCCTACGAGGGCTAAGGACGGTCCAGGTAACTCCATCGACCTCAATCTAGGGGTTGACGGGCTGCCTACGGAAACAGGGTCCCCTTCGATGCCCTAGCACGCCGATGTCATGGAGATCGACCGACCAGGCGACTCGCGTGAACCGGATGACCAGTCAGATGACTCCAGGGTCGAGCGAGTCGACACCCACATCGAGAGAGCTAAGCCCTCAGATGACTGGAGAATCCTATATGTCATGTTCTTGGCTTGTGGCATGCTTCCCATCGATGGGACCAAAGCCAAGTGACTCTAACAGCACGCCAAGTATTTCATCTAAATCGACGGGGAGCTTTACAAGCACAGTGTCACCAAATTATGCAGCATTGTATCCCCATCGGCGAAGGCATCCAACTACTTGTCGACATTCACGGGGGGGGGGGGGGGGGGGGGGTCTACGGTCATCATGCCGCACCTTGAACCCTCGTGGGCAACGCCTTTCGCCAAGGCTTCTACTGGCTGACTGCCCTGGGTGAAGTGACCTGCATAGTCAAAACCTGCATGGGTTGCCAGTAATACGCCCGCCAAATGCACTAGTCGGCATAGGCCCTTCAAACGATCCCCCTCACATGGGCTTTCACGGTCTGGGGACTAGACCTGGTCGACCCGCTCAAAAAAGTGCCCGAGGGCTACACCGACTTGCTTGTCGTGGTCGACAAGTTCACCAAGTGGATCAAAGCACGCCTGCTGCTCAAAATCTGATCCGAGGAAGCGGTCCAATTCTTCCTCGACATCATCCACTGATTTGGGGTCCCGAACTCCATAATCATGGACAATGGAACATAGTTCATGGGAAAGAAATTCCTAAAATTCTATGACGACTACCACATCCGCGTTGACTGGGCCGCCGTTGCCCATCCCCAGACGAATGGCCAAGTCGAGCGGGCAAACGACATGATATTCCAAGGGTTAAAGCCTAGGATCTTTGACACAACCATCGTCTTCAACCGGCTAAAGCAATTTAGCAGATGATGGGCGGCCGAACTCCATGCCATACTCTAGAGCCTTCGCATGACCCAGAGTCACGCTATGGGCTTCACGCCCTTCTTCATGGTTTATGGGTCCAAAACGATTATGTTCACGGATCTAGACTACGGTGTGCCGCGAATATGTGCATTCAACGAGCAAGGCAATGAAGCAGTGCTCCAAGACGCGCTGGACCAGATAGAGAAGGCGCGAGACGTCGTACTACACCACTTAGCCAAATACCAACAGGCACTCCGCCGCTACCACGATCGAAATGTAAGAGATAGGGGTCTCCTCGAAGGCAACCTCGTTTTATGCAGGGTTCAGGACAATAGGGGTCGACACAAGCTCTCACAACCCTAGGAAGGATCATACGTCATCTCTCGAGTGATTTGCCCGAGCACCTACAAGCTCAAGACCGTGGAGGCTGAAGAATTCAAGAACGCGTGGAACATCTCACAGCTATGTAAATTCTATCCCTAGCCCTTCATCCTGCGTAACTCTTGCATGCCTCGCTCTCTCCTAAGTGACACTCGACTCCTCCCAAGGGGTCGAGCATCACTCGGGTGCTGTGTTGGCAGTCCTTAAATGCTAAATCTGATCGTCAAACCCTTGCATAAATAACATAAAAGAAAGAAAACAACATAGTGGAGGCAGTTTATTATTAACATGTTCCACAAGTTTTGGTGAAATATGTGTTTGCAGGCATAAGAGAGCCAAAATATGCAAAAACATGAAGAAACGCCTCGTCATCCGATCCTGCGGTAAAACATCCGGCCAACAGGGTCGTCTGAGGCCAAAATTAGCACCCAGCCCTTATCTTTCCGATGGATCTAGGACTGGTAGGGTAATCTTCCACCCAGATCATCACCGGGCTGGGTGATCAAGGTGATCACCTGGATGAAGGCCGGAAGCCGAATCGACCGGTCGGATGACCACCTGACCAATTAGACGGGATCATCTCCCGGCCAATCATCCGACCTGGCCGACCCTGCAAAACACTCCAAGATAAGGCCGTTTTCCATTTCTAGACTAAGGAGGGTAAAAAGTGGAGAAGTAACGGAGACATTCACGTGGCACAACATGGACAAGTGAAAATATGAACTGGAGGGGGTCAACACCCAAAAGGGACCACCGCTTGACACAGGCCGCCGCTCGGCCTGCCAGGCCGCCCGGCCTGGGATTTTTCTCCCCGGGTGTCCAGCCCACTCGGCCCATTACGCCAACTAATGCCAAGTGGATAAGGCGGTCGAGAACTGACCCAACAACCATCATCCGGGCTGAATCTGGCGGGGGAATTTTTGCCCATCAACTCTCCTCCACCTTCAAGTACCCGCCAAGCCTTCGCCACCTATTAATAGAGGGGGCATTTGGCATAAATAAGGCACAACACAAGAAGAAGATTCGGAGCTCCACTCCAAAGGCTTTAGCGTTGCCAAGGTGTTTAGAAAATAGGGAGAGAGTGAGGGAGAGTTAGGACGAGATCTAGGCCTGTCGACACCTTCTCCACACTTGTAAATCGGTAGATGCTTTTCTTCTTAGTAAGTATTCGTGATCTTCCTTTGGTATTTAAGTTTCCTTTCTAAGTAAGTTCTTTCCTTAGTTGCTTATGAGATCATCGCTCTATTTACTTAGAGTATCATAGTATTCTTTAAGTGTGATGTTGAGACTTTGATAGTAATTAATAGCGTAGATGTGGTGTCTAGGCTAGAGGTTAGCTTTGTTTACCGCGTGCCCCATGGTTTGTGATAGGTGTAGAGTGCCCGATCTTTCGGCGAGAGTAGATAACTTCGATTCGGTGGATGTCGACCCTCACGATCTGACTACGACGAGCAAGCACGAAGCGCCAATGCAATCGCTGAACCAACTTCCGGAGGATATTAACCTTGCGGTAAACAAGATCAACCTGATCACGAGGATCAATTCTTACGCGCAATCGAAGAACGAGCAAGAATTAGAGGCGAGGAATCTGATGTATTGCACGAAGTTGGAGTTCTGAATTCACGTCGAGAGACGGATGAATAGCTAAGCTAATCTTAAAACAAAACTCAAAGATTACAAGGGCACAACCCTTGACTAAATAGGGGGAGCGCGGCATCTAGTGCCGGCTGAAGTAGAGAGGCGTGCGGTGGAGAGGTAGTCGCGCGACTTGGGCTACTTGGGCCTTCACGGGCGTCATCCTAGGCCGTCGTTCCTTAGCATCAAAACCATCTTCAATTCTTGGGCTCGAGCTCTAGTGATCGGGCCCTTGTACGTCGTCGTCTCGTTGGAAGATGGGTCCATAACTTGAGAAGGCGCAACGACGAGAGGTGGAGGCGTGACAACTTGGTTTGGCGCGCCGTCTTCCGTCGTCGTTGTTCGTATGTCGTTGATGTCCTCATCATCCTCCCCTTCTTGAAGCGAAGTCGTCCTCGACGGTAACGCATCATCCTCACCCAAATATGGTCTCAAATCTGCAACATTAAAACTAGTGAAAACACCAAACTCCATGGGCAAGTCAAGAACATAAGCATTATCGTTAATCTTGGTTAGCACTTTAAAAGGACCAGCAGCACGAGGCATTAATTTAGAACGACGCAAAGTAGGAAATATATCTTTACGCAAGTGCAACCAAACCAAATCACCAGGTTCAAAAGAAACATGTTTTCTACCTTTACTACCAGCAACTTGATACTTCTTATTAGCAACAGCAATGTTGTGTTGTGTTTCTTCATGCAATTGTTTCATGTGATCAATATGAGCAATAACATCAACATTTGGTTCATCTTCAGCATCAATAGCAAACAAATCAATAGGCGCCCTAGGAACATAGCCATAAACAACCTCAAAAGGACACATTTTAGTGGCAGAATGTATAGCACGATTATAAGCAAATTCAACATGAGGTAAACAATCTTCCCAACGTCTCAAATTTTTATCTAGAACAGCTCTAAGCATAGCAGACAAAGTTCTATTTATTACCTCTGTTTGTCCATCAGTTTGAGGATGACAAGTAGTACTAAACAACAGCTTTGTTCCTAATTTATTCCAAAGAGAACGCCAAAAGTGACTAAGAAACTTAGCATCACGATCAGAGACAATTGTTTTAGGAATTCCATGCAGTCTAACAATCTCTCTAAAGAACAAGTCAGCAACATTGGAGGCATCATCAGTTTTATGACAAGGTATAAAGTGAGCCATTTTAGAGAAACGATCAACCACCACAAAAATACTGTCCCTTCCCTTCTTAGTACGAGGCAATCCCAAAACAAAATCCATCGAAATATCATGCCAAGGAGAAGAGGGAACAGGTAAGGGCATATACAAACCATGATTACCCAAACGGGATTTAGCTTTTTGACATGTAGTACAGCGGGCAACAAGGCGCTCAACGTCACGGCGCATCCGTGGCCAAAAGAAGTGATCGACCAACACCTCATGTGTCTTGAAAATGCCAAAATGACCCATAAGACCACCTCCATGCGCCTCCTGTAACAACAAAAGACGAACCGAGCTAGCTGGAATACACAGCTTGTTAGCACGAAACAGGAACCCATCCTGCATATGAAATTTCCCCCAAGGTTTGCCATCCTTACAATGCATCATAATATCATGAAAATCAGCATCATTCACATACTGATCTTTCAAAGCTTGCAAACCAAAGATTTTAAAGTCTAATTGGGACAGCATTGTATAACGACGAGACAAAGCATCGTCAATCACATTTTCCTTCCCGTTTTTTGTTTAATGATGTACGGAAAAGATTCAATAAATTCAACCCATTTAGCATGCCGACGGTTCAGATTAGTCTGGGTTCTAATATGTTTCAAAGCCTCATGATCAGAATGAATAATAAATTCACGAGGCCATAAATAATGCTGCCATGTTTGCAAAGTTCTTACTAAAGCATAAAGTTCTTTATCATAAGTGGAATATTTAAGGGCAGCACCACTTAACTTCTCACTAAAATAAGCAATGGGTTTATGATCTTGTAACAAAACAGCACCCAAACCAATTCCACTAGCATCACATTCCAATTCAAACACTTTATCAAAATTAGGCAATTGTAAGAGAGGAGCGTGAGTTAACCGTTCCTTTAAAGTGTTGAATGCATCGTCCTGTGGTGCACCCCACTCAAATGGCGCTCCCTTCTTGGTCAGCTCATGTAATGGTGCAGCAATAGAACTGAAATCCCGCACAAAACGACGATAGAAGCCTGCAAGACCAAGAAAACTGCGAACCTGTGTGACCGTCGTCGGTTGTAGCCAACTCTGAATGGCATCCACCTTGCTGCTATCCACCTCAATGCCCTGCGGAGTTACAACATAGCCAAGAAACGAAACACGTTGCGTGCAAAAAGTGCATTTTTCCATGTTCCCAAATAAGCGAGCAGCACGCAAAGCATCAAAAACAGCATGCAAATGATCTAAATGCTCATTCATGGATTTGCTATAAATAAGAATATCATCAAAATAGACAACAACAAATATTCCAATGAAAGGCTGAAGAACTTCATTCATTAAGCGCATAAAAGTGCTAGGAGCATTAGACAATCCAAACGGCATAACCAACCATTCATACAAGCGAAATTTAGTTTTAAAAGCCGTTTTCCATTCATCTCCTAATTTCATTCTTATCTGATGGTAACCACTACGCAAATCAACCTTAGAGAAAATTATGGCACCACTAAGTTCATCAAGCATATCATCAAGTCGTGGTATAGGATATCGATAACGAATTGTAATATTGTTAATTGCACGACAATCTACACACATACGCCAAGAACCATCTTTCTTAGGAACAAGCAAAACAGGAACCGAACAAGGACTGAGAGACTCACGAATGTAACCTTTATCCAGCAATGCTTGCACTTGACGCTGAATTTCTTTTGTCTCCTTAGGATTTGTACGGTACGGGGAACGATTAGGAAGCTGTGCGCCTGGAATTAAATCAATCTGATGTTCTATGCCACGAATAGGAGGAAGACCCGGTGATAATTCAGCAGGAAAAACATCTTTATAGTCCTGCAGAAGGTTAGCAATAGCAGGAGGAATATGCAACATAGGTGCCTCATCTAATGAAACAAGCATACGAGAGCAAACTAGCGCATAGCAGGGCAGATTAGCATCATGTAACTCATCAAAATCAGTACGTGTAGCAAGCAATATAGGGTTATGCAATTTGATCTCAGGTTGAACAGGTGGTGATTTAATCAATTTTGCAGCTTTTGCCGCTCTAGCAATATCATCTTTTAGAACTTGTTCAGGTGTCATAGGATGAATAACAATTTTTTGACCCTTAAACATGAAGGAATAATAATTGGAGCGACCATGATGAACACTATCAACATCATATTGCCAAGGACGTCCAAGCAACAAAGAGCATGCTTCCATTGGACATTATAAGGAGAAAGGGACACGTACCGAGCGCGTTACCTTTATTTTGCCGCCATCATTAAGCCATTGAACATGATAAGGATGTGGATGCTTCCTTGTTGGCAATGATAACTGCTCCACCAAGGTCGTCCTAGCCAAATTGTTACAACTGCCACCATTGATAATTATACGGACCGCTCGTTCTTGCACAACGCCTTTAATATGAAAAATGTTGTGGCGCTGATTCTTTTCGTCTGGCACGACCTGTGTACTAAGAACACGCTGCACAACAAGAGTTGCATACCTGTCGGCGGCACTAGAGTCAACATGAAGCTCCGTATTATCTGCATGGTTAGTGGCAAGCATAGTATGTAGAGTATCCTCAGAATCACTAGCAGAAGAATACTCACCATCATCACGAATCAACATAGTTCGTTTGTTTGGACAATCGCGTATCACATGACGAAACCCTTTGCAACGGAAACACTGAGTATCTCGAGCTCGTCCAGACGACGAGGAGGACGGCGCGGTCGAGACAGATCTGGCCATGGGTGGAGCACTCGACTTGGACGAGGTCGCAGTGTGGTCGCGTGACGTGGAAGGAGGCGCCGATCGTGGAGCTGAAGGCGCCTTGGACCCTGCAAAAGTGTTAGGTCTTGACGAAGATTGTCGATCCTGCACTTCACGTTCAGCTTTACAAGCATATTCAAATAAAGTGGTGATATCATCATAATTCTTATAATCAAGAATGTTCTGAGTTTCACGATTTAACCCACCCCTAAAGTGAGCCATAGCAGCATCCTCTAGTTCAACTAAACCACAGCGAATCATACCCTTTTGCAAAGCTTGATAATAATCCTCTACAGATTGTGAACCTTGTTGAAAGCGCTGCATTTGATTAAGCAAATCTCTAGCATAATATGACGGCACAAAACGACGACGCATAGCAGCTTTTAATGCCGTCCAAGTGGCTAGAACATTATTAGGATATTTTTGTCTATACTCACGCCACAAAAGTAAAGCAAATTTAGTAAATTCACTAATAGCAGTCTTAACTTGTAAATTAGCAGGGATATCATGGCATGTAAATTTTTGTTCAACCTCTAATTCCCAATCAAGATAAGCACCCGGATCATATTTGCCAGTAAAAGTGGGAATACGAAATTTAATTCTGGCAAAAGAATCATTAGTAGGAACACGTACCCTACGAGCATGACCATGACGATTGGCGTCATCCTGCTCGGTGTCGGCGCCGTAGTCGCGTGCAGTTTGCAACTCCGTGAGCTGCGTCGTCATAGTCCCAAGTTGCATTGACATGGCCTCAAGACGAGTCATGATCGTCGCGAGCGTGGTGTGGGCAGCCGTATCAGCAAGGTCGAGCTGATCAAAACGCTCGTTCGACGAAGTAATCGTGGAGTCAAGTCTCTCGTGCATCGTCTTCATGTCGTTTTGTAGACCTTCAACCTGCGCCTGGACTTCATGGAGGGTGAGCTCCTCTGACTTCGAGTTGTTTCCTGCCATAGAAACACAAGCAACACAGAAAAAGATCCTACGACGAGAGGTGAGTGGTGGATGAAAAGCTCAATCAAAAAGCTGTTATCAAATTCTTACCCGTCCTTACCAAGCACGCAAGTGTGAACTGCAACCACAGGTAAAACCGGTGAAAGATTGGAGGAGCGATTGCATGGTGAAACAAAAACCTGCTCGTAGTAGAAAATTTGTGGAGCTAGGAGGCTGCACTCAATCAAGGGTTAGCACAATTCAAACAATAACTGCAAAGCTGAATAAAGGTGCTAAACGTGAAAAGATTGCTGCCGGCACAAGTGGAAGAGGAAGAAGAAGAATCAAAACAAACGGATCCGAAGAAGGGTAAAGAACAGTAACGTGTCGCCTATGGTGCTCAAGCGCTCTTTTTTCTTTTTCTTTTTTTTTTTTTTTACTTTTGCCCCTCTTTTTTTTTAACCTATGTCAGGGGAGTGTGAAGAAAAAACAATGCATACACACTTTTTTTTTTGAGGTAGGGGTAAAATGGTAATTAAAAGATGAGCAGAACACAACACAAGGCGAGGCGGGGCGGTTTACCACGTAACCGAGTAGGACTCAACAAGTCACGTGACTTACCCGGACTCACGGTGCGGTGGCAAAACTTGGCAAGTGATCGGCTCACCAAAACGCAACTGAGTAAGACTCGTTACGCGTGGCCAAGTAGGAGAGCGAGGCGGAGAAAACAGATGCGGCGGAAAGCAAATTGTGGTGGCGAAAACACACGATGTGGTGGAAGGATACGACGATGATGAGGAGAAAATGATGAAACACCGTGTACCAGCAACGATCAAAAGCGATAGCACAAAAACTCAACAACGCAAATTATTGAACGAAAGTGCGAGGCTCAAAACCGTACTGGGGTAAAATTATTTTTGTAGTTTTTGGTTTATGTGGACTTGGATAAACTCACCGAGAAACACTGGAATCTGATACCACTTGATACCCGATCTTTCGGCGAGTGTAGATAACTTCGATTCGGTGGATGTCGACCCTCACGATCCGACTACGACGAGCAAGCCCGAAGCGCCAATGCAATCGCTGAACCAACTTCCGGAGGATATTAACCTTGCGGTAAACAAGATCAACCTGATCACGAGGATCAATTCTTACGCGCAATCGAAGAACAAGCAAGAATTAGAGGCGAGCAATCTGATGTATTGCACGAAGTTGGAGTTATGAATTCACGCCGAGAGACGGATGAATAGCTAAGCTAATCTTAAAACAAAACTCAAAGATTACAAGGGCACAACCCTTGACTAAATAGGGGGAGCGCGGCATCTAGGGCCGGCTGAAGTAGAGAGGCGTGCGGTGGAGAGGTAGTCACGCGACTTGGGCTACTTGGGCCTTCGCGGGCGTCATCCTGGGCCGTTGTTCCTTAGCATCAAAACCATCTTCAATTCCTGGGCTCGAGCTCTAGTGATTGGGCCCTTGTACGTCATCGTCTCATCGGAAGATGGGTCCATAACTTGAGAAGGCGCAACGACGAGAGGTGGAGGCGTGACAACTTGGTTTGGCGCGCCGTCTTCCGTCGTCGTTGTTCGTATGTCGTTGTTGTCCTCATCAGTTTGTAGAGGTAGTCAGTAGGTGGTGATAGCCCTATCCGGCCTTAGTAATCCACCATGTTTGGGTACGTCGTATAGCTATTGCTGTGGATGCAGGGGTAAGCCGGTGCCCGAAGTAAGCAGTTATAGACTGAACCTATCTTATTATAGGTTCCTTGACCATAGGAATCCTTTCTACCCTCTGCCTACTGTAAGGATCATGACCATTGAGGTCACCCCAAGGTATGATGTTTTGGTGATGAATGACAAACATGGAATGAGACTAATGTCTGCATGAGTGTTGTTTGTGTAGGAAACCTTTTCTACTCTATGATGATTGTTCACGGTGGCCTTGGCAATTGATGACAATGACCACAAGCATGGAGGCTTGTGAACTTGATGGAGTCCAAGGGTTGATGGAGATGGATCAAAGCGGAGAAGAAGCTATGGTGCAAGTATTTGGAACACTTGACTAGTTGTTAGGGCTTTCAGTCCATAGGAAAAACCGGACTATCAAGGGGGTCTAGGTCATTCTCTTAGGTCATGTCTAGTCGGTGATGTGCAAGGTTCCTCAGTGAAATCACAGACACTAGGTGACAGTGGAGAAGCCAAGGAGCTGTTCGGAGATGCCGGGAAACGAAGTCAAGCGAGGACAACAAGCTTCAGCTTATAGACATAGGGACTGGACAGAGGGGTTAGTGGAGACCGGACTGTATGGTCACTATGGGGAGCTTGTCTAGGACTTAGCCGCAGCGAGGAAACACCTGGGAGCTGTTGAGACCGGACGGTCCGATCTGTATGGCTCAACGCAGAATAGCGAGGAAACATTTTGCGGAGGCTCCTAGACCGGAGAGAGAAAGTGGACCAGACGATCCAGTTTGCTGACCGGACAGTCCGGTCAGTATAGGAAATTGCCTGGACACTGTTGAGCGAACGGTTTGGAGAGCCGTTACCGGAGTGACCGGACGGTCCAGTCTAGGAGAGACCGGACTATATGGTCAGTTCGTCCAGAAAGGCAATTTCATGGAGCAACAGCTAGTTTGAGGTTGGGAGCCTATATAACTTCATTGCTGGGGTCTCGGAGACCTCTCTTGGCCAGTGGAAGACCTGAGAGCATTTCATGAGGTCCAAGAGGAAAAGAGGAGAGCACTAGGAGGAGATATTGCAAATCTTGAGAGTGCTAGAGAAGAGTAGATTGAGAATCTTGCACACTTAAGGCTAGGGTGTCCTTGAGGGTGTGATCTAGATTGTTACTCTTGGTCCATGGTGAGACCTTGACCGGTTAGGTGTCAGTGATCAAGCCTATCGTGTATCGGTTGTGAAGGCCGTTACACGTTTGTACATGGTTTGAGCCCGCCATTGAAAGAGGCATCGCTAGTGAGCACCCGTGTCGGCTCGGGGAGTCCGGCATGTTCTCGAGGGAGGCGAGCTTGTGCTTTGTGCAGCGGTGACGCACACCGTGTCCTCACTCTAGGAGATATTGGTGGCGGGAGGGTGGCGGGAGGGACCGGGACTCTGGCAGGAGTGGTCCAACGAGGAGTAGGGGAAGGCGCCATCCTTCCGAGACCTCGAGAAAAAATCATGAGCCATCTCTTACTCCACTCCTTACTATGATGCTTTACTTTCTGTATTTACATACCATGCTATTTATGCTTGTGTGCATACCTTGCTCTAGTTGACTACCTTGTAGACTTGCATGAATAGGCTTCTTTACTTGCTAGTAGTGCTTAGCCTTCATACTTGATCACTAGCATGTATAGGAGGTATGTATTGTGCTACTCATGCTCGTATGATTTCTATATGCTTGTTGATCTAGTAGCTTTGCTTGAGTAGAACTCCTTGCTAGCTAGTTGTTTTCTTCCGCGTATCTTTGGTAACTAGCTTGCATAGGAATTGTATTGCCTTTGTGTGATCGATTAGTATGCTTAGGTTGTTGTTCCTTTCATAGGTTCATTATCTTGCTAGTGTGATCACCACTAGGATTGTGTAGGAGTTGTTTTGAGTGGTCGATTTTAGAAATTGGCAAATTTGGTACATAGTGCAAGTTCCCGATTCACCCCCCCCCCCCTCTCCATCACTGGGTCCTTATATGATGATTGATAATGATGTGTCTCTTGATCTTGCTTGCACTACTACCATGACTAGCATTGATGATGTTCCTGAGCCTCCTATTTGATGAGGACATCACACATATGGATGTACACAACACTCCTCCAACTAGGATGAAAGTTCATGCGCATCACCTGAATTTATATGTGAGTTCATTTCTAATGTTTTGTTTATGTGGTTTTGAGAATAGATTGCTACCTAATGAATTAATTGTTGTTAGGAATCATGGAGATGATGCGGAGATAGCTGAGGAGGTGATTGGGGGCGTGATGGGCCAGCAAGGACGTCCAAGCCAAGGTGGAGGCCCAATCAAAATCGACTTCGAGTCTGTTTCGGAACCCAGAACCAGTCTGCACTAAACGGATGCCCAAGATGCATATGGACTCGGATTTGGACATTCTATATGAGCCTGGAAAGATAACAAAATGAACTTTCAAACCCACCTGGTCCCATGTCAAAATTCATCCCGAGCCGTCGGCAATCGTCAAAACAAGTCGACTTCCAGAATCTGTCCTGGTGCTGCGACACCATAATCGGTCTTTGGGCCATGTATCGAGTTGAGCCCACTTAGGGCTGCGTCCAGGGGGTCTTGCACGACCCTATGGTCCTCATACACAGCCGCCGCCTCTTCATTAGGTTTTTGGTTTTGCTTAGATTATTCTGTTCATAACAGTTTCGCCGTCATCACGGTTTGTGAGACCCCAACTTTGTGAGATTCATAATACATCTGCAATTGTGTTGCATTCATCTTTGTTCTTTCTTGTGTTCTTGATTTGCAGGCAGGGATTAGCCTTCTCGGCGAGGTCAATTGTTTTAGGACGGTTGATAACCAGAGGAGACGTCGTGCTGTGATTGCGGGGTTTAGAACGTGTTGTTCTAAAGCCGGATTGATTTATATGTCGCCTCCGACCAAATCAACATATCCAGAACCTTTCGGAAGATCGGGAACCCTTGTCCACATCAAGTGGTAATCTGAGCTTCAGTTACACCGTTAGGTTCGACCTTATCCTTGTTATTTTATTCAATCCTAGAGTCCAGAAATTTGCCCTACAAAAATATTTGTTCGTCGTGTTTCCGCTGTCCTACACCCCCCCCTTGTGGTCTGCAATTTTCATTTTAGTTTGTTTCTCTGAATTTCAGTCCCTACAAGGTCGTTGTGTTGCTGGTCTAGTGCTTGCTTTTTGGTCTTGTTTGAGTCGTGCATGTCCTTGTCATAGACAATCAAGAGAAAAAAATTAGTTTGTTGCACACATTAAGAGAATAGTATTGCTAGAATTGTGTGCACCAAATACTTATTTAACATCTAGCCTTCTACTTTTTGTGTCAAAAGAAAGAGAGAAGAGTGCTTGTTCATGTGACATGTTGAGAGTTTTGGAACAATATATTATCTATCTTTGTGTCCATCATATTGAGATCATAATTTTCCCTTGTGCTAGAATTTTTTTCCTTTCGCTTTCTACACTAAGATCTTGCTGCAGTTTTGATTCACAAGAAAAGAAAAGAAAAGAAATAGGCAAAGTGCACAAGAGAAAAAGCTGCACAAAAAAAAAGGAAAAGATAAAAATTCCGAATTGCTTGCAGCCTTTGCGTCCTTTGTTAAGTCATTTGCTTGCTTGCTTGAACTAGGTCCGAGACAAGTTTAGGCCGGTGACATAGACTAGCTTGGGACTATTATTCAGTTTTGCAATTTCTGAATTCAAATTTTGCTAATCCTTGCTACCTAATATTGCCTATCCAAGCTCCATATATATCCTTCTGAACAAGCACAAATTTTTGACTCTCGCAATCGTCAGTTCACACTCTCCAAGGTATCCTTTGCTTGCTATAATTAAGAACTTTGTAAGGGCTTGGTGAGATGCTTCCATTTTCTTGTTGAGAGTTTCCACCGTTATTACATAGTAGTGATAGGAAAATATACTCTTGTGTGTTTTCTTGTTTGCTACTAACAATGACAGGTTCCAATACTTATGGGAATGAATTGATGGCATCTTATGATGATAAGAGTGTTATAGCACAACGAGTGTTCAGATCTCAAATGGAGAAGGTAGAGCAAAATCAATTGAACAATTTATTCCAGAGTCACTTTATTGTGAAGGATCGACGTTGTCGTGTCATCATTGATGGAGAGAGTAGCCACAACATCACAAGCTTGGAGTTGGTCGAGAAGCTTGGCTTGACCACACAGTCACACCCATGTCCATACTACATCCAGTGGGTAAATTCTTGTGGTAAGATAAAGGTAGATCAAATTGCACGCATTGAATTTTTTATTGGTTCTTACAAGGATAGTGTAGAATTTGATATAGTACCTATGCAAGCATGTCATTTCTTATTAGGTAAACCTTGGATTTCTACAAATAATGTTTCACACAATGCTATTGCTAATAGCTACTCATTTAAATACAGTGGTAGAAGGGTTACTCTTAAACCTATGACTGCTGCTGAAATTTTAGAAGAGGATCAACAAAGATTTGAGAGAAGAAAGAATGAATCATTTAGGATAGAATGGGCTATTTCAAATGTTGCAACACTTCCATCAAAATCTGAATTACTAGAGGATGAACATATTTCTTTGCCTCTTGTTGCAACTAATACATTTCAACATCTACATAAAGAAGATGATAGTGGGAAAGATAAAGAACGGGTTGTTGCTTCAGGTAAAAGCTTTCTTGATGTGATGAATTGTTCCAATAATCTTGCTATATTGGAATCTTATGATGATGTTCCTTTGTTACAAGTTGATTTATCTGTTGGTCCTTGTGATAAAGAGGAGTTGTGTGCCAATGCTTCACCTATACCTTTGCCACAACAAATGAATGCGCTTGATGCTTTTGCTTATGATTCACCCAATAGTGCTAAAATAAAACATTTGATTTTAGTTACATGTAAAAAAGATGAGCAAAAATTGTTGACTTCTCTAAATACTTTGGGTTATATTCAATTTGATGTTCTTTGTGATCTAAATGCCATTGAGAAGAAAATCTTTTCTCAAACTGAATTTCCTTTATTGACAAGAAATAATTTTCACGCTATTGGCTATTATGATCATAGAGGTTTGTTTATGGTGCATAGGGTTTATATTTCTTCAATATTGAAACCTCCTTGTGTTGGGTAACTTAATGAGACACTAGAAAACTGCAATAACAATTGTCATATCATGTCAAGTTTTTCTAGTGTTTCTAAGATCACACATTTTCTAACTTGTCATAAGAGTGACGATGATGCTCATACCGCTGGCCAATTTTTCAAAGATGTTGTTCAGTTGTGTGACATGCCTTCTACTGTAGTTTCACATTGTGATAACAAATTTCATAATGCATATAAATATGAGTTGCATCCCAAGTTTGGGAATAGTTTCACAATGAATATTTCAGATTTGAGACCATACATGGGTGAAAGAGATGAGCTCGAGTCGAGGACGACTCTGATTCAAAAGGGGAGAATGATAAGGACATCACACATATGGATATACACAACACTCCTCCAACTAGGATAAAAGTTCATGCGCATCACCTGAATTTATATGTGAGTTCATTTCTAATGTTTTGTTTATGTGGTTTTGAGAATAGATTGCTACCTAATGAATTAATTGTTGTTAGGAATCATGGAGATGATGATGAGATAGCTGGGGAGGTGATTGGGAGCGTGATGGGCCAGCAAGGACATCCAAGCCAAGGTGGAGGCCCAATCAAAACCGACATCGAGTCTGTTTCGGAGCCCAGGACCAGTCTGCACTAAAACGGATGTCCAGGACGCATAGGGACTCGGATTTGGGTGTTCTATATATGCCTGGAAAGATAATGAAAAGAACTTTCCAACTCACCTGGTCCCATGTCAAAATTCGCTTTCCAACCCACCTGGTCCCATGTCAAAATTCGTCCCGAGCCGTCAGAAATCATCGAAACAAGTCGACTTCCAGAATCTGTCCTGGTGCTACGACACCGTAATCGGTCTTTGGGCCATGTATCGAGTTGAGCCCACTTAGGGCTGCGTCCAGGGGGTCTTGCACGACCCTAGGGTCCTCATATAGCCGCCGCCTCTTTATTAGGGTTTGAGTTTTGCTTAGATTATTCTGTTCATAACAGTTTCACCGTCATCACGGTTTGTGAGACCCCAACTTTGTGAGATTCATAATACATCTGCAATTGTGTTGCATTCTTCTTTGTTCTTGCTTGTGTTCTTGATTCACAGGCAGGGATTAGCCTTCTCGGTGAGGTCAATTGTTTTAGGATGGTTGATAACCAGAGGAGACGTCGTGCTGCGATTGCGGGGTTTAGAACATGCTGTTCTGAAGCCGGATCGATTTGTGTGTCGTCTCTGACCAAATCAACATATCCAGAATCTTTTAGAAGATCGGGAACCCTTGTCCACATCACTATTGATCATGCCAGTAGTTCTCTTGTCGAGGAGTTCTTTGCTTTTCATATTAATGACAATGAGGACTTACTTGACTCTCTTATTCACTTGCGAGATATTGTGGACAGGATTGAGACAACTTCTTTTGAGCTTCCCAAGATCGTGATAGTGTAGAAGATCCTCTCTTTTCTTCCTAGTAGCAAGCTCTTCTACATCACCCTTGACCTTCTCATGGAGAAGAGTCTCTCTGTCGACGATGTGATTGAGCCACTTTTCAAGGATGAGGAGATCACCACGAGCATGGCGTGGAAAAAGACTTACAAGACAAATCATGAAGCATCTTCAAGCAAAGGGAAAGAAGTAGCTTCGAGCTCAAACTTCTTTGATCCCTCCACAAGATTGTCTTGCAACAACCTCTACAACCCATTCGGGTCAAGACATTCTTCGGGCGCTTCGTCAAGCTCTACTTCGAGTGCCATCCCAAGATCTACTCCAAGCACCATGAGTGGACCAAGCATGGGCGTAGGGGGAGCACCAACAACAATGCTTGCTCGATCTTTTGAGATGATCAATCTTGCGGCTTCCGCTCCGCTGCCTCCACCTCCTCCACTCCCTCCACCACAAGATCATTTTTGGCATCTTCGTCGAGCTCACCAACAGGATATCTTCTTTGAACTTGGTGAATTTGTGAGAAATCCAAATGTTGACCTTTGTGAAAATCTATTGAGCATCTGTGATCTTCTGTGTAGGATAAACTCTTTTAGGGGACTTCGGAGGATTGCACCACATGAAGTGATTGGCATGCTCCTCCAACAAATCACAACTCCTGAGAGGGTTTCTTACTTCAGGAGGTAGTCAACAGGAGACATGAGCTCTCAATTGAGAGAGCAATGGAGATGATACTTGTGCTCCATACACAGGTGGGGCATGTACTTGAGCACATCACAGGACTCTATAACCCTCCCCATTACTACGTCAACATTGACAATATGCACATGGGGGATGGTCATGGACATTGGAGGTACCGTGCTCCTCACTACCCCATTAGGAGGAGACTACTAGATGGGATTGCAAGAATCCCTATTTATGAGGATGGTCTTATTGCTCGACACGATGAGGTTAGTGCTAGTCAATCAAGTAATTCTTTGGATACTAACCCTTCTTCCTCTAGTGCTTGTCTTATGGCTACCAGCAGGGTCAACCACAAGAGTGGAGGTACTCATTGGATTCTTGATAGTGGGTGCACTCAACATATGACCGGGAAGCCAACCATGTTTACCACCATTGATGAAGATAAAGATAGTGAGAAGGTGACTTTTCGGGATAACTCAAAGGGGAGAGTTAGAGGCTCGGGCAAGGTGGCCATCACAAATGACCTCCATCTCTCCAAAGTCTTTCTTGTGGAAACCCTCAACTTCAATCTCCTGTCCATTGGTCAACTATGTGACATGGGTTTCAAGTGCACATTTGATGAGGACTGTGCAAAGATTGAGAATGACAAGAGAGGGCTAGTATTTCATGGAGTAGGGCATGGGAACTTGTATGTCACGGACTTCAAGTCAACCAACATGCCACCAAGAACTTGCCTATTCACTAAGGCATCCAAGGGATGGTTGTGGCATAGAAGACTAGCACATGTTGGAATGAATCAGCTCAAGAAGATTGTTAAGAGGAATCTAGTTGAAGGAATCAAGGATGTGGCCTTTGAGAAGGATAGACTGTGTAGTGCTTGTCAGGCAGGAAAACAACTTGCATCCTCACATCCCACCAAGTCATTCATGTCTACATCTCGTCCTCTAGAGCTCTTGTACATGGATTTGTTTGGGCCAACACACTACAAGAGTCTAGGAGGCAATCTATATTGCTTGGTGATTGTTGATGATTTCATGAGATACAGTTGGACCTTCTTTCTTGTGGACAAATCTCAAGCCAGTGGTATCTTCAGAAAGTTTGTCAAGAGAACAAAGAATGAGTTCAATGCTAGCATTATGAAGATAAGTAGTGACAATGGGACAGAATTCAAGAATATCAAAGTGGAGGAATATTGTGACAAGAAAGGGATCAAACATGAATTCTCCGCTACATATACACCCGAGCAAAATGGAGTAGTGGAGAAGAAGAACAAGACACTCATCACTCTTGCTCATGACATGTTGGATGAGTATGGAACTCATGAGAGGTTTTGGGTGGAGGCAATCAACATGGAATGCTGCACCTCCAACCATGTCTATCTCCACCGGTTGTTGAAGAAGACGCCATTTGAGCTATTAGTGGGATAGAAACCCAATGTTTCCTATTTTCGAGTCTTTGGATGCAAGTGTTACATTCTCAAGAAGAGGAGAAAACCCGGGAAGTTTGAGAGCAGAACTTAAGAAGGCATTCTTGTTGGGTACTCTAGGACTTCTAAAGCATATAGGTTCTACAACTCAGCCATAGGTTGTATGAAAGAATCCTATGATGTGCAATTTGATGAGTCAAATGGGTCTCATAAGGACGATGAATTTCATGAAATAAACAATGGAGATGAGCCTATGAGGGAAGCTTTGAGGAACATGCTCGTGGGCGAGGTTTTACCCCATAAGGTCGATGATGGTGAAATTGATGAGCCCTCTACACCACCACCTCAACCTACCCCCTCCTCCGAGGTACAACAAACAACCCAAGATGCCACAAATACTCCCACAAGCTCCCCCCCAAGACTCATTGAGAGTACACTCACCAAATGATGAGGGATCCCAAGTGAGAAGTGAGCCACAAACCTCCCCACATAATTCACCACAAGCCACTTCTCCTAGCTCTTCACAAGATACTCTCCCATCCACCTCAAGCACAAAGTCCAAAACAAGAAAGCATAAGAGTGACTCTTCCACCTCTCGTAGGATCCAACACATTCATATATCAAAAGAGCAAACAATCCATGATGCACAAGATATTTCACCTAGAGCTCCTCCCACTCAAAGAAAATACCATCCGAGACCCAAAGCCGTCAATAAAGATCACTCACAAGACTTGATCATTGGGAGTCCATCTCAAGGGATAAAAACAAGGAGGAATCATATAAACCCAACTATTTGAGTGAAGAGGACGATGATGAGGCAAATGTTGAGATTGAGAACTTCTGATTCATCTCTAACATTGAGCCCACTACCATTTATGAGGCTATGGATGATCACAAGTAGGTTATTGCCATGCAAGAAGAGTTGAACAACTTAAGAGGTGCAAAGTATGGAAATTGGTTGAGAGGCCCAAGCATCATAATGTGGTTGGCACCAAGTGGGTCTTCAAGAACAAGCAAAATGAAAAAGGAGCAATTGTCAAGAACAAGGCCCGCCTAGTGGCTAAGGAATATTCTCAAGTGGCGGGAATTGACTTTGAAGAGACCTTTGCTCCTGTGGCCCGTCTTGAAGCCATTTGGATCTTACTTGCCTATGCATCACACAATGGCTTCAAGCTCTTTCAAATGGATGTCAAGAGTGCCTTCTTAAATGGAGAGATCAGTGAGAAAGTCTATGTGGAACAACCTCCGGGCTTTGAGGACCCAAAACATCCAAGACATGTGTACAAATTGAAGAAAGCTCTCTATGGCCTCAAACAAGCACCAAGGGCATGGTATGAACACTTGAGAAACTTCCTACTCAAAAATGGATTCACTTGGAAGCATTGATAGCACCTTGTTCACGAGGCATGTTGGGAAGGATCTCTTTGTGTGCCAAATCTATGTGGATGATATCATCTATGGGTCAACCAATGAGAAATTCAATGAAGAGTTTCGGGAGATGATGGCTAGGGAATTCCAAATGTCAATGATTGGAGAGTTGCATATGTTCCTCGGATTACAAGTCAAGCAATTGAGAGAGGGAAACTTCATCTATCAAGAGAAATATACTAAGGACCTTCTCAAGAGATTCAACATGGAGAATTGCAAGTCTTTGCACACACCTATAGCTACTAGCAAACTCTTGGATGATGATGTGAAAGGAAAACTGGTGAACCCTAAGCTATATGGGTCAATCATTGGGGTCTTTGCTCTATCTCACTGCTTTGAGACCGGACATCATGTTTATTGTGTGCTTGTGTGCACGCTATCAAGCAAATCCAAAGGAGACACACTTGAAGGTCATGAAGAGAATTATGAGATACCTCAAGTACACACCTATAATAGGCTTATGGTATCCTGGAGGAATCGACTTTGAGTTGCTTGAGTATTCGGATTCGAACTCTGCGGGGTGCAAAGTGAATGGAAAGAGTACATCGGGAGGTTGCCAATTTCTTGGAAGATCTCTAGTATCTTGGAGCTCAAAGAAGCAAAACTCGGTGGCTCTATCTACTACCGAAGCGGAGTATATGGCGGCAGGAGCTTGTTGTGCACAACTCCTTTACATGAGGCAAACACTCTCGGACTATGGCATCAACTATACTCTAATGCCACTATATTGTGATAGTGAGGCGGCAATCAAGATGGCCCTCAAGACGGGAGAACATGGTCATGCAAAGCACATTCAAGTGAGGCATCACTTCATAAGAGACCATGTTGAGAAGATGGACATCGAGTTGGTGAGCATGTGAACTCATGAACAATTGGCGGACATCTTCACCAAGACACTCGATGAGAAGACCTTCAACAAGCTAAGGGGACAACTCAATGTTCTCGACCTCTCCAACTTCACATGAGTAACCCTTGAGCTCGTCTCTTGTAAATATGTATAGTGTTTTGTTTGTTCTTGTTTGTGCTTGTTTCTCTTTTTTTGTAGATTGACTTCAGACCTTCTTGAGATAGCAATGGACATGGGTTAAGCTTTGGAAGGTGGTTCATGGTGTACCCAAAGCTTTGAAGAATGGTCCATTATGAGCAAGCTTGAGAAGGGAGCAACTTGTTGTTGACACTTTGGTTTGTAGTGGTTCTCTCTATTTTCTTTAGCATTCCATCATGCATTGCATACTTGTTGCATTTGCATTCTTTGCATTTATGCATCCTTGCATTATGATACCATGCATGCTTCCAAGCATGTGTCTAGGGGAGTTGCTCATTTACAATGTGAGTACATGACTCTCTAGATGATCAAATAGTGATATTTGTGCTTCATACCCATTGAGCCATGTTCGACCGAGCTCCGAGGTTAAATTTACTCGTGCGGCTCAACGACAAGTGGCTCATACATTCCTGCCTCTATAATGACTAACCCTTGTACATTTGAGAAAATCTTCTATTGAGTCATAAGTATAGGGGGAGCTATGGCGAAACGCCACTTCAACCAAGGAGGAGCACCGTGAAAGGGGGAGTTATTCTAACTCTTGCCAACTATTTTATGCCTCTTGGTTTTGTTACATTTTTGTGTGGTTTTTGGTGATAGGTGACAAAGGGGGAGAAGAAACATGAAGATCCAAAAGCCAAGTCTAGATCAAAAAGGGAGAAGGAACATGAAGACGATTGATAACACAAAGAGAGAGGAGAACATGAAGAAGAAATGTGAAGATTTGATGGAGATGGAACATGAAGATCACATCAAGATAAACATGTACCCCAACATGGAGAAGAACACCGATGGTGCATGTCTACGACAACAAATTACATCTGCACCAACATGAACGTCTACATCCTTGGTGCATGTCTACTTCAACAAGAACATCAACCACGACACCAAAATGGGCGCAAAATTCATTTCAAAGACCGACATCTTTTGCGCCATGTGATAAGGTAGTTCTCCCTCAACTTCTAGCATACTTCAAGGGGGAGACTACTTCCAAGGTAAGGGCCAAGGTATGCTTTCCAATCTTTTCTTTTCCTTTGGTTCTTTCATGCTCGTCCGTTTTGGCTCATCGTAAGTAGTGGTTGTCATCCATCATCAACAAGGGGGAGATTGTAAGGATCATGACCGTTGAGGTCACCCCAAGGTATGATGTTTTGGTGATGAATGACAAATATGAAATGAGACCAATGTCTACATGAGTGTTGTCCGTGTAGGAAACCTTTTCTACTCTGTGATTATTGTTCATGACGGCCTTGGCAATTGATGACAATGACCACAAGCATGGAGGCTTGTGAACTTGATGGGGTCCAAGGGTTGATGGAGATGGATCAAAGCAGAGAACAAGCTATGGTGCAAGTGTTTGGAACACTTGACTAGTTGTTAGGACTTTGAGTCCATAGGAAAAACTGGACTATCAAGGGAGTCTAGGTCATTCTCTTAGGTCATGTCTAGTCGGTGATGTGCAAGGTTGCTCGGTGAAATCATAGGCACTAGATGACAGTGGAGAAGCCAAGGAGCTGTTTGGAGAAGCCGGGAAACGAAGTCAAGCAAGGACGACAAGTTTTAGCTTCTAGACATAGAGACCGGACAGAGGGGTCAGTGGAGACCCGATTGTATGGTCACTATGGGGAGTTTGTCTGGGACTTAGCCGCAGCGAGGAAATTGTCTGTGCTTGGGAGCCGTAGAGACCGAACGGTCTGGTTTACAGACCGGATGGTCCGATCTGTATGGATCGACAAAAAGTAGCGAGGAAGCATTTTGCGGAGGCTCTAGGACCGGAGAGAGAAGGTGGACCGAACGATCCAGTCAGTATAGGAAATTGCCTAGACACTGTTGAGCCAATAGTTTGGAGAGTCGTTACCAGAGTGACTGGACTGTACGATCGGTTCATCCAGAAAGGCAATTTCGTGGAGAAGTGGCTAGTTTGAGGTTGGGAGCCTATATAACTTTGTTGCTGGGGTCTTGGAGCCCTCTCTTGGCCAGTGGAATACCTGAGAGCATTTGGTAAGGTCCAAGAGGAAAAGAGGAGAGCACTAGGAGGAGATATTGCATATGTTGAGAGTGCTAGAGAAGAGTAGCTTGAGCATATTGCACATCTAAGGCTAGGGTCTTCTTGAGGGGGTGATCTAGATTGTTACTCTTGGTCTATGGTGAGGCCTAGACCGATTAGGTGTTAGTGATCGAGCCTATCGTGATAGGTTGAGAAGGACGACACACGTTTGTACACGGTTTGAGCCATCGTTGAATGGGGCATCGCTAGTGAGCGCCCGTGTTGGTTCGGGGAGTCCGGCAAGTTCTCGAGGGAGGCGAGCTTGTGCTTTGTGTAGTGGTGACGCACACCGTGTCTTCACTCTAGGAGTGATTGCGGGCTCGTGGGCGAGAACTCCACTTGGTGGCGGGAGGGACAGGGACTCTGGCGGGAGTGGTCCAATGAGGAGTAGGGGAAGGCGTCATCCTTCTGAGACCTTGGGAAAAATTCATGAGCCATCTTTTACTCTACTCCTTACTATGATGCTTTACTTTCCGTATTTACATATTGTGTTATTCATGCTTGTGTGCTTACCTTGCTCTAGTTGACTACCTTGTAGACTTGCATGAATAGGCTTCTTTACATGCTAGTAGTGCTTAGCCTTCATAATTGATCACTAGCATGTATAGGAGTTGCTTTGGCTTGATTGATCACCCTAGTATGTATTGTGCTACTCATGCTTGTATGCTTTCTATATGCTTGTTGATCTAGTAGCTTTGCTTGAGTAGAATGCCTTGCTAGCTAGTTGTTTGCTTCCGCGTATCTTTGGTAACTAGCTTGCATAGGAGTTGTATTGCCTTTGTGTGATCCATTAGTATGCCTAGGATTGTGTAGGAGTTGTTTTGAGTGGTCGGTTCTAGGAATTGATGAATTTGGTACATAGTGCCATTTTATGGTCTGAGAGGGCATCATTTTAGGACACCTTGTGTCTGAGAGGGATATTGAGGTGGATAGAGCTAAGATTGAGGTCATAGAAAGGCTTCCACCTCCAATTAATGTTAAGGGAACCGGAGTTTCTTAGGACATGCTTGGTTTTATCAATGCTTTATCAAGGACTTTTGGCTAAGGATGCTCCCTTTGATTTTGATGATGAGTGCATGCATTCCTTTAATATCCTTAAGAAGGCACTCATCTCAGCTCCAATCATTCAACCCCCCGATTGGATGCTGCCCTTCGAAATCATGTGTGATGCTAGTGACTATGCTGTTGGGGCTGTTCTTGGCCAAACCAAATATAAGAAGCATCACGCCATAGCCTATGCTAGCAAGACCTTGATAGGAGCACAACTTTATTATGCCACTATAGAAAAATAGCTCCTTGCTGTTGTTTTTGCTATCGATAGGTTTATGTCATACTTAGTAGGAGCAAAGGTTATCGTCACTGATCATGCTGCCTTAAAATACCTTCTCACTAAGAAAGATGCTAAACCAAGGCTAATTAGATGGATTCTTCTACTCCAAGAACTTGACCTTCAAATTAGAGATTAGAAAGGAGTAGAGAATTCTGTTGGAGATCATTTGTCACGTATGCAAGTGACTAACATGCGGGAAATTCCAATAAATGACTTCCTCTGTGATGACATGCTACTAAAGGTGACAGACTCCAACCCCTGGTATGCAAACATTATGAATTTCATTGTTACACGGTATGCACCACCAGGGGAGAACAAGAAGAAGCTCATCTGTGGGAGTCGACGTCACGTATGGGACGACTCGTACCTCTATAGAGTATGTTCTGACGGGTTGCTAAGGCGATGTGTCCCAAGAATCAAAGGCACCCACATAATCAAGAAATGCCATGCATCTCCATATGGAAGCCACATTGGTGCATTTCACACCCAAGCAAAAATCTGGCAGAGTGGATTCTTCTGGCCATCAATGCATGAAGACACAAAAGAATTCAAACAAAGATGTCTGAATTGCCAGAAGCATGGAGGGATTACTGCTCACAGCGCAATGCCCCTAACATACAACCTTCAAGTGGAATTATTTGATGTATGAGGCATTGACTTCATGGTACCATTTTCAAAGTCCTATGATTGCGAGCACATCTTTGTGGTCGTTGAGTATGTATCCAAATGGGTAGAAGCAATACCATGCAAAGCTACCGACTCCAAGCATGCCCGAAGAATGTGCCACGAGATCATCTTTCCTCGTTTTGGACTACCACGGATGGTGATAAGTGACAGAGGGTCTCATTTCATTGATAAGACCTTCTAGAACTTCTTAAGAGAGCTTGGAGTAAAACACAACATTGCAACTCTATACCACCCTCAGACAAGCATGCAGGTAGAAACTTCAAATAAATAGATTAAGAACATCCTACAGAAGATCATGAATAAGATGGGGAGTGGATGGAAGATGAAGCTACCAGATGCACTTGGGGCATGTAGGACAGCATACAAAACACCGATTGGTATGTCTCCCTTCCAACTCGTATATGGAAAAACATGTCATCTACTAGTTGTGATGGAATATAGAGCACATTGGGCCATCCAAAAATGGAACATGGATCTTAGGGAGGCCGGGAGACATAGAAAAATATAGCTGTCCGAGTTAGAGGAATGGAGAGAGAAGGCTTACCATAGTGCCAAGATCTATAAGGATAGAACCAAAAGATGGCACGACCGAAGGATCAAGCCTAAGGACTTCAAGCCAGGCGACAAGGTGTTGCTCTTTAACTCTAGAGTCAAGTTGTTTGGTCATGGGAAGCTTCAGAGTAAATGGTAAGGACCATTCACCATCATTAATGCTGCATCACATGGAGCAATCACACTCCAAGATGACGGAGGGAACCAATTTAAGGTAAATGGTCATCCTTTAAAAGTCTTCCTAGAGCCATATAACAACCAAGGTAAGGAGGTAGATGTGATCAATTTAATTGATTTCAATGCTCTACTCTAGCATTCTTTTGCTTGTTTTGAATAAATTTAGAGTCCCCGATCCTAGACCCGGTAGAGTCCTTTTTTGTTTCCCCAATCTTTTGTTTGTTTTGAATAAAAAGCAGCCAGGCACAAGAACAAGTGTGGTGGAGGCTTCTCAGGCTTTTTGATGCGCAAGAGGTCAACATCATGAGAAAGAGCATGGAGGCTAGGCACATCCCAGCTTCCACCCTCTTCACTATGACTGTTTGCGCACTCAATCCCTTCACCTCCTTGTTTCATGAGTTAAAATTATTTTCTCTTGGATCAACCATAAAAATTTAACTCGAAAACTAAAATGAATGTTGTGGAAGCCCCGTTTTATTTCATGCTTCTATTTGGTTGGCTTGCATGCTCCTTATTCCTAATTCAAAAACTTGTTGCTTGTGAACTACATCTTTAGGAAAGCATGTCACCTAGGTAGTTGATGCATGAGATATGGTTTGACGAAATGAATCTTTCTCTTATGCTTAATGTGCTTGGGAATTTTTCTTACAAAATTAAAACCAATAGCTTGACTCCTCAATGATTATATTTTCCTACCAAAGCCATATGATGAACTCATTGAAAACCTTATGCATCTGCTACTTGTTATTTTGTTGAACTTTGTCACATTGTTGTGACCCTTGTGAGTTACTTTTTATGAATTTTTTATCAAGATTATGTGCACATCACTTTGCTAATACTTCTTCACTGGAAGTTAGCACCACCATATCCATCATCCATGTGCTAAATCTTCTACACTGGAAGATAGCACTTCCATGTCATCATCCATCCATTAGATAAAGTACTCCATCATATTCTGATGAACTCCCTCTCCAAATATCCTTCTAAAGAGACATGTGCTCTTCGTGATTTTTAAAATAAAGAAGAAAAGTGAGAGAGAGAAAGAATTAGCCCATGCTCTCAAATGCATATCCAATAGAAGGGAGGGAGCATCTTAAAAAAAGTGGAGTATTCACATTCAGTCATTTTCCATCCACATATCCTCATGTGCACATGCTTGAACAAAAGTTCGTGAATTGTTTTCCATGGATCCGGTTTTTGACTTAGTGATATATGAGACACAAGTATCCCTCTCTTTTATCCCTACCTTGAGCTTCGCATAAAGCCATATTTAGAAGAAGGATGAAAAGAGGCAATGCCCTGGTGAGGAATCATACATATTGAGCGATTTGAGAGAATCATTTTAGGGGTACAGCTATGATTTGTTTTAAAAATCTTTTCAAAAACCCAAGCTACATAGCAGAATGAGTGAAGATGATTAGAGTCAGGACCATTCCATCCTTCAACCACCCAAGGTAACATGATAGACACATCAAAAGTTCATGGGTACAGGTATGATATGGAATAATTTGCATGCTAGCATCATACCAATTGAAGTTATGATCCACCTTACTCTTTAACTTTTACTCGAGGACGAGCAAAGGCTAGGTCTGGGGGATTTTGTTGATGATCCTTAAATGCTAAATCTGATCGTCAAATCCTTGCATTAATAACATAAAAGAAATAAAACAACATAGTGGTGGCAGTTTATTATTAACATGTTCCACGAGTTTTTGTGAAATATGTGTTTGCAGGCATAAGAGAGCCAAAAAATGCAAAAACATGAAGAAATGCCCCGTCGGCCGACCCTGCCGTAACATAGTCGGCCAACTGTTGGTCGTAGTTACGCACCCACTTATATACCGCAAAAGGACGGTGTACAGTTGTAGCTCTTTTTCCCTCAGAGTATTCCAAGGTTATCGAATCCACAAGGAACGAGCGGAACAATTACTATTAAGGGGTTACTAATAAATTGCAATGGGTTGGTTGGTGTGAATGATGATGGTGAGAGAGTGGAGGGTGAATATTATTGAAGAGGTAATAGGATAATGAAGGATTATCTCCTTAGGATTGGTTCACTAGCATGCAACCTTATTCTTATTGACTCAAGTGATGACTCTAACATTCTACAAGACATGGTGGTTTCATTCACCCCGGCTGTCACTACAGAGGCTATTAGCTTCACACTGGTTTCTTGCACTATGTATTAGTCAAAAGTGTATTGGCCGATACACTACTAAAAAGGATAGATAGATGTGCAATTAAGTTCATCACATAGACTAAATTCATTGAGAGAGTATCAATAAGTATGAGTGTTACATGACCAGATCCCCGTACCGGAGCAGAGAATATGAGACTACTCACTCATCCTTCCGCTAGACATAGCAGGGGGATGAGAATAGCTCTAGAATGCGCAAGAGCCGATCGGTGCAAGCATCACGCTGATTGGCATGACCTCCCTTCTAGTGGATCTCGTTGGTGTTGACCAACCTTCACCGCCAATATCCTGGAACCCTTGTTCTAATAACTGGTTCTCGCGATTGCCATTCTCCTTTGGCTCTTGATAATTATCTTCCTTTTATACCCGATGGGATTAGGTCAACTTCCATCGACTCTAACTCATACTGGGCTAGGCCTTCGTCTTTCTCGGACTGGGTCGTGTTTTCGTCATCTTTTCTTACCACGGCGATCGGCGCAGGCCCGCACCGATCTGCGCGGCTCCACATTTGGCCCATCTTCGTTACCCATCCATAATTGCCCTGTTTTACACCTGTTTCCTGTGATTACATCCAAAACAGAACAACTACAAATATATGCAAATATAGAGTTAATTGTTAGTCCAAACCACCAAATTAAGACGCAATACATCCCTTTTTGGTAGATAAAATAGGCATCTAGAAACCACCAACAGTTCCCCCACAATCAAATCATTGCTAGTCCTCGAGCAATACAAAATCAAATATGAAACAAGATTCTTCACACCATCTCCCATGCTATCAATCTTAATCATCATTTTTACTCGTTATCCCACCACAATGATTTTCTCTCATCTCCTTTTAACCAATCGGCATATCATACTTGAACTTATTCAAATCACCTCAAAACCTTTTCAAAAACAATTTTAGTTCTCCTCAACTCATGTTTAGTATCAAACATCAAGCATTTGGTCCTCTCTAGATCTCACAAGTGTATTTCCTTCCCTCTCCTATCTAATCAAGGATTGTATGTGGATCTTGGAGGGCTATATAACTCAATTAAACCATAAGATTAACCATGTCAACAATGTTCTCAATCATGCCCACTAAGAAATAATTTTCTTGGGAAAGAACTTTAAGAGGAATATAAAAGATCTAAAGAAAAGAAAGAAAAATGTTTCAATGAGAACGATGACAAAGAATTAGAAATTATCAGAAAAATGTTTCAATGAGAACAATACCCAATGTGGGGAAGTAAAGGAGACATCCACGTGGCACAACATGGACAAGTGAAAATATGACGCAGAGGGGGTCAGCACCCAAAAGGGGCCGCTGCCCAGCCTGCCAGGCCGCCCGGCCTACCCCGCTGCCTGGTCTGGGATTTTCCTCCAGGGTGTCCAGCCCACTCGGCCCATCATGCCAACCGACGCCAAGTGGATAAGGCGGTCCAGAACCGACCCAACAACCGTCATCCGGACCGAATCTGAGCCGTCCGAGGGAAGGCGATCGGAAACCGACCAAATCTAAGGGCCACCCGGCGCTCCCTGCCGCCCGGTCTACCACGCCGCCCGGCATGAGCGGCCGCCCGGCCAATGCTGCCGCCTGACGAGGGAATTCTTGCCCACCGACTCTCCTCTACCTTGAAGTACCCGCCAAGCCTTCGTCACCTATAAATAGAGGGGGAATTCGGCATAAACAAGACACAACATAAGAAGATTCGGAGCTCCACTCCAAAGGCTTTAGCACTGCCAAGATGTTTAGAAAACAGGGAGAGAGTGAGGGAGATTTAGGAGGAGGTCCGGGCTTGTCGGCACCTTCTCCACACTTGTACCTCGGCCAATGCGTTTCTTCTTAGTAAGCTTTATCAAATAAGAGAGACTGACGAAACTTCCGTCAGTACTGATGGAACTTCCGTCGCCACGGAAGTTCTATCAAATGACAGAACTTTACTTCAACTATCCTTTAGACAATAAATTGAATGCAGATAACAAAGAGGAAGTGATACAAACTAGATAGAAGTGAAGCTATAGCAATGTGATCCTAGGTGGCAAAGAACATGAAAAGAAAGAAAAATTGAATGCGGAAAGAAAGAAAAATGTTTCAATGAGAATGGTGGCGAAGAATTAGAAATAATCAGAAAGTTGCTTTCTTCAATGACCTTACTGCCTCTCAGGGAATATATTTTCTCTTTATCTCTTCTTTTGAATTTTTTTTTCTTTCCCAACAGCGCCGATCGACGCAATATTGCGCCGCTCGGCACGGTCTATATATTTTTTTTCTTTTTTTCACTCTTTTTCTATTCCTGATATAATCAGCAATTTCTATTTTGTACCAGCAGCGGAAATTTTCTGAATTCCCTTTTATTGAGAATATAGGTTGTATCAAGGAGGAGGGAGAAACAAAGATGTATGGTTTCCATGATAGCAAGGAATTTAAATGGATAAAAATGGCTAGAAATACAGAGATAAACAAATAGATCATCCTTTCCTAACTTGGTCAAAATTATGAGCAAAAAGTTGAAAAAGTTACTTACAATCCAATTAGTTCAAATGTGTAGCTTGCTCTCATTCACTCGGCTATATAGGCATATTTAGACTTTGCTTTTGCTTTAGCTTATGATGAGTCAAAAGGAATTTTCACAAATACAAAGCTCAAAAGTTAAGTGGTAACCAACTAATTCATGTAATCAACCAATCGATCATCAAAAAGACAAGATAAATAGTATGGGGCACTTTCAATTTTACAATCGACACTAACTTTATTAAAGACAATGCAATAATTCAAACTACATAAAAGACCTTGAAGCAACTCTCAACATGACTCATGCCTCTCTTAAACACACACACAAACTTAAATAAACACTCATAAGAAAAACAAACACTCATAAAAACAAATGAGAAACTAGACTCAAAAACACTTAAAAACTATGACAAATGGCAAAGCCCTTCCCCCACACTCAAAATTTGCAATGTCCTCATTGCAAGAGAAGAAACTCAACACATTAATCATGCAGACCATGCCTGTTCAAGACTCGTAAAATTTGTCTTATATTACTTATGAGAAAAGTGTAGCCCGCTTCATTCATCTTAATTGTATCCAGGATTCTGCGATCCACACCCCTTTGATGCCTGTAAGCATGATCTCTGTCTAGATACAGGCGCTCAATGTTTCCTTGGCAGACAGGACAACAAGCAGGCTTATGATCTTCAACGCTGTAAGGGGAGGCACTGTTCAAACTCCTCTGACCCGATCGGCGCAAGGACTGAGCCGATCGGCGCAGTGGTGTTCTTCCACCATTGCGACTTCCTCCACCTCCTACTGCATTACCATTATCTCTCGTTAAAGTTCCTGTTGCCCTGTCATTACTGTATTCTTCATGTGTTCCCCAATTTTCAAAAACTTAGGACTAGCAAAGTTTCTTCGCATATCAAAATCATCACTAAAATCTCTGGACACACTAGGATTACCACTCTCCAAAGTTTCCAAATAGTATGACAGATCAAAGTCACTATCTCATTCAGAATACTTTTGAATTGGCTTACCCGATAGTCTAGCAGATCTACGAACCTCTGGTGTAGTCTTAACTTCTTTGCAGCAGACTCTTCGTCTTCACTTGGCAAAGCCGTCAGATCAATAAATTCAGCCATCTTCAGGTTGCGCCGATTGGCTTTAGTGTCACGCCGATCGGCGCAGCTGGTAGCTTCCTTCATATACTCAGCTAACTGCTCTAGATTACGCTCATGGTTCGCCTTATTCTACTGCCTTTGTAAAATCTCATCGTCAATCTCCTTAGGCGTCCTCCCTCCAGGAACTATGCAATAGCCATCATCATATAATACATCTCTAGGTACGAAAGTTGAATCTTCCGCCAACTGGAGTTTAACCTTGCATTGAAGATCTTTAGCACAAAAGATTCATCCCTTTTAGCTTGAAGATCCTTATCCGCATCCTGCTCGTACATGGCTTCTTCGGCTTCCTCTCGCAGCTTGAATTCATACTTGGAGGCAATGTTTGTTCACTATAAAGTCGGCACTTATGGATTATGAGAGAGCTCTCCTCATCTAGATCTTCCTTCTCTTGCTCAGTCAAAGATCTTTCAAAAAATAGGAAATCCTTATACGACAGGGGCTTATCAAGATCAAGAAGACTTTCCATGGTATATCTTTGAGAAACAGCTTCACTTTTAATAAGTGCAACAGATTTTCCTTTGCGCACCAATACTCTCTTCATCATCTACCAAAGTTCATTGTCCATCTTCACTTTGTCGGCGTTCCACCCGTCAGCTTTGCTTTTCTTCTTCTGCAGGTTTGACCAGATGAGAGGATCATCTAGTGTTGGCATTAGCACTTCGTCGACTTCTTCCGAGGACCAATTTGCAGAGGGCTGCAAAAATCTGCCTTCGAGCCGATCGGCGCAAGAGTCACGCCGATCGACGTCGCCTTGGTTGCTACCCGATGCGCCGCTTTCCATCACTTATGCTCTTAGGGTTTTATTCGGGTGATGATGTAATGCGAGTTGATCCGTGGGTTTGCTGTCCTCTCATATTTATATCCCTTGATCTCCAACTAGACTAGGACTCTATCTCTTATTCATGGAATTTAACAAGTCTTAAAAAGGCAAGGTCCAAAACCGACTCAGAAACCAAAAAGACTCCACCGCACTGATCGGTGTAGGGATGCGCCGATCGGCGCAGCAACGCACCGATCGGTGTGGTACACTAAATTACCAAATCAGAAACAGAAAAATTATGGAAATGAAAACACATACAGTGCTTTTGTTTTATGTCGTTAAGCTCAACCACACGAGGCACTAAGCAGTGAAATACACATCAAAAGATTTTAATTCAAATGTGTCGGGTTCTAGATATGCCTTTAGACGTTGTCCATTCACCGTGTACTTGTTTCTCTTGCCATCCATTATGATTACAGTTCCCAAAGGTAACACCGTATTCATAAGATAAGGTCCCTCCCATTTGCTTTGTAGTTTGCCTTTACCAAATAATCTGAATCGCGAATTAAATAGGAGCACTTGATCTCCTTCCTTGAATTCCTTCTTCAAAAGCTTCTTATCGTACCACTTCTTTGTCTTCTCTTTGTATATGGCCGCATTTTCATATGCACGCAATCGCATCTCTTCTAATTCACTTATTTGTATATTTCTTTTCACGCCGGTGGCATCAAGATCCAAATTCGTTTCCTTTATAGCCCAATAAGCCTTATGTTCCAATTCCACCGGTAGGTGACATGATTTCCCATAGATGAATTGATATGGTGTCATACCAATTGGTGTCTTAAATGTCATCCTATATGCCCATAATGCTCCATTAAGCTTCATGTCCCAATCTTTTCCTTCCTTTGTAACAATCTTCTTCAGAATCCCCTTTAATTGCTTATTAGATGTTTCTGCTTGTCCATTCGTCTGGGGATGGTAGGTTGTTCCAATTCTATGTTCAACTCCAGATTTAGTTAAAAACCTAGTAAATTCTCCTCCTCTAAAATGGGATCCTCCATCTGTAATTATTATCCTTGGTACTCCATACCTAGGTAATATCTGCTCCTGATGTATACTCCTTGATTCTCTTATAGTATTGGCCTTACATGCCATTGCTTCGACCCACTTGGAGACATAATCAACAGCGACCAATATGTACTCGAAACCATGAGACTTCACAAAGGGTCCCATAAAATCCATACCCCAAACATCAAAGATATTGACTTGAAGATTGTACTTAAGAGCCATTGCATTCCCACTGTTAACATTCCTTATTCATTGGCATCGAGCACATGTTGCAGCATACCTTTTTGCATCTTCATGCATAGTAGGGCAATTGAATCCACTTGACCATACCTTTGCCTGTGTTCTGAAGTAGCCATAATGTCCCCCATAATCCAAAGAATGATACTTTGCTAAAATGCTCTCTTTTTCTTCTCTGGGTACACATCTCCGTACTGCTCCATCCTCACAATACCTATACAAGTATGTGTCGGCCCATATAAATTTTCTCATTTCACTCTTAACTCTTTTCCTTGTGTTCTTGTTCATCAGATCAGTTTGTCCCTTGAAACCTTTGATAATATCCATCATCCAATTCTCTCTACGGTCAAATGCGGCAAACAACTGCTCTTGTTGCATTTCATCTCTTATTGGCTCAGTTGATGATGATTCAAGATGAGATAAATGATCTGCTACAAAATTTTCTACTCCTTTATTATCTCTTATCTCCAAATCAAATTCTTGCAGCATCAATATCCATTGCATTAACCGAGGCTTAGACTCCTTCCTTGAAACCAAGTATCTTATAGCAGCATGATCAATATATACAATCATCTTAGAATTTAGAATGTAGGATCTAAACTTCTCAAAAGCAAATATAACAACTAATATCTCTTTCTCAGTTGTTGTATAATTGATCTGCGCCTCATTCAAAGTTTCTCTAGCATAATAAATAGCATGCACTTTACCTTCCTTCCGTTGTCCAAGAACAGCTCCAACTACATAGTCACTTGCATCACACATAATTTCAAAAGGTAAACTCTAATCAGGTGGCTGCATAATAGGTGCAGAGTATAGAGCTTGCTTTAATCTTCTGAAGGCAAAGAGTCTTTCATCGTCCATGACAAATTTTGTATCTTTCTTCAACAATTCTGTCAGGGGCTTAGCAATCTTTGAATAATTCTTAACAAATCTGCGGTAGAAGTTGGCATGTCCAAGTGGTGTGGACAAGGGTTCCCGATCTTCCAAAAGGTTCTGGATATGTTGATTTGGTCGGAGGCGACACACAAATCGATCCGGCTTCAGAACAACATGTTCTAAACCCCGCAATCGCAGCACGACGTCTCCTCTGGTTATCAACCGTCCTAAAACAATTGACCTCACCGAGAAGGCTAATCCCTGCCTGTGAATCAAGAGCACAAGAAAGAACAAAGAAAAAAGCAACACAATTGCAGAAGTATTATGAATCTCACGAAGTTGAGGTCTCACAAACCGTGATGACGGTGAAACTGTTATAAACAGAATAATCTAAGCAAAACTCAAACCCTAATGGTGCGGTGGCGGCTGTATATGAAGACCCTAGGATCGTGCAAGACCCTCTGGACGCACCCCTACTCGGGCTCAACTAGATACAAAGCCCAAAGGCCAAAAACAGGCGACGCAGCACCGAAACAGATTCTGGACTCTCTCTTGTTTTGACGATTCCCGATGACTCCGGATGAATTTTGATATGAGACCGGCAGCATTGGAAAGGTCTTCTTCTTATCTTTCCGTGCATATGTAGAACGTCAAAATCCGAGTGCGTATGCGTGTTGGGCATCCATTTTAGTGCAGACTGGTCCTGAGGCCCAAAACCGACTCGAAGTCGGTTTTGGATGGGCCTCCACCTTGACTTCCATGTCCTTGCTGGTCCTCCACGTCTCCAAGTCCTTTTTCCATCATCTCCTGGTCCTCTTCATGGTTCCTAATTACAATATAATCATTAGGTAGCAAACCATTCTAAAAAGTGACATATAATGAAGAACGTAGGAACGAGCTCACCTCTAAATTTAGTCGTCGTGCACGAGCTCTAGTCATTGGACCTTGCAAGTCCAGAATTGGAGGAGTGTTGGATGTATCCATAGGAGTGATGTCCTCATCATCCTCCCCCTCTTGAAGTGGAGTCATCCTCGACTCAAGCTCATTCTCTTCTCCCAAGTATGGTTTCAAATCTGAAATGTTAAAAGTAGGACTAACCCCGAACTCGGGAGGCAACTCAAGTTTGTATGCATTATCATTAATCTTCTCAATTATTTTGAAAGGACCATCAGCTCTAGGCATTAATTTAGACTTTCTCAAATCTGGAAATCTATCTTGTCGCAAGTGTAACCATACTAAATCTCCTACATCAAGTTTTACTTCTTTTCTACCTTTACTACCAGCAATTTTATACTTGTCATTCATCTTTTCAATGCTAAGTCTAGTGGTCTCATGCATTTTCAAAATAAATTCAGCACGTTCCTTAGCATCAACATGAACTCTCTCATGAATAGGTAGAGGAAGTATATCAAGTGGAGTACGGGGATCAAAACCATACACTACTTTGAAAGGTCTTACCTTGGTAGTAGAATGTGTTGCCCGATTATATGCAAACTCAACATGTGGCAAACATTCTTCCCATTGCTTCAAATTTTTCTTCAAAATAGCTCTCAACATAGTACCCAAAGTGCGGTTCACCACCTCAGTTTGTCCATCAGTTTGTGGATGACAAGTTGTAGAAAACAACAACTTTGTACCCAACTTATTCCAAAGTGTGCGCCAAAAGTGACTCAAGAATTTTGTATCACGATCTGAAACAATAGTAGAAGACATACCATGCAAACAAATAATTTCTTTGAAAAAGAGATCAGCAATATAACTAGCATCATGAGTCTTATGACATGGTATAAAGTGTGTCATCTTAGAAAATCTATCCACAACAACAAAAATACTATCACTCCCCCTCTTAGTCCAAGGCAGTCCTAAAACAAAGTCCATAGAAATATCCGCCCAAGGAATAGAAGGAACAGGAAGTGGCATGTATAAACCATGTGGATTCAAGCGAGACTTAGCTTTTTGACATATAGTACAGCGAGCAACAAAGCGCTCAACATCTTTCCTCATCCTCGGCCAAGAGAAGTGTGTGGCAAAAATATCCTCCATCTTCTTGGCACCAAAATGACCCATCAATCCACCTCCATGGGCCTCCTATAACAACAAAAGATGAACGGAACCAACTGGAATGCATAGGCGGTTAGCTCTAAACAAGAATCCATCATTCAACACAAATTTATTCCATGCACGACCTTCTTTTCAATGCAGCAATACATCCTTAAAATCAACATCAGCATCATATTATTCTTTAATTGCCTCAAGTCCAAACATTCTACAATCAAGTTGAGACAATAAAGTATAGCGCCTAGATAAAGCATCAGCGATCACATTATCCTTCCCTTTCTTATGTTTAATAATGTAAGGAAAAGACTCAATAAACTCAATCCATTTAGCATGTCTATGGTTCAAATTACATTGAGAACGAATATACTTAAGTGATTCATGATCAGAATGAATAACAAATTATTTGGGCAACAAATAATGACGCCACGTCTCTAAACAACGTACAAGTGCATACAATTCCTTATCATACGTGGAGTAATTCAAAACAGGCCCAGTAATTTTCTCACTAAAGTATGCAACAGGTTTACTATCTTGCATCAAAACACCACCAATGCCTATACCACTAGCATCACATTCAAGCTCAAAAATCTTATCAAAATTAGGTAATTGAAGCAATGGTGCATGTGTAAGTTTATCCTTCAAAGCATCAAAATACTCATGATGTACCTTACCCCAATGGAAATCAATAGCCTTCTTTGTCAACTCATGCAAATGTGCAGCAATGGTGCTGAAATCTTTGACAAAGCGGCGGTAGAAACCTGCAAGACCAAGAAAACTCCTCACCTATGTGATAGTTTTTGGTACAGGCCAGCTCTTTATGGCTTCAATCTTCGCCTCATCCACCTCAATTCCCTATGGAGTCACAACATAACCAAGAAAAGAGACTTGATCTGTGCAAAAGGTCCACTTCTCAAGGTTACCAAATAAACGTGCATCTCGTAAAGCATAAAAAACAACACGCAAATGATTCATATGTTCATCTATGGATTTGCTATAAATCAAGATATCATCAAAGTAAACTACTACAAATTTGCCAATGAAAGCTCTTAAAACCTCATTCATCAAGCGCATGAAAGTACTAGGTGCATTAATTAAACCGAAAGGCATTACTAACCACTCATATAATCCAAATTTGGTTTTGAAAGCTGTTTTTCATTCGTCTCCAAGTTTCATTCTAATTTGATGGTAGCCACTACGCAAATCAATTTTAGTGAAAATTATAGCACCACATAACTCATCAAGCATGTCGTCTAGCCTAGGAATAGGATGACGATACCTAATAGTAATATTATTAATGGCTCTACAATCAACACACATACGCCAAGTACCATCTTTCTTAGGAACCAAAAGTACAGTAACAGCACAAGGACTAAGTGATTGACGAACATACCCACGATCCAAAAGGTCTTGAACTTGTCATTGTATGTCCTTAGTCTCCTCAGGGTTGGTCCTATAAGCAGCACGGTTTGGCAAAGTAGCACCCCGAATCAAATCAATTTGATGCTCAATCCCTCTCAAAGGTGACAATCCCGAGGGTATCTCAGCTAGAAAACACATCCTCATACTCCTGCAAAAGGTTAGTGACAGCAGGACACACAACACTAGAAGCAATATCATCAAGCGAAAACAAAACTTCTTTGCATATCAAAGCATAGCAAATATCATCATTATCAGAAATTTCAGCAAGCTCAGATTTAGTTGCAAGACATGAACGACCTTGTAATTTAGTTCCAGCACCCTTAGAACTTGAAGAATCATTAACATTACTAGGTGTAGAATTAGAATTAACAGGTTGTTGAATTTCAAGACCTTTATTTTTCAAACTAGCAGCTCTTTCTAAATCAGCTTGTACAATTTCAGCAGGGGTCATTGGTAACAAAGTAATTTTAGTTCCTTTATGCATAAAAGTGTACTTATTATTTCTACCATGGTGTACAACATCATTATCAAATTCCCAAGGTCTACCCAATAAAAGTGAACATGCTTGCATGGGTACGACATCACAATCAATAGAATCCACATAAGAACCAATGGAAAAAGGAACTCTACAAGTTTGTATTACCTTAGCTTTGCCAGAGTCGTTTAACCACTGAATATAGTACGAATGTGGATGTGGACGTGTGGTCAAAGCAAGCTTGTTGACCATATTAGAACTCACCAAGTTATTGCAGCTCCCTCCATCAATGATGACACGTGCTCGGCGATTCTTGATGACGAAGAAAATCTGGAACAAGTTGTGGCGCTGCATCGTCTCGGGCTGATGAACTTGTGTGCTAAGGACACGTTGAACAATAATGTTCATGTATCCTGTGGTGTCTCCGCCTCCAAGGACGAGGTCACTGCCGGTGGCAGCGATGTCCTCCTCCTTATCCTCCACATCGGAGGTGCTCATGTAACCGCCATCGTCTGTCGCCACATATGCCCGTCTACTTGGACAATCTTTCTGCACATGACCAAGTCCATGGCAGCGGTGGCACTAAATCCCTGTAGTGCGCCCTGTCGAAGCAATAGAGGAGGCACTACTAGCTGGTACCTGCACAGAGAGTTTACCTGAGCGCGTAGAAGGTGTAGGGGCTGATCTTGGGGCTGCAGAAATTACACTGGTTCCCTTGGTAGCTGCTTTGGGGGTGGCCGGAAAGATGGCCTGGGCAGCCCCGAAGTTCCCGTCGAGCATGGGGGGTAGGAGTTCCTTGACTTGTTGTATTCCTCAAAAGCCTAGAAAAGTCCCTGTGATTCTTTCTCTGCAAGCATAGCATACTGGAAACACTGGGTGATGGTATAATATTCTTTATAATCAAGGATGTCCTAAATTTCTTTTCTTAAACCAGAATAAAAGTGACAAATCTAATCCTCTACTTTTTCAACTACAGCACAATGAATTAAATCCTGAAGCTCACTAAAATACTCCTAAACAGTTTTATCTCCTTGTTCTAAACGCTGCAGTTTATTATGAATCTCTCTATAAAAAGAAGGGGGAACAAAACGATCACGCATTGCTACCTTAAGTTCTTCCCAAGTAGTAGGCAAATCAGTTTCAGCAGCTAGACCACTCCACCAAACAATAGCAAAGTCCTTAAACTCACTAGTAGCTTGTCTAACTCTATGTTGTTCAGGAACAAGGTGGGCATTAAATTTTTGTTCTACAGTCATTTCCCAATCAAGATAAACATCACCATCATACTGACCCAAAAATGAAGGAATTGAAAACTTAATTTTAGCATACGGGTCATCTGGAGCATAGTTACTGTGTGGACGATGATTGTAGTTATAGAAACCACCCATTCCTTGAGTATTATGTTGCAAACAACGTCGTAATCATGTGGTCCTTGTAGCTGACCTATCCACGGTGCCATCAACCTTATACACCGTGTCTTCATCATGGACGTCTTCAATGTCGTTGTTGTTATTATTGGTGTTCGTATTGTTGGTTTTAGGAGCGGTCTCCAACGCGACAACCTGATCGGTTAACTTAGAGACCCGCTTCTCTAACCGCTCGATGCTTTCTCCAATGTGAAGCTTGCTGACCGCATCAGTAACGGCTCTGGTGATCGTCTCTGCCAAATCACTCTGAGCAGCCTGCAAAGCCTTCTGGAGCTGCTCTTGGCTCACGCACTCAGCAAATTGTGAGGGTAAAGCCATCTCACCGTCGTCACTTCCTGCCATCACAAACACCAAAACAGGAAACAAACAGTGAAGGTTATCCCTACAAAATAGCTAAGTAGTGGTGCCTCTCAACACAACAAAAGGAGACTCCTTACAAAGCTCGTACAAAGTTCTAAAAAGCCAAGCAAAGGATACCAGAGAGATGTGTTCCACGATTGCAAGGGTCACAAAATAACCTGTGTGCTATCCAAAAGAAATATGTAGAGCTAGGACGGCCAAATATATATATGTGAGTGGTACACAAATAAAAAACAGATAGTAAAGCTGAATAAGTCCCCAAGTAACTTGTCCCTAGTTGCTGGTCTAAGTATGTCCTAGAACAGTAGTGATAGTAAAGTAGAAACAAGGAGACAAAGGCACAACAGGCGATATCAGGGGGCTAGATTAGCACTAGTAGAAATCCCAAATTTCTTTTTTTTTTATTTTTTTGATATTTTTCTCCAACTCACTAAAAATGGAGGAGAATCCACAGAAAATTTCAGCTCAAACAAAGGTAGGATGTGGCCTACAGAAAATCTTGAAGTTGTAGAAAACGTCGGGTTTAAACTTAAATCAATTTTTTCTTTATCTTCCTGATTTTTTTTGAATTTTTTGACAAGGGCACACAGGGCATGGCCAAGTGTGGGTATTCTCAATTTTGAATCAAGAATCTCCTATAAAAATTTCAGTCAAAACAGACAATCGAGCAAAAAGTTATGCCCGTTTTACCGAAGGGGGGTCGGAGTCGGTTTTCCAGAAACCCGACTCGGGTTAGGGGTCGAGTTTGGAATCGGGTAAAAATTTTTGGCGGCGTGGATGCAGCGGAAAGTGGAATTTGTGGGGATTGGTCCGAGGTGTTTGAGGGTGGGATTAGGGTGGGTTTATCGATCAATCAACCCTAGCACACAAAGCCGATAGAACAGAGGATGGTGAAGGGGATGGCGGCTAGGGTTGCAAGGGAAACACTACTGATGACAAAAACACAAACTAAACCAGCGACTAAAACTAGGGCACAAACTCAACACTACGGACTCTGAAATTGAAATATGCAAAGGCTAAACACGTGGTTATGGGTGGAGGGGAATTTTTTTTTTTGGCTTTTCTATGGATGATAGGATGAACACAAAATGAAATTAACTAAGGGTAGTGCGAACCTGACGGTGCACCTGAAGCTCTGATTACCACTTGATGTGGACAAGGGTTCCCGATCTTCTGAAAGGTTCTGGATACGTTGATTTGGTCGAAGGCGACAGACAAATCGATCCGGCTTCAGAACAGCACGTTCTAAACCCCGCAATCGCAGCATGACGTCTTCTCTGGTTATCAATCGTCCTAAAACGATTGACCTCGCTGAGAAGGCTAATCCCTGCCTGCGAATCAAGAACACAAGCAAGAACAAAGAAGAAGGCAACACAATTGCAGATGTATTATGAATCTCACGAAGTTAGGGTCTCACAAACTGTGATGACGGCGAAACTGTTATGAACAGAATAATCTAAGCAAAACCCAAACCCTAATGGTGTGGTGGCGGCTGTATATGAAGACCCTAGGGTCATGCAAGACCCTCTGGACGCACCCCTAATTGGGCTCAACTAGATACAAAGCCCAAAGGCCAAAAACAGGTGATGTGGTACCGAAACAGATTCTAGACCCTCTCTTGTTTCGACGATTTCCGATAACTCCGGATGAATTTTGATATGAGACTGGATGCATTGGAAAGGTCTTCTTCTTATCTTTCTGTGCATATGTAGAACGTCTAAATCCGAGTCCGTATGCGTCCTGGGCATCCGTTTTAGTGCAGACTGGTCCTGAACCCCAAAACGGACTCGAAGTCAGTTTTGGTTGGGCCTCCACCTTGGCTTCCACATCCTTGCTGGTCCTCCACGTCTCCAAGTCCTTCTCCCATGATCTCCTGGTTCTCTCCGTGGTTCCTAATTACAATATAATCATTAGGTATCAAACCATTCTCAAAAGTGACATATAATGAAGAACGTAGGAACGAGCTCACTTCTAAATTTAGTCGTCGTGCACGAGCTCTAGTCATTGGACCTTGCAAATCCAGAATTGGAGGAGTATTGCATGTATCCTTAGGAGTGATGTCCTTATTAGGATCGGCACTGCCAATGAGGGTGTGATCGAGGGCAAGAAAAATACGTTATGTTGAGTTCTGGATCGGCACTACCGATTGGAAAAAAACAGACAGACAACCAGTAGAGAAATGCCCATAACTTTTGACTCCGGAGGCTGATTTCGGTGATCTTGGACTCTTTGGAAAGATAATTTAAAGGGCTATCCAACCCAACTATTACCAAGCTCCAAATCACACATAGAGTTTCTAAACACTCCCCCAAAGGTTATTGGATCAATTTGAGCACCGAGACATAAGCAAAACTATCAAAGTTGCATCCCTCTTTATAGTACGACGTTCCTATACTCAATAGCAATTAGAAAATCTGTGTCAATAGGAACACCTTAATATCATCTTCATTCTTCTTTTTGAGGGTCGCCAACTCCATAAGCAATTGATCATTTTGGATATTTATTTGATTAATCATCAATAAACATATATATCCAATATTATACCTTTGGCTTGAGCAATGTCCATATGATATATGTTTGATGTTCAAGCCACTTGATCTTCTTTTGACATTTTATATTCACCATTGGCTCTTTTGTCAAATGCACTCATTGTGACATATCAACATCATCTTCTTGTTCCATTAAACGAGTGATGTGGATAATCCATAGCTTCACATGGTCTTGCATGGTTCATTGCACTAAGCCTTAACTCACTCTTCACCATTGCCTTTGTGTCGATGACTCGTACCCAAGGTACCTCATATAGAAGGAAAGTGGAGGTAGACTCCTACTAGGATTATATCAGTAGACCGACTAGAACTCCGCCATGTAACCCTGTCCCCCCGGATATATAAGGAGGGGTAGGGGTCCTCCTCAAGGAAGAAGCCATAGCATTAGACAAGTCAACAAGACAAGAATTAGACAAGCAAAATTAGATAGATCCCACATAGGACATAGAATAGACACAACTAGACATCATCGTCTAGGTCTACCCTACTCGTCTAGATCTTTAGATCTAGACATATCAAGACAAATACCACAGAACATAGGACATAGGGTTATTATCCTCCGAGAGGCCCAAACCTGTATAAATCGGCATCTTGTGTTATCATCATCTCATGATCTCGCGCATACCCCTGTCCTACATATAAATCCACATAGAAGAACTACCCTATGTCTATTGCCGAGTTTAAGTCTCGATAGTTGGCGCGCCAGGTAGGGGCCAGCGCGGCGATCGGCTAGTCGAGATCAGTGGCTTCAATCTACTTCTTCAAGACCGGCGTTGAAGCGCATGAGCCGCCACGTTTTCGAAAGATTTCTTCTTGAAGATCTAATCACGAGCAGACTGATGTTGAAGCATCGTGTTATCGCACTAATCATCATGTCTTCATCAAGACGACACCTTCAACGAGGATGACCGCTATCCGGCGACATCGTCCAGTACGACGATGCTTCCGACAACTCGATACTTCGGCGGATTCCGATGACTCGGCGACATCACCGCAACTCGACAGTTCGACTGCTCACAGCCACATGTACATGCCCGGGGGCTACTCTGCCTTCAGCAGGCCACTCGTCCGCTCGATGATGCCTTTGACGACTCAGCGCATCGGCAATCACCGCGACTCGGTCACTCGGTGACATTGCCTCGACTTGGTCATTCGGCGAAATCTCCTCGACTCGGTCACTCGGCGACATCGCTTTGACTCGGTCATTCAGTGACATCGCCTCCACTCGGTCACTCGGTGACATCGCTGCAACACTATGACTTGATGGCTACTCAGCTACTCAGCAACGCTGCTAATTACTTGACGCATTGGGTTTTCATCCACTCGGCTACTCGACGACGCCTACAATGACATGGCGCTTCGGTCACTCAACTACTCGGCCACACCTTCAATGAATCAGTGTCTCAGTCAACCACTCCAAGCTTTGATGATCCGGCGACATGATGGCTCGACTTCGATATTCGACCACTCGTCAACAACATCAGCACGCTCGGGGGCTCATCTTCAACTCATCGAATTGCAAAGCTAAGTATCTATATGGTTTCTCAATTAATTTTTTGAGATTTTGGGCTCATGTCCTTCATTCTTTTTCCCTACGATTGTTTATCTCTATTTTCTAAGCAGAAGGTCATAGATTTTTTATGAGTAAAGTCGGGCTTTTAAATCAGTGCTCTTATTTATGGCTTTATTCATCTTTATATTGCCTCGGTTCTTTAATTCTTCATATTAAACAATCGAGTCAGGGGGCTATTGTGTATCTATATACGTGTTCCTCCACTTTTTTGTGAATCTAGCAGTACACATGTCGGTCGGTGACCTTTCAGTAGTGCCTTGGCCCTGACACCACCCATGTCGGTCGGTGATCTTTCAGTAGTGCATCAGCCCTGACACCATACGACCCATGTTGTTTTTTTTAGTTTCACCTTTTTAGCTTCTGCCTCGACTGATACATTGCATTTTATTCATGATTTGGTGTTATTTTTGGTCATACACCGACTAGGGACTAAGTCATAAAACTTTTTTGCTACGCGACAGACTGCCACTACACTAAACCTAGAGCCAAAGTTGTGAGAGGTCATGTGTCGATTGGTTCTGATTGCTATGCAAGAGTAAATTATGATCGATATTGTTACAGCAGACTGAGCTCTGAGCTCTTCATATTTGTCCTAAGTATCCTACAATCGATCAATCCGGTTGCTAATGCGCGAATACGCTGCTATGCGCCAGTCGGTCTACCTACAGGAGAAAAATGGATACACACTTGACTTTTCAGTCCACTGATTTGTTTGGCTTATAAAAATAAGTTTTCAAGCAAACAATGTTAATTATAACTAATTACCCTAATTTCCTTTATTGTCAGGAATATTTTGATGGATAGGCGGATACGCCACTCAACATAGAGTGATTTCCTCGCCTTCATCGGTCGACTTATAGCTCCGACCACCTTCGACGGTCGACCGTGCCAATTCTGACTGCCTCCATCGGTCGGCCTACAACTCCGACCACTCTCATCGGTCGGCCACGCCAGCTCCTATCGCCTTCATCGGTCGGTTTACAGCTCTGACCGCCTTCATCGGTCAGCTACACCAGCTCCGACTGCTACCATCGGTCGGCCACATGTCAGACTATCGGCTTCACTCGGTCATCATGACTTTGAGTGATTCCTACTTCATCAGTGGTCGGCAGCTACAACAACCTTGACTGTCTTCTTCACTCGACCTTATTGTCATGAGTTAAGTACCGCTGCCACTCAGACATGATATTCTGAGTTGAGCGCGACCAACACTCATAATAGCAATTGTCTCGGGGGCTTCTTTGAAGACACACACTTTATATAAAATTTATGGTTGATGCCATAATATACAAATATATGATTTGATGATCTATGACAGTGGCTTGATGGTCACTCTATCAAATATGCTTCTTTGATGAGAAGTGCATTATCAAAAAAGGTTGATGCCATAATCATTTAAAGCATGATTTGATGATCATGTCGCTGTGACTTGATGGTCATATATGCATCACTCGACTGATTGAAGTCAGTCTATAATAGTGAAAATAAAGCTCAAAGATATGAGTGATAACAATTCTTAAGGAAAGGTTACTTAATCATGATTGAAGTCATGGTAACTTAGTACTTGGCTACGATTGATGTCAAAGCCTCATTCATTCGGTTGTGATTGAAGTCACCCGTTTAGAACATAATCATTCGGCTGTGATTGAAGTCACCCATTTGATTCATAAATCACTCATAGGCCATTCGACCAAAAACTATGTAATTTGGCTATGATTGATGTCATAAGCTTACGTTCACTCAGATGTGATTGATGTCGCTCAAGTATATCATATAGCAATCAACAATGATTGAAGTCATTGGTTTGAGTCATCTACCACTCAGCGGTGATTGAAGTCACTCGACTAAGTCATTTATCACTCGGTAATGATTGATGTCATTCTACTGAGTTATTTATCACTCAGATTTGAATGATTTCTCCTTAAAGAGAGCCAACACAACTATTCTTATTTTGGACTCTTGTATTATTTGCAGTTTCCAAATGATACAAGAGTCGGGGGCTACACCTAATTAGGTGCACCTAATCGGTGCACCAGTTGATTTCTTGAAGACATTTTTGGATCTTTGAGATTCTCACAAGCTCACTGATACAAAGTTGAAGCATTATATATGGCACGAACCAGTCGAGAAGCTACTAAAGATTATCATCCAGCTTGCAAGACTCTCGGGGGCCTGTCGATGACCTGTACCTGGGGTACCTCATATAGAAGGAAAGTGGAGGTAGACTCCTACTAGGATAATATCAGTAGACCGACTAGGATTCCGCTATGTAACCCTGTCCCCCCGGATATATAAGGAGGGGCAGGGGTCCTCCTCAAGGAAGAAGCCATAGCATTAGACAAGTCAACAAGACAAGAATTAGACAAGCAAAATTAGATAGATCCCACATGGGACATAGAATAGACACAACTAGACATCATCGTCTAGGTCCATCCTTCTCGTCTAGATCTTTAGATCTAGACATATCAATACAAATACCACAGAACACAGGACGTAGGGTTATTATCCTTCGGGAGACCCGAACCTGTATAAATCGGCGTCTTGTGTTACCATCGTCTCTCAATCTTGCGCATACCCCTGTCCTACATATAATTCCACATAGAAGAACTACCCTATGTCTATTGTCGAGTTTAAGTCTCGACACTTTCGTCCTTCAGTGCCAAGCATCTTGCTTGCCCTTCACCCTCGCACATGGTCCATCGTAGCCGAGTATTGCGTAACCTTCACCGCCTTTCCATGCAATACTACTTTGTATACAACATCAACAATATATCCATTTTATCAATTTGATCTCCAAGATGATATTCCCAAATTCATGACTTTTATCTTCTAGTAAGTGGTCACTAGAAATCCATGTTCTATTTGCATGATAATATCCTTGCTTTGACCACTGTCACTTTTTAATATATATCAACTCATGAATTCCAACTAATACTTGCATTGATATTTCTATTTAATACCAAGTATTCACAAAACCATTTTGACATCATCAACTATAGGGATGTCCAATTCTCATTCATGTTGTGTCTTGATCTTCTGTATGTATACATGTTGATTGTATCAATAATCAACACTATCATCAATACCATACCTTGTCATGAATCAATAATATGTTGTGTTTGACCTTTGAATATGTGATGTGCCTTCATCTTTAAGCATGGGTGTTGATTATGTCCACCGACACCTTTATCAACACATTGATTACCATCATCCTTTGTCAAACATCTTCACTAAATAATATGATAATTTCCATCATATTATCAATCAACTCTCTTGTAATGGATCCATGACTTTTATGAATATGTTTTTCTTGTCCTTTGCTTGATGCTGGAACATAACCTAACATTAAACTCACAAACTCATATAAAAGGTTAGTTCCAATATGCATTGTCATTTATCACCAAAACTCATCATGATTCAAGGCTAGAGACCTAGACCTTTCAATCTCCCCCCTTTTTGGTGATTGATGACAACACTATCAAATAATGGTAATGAAAACAATATGCACATAAGATGTGCACATAAGAGTTATTCTCTTTGCTCTTTTCTTCATTCATCTCTCCCTTCTTGTATATACTCCATTTTCTCTCCTCCTTTGGCATGAAGCACCAAAAAGGGCAAGAATCTCATGACAAAGACTATGAGCACATGTGAGAGCGATATGACCATAGGGAGTTCATCACATGAAAGTACAATCCAAAGAATGCATCTTTAAATAATGGGCAATAATAGAAAGCATACCTTTTAGAGTCACTCTTTTATCAACATTTTGAGACTAAATCATATGAAGCTCAAAGTAAGTTAGTCTCAATACCTAAAACATAGAATAATTTCCTTCATATGATGGGCATACATAGATATACAATAAAATTATATGCACATAATAATTAAAAAGGCAAGAAGGAAATAGATCCCTGATATGCACTTAATAACAAATGAAAATGATTCAACAAGATAAATCAAGAGCATGAATACATACCTTGAAGTGTTCATCTTAACAAAATTAACTATGTATCCATGTAAAAACTTAGCAACCTCATTAGTCTCATGAGGCATAGTGCAACTCCCCCTTAAACTATGCATAGTAGAATATTCAACATACACATATGCATAAACAATGTAATAAACAAGAGAGCAATTTGCACTATATCATTTGGTCCAAGAAGGCAAACATATTATAAAAGATTTTTCATGAAGTGCAAATTATATGAAAGCATACTTTTATGAACCAAAGAGAGTATAAGTTGGTGGATCACAAAGAGCTACACTATACAACATAATAAACATTCTTGTACAAAGATATCTTTGATGCTTTGTACTCATGTACTCATGATGCTATGAAAATGAAAATGATATGTAGGATATTTTGTTGATAACAACTCATGTACTCATGATGCTATGAAAATGATATCTTTGAATGATTGTAGGATATTTTCACCATTCTTTGTTCATTTCATAATAAATATGAATATATGGCTCCCTCTTAATCCATCATTTCTCCTTGATGAGACTAAACCAAAGAATAAGCTTGCCAAAATGTTAGTCTGCACTTTAAAACGACAGATAAACTCCTCCAGGATTTGTGCATACAAGTATTTGAATTACTTGTGTGAGGCATGCACTTGTTATTGATAACAATTGAGAAGAATATCCTACAATTCAAGTGTTCATGGCCATAAAAGCATATGATAGAGAATAACACCCATACATCATAAATAATATTATTCAAGACTTGATGCATGTCAAGGTATGTTCATAAGCATATATGCATTTCATTTCCATGTCATCAAGGGATATAAAAGCACATGACTAGTTTTCAATATGTTAGGATAAGATATGAAAACTAAGAAACACATAACATGTGTGATGGCTTAAAATAATATGAATAGATAAGACATGAGCCGACTAAGTGAACATGTCATGATAAAAGATAAGGATTTAAGAAAACATGATGTGAGGCATTTTCAACATGGTTAAATAAGAAATGATTCATAAAAAAACAATCCATCACCATTAAATACATCCTTGATTCACATACAAGTAAAAGATATAAAGAAGATTCAACAAATTCATGCAATCCTAATCATACAAAGAGGCACAATGCAACAAATACATGAAATTGATTCTCATCTATTCGACATTTAAGAGAAGGAATTGAGCATAGGATAGATGATCAAGAAATACAACTTATAAGATGGATATCCTTGGAGGACTTTGTTTCTCATGCTTCAACTTTTTAGGCGAAATCTTCAAATCCTCTCAATACCGATATGCTCATGATGAAAAAATAAATATTTTGGAGCCTTTTCAAAGGTTCTCCATAACATTTCATGGGCATCCAAAAAGATTGTAATTCCTTCTCATCACTTGCCATGTTGATATTGTAGGCAATCGTCTTCACAATATGATTCTCCTCAAGTATATGTTGCCCTTGTTCCTTTTGACATTCAATTCATTTGGTACATTTTGTTTTCCTTGATCTTCATCCACCACATAGGCAAGTTTCCTAAACCATTGAGAGAAAACAAAGAAACTACCAAGACACTTGATAGACATGTTAGTCTCATGTACCAAAGACATAGTATATGCTCCCCCTAAATTTGTGCACACAAGTATTTGAATAATTTTACAAACATGCGCATAGACAAAACAACCCGGAAGGGAACAAATCCTATATCTTGGGTAATGGCAAAATAAATAAATTTGAGAGAAGCAACATGTCAAAAGCCATATGAAAGGGGGGATCGGCACTGCCGATCAGGGTGATTGGCACTGTCGATGGAAGCTAAATAGAAAAGGTGCTCTCTGGATGTCATGACCGGCACTACCGGTGGAGATCACCGGCACTGCCGATGAGTGCAAAACAGAGAGGTCGATAGAACAAAATTAGTTGAGATATTGAGCATTTGACTTTACCAAAAACATGTAATTTATACTCTTCTATATGAATAAAAGCATTAAATCATGTAGATTTTTTGAAAAAGATAACATGAAGCATAACAATCTATCATATAAGCATATCATAATATATAACATGACAATCATGATGAGTGCTAAAAATTTCATCCAAAACCACAGAGGAATAATCACAAAGAACAACTAGTGTATGTGTCAATACATGATTGGTGATATAGAGCAACATGAAAAAAAAACATAGAATGAAATATAGTTGCTCTTTATTATTAGCAAGAGAGAACTTATATAAGACATAGAGATAGTTACCTCAATGTGCTCAACAATTCGAGAGCTTGGAATCTTTTGTATATGCAAACCATCAAGAATATATACCAAGCTCGATATCCCTCCATGATGTCCAACTCAACCATTGACAAGAATAGATACAAAATCTTCAATAATTATAAAGTTTTCATGCATGGTCATAGTTGGATTTCCTCTTAATTGTCAAACAATCATCACTCATGTTGAACTTGCACTAATAGGACTTGGTCATCATCATTATAATATAGCAAGTCATATTTGACCCCTCCACAAGCTTATTCATGGTAGACCCGCCATCTTGCCTTGAGCAACCCAATATCATTGGCTCAAGCTCTTGCCCATGTCTACCAATATCTTGAAGAGGTTTGACATTGCTTCAAATTTTCTTCCACCAAGTCTTTTTGAGCTTTACTATTCATGTTTGATCTTCTCAATTCCCTTGCACATGGTTAGTCTTGACAACAATATTTTCATTGCAAAGAGAAGACAAATAACTTATTCATGCTCCTTAATTAAACAAATTAAAAGGATGAACTCTTTACACTTAGTAATAAAAGAAGCATGAGTATTTCATTGTCTCAAGGATGATCAAAAGAATGCTCATAATTAAACCAAAGATCCACTAATACAAATTTAAGTAAGGTGATGAGTCACTTGAGTTTACTCTTTTATGAATCATAAATACCACCATAACTCATACATACAAAATATATGGCTCTAATGGAAAGACTCACTTGATGCTAGAATAGGACCGAAAATAGTCAAGATAGTTTTTTGAGAAATTTTTCCAATCAAATACCATTTTCAAAACCATTTGTCTTATAAAAGAACATTAAATACCAAAAGATTGACAATGATCAAATAGAGAAATTTGCAAAATAATTTATTTTGGAAGATTTTCTGTAAATAGTTTGTTTTGATATAATAAAACATTTTGTTTGCAAATCACATTTTTGTATTCACAAATGAATATATTCAAACACTTTTAATTAATTTTGCAAACCGTTCTAAATATTTTGAGGTTTACTTAAAAATCTTTTCAAAAACTATTATAGCATCAATAAGAATTCATTCTCATTTTGGGGTTGCAATATATATGAATGATATAGTACCTCCCTAAACATGGTAACCAACACTTTTCTCAAATTTGTATAAATGAAGTGTGCAGGCAACATACATGGATGATATGCATGAACAATGAATTAAGCCTACACAAGCTAGAACATAGATACTTTTAATGTAAATACTTGTTACCAAGATGACATTGGTTCGGGTTGTAAACCATTAATATTCATACTTGACACCCTTTCCATAAGTGATGAGGAATACCAATTTGAAAGGATCTTGACTTAAGATGTTCAACATAAATCGTATCAAGTGTGTCAAGTCTTCAACGCATTTCCATGTACCTATTAAGCAAATCAAGCATTTCGTGGCACCCAAGTGACATTGGGTCCTAGTATGTTAGTCACAAGAGATTTAGGCAACCAAATGGCCTTTGTATTAGGATTATGTGAACTATCAACATTTGTGATAATATTACCACTTCTAGCTTTCTTAGCCAAATGATGATCATGGAAAGGAATAGGCTTAGGAATGTTACCCATGGGACAATTTTTAACAATATGTCCTTTTTCTCAACAAGTGTAGCAAATACACTTCTTATTCATGCAAGACACTTACTTGTCTTGCTTCTTAATTGTTGCTTCCTTGTCGGTGAGCCACTTCTTGGATGACTCAAAATCATCATTTGTTATGCTGTGGCATGAAACAGTTACATGACCCTTCTCATGACATCTATAGAATTTCCTTTTGCTTTTTCTTGTTTTCTTCTTTGGAAGTGTAGTTTGATCATCAATCTTCATGGAACACATAGAGGCATAGTGTCCCGTATTTGAGCACTTGAAACACTTAACATGAGCTAACTTCTTTTTCTTTTGTTGATTATTTCTCATGTTAGACTTGAAGTTCTTCTTGTGAATTTTGTTGACTTCATGACCCTTGTGCTTCACCTTTTCACCTATGCAATCCAAGTCGCATGTAGTGCTCGGGGAAATATTTGCTTGGGAGCGACAAGGGTTATCACATAAACCATCGCAATAAGTAGATACATTGTCAATTAAATCATGCGTAATGCTTGTATCTACTTTTGCACTTTCCAAAACATTAGAAACAAGTGAATCATAAGCATCTTTGAGCTTCTCATGAGTTCCACTAAGATCCTCACGAGACCGCTTTAGCTCCTCTAATGAGTCTTTTAAAGAAGAATTTTCATCATGTACATTTTTCATGTTAGACTCCTCTAATTTCATATATCATCCCATGCTATGCAACAATGCAACAAGCTCAACATATGTATACTCATGATTATTATCATCATCATCATCACTATAATATTCATGGAATTTTACTTGCATGTCACCTTTGGCCATAAGGCAACATGATGATGTCGATGAAGTTGATACTTCATTAATATAGTCATTTGAAAGAGAATGGTCATCAATATCATGTGAGCTTGAGGTGGAGCAATCATTCTCAATTACCAGCTCATTGTTGAAAATACCACTTGTCATGTTGGATTCTTCACATATTTCTTGAATTCAAATCCACATAGCATGAGCACTCTTCAACTTGTATATCTCATTGAAAACATCCCTACTCAAAGCACCAAATTAAGCATTAGTAGCTTGGGCCTCAAGATGTAGGCATTTCTCTTGCCCTTGTGCTGGAGAATCGCGATCCAAGGCATGAGAAAAACCCACATCTACAACCCACCAAATTTTGGGACTCATCTCCCGAAAATATGAAATCATTTGTGATCTCCAACATGCATAATTTGTGCCATGAAAATATGGTGCCTCGTATGAAGGTTGTGAAATGATTGAAAACGAGGCGCTAGAATAACCATAGAGAATTTGACACATGTTACCTTACGACATCATCAAGTCTCCAAGTGGTTAAGCTTAATGAGGAGATTAGGCTCTAATACCAATTGAAAGGACCTTGATGTCGCCTAGAGGGGAGGTGAATAGGTGATTCTATATATTTCTGCGAAATTAGACTTAACAAAAAGAATCAGTATGAAGGACAGTGCCAATGGGACCGATCGTCAGTGCTGATGGGTGCTGCCGATGCTCAATTGGCAGTGTCGATAGTGGTACAGAAAGTCACCCAAATGTAAATCTAAGTTGGTTTCGCAGTTGCTAGATTGATAGAAAGACTACAACAATTAATATGAAGCACTACAACAATATAGCAACTACTAGATACAAGCTACACAAGTAGATCTAGTAATTTAGGCAAATACAAGAGCAAACCCTAGAGCATGAAAAAGTAACAAGTAAATAAAGGAGCACACGGAGACACAATATTGGTTTACCGAAGTTCAGACTCCTCAAATGAGTCCTACATTTTTGTTGAGGGGCTCGGTCACACTTCAGCCGGGTCTCTTTCAACCCTTTTCCTCGAATTTCCTTCTCTTGATTCCTTTCCTTTTGGAGGTCAATTGAAACCTTCACAAACTTCCCGTGGCTCACCACAAGCTTGGGAGCTCACCGGGCAACACCTTGTCATCTAGGGGATGAATCCCCAAGAGTAACAAATGCCACAATGATTGCTTGCTTGCTCAAGTGCTCAACAATGGAGTTTTTCTCTTTCTCTCACAATCTCTCACCAAATCTCACCCACAAGGTACAACACTAAGCAATGGAGAGTAAAGAGGTAATTTTTGTCTCAAATGGATATTTCTTTGATGTGTTTTTGGCACCGCCAACGTTAGGACCGAAGGGGGTATAAATAGGAGGAGCTCAAATACTAGCCGTTGGGCCTCTGGACGCCCCGCATCGGCACTGCCGGTGCCCGGATCGACACTGCCGATAGAGAGGCTCAAAAACTAGCCGTTTGGGGTTCTAGACGTCCCGCATCGGCACTGCCGGTCCCCGGATCGGCACTACCAATGAGGGAGTCCAGAGGGCAAGAAAAATACGTTTTGTTGAGTTCTGGATCGGCATTGCCGATTGGAAAAAATAGACAGACAACCAGTAGAGAAATGCCCATAACTTTTGACTCCGGAGGCCGGTTTAGGTGATCTTGGACTCGATGGAAATATAATTTATAGGGATATCCAACCCAACTATTACCAAGCTCCAAAAACACACATAGATTTTCTAAACGCTCCCCCAAGTTTATTGGATCAATTTGAGCAAGACATAAGCAAAACTATCGAGCTTGCCTCCCTCTTTATAGTACAACGTTCCTATACTCAATAGCAATTAGAAAATCTATGTCAAAAGGATCAACTTAATATCATATTCATTCTTCTTTTTGAGGGTCGCCAATTCCATAAGCAATTGATCATTTTGGATATTTATTTAATTAACCATCAATGAACATATATATCCAATATTATACCTTTGGCCTGAGCAATGTCCATATGATATAGGTTTGATGTTCATCCACTAATGAAGTTTTGCAACTTCCTATGTTCAAGCCACTTGATCTTCTTTTGACATTGTATATTCACCTTTGGCTCTTTTGTCAAATGCACTCGTTGTGACATATCAACATCATCTTCTTGTTCCATTAAATGAGTGATGTGGATAATCCATAGCTTCACATGGTCTTGCATGGTTCAATGTGCTAAGCCTCAACTCACTCTTCACCATTGCCTTTGGTCCTTCGGCGCCAAGCCTCTTGCTTGCCCTTCACCCTCGCACATGGTCCATCGTAGCCGAGTATTGCCTAACCTTCACCGCCTTTCTATGCAACACAACTTTGTATCCAACATCAACAATGTATCCACTTTATCAATTTGATCTCCAAGATGATATTTCTAAATTCATGACTTCTATCTTCTAGTAAGTGGTCACTAGAAATCCATGTTCTATTGGCATAATAATATCCTTGATTTGACCACCGTCACTTATTAATATATATCAACTCATGAATTCCAACTAATACTTGCATTGATATTTTCATTTAATACCAAGTATTCACATACCCATTTTGACATCATCAACTATAGGGATGTCCAATTCTCATTCATGTTGTGTCTTGATCTTTTGTATGTATATGTGTTGATTGTATCAACAATCAACACTATCATCAATATTATCCCTTGTCATGAATCAATAATATATTGTGTTTGACCTTTCAATATGTAATGTGCCTTCATCTTTAAGCATGGGTGTTGATTATGTCCACCGACACCTTTATCAACACATTGATTACCATCATCCTTTGTCAAACATCTTCACTAAATAATATGATAATTTCTAACATATTATCAATCAACTATCTTGTAATGGATCCATGACTTTTATGAATATGTTGTTCTTGTCCTTTGCTTGATGCCGGAACATAACCTTACATTAAACTCACAAACTCATATAAAAGGTTAGTTCCAATATACATTGTCATTTATCACCAAAACGCATCATGATTCAAGGCTAGAGACCTTGACCTTTTAGTTCTTGATGGTCACCTCATTAAGAGAACAATAATCCACACACTTGGTCTTATCCTTCTTCTCGACAAAGAATACCGGAGCTCCCCAAGGTGAGGAACTAGGGCGAATGAAACCTCTCTCTAGCATCTCTTGTAATTGCTTCTTAAGCTCTACTAACTCATTAACTGGCATCCTATAGGGACTCTTAGATATAGGTGCCGTTCCAGGTATTAAGTCGATCAGAAAATCTATGTCGCGGTCGGGCGGCATACCTGGAAGTTCTTCTGGAAAGACATCAGGAAAGTCACAAACCACTCGTATCTCTTCTATGGGGGTGGCGGTGGCTTGGTTCAGTATGACCCCCTTGGCTACTATGAACTCAACTTTGGTACCCTCTGCATTAGTCAACTGTAATGCTCGTTTGGCGCACTGTATCACTCCGTCATACTTGCGTAGCCAATCCATTCCAAGTACAATATCTATCCCCTTGGAATCTAGGATTATGAGATTAGCTGAGAAGTCTACCCCCATCCCCCCTTATTTTGAGGGCAACTTTTGGGCATATTTGATTGGTTCTCATTTCTCCACCAGGAGAGCTAACTAGCATGGTATGCTTCATAACAGCATTTGGCAGATTGTACTTTGCAACATAGGCTGATGTTATGAATGAATGTGATGCTCCCGAATCAAACAAAATGGTTGCAGGTTGAGAGTTAGCTAAGAACATACCAAGCACCACATCTGCAGCTTGCTTAGCCTCCTCAGTAGTGACATGATTGATGCGCCCTCGAGCATAATTCTGTTGTCCTCGATTGCCTAGCAGCATGTTGGTTGGGGTTTGCCTTAGTGCATTGTTCCACTAGGGACACTCTCCCATGAAGTGACCTTCCTGTCCGCAATGATAACAACCATGCTTCAGACCACTAGTGTTTCCAGAGGTAGGGTGGTTCTGGTTTTGTGGTGCTGTTGGGGCTGTGGGTCGGGGTGCCTGCTGATAGTTGGTGCGAGGTGCATGCTATGGGTTAGGGCGAGGTGCCTGATAGTTGGGGCATTGCATCTAGAAGTTGGGGTGTAGAGCTTGCATGGGTGGCCTGACTGTGTTGGGAGCACGGTAGTATGGGTTGGGGGATGGCATCATGCGGGGACGAGTGTTACTACCAGATGGTTGTCCTTGGAATGGCATCTTCCTCTTGCCTTCCCTTTAAATCTCATTACGCTTGTTCTCCACGACAATGGCCTTGTCCACCAGTTTTTGGAAGTTTGCATAGTCATTGTTCAGCAACTAGAACTGGATGTCATTCTGCAGGCCCCTCATGAACATGTAGTGCTTCTTGTCATCTATGCTCACATCCGCAGGAGCAACTTGGATAATTGGATGAACCTATTCAGGTACTCACTCACTGTCATGCTTCCCTGCCTCAGGTCTTGAAATTCTTGTCTCTTCAACAACATGACACCCGTAGGGACATAGTGAGAGCGAAAGCTAGCCTTGAACTCATTCCATGTGATGGTCTCCACATCAGCATGGGCATTGCAATAGGCTTCTCACCAGTCTGTGGCTATACCAAACAATTGATGAGCTACAAAGAGAACCTTCTCTCGATAATTGCATTGGGCGATCATCAACTTCTTTTCTATTGCCTTGAGCCAATCATCAGCTTCCATAGGGTCCTTGGAGTGGGAGAAGGTAGGTGGCCTAGTCCTTAGGAACTCCCCCAACCTATTCTGGGGTGGAGGTGGAGGGGCATGGTGGTTCTGCTGGGTGTTGTGATTTTGTTGTATGGCGCTCAAGGTTTGGATCACCGTTTGCGTAAGCTGAGTCTGCATGGCTAAGAGTTGCTCAAAGTTCAGAGCATTGTTGTCATCCTCATTGTTCTAGTGGCTACCTTCAGCGTGTTCCCTAGTGCGAACCATCTGAGAGGGAATGAGTGGTGGGAGTAGTGTAAGACGAGGTGTAATAATAGCGAAACGAAAGAACCCCAACTAAATGCATCAAGGAATGATAGGTAAAACGATAGTTTATTTAATAAGCAAACAAAAGATGAGGTTGTGGACAAGGTGCCACTACATCCCACAACTCACATCGAGCACACTCAAATTAAGCCAAGTAAAAGACTTTATTACATCACACCATGAAAGCAAAATGATCTAACATTTGATTATTAGAATCTGTATTTATCGGGACAAGAAATCTCCTAGGCATGGGATCTGGCTTCAGGAGATCGAAGGTAGAGAGCTGGTGCGTGTCGGGGAGTTTGCCGTCCAAGTACGGATGCCAGAGGAGTAGAGGTCACTCAGCTCACCCATCTTGACTCGTTGGTTGCACTTTATATAAGCCTCAGCATCACGCAGCCTTTTTCGAAGAGTGTGGTTCTCCTTCTATAGGGCCTCCATAGCAGTTCACAGCGACTCCCTGTGTCTCGTCCATCTCTCTGGTGCTCACATACCATTCTGTAGGAGCGACGGTGTACTTTTCCGTGTCTGGCTTCCAATGGGGAACATGGGCAAAACTTGTCCTTGCTATTCCACGGCGGTGAGTGTGGCAGAGACTAGTGAGAGCCTTCCAGGCAGCGTCACCCACCACGGCCCCATCAGTAGCCCTAGGCATGCGGCCACAATGAGTAGATATGACATGGTCGTTGTCCTAGACGTTGACCTCTGCTCTCCATTCTTCACGAAAAGGACGATCCACCTTCTTGAGGAAGTACTGTGGCCTGTTGGTGATGCCGATCCTCTCAAGTAGCTTCCGCAGGGTCTTGGAGAAAGTTTCATCCTCTAGTCCAAAAGAGCGGTACTTCTCAGCCTGACGGACAGCTGGGTCTTCATCCTCCTCCTCTGAGTCATCACCATCTTCAGGATCTTCAGGGTCCTTAGGCTCTTCCGGGTCTTCTTCCCCTTGGGGTTCCTTAGGATTCACTTGTTGCTCCTGTTCTTCAAGCTCTTCCTCTTCAGGTTCCTTAGGATCTTCTTCCTCTATGGGATCTTCCTGCGGTGCCTCTGGAAGCTCCTCGTCAGACAACGGGGCCTTCTCACGTTCGGGTTGGGTGACCTCATCACTTGCTTCCTTCCGAACACGCCTAGGGGCAAGACATCCAAACTGACGTCCAGACGTAGCCTTAAGAGTGGTCAGCTTGGTACGGGCCATCTACATTTTGGAAATAACAAGGGGTGAATAAGCAATGGTTAAAAGAAATCTGAAAAGTAAGCAAGAATAAAAGAAATGAAAAAGTACACTATGGGTTGATATTTTCTCTTTGCTAAAATAGTTTGTATAGGTATAAAACAAAATAGTGTCCCTGATGCGTCAATGGCTAACTAGGCCGACGTCCTACAGTCGATATGGCTCTGATACCACTTCTGTCACACCCATTTTAAGAAGCAAAATGAGTGCAGCCGTACGTGTGCCTAGGATCAAGTTATACACACATACGGTATGTCATCAATGGTAAACATAATAAATATCCATATCCTTTAATTATTACATCATATCTTTATTACAAGAGGACCCATAGGTCTAAAAGAAAAGTACATCCAAGCAGTGGAAATAAACTAGCATAGATGTCCCAAGTGTCCACAGGCACCGACTGGTGGACCATCGCCTAGTACTCGCCTCAGTCGTCTTTATAGAGGTTCCATTCCTCTCCTGTGGCTAAGCAGCAATATGGTATAGCAAGGGTGAGTACATGTCATACTCAGCAAGTGGGGTAAAAGATGACAAGGGGCCAAAGGGTGAGTACATGAGCTATTAATTAACTTAAGCAATCTATTTACTATGTGGGGTCATCCCAACCATAAATACACAAGGTGCAATACTAACCAAGTCCCAATCCATCCAACCATCCCAACCAGACCAATCCATACCCAAATAATCTTGTGAGGACTCCAGGCCGCTCGTAACCATGAGCACGACTATCATGATAGTTTGGTACTCTGTAGAGTTTGTACCACTTTACCCAAAATACATATGGATCTTGTAAGCACCTTTCTATGATATGAGAAGTATTTTCATGCTCAAGATTTCCCTCTTTTCTTGAATCCCGAAATCCCCTTTTTCCTATTTTCAGAGGCATTTTTGTGGTGATTTTCGATCTCACTTTTGGACGAGTTTTTGGCCTGGATTTCATGAGAAACTTGTTGCTAGGATGAGCTAGAACAATCCTTTATGGATCCTTGATGGAATTATTGGCTCTAGCACCTTCGATTTGAAGGATTTCTCAAGTTTCCCCTTTTTGGTGTTCTTGTCACAAGATCTTAAATTCGTGATGATTCCTTGAGCCAATTTAGTTGATCTCCTAGGATTAGGGTCGTGATGTGATGAGGATTCATTGGTCCAAAAATTGCATCGTTTGGAGTTCATTTGATTAGTTTTTGGAGAAGATTTGATAAGATCCCGAGAGTTTTTCTGTTCTGTCGGGGGTCGACCGGCACTGCCAATGACCAGGACCGGCACTGCTGATTGGTCTTGTCTGTAGATTCCAGAGAGTTTGTGTCCCGCACCGGCACTGCCAAAAGACATGACCGGCACTACCGATGGCCCGCACCAGCACTGCCGATAGGCGTGACCGGCACTGCTGATGCCGATCGGCACTGCCGATGGCAGGAATCGGCACTGCCGATTAGGTGTTCTGTTCTGAACTGTTGAGCATTGCTTCTGCCCTTTTTGTTTCCGCTGAGTTTCTTTGGTGTGGTTGATCACTCGTAGGGCTAGTACACCACAAGTTGGTGTGTGTAGTCTTAGTGATCGATTTGGAGGTTGGCTTGGGTTGTTTTTGGAATATAGGCCAAGTTCTCTTGGAGAATTTTAATAGGCTCCCATTCACCCCCCCCCCCCCTTTGGTCGCCTTCTCGGTCCTTCACTAATAATTTACACTTTAGTCCCTATAATTTTATAAAATTAGAATTTGGTCCCTAAATGTTCTTGTTTTTACCTTTTTGCCCTTAAAACCTCAAACTAGCGTAACTTTTTACTCGTAACTCCAAATTAGGTGATTCTTGCGTTAAAATTCTTGTAGGAGCATAACCTTTGCATTCATTGCATCTACATATTGACTTTCCTCTGCCGCATGGCTGTGTATTGATTTTGTATGTGTTGCTGGTGTCGGTATTCTTTTATGTAAAGGTGAGCATACTCAAGGACCGCCCTACGAGGACTTCCAGGAGCAGGAATTTGAAGGGTTAGAGCAGCCTCCCGCACAGGATGAAGGCAAGTGTCCTTGATGCATTTTGTACCTATTATAATTATAGAATTGCATGCTTGTGTCAATTGATTGGGAACCTATTATAGGGTTTACTCCCATTGATTTACCTTGTCCTTGTCGCCTTGAACTGGAGTTGGGATGGGTAGACATGCTTAGTTGCTTATTGGGTAAATGGGTCCAAATTAACATTGACTAATGAACAATATCACATGGGATTGATTGGTAATTCTTTTAGCAACATGGATTAGGGATCTATGCAACGTGGTTGGTGGTAGTAGGCTTGTTATAGATCCTAGGACCCGGTTCTTGGAGCGATGACCGAGGAAAACAGTGCCATCACAAGACCAACATGGGTAAGGCTTGGCCTAGTAATTAGGTGTTCTCCCAGTGTCGGTGCAGCATTTTGGTGGAGCGGGGAATGGAAGTCGAGAGGACTGTCCTTGTATCCGAAAGGCTCAAGAGGGGGCTCCTAGGGTCATGAGCTGCTTGTTGAAGGGCTATCACTTATGGACGGGAGTGGAACCTTAGTGGCTAGCATGTACTGGGAGACCCTTTGGAAAAGCCTTGTAGTGAAACCCTACCACACACCAAAGGAAGTGTGTAATGTGGGTCGCATCCACGGGCACCAAGGGAATCATGACTTGTGGGTAAAGTGGTACAAACTCTGCAGAGTATCAAACTATCGTGATAGCCGTGCTCACGGTCAAGAGTGGCCTGGAATCCTCACAAGATTAGTTTGGTATGGATGGGTTTGGTTGGAAAGGTGGGATGGGTTGGAACTTGGTTAGTATAGCACCTTGTGGAATCATGGATGGGATGACCCCACTTAGTACTTTGGTTGCATAGGGAATTAAAAGCTCACGCAACAAAACCCCTTTAAAGCCTTCCTTGTCTTAGCCTCATATCATCTTTTCCCCCACTTGCTGAGTACGGCACGTACTCACCCTTGCTATACCACGTTGATGTTCAGCCCAAGGAGAAGATTGGAGCCACTACGAAGATGAAGGAAGCAAGTACTAGGCGATGATCCACCAGTCGATGCCTGTGGAGATTGGGACGTCCACGCTAGTTAATTTCTGCTGCTTGAATGTACTTTTCTTCTAGACCCACGGGTCCTTTTGTAATAAAGATATGATGTAATAATTAAAGGATATGGATATTTATTCTGTTTACCATTGATGATGTACCGTATGTGTGTATAACTTGATCCTGGGCACACGTACGGCTGCAATCGTTTTGCTTCTTAAAATGGGTGTCACACATTTTTTTGAAATTGTGAAAAGTAGGGTGTTACAAGTAAGTTCTTTCTTTAGTTGCTTACGGGATCATCGCTCTATTTACTTAGAGTATAATAGTCTTCTTTAAGTGTGATGTCAAGACTTTGATAGTAATTAATAGCATAGACGTTGTGTCTAGGCTAGAGGTTACCTTTGTTTGCCGCGTGCCCCACGGTTTGTAGAGGTAGTCGGTAGGTGGTGACAGCCCAAGCCGGCCTTAGTAATCCTCCATGTTCGGGTACATTATAGAGCTGTTGGCTAGAGTCGCCTGTGGATGCAGGGATAAGTCGGTGCCTGAAGTAAGCAGTTATAGACTGAACCTATCTTATTATAGGATCCTTGACCAAAGGAATCCTCTCTACCCTCTGTCTACCATTTTCTTGTTGTCCTTGGGTGGATTAGGATAGAAGATTTGATACACACATTCCCTGTGAATTCGATACCTTGGAATACTCTTTGGTGAAGTGCTACAGCAGTATCTGTGCACTTGTGGATTTATCTGTGATCGTAAGAAATACCAACAGGCTAGAAAGGCACAATAACCCTGCTCGACAGCGCGCATCGGTTCTTTCCTCGAGAAAACTTTTCTTATTCTTTTTCTTCCTTTCTCGACCTCAAGTCTCACCATGCTAGCGATCAACATAAGAAACGAGAAAAGAAGTTTGCAGTCGAGCCGGTCGGACGGCGCAACGTCATGGTTGCCCCAATAGCCACGACAACGATGATCACTAGCAAGACTAAACTTCTGAAAGCTCGGGGGTTCAGACTTTGTGAGCCAAAAATAGGAGAGACAACAGGCCGAGCACACATAGTGGTTTAAAAAATAAGAACTAAAATCATTTAAAGCCACCATGGGCTAACCAAACAAGTCAAGCACGAGTCCAAATCCAAGCTCACGACTTTGAACTATTACATAAAAAGTGGGCATGATGACCCATTATTCAGAAATAAAGCAAACTCTAACTAATCTTCCTCTTTGGTCTTGGGGAGCGTGTCTCCCTCGTACTTTAGAGCCAGGACGTCGGTGTGAGGCTTCGAGTCGGCACAGATCCGGGCCATCTCCTCGGGTATGTGGTCGAGATAACCGAGGCTGCACCTTGTAGTTCAGTTCCTCAAAGTGTGTCCCAAGCATGGCGAGGGCGGTGCACATTGTTGGTAATCGTAAATTACCTTTTTCAACAACCAATTTATAATAAAAAGGTGGATCTTAATTAATAATGTAATGAAAATAATCTTTGTACTCATGAGTTCAATAAGTTTTGGTGAAATATGTATTTGCAGGTATAAGAGAGCCAAAATATGCAAAAACATGTAGAAACACCCTGTCGGCCGATCACGACTGTGAAACAACCATTTTCATCGGCCGACACGGTCATTTTCAGGCTGAAATCAGGAATCAGCCAATAGGGTCATATACGGCTGAAATCAGCCACCCGACTGATTAACCGGAGTTGTTTTTTAGGTGGATCATCCGACATAGCTAGTTTTGCAAAAAACACTTCACCATGATGCCGCTTTCTCCTCGCGGATTAAGAATGGTGAAATATGGCTAAGGAAGAGAAGGCCACCAAGTGGCCTAACCGGGAGAAGTCAAAAGGCGACCCGGAGGAGGTCGGCACCTGGCCTAGGCCGCCGCCCGGTGGGGCTTTCCGCCCGGTGGCTTGCCACCCGGAGGGGATCGACACCCGGCCTAGGCCACCACTCGGCGGGCCTTGCCACCCGGCGAGTTGTGCCGCCCGGCCTACCAAGCCATTCGGTCCATCAAGCTTACCGCCCGGCCTACCACATCTACCGACATAAAACCAAAGGAAGAAGGCCAACCAACCCAAGAACCGTCTTTAGGACGCAATCCTAGCCTTCAGGAGAAGGTCGGTTGGGAAACTGACATGATCCAAGGGCCGCCCAGCATTGCTCGCCACCCGGCGGTGCATGCTGCCTGGCCTTGCCCGCGACCTGGTGGACCGACTTTGGCCTACCGACTCCACTCCACCTACAAATGCCCCCCAGCCCATCGCCACCTATAAATAGAGGGGAATTCGCCAGAAAAGATCAATAATTGAAGAGGAGAACAACCAATGCCACGTTGTAGAAATGTGTTAGAATAGGGAGTGGGAGTGAGTGGTAGAAGTTTGGGAGAGAGCCGGGGATGTCGGCTCCTTCTCCACCTTGTGCCTCGGGGATGATTCTCCACCAAGAGTAGAGTCCCCATCCTTCAGCTGGGTAACATGTAGACATTCTTTTGTTCATTTAATCATTGAAGCTTTCTTTATTTATATCTTGTTTATGTGTTCTTAGTCCATGTTAGATAAAGTCTTTTACTTTATCTAACTATGGTCATTCTGCCTTTAGTTAACAAGGTTAGAGTAGTAATTATAAGTGTATATGTGGTGTATCGACTTAGAATTATCTAAGTTTTCTTCCAACCCCATGGGCTGTGTGGTTGGTAGTTAGGTGGTGATAGCACTGAGCTATCCTCTTGTGGCATATATGCATATGGGATACTTAACCACTCGGCAATATGGCCGAGTGGGCCAAAGGCTTGATTATGAAGCATTGTAGATCAAGGCCTAGAAGACAACTATTTGGATATTTTTTCAGAGTAGGCTACAAGTTAGGTCAATAGATATGGTGTATAGATAGAATCAAATGTAACTGAATCATAGATCACCATGTAAACCGCTACCCTTTGGCTATATAAGGAGGGCAGGGGGTCTTCAGAGATTATTAGAACTTGTATTGGGAACATTCTGCCCAGTGCGAACCCTAGTTGTACAAGAACACCAACATGATGTAGGGTTGTTATCCGCAAGGAGGCCCGAACCTATATAAATCCTGCGTCATGTGTCCATCGGCATTCATACTCATACGCATACCTAGTATTACTATCGAGATTATCTCTCAATAGTTGGTGCGCCAGGTAGGGGGACGCGTTGAGTTTTTCATTGAAATTGATGGCTTTGCTCGACGTCAAGTTTCACCCAGGAGACAAGATCCGTTTTGGCATCCTGACCTTTGTCGCCAATGAAAATGGGGACTTCGTCAAGCAATGCTCGATGGCTCGTTTGACAAACGCTACGACGCCAAGCCCCACGATCTGCAACACTTCGTCTGCCAAACACAAGGTTGATCCAGCCCGTCGGATCCCACTCGACCTCAACAATGCGGCGGCGGCCCTTTAGGCGGAAACCCTCCCGAGTTCCTTCTTGGCGTTTCCCACGATGGACCGACCGACAAGATTGGCCGATTCGGATCTGAATATGGTCGATCTCCTGGCTCGTCACACAGAAGAGTCAGATGAGGATCCCAATTTTTTCTACAGATCAAGGTTAGTAGCTACGATCGACCTTGAAAATGAGTCAATCGTAGACTTGATCAAAGGACCGAGTGACTCGAAAAGCTCCTTATCGGATTACCACAAGGTCTTCATGGTAGCACCGACTGCCCTGGGAGACATCATCAGGGAAACATCTGCTGCAGCCGCCGCACGAAGAAACACAGAGCCTCAGGACGGGCAGGAGACCGAGCTTGAAGACAACGACCTAGACGCTGCCACTCCCCTGCTCCAACCATTGGATGCTCGGTAGGGATTCCCGGGTCATGCAAAACCTGGACATGGGCGATGTCACCTTGAGACTGGACGTTGAAGACGTTTTCAAGACCCCACAACATAACATTACGGCTGCGGCTGCCCTGCTAAACTCATCAGAGTGTATGCTCCAAGTGAGCCCAGAGTTGACACCACAAGTCAACAAACTAAAGGCACACATCAAAGCGGCAGCCGTATTGGAGATGAACAACACACGTTCAGCGCCGAGTAGGTCAGCATCAGGCGTGGCCAGCTCAAGGCCCAATTAGGAGAGGAGGGATTGGCAACGTACCAATCAGCAGGCCACCCCACTAGCCGAGCCACGATGATGGCCCATTGCGGATTACCATGACCGGAACCCACATGCCGATCTTCATAGTGGTATCCCACCGTATGACGCCCGAGTCCGGCTGGACAGCAGATATCAGGAGCGGGATGAGGCGGCCTGCCGAGAGTATGAGGACGAACTGCACCGCCGTGGTTTAGTGGACGACTGATATTATGAGCATGCCGACAGAAGATAGCCACCTCGTGACAATCGATATTATGATCGACGGAACGATGGGTGGCGCAAAGATAGGTATCGCCAAGAAGCTGGTCGTGAAAGGGAATGAACCCCCGACGATTATGATGATGAGGCCGGTATCCAGGCAATCACTCATGAGCTATGAGTTGTTAGCTGGCCGGCTGGTTTCAAGCTAGTCGGCATTGAGAAATACGATGGCAAAACCGACCCACGTGATTGGCTCCATGTCTACGCAATGGCCATCCGGGCACTCAGCGGTGATAGTTCCGTTACGGCCAACTACTTACACGTATGCTTGGTTCCAGCATCCAGGACATGGTTCACCAATCTGCCTGCCAACTCCATCAGCTCTTGGATGAAGTTGTGCAAGCAGTTCACGACCAACTTCTTGGTGACATTCGATAGGCTTGCAAACCACTGGGAGCTCACCAGGATCAGGCAGAGGGACCAAGAGCCACTACAAGAATACATTTAGCACTTTTGCCGAGTGAACAACACCAACCCCAACATCTCAGATGCTCAAGTTGTCGCCACCTTCCATGGTGGGCTTCGTGATGATGACCTGATCAAAAAGATTGGCAGACTAGACGCTACAGGAAGCCTGACGGCCAAGGAGTTGTTCACCATGGCGGACAAATATGCAGCCGGTAACTCGACCCTATTTCAACTTTGCCAGTACAAGGACAATGCACCTCTGAACTGTGGCCAGTCAGCCCCATCCAATTACAGCAAGGATGGTGATAAGAAGCATAAGCAGGAGAGAACGGTTGCAACGACCGGGCGTCCTAACAGGAAAAGACAGGTCACTCAGGAGGACTTCGACAAGATGTTGAAGGGCCCATGCGTGCTGCACGACGGTGCTCACAAGGCTAAGGAGTGCTTCAAACTGAAGAGCTTCGCACATCATGCCTTGAAAGGCAACAGAGAGCATCCCTGGATCCCCAAGGGAGGCAAAAAAGACGCAGACAAGGAAGATGAGGATAAGGAGGAGTTCTAGGACCCTGAATAAGAAGTTAATTATATCTGCGGCAGGTTCACGACCCATTCGAAGTGCCAGCAGAAGATACACTACCAGGAAGTTCACTCGGTAACACCTACGGTCCCGCAATACTTGCGCTGGTCTGAAGTCCCGATAACCTTTTATCGGGCGGATCACATCCCCAGATCAGGCAGGTACCCACTAGTATTATCGCCGACTGTTAACTGAGTACGGCTCCATAGAGTGCTAGTGGATGGCGGTAGCAGCCTGGACATCCTCTTCGTGAAGATATTCCGGAAGCTCGGCATTCCCTTAACTGACCTCAAGACCAGTAGGTTACCCTTTCACAGCGTGATCCCTGGCATGCAAACAGTTCCACTGGGGCAAATAACCCTTCTTGTGACGTTCGACACTTGGGAAAATTATAGAATAGAGCGCGTCATCTTCGAGGTTGCTGATCTGGACTTCACCTATCACGCCATTATTCGGTGACCAGCTATCGCCAAGTTCATGGCTGTGCCACATTATCCGTGTATGATGATGAAATTGCCACGGCCAAACGATGTCATCTCATTGTACTCAGACATGAGAACTTCTTATGACTACGACAACCAAAGCTGTGAGCTGACAGAGAATATGGCAATGGCGTCAGAGCTTGCCGAGCTGAAGTCGGTGGCTACAAATATGGAGGAGACCGACCTTGATACCCCTCCCAAGAAGATGGTGATGTAGGCAGAGATTGTAGAATCATGACAAATCTAGCTAGATGATAGTGATGTATCCAAGACCTCCAATATCGGGGTCAACTTTGATGCCAAATAGGAAAGCGTGTTCATCCTTTTTGTAAGGACCGAAGGCGTACTGAGGGGGGGGGGGTGAATTGGTAAACCCCTCACAAATCCAAATACTTCAATTTACACTACTTGAGTGTAACAATAGAAGCAACCAAAACAATTGTAGTAGGCCAAGACCCTACACATGCTAGTGTTCATGATAAAAGAAAGCACGGAAGCTAAACACACTAGCCTATGCAAGCCATAATTCAACCTAGATACTAGAGCACACAATTGCGGAGTAGTAAAGAGAGGGTCAAGGAATGCTCATGATTCTTTTCCGAGGTCTCGGAAGGATGGCGCCTTTCCCTACTCCTCGTTGGACCACTCCCGTCGGAGTTCTGGTCCCTCTCGCCACCAAGTGGAGTTCTCGCCCATGTTCCTGCAATCACTCCTAGAATGAAAACACGGTGTGTGTCACTGCTGCACAAAGCACAAGCTCGCCTCCCTCGAGAACTTGCCGGACTCCCCGAGCCAACATGAGCGCTCACTAGTGATGCCCCTTTCACCGGTGGGCTCAAACCGTGTACAAACATGTAACTGCCTTCACAAACAATCATGATAGGCTTGATCACCAACACCTAACCAGTCTAGGTCTCACCATAGACCAAGAGTAACAATCTAGATCACACTCTCAAGGACACCCTAGCCTTAGATGTGCAAGATGCTCAAGTTACTCCCCACTAGCACTCTCAAGATATGCAATATCTCCTCCTAGTGCTCTCCTCTTTTCCTCTTGGACCTTACCAAATGCTCTCAGGTATTCCACTGGCCAAGAGAGGTCACAAACACCCCAGAAATGAAGTTATATAGGATCCCAACCTCAAACTAGCCATTGCTCCATGAAATCAGCTTTCTGGGCATACTGACCGTACAGTCCGGTCACTCCCTGATCGGGCCGTTCGGTCACTACAACACAGTGCACCAACGGCTCTGACTGTCACACCCTTATACCAAAATATAGAGTGTGCCATACAGGATCACCTCGGGAGATGATTACCGAAGTAACCATACATAGCATTCACACATGAACATCCATCATTTACAAAGATACATCATTAAGTGCATAATATTACAAGTTCGAGAGTCACGGCGGAAGCAAATTTTGTTACATTTCAATACATATGTTCTTGGTTCAGATTACATAAATATGCGAAAGCGGAAACACGATAAACACGACATAGATAGCCTAAGTAAACCATACTGGCTCTATGGCAATGGCTCACTCATCTTGGGTAGGAGAGCTGGGGACCCATTCAATGGTCCAATTTTGGGGCTCCTCGCCTTCCCACACAACCTTGCTACAACAATTACAATAAGTAGCTTGAGGAATACCTCAAAGCAACAAAAATCGTAAACCCTGAGTATCTAACATACTCCGCAAAACTTACCCGTCAAAAGGTTTACTAAAACCGACTCCTAATTTGCAGGAGCTGACCGAGCTTATTTGATATTTGCATAAAAGCACCTATTAGTTCTATGCTGCAAATTGATTTTCTCAACCCGAATTTTAGTAATTGCTGCAGTAAATAACTTTAGTGGAACCCAGCTAGCAGCTAAGATTGTACAATTATAAAGAACAATAAAGCATAGCAATATGTAGCCATAGAGTAAATAAATTTTAGAATCATAACCAATCTTCTCTACTTCAAGTATCATTGCCACTGCTTGAAACAAGGGGTACTCATAACCACGAGGGACGGCAATTCGAATTGATTTACATCCTGTAGGAGAAAACCCAAGTACACGACATACGCATCATTTGAGAACACGTATGACCACTGTTCACGAGGTTGCTATAAAGTCGATCCGGGACCATCGATCCTGAGTACACGTCCTCCATGTGATACAGTACTTCGTATCTGAGGCTTAACCCGTTCACTCTCCAGCGATTCTCAAACCCGTGCATCCACCGTGCCATTCACATCACCTCTGGATCGATGAGTATAGCCGTCCAACAATACGGCGCCCAAGTTACTATGTTTACCAATTTCCATATAAAGGTATGCACTTGTTACTATTCAATACTTGCTCGCGGAGTTGCAACAATAGGTTCTCAATTTTATCCAAGTTCATCCTTCGTGTGAATCATAATTGAATCGAGTGATCCCATAGCCTACCGTTGACTCCACTAGTTTAAGCATAGCATTTGCTAACAAAAAGGCTTACTAACATAGACTAACATAGGTCATTGTTCATCGATGCAAGTGGGTTTCACCCAAGCCCTATACCTAATGCACAATACAAGACCTCTATCTTGTGAATAAATAAAAAAAAAAGACTCTCAATAAGTAGGTGTGCACCGGGGCTTACCTTGGGAGTGATCATAGTTAGAGTCTTCGATGAAGTTCACTTCAGCACCGGTCTGCTCCGATGTGCTCTCCTCGAGCTCGTGCCCTCTATGAAATGGAAATGCACCATAAGCGATGGATGCTCAAGGGGTTATTGAATTTCTGAACTAAACCTGACATGCATGATGATGAGCAATGATGATGAACATATGAACCCACTGTTATTCATGATCTAATTATGTTGGATGAACAATATCAGGTAGCCAACACTATTAAATAAGTTCATTGTGCATATAAGTCAATACTTGTATAATAAGTTCCTAGGCCACTTATTGAATTAGCAATTCGACAGCCAAAATCATACTTCTGTTGCTCCAGATTTAACATGGGATTTTACATGAATGTATTAATGTACAATTAACAACCATGCAAAGTTTCATAATTAAATTCTTAATAGAGAATTCATAGAAATTCATTTACTAAATATAATGATTATGCAATAACTCTAAAAATATGCATAAAATGGAGATGTGCTTTTGCATAAAGATGAAAGATGCAATGAGATGATTACTGACCAAATTTGATGATTTTACCATATAAATATTTTTACTTATGGATTTATTACTCTTAAAAAAGTTCTAACTTTGGGGAATTAATTTAATTAATACACTGCACCACTTTGGTGCTCAACCTGTTTTTCTGATAGATGAGAATTTTCTGAGTTTAACAAAATTGGTTTCATAATTTTACCCCTTTTAGTTTCAAGTTATTGATTTTTGAATAATTTCCAATGTTCAGGGTTAATTACAGAATTGCCATTCGACAACTTCAAACGGCCGGGAATGCGCACGTGAGCCCGTGCAGCAGTACATGGCGGCCGTCGCCACCGAGCCCGGGCCAGCAGCCAAACAGCAGCACGGCTAGGACAACATCCTATGCTAAAATGCTCAGCGCATCACGGCAAGCCCGAGGCACTGGTTGGTGACTGACGAGCGGCGCCGGAAAGCAGCCGGCAATGATCGGTGGAGCAGGGGAAGCTAAAAGGTCTAGGTCTCTAGCCTTGAATCAATGATGAGTTTTGGTGATAAATGACAATGCATGTTGGAACTAACCTTTTATATAAGTTTGTGAGTTTAATGTTAGGTTATGTTCCGGCATCAAGCAAAGGTCAAGAATAACATATTCATAAATGCTATGAACCCATTATAAGATAATTGATTGATTGTATGTTGGAAATTATCATATTATATGGTGAAGATGTTTGACAAAGGATGGTGGTAATTAATATGTTGATAATGGTGTCAGTGGACATAATCAACACTCGTGCTTAAAGATGAAGACACTTCATATTTTCAAAGGTCAAACACAACATATTATTGATTCATGACAAGGGATGATATTGATGATAGTGATGATTGTTCATACAAGCAACATGTATACATAAAGAAGATCAAGGCACTTCATGAAGGAGAATTAGACATCCCTATAGTTGATGATGTCAAAATGGTTATGTTAATACTTGATATTAAATGGAAATATTAATGCAAGTATTAGTTGGAATCCATGAGTTAATAAGTGACGATGGTCCAAGTAAGGATGTTATTATAAGATTGGAACATGGATTTATAGTGACCATTTATAAGAAGATAAAAGTCATGAATTTGGAAATATCATCTTGGAGATCAAACTGACAAAGTGGATACATTGTTGATGTTGGATACAAAGTAGTGTTGCATGGAAAGGCGGTGAAGGTTAGGCAAGACTCGGCTGCAACGGACCATGTGCGAGGGTGAAGGGCAAGCAAGAGGCTTGGCGCCGAAGGAGCAAAGGCAATGGTGAAGAGTGAGTTAAGGCTTAGCGCGATGAACCGTGCAAGACCATGTGAAGCTATGGATTATCCACATCACTCATTTAATAGAACAAGAAGATGATATTGATATGTCAGAACAAATGTAATTGACAAAAAGAGCTAAAGGTGAATATACAATGTCAAAAGAAGGTCAAGTGGCTTGAATATAGGAAGTTATAAAACTTCATAAGTGGATGAACATCAAGCCTATATCATATGGACATTTCTCAAGCCAAAGGTATAATATTGGATATATATGTTTATTGATGGTTAATCAAATAAATAGTCAAAATGATCAATTGCTTATGGAGTTGGCAACCCTAAAAAAAATAATGGAGATGATATGAAGGTGTTCCTATTGACATAGATTTTCTAATGCTGTTGACTATAGGAATGTATTGACATAGATTTTCTAATGCTGTTGAGTATAGGAATGTCGTACTATAAAGAGGGATGCAACTTTTTGATAGTTTTGCTTATGTCTTGATGCTCAAATTAATTCAGTATCCTTTGGGGGAGTGTTTAGAAAATATATGTGTTATTCTAGAGCTTGGTAATAGTTGGGTTGGATAGCCCTTTAAATTTTCTTTCCGTAGAGTCCAAGATCACCTAAATCGGCCTCCGGAGTTAAAAGTTATGGGCATTTCTCTATTGATTGTCTGTCTGTTTTCTTTTCCAATTGGTAGTGCCGATCCGAAACTCAACAGAACATATTTTTCTTGCCCTCTGTGACTCCCTCATCGGCAGCGCCAATCCGGGGACCAGCAGTGCCAATGCGGGACGTCTAGAGCCCCAAACGGCTAGTTTTTGAGCCTCTCTATCGACAGTGCCGATCCGGGCATCGGTAGTGCCAATACGGGGCGTCCAAAGGCCCGACGGCTAGTTTTTGAGCTCCTCCTATTTATACCTCCTTTGGTGCTAACATTGGAAGTGCCAAAAACACATCAAAGAAACATCCATTTGAGCCAAAAATTACCTCTCCACTCTCCATTGCTTAGTGCTATACCTTGCGGGTGAGATTTGGTGAGAGATTATGAGAGAAAGAGCAAAAGACCATTGTTGAGCACTTGAGCGAGCAAGCAATCATTGTGGCATTTGTTACTCTTGGGGATTTATCCCCTAGATGACAAGGCGTTGCCCGGTGAGCTCCCAAGCTTGTGGTGAGCCGCGGGAAGTTTGTGAAGGTGTTGATTGATCTCCGAAAGGAAAGGAATCAAGAGAAGGAAATTCGAGGAAAATGGTTGAAAGAGACCTGGCTCAAGTGTGACCGAGCCCCTCAACGGAGACGTAGGACTCATTTGAGGGGTCCAAACTTTGGTAAACAAATATTGTGTCTCCGTGTGCTCCTTTATTTACTTATTACTTTTTCGTGCTCTAGGGTTTGCTCTTGTATTTGCTTAAATTACTAGATCTACTTGTGTAGCTTGTATCTAGTAGTTGCTATATTGTTGTAGTGCCTCATATTAACTGTTGTAGTCTTTCCATCAATCTAGTAACTGCGAAACCAACTTAGTTTTACATTTGGGCGACTTTCTGTACCACTATCGGCACTGCCGATCGGTCCCATCGGCATAGCCGATCGTACTGATTCTTTTGTTAAGTCTAATTTCACAGAATTTTATAGAATCGCCTATTCACCCCCCCCCCATCTAGGCGACATTAAGGTACTTTCAATTGGTATCAGAGCATAATCTCCTCATTAAGCTTAACCTCTTTGAGAGTTGATGATGTCGCAAGGTAAAATGTGTCAAATTCTCTATGGTTGTTCTAGCGCCTCGTTTCCTATCATTTCACAACCTTCATACGAGGCACCATATTTTGATGGCACAAATTAAGCTTGTTGGAGATCACAAATGATTTCATATTTTCGAGAGATGAGTCCCAAAATTTGGTGGGTTGTAGATGTGGGTTTTTCTCATGCCTTGGATCGCGATTCTCCAACACAAGGGCAAGAGAAATGCCTACATCTCGAGGCCCAAGCTACTAATGCTTTATTCAGTGCTTTGAGTAGGGATGTTTTCAATGAGATATACAAGTTGAAGAGTGCTCATGCTATGTGGATTCGAATTCATGAAATATATGAAGAATCCAACATGACAAGTGGTATTTTCAACAATGAGTTGGTAATTGAGAATGATTGCTCCACCTCAAGCTCACATGATATTGATGACCATTCTCTTTCAAACGACAATATTAATGAAGTATCAACTCCATCGACATCATCATGTTGCCTTATGGCCAAAGGTAACTTGCAAGTAAAACTACATGAAAATTATAGTGATGATGATGTTATTCTTGATGATGATAGCGATAGTGATGATGATAATGGTCATGAGTATACATATGATGAGCTTGTTGCATTGTTGCATAGCATGGGAAGATATATGAAACTAGAGGAGTCTAAAATGAAAAATCTACATGATGAAAATTCTTCTTTAAAAGACTCATTAGAGGAGCTAATGCGGTCTCATGAGGATCTTAGTGAAACTCATGAGAAGCTAAAAGATGCTTATGATTCACTTGCTTCTAATGTTTTGAAAGTGCAAAAGTAGACAGAAGCATTACACATGATTTAATTGATAATGTATCTACTTATTGCAATGATTTATGTGATAACCCTTGTTGCTCCCAAGCAAATATTTCCCCGAGCACTATATGTGACTCGGATTGCATAGGTGAAAAAATGAAGCATACGGATCATTAATTGAAGAAAAATAGCAACAGAGCAATTCCAACATGAGCAATAAGCAACAAAATAAAAAGAAGTTAGCTCATGTCAAGTGTTTTAAGTGTTCAAACATGGGACACTATGCCTCTGTGTTCCATGAAGACTGATGATGAAACTGCACTTTCGAAGAAGAAAACAAGAAGAAGCAAAAGGAAATGATATAGATGTCATGAGAAGGGTCATGAAATTGTTTCATGCTCTAACATAACGAATGATGACTTTGAGTCATCTAAGAAGTGGCTCACTAGCAAGGAAGCAACAAATAAGAAGCAAGATAGGAAAGACTCTTGCATGAATAAGAAGCGTATTTGTTACACTTGCCGAGAAAAGGGACATATTTGTAAAAATTGTCCTATGGGTAACATTCCTAAGCCTATTCCTTTCTATGATCATCATTTGGTTAAGAAAGCTAGAAGTGGTAATATTATCACAAATGTTGTTAGTTCACATAATGCTAATACAAAGGCCATTTGGGTGCCTAACTCTATTGTGACTAACTTACTAGGACCCAATGTCTGCCATGAAATGCTTAATTTGCTTAATAGGTACTTGGAGATGCACTGAAGACTTGACACACTTGATATGATTTATGTTGAACATCTTATGTCAAGATCCTTTCAAATTGGTATTCCTCAGCACTTATGGAAAGGATGTCAAGTATGAATATTAATGGTCTACAACCCCAACCAATGTGATCTCGGTAACAAATATTTACATCAAAAGTATCTATGTTCTAGCCTTATGTATACTTATTTCATTGTTCATGCATATCATCCATGTATGTTGCTTGCACACTTCATTTGTACAAATTTGAGAAAAGTGATGGTTACCATATTTCGAGAGGTACTATATCATTCCATATATATTGCAGCCCCAAAACGTGAATGAATTCTTATTGATGCTATAATAGTTTTCGAAAAGCCTTTTAAGTAAACATTAAAATATTTAGAACGTTTTGCAAAATTGCTAAAAAGTGTTTGAACATATTTTCATTTGTGAAAACAAAAATGTGATTTGCAAACAAAATGTTTTATTATATCAATACAACCCGTTTATAGAATAAATTTCAAAATAAATTATTTTGCAAATTTATCTAATTGATCATTGTCAATCTTTTGGTATTTAAAGTTGTTTTATATGACCAATTGTATTTGATTTTTCAAAAATTCTCAAAAATCTATCTTGACCATTTACGGTCCTATTCTAGCATCAAGTGAGTCTTTCCACTGGAGTCATATATTTTGTATGTATGAGTTATGGTGGTATTTATGTTTCAAAAAAGAGTAAACTCAAGTGACTCATCACCTTACTTAAATTTGTATCAATGGATCTTTGGTTTAATTATGAGCATTCTTTTGATCATCCTTGAGACAATGAGATACTCATGCTTCTTTTATTACTAAGTGTAAAGAGTTCATCTTTTTAATTTGTATAATTAAGGAGCATTAATAAGTTATTTGTCTTCTCTTTGCAATGAAAATATTGTTGTCAATACTAACCATGTGCAAGGGAATTGACAAGATCAAACATGAATAGTAAAGCTCAAAAAGACTTGGTGGAAGAAAATTTGAAGCAATGTCAAACCTCTTCAAGATATTAGTAGACATGGGCAAGAGCTTGAGCCGATGGTATTTGGTTGCTCAAGGCAAGATGGCGGGTCTACCATGAATAAGCTTATGGAGGGATCAAATATGACTTGGTATATTATAATGATGACGACTAAGTCCTATCAGTGCAAGTTCAACATGAATGATTATTGTTTGACAATAAAGAGGAAATCCAACTATGACCATGCATTAAAAGTTTATAACCATTGAAGATTTTGTATCTATTCTTGTCAATGGTTGAGTTGGACATCATGGAGGGATTTTGAGCTTGGTATATATTCTTGATGGTTTGCATATACAAAAGATTCCAAGCTCTCAAAATATTGAGCACATTGAGGTAACTATCTCAATGTCTTATATAAGTTCTTTCTTTCTTAATGATAAAGAGCATCTAGATTTTATTCTATATTTTTGCATGTTGCTCTATTTCACCAATCATGTCTTGACACATAGGCTAGTCGTTCTTTGTGAGTATTCCTTTGTGGTCTTAGATGAAAATTTTATGCTCTCATCATGATTGTCATATTATATATTAGGATTTGCTTATATGGTAGATTGCTGTGCTTCATGTTATTTTTTTTCAAATAATCTACATGATTTAATGCTTTCTTCATATAGAGGGGTACAAATCACAAGTTTTGGTAAAGTCAAATCCTCAATATCCCAACTAATTTTATTTTATCAACCTCTCTATTTTGCACCCACCGACAGTGCCGGTGATCTCCGGTAGTGCCGGTCATGACATCTAGAGAGCACCTTTTCTGTTTAGCTTCAATCGGCAGTGCTGATCACCCTAATCGGTAGTGCCGATCCCCCTCTTTCATAGAGAGTTTAAAGAAACGGGGGAGGGTTAAAATCATTCTTCTTCATATGGATTATGGCATGTTGTTTCTTTCAAATTTATTTATTTTACCATAACTCAAGAGATAGGATTTGTTCCCTTCCGGGTTGTTTTGTCTATGTGCATGTTTGTAAAATTATTCAAATACTTGTGTGCACAAATTTAGGGGGAGCATATACTATGTCATTGGTACATAAGACTAACATGTCTATCAAGTATCTTGGTAGTTTCATTGTTTTCTCTCAATGGTTTAGGAAATTTGCCTATGTGGTGGATGAAGATCAAGGAAAACAAAATGTACCAAATGAATTGAATGTCAAAAAGAACAAGGGCAACATATACTTGAGGAGAATCATATTGTGAAGACGATTGCTTACAATATCAACATGGCAAGTGAGGAGAAGGAATTACAATCTTTTTTGATGCCCATGAACCGTCATGGAGAATCTTTGAAAAGGCTCCAAAATATTTATTTCTCCATCATGAGCATATTGGCTTTGAGAGGATTTGAAGATTTCGCTTAAAAAAATTTTGAAGCAATGAGAAACAAAGTCCTCCAAGGATATCAATTTTATGAGCCGTATTTCTTGATCATCTATCCTATGCTCAAATCCTTCTCTTAAATATCGAATAGACAAGAATCAATTTCATGTATTTGTTGCATTGTGCCTCTTTGTATGATTAGGATTGCATGAGTTTGTTGAATCTTCTTTACATCTTTTTCTTGTATGTGAATCAAAGATGCATTTAATGGTGATGGATTGTTTTGTTTTTACTTATGAATCATTTCATATGTAACCATGTTGAAAATGCTTCATATCATGTTGTCTTAAATTCTTATCTTTTATCATGACATGTTCACTTAGTCGGCTCATGTCTTATCTATTCATATTATTTTAAGCCATCACACATGTTATGTGTTTCTTAGTTTTCATATCTTATCCTAACATATTGAAAACTAGCCATGTGCTTTTATATCCCTTGATGACATGGAAATGAAATGCATATATGCTTATGAACATACCTTGACATGCATCAAGTCTTGAATAATATTATTTATGATGTATGGGTGTTATTCTCTATCATATGCTTTTATGGCCATGAACACTTGAATTGTAGGATATTCTTCTCAATTGTTATCAATAACAAGTGCATGGCTCACACAAGTAATTCAAATATTTGTATCCACAAATCTTGGAGGAGTTTATCATTTGTTTTAAAGTTAAGACTAACATTTTCGCCATGCTTATTATTTTGTTTAGTCTCATCAAGGAGAAGTGATGGAATAAGGTGTCACACCCGGTTCTATTGACCAAAACTGAATGCATCAGTATGCGTGCCTAGGATCATGATTTCACGCACACAGGACAATTATTGTGATAGAAGAACAATATCTTTGTTAAATCAATAATATTATTACATTGTAGTGGAATAACTATGCATTGGCGTCCTTCAGCTCCCACAGGAAGTCGACCGGAAGACCGCATGCCTAGTCTCCTCCATCGTCTTCATAGTTGTTCCATCATTCTCCTGTAGCTGAGCAGCAATGTAGGATATAGTGAGAAACCATGTGGATATGTGCCATGGTTTGCTATATTTGTGATGAGTAATTGACTTGAGTGGATTTGGTGTTTGAGTTGAAATGCGGGAATCCAGGGATTGCATGGGTTTGCATATCATGGCTATGACTAACCAGAGTTGGTGGAGATATTGGTGATGTTGCAGGAGATGGGAAATGTGTTTGCTTGTCTCATGATGTGTAGGTCACTGGAGTCAACTTGGCGGTCAACGGTGAGAGGATCGGGCACAAGTAGGGGACTTGGGGCCAGACGATCAGGATGCTGGGTGAAGTCAAGGGTGATCCACACCGTACACGTGGAGAGGCAAGAAGCACGGACGGTTTCGCGGTTGAGCCTCAAAACCGTGATGGTGATGAAAATGGCATGTTGACCAAGTCAAGGCGAACGGGATGCCGGTGCAAGTGACAAGGGGGCCCGATGGACAGGGACTGGGAGAGACTTGCCGGTGGTCAGGAACGCGGGACAAGGTAACACGTGTCGACATCGTGAAGTCATGCTTTGGGAAGCGTGCAAGGTGGTTTCCCGGTTTGGACCTCAAAACCGGTGGCGGTGGTTGGTTGTGCACGTGGCACCATCACGGAGCTTGCTTTGAGATGAAGCAAAGGCGTGAAGCGTTCGATGGCATTCGGGCGATGAGGAAAAAGATGGACGGTTATGCCCCCGGTGGTAGGTGGGTGTGTTATGTAGGTCAAGGGTAGAGTGGTCATGTGGATAATAGACGCTAGGCCTATTGTTGCCTCTCTTCCCATTAGCCTTGTGTTAGGACTCTATTCAAAGTGCTAGGAGAGGACTTCATGTTTGAGAGGAGAGTAGTGGGTGTGTGAGAGACATCTCTTGCTCTTCCAAATAGTGGGAGGAAGAGGGTGGCTTCCTAGCCTCGATCTTGTAAGCACCTTTCTATGATATGAGAAGTATTTTCGTGCTCAAGATTTCCCTCTTCAATTGAATCCCGAAATTCCCTTTTTCTTATTTTCGGAGCTATTTTTGTGGTAATTTTCGATCTCACTTTTGGATGAATTTTTAGCTTGGATTTCTTGAGAAACTTGTTGCTAGGATGAGCTAGAACAATCCTCTATGGATCCTTGAACGATTCAATAGCTCTAGCACCTTCAATTTGAAGGATTTCTCAAGTTTCCCCTTTTTGGTGTTCTTGGCACAAGATCTAAAATTTGTGATGATTTATTGAGCCACTTGAGTTGATCTTCTAGGATTAGGGTCGTGATGTCATGAGGATTCACTGGTTCAAAAATCGCATCATTTGGAGTTCGTTTGATTGAGTTTTGGAGAAGATTTAAGAAGATCCCGAGAGTTTTTCTGTTCTGTCGGGGGTCGACAGGCACTGCCGATGACCAAGACCGGCATTGCCGATTCGACTATTCTGTAGGTTCCAGTGAGATTGCATCCCGCACCGGCATTGCCAATAGGTGGGACCAGCACTGCCGATGACGCGCATCGGCACTTCCGATGGCAGGGACCAGCACTGCCGATGAGTGTTCAGTTCTGGACTGTTGAGCATTTCGTCTTCCCTTTTTGTTTCCGCTGTGTTTCTTTGCTGTGATTAATTCTCCTAGGGCTAATACACCACGAGTTGGTGTGTGTAGTCTAGGTGATCGGTTCGGAGGTTGGCTTGGGTTGTTTCTGGGATATAGGCCAAGTTCTCTTGGAGAATTTTGATTGGCTCCTGATGTAGATATGGCCTGGTCTTCCGAGAGGTAAGGGGATAAACTCGAATTTGGGGAACTCGGCGTCGATGACCCGGCGTGAATCAGACACGATCCAACCCCGCAACCGTTACACCAAGCACAACTTGATTGTTCCTGCAAGCGAAATCGAGAACACAAGCAAGAGAGGATAAACACGCAATCTGAAATTGCAAATATGGATGAAGTGAATCACAAGATAAGGTACAAGCTCTGATCACAAAAGGACTAATCGCCACAGTGGTGTAGAATAAGAACAGGGGCCCTGGATTACTGTAAAAGGACTTGTCGCCACAGTTACAATAATTCGATCAAGTTTCTCTCTGGAAAACTGAAGTAAACAAAACCCAAAACTAAAAGACGGCGGCTACTGAGTTTATGTAGGAAACAAAGACGTCCTAGGGTTGGGGGCGACCAGGGGGGGGCGCCCACAACATGGGCTTAAGGCCCGACACGATACATGGCCAAGTTGGCCCAAAATAGGTGGCACAACACCTTGTCATGGTCACATATTATGACTCACGACCCTTCTGGAGCTAGGACCAGAACCAACACAACGGCGTCGTCGTCCCCTTTCCAACGCATCAAAGAACGCCTCGTTTGGACGTCGGATGTGGGAGATATCATCAAAACCGTGAAGGGGTGTCGGCTGAATCCGAGACGAACGTGGCGACCGAGTTGGTGACGACTTGTAACTTGGGGAAGGCTATGTTATGCGCGTATCTAGCATGGTGATGTCCTCATCATCTCCCATTCACCCCCCTCTGGTTTCCTTCTTGGTCCTTCAATTGGTATCAGAGCCGGTTTGATCACTAGTTGACCTTCACGGGCTTTGTGATCTGAAGGCGACATGGAGAAGCGTGCTGTCAAGCTATGGATGTTCGATGGAAAGGACTTCCCCCACTGGAAGTCACGGACCAAGGCATATCTCCTGAGTCAAGGATGCAGTTTGAGAGATTGTTGATCAAGAGTATGTTATACCACAAGACCTGAACACTGCTTCTGCAGGTGAGTTAGTCAGGTATGAGAACAACTCCAAAGCTGTCAATATTCTGCTCTCTGCACTTGGTAGGAGTGAACATGATAGGGTTGCACACCTTGACACTGCTCATGCTATTTGGGTTAATCTCTGCACTTACCATGAGGGTACCAACCAGGTCAAGTCTATGCATAAGGATTCTTACAATAGACAGTACCAAACCTTTGCACAGAAATCGGGCGAGTCACTAGATGACACTTTTCGTAGGTTTGAGGCAATTGTGTGCAACTTGCGGGCTTGTGGTTGTAGGATCAAAGGACCCCGGCTAGAGGGGGGGGGGTGAATAGCCGAATTAAAATTAAAAGCTAACTACCCGACTAATTGCGGAATTTAAAGACAATTGGATAAAAGCAAGCACAAGACAACTAAACCTAGGTTTGAACTAAAGTAGGTTGACAATCCTAGGTGACATACATCATGCAACTTCTAGTATGTAAACAACAAAAGAACAACACGACAAGAGACAAAGGATATTTTCCCGTGGTATCGGTGATTTGCCGATCACCCCTAATCCACGTTGAGGTGGATCCAAGCGTATGATGTGCTACTCTCCTCAAGTATCCACTTCTCCACCACCAAGAAGTGCTCACAAAGAACAACTTGAGATATAACACAATCAATACCTTGAACCTCTCCAAACCTCGATTCCACTAGGGTTGCTCTTCACCACTCCGGCGAGGCGAGCACCGCACCTCTCACAAGAGTCCGGGCCTGCTTCACACACTTCCTGAAGGGCTCACGGATTTGACTCCTCCAAGCCGTCTAGGAGGCGACAACCTCCAAGAGTAACAAGTCGATGACGCTTGCTTGAGGATCCCAAGTGCCACAATGCTCAACTCACTCAAGTTTAGGGCACTCACACTCACACACTTGCAATCTTTCCACTAGGACTTTGTGTGAGAGAGGAATAAGCTTCAAAGGGTGTACAATACTTTTCAAATGGCCAAGAGAGCTACTATGCACGGGATGGAGGAGGTATAAATAGGCCACCCTTTGAAAACTAGCCGTTATAGCTTTCTGTGCACCGGACGGTCTGACCGTGACTCCCCACGGTCGGACCGTCGTACAACCCAACGGCTAGTTTGATTTTCAAACTCCTTCTGGCACGAGCCCAACGGTCAGACCGTCATTACCCACGGTCAGACCGTCGGGACACTTTCAACTTTCACCCGAGAACAAAGTCTCTGTTGACACCAGACATGCACCGACGGTCAGACCGTGGTTAACTACGGTCAGACCGTCAGGCCATCACCCGAGAACAAAGTCTCTGTTGACACCAGACATGCACCGACGGTCAGACCGTGGTTAACTACGGTCAGACCGTCAGGCCATCAACCGAGCAACCAGAGAGGCCACTCCTCTGGCCGTCTCTGAAGCGCACGGCGGTCAGACCGCGGGTCCTGGCGGTCTGACCGCCAGGAGTGACCTGCCAGCCCCCCTTCTTTTGCTCTTTGCTTTCCTGAAAGATATGGGCACACTCAACTCACATAGACCCACTCACAAAGATAGGCTTTGAGCATTTTTGGCAACCATGGATACTCAAGGTCATCTCATCGACCCCTCTTGATAGTACGGCATTTAACCTATAATCCGGTCACTCAACTCTAATCTCCTTGTGACCGGCAAAACAGAAAAACCCTATCAAGATACCTTTGCCTTGAGCCATCCATATGTATACCACTTCGTCCATCATTCCATTACTTATTATGACTACAACCACAATTATCTCAACAACGTAGTTAGTCAAAAATAAGGGTCGTCATTAATTACCAAAACACTAAAGCGGGCCTAGATGCTTCAATCTCCCCCTTTTTGGTAATTGATGACAACATAAGAAGTGATATAAAGCCGATAAAGACAATAAAGAAAAAACTCTAAGGTGAGTCACAAGATAATGATCACATGCTATAGAATTTTCAATACACGTACATGTGAAAAAGTTAATGAACTCACCAAATGGTAAAACTCCCCCTAAATTGGTGCATTGATCAAGATATATCAAACATGGCAATGCATATTTTCAAAAGAACAAATTGGTAGAGTTTACCTTGTACCATTGGATGCGAGGAGGCAAAGAATAACCAATATATAGCAATATTGAACATTACAAGTAAGAACACCCTCATCATCCACACATTTGAACCATTAAGATGAGATGAGCACAGATAAAAGAGCAAATGGTTCAAGGTGCATAAAGAAATTACAATCCAACAAAGTTACATAGTTCAACAAACACAAATAAGTTCAAACGTGCATGAAAGTAAGATATGAGATGCACATGCAAATGCAACAAGATAGATAGATCAAGAATCATGGCTTGCATCTTTGTTTCCTTTTCTCTCCCCCTGACTCTAGCATCTCATCATAGCATCACTTCTTCGCATCACTTCTTCATGTTACTTCTTCATGTTCTCCCCCTTTGGCATCAATTGACCCAAAAATGGTCAAGACTTCAATCATCTTGAGGAGGAGGTGGAGGGGCATACCATGGTGGCTGGAAAAACTCTGGAGGTGGCACTGGTGCAGGAAAGTAGCTATAAATGTGTGAAGATAGAGCATCATAGTTAGACTCTAAACCCTGCATCCGAGTGGTGAGATCATCAATAGAAGTCCTTGCTGCCTCATAGGACGTCCTAGCTGCCTCATATGAAGACCTGGCTGCCTCATAGGAATTACGAGCCTCAATACTTGAGGCTTGTATCTGATCAAACCTCTGCATCACAGGCTGAAAGTACTGATCAAGATAAGGGGTCATCCCTGCAAAGAATGCCGGAGGCGGAGGAGCAAACTGTGACCAATCCATCTGGAGAGGTGGTGGCATCTGAGGACCCTGTGCTGCCTGAGGAACCTCTGGCTGAATATTTTCCTCTTCTTCCTCACCTTCTGCAGCTGGTGGTGCTACGAGTTCATGCTTTACCGAGCTAAAAGGCTGATATCGAGGATGTCTCTTAAAAAGATACCGAGTTGGAAACTTGCTCTTCTGGAGAATTAGAGACATAATATAAGGAGCATAGTAAAGACTAGTCCTTACTGCCATGCTGTAGCTCTCTATCTCCTTCATCATCAGGAGGACCACATCAAACACTTGACCTTGCATGATATAGTCAATTATGTTCCAATAGTAGTCCCGAATAGCATCAGAGTTTCCACCTCGAGGATAAAAGGTCATCCTCACTATCTTGTTGATGACCTTGGGCATATAGAGGAGACCACTGACATTGCCCAATTTCCTTATATGAGGATCATCAACATAGTACTGAACCTACTCAGGCTCTTTAAGTAGCTCTTGCTCAAGCACATCAATTTGATCATGAGTGACATTATAGTCAATTTCATTTGCCTCAGCAAACTCTGCAAATGTGGCAGTGAACCTCCTTGAGTTAGTCATCCATGTCAACGTTTTGTTGGGGAAATCAACTTCAACGGTGGCATAAAATTGTCAGATCACAGTTTCAATCCAATCTTACTTATGTGCCACAAAAGCATGCAATCCCAAGTTTTGAAATTTCTCAAGTAGAGGACTAACAGTTGGAAATTGTGCAAGGTATGACCAGTCTGTGTACTTGTGAGTGAATACAGTTTTGTCCATCAACATACCATAGAATGCATCATGTTGCACTCGAGTGTGAAACTGAGGAGTGGGTGAATCTGGATCCTGAGAGTAAGCCACCTCCTGTCTCGCTCTGTAGTACTCATGTGATGCCCACTGCTTCTTCTCTCCAGTGTATGCTGTGGGATCAAACAACAGATCATCTCCATCTGCCTCATCCATCTCTACTTCATTAGTGGACTGACCAAATTCAGAAGCATCTTCAGTTGCACTTTGAGAGGGAGAATAATCATCATCTGAACGGGGTGCCCTTCTCTTCTTGCTTGAACCGGCTTTGAACACGGACGCCACCACTTTTCTTACGGTGCGACGATTACGGTCACTCATGGCGGAGAAGTCCTCGGTGAGACCGGATCCGCTCTCGGTTGGACCGAGGAGCCTAGGGATGGAGTTCTTCCAATGGAGGTCCTTGGAGGGCAAGGGAGAGCCTTTAGAGGAGCTACTTTCGGTTTTGGGAGAGTTGGAGACGAAGGGGTATGAGGAAATAAGAGAGTCACAAGGGATAGGTGGGTTTTGACTCGGCCGACGCTGGCGGTCCGACCGTGGGCGGACGGTCTGACCGCTGGGACAAGAAGCAGCAAACAGACGAGTTCTGGTGCTCTGTTGGCTGACTAGTGGTCTGACCGTGACTGCCGACGGTCTGACCGTGAAAGAGATTTCTGAACTCTTGACTGCTGACAGCTGCATTCTTTTCAAATTGCTCATCCAAATCAATTCAAACCTTCTCCAATCATTCCATACTTGTTAAAAAAAAACTGATAGCTTAATAAATTCCATCATATCCAAGATGATTCCAACTCTTCAAGAAATATATCCATGATTCTCGATCATCCATGACATGAATTATGCATGTATGAATGAAACAAAAATAAAAACAAGCAAAATTGCAATAACTTGCACAAGTGTCCAAAAAGATGGAATGAGGATATTTTTGGGAATGTATGAGTCACATAAGCATTTTGGAACCAATATATATGAAGATATACGATCCAATATGCTAAACTCACAAGATGCCATATTAGGTTAGAAAGGTGACCAAAAGAGGTTTTCATGACGAATTTCAAACCCAAATTTCTCTTAAACGATGGATCATCTCAACAAGTTGTGAATACCAATTATGTTTATGATCACCATCATTACAAGTTTTGTAAAAGTACTTTTCTCAAAAAAGATTCGATAAGAAATTGAGAGAATAGGTGAGAAAAGGCAAAAGAGGATCTTCAAAAGAGCTCAACCTCATTTTGGTGATAAAAAAAAACTTCCAACACATAACGAAGAGGCATAAAAGTATTTTGGAACAATAACAACTATTTTTCAACCAATAGAACCCAAAATTTTGACTTTTTGAACAAAATGAGCAAAAGCAAGACTAGTATGGCATCTTTGTTGATTTGTCCACATTGTGAGGGTAGCAAGACACATGAGTGGTATAGTGCTCCCCCTAAATGTGTGAACTAACTTTCAATGCAACAACATGGCATAAATGGCATGGCAAGATATACAAAATAGGTAGGCATGCATATATGAAGAGTATGACATAAAGCAACAAAACAAGGATCTAGGAGATATGTGAGAGGTCAAGAATATTTAGCTCACTCCATAGCTTGCAAAACCGAGCTTCTTCTAGAGGCTTGGTGAAGATATCCGCCAATTGATCATCGGTCCTCACACTTTCTATGACTATATCACCTTTGCTCACATGATCTCTTAGAAAATGATGCCGAATATCAATATGCTTGGTCCTCTTGTGTTGAACTGGATTTGTAGCAATCTTCACGGCACTTTCATTATCACACAAGAGAGGTATGCAATCAAAGTTAACCCCATAGTCCATTAGAGTTTGCTTCATCCACAATAATTGGGCACAACAATTTCCCGCGGAGACATATTCGGCCTCGGCGGTTGATAAAGCTACCGAATTTTGCTTCTTGGATGACCACGAGACTAGAGAAGTTCCAAGCAATTGACAAGTACCGGAGGTACTCTTTCTATCAATTTTGCAACCGGCATAATCCGAATCCGAATATCCAATGAGAATAAATTGACCATCATTTGGGAACCACAAACCCATATCTTGAGTTTGCTTCAAATATCTCAATATTCTCTTGACGGCAATCATGTGGCTTTCTTTAGGTGCGGCTTGAAACCTTGCACACATGCAAACACTAAACATAATGTCCGGCCTAGATGCGGTGAGGTATAGCAAGCTTCCAATCATAGACCTATATAGCTTTTGATCAACCGGTTTGCCTTCTTCATCAAGATCAAGATGTGCATTCTTTCCCATAGGAGTAGACATTGATTTTGCACTTTCCATTCCAAATCTCTTGAGAAGATCATTCGTATATTTGCTTTGATAGATGAATGTCCCATTATTGATTTGCTTCACTTGTAGACCAAGGAAGAAACTCAATTCACCAATCATGGACATTTCAAATTCTCGGGACATCATTTCACCAAATTCTTCACAAAATTCTTGATTGGTTGATCCAAAGATAATATCATCCACATAGATTTGGCATATAAAGAAATCTTTGCCAATTTTCTTGGTGAATAGAGTGGTGTCCACCTTTCCAATTTTGAAGCCCTTTGAGACAAGAAAATCCCTTAATCTCTCATACCAAGCACGAGGTGCTTGCTTGAGTCCATATAAGGCCTTGGACAACTTGTAAACATGATTTGGCTTCCTTGGGTCTTCGAAACCCGGTGGTTGCTCCACAAAGACAAGCTCACTAATTGTGCCATTCAAGAAGGCACTTTTCACATCCATTTGATATAGCTTGATCTTGTGATTAGTTGCATATGCAAGTAAAATTCTAATTGCCTCAAGTCTAGCCACGGGAGCAAATGTTTCATCAAAATCCAATCCCTCAACTTGAGTATAGCCTTGTGCAACCAATCTTGCTTTGTTTCTCACAACTATTCCATTCTCATCTTGTTTGTTCTTGTAAATCCACTTTGTGCCAATAACATTGTGATCTTGTGGCCTTTTGACTAACTCCCAAACTTCATTTCGTGCAAAGTTGTTCAATTCTTCATGCATAGCATTTACCCAATCCGGGTCTCTCAAAGCTTCTTCTACCCGAGTTGGTTCACCACAAGACACAAAAGAGAAGTGTTCACAAAATGAAGCAAGTCTTGATCTAGTTTGAACACCTTTGCTTAGGTCACCAACAATTTGATCTACCGGATGATCTTTTGCAATGGCATGGTGAATTGTTCTAGCATGGTGTGATGGAGTGGAGGTTGAGCCATTTTCCGGTTGAAGATTTGACTCACCACATCACTAGCTTGAGCTTGAGCACTAGAGGTTGATGAATTTTGGTTCACTTGAAAGAGAGGGGAAGAGGTCACATTTGAGTCATCTTCATCCTTAGGCCTCACATCACCAATTGTCATGTTCTTCATAGCATTTCTCAATTCTTCATTTCCCACATCATCCAAATTTTCTTGCTCATCTTGTGATCCATTTGTTTCATCAAATTCCACATCATATACTTCCTCTACTAGTCCCGAATTTTGATTGTACACCCTATATGCCTTGCTATTTGAGGAATACCCAAGGAGAAATCCTTCATCACACTTGCTTTGGAATTTTGATAATCTTGCTCCTTTCTTCAAGATATAGCATTTGCATCCAAAGACACGAAAATAGGAGATGTTGGGCTTTCTTCCAATAAGCAATTCATAAGGTGTCTTTTTCAACAACCGGTGGCAATATAATCTATTTGATGCATGACAAGCGGTGTTGATTGCCTCGGCCCAAAAACTATCCGATACATTGTACTCGGAGAGCATTGATCTTGCCATTTCAATCAAAGTTCTATTCTTCCTCTCAACAACTCCATTTTGCTCCGGGGTGTACTTGGTTGAGAATTCGTGTTTGACTCCCTTTTCATCACAATAATCTTCAATTCTTGTATTCTTGAATTCGGAGCCATTATCACTTCTAATCTTCTTGATATTGAATTCATATTCATTTTCGGCTCTTTTGGCAAACCCTTTGAATATGGTGAATACAATTGATTTGTCACTAAGGAAGTACACCCATGTATATCTTGAGAAGTCATCAACAATGACAAGGCAATAGCTATTTCCACCAATGCTTTGATATTTGGTAGGGCCAAATAAATCCATATGCACCAATTCCAAAGGCCTTGAAGTTGACATGACACTCTTGGTAGGATGAGTATTAGCCACTTGCTTCCCGGCTTGACAAGCACTACACAATTTATCCTTTTCAAACAAGACATCATCCTTCATACCAACAACCAAGTTGTGCTTCACTAATTTCTTGAGTTGGTTCATTCCAACATGGGCAAGTCTCCTATGCCATAACCAACCTTTGGATGACTTGGTGAATAAACAAGTGCTCTAGCTTGCATCACTAGAAGAGAAATCCACAAGATAAAGATTGCCATGACGAAATCCCTTGAAGATAAGACTATCATCCTTCACACTTGTAATCACAACACCACTTGATGAGAATTTGCAAATAAGATCAAGATCACACAATTGAGCCACCGACAGCAAGTTGTAGCTCAAAGATTCAACTAGCAATACATTTGAGATTGAGAGGTCATTTGAGATAGCAATCTTTCCCATTCCTCTCACTTTTCCTTTGCTATTATCACCAAAGGTGATCCTTTCATAATCCAAACTTCCTTATTCAATTGAGGTGAACCTTTTCCCATTTCCGGTCATATGTTGAGTGCATCCACTATCGAGCACCCAATGCCTTCCTCCGGACTTGTAGTTCACCTACAAAACAAGTTTAGTTGTTCTTAGGTACCCAAATTTGCTTGGGTCCTTGTAGATTAGTCACCAACACCTTTGGCACCCAAATGGACCTTTTCTTCATTCCATTTCCAAATGTGCCATTCATGTTTGTCCTAGTATGAACATTATTTTTACCAACAAACTTAGCATGCACAACACCATTGGATGATTTAACAAGCATGTAAGAAGCATCCATAGCAACATTAGCAATTCTCTTACCGATACAATCTTTTGCAAGATGTCCGGTATTCTTGCACATAGAGCAATACAAGCCACTTTCTTTAACAAATGTGGACTTTTTAGCAACAAAGGCATTTTTGTTTTTCTTGGGGATATATCCAAGACCTTCATGCTTGAGAGTGAACTGTTGACACTTCCACATTTCATTAAAAATATTTTCACCCTTATGACACTTAGCAAGAGCATCAACAAGGTGATCAACGGTATCCCTTAATTCATGATTTTCAACAATAAGCAAGGGATCACAAGCATTCACATTATTCATGCAAGTATCAATCTTAGAAGGGCATGGTATAGTAAGTAAATCATCACATGAAGTAGATATGCTAGAAGATGTAACACGAGCAATAGGCATATCATCAATCAAATTGCAAAACACACCGGCATCAATTTGGACCTTGTTGGTGTGTTGGGCTACATAAATCTTATGAGTTTCCTCAAGCTTCTCATGAGTTTCTTTTAGATCCTCATGAGATGACTTTAGCTCATCATAAGCTTCTTGGAGAGAAGAGTGCTTTCTCTTCAAGTCCTTGTACTTGCTCTTTATGCCACCCAACACATCATCAAGTTCACTAAGCATTTCAACTAGTTCATCATAAGAAGGTTCATAGTCATCATTGCATACCTTGGATTCACCTTTTGCCATGAAGCAATAATGTGAATCGAATAGGGATGGAGCTTCCTTGATAGCAATGCCGGCAAGACCCTTCTTGGAAGGCTTGTCATCTTCATCATCGGAATCGGTATCCGAACTAGCATCGGAATCCCATTCAACATAATAAGCCTTGCCATTTTTCTTCTTGGAGAACATCTTGAGAAACTTCCTTTTTACAAATTTCTTGTTCTTTCTTGGCTCATCATTATCATCATCACTATGGATTTTCTTCTTGCAATTTGTAGAGATATGGCCAAATTCTCCACACTCATAGCATTTCTTGTTTGCAAATGGATTCTTCTTGGATGACTTGCCATTTTTGTTGAATCCCCTATATGTGCCTTTCTTCATGAATTTCTTGAACTTCCTCACCATCAAGGCAACATCCTCATCATCATCATCGTCATCGGACCCACTCTCTTCATCATCATCATCGTGAGAGACTCTAGCCTTGAAAGCAACACTCTTCTTCTTCATATCGACTTGATCATCCCTAGACGCCACTTGAGATTGCTTGAAGATATCATGAGTGAGAACTTCACCCAAGATTTCCGAAGGAGTTGTTTCTTCCAAATTTGATCTCACAAGCATGGTAACAATTGTTTCATACTTGGATGGCAAGGCTCTAAGGAACTTACGAGATATATCAACATCGGAAACTTCATGACCAAGATCCTTGAGATCATTCACCATGTTGTTCAATCTTGCAAAGGCGGCCTTCAACTCTTCATTGGGCAACAATGTAAATCCTTCAAATTTGCCCTTGCAAATAAACAACTTGGCACTCTTGACCATCTTGGTGCCCTCATGAGCTTCCAATAGAGTTTTCCACATCTCATATGCGGTCTTGAGCTTGCACACTCTATGATATTCCTCCTTGCATAGGGATCGAATGAGAATGTTCTTGGCTTGAGCATTGGCCTTGATATTTTCCTTGTCGGCGGGTGTGGGATGTGCCGGATCAAGAACCACATAACCTTCTTCCACAATGTTCAACACGGTCTCCCCCACGGCCTCAAGATGAATCAACATACATGTCTTCCAATAATCAAAGTCTTGACCATCAAAGAATGGCGCGTGACCAACGTTCACCGTGTTACTAGCCATAATCCTTCTCCCGGAAGATGAATTCCAATCAATTTAGGGAGAACCTGCTCTGATACCACTTGTAGGATCGAAGGACCCCGGCTAGAGGGGGGGGGGGTGAATAGCCGAATTAAAATTAAAAGCTAACTACCCAACTAATTGCGGAATTTAAAGACAATTAGATAAAAGCAAGCACAAGACAACTAAACCTAGGTTTGAACTAAAGTAGGTTGACAATCCTAGGTGACATACATCATGCAACTTCTAGTATGTAAACAACAAAAGAACAACACGACAAGAGACAAAGGATATTTTCCCGTGGTATCGGTGATTTGCCGATCACCCCTAATCCACGTTGAGGTGGATCCAAGCGTATGATGTGCTACTCTCCTCAAATATCCACTTCTCCACCACCAAGAAGTGCTCACAAAGAACAACTTGAGATATAACACAATCAATACCTTGAACCTCTCCAAACCTCGATTCCACTAGGGTTGCTCTTCACCACTCCGGCGAGGCAAGCACCGCACCTCTCACAAGAGTCCGGGCCTCCTTCACACACTTCTTGAAGGGCTCACGGATTTGACTCCTCCAAGCCGTCTAGGAGGCGACAACCTCCAAGAGTAACAAGTCGATGACGCTTGCTTGAGTATCCCAAGTGCCACAATGCTCAACTCACTCAAGTTTAGGGCACTCACACTCACACACTTGCAATCTTTCCACTAGGACTTTGTGTGAGAGAGGAATAAGCTCCAAAGGGTGTACAATACTTTTCAAATGTCCAAGAGAGCTACTATGCATGGGATGGAGGAGGTATAAATAGGCCACCCTTTGAAAACTAGCCGTTACAGCTTTCTGTGAACCGGACGGTCTGACCGTGACTCCCCACGGTCGGACCGTCGTACAACCCAACGGCTAGTTTGACTTTCAAACTCCTTCTGGCACGAGCCCGACGGTCAGACCGTCATTACCCATGGTCAGACCGTCGGGACACTTTCAACTTTCACCCGAGAACAAAGTCTCTGTTGACACCAGACATGCACTGACGGTCAGACCGTGGTTAACTACGGTCAGACCATCAGGCCATCACCCGAGAACAAAGTCTCTGTTGACACCAGACATGCACCAACGGTCAGACCGTGGTTAACTACGGTCAGACCGTCAGGCCATCACCCGAGCAACCAGAGAGGCCACTCCTCTGGCCGTCTCTGAAGCGCACGGCGGTCAGACCGCGGGTCCTGCCGGTCTGACCGCCAGGAGTGACCTGCCAGCCCCCCTTCTTTTACTCTTTGCTTTCCTGAAAGATATGGGCACACTCAACTCACATAGACCCACTCACAAAGATAGGAATTGAGCATTTTTGGCAACCATGGATACTCAAGGTCATCTCATCGACCCCTCTTGATAGTACGGCATTTAACCTATAATCCGGTCACTCAACTCTAATCTCCTTGTGACCGGCAAAACAGAAAAACCCTATCAAGATACCTTTGCCTTGAGCCATCCATATGTATACCACTTCGTCCATCATTCCATTACTTATTATGACTACAACCACAATTATCTCAACAACGTAGTTAGTCAAAAATAAGGGTCGTCATTAATTACCAAAACACTAAAGCGGGCCTAGATGCTTCAGTGGTACCCTTGTGTACAATGAAAATGATAGAGCTAAGCAACTGCTATACTCACTTGATGAAAATGTTTGGGGGGTTAAAATTGCTGCTTTAGAAGAAACTGGTGACTTCAACACCTTGAACTGTGAGCAACTATATAGCAAGCTGAAATCTCATGAACTGTCTAGGAAATCTTGTCCTAATCTTGCTATTCCTGCTTCTAGCATGGCTTTGCTTTCTAGCTCTCAAAAGGTTAGTCACAGTGATGCTTCTTATGGAACTAACCCCTCACTTGACAAGTCTTCCTTAGAGTTTGCTTTGTCTTCTCTTGTTGTAGCTCTGGATGAACAGATGGAGTGCATTCCTGATGAGGAGCTGTCCTTGCTCACAAGGAAGTTCAGGAAGTTCCACAACAACTGGAAGGAGAGAAGAGGAGGTGGTTCAAGAACCTGCTACGAGTGCGGTGACCCAGGACACTTCATAGCTGATTGTCCCAAGAAGAAGAAGAAGGCCGGGTACCACGACAACAACACTGAAGACTTCAAGCAGAAGAAGAACCGCTTCTACAAGAAGGGCAAGAACTCCAAGAAGTTCGCCAAGGCCATTGCACGCGCCTACGTTGCCGCCTTGAGCGATGTTGACCTCACATCAAGCAAAGGCTTTACAAGCTCGGAGGAGGAGGTTGAAAAGCCACGAGTCAAGAGGAAGGATGACTTCACCGGATTTTGCTTCATGGCAAAGAACGACCACGACACCGACTCTGGATCCGACTCCGACACAAGCGAGGTACCTCCCACTCTCGATGAGCTCTCTTCTGAACTTGATCATTTGCGTGATGTTCTGCTCATGCAAGATGATAAGCTTCACAGTGCTGTTCGTGAGAATAGAGAGCTTAAGTCTAAGTTGGAGAGTGCTGATTTTGAAATTGCTTCGCTTAGGTCCAAGCTTGCTCGTGAGGACATTGTTGTTGAGTGTGAGTCTTGTCAAGTTGTGATGAGTGATCTTGCACAGAGGGAGAGTGTGCATGCTCAAGTTGCCAGTCAGCTTGAGAGAGCCCTCAAGGAGCTTGATGAGTTCAAAGCTAGACCAACTCTTTTGGGTGCATGTTAAAAGTGCCCCAAACTCACAGATGAGTTGGACGCTCAGTCCCTCAAAGTCAAAGAGCTTGAGTCCAAATTGCTTCATGAGACTCGCTCTATGGTCCTTCCACCACCTTGTGAGGTGTGTGTCTCTCTTAAGGACAAGCTTGTAATCATTAGGGAGGAAAACAAAGCCCTAGTTCAGGAAAATAACTATCTTGTGTCTAGGTTCCAGAGAACCCTAGTGAGTGAAGAGAAGATTGAGAGTGATTTGGCAAGAGTGAAGGAGAGTGCTTCTAGATCAACCTATAACTTGGGTTTGGGATTTGAGAGGTGTGACAAGTAGAGTGAGAATGTGGGTAAGTTTGTACCTAGCTCCAGCTACAAGGATGAGGAATACACCATTAAACCCACTGACACATATTATCCACCCAATCCAAAACCCTCCTTCAACCTAAAGCAAACAGAGAAGCCAAAGTCCAAACCTGCAATGCAAGCCAAGCCTAATCCTAAGGGTGTCTACATTTGCATGTTTTGCAGTCACAAGGGCCACTTGGATGAATTCTATTTTAGGCATAAGAGAATTGAGAGGAAGCAAGCTGAGTTGACTAGGGATGCTTTTTATGATGATTTTGTTGACTTTCAGCCTCGCTCTTTTTCTTGTGCCTATCGTGGACAGGGTCATCCCCCATATGACTTTGATTCACGAGACAGAGGCTTTGCGCAGCAGCACTTTAGCGCCCCACATTTTCCCCATCGTGGTGAGCGTCACTCACATGGATTTGGCTTTCACACAAATAATTTCTATCCTCACAACCCAAGGTTTGAGTCGAGACGCTTTGACAGGCCATGTATTCCCCATCGTAGTTCTCATCCCATGCGTTCGAATGATAAAGTGCAAAGAACTGTGATGACTACTACCGGTCGTATGGTTAAGTGCTGGATTCCCAAATGTTTTTTGACTAACCCCAGCACTGATCCATCGACTTTCACTTCTCGTTCTTTGTAGGCAGCTGGTGTAGGCTTGGAGAACAAGTGGTTGATGGATTCTGGGTGTTCGTGCCACATGACCGGAAATGCAAAGTGGTTCTCCAGCCTCACTCCCTTGAAGCGTCGGGAGTATGTGACCTTTGGAGATGACAAGAGAGGAAGAGTGAAGGGAAGGGGCGCGGTAAAGGTAAATGAGAACTTCACTCTCAATGATGTTCGTTTGGTTGAGTTTCTCAAGTACAATCTCCTCTCTGTCTCTCAGCTTCTTGATGTTGGTTTGGAAGTGCGCGTTAAGTCGAATGCTTCTTGTGTTCTTGATTCGAGTGGTTCCTTGGTTTGTGGGATTTCTCGCATTGGCAGAGTTTTTCAGGATGATTTTGCTGGTTGTCCTGGTTCTCACAAGTGCTTGTTTGCTCAATCTTCTTCTGAGCTCTGGAAATGGCATAGGAGACTGGGTCACATGAGCTTTGACTTGTTATGTCGCTTGAGTGGCCTGGGTTTCATCCGAGGATTGCCTAAGCTCAAATTGGATAAGGATTTGGTTTGTGCTCCTTGTCATCATGGGAAAATGATTGTCGCTTCTCATCCACCAATTAATTTGGTGATGACTAAACGCCCTACATAGTTGCTTCATATGGACACTGTTGGTCCTTCTCGGGTTTGTTCAGCGGGTGGGAAGTGGTATGTTCTTGTGATTGTTGATGACTATTCTCGCTACTCTTGGGTCTACTTTCTTGAGAGCAAGGATGAAGTGTTTCATCGCTTTTGGAGCCTAGCTTTGAGGTTGTTCAAGGAACTCCCTGGTGTACTACGAGCAATTCATAGTGATAATGGCACCAAGTTCAAGAACTCCTCCTTTGATTCTTTCTGTCTCGAGCATGGTATTGAGCATCAGTTTTTAGCACCTCGTGTTCCCCAGCAAAACGGTGTGGTTGAAAGAAAGAACAGAACCTTAGTGGAGATGGCCCGGACGATGCTCGATGAGCATAGGACTCCGAGGCAGTTCTGGGCTGAGGCCATTAGCACTGCTTGTTATGTTTCCAATTGGATTTTCTTGCGCTCAATCCTTAATGTGACTTCTTACGAGCTACGTTTTGGGAGAAAGCCATCGGTTTATCATTTGCGTGCCTTTGGTTGCAAGTACTTTATTCTCAAGCGTGGCAATCTTGATAAGTTTGAGTCAAGGTCTTCCAATGGAATCTTTCTTGGTTACTCTCTTCATGGTCATTCCTACAGAGTTTTGAATTTGGAGACTAACACCATCGTAGAATCCAGCGATGTAACCTTTGACGAATCAAACTCTTGTGCAAGGAATGTAATTGAGTCTGTAGGTGACAAGGAGATGAAGGAGAGCATCTTTGTAGAAGAGGACCTACAGGGATTTGATGATGATGATTTTAATTCACTTCATCTCTCATCTGAGCTTGTTCTTGCTGCTACCACTACTCCAGCAGAGGGTCCAGAAGGTTCTACATCAACTTCAGCAGCTGTCGAGCGAGCTCCAACTGTGGTTGAGGGGGAGGTACACTCTGAGAGAGAGGCTCCTCACAACATTCAGTGTCGAAACCCACCTCAATAGATGATCGGTAATCTTTGAATAGAGGACAACAAGGTCAATGTCTGCACATCTTTCTTGCTTTACCAATTCTCTCTTTGTTGCAACCTTTGAACCCCGGGATGTTAGACACGCACTATCTGATGAACATTGGGTTAATGCCATGCATGAGGAGTTAGAAAACTTTGAGAGAAACAAAGTCTGGACCCTTGTAGAGCCTCCCAAAAATGTCAATGTCATAGGAACCAAGTGGGTGTTCAAAAACAAACATGGGGAGGATGGTGAGGTTGTGAGAAACAAGGCTACGCTAGTTGCTCAAGGTTTTAGCCAAGTGGAGGGCTTGCTTGCATTTGCTGCCTCCAAGGGCATTAGACTTTATCAAATGGATGTCAAGAGTGCCTTCCTAAATGGTTTCATAGAGGAAGAAGTGTATGTGAGGCAACCCCCTAGCTTTGAGCACCACAAATACCCAAATCGTGTGTACAAGCTTCAGAAGGCTTTGTACGGGCTAAGGCAAGCACCTAGGGTATGGTATGCTAGACTTAAGACCTTCTTGCTAGAGACTGGGTATGTCATGGGGTGTGTTGATAAAACCTTGTTCACTCTCAAACATGGCAATGACTTTCTAATGGCTCAGATTTACGTGGATGATATCATCTTTGGTGGTTCCTCTCATGCTCTTGTGTCCAGGTTTCAAGAAGCTATGGAAAGTGAATTTCAGATGTCGATGATGGGAGAGCTCACCTTCTTTCTTGGGCTTCAAATCAAGCAGTGCAAGCAAGGCACTTTCATACATCAAGCCAAGTACACGAAGGATCTCCTGAAGAAGTTTGACATGGTCCATATGAAGCCGTTGTCTACACCAATGTCCACTACAATGGCTCTTGACCCTGATGAAGACTGTGAAGCGGTGGATCAAAGGGAGTACAGGAGCATTATTGGCTCCCTCTTGTACCTGACAGCGACAAGACCCGGCATACACTTTGTGCTCACTTTCAAGCTTCCCCAAGGGTGACTCATCGCAAGGCTGTCAAGCGCATCTTCAGGTATCTCAAATACACCCTTGAGTTTGGTCTTTGGTACTCTGCATCTTCATCTCTTGATCTCATTGGGTATTCGGATACGGACTTTGCTGGGTGTAGAATTGATAGGAAGAGCACTTCTGGTACTTGCCATTTCTTGGGTTCTTCTTTGATCTGTTGGTCTTCTCGTAAGCAGTAGAGTGTTGCCCAATCCATCACAGAGGCTGAGTATGTAGCTGCTGGCTACTGCTCATAAATCCTATGGATTGTATCTACCATGAGAGACTATGGGTTGACTTTTAAGGGTGTTCCACTCATGTGTGATAACTCCAGTGCCATATGCTTAGCCAAAAACCCAGTCCAACATGGTAAGGTCAAACACATCAATCTGCGATTCCACTTCCTGAGAGACAATGTTGAGAAGGGGGACGTTGAGCTCAAATAGATTGATACCAAAAACCAACTGACTGATATCCTCACCAAGCCCCTAGATCTTCAAGACATGCCTTTCTTCTGGGGGAACTTGGTGTTTGTCATCCCTATGGCATCATTTGAGGGGGAGTTGGTTTTCTCTTGTATATATGTATCTTACCATTTTTGCATTGCATCTCATATGTAATATATGCATTGGTAGATGAGCTTTGATTCTTATGCTTCCTTGCATTTCTCCTTGCTATGATTGAGATTGAGCTAAGTTGTGTGGATGTGATGGTAATCTCTCATGCTTAGATTTTCTAGATGGCTTGTTATAAACTCATGTGAGCAACTTGCTAATCTTAAAGATAAACTGAGCTCCTTGTGAACCTTTTGATCTAATCTTGCTAAAACTTGCTCACCATGTGTATAATTGCTTTTATCCTTGTTGAAGCTTGCATTGAGGTTAGTCTAGAGGATGTCTTGGCTTTGGCACCTTGTGTTTGCGAAATGGCAGGCTTTGCAAATGTTTAGCTCATGATGTAACATTGTGGGAACATGTGTTCCTTTTGCCGCAAAGGCATGCTCTTTTGTCTTGTGCATAATCCTGAAAAATCTACGAAGTGCTTTGATCAAGAATTACTCAATAATGCTAAATCCAAACATTGTGACTTGAAGCCTCGGGGTGTTTGCCGTGCCCAGTCGTGCGACCCTCCGCATGGATAAGAGGACACATGAGGATAAACAATAAATCACTTGATCAAACTGAGTCTCTGTTGCATATGTGAGCGTTTGTAGAGCTCATTTTCTACGAGTGCTTGTTGCCCTTGTTGAGATTGAAACTGGCTAGATTCTTATGATTCACTTGGTGCTTGTTTTGCCATGGATGAGAGTACTTACACATGTGGTGGCAGATTTTCTCATGATAAGCAAAATTTGATTCTATCTAAGCTAGTCAATCTTTCTGCTTAACCTGTATAGCTCATGGAGTTTATGTCTTGCTGTCTATTTTTGATCTTTGCATGATTGGGAGCTATTGCCTTTACAGTTCATGGCACTATGGTTATGGTCAGCAAAGTTAAATGCTTGTTTGCATAATTGTTGAAGCTCCTTAGGATTGCATTTTCATGCATTGCATGTTTTCTTGTTCTTTTGCCTCTTTGATGAGTTCATTGCCAAAGGGGGAGAAAATTTTGGGGTCATGCACAAATAATGCTAAGAAACTCATATGATCCATTTTGCACTACATGAGACCTACCACAACTTGAGGGGGAGCATATCATGATCTTCAGCGGTTTCTTGCGCTTTTCACATTCTTTGTGTTTCAAGTTGCTTTCTTTGCCAACTCTTGGTTTTGTGATCCCTACTTGCTAGATGGTTTGTTTTCATCTTTTCTTTGGGTTTGGCCATTTGGATGTGCTTATTCGGCTTCGCATTTCAATCTCTAATCTTTGTGCATTTGGTGTTGTCAATGTACTCATCAAGGGGGAGATTGAGAAACCATGTGGATATGTGCCATGGTTTGCTATATTTGTGATGAGTAATTGACATGAGCGGATTTGGTGTTTGAGTTGAAATGCGGGAATCCAGGGATTGCATGGGTTTGCATATCATGGCTACGACTAACCGGAGTTGGTGGAGATATTGGTGATGTTGCAGGAGATGGAAAATGTGTTTGCTTGTCTCATGATGTGTAGGTCACTGGAGTCAACTTGGCGGTCAACGGCGAGAGGATCGGGCACAACTAGCGGACTTGGGGCTAGACGATCGGGATGTCGGGTGAAGTCAAGGGTGATCCACACCGTACACGTGGAGAGGCAAGAAGCACGGACTGTTTTGCGGTTGAGCCTCAAAACCGTGGTGGTGATGAAGACGGCGTGTTGACCAAGTCAAGGCGAATGAGATGCCGGTGCAAGTGACAAGGGGGGCCGAAGGACAGGGACTGGGAGAGACTTGCCGGTGGTCAGGAATGCGGGACAAGGTAACACACGTCGACATCAAGAAGTCGTGCTTTAAGAAGCATGCAAGGCAGTTTCCCGGTTTGGGCGTCAAAACCGGTGGCGGTGGTTGGTGGTACATGTGGCACCATCATGGAGCTTGCTTCGAGATAAAGCAAAGACGTGAAGCGTCCGATGGCATTCGGGCGATGAGGAAAAAGATGGACGGTTATGCCCCCGGTGGTAGGTGGGTGTGTTATATAGGTCAAGGGTAGAGTGGTCATGTGGACAATAGACCCTAGGCCTATATAAGGAGAGGTGTGGCTAGTGGGAGAGGTTCCTCTCTTCCCATTAGCCTTGTGTTAGGACTCTATTCAAAGTGCTAGGAGAGGACTTCATGTTTGAGAGGAGAGTAGTGGGTGTGTGAGAGACATCTCTTGCTCTTCCAAATAGTGGGAGGAAGAGGGTGGCTTCCTAGCCTCGATCTTGTAAGCACCTTTCTATGATATGAGAAGTATTTTCGTGGTCAAGATTTCCCTCTTCACTTGAATCCCGAAATTCCCTTTTTCTTATTTTCGGAGCTATTTTTGTGGTGATTTTCAATCTCACTTTTGGATGAATTTTTGGCTTAGATTTCTTGAGAAACTTGTTGCTAGGATGAGCTAGAACAATCCTCTATGGATCCTTGAACAATTGAATAGCTCTAGCACCTTCGATTTGAAGGATTTCTCAAGTTTCCCCTTTTTGGTGTTTTTGGCACAAGATCTAAAATTCGTGCTGATTTTTTGAGCCACTTGAGTTGATCTTCTAGGATTAGGGTTGTGATGTGATGAGGATTCACTGATCCAAAAATTGCATCATTTAGAGTTCGTTTGATTGAGTTTTGGAGAAGATTTGAGAAGATCCCGAGAGTTTTTCTGTTCTGTCGGGGGTCAACCGGCACTACCGATAACCAGGACCGGCACTGCCGATTGGACTAGTCTGTAGGTTCCAGTGAGACTGCATCCCGCACCGGCATTGCCGATAGATGGGACCGGCACTGCCGATGACGCACACCGGCACTGCCGATAGGCGTGACCGGCACTGCCGAGGGCAGGGATCAGCACTGCTGATGAGTGTTCAGTTCTGGACTGTTGAGCATTTCGTCTTCCCTTTTTATTTCTGCTATGTTTCTTTGCTGTGATTAATTGTCTTAGGGGTAATACACCATGAGTTGGTGTGTGCCGTCTAGGTGATCGGTTCGGAGGTTGGCTTGGGTTGTTTTTGGGATATAGGCCAAGTTCTCTTGGAGAATTTTGATTGGCTCCCATTCACCCCCCCCCCCCCTCTGATCGCCTTCTCGGTCCTTCATATAGAAAGGGTGAGTACATGTCATACTTAGCAAGTGGGGGAAAATATAACATGAGGCTAAAGACAAGGAAGGCTTAACTGGTTTATTGCATGAGCTTTTAATTTACTAAGCATCCTAATTACTAGGTGAGGTCATCCCAACCATCGATCCACAGGGTGCTATCTAAACCAAGTCCAATCCCATCCACCATCCAACCACTACCAAACATTCCAGTCCATAACCAACTAATCTTGTGAGGATTCGAGGCCGCTCGTGACCTTGAGCACGGCTATCATGACAGTTTGATACTCTACATAGTTTGTACCACTTTACGCAGAAGTGATGATTTCGTCCCCTGTTGCTAGGTGGACTAGAGTCTCCATGTTGCCATGCCGGCCAAGCACTAGCACACTTCCTTAGGTGTGTGGTCAGGAGATCACTACGAGGCTTTTACAGAGGGTCTCCTAGTACAGGCTAGCCACTAATGTTCCACTCCCGTCCATAAGTGATAGCCCATCAACAAGCAGCTCATCACCCTAGGAGCCCCCTCTTGAGCCATTCGGATACAAGGACGGCCCTCTTGACTTCCACTCCCCGCTGCACCAAATGCTGCACCAACACTAGGAGAACTCCTAATTAATCAGCCAAGAACCGGTTCCTAGGATCTACAACAAGCATACCACCACCCAACTTGTGCCCACGCCACCACATCCATTCCATCCAGCTTGTTGAGATCCCTATGTCCATGTTGCTAAAAGATTACCAAATTATTCTCAATGTGGCTTGTTCATTAGTCAGGATTAATTGAACCCAACAATCCAATAAGCAACTAATCATGTCTACCCTAAGCTAACTAAACCTCTAGTTCAAGGCGACAAGGACAAGGTAAAGCAATACTAGTAAACACTAACAATAGGTACCTATTAATTTGACACAAGCATGCAATTCTACAATAACATTCATAATAGGATCAAAATACATCAAGGACACTTGCCTTAAATTAGATGTTGCTGCTCAATGAAAACAAATCTTGATCTTCGTCCTCGTATGATTCCCGTGCGTAAAAATCCTATTCGCGCAAGACATGCAAAGCATACACACAATAAATACACAACGCATAGTATAGAACAATTTGGGTATGGTTGAACAAAGGATGCAATTGGGCAGTTTATTGTGATACAAGAATGTAGGCGGAAGAATCATCTAAATCGGGGTTATGGGTGGAAAGATATGCAAGGTTAAACCTGCAAGGACTGCGGCTACACACAGACAGTGCAAAAAATATGTGCGCATTTCCATTGATTGGCTCAAATTCTCAAGGAATCGTTTAAACATAATTATTCCTAGTGGTGTAGGACATGTGAAACGCAAGGTGAAATGGATCAGAAATAACCTACACTGGAGATCGATTGGCTGTATCTTGAGGTGGTCATCCAGTGGCAGATCGAGCACAATATCATGTTCCTAGTCGCACCATGGCCGATCTAGGAGAACCCTCTGGTGGAAATGATCCCAAGACCCTGGAACACTAGTAGGAGTGTCGGTTGTATCAAGATCATCTCTAGATTGAGAGAAAAGGTGATGGTTTTACTGTCATGCGTGCTGGATTTGCCCAGATCAAGGAGCAGCTGCTATTGCGATGGAGATCCCGGAGGCATACCACATCCAATTGATCTGATTTTTGTATATGTTGTAGGTGACCTCTAGGCGCACCTCTATGTAAAATGTGGCGTCAGTTGGTTTGGTGGATCACCGGGAACGCCAAAGCCAACTGGCAGAACTATTGCTGGACGCGAGAGCAGGGTGGAACGGCGGTAGCCTGGCGGCGTGGTGAGGGTTTGAAGGGATGGGGAGGACGTGGACGGGGGCCTAGTATTTATAGGAGGGGTGGGGAAGGTGTGGGAAGAATATGGAAAGAAAATTAAGAGGAATTAATGCATTTATTGGTGGCAAACATGAAAGACATAGGAAATATGGAAATGATTATTCTCTTGCTCTTTCCTTATGAATGTTTATGGAAGGTGGGTTTATTTTCATAGAAAGGTTTATAGAATGTCATGCAAATATGGAAGGTATTATGTCTGGGTACATCGATGCGGTTGGAAAAATGAATGATGACGAAAATGAGTCTATATGCATCAACTCGTGTAGGGTGAAATATTTGAACGAAGATACAATGTGATGAAATAAGTTTGGAAGACGATGTTCGACGGTGCAGTCATGTGAGTCAAGGAGACATAGATAGTTGAGCCCCATTTCAGAAAAAAGAATGTACATTCAAAAAAATTTATTGAAAGAATTTCAATTTTCTAAAATTAAAATTGAATCAAAAAATGAGAAAATATTGAAATAAAATAAAATAAAATTATTTTACTTATCTACCTTTTTTTGTTTAAAGCTGAAAACATTTGTGACATAGAGCAATTTCTTCAACCCAATAAAATCTTTGTTAATTTGCAAAGTTTCTTATAATATTTTTAAAATTTGAGAAATTCAAATATATTATTTGAAAGCGGTTCACATTCCAAAATGGGAAATTTTGGGATGTGACAATCTACCCCACCCCCCCCCCCCCTTAACAGGAATCTCGTCCTGAGATTCAGGAGATTAGATTAAGATGCTTGGATCGGAGAGCAATGATAGACCAATATACGAGGACAGAGAAGATATAAAGGCACAGTTGGAATCGATCATATATGGGTTAATGGATCACACTATATGCATCAAGGATGATAGATACATTTCAAGGATGAATTGTTGGTCAAGGAAGATAGGCACAAAGTAACCTATATCACACAAAGCAATCATACACAACTCAACAAATGGAGACCGATGATGATGATGCCTTAGCTTCATCTTCATCTTCCTTACTAAGAACTTCACTTCTTTATATAGAGGTACTTCGGTAGTATATCTTGTTACTTGAGTTGTTGTTCATGATGACGATCCTCTTTGACTTGGTCATCTCCTCGAACCAAAAGATAGTATTGGAGTCGACAAACAAAATAGGATCAATGTGGCAATCGACAAGGGTAAGGCTTAAGGCAAGGTGTTTGAAACAAGAAAAATGATGACACAAGCACATCATAATAAAAGAACCAATGAAAATGACAACAGAGAACTAAAACTATTTTAGGTTATCTTCCTAACTTGTCACGGTAGGCTTGGGAACAGTGAACCTGAACTAAAATTATATACAACCTATTGGCTGGGCACGTCAGTAAAACATTTTATTTCAAAACACAAGGAGAAAATGAAATAGTCAAGGAAGTAAGGGAAAGAAGTGGGATTTGCAAAATTATATTTTAAAAAACCGACCATTTCTAACTAGGCTTGCATCTGGCGGTCGATATAGCTCTGATGCCACTTGTCATGTGACAACCTTACTCCAAAAAATAGAGTATGCCGTACAGGATCACCTCGGGAGATGATTAACGAAGTAACCATACATAGCATCCACACATGAACATTCATCATTTACAAAGATACATTACTGAATGCATATTGATACAAGTTTGAGAGTTGAAACGGAAGCAATTCAGATTACATTACAATACACATGTCCTTGTTTCATATTACATAATGGTGCGGAAGTGAAAAGACGACAAAACACGATGTTGATCACCTAAGTGAACCATGCCGGCCCTAGAGTGATGGCTCACTCATCACGCTTTGGAGAGCTAGGGACCCATTCAATGGTCCAATTCTGAGGCTCCTCACCTTCCCAAACTACTTTGTTACAAAAATCACAGTAAGTAGCTTGAGGGAAACCTGAAAAACAACATCATCATAAAGCCTGAGTATCTAACATACTCCGCAAGACTTACCCGTCAAAAGGTTTACTAAAATCGACCCCTAATATGCAGGGGCTGACCGGACTTATTTGATAATTGCATAAAAAACACCTATTAATTCTATGCTGCACTTTTATTCTCTAACCAAGATTTTAGTTGCTCGATGTAGGAAAATTAACTGTAGTGAACCTAGGTAGCTGCTAAGACTGGAATATAAGTAAAGAACAATACATCATGGCAATGTGTAGCCATAGCATAAGTAAATTTCAGAATCATAACCACAACTTCTATACTTAAGTATCATTGCCGCTGCTCGAACAAAGAGGTACTCATAACCACGAGGGATGGCAATTCGAAGCGATTTACATCCAGCAGGAGAAAACCCAAGTACACGGCATACACATCACTTAAAAACACGTATGGCCACCGTTCACGAGATTGCTATAAAGTTGATCTGGGGCCATCGATCCCGAGTACACATCCTTCCTGTGATATAGTATTTCGTATCCGAGGCTTAACTCATGCACTCTCCAGCGGTCCTCAAACCCGTGCATCCACCGTGCCATTCACATCACCTCTAGATTGATGAGTAGGGCCGTCCAACAATACGGCGCCCAAGTTACTAGGTTTACCAATTCCCATATAAAGGTATGTACTTGGTACTGTTCAATACTTTTCCACAGAGTTGCAACGATAGGTGCTCCATTTTATCAAGTTCATCATTCATGTGAACCATAGTTGAATCAAGTGATTCCATAACCTACCAATGACTCCACTAGTTTAAGCATAGCATTTGCTAACGGAGAGGCTTACTAACATAAACTAATTATAGGTCATTTGCTAGAGTATGCAAGTGGGTTCCATCCAAGTCCTATACTTAATGCACAATACAATATTCCAAGCTTGTGACAAAGTAAAAAGGACTCGTAAAATAATTAGGTATGCACCGGGGCTTGCCTTGGGAGTGATCGTAGTTAGGGTCTTCACCGAAGTTCGCTTCAGATCCCGGTTGCTCCGGTGTGATCTCCTCAATCTCGGGCCCTATATGACATGAACATGCATAAATAAGGAGGAATACACAAGGGTTCATGAAGTTCCCTAATCAACTATGAAATGTTTGGCATGATGATTCATGGCACTTTCTCAACAAATAAAGTTGAAGAGATGATGCTCATGCATGAATGGTTATGCACTCATAAGTATGGGATGACAACCACTTAGTTGAAGGGGACAAACTTCTAATTAGAAGGAATGTGGGTTTTATTCATCGAAAATCTAGTTTATGTCTACCCTAAATAGGGGCTAGGCATCATTGAGGACTACACTGCATTACATGATGAAGATGACAGCAAAATGTAGCACTAGGGCCTAAACATCACAAAAAACATTTTGGGTAAAAAGCTAAAGTGACAATTATGCATTTATTCATAACAATATTCGAGGTTAACAAGGCTGAACTATATAGAATAGCTCTAGTTACATATAACTTAATTATTAACCCTTAGCATAAAATGAAGAATATGAACCCTTACTGTAACTAAAAACTAATATTCTGCATGAACAGTACCAAAGAGGAATTTAGCTAAAATACTACCACATGCATATGTATGGCAATATTCATATTGGAACTTCCTAAGCTATTTATCCAATGAGCAAGTTAACAGCAAAAAGCATACTGATGGTCCTCCCAATTTTACATGGAATTTTACAGAGATGCATAAATGCACAGAGAACAGGAATACCAAATTTCATAATTAAATTCCTAACAAAGAATTTATATTAATTCATTTACTAAAAATGGAGATTATGCATTAACACTAAAAATATGCATAAAAATGGAAATGTGCTTTTGCAGAAAGTTTAGAGATACCATGAGATTCTTACTAAATAATTTTTATGATTTTACCATTTATATATTTTTACTTATGTATTTATTATACTAACTAGGGTTTTAACTTTAGGGAATTAATTTAATTAATGTACTGCATAACCTTGGCCCTCAACTAGTTTTTCTGGTAAGGGGAAGTTTAGGCATCGAACAAAATTAGTTTCATAATTTTTGGACTATTATTTCTCAAGTTATTGATTTTTGAAGTTTAATTCAAAGTTTGGCTTAATTACAGAATTGCCACCCGGCAATTCAAATTGCCAACCGCGTGCGAGCTCGGGCCAGGGCTCAATGGTAGAATGGCTTGGATGACTTCCTACCCAGTTTCACACGGCATCGCACGGCGGTCCCGTTGCACCAGTTGGTGGCCGATGGGAGGCGCCAGAGGGTGGCCGGCGGCGAGCTGCAGAGCAGAGGCGACTACGGCGGTGTCGTGCGGTGCTTGTGGAGGGCGAGAGGGGTCAGGAGTTTGCTAGAGAGCATCACCTTGGTGCGAGGACTGACGGCTTCGAGGTGGAGCTCGCTGGAGATAGCCAGAGCAGGGCTCCCGTCGGCGAGGTGGTTGGCTCCGACGGTGGCGACTCCGGTTCCTTCGCAAAATCCAGCGACGGCTCTGCGAATCAAGCGGCGAGTGTTAGGGCGAGGCTAGGAGGATGGTTGGCACGTCGATTTGTGAAGCAAGGGAGGAACGAGACGCTGCCTAGGTCCGTCTGGAGACGACGGCGGCAATGGTGGTCGGAACAAAGCTTCTGTGCTCGAGGTCGCTGGGGAATGTGTAGAACGCTTGCAAGCAGAGAGGGAGAGGAATGGTGTGTTGTGTGAGCTGCTGCCCCTTTTGATCTGCTCAGCGAAGGGAGGGCAGAGGGAAGGAAAGGAGAGGAGGTGGCGGCTGGGGAATGATGGCCGGTGGCGTAGGGAGTAGCAGGCAGAGCAGTGGCCGAGATGGGGGGGGGGGGTGGAGAGAGGAGGTGATGTTGGTGCAGTGACCGGCGGTGGCGGGTACGGTGGTGTCGATCAGGAAGTGGACAGGAGAAAGGAGAATTGACCCCCTTGACTCAGAATAGTGATCTGTACTGGATTCAATTTACCAAGTTCTGTTGCTCCAAACTTTGTGCAGATTTTTGTGCATGTCCTAGAAATTATAGTCTCCAACTTTTCTTTTGGTGGCAAGTTGAGATTCTGTAACGTCCCGCCCCTCCGAGGCTGGGCCCGCTTACCCTGGCAGCTCTCTAGAACCTCAAGACTATCCTCACAGACCAACACATGTCTTTTCTGCGCACTTTGTCCTCACTCATGTGCACCCGAGGCCCAAGGATGTTACATTCTCACCCCCTTAGAAGATTGACGTCCTCATCGATCAACCCCAAGCTAGGAACGTCCCCTCTTGGCCACGTCCGTGTGCCCAATGCCAGCGTATGTGCCATCCTGTATGACCACTCTGGACCCACACCAGCCATGCATACTATGCTTGCGCAACTGCGACCCCACACGCCCGTGAAACCGCGAGGGTCGACTCTGATACCAATTGTAATGTCCCGCCCCTCCGAGGCTGGGCCCACACCAGCCATGCACACCATGCCTGCGCAACTACGACCCCACACGCCCGTGAAACCGCGAGGGTCGACTCTGATACCAATTGTAATGTCCCGCCCCTCCGAGGCCGGGCCTGCTTACCCTAGCAGCTCTGTAGAACCTCAAGACTATCCTCACAGACCAACACATGTCTTTTCTGTGCACTTTGTCCTCACTCATGCGCACCCGAGACAAACTTCCCGGTCAGTCACCCATCCCTAAATTGCTCTAGGCCAAGCACGCTTAACTTTGGAGTTCTTTAGAGATAAGCTTCCAGAAAAGAAGTTACAACTTGTTGGTATGAGTATTCTATCAATACTTTTAAGCCTTGGGCCAGGATGTTACAGATTCTTGCTGGAGATTTACTAAAAATCCTAGAACAGAGGTGCTTTACTCTGCCCTTAGGGAATTTTTAAGTGTACTAAATGATTACCAAAAATTATGATAAAATCCTCAAAATTCTCTTTTAATATGGACAATAGGAATATGCAAAATCATTGGTGCACTTTCATGGGATTTTGTGATGTTTGTGAATTGCTCTCATTTGGCTAATTTGGGGATTTAATGAATTAACTTTTTATTCCCTCTATCTTTGGCATTTTAATTACTTGAGTTTTTTTAATTAGTCAGCAAATTATCATTAGGGTTAGCTTAATTAGCCTTTTGTGACATGGGATGTCACAGCACACCCCCCTTAAAGAAAATCTCACCCCGAGATTTGCAAATGGATGAACAAAAGAGAGGGGGCGTGGGCGGTTACCGGATTTGCGAGGCCAAGAATTCCGGGAAGTTGGTTTTCAGAAACTCTTCTTGTTCCCATGTAGCTTCGTCTTCGGTATGGTTACTCCATTGCACTTTGTAGAAGGTGATATTGCAGCTACGCGTTACCTGGTCCTTTTGGTCAATGATTTGGATGGGGTATTCAGGATAGGAGATGTCTTCTTCCAATTGCTCGGTGTCAGAGATAACCACATCGATCGGAGGCTTTAAACACTTCTTGAGTTGGGATACATGGAAGACATTGTGCACCCGCTCAAGATTTTCTGGTAGTTGCATCCGATAAGCAACGGTGCTATGCTTCTCCGTGATCGGAAAGGGTTCGATGTAGCGGGGTGCTAATTTTCCCTTGATTCCAAAGCGAGATACACCTTTGTTGGGAGAAACTCGAAGATGGACATGATCTCCCTTTTCAAACTCCAATGGACGTCTTCTCTTGTTGGAATAACTTATTTGGTGGGATTGTGCGCACTTCATGTTAGCTTGGTCTTGCCGCACTTTCTCTTTGGCTTGCGTGACAAGATCTAGACCAAAGGTAATTCTTTCTCCCGATTCTGACCAATTCAGGAGTGTTTGTCATGAGTGACCATACAAGGTTTCAAACGGTGACATTCCTGAGCTCTCTTGGTAGCTGTTGTTGTATGAGAATTCGGCGAACGGAAGACAATTCTCCCAATTTCCACGATTGTCCAGAACACAGGCTCTCAATAGGTCCTCCAAATATTGATTTAGTCTCTCGATTTGACCATCCGTTTGCGGATGATAAGCGGAGATTCGGATAAGAGTGGTGCCAAGACAAGCATGTAGTTGCTCCCAAAAACGAGCAATAAACTAGGGTCCTCGATCAGAGATAATAGTCTTGGGCACACCGTGCAAGCATAGGACTCGTATGATGTAGAGCTCGGCATACTTCTTGGTAGAGTAGGTTGTATGGACGGGAATAAAATGAGCAGATTTGGTCAACCTATCTAGAATTACCCATATGGAATCATGCTTCTTAGGTGTGAGGGGTAATCCAACGATGAAATCCATAGCAATATCCTCCCATTTCCAAGTGGGGATTTTCAATGGTTGCGAAAGACCGGCTGTTCTCAAGTGATCGGCCTTCACACGTTGGCAAGTATTGCACTCAAAAACATAATGAGCAACTTCTCATTTCATGCGCGTTCACCAAAACTTCTCCCTTAACACACGGTACATCTTGTTGCTACCAGGGTGTATGGAGTATTTGGACAAGTGAGCCTCATCCAAAATTTTCTTTCTTAGCTCCTCATTGTTTGGAACAACAAGTCGATTGTTGAACCATAGCACTCCATCTTCGTCCTGTCGGAAACATGTAGCTTCTTTCTTCCCTATCTTCTGGCGGATGTATTCCATTCCCTTATCCTTCTTTTGTGCTTCCATGATTTCTTCCCAAAGGGTAGGAATAAGCGCTAAATTATACAAGCATCCATATGGAATGACACGAAGACTTGGTTCGCTACAATCTGAAATTGTGCAAGCTTCCATAGAGCAAACAATCGCGGGATTGCATTGGTCCCTTCGACTCAAGGCGTCGGTAACCACGTTAGCTTTTCCGGGGTGATAATGAATTTCCAATTCATAGTCCTTGATTAATTCTAACCACCTACGTTGCCTCATGTTCAGTTCTTGTTGAGTGAAGATATATTTGAGACTTTTGTGGTCGTTGTAGACATTAACAAGATTACCGAGCAAATAGTGATGCCATGTTTTCAAGGCTAGGACAACGTAGCCAATTCCAAATCATGAGTGGGATAATTTTTCTCGCGCTTTTGAAGTTGTCATGAAGCATAGGCAACAACACAGCCTTCTTGCATAAGCACACAACCCAATCCGGTGCCGGATGCATCACAGTAAACATCAAACGGTTTGGTAATATCGGGTTGAGCCAAAATCAGAGCAGTTGTCAAATGCTTCTTGAGTGACTGAAAGGCTTCTTCACATGCACTACTCCACTTAAACTTGGCATCTTTTTCCAATAGCTGGGTCATAGGCTTGGCAATGCTTGAGAAGTTGGGAATAACTTTCCGATAATACCCGACAAGACCACAGAAACTACGAATTTGCTTGACCGATTTTGGAGCTTTCCAATTCAGCACATCTTCTACCTTGCTAGGATCAATGGCTACTCCCACCACTAAAATGACGTGACCCAAGAATGGAACTTGCTTTAGCCAAAATTCACACTTGCCAAATTTGGCGTAAAGTTGATGATCTCGGAGTCGCTGTAGAATAATGCGGAGGTGTTCGGCGTGCTCTTCCTCGGACTTGGAGTAGATAAGGATGTCGTCAATGAACACAACTACAAACTTAACCAACTCTGGCATGAACACGGAATTCATCAAGTACATGAAGTGGGCTGGAGCATTGGTGAGACCAAAAGACATGACAAGATATTCGAAAAGACCATATTGCGTGGAGAAAGCAGTTTTCGGAATGTCTTCGGCTCAGATTTTTATTTGGTGATAGCCGGATCAGAGGTCAATCTTGGAGAAGACTTTAGCACCCACTAGTTGGTCAAAGAGAATATCAATTCGAGGTAGAGGGTACTTGTTCTTGATGGTTACAGCATTTAAAGGCCTGTAGTCAACGCAGAGACGCAGGGTCTTGTTTTTCTTCTTCACAAAGAGGGCGAGACAGCCCCAGGGAGATGAACTCCGTCAGATGTAACCCTTGTCCATAAGCTCTTGCAATTGCTCTTTTAATTCCACTAATTCATTAGGAGCCATTTTGTATGGCTTATGAGAGAAAGGTGTCACACCCGGTTCCAACGACCGAAACCAAATGCATCTGTATGCGTGCCTAGGAACAAGTTTTCACGCACACAGGACAATTATTATGATAAAAGAACAATATATTTATTAAAATGATAATATTATTACAACAGTGACCCGTAGGTCAAAAAGAAAAGATTACATTGCAGCGGAATAAACTAAGTGTTGGCGTCCTTCAGCTCCCACAGGAAGTCAACTGGAAGACCGCATGCCTAGACTCCTCCACGTCTTCATAGTTATACCTTGATTCTCCTGTAGCTGAGTAGCAATGTGGAATATAGCAAGGGTGAGTACGTGTCGTACTCAGCAAGTAGGGGAAAAGATGACATGGGGCTAAAGACAAGGAACGCTTTAAAGAGGGTTTGTTGCATGAGCTTTTAATTTCCTATGTATCCTAATTACTAAGTGGGGTCATCCCAACCCTCAATCCACAAGGTACTATCTAAGCCAAGTCCGACATCATCCACCAACCATTCCAACCATTCCAACCCATAACCAACTAATCTTGTGAGGATTCCAGGCCGCTCTTGACCGTGAGCACGACTATCATGATAGTTTGATACTCTGTAGAGTTTGTACCACTTTACCCAAAAGTCATGATTTCGTCCCATGTTGCTAGGTGGACTAGAGTCTCCATGTTGCCATGCCGGCCAAGCACTAGCACACGTCCTTAGGTGTGCGGCCAGGAGATCACTATGAGGCTTTTCCAAAGGGTCTCCCAGTACATGCTAGCCACTCAGGTTCCACTCCCGTCGATAAGTGATAGCCCATCAACAAGCAGCTCATCACCCCAGGAGCCCCCTCTTGAGCCATTCGGATACAAGGACAGTCCTCTTGACTTCCATTCCCCGCTCCACCAAAATGTTGCACCGACACTGGGAGAACTCCTAATTAATTAGCCATGCTATTCCATAGCAGCCTTGTGATGGCACTATTGTCCTGGGTTACCGCTCCAAGAACCGGGTCCTAGAATCTACAACAAGCCTACCACCACCAACCATGTGCCCATGGCACCACATCCATTCTATCCAGCTTGCATAGATCCCTAAGCCATGTTGCTAACATAAATTACCATTCCACCCATGAAGTGACATAGTTCATTAATCAAGGTTAATATTAACCTAACATCCCACAAGCACCCTAAGCATTATCTACTCACAACCAACCAACTAGTTCATGGCGACAAGGAAAAGGATAAAGCAATACTAGGAAAACCCTAACAATAGGTACCCATTCAATTGACTCAAGCATGCAATTCTACAATAAATGTTATAGTAGGTACAAGATGCGTCAAGGACACTTGCCTGGAAATAGGGGTTGCTGCTCAGTTCTTCAAGTCATGCTCTTGCGATTCCAGGAACAACCCATTCTCTAATTAACGTCACGCAGGCACAACATGCACATAATCATATAAACAAACTAAGAAACAGTACACCAAACAATAATAAAATACTTTAAAAGCAATCTCAAAAGGTAGGATGCATTTCTACGATCGCGTGAGCGCAAGAATCATCTAAATTGGAGTTATGAGTAAAAAGTTATGAAGGTTTGAAAGTATAGGGTTAAAATAGTAAAATTAACAAATTACTGTAAGATAGTATAAATAAATATTATTAATAACTACGATCGCGTTGGCGCAAGAATTACTTAAATCTGGGTTACGGTTGAAAAGTTATGAAGGTTTGAAGTTTTAGGATTAAAACAGTAAAAACAAATAGGTTTAGGGACCTAAAAGTAATTTTAGAAAACTATAGGGACTAAATTGTAAATTAATAGGATGAACATATAGTTTATAAAAAGTTTAGGGACTAAAATGTAATTTATCATAAGCTTAGGGACTAAAGTGTAAAAAGACCGGACTAAAATATAATTAAAAATAAAGGTAGGGTGTTTTTGTAAAATTACATGGCCAAAATAATAATTTTAATAAAGTACAGGGGTGTTTCTACAAAATTATAGGGTTAAAATATTAATTCAGAAAGGTAGACGGGCTTTTCTATAAAAATTACAGTGCTAAAAAATTTATTAATAACTCAGGGGCCTAAATATAATTACATAAGGTTTCTGCTGAAAAACTAGGTTTGAAATCTAATTTAGCAAAAACTCAGGGGCCTAAGCGCAAATTACACAATTACTGGGAATTTACATAATTAAATTAACCCTAGAAAATCGTAGACCAGGTCCATGTGTTTCATGGACCGGGCGTTGACCCATGGACCATGGTCCACGGTGGACCAAAGGCGGCAGCGGCCATTGCCGGCTTGCCGGAGCTCGCGGGAACGACGCTACGACGCGCGGGGAGGTGCGCAGGCGGGGTAACGGGGGAGGCAAGGGGAGAGGAGCTCACCGGGGTGGGTCGCGTCGTGTCGGGGAGGCCAAGGCGGCAGTTTCGAGCGACGGCAGCGGCGCGATGCGAGGCGGTGCTTGGCGGCGAGGGTTGAAGCGCGAGTGGCGGCGGCAGGGGAAAAGGGGCGTGGGGCATGGGGCCCGCCTTTTATAGGCACGGTGCCCAAGGGGTCTACACACACACGCCGAGGGCGGCGGCGACGGCTAAGGTTCGGGGGGGGGGGGGGGGCTGGGTGCGCGTAGGCTGTGCTCGGCCGTGGCGGGGCTAGGCGCGACGTGGTCCGGGGTGCGCGGGAGTGGGCCGGCTCGTTCGGGGTGGCTGGGCCGTGCGGGGAAAGGCCCAGGTGGGAGGGGGAAGAGAAGGAGGGGAAGAGGGGAAGTGGGCCACATTGGGGATTAAGGCCCAGGCGGGGGAGGAGAGAAGGAGGGGGAGGGAAGAGCTGGGCCGCGGGGGAAAGAATTCGGCCCAAGGCCGAAGGGAGAGGAAGGAGAAAGGAGAGGGAGGTTGGGCCGAGGGGAAGTCAGCCCAAAGGCCAGGGGGGTCTTTTTCCTATTTTCTTTTCTGTTTTCCTCCTCCAAAATCCCTAATTGTAGCAAAATTCCGATTCCAAATGGATTTTCAAAATCTTTTCCAAACAACAAAACCTAATACAACAAATCCAGGATGAATGCAACAATTAATAATAATAACCTAAATTAATTTATTTAATTTAGAAAATAGCTCTTTTGCCTAAAATAATTATAATTCTATAATTAATTAATAATAAAATTTTAAATCTATTATAAAAATGTTGAAATTTAGTGGAATTGGATCACAAAGAAAAATTTGAAATTTTGGGGTGTGACAATAGGCGCCGTACCGGGTATGAGTTCAATCTTAAACTCAACATCCCTATCCAGAGGCATTCCCGACAAATCATCTGGAAATACGTCGAGAAAATTGCATACCACTAGAATATCTTCTAGCTCTTTTCCTTCAACATGACACACTTGAGAAGCGGATAACTTGGGATATGGCAATTGGAGGATAGACGGGCCATGTAAGGGTGAATTCAAATGGACTTCCCAAGATTCAATGTGCAAAACGGGTTTATGTCTAGTCATCCATCTCATACCAAGAATTATGTCAATGCTTTGGCTATCTAAGATGATTAGGGAAGTGGGGTATACGTTGCTTGCTAACTTAAGTGGCACTTTTCTTAACTCAAGATGAGCCCTTATTTTTCTACCAGGAGATGTGATGATGTATGGTGTTCCCATACCTGTGGGAGTAATTTTTAACTGATTCTCACATGCTTGGTTGATCGAGAACGTACCCGCGAGAACGGGTTCTCCAACATGGATCTCTTCGACCATGGTGTAGTTGACTCGGCCATTCTTTTGCATGGGGGTAGAAGACTGGGGACAACTTCCATTGCTGCCATTGTTGTTGCCGCTGCTGTGGTTGTTGTTGTTCCCGAAAGTGTTGGAGTTGCTATTGTTGCCCTGGATGCGCTTTGGGAAACGGCATTCCTTAGCAAAATGACCGGTTCGGCTGCAGTTATAGCATGGCTGCGAGGAGTTGGTCTTTACCACTTGATTACTCTGCTGCGGAGGGCGGGAACCAGAAGATTGCTGCTGGTTGCCTCCATGGAAGCGAGAGTGCTACTGTGAGAATGATGGACGAGGTCCTCCTCCTGACGGTACCGCAGCCCGGAATTTCTGTCCAGTCGGGGAGGTGATTGCCAGCTTGTACTTGGGCGGTATGGAGCCGGATGAACTTCCCATAGCACGTGTCCTCTTCTTGTCTTCCTAGTTGGCACGGATAGTGTTTTCTTGCACGATGGCGGCACTCATCAAATCGTTGAATGTGCCGGCGGTGACTTCGGCCAAGCGGTCTTGCAGCTTCGGGGTAAGACCCAAATGGAAACAATCCTTTTTCTTCTCATCTGTATCAGCGTTATACGGCGCATACTGAGCCAAGTAGTTGAACTTCCGTGCATACTCTTGCATGGTTCTAGAGCCTTGCTTCCAGTTGAGGAACTCATGCAACTTGCGCTTCATCAGTCCAGCAGAGATGTGGTGCGCACGGAATGCTGCGCAGAATTCCGTCCATGTGACTTGATGACCAGCGGCAAGAGCGGCGGTAAAACTGGCCCACCAAGCACTTGCGGAGCCACGGAGTTGCTATGCAGCTAAGAGGGTCTTCTGCTGTTCGGTGCAGTGAAGAAGGGTGAACTTTGACTCCAGGGTGCGAATAAAATTTTTCGCTTCCAGCGAATCACCGGCTTCTCCGAGGGTGGGCAGATGAGTTGCCCAGAAGTCATTGCAGGAGGATTCACGAGGCTGTAGTGGTGGTGGTCCTGTAGCTCCTTGGCGGTTTATATTCTCCATGAACATGCGGAACATCTCGTTCTGGTTATGGATGAGCTGCTCCATGGCTGTCATGGGTGGCGCGTTGGGTAGTGGCCCGTGTCCACCGATGTTTGAAGTACCGGGAGCATCATCGGGGTTTTCTCCACCGCGGCGAGTCTGCACCATCTGCCATATGAACAAAGCATGTTAGCCCGATCATCACATGAGACAATATGATAATAAGGCTATGACATGGCGATGAACTAAAATTTCAGATTGTTCATAAATTGAAATACTGACAATTAAACGGTGCGGACATAAGAGATAACTTAAATTCCATTAATTCCAACACCATATGCAACATAAGTACGATAAAACCATAGATACAAGGGATGCAACTTTTGATACATGACAAGTCTTAGGTTACATCACTCGAAACATGACACCTTACGATCTCGGAGAGCTTAGGTTACAACTGCACTTAGCATTACTAACACTGTCCACATACAAGCACGGTTTCTCACGAGATTTTCACCCTACACACGTACTACTACTCAGTCACTCGGCGTGGCTACCACCGTCGGACTCCACGTCCATATCACCCGGTCCAGGGGGTGCTTTGTAGTCAACGCTAGAGTCACCGTTCTCACTCAAGTCAGCGTCATTAGGGGGAATCACTGCAAGTGGAATGGGTGGCTGATCATTAAGGATGGCGTTCAGCTGGCCATTAGCAGCTTGGAGATGCCCAATGAGTTGCTCTTGCTGCGCGATGATGGCGTGAGCGTCGTTGAGGTTCCCTTCCACAACATCCCGCACATCTTGAGCTTCATCGCGCTGAGCCTGTAGCTCACTCCGCTCCTCCAAGAGAGCGGTAACCTGTCCATCAAGAGAGTAAATCTCCTCTTGCGTAGTGGTGAGTTGGGCATTGCGCTGGTTCAGTTGCTCCTACAACTGATCGCTTGCATCGTCCTCGATGATGAGCTGAGCATCATGGAGTTGCTTGAAAAGATTGGCCCGCTCCAACTCGCTAGTGTGCAGCTTGTCCTCAAGAACTGCAACCTGAGCGTCATGCTCCGCGAGCTGGGTATCACGGGCAACAAGTGTGGACTGCAGCGCCTCACGCTCTCGTTCCAACTCGAGAATGTGGGTGACAAGGTACTCAGGGTCCTTCATGAGCTTTCCAACATCCATCTGATGGAATAATATTTTGCAAGGGTGAGAAAAAACTTAATATCCCACTAAGCACACATGCTCAAAATAGCATAAGTATTGGTTGGTAAAAGAAAAGGCACGAGTTCCCGACCCGTTTAACGATGGACAATGACAAATTCTGTGGTTGATGGAGTAACCCGCAGAAATGAGCAAAAACACATAGCCTCTGGACAAAACTAAAATTTTTGCATTTTTCAAAAGTTGTGGAGAATGTCTTTAACTTTCCAACGCATACTGACACATATCAATCCGATAAAGTCTATGAGAGTTATGATCATCCAAAGACAGAGAACAGAAATGAAGCAATTTCTGACATTCCAGAAAAGCCTACTGTTTTTGCCAAATTCGACCCAGTTCCATATTTTTCTAGGACAAACTCACTGAACGAAACTTGTAGGTAAAAACATCAGCTTTCCAACGAGTACTTATTCACCTTCATTGAATAAAAATTGAGGAAGTTATGCTCAGTTTAGTGAAACCGACTTTTCTGGCACGATTCTGTTCTTAGCGGGTGAGTTCAAGTTTTAGGTTTAGGTGCCATAGGGATTCAAAATTTCCCACAGCTTGGTCATTTCACATGTTTGCAATATTAGTGACCTTTTTACATGATTTGGTAAGGATGAATGCATATGGTACGCATGAATGCCAATGCTCAATATGACGGTTTCCTACATCCTCACAAAAAGAAAAACTTGACCGAATATATAAATCGATCCTTTCGGTGGCACACACACCTCTCACACGTTTGTCTAACAAACTACATGTGGTTAGTGTACGTGCAAGAGATCAATTTCAGAAACAACACATCAAATTTAAAAGAAACAAGCCAAAATAACAATGACAGTTTATGCCCAGGTATTTGCCCACCCGGAAGGCAGCCGATCTTTAAACGCATTCGGTCCGCGCATCAAACAAGGCCTAGGTCTTTGCCCACCTGGAAGGCGTTTGGTATTTACAGTGCAACCGATCCACGCACAATGACATACCTTTGTTGAAGAATTCGTAGATGCAAGTAATTTAAACAAACATAACCCAGGGTTAGCCTTACCACCAACTACAAGACTCTTATATGGGCACTACTACTTCATACCTCACCGTAAGGCGTAAAAACGGCTTGTTTATGTTTTGAAATGTTCATTGGTGTGTAGCTTATCCTGAGATGGATCTGATACCAGCTATGACACCCCTACTCCAAAAAATAGAGTATGCCGTACAAGATCGCCTCAGTAGATGATTAACGAAGTAACCATACATAGCATCCACACATGAACATTCATCATTTACAAAGATATATTACTGAATGCATATTATTACAAGTTCGAGAGTTGAAGCGGAAGCAATTCAGATTACATTACAATACATATGTCCTTGTTTCATATTATATAACGGTGCGGAAGTGAAAAGACGACAAAACACGATGTCGATCACCTAAGTGAACCATGCCGGCCCTATGGTGATGGCTCACTCATCACGGTTAGGAGAGCTAGAGACCCATTCAATGGTCCAATTCTGAGGCTCCTCACCTTCCCAAACCACTTTGTTACAACAATCATAGTAAGTAGCTTGAGGGAAACCTGAAAAACAATATCATCGCAAAGCCTGAGTATCTAACATACTCCGCAAGACTTACCCGTCAAAAGTTTTACTAAAACCGACCCCTAATATGCAGGGGCTGACCGGTCTTATTTGATAATTGCACAAAAAGAACCTATTAATTCTATGCTGCACTTTTATTCTCTAACCAAGATTTTAGTTGCTCGATGTAGGAAAATTAACTGCAGTGAACCTAGATAGCTGCTAAGACTGGAATATAAGTAAAGAACAATACATCATGGCAATGTGTAGCCATAGCATAAGTAAATTTCAGAATCATAACCACAACTTCTCTACTTAAGTATCATTGTCGCTGCTCGAACAAGAGGTACTCATAACCACGAGGGACGACAATTTGAATCAATTTACATCCTGCTGGAGAAAACCCAAGTACACGACATATGCATCATTTAAGAACACGTATGGCCACCGTTCACGAGATTGCTATAAAGTCAATCCGGGGCCATCGATCCCGAGTACATGTCCTCCCCGTGATACAGTACTTCGTATCCGAGGCTTAACCCGTGCACTTTCCAGCGGTCCTCAAACCCGTGCATCCACCGTGCCATTCACATCACCTCTGGATCGAGGAGTAGGGCCGTCCAACAATACGACACCCAAGTTACTAGGTTTACAAATTCCCATATAAAGGTATGTACTTGGTACTGTTCAATACTTGTCCACGGAGTTGCAACGATAGGTGCTCCATTTTATAAAGTTCATCATTCATGTGAACCATAGTTGAATCAAGTGATTCCATAACCTACTGTTGACTCCACTAGTTTAAGCATAGCATTTGCTAACGGAGAGGCTTACTAACATAATCTAATTATAGGTCATTTGCTGGAGTATGCAAGTGGGTTCCATCCAAGTCCTATACTTAATGCACAATACAATATTCCTAGCTTGTGACAAAGTAAAAAGGACTCGTAAAATGATTGGGTATGCACCGGCGCTTGCCATGGGAGTGATCGTAGTTAGGGTCTTCGCCGAAGTTCACTTCAGATCCCGATTGCTCCGGTGTGATCTCCTCGATCTCGGGCCCTATATGACATAAACATGCATAAATAAGGAGGAATATACAAGGGTTCATGAAGTTCCCTAATCAACTATGAAATGTATGGCATGATGATTCATGGCACTTTCTCAACAAATAATTTTAAAGAGATGATGCTCATGCATGAATGGTTATGCACTCATAAGGATGGGATGACAACCACTTAATTGAAGGGGACAAACTTCTAATTAGAAAGAATGTGGGTTTTATTCATCGAAAACGTAGTTTATGTCTACCCTAAATAGGGGCATGGCATCATTGAGGACTACACTGCATTACATGATGAAGATGACAGCAAAATGTAGCACTAGGGCCTAAACATCAGAAAAATCATTTTGAGTAAAAAGCTAATGTGACAATTATGCATTTATTCATAGCAATATTCGAGGTTAACAAGGCTGAACTATATAGAATAGCTCTAGTTACATATAACGCTCTAGTTACATATAACTTAATTATTAACCCTTAGCATAAAATGAAGAATAAGAACCCTTACTGTAATTCAAAACTAATATTCTGCATGAATAGTACAAAAGAGGAATTTAGCTAAAATACTACTACATGCATATATATGGCAATATTCATATTGGAACTTCCTAAGCTATTTATCCAATGAGCAAGTTAACAGCAAAAAGCATACTGATGGTGCTCCCAATTTTACATGGAAATTTACAGAGATGCATAAATGCGCATAGAACAGGAATACCAAATTTCATAATTAAATTCCTAACAAAGAATTTATATAATTTCATTTACTGAAAATGGAGATTATGCATTAACACTAAAAATATGCATAAAAAATGGAAATGTTCTTTTGTATAAAGTTTAGAGATGCCATGATATGCTTACTGAACAATTTTCATGATTTTACCATTTATATATTTGTACTTATGCATTTATTTTTCTAACTAGGGTTCTAACTTTGGGGAATTAATTTAATTAATGTACTGCATAACCTTGACCCTCAACTTGTTTTTATGGTAAAGGGGTATTTTAGGAGTCTAACAAAATTAGTTTCATAATTTTTGGACTTTTATTTCTTGAGTTATTAATTTTTTAAATTTGATTCAAAGTTTGGCTTAATTATGGAATTGCCACCTGGCAAATCAAATTGCCAGGCGCGCGCGCGAGCCTGCGCGGCGGCGCGCGACAGCCGGCGCCGGCGAGCTCGGGCCAGGGTTAAACGGCCGCATGGCTTGGACGAATTCCTACCCAGGTTCGCACATCATTGCACGGCGGTCCCGTTGCACCGATCGGCAGTTGACAGGAGGCACCGGAGGGTGGCTGGCAGCGAGCGGCGGAGCAGAGGCGACTATGGCAGCATCGCACGGTGCTTGTGGAGGGCGAGAGGGGTCGGGAGTTGGCCGGAGAGCATCACCTTGGTGCGGGGATTGACGGCGTCAAGGTGGAGCTCGCTGGAGATGGCCGGAGCAGGGCTCCCATCAGCGAGGTGGCCGGCTCCGATGACGGCGACTCTGGTTCCTTTGCAAAATTCATTGGTGGCTCTACGAATCAAGCGGAGAGCATTATGGCGAGGCTAGGAGGATGGTTGGCACATCGATTTGCGAAGGAAGGGAGGAACGAGATGCTGCCTAGGTCCGGCTGGAGACGGCGACAACAATGGTGGTCAAAATAGAGCCTCTATGCTCGAGGTCACCGGAGAGGGAAAGTGGCGTTGTGCCTGGTCTTGTGGTCGCGCTGGGGAATGCGTAGAACGCCTGTGAGTAGAGAGGGAGAGGAATGGTGCACTTTGCAAGCTGCTGCCCCTTTTGATCTGCTCGGCGGAAGGGAGGGTAGAGATAAGGAAAGGAGAGGAGGTGGTGGCTGGGGAGTGGTCTGCCGGCGGGGTGGCCTTCAATGATGGCCGGTGGCACAGGGAGTAGCAGGCAAAGCAGTGGCTGGGATGGGGGAGGGGGGTGGAGAGAGGAGGCGATGTTGGTGCAGTTACTGGCGGTGGCGGGTATGGCGGTGTCGATCAGGGAGTGGACCAAAGAAAGGAGAATTGACCCCCTTGACTTAGAACAGTGATCAGTACTCGATTCAATTCACCAAGTTCCATTACTCCAAACTTTGTGCCGATTTTTGTGCAAGTCCAGGAAATTATATTGTCCAACTTTGCTTTTGTGGGCAAGTTGAGATTCTTGCTGGAGAGTTACTGAAAAATCCTAGAACAGAGGTGCTTTACTCTGCCCTTAGGAAATTTTGAAGTGTACTCTTTTAATATGGCCAACAGGAATATGCAAAAACATTGGTGCACTTTCATGGGATTTTGTGATGTTTGTGAATTGCTCTCATTTGGCTAATTTTGGGGATTTAATGGATTAACTTTTTATTCCCTCTTTCTTTGGCATTTTAATTACTTGAGTTTTTTTAATTAGTCAGCAAATTATCATTAGGGTTAGCTTAATTAGCCTTTTGTGACATGGGATGTCACATGTGACACCCGCTTCCAATGACCGAAACCAAATGCATTTGTATGCGTGCCTAGGATCAAGATTTCACGCACACAGGACAATTATTGTGATAAAAGAACAATATATTTATTAAATCAATAATATTATTACAATGATGACCCATAGGTCAAAAAGAAAAAGATTACATTGCAGCGGAATAACTATGCATTGGCGTCCTTCAGCTCCCACAGGAAGTCGACCAGAAGACCGCATGCCTAGTCTCCTCCATCATCTTCATAGTTGTTCCATCATTCTCCTGTAGCTGAGCAACAACTTAGGATATAGCAAGGGTGAGTACATGTCGTACTTAGCAAGTGGGGGAAATTATAACATGAGGCTAAAGACAAGGAAGGCTTAACTAGTTTATTGCATGAGCTTTTAATTTCCTAAGCATCCTAATTACTAGGTGAGGTCATCCCAACCATCGATCCACAGGATGCTATCCAAACCAAGTCCAATCCCATCCACCATCCAACCATTCCCAACCATTCCAATCCATAACAAACTAATCTTGTGAGGATTCCAGGCCGCTCGTGACCATGAGCACGACTGTCATGACAGTTTGATATTCCATAGAGTTTGTACCACTTTACCCAGAAGTCGTGATTTCGTCCCCTGTTTCCAGATGGACTAGAGTGTCCATGTTGCCATGCCGGCCAAGCACTAGCACACTTCTGTAGGTGTGCGGCCAGTAGATCATCTGTTAACTCTAATACAAATCATATCGATGATGGTTGCCTTGGGAACTTGATGGAGTCCAAGGGTTGATGAAGATGGATCAAAGCGGAGGACAAGCTATGGTGCAAGTGTTGGGAACACTTGAGTAGTTGTTAGGGCTTTGAGTCCATAGGAAAACCGAACTATCAAGGGGGTCTATGTCATTCTCTTAGGTCATGTCTAGTCGGTGATGTGCAAGGTTGCTCGGTGAAATCATAGACACTAGGTGTTAGTGGAGAAGCCAAGGAGTTGTTCGAGGAAGCCGGGAAACGAAGTCAAGTGTGGATGACAAGTTTCCGCTTCTGGACATAGAGACCGGACAGAGTTGTCTGTAGAGACCGGACTGTACGGTCACTATGGGGAGTTGTCTAGGACTTAGAGTGAGAAGCAGGACTCTGTCAGCAGGTGACTCTATACAGACCGGACGGTCTGGTCTGCTGACCGGATGGTCCGGTCAGTGGGAGTGCAGGAACGATAGAGGAGGTGCATTTCACGGAGGCTCCTGGACTGGAGAGAGAAGGTTCATGACCATTGAGGTCACCCCAAGGTATGGTGTTTTGGTGATGAATGACAAACATGAAATGAGACTAATGTCTACATGAGTGTTGTCGTGTAGGAAACCTTTTCTATCTTATGATGATTGTCGACGACATCCTTGGCGATGGATGGCAATGACAACTAGCATGGAGGCTTGAGAACTTGATGGAGTCCATGGGTTGATGGAGATAGATCAAAGAGGAGAACAATCTATGGTGCAAGTGTTTGGAAGACTTGAGTAGTTGTTAGAGCTTTGAGTCCATAGGAAAAACCAGACTATCAAGGGGGTCTAGGTCATTCTCTTAGGTCATGTCTAGTCGGTAATGTGCAAGGTTGCTCGGTAAAATCACAGGCACTAGGTGACAGTGGAGAAGCCAAGGAGCTATTCGGGGAAGCCGAGAAACGAAGTCAAGCGAGGACGACCACTTTCGGCTTCTGGACATAGAGATCGAACAGAGGGGTCTGTAGAGACCGTACTATACGGTCACTATGGGGAGTTGTCCAGGACTTAGAGCGAGAAGCAGGACTCTGTCAGCAGGTGACTCTATAAGACTGGACGGTCTGGTCTGCTGACCAGGACGGTGCATTTCGCGGAGGCTCCAAGACTGGAGAGAGAAAGTGGATCGGGTGTGTCGAGAGATATTCTCAATAGTAAATCTAGGTATGCGTATGAGTATAAAAGATCAATGGACATAGGACACAAAGTGTATACAGGTTTGGGCCTCTCGAAGGATAATAACCCTACGTCCTGTTTGGTGTTTCTATATTGCTAGGGTTCGCACTGGAATTAAGGTTCCAATACGAGTCTGTCCCTTGCCAAAGGCCCCCTGCCCTCCTTATATATCCGAAGGGCAGGGATTTACATGGTAATCTTTTAGTCGGTTATAACAGATTCTATCTATCAAACATATCTACTAACCTAACTTGCCGCCTACTCAAACAAGTATCTCAGTAAATATCTTCTAGGCCGAATACACCATACCCGAGCCCCCGGCCCACTCGGCCAATTAGCCGAGTGGTTAAGTATCCCAGGTACATATGTCCCACAGTAGCCCCCAAGCACTTTCCATTTTGAATCGTCGTCTTGATTTACCTCGACATCTTATGAAATTGGGAAGTGCTTTTTCTTCTAATAACTCTTATTCATAAATCCCTGAAAAAGACATAGCCTATGAATATAGCCTCCAACTCAGAAGGGTGTTGAGTCTACACCGAAGCAGCTTTTGAGTTATTGAAAAATATCCAATTAATCTTGTCCCTTAACAGAAAAGGGCATAATGTCATCTGAATCTTCCAATTTGTCTAAACAAGCTCCATATTTTCTCACTCGTCGACTGATGCATCACCAAATTAATATTTATATCCATAATGCTGAAGTGCCCTTAATTTGAATGATTAACGATGAAATTCAATTGTCATAGCCCCCAAGATTGGTGATGTATCAATAGTAGTAATATAACACGAAAACACAGCCCCCAAGATGGGTGCCGAGATAATCCGAGTTATCTATCATAAAAATCTCAAAAGTTATAAATTCCAATGTAGAAACTTCAACAATCCGATTGATTTATCATGGAATTTCGAAAGGCACAATTTTCAAGACTGAAACTACAACAATCCGAGTGATTTATCACGGAATCTTGAAAGGTACAATTTCCAAGGTTGAAACCGCAACAATTCGAGTGATTTATTACTAATGTTATGATCCACAATATCCAAAATCAACTCTGAAAACGAGTCTCAATAATACAATAAATGCACGTACTAATTAACAAAACTGGACTTAACAGATTATGAGAAGCCTTGGCCCACCAGGTCATTTATCCCTTATAAAAGGACCTCCAAACAGTCGCATCTCTTTGTCTTCATTTCACCGCCGCTGCCATTTTGTGCACACAAACCCTAGATCTCAGACTTCCACTTCCTCCTGAAAACTCCACGCAACTGCTTCCCACTGCACTAAACCAAGAGCGATGGCCCCAAAGCGCACCCGCCAAAGTTCTAAGGCACAATCCAAGAAGCAATCTTCTCCTCAGAAGGGCGAGGAAGAAGAGACAATTTTTGATATCCCTGCCGCCATCAAGGAGTTCCCGGTGTCAGCCATGGTTTCAGAAAAAATCAACAGACTGGTGATTGACGGCGTGTTGCAGGATCAACAGACCGAAGGATGGATTGAGGCTATAGGTCAGAAATTTTTCCAACCTCCCGTCGACCAAATCACTGTTTTGTCCTCATTTTTCTATCGTGGATTTGGAATCCCTTGTTGTGACTTCTTCAGGGGTCTTCTTTGCTTCTATGGCATCAATCTTGTCAATCTAAATCCGAATTCCATTTTGCACATCTCCATATTTATTCACCTGTGTGAAGTGTTCTTGGGTATCTATCCCTATTTTGATACCTTCAAAGAACTCTTTGTTTTGAAGTCAAACAATAATAATGTCATAGGGGTGGCTGGATTCCAATTAAGAAATAAATCCAAGTATATTGATGTGCCACTTCCATCAAGCAACAAGGGGTGGCACGCGGACTGGTTTTACCATGGAAACCATGCTCCACCTTTGCCAAAAACTACGGCCGAAGGCGCCCAGCCATGATCCGAGTGGTCAGCAAAGGCTCACCCAAACAAGAAGTCTCAGGTTGATTCTATATTAAAGCACATTGCTTATCTCAAGTTGAAAGGATATACCGGCGTACACGTAGCCGCAAGCTTCATATATCGGCGCGTACAGCCTATCAAGAAACGCCATGTTCCAGGATAGAAATTTCAATTGGGCTCAGACCCCACAATGGAAGTACCAGAAATATTGTCAGAGAGCGAATTGACATTGCGTCTGGAGAACATATTATCATCACTTCTTGATTGGACTCCAGGGAGTGCAAAATCTGGACATCATTCCTTGACTGATAGGAGTGCAGTAAGTCACCCACCTCGCTGCTTGAAAAATTAACACCTCTTTCATTATATTTATTAACGAATTATACATCGCATATGTTGCAGAACCTTGATGTATATGTGTCCAATCCACCATTACTGATGTGGACAAGAGTTCCCGATCTTCTAAAAGGTTCTGGATACGTTGATTTGGTCGGAGGCGACACACAAATCGATCCGGTTTCAGAACAGCACGTTCTAAACCCCGCAATCGCAGCACGACGTCTCCTCGGGTTATCAACCGTCCTAAAATAATTGCCCTTGATGAGAAGGCTAATCCCTGCCTACGAATCAAAAACACAAGCAAGAACAAAGAACAAGTCAACACAATTGCAGATGTATTATGAATCTCAAGAAGAAGTCAACACAATAAACTCCTCTTTAAACCCCATACTGAAAACGGCCAAGTTATTGGGATATTTTGGAGCTCTGTGGCATCAACACCAGTTATTGCGAAGAACTGACAACCTTCACACTTTCGGACAATTTCCTTGGCATCAACACCAGTGGTCGGTCAATAAAACCCTTGCCTCATTGCTTTGGCCACGATTATGGATGGGCCTGCGTGATTCCCACAAATGCCAGCGTGGATGTTTCTTAATATAGCTATGCCTTCATCTTGAGACAAGCATTTCATCAGTACCCCATGTGGGCTTTGCTTGTATAGGTGATGATCAACTATACAATATGAACGCGACATGCGAATAATCTGGAGGGCTTCGTCTTTGTCGGTCGGTAGTGTATCACGATCCAGATACTCAATGAAGGGAGTGCGCCAATCTACCTCAATGACAGCTACATGCGGTGCTGCCCCCGCCTGTAGTGCCGACTGCTCCATAGTTTGCTGGGTTAGTATATATGGCTTCTGCAAATCATCAAGGAATACTCCGTCAGGTATTTTAGATCTGCTAGACCCAAGTTTGGCTAGTTCATCTGCCTCTTTGTTATACTTGTGCAGGACATGTTTATACTCAATGCCATCAAACTTGTCTTCGAGCTTCTGAACCTCGGTGCAGTAGGCTGTCATGCTTTCGTGGGAACAACACCACTCCTTTGTTACTTGATTTATAGCTAGCGCCAAGTCGCCAGAGACGCTTATCGTTTGGACACCGAGTGAGATAGCTATCCGAAGTCCATGTAATAGCGTATTCGAAGAACATACCGCAACTTGGCTCTGTCAGGAGATAGCAGTATGAATCCTGCTCCGGCACCTTCCAATTGTAAGGAGCCATCAAACGCCATTCTCCAATAGCATAATTCTTGTGAGTCGGGAGGTAACTCACATTCTGTCCACTCGGTGATGAAGTCCGACAAAGCTTGACCATTGATCGAGTCGCGTGACTTAAAGGTGATATCATATGATCCGAGCTCAATGGCACATTTGGCGATTTTCCTAGTGGCCTATCTATTGTGCAGCAATTCGCCTAGGCTGAACGACGTGTGGACCTCAATTGGATGATCCTCAAAGTAATGCTTCAACTTCCTAGATGTCATCAGTAATGCATAAATTAATTTCTAAAGATGGAAATATCGTACCTTGGATTCCGATAAGACCTCACTGACAAAATATACTGGTCGTTGCACCTTTTGAGCCTTGCCATCTTTCGCCCGTTCCACCGCCAGCACAGTACTGACAACGTGTTTCGTTATGGAAATGTACAGCTGCAAAGGTTCCTTTGGCTCTGGGGGAGTTAAGACTAGAGGACCACTAATGTAAGCCTTAAAACTGTCCAAGGCTTTCTGTGTGTCATCATTCCAGGTAAATGATTCTTGCTTCTTAAGTAATCGAAAAAAGGGTAACCCTCGGACGCCGAGTCATGATACAAACCGAATGAGCACAGCCATACTACCAGTGAGCTTTTAAATGTCTTTTTGCGAATGTAGAGGTCCCATTCGTAATATGGCATTTACCTTTTCTGGATTAACTTCAATCCCTCTGTGTGATACCAGAAAACCGAGTAATTTTCCTCACGGGACCCCAAAGACGTATTTTTCCTGATTTAGCTTCATGTTGTATTTCCGAAGGATGCCGAATGTTTCATCTAGGTTGGATATCAAGTCGGTGGAGAGCCGAGTCTTGACTACCACGTCATCGATGTAAGCCTTAACATTCTTGCCTATCTGGTTGTCCAAACATCACTGCATAGTCTGCTGGTAGGTGGCACCAGCATTTTTCAAGCCAAAGGGCATTGTTGTGTAACAGAAGGCTCCGAACGGCATGATGAACGAGGTTTTGAGCTGGTCGGATTGGTTTAAGGGAATCTGATGGTACCCTGAATAGGCATCTAAGAAGCACAACAGAGCGCATCCAGCCGTTGAATCGACCACTTGATCAATACGTGGGAGAGTGAACGGATCTTTCGGACAAGCTTGGTTAAGGCCGGTGTAATCCACGCACATCCGCCACACCTTATTCTTCTTTCGCACCAGAACTGGGTTGGCCAACCAGTCGGGGTGGAAAACTTTTTTAATAAAACCGGCTGACAGTAGTTGGCCGATTTCTTTCCTAATCGCATCCTTTCGGTCTTGCGAGAATCATCTAAGCCGTTGCCTTACCGGCCTGGCGTTTTCACGGACGTGAAGTTTGTGCTTAGCCTTTTCCCTTGGAACACCTGGCATGTCAGAATGTTTCCATGCAAATATATCTTTTTTATTTCTAAGAAAAAGGATGAGCACGCTCTCCTATTTATCACCTAAATTGACCCCAATATTTGTGGTCTTGGATACATCATTATCATCTAGGCTAATCTTCTTGGACTCCATTGCGTCCGCCTGTACCATAGTCTTCAGCACTTTCCTTAGAGCAGGGTCAAGCATGGCCTCCTCCGCTGTTGCGATTGCTTCCTTTAGCTCGGCCAGCTCCGATGCTACTACTATCTTCTCGGTCAACTCACAACTGCCATTGTCGCAGTCGTATGAGGTCCGCACATCCGAGTGGATTGAGATGACTCCGTTTGGTCCTGGCAGCTTCATCGTCATATAAGGATAATGAGGTACCGCCATGAATTTAGCGATGGCTGGCCGCCCTATAATGGTGTGATACGTAGAGTCGAGCTCGGCGACCTCGAAGGTAATGCGTTGTGTCCTATAGTTCTCCCGAGTGCCGAAAGTCATAGGCAGAGTGATTTGTCCCAGAGGGACTGTTTGCATGCCCGGGATCACACCAGGAAACGGCGATCGACTTGGCTTGAGGTCGGTCAAGGGTATGCCAAGCTCCTTGAAGGTTTTCACAAAGAGGATGTCCAAACTGCTACCACCATCTACCAGTACCCGATTTAGCCGGACTTGGTTAACAGTCGGCGTTAGCACTAAGGGATATTTCTCAAGCGTGGGGATGTGATCCGGATGGTCGGACCGATCAAAAGTAATTGGAACCTCTGACCATCGAAGATACTGAGGTACTGCTGGTGAGACTGAGTGGACCTCTTTGTAGAGGATCTTCTGCTGGCGCTTCGAGTCGGCCGTAGACCGGCCACAGATGTAATTGACCTCGCGTTCGAGGTCTTGGAAGTCCTCCTTTTCCTCATCTTGGTTATCCTTGTCCGAGTCCTTTCTGCCACCCTTGGGGATCCAGGGACGTTCTTTGCATACCTTCAAGGCGTGATAGGCGAAGTTTTTCAGCTTGAAGCATTCTCTGGCTTTGTGGGCTCCATCATGTAGCAGGCAAGGGCCATTGAGCATCTTGTCGAAGTCATCCTGAGTGACTGGTTTCCTCCTGGTCGGGCGCTCGGCGTTGGCCACCGTTCGGTCTTGCTTGCACTTCCTATCGCCATCCTTACTGTAATCGGACAGACCCGACAGGTTCCTTGTACTGGCGAACTTGGAATAGAGCCGAATTGCCGGCAGCATATTTGTCAGCCATAGTGAACAATTCTTCGGCAGACAGTCCGCCGGCAGCATCCAACCTCCCAATCTTCTTTATTAGGTCATTGTCACGGAGTCCTCCCTGGAAGGTGGCGACAACTTAAGCATCCGAGATGTTAGGGATGGTATTTTTCACTCGGTAGAAGCGTTGGATGTACTCTCAAAGTGCCTCCCAGTTCCGTTGCTTGATCCGGCCAAGTTCTCAGAGATTCCCTGGCCTGTCGAAGATGGCTTGAAAATTGGCCACGAACTGCCGACAGAGATCTGCCCAGCAGGTGATAGAATTGTCGGGCAGATTAGTGAGCCAGGTTCTTCCCGCTGGGGCTAAGAAAACATGCAAGTAGTTGGCCATGACAAAGCTGTCACCGTCGAGAGCTCGTATGGCTGTCGAATAGACATGAAGCCAGTCGCGCGGATCCATCTTGCCGTCATACTTCTCAATGCCGACGGGCTTGAAGCCGACCGGCCAGCTGACAGTTCAAAGTTCCCGAGTGAAGGCTCGGATGCTAGCCTCCTCATCATAATCATCGATGGCCGGAGTCCGTTCTCGTTCGCGGTCGCCTTCTCGACGAGATCTATCATCGCAGTGGCCCTCATCCCGTCGATCACGGTAATGATCGTCTCTATGTAGCTGTTGCCTGTTGTCACATTCATAGTCAACATAACCGCGCTAGCGCCGTTCATCTTCGTACTCTCGACGGGCCGCATCGTCGCGCTCCTGGTATCTATTGTCCAGTCGGACCCGCGCATCATGTGGTGGTATGCTGTTGCGCAGGTCGGCGCTTGGATGCCGATCATGGTACTCTGCAATGGGCCTACACCTGGGGACAGTAGGCGGGGTTGCCTCTCGGTTGGAGCGTTGTCGGTCTATTCTATCCTCCTTGGGTACCGAACTAGCGGCCCCAGAAACTGATTTACTCGGTGTTGATTGTGCCGCATGCATCTCCAGTACAGCCGCGGCCCTGATATGCGCTTTCAATTGGTTGACCTGAGGTGTCAACTCTGGGGAGACCTGAAGTAGGGGCTCTATTGTTTGCAGGAGGGTCGCCGCAGCCATGATGTTGTATTGTGGGGTCTTGAAGACGTCTTCACCATCAAGCTTTAAGGTGAGGTCTCCCATATCTAGGTTTTGCATGACTCGGGGTCTCTGCTAAGCATCTGGTCTTTGGAGCGGAGGAGTGGCGGCATCTGGATCACCGTCTTCAAGTTCAGTTTCATGTCCATCTACGCGTGGCGCGGTACCACGTGCGACAGCATCTGCCGATGTTTTTCCATCTTCTTGCCCCTGGGCAGCAGGTGCCACCATGAATACCTCGTGGAAATCTGAGGAACAAGTCTCTGAATCACTCGGCTCTTCAATCAAGTCCAGGAGTGACTCGCTTTTAAGGCCAATTGCTACAACGAATCTTGATTCATCGAAAATTTTGGGATCTTCGTCCGACTGGTCCATGAGATGAGCCGGGAGATCAACCGTAGTGTAACCCGAATCGACCAAGGTTGTCAATCGGGGCATTTGCGGACAACGTTGAGTTGCCACCTGAGAGGGTTTCCACCTGGAAAGCTATCGCTGCGTTGTCGAGGCCAAGCGGGAATGGGCCAGCCGGATTGCTCTGATCGGTCGTAGCAGCGTCCGAGTGGGCCACGCATTCATGCTTGACGAGGTTCCCGTGCTGATCGGCGACGAGGCTGACGGTGCCAAAGCAGATCTTGTCTCCTGGGCGAAACTTGATGTCGATGAAAGCCATCGATTTCGACAAAGCTACACTCAACGCTGCCCCTTCCTGGCGCACCAACTGTCGAGAGATATTCTCGATAGTAAATCTAGGTATGCGTATGAGTATAAAAGATCAATGGACACAGGACACAAAGTTTATACAGGTTCGGGCCTCCTGAAGGATAATAACCCTACGTCATGTTTGGTGTTTTTGTATTACTAGGGTTCACACTGGAATTAAGGTTCCAATACGTGTCTGTCCCTTGCCAAAGGCCCCCTGCCCTCCTTATATATCTGAAGGGCAGTGATTTACATGGTAATCTTTTAGTCGGTTACAACAGATTCTATCTATCTAACATATCTGCTAACCTAACTTGACGCCTACTCAAACAAGTATCTCAGTAAATATCTTCTGGGCCGAATACACCATACCCGAGCCCCCGGCCCACTCGGCCAATTAGCCGAGTGGTTAAGTATACCGGGTACATATGTCCCACAGGACGGTCCGGTCCAGTAGGTTCATGACCATTGAGGTCTCCCCAAGGTATGATGTTTTGGTGATGAATGACAAATATGAAATGAGACTAATGTCTACACGAGTTTTGTCCATGTAGGAAACCTTTTCTATCTTATGATGATTGTCGACGTCATCCTTGGCGATGGATGAGAATGACCACAAGCGTGGAAGCTTGTGAACTTGATGGAGTCCAAGGGTTGATGGAGATGGATCAAAGCGGAGAACAAGCTATGGTGCAAGTGTTTGGAACACTTCAGTAGTTGTTAGAGCTTTGAGTCCGTAGGAAAAACCGGACTATCAAGGGGGTCTAGGTCATTCTTTTAGGTCATTTCTAGTCGGTGATGTGCAAGGTTGCTCGGTGAAATCACAGGCACTAGGTGACATTGGAGAAGCCAAGGAGCTATTCGGGGAAGCCTGGAAACGAAGTAAAGCAAGGACGACAAGTTTCAGCTTTTGGACATAGAGACCGGACAGAGGGGTCTGTAGAGACCGGACTGTACGGTCACTATGGAGAGTTGTCCAGGACTTAGAGTGAGAAGCAGGACTCTGTCAGTGGGTAACTCTATACAGACCAGATGGTCCGGTTAGTAGGAGTGCAGGAACGGTAGAGGAGGTGCATTTCGTGGAGGCTCCTCGACTGGAGAGAGAAAGTGGACCAGATAGTCCAGTCCAGTGACCGGACAGTCCGGGCAGTTCAGAAGATTGCCTGGACAGAGGAGGCCAACGGCTGGGGAGAGCCATTACAGAGTGGCCGGACGGTCCAGTCCGGCAGAGACCGGATAGTCCAATCAGTGTGTCCAGAAAGGCAATCTCGTGGATCAATGGCTAGTTTGAGGATTGGGAGCCTATATAACTTCGTTGCTGGGGTCTTGGAGACCTCTCTTGGCCAGGGGAATACCTAAGAGCATTTGGTAAGGTCCAAGAGGAAAAGAGGAGAGCACTAGGAGGAGATATTGCATATCTTGAGAGTGCTAGAGAGGAGTAGCTTGAGCATCTTGCACATCTAACGCTAGGGCGTCCTTGAGGGTGAGACCTAGGTTGTTACTCTTGGTCTATGGTGAGACCTAGACCTAGGTTGTTACTCTCGAGCCTATGATGATTGCTTGTGAAGGCCGTCACACGTTTGTACATGGTTTGAGCCCGCCGTTGAAAGGGGCATCGCTAGTGAGTGCCCGTGTCGGCTCGGGGAGTCCCGCAAGTTCTCGAGGGAGGCGAGCTTGTGCTTTGTGCAGTGGTGACGCACACCGTGTCTTCATTCTAGGAGTGATTGCAGGCTCGTGGGCGATAACTCCACTTGGTGGCGGGAGGGACCGGGACTCTGGCGGGAGTGGTCCAACGAGGATCAGGGGAAGGCGACATCCTTCCAAGACATTGAAAAAAAAAATTCAAGAGCCACCCCTTACTCCACTCCTCACTATGATGCTTTACTTTTCGCATTTACATACCATGCTATTCATGCTTGTGTGTTCTATTAGTTCTCTTTGACTATCTTGTAGACTTGCATGTTTAGGCTCCTTACTTGATAGTAGTGTTTAAGCTTCCGCAATTGATGACTAGTATGAGTAGGAGTTTCATTCGTGTGCTTGATCACTAGGAGTGCATAGGAGTTGTATTGACTTGTGTGATCCACTAGTATGCATATGATGTCTTTCCTTTCATAGGATTATATTGTTAGTGTGATCACCACTAGATTTGAGTAGGAGTTGCTCTGAGTGCTATCAGTGTTAAGTATTTGGTAAAATTGGTTCATAGTGGTAGTTCCCGATTCCCCCCCCCCCTCTCGATCACTACGATCCTTTCAAGTGGTATCAGAGATGCTCATCATAAGGCTTAACCGCCTTGAGTAGTGACCGCATTGAGTTGTGATGTCATCCCATTCGGGGATGGGTCATGGCTCATGGAAGAATCGCTTTAAAAGCTACCTAAATGCCATGATTCTGGATGAGTTGATGGACACTCTTGTGGACTTTGCCAATACATTTACCAGTGATCATGTGTATGATGATTGTGATGATAGTGTGGATGTGCCTTGTACTAGTGAGTGCCTAGATTGTTCTAGCAATGACTTGATAGGTTGCTCTACTAGTGTGCCTAATATGATGATTGATAATGATGTGTCTCTTGATCTTGATTGCTCTACTAGCATTGATGATGTTTGTGAGCCTCCTATTGATCATGCTAGTAGTTCTCTTGTTGAGGAGTTCTTTGCTTTTCATGCTAATGATAATGAGGACTTACTTGACTCTCTTATTCGCTTGCGAGGTATTGTGGACAGGATTGAGGTGACTTCGTTTGAGCTTCCCAAGATTGTGATAGTTGAGAAGATCCTTTCCTTGCTTCCGAGTAGCAAGCTCTTCTACATCACCCTTGACCTTCTCATGGAGAAGAGTCTCTCCGTCAAGGACGTGATTGGGCTGCTCTTCAAGGATGAGGACATCACCGTGAACATGGCATGGAAGAAGACATCCAAGACACACCTTGAAGCATCCTCGAGCAAAGGGAAAGAAGTAGCTTCTAGCTCAAACTTCTTTGATACCTCCACAAGATTGTCTTGCAACAACCTCTACAACTCCTTCGGGACAAGACATTCTTCGGGCACTTCGTCAAGCTCTACCTCAAGTGTCATTCCAAGTTCTACTCCAAGCACCTTGAGAGGACCGAGCATTGGCGTAGGGGGAGCACCAACAACAATGCTCGCTCGATCATTTGAGATGATCAACCTTGCGGCCTTGGCTCCAGCGCCTCCACCCCATCCACCACAAGATCACCTTTGGCATCTTCGTCGAGCTCACCAACAGGATCTCTTCTTTGAACTTGGTGAATTTGTGAGAAATCCGAATGTTGATCTTTGTGAAAATCTATTGAGCATCTATGATCTTGTGTGTAGGATAAACTCTTTTAGGGGACTTCGGAGGATTGCACCACATGAAGTGATTGACAAGCTCCTCCAACAAATCACAACTCCTGAGAGGGGTTTCTTACTTGAGGAGGTAGTCAACAGGAGACATGAACTCTCAATTGAGAGAGCAATGGAGATGATACTTGTGCTTCACTCTCAAGTGGGACATGTGCTTGAGCGTATCACTGGACTCTATGATCCTCCCCATTACTACATCAACCTTGACAATGTGCACATGGGGGATGATCATGGACATTTGAGGTACCGTGCTCCTCACTATCCCATTAGGAGAGGATTACTGGTTGTGATTGCAAGAATCCCTATCTATTAGGATGGTCTTATTGCTCAACACGATGAGGTTAGTGCTAGTCAATCAAGTAATGCTTCGGATACTAACCCTTCTTCCTCTAGTGCTTGTCTTATGGCTGCCACCAGGGTCAACTACAAGAGTGGAGGCACTCATTCGACTCTTGATAGTTGGTGCACTCAACATAAGACCGGGAAGCCAACCATGTTCACCACCATTGATGAAGACGAACATAGTGAGAAGGTGACCTTTGGGGATAACTCAAAGGGGAGAGTTAGAGGCTCAGGCAAGGTGGCCATCACAAATGACCTCCATCTCTCCAATGTCTTTCTTAGGGAAATCCTCAACTTCAACCTTCTGTCTATTGGTCAACTATGTGACATGGGTTTCAAGTGTACATTTGATAAGGACAGTGCAAAGATTGAGAATGACAAGAGAGGGCCAGTATTTCATGGAGTAAGGCATGGGAACTTGTATGTCACAGACTTCAAGTCAAGCAACATGCCACCAAGCACTTGCCTATTCACCAAGGCATCCAAGGGATGGTTGTGGCATAGAAGACTGGTACATGTTGGAATGAATCAGCTCAAGAAGATTGTCAAGAGGAATCTAGTTGAAGGAATCAAGGATGTGGCCTTTGAGAAGGATAGACTTTGTAGTGCTTGTCAGGCAGGAAAACAAGTTGCATCTTCACATCCCACCAAGTCATTCATGTCTACAGCTCATCCTCTAGAGCTCTTGCACATGGACTTGTTTGGACCAACACATTACAAGAGTCTAGGAGGCAATCTATATTGCTTGGTGATTGTTGATGATTTCACGAGATACACTTGGATCTTCTTTCTTGTGGACAAATCTCAAGCCAGTGGTATCTTCAGAAAGTTTGCCAAGAGAGAAAAGAATGAGTTCAATGCAAGCATTGTGAAGATAAGGAGTGACAATGGGACGGAGTTCAAAAACACCACAGTGGAGGAATATTGTGACAAGAAGGGGATTAAACATGAATTCTCCGCTACATATACTCCCGAGCAAAACGGAGTAGTGGAGAGGAAGAACAAGACGCTCATCACTCTTGCTCGTGTCATGTTAGATGTGTATGGAACTCATGAGAGGTTTTGGGCTGAGGCAATCAAGACGGCTTGCTACACCTCCAATCGTGTCTATCTTCACCGGTTGTTGAAGAAGATGCCATATGACCTATTGGTGGGAAGGAAACCCAATGTTTCCTATTTTCGAGTCTTTGGGTGCAAGTGTTACATTCTAAAGAAGAGGAGAAAGCCTGGGAATTTTGAAAGCAGAACTTATGAAGGCATTCTTATTGGGTACTATAGGACTTCTAAAGCCTATAGGGTCTACAACTCAACCACAAGATGTATGGAAGAATCCTATGATATGCAATCTGATGAGTCAAATGGGTCCCAAAAGGAGGATGAATTTCATGAACTGAACATTGGAGATGAGCCTATGAGGGAAGCCTTGAGAAGAATGCCCGTGGGCGAGGTTTTACCCCACGAGGTTAATGATGGTAATATTGATGAGCCCTCCACTCCACCACCTCCATCAACCCCCTCCTCCGAGATACAACAAACAACCCAAGATGCCACAAATACTCCCATAAGCTCATCCCTAGATTCATTGTGAGTACACTCACCAAATGATGAGGAAATCTAATTGAGAAATGAGCCACAAACCTCCCCCACATAATTCACCACAAGCCACTTCTCCTAGCTCTTCACAGGATACCCTCCCATCCACCTCAAGCTCAAAGTCCAAAACAAGAAAACGTGAGAGTGACTCCTCCACCTCTCTTAGGATACAAGACACTCATATATCAAGAGAGCAAACAATTCATGATGCACAAGATATTTCACCTAGAGCTTCTCCCACTTAAAGAAAATACCATCCTAGACCCAAAGCCATCAACAAATATCACTCACAAGACTTGATCATTGGGCGTCCATCTCAAGGGATAAAAACAAGGTGGTTTATTGCCATCAATATAGAGCCAACTATGTGAGTGAAGAGGATCATGATGAGGAAAATGTTCAGATTGAGAACTTCTCCTTCGTCTCTATGATTGAGCCCACTACCATTGATGAGGCTATGGATGATCACAAGTGGGTTATTGCCATGCAAGAAGAGTTGAACAACTTCAAGAGGTGCAAAGTATGGAAATTGGTTGATAGGCCCAAGCATCATAATGTGATTGGCACCAAGTGGGTCTTCAAGAACAAGCAAGATGAGAAAGGAGCAATTGTCAAAACAAGGCTCACCTAGTGGCTAAGGGATATTTTCTAGTGGCGGTGATTGACTTTGTAGAGACCTTTGCTCCCGTGGCCCATCTTGAAGCTATACGGATCTTACTTGCCTGTGCTTCACACGATGGTTTCAAGTTCTTTCAAATGGATGTCAAGAGTGCTTTCTTGAATGGAGATATCAATGAGAAAGTCTATGTTGAACAACCTCCGGGGTTTGAGGACCCAAAACATCCAAGACATGTATACAAATTCAAGAAAGCTCTATATGGCCTCAAGCAAGCACCTAGGTCATGGTATGAACATTTGAGGAACTTCCTACTAAAAAATGGATTCACCATTGGAAGCATTAATAGCACCTTTTTCATGAGGCATGTTGGGAAGGATCTTTTTGTGTGCCAAATCTATGTGGATGATATCATCTATGGGTCAACTAATGAGAAGTTCAATGAAGAGTTTCGGGAGATGATGGCTAGGGAATTCCAAATGTCAATGATTGGAGAGTTACATATGTTCCTTGGATTTCAAGTCAAGCAATTGAGAGAGGGAAACTTCATCTATCAAGAGAAATATACTAAGGACCTTCTCAAGAGATTCAACATGGAAAATTGCAAGCCTTTGCACACACCTATGGCTACTAGCAAACCCTTGGATGATGATGTGAAAGGAAAACCAGTGAACCCCAATCTATATAGGTCAATCATTGGGTCTTTGCTCTATCTCACCGCTTTGAGACCGGACATCATGTTTAGTGTGTGCTTATGTGCATGCTATCAAGCAAATCCAAAGGAGTCACACTTGAAGGCCGTACAAAGAATAATGAGATACCTCATGTACACACCTACCATGAGCTTATGGTATCCTAGAGGAACAAACTTTGAGTTGCTTGGGTATTCGAATTCGGACTTTGCGGGTTGCAAAGTGAACAGAAAGAGTACATCGGGAGGGACAGGGACTCCGGCAGGAGTGGTCCAACGAGGATTAGGGGAAGGCGCCATCCTTTCGAGACCTCAGGAAAAATCATGAGCATTATTGACCCTCTCTTTACTATTCTGCATGTGTGTGCTCTAGTGAGTAGGGTGACTTGTGGCTTGCATAGGCTAGTGTGATTGGCTTCCATACTTTATCGTATCATGAACACTAGCATGTGTAGGGTCTTGACCTACTAGACTTGTTTAGGTTTCTTATCTTGTTAGACTTATGTAGCAAAATTGAAGTATTTGAATTTGTGAGCGGCTTACCGATTCAGCCCCCTCCCCTCTCGGTACGCTTCGGTCCATACAAGGGTCTCCCAGTACATGCTAGCCACTAAGGTTCCACTCCCGTCCATAAGGGATAGCCCATCAACAAGCAGGTCATCACCCCATGAGCCCCCTCTTGAGCCATTTGGATACAAGGACAGTCCTCTTGACTTCCATTCCCTGCTCCACCAAATGTTGCACCGACACTGGGAGAACTCCTAATTAATCAGCCAAGCTGTTCCATAGCAGCCTTGTGATGGCACTATTGTCCTGGTTTACCACTCCAAGAACCAGTTCCTAGGATCTACAACAAGCATACCACCACCCAACATGTGCCCACGGCACCACATCCATTCCATCCAGCTTGTTGATATCCCTATGTCCATGTTGCTAAAAGATTACCAAATTATTCTCAATGTGGCTTGTTCATTAGTCAGGATTAATTGAACCCAACAATCCAATAAGCAACTAATCATGTCTACCCTAAGCTAACTAAACCTCTAGTTCCAGGCGACAAGGACAAGGTAAAGCAATACTAGTAAACCCTAACAATAGGTACCCATTCATTTGACACAAGCATGCAATTCTACAATAACATTCATAATAGGATCAAAATGCATCAAGGACACTTGCCTTAAATTAGATGCTGCTGCTCAGTGAAAACAAATCTTGATCTTCGTCCTCGTACGATTCCCGTGCGTAAAAATCCTATTCGTGCAAGACATGAAAAGCATACACACAATAAATACACAATGCATGGTATAGAACAATTGGGTATGGTTGAACAAAGGATGCAATTGGGCATTTTATTGTGATACAATAATATAGGCGGAAGAATCATCTAAATCGGGGTGGTTGATGAAAAGATATGCAAGGTTAAACTTGCAAGGACTGTGGCTACACATAGACAGTGCAACAAATATGTGCGCATTCCAATTGATTGGCTTGAATTCTCAAGGAATCGTTTGAACATAATTATTCCTAGTGGTGTGGGACATGTGAAACGCTAGGTGAAATGGATCAAAAATAACCTATACTGGAGATCGATTGGCTGCATCTTGAGGAGGTCAGCCAGCAGCAGATCAAGCACAATATCATGTTCCTGGTCGCACCATGGCCGCTCTAGGAGAACCCTCTGGTGGAGATGATCCCAAGACCCTGGAACACAAGTAGGAGTGTCAGTTGTATCAAGATCATCTCTTGATTGAGAGAAAAGGTGATGGTTTTACCGTCGTGCGTGCTGGATTTGCCCAGATCAGGGAGCAGCTGCCATTGCGATGCAGATCCCGGAGGCATACCACATCCAATGGATCTGATTTTTGGATATGTTCTACGCACCTCCATGTAAAATTTGGCGTCATTTGGTTGGGTGGATCACCGGGAACGCCAAAGCCAACTGGCAGAACTGTTGTTGGACGCGAGAGCAGGGTAGAGCGGCGGCAGCCTGGCGGCATGGTGAGGGTTTGAGGGGCTGGGGAGGACGTGGGAGGCGGCCTAGTATTTATAGGAGGGGTGGGGAAGGTGTGGGAAGAATATGGAAAGAAAATTAAGAGGAATTAATGCATTTATTGGAGGCAAACATGGAAGGCATAGGAAACATGGAAAGGAAATTATTCTCTTGCTCTTTCCTTATGAATGTTTATGGAAGGTGGGTTAATTTCCATAGAAAGGTTTATGGAATGTCATGCAAACATGGAAGGTATTATGTCTGGGTACATTGATGCGATTGGAAAAATGAATGAGGATGAAAATGAGTCTAGATGCATCAAGTCGTGTTGGATGAAATATTTGAACGAAGATACAATGTGATGAAATAAGTTTGGAACACCATGTTCAATGATGCAGTCATCTAAGTCAAGGAGACATAGATAGTTGAGCCCCATTTCAGAAAAAAGAATGTACATTCAAAAAATTTTATTGAAAGAATTTCAATTTTCCAAAATTAAAATTGAATCCAAAAATGACAAAATATTGAAATAATATAAAATAAAATTGTTTTACTTATCTACCTTTTTTTTGGTTCAAAACTGAAAACTTTTGTGACATAGAGCAATTTCTTTAACCCAATAAAATCTTTGTTAATTTGCAAAGTTTCTTATAAATAGTTTCAAAATTTGAGAAATTCAAATATTTTGTTTGAAAGTGGTTTACATTTCAAAATGGGAAATTTTGGGATGTGACATAAGGGGGAGCCTTATATTCATTTTTATTATGAATGGAACAAACAATGGTGAAAATATCCTACAATCATTCAAGGATATCATTTTCATAGCCTCGTGAGTACATGAGTTGTTTCTATGCCTACCTATCTATTACTCATGTTTATTATGTTGTATAATGTAGCTCTTTGTGATCTACCAACTTATATTATCTTTGGTTCATGAAAGTATGCATTCATATAATTTGCACTTCATGAAAAATCTTTTATAATATATTTGCCTTCTTGGACCAAACGATATAGTGCAAATTGCTCTCTTGTTTATTACAATATTTATGCATATGTGTATGTTGAATATTCTACTGTGCATAGTTTAATGGGAAGTTGCACCATGCCTTATGAGACTAGTGAGGTTGCTGAGTTTTTACATGGATACATAGTTGTTTTTGTTAAGATGGACATTTCAAGATATGTATTCATGTTCTTGATTTATCTTGTTGAATTGTTTTCGTTTGTTATTAAGCGCATATCATGGGATGTATTTCCTTCTTGCCTTTTTAAATCATTCTGTGCATATGATTTTATTGAATATCTATGTATGCCCATCATATGAAGGAAATTATTCTATGCTTTTGATATTGAGACTAACTTACTTTGAGCTTCGTATGATTTAGTCTCAAAAAGTTGATAAAAGAGTGACTCTAAAGGTATGGTTGCTATTGCCAATTATTTAAAGATGCATTCTTTGGATTGTACTTTCGTGTGATGAACTCCCTATGGTCATATCGCCCTCACATGTGCGCATGGTCTTTGTCTTGAGATTCTTACCCTTTTCAGTGCTTGATGCCAAAGGGGCAGAGAAAATAGAGGATATACTAGTAGGGAGAGATGAATGAAGGAAAGAGCAAAGAGAATAGCTTTTATGTGCATATTATTTTCCATTATCATTATTTGCTAGTGTTGTCGTCAAACACCAAAAAAGGGGAGATTGAAAGGTCTAGGTCTCTAGCCTTGAATCAATGATGAGTTTTAGTGATAAATGACAATGCATGTTGGAACTAACCTTTTATATAAGTTTGTGAGTTTAATGTTAGGTTATGTTCTGGCATCAAGCAAAGGTCAAGAATAACATATCCATAAAGGCTATGAACCCATTACAAGATAATTGATTGATTGTATGTTGGAAATTATCATATTATATGGTGAAGATGTTTGACAAAGGATGATGGTAATCAATGTGTTGACAAAGGTGTTGGTGGACATAATCAACACTCGTGCTTAAAGATGAATATGTTAGTGATGATTGTTGATTCATGACAAGGGATGATATTGATGATAGTGATGATTGTTGATACAAGCAACACGTATACATAAAGAAGATCAATGCATATCATGAAGGAGAATTAGACATCCCAATAGTTGATGATGTCAAAATGGTTATGTTAATACTTGATATTAAATGGAAATATCAATGCAAGTATTAGTTGGAATCCATGAGTTAATAAGTGACGATGGTCAAAGTAAGGATGTTATTATAAGATTGGAACATGGATTTATAGTGACCATTTATAAGAAGATAAAAGTCATGAATTTGGAAATATCATCTTGGAGATCAAATTGACAAAGTGGATACATTGTTAATGTTGGATACAAACTAGTGTTGCATGGAAAGGCGGTGAACGTTAGGCAAGACTCGGCTACAATGGACCATGTGCGAGGGTGAAGGGCAAGCAAGAGGCTTGGCACCAAAGGACCAAAGGCAATGGTAAAGAGTTAAGGCTTAGCACGATGAACCGTGCAAGACCATGTGAAGCTATGGATTATCCACGCCACTCATTTAACGGAACAAGAAGATGATGTTGATATGTCACAACCAATGCAATTGACAAAAAGAGCTAAAGGTGAATATACAATGTCAAAAGAAGACCAAGTGGCTTGAATATAGGAAGCTATAAAACTTCATAAGTGGATGAACATCAAGCCTATATCATATGGACATTTCTCAAGCCTATATCATATGGAAACTTCATAAGGTATAATATTAGATATATATGTTTATTGATGGTTAATCAAATAAATATCCAAAATGATCAATTGCTTATGGAGTTGGCAACCCTAAAAAAAAAGAATGAAGATGATATGAAGGTGTTCCTATTGACATAGATTTTCTAATTTCTATTGTGTATAGGAAAGTCGTACTATAAAGAGGGATGCAACTTTGATAGTTTTGCTTATGTCTCAATGCTCAAATTAATCAAATAACCTTTGGGGATTGTTTAAAACATCTATGTGTGATTTTGGAGCTTGGTAATAGTTGGGTTGGATAGCCCTTTAAATTATCTTTCCGTAGAGTCCAGGATCACCTAAATCGGCCTCCGGATTCAAAACTTATGGGCATTTCTCTATTGGTTGTCTGTCTATTTTTTTTCCAATTGGCAGTGCTGATACGGGCATCGGCAGTGCCAATCCGGAACTCAACAGAATGTATTTTTCTTGCCCTTTGTGACTCCCTCATCGGTAGTGCTGATCCGGGGACCGGCAGTGCCGATACGGGACACCCAGAGCCCCAAATGGCTAGTTTTTGAGCCTCTCTATCGGCAGTGCCAATCCGGGCATCAGCAGTGCCGATGCGGGGCGTCCAGAGGCCCAACGACTAGTTTTTGAGCTCCTCCTATTTATACCCCCTTCGGTCCTAACATTGGAAGTGCCAAAAACACATCAAAGAAACATCCATTTGAGCCAAAGATTACCTCTCCACTCTCCATTGCTTAGTGCTATACCTTGCGTGTGAGATTTGGTTAGAGATTGTGAGAGAAAGAGCAAAACTCCATTATTGAGCACTTGAAAGAGCAAGAAATCATTGTGGCATTTGTTACTCTTGGGGATTTATCGCCCAGACGACAAGGCGTTGCCCGGTGAGCCGCGGGAAGTTCGTGAAGGTTTCGATTGACCTCCGAAAGGAAAGGAATCAAGAGAAAGAAATTCAAGGAAAAGGGTTGAAAGAGACCCGGCTCAAGTGTGACCGAGCCCCTCAATGGAGATGTAGGACTTATTTGAGGAGTCTAAACTTTGGTAAACAAATATTGTGTCTCTGTGTGCTCCTTTATTTACTTGTTACTCTTTCATGCTCTAGGGTTTGCTCTTGTATTTGTTTAAATTACTAGATCTACATGTGTAGCTTGTATCTAGTAGTTGCTATATTGTTGTGCCTCATATTAACTGTTGTAGCCTTTCTATCAATCTAGTAACTATAAAACCAACTTAGATTTACATTTGGGTGACATTCTGTACCACTATCGGCACTGCCGATTGAGCATCGACAGCAGCCATCGGCACTGCCGATTGGTCCCATCAGCACTGCTGATCGTACTGATTCTTTTGTTAAGTCTAATTTCATAGAAATGTATAGGATCGCCTATTCACCCCCCTCTAGATGACATCAAGGTACTTTTAGAAGCTACGGCGGCGTCGCGCGGTGTGTGTAGAGGGTGAGAGGGGTCAGGGGTTGGCCTGACATCATCACCTTGGTGCGGAGATCAATGGCATGGACGAAATGGTCTACGGGAATGGCTGGGAGGGGCTTCTCGTCGTGGGGGAGGAAATCCAACGGCGGCAGGGCTCCGTTCTTCTCCAAATCTGGTGAGTGGTTCTATGAGATAGGGGGATAGGGTTAGGGGGCAGCCAGAGGAGGTCGCTGCGCACTGATTTGGTGATGAAGCAGAGGAGGGGGCGTTTCTTTGGTGGAGCTCTGCACGGCTCGGAACAGAGGGGTGCCCGGGTCCCTGCTCACTGGTGTCGAGGACGGGAAGTGGAGCTCGTGGAGTGGTCTAGGCACACTATTGAGAGTGAGATGATTGTGGGGGAGTGAGCTAGGCGTGTGAGAGGGAGTGGAGAGCAGCAGCGGGTTTCTTCTAGGCGACGGTTGAGGTATAGAGTAGAGAGAATGAAGGGAGTGAGCTGGCCAGGGGAGAGTGGCTCGGCGGTGAGGGGCTTCAATGCGGCGTCGGTGGCACAGGGGAAAGTAGGCGGAGCAGTGGACGGAGTGGGGAGGGAGCAGTGGATAGAGTGTCACTGTATTTCACCAAATTTCCCAAGTTGCCTTGCCCAAAACCTTATGCCAATTTTTGTGCGAGGCCAGCAAAATATCTTCTCCAAGTTTTCTTTTGGTGTCATGTTGAAATTCTTTCTGGAACAATTATGAGAAATCATGGAACAGAGGGACCTTCCTCTACATTTAGGGAATTTTTAAGGGTACTAAACCTTTACCAAAACTTCAAATAAATTCCCCAAAATTCATTCTTGGCATGACCCACTGGAATGTGCAAAAACATTGGCACACTTTTATTGAGTTTTGTGATGTTTGTGAAATGATATCCTTTGGCCAATTTTGGATTTAATTAATTAAATTCCCTTTTCTTTGGCAACTTAATTACTTATATCTTTAATTAGCCAGCAATTTAGCATTAGGGTTAGATTGATTGACTTTTTGTGACATGAGATGTCACAGCACTCGCCCCTTAAAAGAAATCTCCCCCGAGATTTGCAAATAGATGAACGAAGGAGAGGGGGCGTGGGCGGTTACCAGATTTGTGAGGTCTCTAAACTCAGGGAAACTGGTTTTCAGAATCTCCTCTTGCTCCCAAGTGGCTTCATCTTCGGTATGATTACTCCATTGCACTTTGTAGAACGTGATGTTGCGATTACGTGTTACCCGGTCTTTTTGATCAATGATTACGTGTTACCCGGTCTTTTTACTCCCAAGTGGCTTCATCTTGCAGTTGCTCGGTGTCGGAAATGACCATGTCCACTGGAGGCTTTAAACACTTCTTGAGTTAGGAGACGTGGAAGATGTAGTGCACCCGAGCAAGATTCTCTAGTAATTGCAACCGATAAGCAACCTTGCTACATTTCTCCGTGATTGGAAAGGGTACGATGTAGCGGGGTGCTAATTTACCCATTATCCCAAAGTGATATATGCCCTTGTTGGGAGAAACCCAAAGATAGACATGATCTCCCTTTTCGAACTCCAATGGACGTCTTCTTTTGTTGGAATAGCTTATTTGACGGGATTGTGCAGCTTTCTTGTTAGCTTGGATTTGTCGCACTTTCTCTTCGGCTTGAGTAATAAAGGTCTGCACCAAAATTAATCCTTTCTAATGATTCTGACCAATTCAGCAGTGTTCGGCATGACTGGCCATACAAGGCCTCAAACAGTGACATTCCCGAACTCTCTTGGTAGCTATTGTTGTATGAGAATTCGGCGAACGGAAGACAGTCTTCCCAATTCCCTTGATTGTCTAGAACACAGGCTCTCAACATGTCCTCCAAGTATTGATTCAGTCTCTCGGTTTGACCATCTGTTTGCGGATGATAAGCGGAACTTCGTATAAGAGTGGTACCAAGACAAGAATGCAGTTGCTCGTAGAAATGAGCAATAAACTGAGGACCTCGATCAGAGATAATAGTCTTGGGTACACCGTGCAAACATAGGACTCTTGAGATGTAGAGCTTGGCATACTTCTTGGTAGAGTAGGTTGTATGGACGGGAATAAAATGGCCAGACTTGGTCAACCTATCTACAATGACAATCGTGCTTCTTGGGTGTGAGGGGTAACCCAACAATGAAATTCATAGCAATATCCTCCAATTTCTTAGCAGGGATTTTTAAGGGATGTAAAAAACTGGCTTTCCTCAAATGATCGGCCTTCATACGTTGGCAAGTATCGCACTCGGCAACATAACGAGCTACTTCTCATTTCATGTGCATCCACCAAAACTTTTCCTTTAACCCATGGTACATCTTGTTGCTACTGGGGTGTATGGAATATTTGGACAAATGAGCCTCATCTAATAATTTATTTCTTAATTCCTCATTCTTTGGAACAATGAGACGATTGTTGAACCATAGCACTCAATCTTTGTCTTGTCGAAAACATGCAGCTTCTTTCTTTTCTATCTTTTGGCGGATATATTCCATTCCTTTGTCTTTCTTTTGTGCTTCAACAATTTCTTCATGAAGGGTAGGAATAAGAGCTAGACTATACAAGGATCCATATGGAACGATACGAAGACTTGGTTCACTAGGACCTAAAATTGGAACAGCTTCTACAGAGCAAACAATTGCGTGATTGCATTGATCCCTACGACTTAAGGCGTCGGCAACCACATTCGCCTTTCCGGGATGATAATGAATTTCCAATTCACAATCCTTGATCATTCTAGCCATCTACGCTGCCTCATGTTCAGTTCTTGTTGCGTGAATATATACTTGAGACTTTTGTGATCGGTGTAGAGATTGACAAGGTTACCAAGCAGGTAATGGCACAAGGTTTTTAAGGCTAGGACAACGGATGCCAATTCCAAATTGTGAGTGGGATCATTTTGCTCATGCTTTCGGAGCTGTCGTGAAGCATAGGCAATGACACAGCCTTCTTGCATAAGCACACAATCCAATCCGGTGCCAGATGCATCACAGTAAACATCAAACTATTTGGTAATATCGGGCTGAGCCGAAACCGGGGCAGTTGTCAAATGCTTCCTGAGCGACTGGAAGGCTTCCTCACATGCGCCACTCCATTTAAACTTAGCATCTTTCTCCAATAACTTTGTCATAGACTTGGCAATTCTTGAGAAGTTGGGAATAAATTGCCGGCAAGACCAAGGAAACTACGAATTTGCTTGACTGATTTTGCAGCTTTCCATTTTAGCACATCCTCAAATTTGCTAGGATCAACAGCTACTGCTTTTGCTGAAATGATATGACCCAAGAATGGAACTTGCTTTAGCCAAAATTCACACTACCTAAATTTGGCGTAAAGTTGATGATCTCGGAGCTGTTGTGGAACAATGCGAATATGTTTGGCATGCTCTTCATCGGATTTGGAGTAGATAAGGATATTGTCAATGAATACAACAACAAATTTTTCCAACTCTAGCATGAACACGGAATTCATCAAATACATGAAGTGGGCTGGAGCATTGGTGAGACCACAGGACATGACAAGATATTCGAAAAGACCATATCGTGTTGAGGAAGCAGTTTTTGGAGTGTCTTCGGCTTGGATCTTTATTTGGTGGTAACCAGATCGGAGGTCAATCTTGGAGAATATCAATTCGAGGTAGAGGGTACTTGTTGTTGATTGTTACAACATTCAAAGGCCTATAATCGACACATAGACGTAGAGTTTTGTCTTTCTTCTTCACAAAGAGGACGGGACAACCCCAGGGAGATGAACTTGGTCGAATATAACCCTTGTCCATAAGCTCTTGTAATTCCTCTTTTGACTCTGCTAATTCATTAGGAGCCATTTTGTACGGCCTACGAGAGATAGGCGGCGTACCGGGTAGGAGTTCAATCTTAAACTCGACATCCCTATCCGGAGGCATTCCCGGCAAATCATCTAGGAATACATCGGGAAAGTCGCATACCAGTGGAATATCCTCTATCCTTTTCCCTTCAACATGATGCACCAGAGAAGTGGACAATTTGGGACATGGCAATCGGAGAACAGATGGTCCATGTAGGCGTGAGTTCAAGTGGACTTCCCGGGATTCAATGTGTAAGACGGCTTTATGTTTAGTCATCCACCTCATACCAAGGATTATGTCAATGCCTTGACCATCTAAGATGATTAGCGGAGTGTAGTACATGTTGCCTGCTAACTTAAGTGGCACTTTTCTCAACTCAAGATGAGTCCTTATTTTTCCACTGGGGGACATGATGATGTACAGTGTTCCCGTAGTGGTGGTGGTGATTTTCAAATGATTCACACATGCTTGGCTAATAAAATCATGGGTTGCTCCAGAATGAAAAAGAACCATAGCGGAGTGGTTGCTGATCGAGAACGTACCCGCGAGAATGGTTTCTCTAACTTGATTCTCTTTGACTGTGGTATAGTTGACTCGGCCATTCTTACGAGTAGGAGCAGAAGATTGGGGACGATTGCCATTGTTGCCATTGTTATTGCCGCTGTTGTGGTTGTTGTTGTTGTTGTTGTTCCCGGAAGTATTGGAGTGCCCTGAGTGCACTTCGGAAAACGACACTCTTTTGCAAAGTGACCGGTACAGCCATAGTTGTAGCACGACTGCGGGGAGTTGGACCTCACAACATGATTAGTCTGCTATGGAGGGCGGGAACCAGAGGATGGTTGTTGGTTGCTTCCATGGGAGCGAGAGAGCTGCTTTGAATAGGACGGACGAAATCCTCCTCCCGATGGTACTGCAGCTCGGAACTTTTGTCCGGTCAGGGAGGTGATTGCCAACTTGTACTTGGGTGGTGCGGAAACGGATGAGCTTCCCATAGCACGCTTCCTCTTCTTGTCATCTTTGTTAGCACGGATAACATCTTCCTACGCAATGGCGGCACTCATCAAGTCATTGAACATGCCAGCAGTAACTTGTGCCAAGCGGTCCTGCAGCTTCGGGGTAAGGCCCGAACGAAAACAATCCTTTTTCTTTTCATTGGTATCAGCGTGATATGAAGCATACTAAGCCAAGTAGCTGAACTTCTGTGCATACTCTTGCACGGTACCAAAGCCTTGCTTCAGGTTGAGAAATTCTTGTAGCTTGCGCTTCATAAGGCTGGCTGGAATGTGGTGCGCATGGAATGCAGTTCAGAATTCTGTCCAAATAACCTGGTGGTCAACGGCAAGAGCGGAGATGTAGCTTGCCCACCAAGCACTTGCGGAACCATAGAGTTTCTATGCTACGAAGAGGGGCTTCTGATGGACGGTGCAGTTAAGAAGAGCAAACTTCGATTCCAGGGTGGGAATGAAATTATCCGCTTCCAGCGGATCACCGGCTTCTCCGAAAGTGGGCGGGTGAGTTGCCCAAAAGTCACAGTAAGAGGATTCACGGGGCTGCTGCGGTGGTGGTCATGGAGCTTGTTGGCGGTTCATGTTTTCCATGAACATGTGAAACATCTCGTTTTGGTTTGTGGACGAGCTGCTCCATGGGAGTCATCGGTGGCGCATTGGGTGGCAGCTGGTTTCCACCAATGTTTGAGCCACCGGGAGCATCACCGAGATTATCACCACCACGGCGAGTTTGCACCACCTGCCATAGGAACAAAGGCACGTTAGCCCAATCATCACAAGAGACAATATGATAATAAGGCCATGACATAGAGACAAAATAAAATTTCAGATTGCTCTTAAATTGAAATGTTGACAAGGAAACATTGAAGGACATAAGAGATAAACTTGAATTCCATTAGTTCCAACACCATAGGCAACATAACTTTGATAAAAACCATGGATGCATGTGATGCGACTTTTTGATACCTGACAAGTCTTAGGTTACACCACTAGGAACATGACAACAACATGATCTCGGAGAGCTTAGGTTACAACTTCACTAAGCATTACTAACACTATCAACATAAAAGCACGATGTCTCACGAGATTTCCACCCTACATAACGTACTACTCCTCCGTCACGCGGCATGGCTGCCACCATCGGACTCCCAGTCTATGTCACCCAGTCCAGGGGGTGCCTCGTAGTCAACACCGAAGTCTCCGTCATCACTCAAGTCAGCATCATCCGGAGGAATCACCGCAAGCGGCTCAGGGGGTTTGTTATCAAGAATAGCGTGGAGTTGGGCATTGGCGGCTTGGAACTACACAATGATGTGGTCTCTCTGTGCGATAGCGGTGTTGGCGTCATTGAGGTTTCCATCCATAACATCCCGCTCATCTTCAGCTTCCGAATGTTGAGCTTCGAGTTCACTTCGCTCTTCCAAGAGAGCATCAATCTATCCGAGAAGAGAGTAGGTCTCCTCCTGGGCAGCAGTGAGCTGAGCTTTGCATTGGCTCAGCTGCTCTTGCAGCAGATCACTGGCATCATGCTCGATGATGAGTTGAGCATCATGGAGTTGCTCAGAAAGATCAGCCTGCTCCAACTCGCTAGCGTGCAGTTTGTCCTCAAGGAGAACGACCTTCACGTTACGAGCAGTGAGCTGGGCATCACGGGCGGCAAGTGTGAACTACAGCGCTTCACACTCTCGTTCCAACTCGAGAACACGTGCGGAAAGCTGCTTGGGGTCCTTCATGAGCTTGCCAACAACCATCTGCTGGAATAAAGTTTTGCAAGGGTGAGTCAAAACTTAATATCCCACGAAGTACACGTGTTCAAAATAGAATAAAGGTGGATTGGTAAAAAGAAAAGACACACAGTGCCTGATCCGTTTGACGAAAACAAGGTGCAGTTCTATTTTTGACAGAGTAACCAGCAGAGATATGCAAAAACACTTAGCTTCTGGGCAGAATTAAATTTTTGGCAAAAACACTTGAGGAAATTGACTAAGTAAAGATAAATACTTGACAAGATAAATAAGTAAAAGATAATTGTATTTAATAAAAGATAAGTCTCACAAAAGGAGAAAAGATACAAGAGAGCTCAAACCAAGACTCCGAGACGATTTCTAGAATCCTGAGCGATGCTCTCGACTAGACTCTAACTCCCGACTAACTAACCTACTCTACTAGTAAGAAAAGTAGTGGGAAATGGACTTCAATGTGTTTCACTTGCTTGATGTCTTCATTCTGCCGAATTCCCCCTCTATTTATAGGTGGCAAAGGCTTGGCGGGTACTTCAAGGTAGAGAAGAGTTGGTGGGCAAAATTTCCTCCGTCGGGCGGCAGGCCATGCCAGGCGGCCACGTGTGCTGGGCGGCCGGGTATGCCGGGCGGCATGCACCACCGGGCAGCAGCCCAGGCAGGGTGGCCGTAGGATTGAGTTGGTTCCCGACCACCTTCCCTCGAACGGCTTGGATTCAGTCTGGATTATGGTTGTTGGGTCAGTTCTCGACCGCCTTATCCACTTGGTGTCGGTTGGCATAATGGGCCAAGTGGGATGGACGCTCTGGGAGGAAAATCCCAGGCCGGGCGGTGGCCTCTTCTGGGTGCCGACCCCCTCCGGGTCATATTTTCACTTGTCCATGTTGTGCCACCTGGGTGCCTCCTTTACTTATCCACTTTTTACCCTCCTTTGTCCGGGAATGGCAAACGGCCTTATCTTGGAGCGTTTTGCAGAATCGGTCGGGTCGGATGATCAGCCTGATGATGACTCTATTTTGACCAGTCAGGTGGCTGATTTCAGCCTGATATGACCCTGTCAGCTGGGTTCTGATTTCAGTCATCACGACCCTGCCCGGGCCCTGATTTCAGCCTCATACGACCCTGTCGGCCAGCTATTTTACGGCATGATCGGCCGCCAAGGCGTTTCTTAATGTTTTTACATCATTTTGGCCCTTTTGAACCTGCAAACACATATTTCACCAAAACTTGTGGAACTATATTAGTTTAAATAAATATTCATGAAACTTTGATCTTTACCTTGCATTTCCCGACCGGTTAGTGGCCGGTATTGGGTTTTAAGGGCCACCAACACTCACTCATCTTGGGTAGGAGAGCTAGGGACCCATTCAATGGTCCAATTATGGGGCTCCTCACCTTCCCACACAACCTTGTTACAACAATCACAATAAGTAGCTTGAGGAATACCTGAAAGCAACATAAATCGCAAACCCTATCTAGCATACTCCGCATGACATACCCGTCAAAAGGTTTACTAAAACCGACTCCTACTATGCAGGGGCTGATCGTGCTTATTTGATATTTGCATAAAAGCACCTGTTAGTTCTATGTTGCAAATTGATTTCCTCAACCCAAATTTTAGTAATTGCTGCAGTAACTTTAGTGGAACCCAGCTAGCTGCTAAGATTGTACAATTATTAAAACAATACAACATAGCAATATGTAGCCATAGAGTAAATAAATTTTAGAATCATAACCAATCTTCTCTACTTAAAGTATCATTGCCACTGCTCGAAACAAGAGGTACTCATAACCGTGAGGGACGGCTGTTGGTCGTAGTTACGCACCCACTTATATACCGCAAGAGGACGTTGTACAGTTGTAGCTCTTTTCCCCTCAGAGTATTCCATGGTTATCGAATTCACAAGGAACGAGCGGAACTATTACTATTAAAGGATTACTAACAGATTGCAATGATTGGGTTTGTGTGAATGGTGATGGTGAGAGAGTGGTGGATGAATGTTATTGAAGATGTAACAGGATAATGAAGGATTCTCTCCTTCAGATTGGTTCACTAGCATGCAACCTTATTCTCATCGCCTCGAGTGATGACTCTAATATTCTACAAGACATGGTGGTTTCGTTCACCCCGGCTGTCACTACAGAGGCTATTAGCTCCCCACTGATTTCTTGCACTATGCAATGGACAGAAGTGTATTGGCCTATACACTAATGGAAATAGATGCGCAATTAAGTTCATCACATAGATTAAATTGATCAAGAGAGTATCAATGAGTATGAGAGTTACATGACCAGATCCCCGCACCAGAGAAGAGAATATGAGACTACTCACTCAACCTTCCACTAGACATAGCAGAGGCATGAGAGATAGCGCTGGAACGTGCACGAGCCGATCAGCGCAAGCATCACGCCGATTGGCACGACCTCCCTTCTGGTGGTTCTCGTCGGTGTTGACCCACCTCCGCCGACAATATCCTGGAACCCTAGCTCTAACAACTCAATGTTGCGATTGTCATCTCTCCGGTTGCCCCTTGGCTCTTGATAGTTATCTTCATTTTATACTCAACGGGACTAGGTCATCTTCCACCGACTCTGACTCATATTGGGCTAGGCCTTCGTCTTTTCCGGTCTTGGGCTTGTCTTCGTCATCTTTTCCTCCTGCGCCGATCAGCACGGCATTGGAGCTGATCGGCGCGACCCTGTATCTGGCCCAACTTCGTTGCTCTTTGGTTCCTTATCCATAATTGCCCTGTTTTACACCTATTTTATGCAATTACATGCAAAACAGGACAACTACAAATATATGAAATTAAGGGGTTAATTGTTAATCTAAACCACCAAATAACAACATAAAACGTCCCTTTTTGGTAGATAAAATGGGTAGCTAGAAACCACCAACAGTTCCCTCACACTCAAATCATTGCTAGTCCTCGAGCAATACAAAATCAAATATGTAGCAAGAATCTTCACATCATCTCTCATGCAATCAATCTCAATCATCATTTTTACTTGTTATTCCACCACAAAGATTTTTCTCTCATCTTCTTTTTAACCAATCAGTATTTCATACTTGAGTGTGATCAAATTACCATAAAACCTTTTCAAAAACAGTTTTAGTTCTCCTTGACTCATCTTTAGCATCAAACATCAAGCATTTGGTCTTCTCTAGATCTCTCAAGTGTATTTCCTTCCCTCTCCTATCTAATCAAGGATTATATGTGGATCTTGGAGGGCTATATAACTATATTAAACCATAAGGTTAACCATGTCAACAATGTGCTCAATCATGCCTGCTAAGAAAGAATTTTCTTAGAAAAGAACTTTAATGGAGAAGAGGAGTTATAGGGAGATGTTTCAATAAGAACAATGATAAAGAATTGGAAATAATCAGAAAGCTGCTCTCTTTAATGACCTTACTGCTTCTCAGGGAATTTTTTTTTTCATTTTCTCTTTATCTCTTTTTCCTTTTTTTTACAATGTCGATCGGCGCAAGCATCACGCCGATCGGCGTTGTCTATTATTTTTTTCTTTCTTTCTCTCTTTTTCTATTCCCGATGTAATCAGTAATTTCTGTCTTGTACCTACAGCGAAAGTTTTCTGAATTCCCCTTTATTGAGAATATAGGTTGTATCAAGGAGGAGGGAGAAACAAAGATGTATGGTTTCCATGATAGCAAGGAATTTAAATGGATGAGAATGGCTAAAAATATAGAGATAAACAAATAGATCATCCTTTCCTAACTTGGTCGAAATCATGAGCAAAAGGTTGACAAAGTTACTTACAATCTAACTAGTTCAAATATGTAGCTTGTTCTCATTCATTCGGCTATTGTAGGCATATTTAGACCTTGCTTTTGCTTTAGCTTATGATGAGTTGAAAGAATTTTTCATAAATACAAAGCTCAAAAGTTAAGTGGTAACCAACTAATTCAAGTAATCAACCAACCAATCATCAAAAAGACAACATAAATAGTATGAGGCACTTTCAATTTGACAATCAATACTAACTTTATTAAAGACAATGCAATAATTCAAACTACAAAAAAGACCTTGAAGCAACTCTCAATTGACTCATGACTCTCTTAAGCACACACAAACTAAAAATAAGCACTCGTATGAAAAAAAAAGAAGAAACTAGACTCAAAAACACTTCAAAATTTAAAAACTATGACTATTGGCAAAGGCCTTCCGCCACACTCAAAATTTGCAATGTGCTCATTGCAAGAGAAGAAACTCAACACACTAATCATTCAAACCAGGCCTGTTCAAGACTCGGAAAATCCGTCTTATAGTCCTTATGAGAAAAGTGTAGTTCGCTTCATTCATCTCGATTGCATCCTAGATTCTCCAATCCACATCCCTTTGATGCCTGTAGGCATGATCCCTATCTAGATACAAGCGCTCAATATTCCTTCAACAGATAGGACAGCAAACGGGTGGTTGCAGATTATAATTTTCAACACTGTAGGGAGAGACACTATTCAAACTCCTCTAAGCTGATTGGCGCAATGGCTAAACCGATCGGCACGGTGGTGTTCTTTCATCACTGCGACTACCTCCATTCCTCTCTGCATTACCATTAACTCCTGTTGAAGTTCCTGCTGCCCCATCACTGTTACATTCTGTAGGTGTTACCCAACTCTCAATCCTAGGGCTACCAAAGCTTCTTTGCATATCAGAATCATCCCCCAAATATCCAGACATACTAGGGTCACTTTCCAAAGTTTCCAAACAATATAATGAATCAAAGTCGCTATCCCATTCAGAACACTTTCGAATTGGCTTACCCAATAGTCTAGCGGATCTTCGAACATCTGGTGTAGTCTTATGCTTCTTTGCAGTAGCTTCTTCATCATCACTTGGGAGAGCTGTTAGATCAATGAATTCAGCCATCTTCAGATCTGGCCGATTGGCCTCAATGTCGCGCCGATCGGCTCCAACGTTGTGACGATCGCCACAGCCGGTGGCTTCCTCCATATACACAGCCAACTATTCCAGATTACGCTCACGCATCACCTTGTTGTGCTGCCTACACAAAATCTCATCATTAATTTTCTTAGGCGTCTTTCCTCCAGGGACTGCTCGATAGCCATCATCATATAAAACATCTCTAGGTATGAAGGTTGGGTCTTCCGCCAATTGGAGTTCAATCTTATGTTGTAGATCTTTAGCACAAAAGAAACACTTGCAGCCTTCAATGCAACTGTTCGTATGAATCTTGTTTTCTTGAAAACCCTCCCAACCGGAAAGTACCCTAGGAGAGGCCCCATCCTTTCTAGCCTGAAGATCCTTTTCCGCATTCAGCTGGTTCATGGCTTCTTCGGCTTGCTCCTGCAGCTTGAGTTCATACTTGGCGACAATATCATGTTCACTATAAAGCCGGCACTTATGGATTGTGAGAGTGCTCTCTTCATCTAGTTCCTCCTTCTATTGCTCAGTCAATGAATTTTTGAAAGATAGGAAATCTTCATATGACAAGGGCTTAGCAAGATCAAGAAGGCCTTCCATGGTGTACCTTTGAGAAACAACTTCACATTCAATAGGTGCTACAGATTTTCCCTTGCGCACCAATACTCTCTTCATCATCTGCCGAAGTTCATTGTCCATCTTCACCTTTTCTGCGTTCCATGTGTCATCTTCACTTTTTATCATGAATCTCTTCCTCAGATTCGACCAGACGATAGGATCATCTTGTGTTGGTGTCAACACCTCATCTACTTCGTCCCAGGACCAAATAGCAGAGATCTATGACAAACCGTCGTCGAGCCGATCTGCTCTAGAGTCGCGCTGATTGGCGCTAGAGTCACGCCGATCAGTGCCGCCTTGGTTGCTTCCTGACGTTCCGCCTTCCATTGCTTCTGCCCTTAGGGTTTGTTCCGGTGACTACTTGTGATGCGAGATAATCCGTGGTATTGCCGCCCTCTCATATTTATATCCCTTGATTTCCAATTGGACTAGGAATCTATCTCTTATTTGCGGAATTCAACGAGTCTTAACAAGGCAAGGTCCGAAACCGACTTAAAAAGGCGCGGTACGCTAATTTACCTAATTAGAAATAGAAAAATCATGAAAATCAAAAACACATACAGTGCTTTTGTTTTACGTCGTTAAGCTCAACCATACATGGCACTAAGAAGTGAAGTACACATCAAAAGATTTTAATTCAAATGTGTCGGGTTCTAGATATACCTTCAGACGTTGTCCATTCACCATGTACTTGTTTCTTTTGCCATCCATTATGATTACAGCTCCCGAAGGTAACATCGTGTTCACAAGATAAGCCCCTTCCCATTTACTTCGCAGTTTACCTTTACCAAATAATCCGAATCGCGAATTAAATAAGAGTACCCGATCTCCTTCCTTGAATTCCTTCTTCAAAAGCTTTATATCATACCACTTCTTTGTCCTTTCCTTACATATTGCTGTATTTTTATATGCACGCAATCACATCTCTTCTAATTCACTTATTTTTATTTTCCTTTTCACACCGGCGACATCAAGATCCAAGCTCATCTCTTTTATTGCCCAATAAGCCTCATGTTCCAATTCCATCGGTAGGTGACATGATTTTCCATAGACAAATTGATATGGTGTCATGCCAATTGGTGTCTTGAATGCCGTCCTATATGCCCATAATGCTCCATTAAGCTTTGTGGCCTAATCTTTTCCTTCCTTTGTAACAATCTTCTGCAAAATCCCTTTTAATTGCTTATTTGATGTTTCTGCTTGTCTATTTGTTTGGGGATGATAGGCTGTCCCAATTCTATGTTCAACCCCAGATTTAGCCAAAAACCTAGTAAAGTCTCCTCCTGTAAAATAGGATCCTCCATCTGTAATTATTATCCTTGGTACTCCATACCTTGGGAATATCTGCTCTTGAAGTATACTCCTCGATTCTCTTATGGTATTTGCCTTGCATGCCATTGCTTCGACCCACTTGGAGACATAATCAACGGCAACCAATATATACTCGCAACCATGAGAATTCAAAAATGGTCCCATGAAGTCCATACCCAAAACATCAAAGATATCAACTTGAAGATTATACTTAAGAGCATTGCATTCCTAATGTTAACATTCCCTATTCGTTGGTATTAAGCACATGTTACAACATACCTTTTTGCATCTTCATGCATAGTAGGCCAATAGAAACCACTCGCCCATACCTTTGCCTATGTTCTGAAGTAGCCATACTGTCCCCCATAATCCGAAGAGTGACATTTTGCCAAAATGCTCACTCTTTCTTCTCTGGGTACACATCTTCGCGCTGCTCCGTCCTAGCACTACCTATACAAGTATGGGTTGGCCCATATAAATTTTCTCATTTCACTCGTAACTATCTTCTTTGTGTTTTTGTTCATCATATCAGTCTGTCCCTTGAAACCTTTGATAATTATCCATCATTCAACTCTCTCTATGATCAAACATGGCAAACAACTGCTCTTGTTGCATTTCATCTTTTATCAGCTCAATTGATCATGATTCAAGATGGGACAAATGATCTGCTATAGAATTTTTTACCCCTTTCTTATCTCTTATCTCCAAATCAAATTCTTGCAGCATTAATACCTATCGCATTAACCGAGGCTTAGACTCTTTCTTTGAAACCAAGTATCTTATAGCAGCATGATCAGTATATACAATCACCTTAGAATTCAGAATGTAGGATCTAAACTTCTCAAAAGCAAATATAGCAGCTAACATTTCTTTCTCAGTTGTTGTATAATTGATCTACGCCTCATTCAAAGTTTTGCTAGCATAATAAATAGCATGCACTTTACCTCCCTTTCGTTGTCCAAGAACAGCTCCAACTGCATAGTCACTTGCATCACACATAATATCAAAAGGTAGACTCCAATCAGTTGGCTGCATAATGGGTGCAGAGCATAGAGCTTCCTTTAATATCCTAAAGGCAAAGAGTCGTTCATCATCCATGACAAATTTTGTACCTTGCTTCAACAATTCTGTTAGGGGCTTAGCAATCTTTGAATAATTCTTAACAAATCTACGATAGAAGTTGGCATGTCCAAGAAAACTCCTCAAGGTTGTAAGATCAGTAGAGGGAGGTAATTTCTCAACTGTAGATACCTTTGCTTTATCAACCTCTATCCCTCTGTTAGATATGACGTGACCAAGTATTATCCCTTCTGTTACCATGAAATAACACTTCTTCCAATTAAGAACTAAGTTACATTCAACGCACCTTCTAAAAACTTTCTCCAAATTCTCTAGGCAACTATCAAAATCAGTACCGTGTACGGAGAAGTCATCCATAAATACTTCCGTAATATCTTCTATGAATTCAATGAATATTGCATTCATGCATCTTTGAAATGTGGCAGGCACATTGCAAAGACCAAAGGGCAAGTAAAAGTAGTTTTTTGTTGATCCTCTGGTCTTACCGGTATTTGAAAGAAACCACTAAATCCATCCAAATAATAAAAGTATTAATTCTTTGCTAGTCTTTCAAGCATCTCGTCGATGAATAGAAGAGGATAGTGATCTTTCTTCGTCACCTTGTTCAAACTTCTGTAATCTATGCACATTCTCCATCCAGTTACAGTCCTTTGAGGGATCAACTCATTGTTCTCATTAGGCACTACCGTCAACCCTCCTTTCTTGGGCACACAATGTACTGGACTAACCCATTCACTATCAGCAACAAGATAGATCATACCTGCATTAAGCAGCTTCAGAATCTCCTTTTTAACCACTAGCTTCATTGACTCCTTCAACCTTCGCATCCCTTCAACCACCGGCTTAGCATTCTAATCCAGATTAATCTTGTGAGTGCAGAATGCGGGGCTGATTCCCTTGATGTTGTCCAGTGTGTAACCAATAGCCTTCTTATAGCTTTTGAGCACAGTAAGCAGCTTCTCTATTTCTTCCTTTGTTAGGGCATCATTCATGATAACTAGATATGTTTTATTCTTCCCTAGATATTCATAGCGTAGCTCCTTTGGAAGTTCATTTTGTTCCGCTTCTGGTGCTTCATCTGGATCCAGCTCCCCCAGAGGTTCAAAATCAAGATTCTCCTGGTTGAGCCGATCGGCGCAAGTATCACACCGATCGACGCCAGCAGTATCCTCATCAGTTTCGTGCGCGATGTGGTCAAGTGGGTCTCCCATATCCATCCCTATCTTCTCGTCTTCCTCTAGGTAGAATTCCTGATAGAAAGAAGGGTCTTGATGAGATGGATCATTAAATTGAAATTGCACTTCTTCACCTCCTAGGTGCAGCGTAATTTGACCTTTCCTAGCATCCAGAACAGCTTGTACTAATCTCAAGAACGGCCTTGCCAGAATGATTGCTTCAACCCTGATTTCTTCATTACTTAGAACGAAGAAATTCACCGATATTGTTCTGAGCTGATCTCAACTTTAATATTTTTTATCACCCTCAGAGGCTTGGTCTTCCTTCCATCCGCCATGATGAGTTCAAGTTCAGTCCCTATCAGCTGTTGTTGAGTTCCATAAGGCATGCTCATAAATGCACTGTAAGTCATCAAGCTGACACGGGAACCAAAGTCACACAAAGCTTTTGGAATTTTTTTCCCTGATATCTTGCATGGTATGTATGGTTCTTCTTCTTCTTCGTTGGTGACTCCTACATCATACACACCACACAATCCTTCGTGGGGGGATGGCTCCAAGCAACTATCTAGTAATCTCTTTGCTTGTTTCACCTCTGTTCCATCAAGCTCTATATCATCCTTGTAAAGCTCCACTAAAACTCTCCTAATAATCTCTTGATCAAAAACTTTTGACTTAATGCGATTACTCAGGAAATTGTATTCAATTCCGGCTTCAGAAGCATCTTGCGGGCTAAAGGATCTTCTCATATTGATCAACTCTTGCAAAAAAATCAATCGGAATCCAGTCCATTGGTTCAAATTCATCGAGTGGTTTAGCATTTGCCAATGTCCTATCCCCCTTTGGTTTAGCAAAGTTGCCTTCAAATTCCTTCAGGTGGCTCTCCAGAATTACAGCTTCTATCTTGGTATATTCCTTGCAACTTGACAGAGTCGTTAGGGTGATCTGTTCTCCTATTGTTGCAACTGCGTCGATCAGCTCAGAGACTACACCAATCGGCGCTCATGTCAGATCCATAGAGGCGGGTTTGACGGGCTCTATCTCTTCGAATTTATGCTCTGAAGTAATCATTGTTGTACTCTCGGACATAAAGATCTGTTCAGCCGGTGACTCTTCCCTTTGCATAACTTCTGGGCATTGCCGGCTTGGTTCTAGGTATTCTTCCCAATGCTTGTGCAAAGCTTCATTCTCGGCAATTTTGCCTAATAATTCAATCCCTGCCTTGACTATCAATCTCAGAAAACATCCTCCAGCTGATCCATCCAAATGCATCCTCCATGTCTTGTTTATGGCCATGTAGAAGGGGCTTCCGCGAGAGATTCTTCATCTTCTTGTAAGAAGTTCACCACTTCTCTTCTCAACTTCTGCATCTTTGGTAAAGGAAAATAGTGGAGACAAAAATTTCCTACTAATTCACTGCACTTACCTTTCGCTTCTCGAGTTGCTACCTTGTGCCACTCTTTGGCTTTCCCTCCCAAAGAGAATGGGAAAAGTAGCCATCTATAAAGATCCTGGGTCACTCCTTCATGATGGAATGTCTAGCAAAGTGCCTCCAAGTCTTGTAAGTGAGTATACAGGTTCTCCTCTTTTGCTCCAAAGAACTTATTTGCTTTAGCCATGCTAATGATAATGGGGTTCAACACATACGAGGCGGTCATGGCCTTCTCGTCTGAGGATTGAGGCACCAGCACGTCTGGAGATGGCAATTAAAGCTCCTTGAGCGTCAAGGAAGGTCCTGTTGTACTCATCCTAAAAATTCACACAAAACACAAAAACAAAAACAACTAGAAAAGAAAGGATTAGACATTAGTAAAATATTAATAGTAAAATAACTGGCTTGTTCCCTAGCAACAGCACTAGAAAATTGAGCTTGTTGGTCGTAGTTACGCACCCACTTATATACCACAAGAGGATGGTGTACAGTTGTATCTCCTTTCCCTCAGAGTATTCCAAGGTTATCGAATCCACAAGGAAGGAGCAGAACTATTATTATTAAAGGATTACTAGCAGATTGCAATGATTGGGTTGGTGTGAATGGTGATGGTGAGAGAGTGGTGGATGAATGTTATTGAAGATATAACAGGATAATGAAGGATTCTCTCCTTCGGATTGGTTCACTAGCGTGCAACCTTATTCTCATCACCTCGAGTGATGACTCTAATATTCTACAAGACATGGTGGATTTGTTCACCCCGGCTGTTACTACAGAAGCTATTAGCTCCCCACTGGTTTCTTGCATTATGCAATGGGTAGAAGTGTCATCACATAGATTAAATTCATCAAGAGAGTAAGTATGAGAGTTACATGACCAGATCCCCGCACCAGAGAAGAGAATATGAGACTACTCACTCATCCTTCCGCTAGACATAGTAGAGGGATGAGAGATAGCGCTGGAAAATGCACGAGTCGATCGGTGCAAGCGTCGTGCCGGTCATCGTGCCGATCGACGCGAGCTCCCTTCTAGTGGTTCTCGTCTGTGTTGACCCACCTCCATCGTCAATATCCTAGAACCCTAGCTCTAACAACTCAATGATGCAATTGTCGCCTCTCCGGTTGCCCCTTGGCTCTTGATAGTTATCTTCCTTTTATACTCGACGAGACTAGGTCAACTTCCATCGACTCTGACTCATATTGGGTTGGGCCTTCGTCTTTGCTGGTCTTGGGCTTCTCTTCGTCATCTTTTCCACCTGCGCCGATCGAGACAGCATTGGAGCAGATAGGTGCGACCCTGCATCTGGCCCAACTTCGTTGCTCTTTGGTTCCTTATCTATAATTACCCTATTTTACACCTGTTTTTTGCAATTACATCCAAAATAGGAAAACTACAAATATATGCAAATATGGGGTCAATTGTTAGTCTAAACCACCAAATAATGACGTAAAACATCCTTTTTTGGTAGATAAAATGGGTAGCTAGAAACCACCAACAACAACAATTCGAAACTATTTACATCTTGCAGGAGAAAACCCAAGTACACGACATACACATCATTTAAGAACACGTACAGCCACCAATCACGAGGTTGCTATAAAGTCGATCCGGGGTCATCGATCCGGAGTACACGTCCTCCCCATGATACAGTACTTCGTATCCGAGGCTTAACCCGTGCACTCTCCAGCGGTCCTCAAACCCGTGCATCCACCATGCCATTCACATCACCTCTGGATTGATGAGTATAGCCGTCCAACAATACGGCGCCCAAGTTACTAGGTTTACCAATTCCCATATAAAGGTATGCACTTGGTACTGTTCCATACTTGCTCGCAGAGTTGCAACAATAGGTTCTCAATTTTATCCAAGTTCATCCTTCATGTGAATCATAATTGAATCAAGTGATCCCATAGCCTACCATTGACTCCACTTGTTTAAGCATAGCATTTGCTAACAAAAAGGCTTACTAACATAGGCTAACATAGGTCATTGTTCATCGATGCAAGTGGGTTTCACCCAAGCCCTATACCTAATGCACAATACAAGACCTCTATCTTGTCAATAAACAAAAAAAACACTCTCAATAAGTAGGTGTGCACCGGGGCTTGCCTTGGGAGTAATCATAGTTAGAGTATTCGATGAAGTTCACTTCAACACCCGTCTGCTCCGGTGTGGTCTCCTCGAGCTCATGCCCTATATGTAATGGAAATGCACCATAAGCGATGGATGCTCAAGGGGCTATAGAATTTCTGAACTAAACATGACATACATGATGATGAGCAATGATGATGGACATATCAACCCACTGTTATTCATGATCTAATTATGCTGGATGAACAATATCAGGGAGCTAACACTAGTGAATAAGTTAATTATGCATATAAGTCAATACTTGTATAATAAATTCCTAGGCCACTTATTGAATAAGCAATTCGACAGCAAAAATCATACTTCTGTTTCTCCAGATTTAACATGGGATTTTAGGTGAATGTATTACTGTACAATTTACAACTATGCGATGTTTCATAATTGTTTTCTTAACAGAGAATTTATAGAAATTCATTTACTAAATATAATTATTATGCAATAACTCTAAAAATGTGCATAAAATGGAGATGTGCTTTTGTAGAAGTTTAAATATGCAATGAGGTGATTACTGAACAAATTTCATGATTTTACCATTTATATATTTGTACTTATGGATTTATTACTCTTAGAAAGGTTCTAACTTTGGGGAATTGATTTAATTAATACACTACACTATTTTGGTGCTCAACTTCTTTTTCTGATAGAGGAAAATTTTCTGAGTTTAACAAAATTGGTTTCATAATTTTCCCTCTTTTAGTTTTCAAGTTATTGATTTTCCCTCTTTTAGTTTTCAAGTTTAGGGTTAATTACAGAATTGCCACTCGGCAATTTCAAACAACCGGGAATGCTCGTGCGAGCCTGCGTGGCGGCGTGTGGCGGCCAGCGCCAGTGAGCCCAGGCCAGCAGCCAAACAGCGGCACAACCAGGACAACATCCTATGCTAAAACACTCAGCACATCACGGCAAGCCCGAGGCACTAGTCGGCGACCGACGAGCGGTGTCGGAAAGCAGCCGACGACGAGTGGAGGAGCAGGGGAAGCTACGGTGGCGTTGCGTGGCACATGCAGAGGGCGAGAGGGGTTAGGGATTGGCCTGAGAGCATCACCTTAGTGCGGAGATCGATGGCGTGGAGGAAATGGTCGACGGGAATGGCCAAGAGGGGGTTCTCGTCATAGGGGTGGAAATCCGGTGGTGGCGAGGCTCCGTTCTTCTCCAAATCCGATGAGCGGTTCTGTGTGATAGGGGGAAAGGGTCAGGGGGCTGCCAGAGGAGGGGGCATTGCCTAGGTGGAGCTCTGCACGGCGGCGCCCATGGCGGCTCGAAACAGAGGAGCGGTCGGGTTCCTGCTCGCTGGCGTGGAGGATGGGAAGGGGAGCTCATGCAGCGGTCTAGGCACGCGATTGAGAGTGAGACGAGTGTGGGGTAGTGAACTAGGTGTGCGAGAGGGAGTGGAGAGCAGCAGCGGGTTTCTTCTAGGCGACGATTGAGGTAGAGAGCAGAGAGAACGGAGGGAGTGAGTTAGCCGGGGGAGAGTGGCGCGGTGGTGAGGGGCTTCAATGTGGTACTAGTGGCACACGGGCAAGTAGGCGGAGCAGTGGACGGAGTGGGGAGGGAGTATGTGAGCTTATCACTGGCCAGCGGAAGAGGACGGTGGGGTCGATCAGGTGTTGGTCCAAGGGAAAAGGAATTGTTGACTCCCCTTGACTAAAATAGTGTCACTATATTTCGCCAAATTTCCCAAGTTGCCTTGCTGAAAACATTATGCCAATTTTTATGCATGGGCAGCAAAATATCTTCCCCAAGTTTTCATTTGGTGTCATGTTGAAATTCTTGCTGGAACAATTATGAGTAATCATGGAACAGAGGGACCTTTCTCTGCACTTAGGGAATTTTTAAGGGTATTAAGCCTTTACCAAAAATTCTGATAAATTCCCCAAAATTCATTCTTGACATGACCCACTGGAAGTGCAAAAACATTGGCATACTTTCATTGAGTTTTGTGATGTTTGTGAAATGCTATCCTTTGGCCAATTTTTGATTTAATTAACTAAATTCCCTTTTCTTTGGCAACTTAATTACTTATATCTTTAATTAGCCAGCAATTTATCATTAGGATAGATTAATTGACTTTTTGTGACATAGGATGTCACACTGACCACTGCTGATTCCTCTGCTGACTGGACCGTCCAGTCCGTTTCTCTCTCCAGTCCAGAAACATTTCATGCAACAACATGGCTTCTCCATTGTCAATTTAGTTACATTACAATACATATGTTCTTGGTGCAGATTACATAAACCATGCCGGCCCTGTGGCAATGGCTCAATGTTGGCACTTCTTAACGTCGCACCAAAATATTATCTGGTAACAAAATATTATCTGGTTTCTCTCTCAAGTGTTGATTCATGTTTGTTATGCTTTAAGAGAAGAGTGAACCAATCCGCAAGCGCATGGAACATCTATTGTAGCATTTCACCCGGGAGTATTCCAAGGTATCGTATTTATTTTCCTCCGGGAAGCTAGGCGTAAGAGTATCTTGGTTTAACAAAGATATGACTATAAGAGTTATTCCAAATGACCAAAGATGGGGGTAAAGATATTCAATGATAAACAGGGGAGCAGTGATACAAGAGAAATCCACACTAAGATAGATAAAGAGATCGGTTAAGCTAGCTGGGAGGACAGCGAGTCTAAGTCTGAAATTCCTAAGATAAACTTTCCTAAATCTAGTCACGCGTCAAAATTCCTAGTTACTTGGGTTGAGCGCTTACACCACATCCATGGTACAGCCTCGAGTCTTTCACCAATAAGCTTACTTCGGGGCATGACAATGATCCACTAATAGGGTTGGTAACTAACCTCATGCACTAGTGGGCAGGTTACCGTTAGATGTGACAACCCTACTCCAAAAAGTAGAGTATGTCAAACAGGATCGCCTCGGGAGATAGTTAACGAAGTAACCATACACAACATTCACACATGAACATCCATCATTTTCAACATTACATCACTTAGGTGCATAATATTACAAGTTCAGAGGTAGAGTATAATTAAGTTCAGATCTGATACAATACATATGTCCTTAGTACATGTTACATAAATTTGCGGAAGCGGTGAAACGACAAAACACGATGTCAAGTCCTACGTGAACCATGCCAGCCCTATGGCGATGGCTCACACATCACAGTTAGGGGGAACTGGGGACCCATTCGATGGTCCAGTTCTGAGGCTCCTCACCTTCCCACACATCCTATTACAACAATCACGATAGGTTGCTTGAGGAAAACCAGAAAAACAACATCAACGCAAAGCCTGAGTATCTAACATACTCTGCAAGGCTTACCCGTCAACTGGTTTACTAAAACTGACTCCTAGTATGCAGGGGGCTGACCGGGTTTATTTGATAGTTGCATAAAAAGCTCCTATTAGTTCTATGCTGCACTTTCAATTTCCTTAAACAAGATTTTACTTTGCTTATTGTAGAACACAGCTACGGTGAGTCTAGCTAGCTGCTAAGACATGAATATAGCTAAAGAGCAATACATCATAGCATTGTGTATCCATAGCATAAATAAATTTCCGAAACATAACCACAACTTTACTACTTAACATGTCATTGCAGCTGCTCGAACAAGAGGTACTCATAACCGCGAGGGATGGCAATTCGAATTGATTTACATCCAGCAGGGAAAACCCAAATACACGACATATGCATCATTTAAGAACACGTATGACCACCGTTCACAAGATACAGTACTTCGTATCCGAGGCTTAACCCGTGCACTCTCCAGCGGTCCTCAAACCCGTGCATCCACCGTGCTGTTCACATCACCTCTGGATTGATGAGTATGGCCGTCCAACAATACGGCGCCCAAGTTACTAGGTTTACCAATTCCCATATTAAAGGTATGCACTTGGTATGGTTCAATACTTGTTCGCGGAGTTGCAACGATAGGTGCTCCATTTTTATCAAATTCATCAACCAGTTGAACCATAGTTGAATCTATAACCTACCGTTGACTCCACTAGTTTAAGCATAGCATTTGCTAACGGAAAGCTTACTAACATACTACTCATAGGTCATTGCTGGAGTATGCAAGTGTGTTTCATCCAAGTCCTACACTTAATGCACAATACAATATTCCTACTTTTGATGGAGTCTTTCTTAATTCAAGATGGAATGCATGGCATGAAGATTCATGGTACTTCCTCAGCAAATAAATTAATGAACTAATCACTCATTCATGAATATGGCTGCATACTTAAGTATGACATTATAACCACTGAATTTGAAACGGGACAAACTTCTAATTACTAGAATGCAACTTTTAATTATCACATCCTTAGTGTATGTCTACTCTAACATGAGCATGGCCTAGATGTTGATCATATGACATCACATGCGGGTGACGATATGACGATGTAGTACTTAGGGTCAAATTTCAGAAAGTTCATTTTGAGCCACTTAGCTAAAGTGACCATATGCAAACTAACACTATACATAAAAATGGCACTTTAATTGCATAACTAGTTCTAGCTCATGTAGTTAATTAAGAACCAAGAGTATAAATGCACATGAGAATTTCTACTGCAATGGGAAGATGAATGATTCTCCATGAATTTCCAGAAACTAATTTATTCCTACTCTCATTAACTATGCACATGAAGTAACATCTATATGAGGAAATTCCTAATTAATTAACAATTGATCAATTTCGGCAGAGAATTTATACTTAGGTAGCTTCAAATTTTTCCTGGGATTTTACATAAGTGTATGAATGCATAAGGAACAGGAATGCCAAATTTCATGAATACATCCCTAGCCAATAATTTATATAAATTCAATTACTAAAAATGAGGATTATGCAATAATACTTAAAATAGGCAATAAAATGGAAATGTGCTTTTGCAGAAAGATTAAGGATGCCATGAAATGACCACTGAGCAAGTTTCATGAATTTTCCATTTATGTTTATTTACTTATGAATTTATTAAGCAATTTTGGGTTGTAACTTTGATGGATTAATTAAATTAATTTACTGAACACACTTGGACTTGAACTTGTTTTTCTGGTAGAGTAAGATTTTAGGAGTTGAACAAAATTGATTTCACATTTTTAGGCCTTTTATTTCTCGAGTTATTGAATTTCCAAGTTTAATCAAAGTTCACTCCTATTTACAAATCTGCCACTGGCCATTTTCAAATTCCCCCGCGCGCGCACGCGGCGGCTCTGCTGGCTCGCAGGTGGCGATCGGCGGTAAGGCTCCGGACTCGGTGCTGCCCTACGTGATCAGTGACCCAAGGCGGTCACGTGGGTGGTGGTGGCTGGAGCGGAGGCTACCGGAGCACAGCCGACGACGAGCGGCGACGATGCTCGACGGCGGCCGACGGCGACAGGCGCGCTCAGGGGCAGAATCGACAAAGGCGAGGGTCCAGGAGCATCACCTGGGTACCGTGGTGCTCGTCAACACGGTGGCTGGAGTTGGGGTGGCCAGGAGAGTGGTCGTCGTTGTGAGCCCCCTTTGCGCGGTGGCTGGCGGCGGCTCGGGTTCTTCAAATTCCGGCGACGACGCTGCACGAAGGAGGGAGAGGGTGAAAGGGGCGCGAGAAGATTCCATGGAGCGCTGATTTTGCGAAAGGAGGGAGGGAGGGAGCTTCCTGATCGGGGCTGGACGCGGCGCCGCCCAGGCGGGCCCTGAGTAGGGGAGCTCGTCGGGTTCCTTACGGCAAAGGAGGAGGAACACGGAGGCAGCGCTGCGCGGCCTTGCAGGAGCGCTTGGGGCGTGCGAGAGTGTTGGCGAGCAGAGAAGGAGGGGAATGGGGGTGGGTGAGCCGCTGCTGGCCCTTTTGTTTTGGCCGCCGGAAGAGAGAGCCGAGAGAGGGAGACAGAGAGAGGAAGGCGAGCTGTTGGGCAGGGAGTGGCTCCTCCGGCGGAGCTTCAATGCCGGCTGGTGGCGCAGGCACGATTTGGTGGAGCAGTGACCGGGATGGGGCTACAGCAATCAACGGTGGCTCGTACGGGCGCGTCGGTGTCGACCGGAGACTGGCCGGAGAGAAAAGGAAGGAGGGAGGGACGGTTGACCCAGCTTGACTTGAATCGTGGCTCGGGTTTGGGAAATTTCGCCACGTTCGCTTGCTCCAAACTGGACACCAATTTTTGTGTGGGCTCAGGAAACCGTGTGATCCAACTTTGCTTTTGGGTGCACCAGCTAAATTTGCTTTGATAAATTATGCAAATTCCAAACCCGAAATACACCTCTCTGACTTTGGGGGAATTTTTAAGGGTATTAAATGGTTACCAAAAATTCTGGAAAAATTGTCAAAATTCTCTTTTAATGTGGCCCTTCAGAATATGCAAATACATTGGGGTACTTCCATGGGTTTTGGTAATGTTTGTGGATGACCCATATTTGAATATTCTGTAATTTAATTAAATAGGTTTCCTCCTTTTTATTCTTTGGCACATGGATTAATTATACTTTTGCTTAGCCCTTAATTGATGTTAGGTTTAGTTAACTTCATTTTGTGACATGGGATGTCACAGCACACCCCCCTTAAGGAAATCTCGTCCCGAGATTTGCGAAAGAACAAACAAGAGGGAGGGGTGCGGATGGGTACCGGTTTTGTGAGGCCAAGAACTCCGGAAAGTTGGTCCTCTGAAATTCTTCTTGTTCCCACGTAGCTTCATCTTCAGTATGGTTACTCCATTGGACCTTGTAGAAGGTGATAGTGCGGCTGCGAGTCACTCGGTCCTTTTGATCGATGATTCAGACGGGGTATTCGGGGTAGGAGAGATCTTCTTCCAATTGCTCGGTGTCAGAGATAACCACGTCGATTGGAGGCTTCAAACATCTCTTGAGTTGGGAGACATGGAAAATGTTATGCACCCGCTCAAGATTCTCCGGTAGCTGCAACCGGTAAGCAACGGCGCTATGCTTTTCCGTGACCGGAAAAGGTCCGATATAGCGGGGTGCTAATTTCCCTTTGATCCCGAAACGAGATACACCTTTGTTGGGAGAAACCCGAAGATAGACATGATCTCCCTTTTCGAACTCCAATGGACGTCTCATTTTATTAGAGTAACTTATTTGGCGGGATTGTGCGGCCTTCATGTTACCTTGGATTTGTCGCACCTTCTCTTCGGCTTGCGTGACCAGATCGGGACCGAAAGTAATTCTTTCTCCCGAGTCTGACCAATTCAGCGGGGTTCGACACGAGTGACCATACAAGGCTTCAAATGGCAACATTCCCAAACTTTCTTGATAGCTGTTGTTGTAGGAGAATTCAGCGAACGGGAGATAAGATTCCCAATTTCCACGATTGTCTAGAACACAAGCTCTTAATAAATCCTCCAGATATTGGTTTAGCCTCTCGGTTTGTCCATCAGTTTGCAGATGATAAGCGGAACTGCGGATGAGAGTGGTGCCAAGACAAGCGTGCAATTGCTCCCAAAAATGAGCAATAAATTGGGGGCCTCGATCGGAGATGATCGTCTTGGGCACACCATGCAAGCATAGAATCCGCACAATCTAGAGCTCGGCATATTGCTTAGTAGAATAGGTTGTATGGACGGGAATAAAATGAGCAGATTTGGTCAACCTATCCACAATCACCCATATTGAATCGTGCTTCTTGGGTGTGAGGGGTAATCCAACAATGAAATCCATAGTAATGTCCTCCCATTTCCAAGCGGGGATTTTTAATGGGTGCAAAGACCGGCTGTCCTCAAGTGATCGGCCTTCACACGTTGACAAGTATCGCATTCAGAGACATACTGGGCAACTTCTCGTTTCGTACGCGTCCACCAAAACTTTTCCCTTAACCCGCGATACATTTTGTTGCTGCCGGGGTGTATGGAGTATTTGGACAAGTGAGCCTCATCCAAAATTTTCTTTCTTAGCTCCTCGTTCTTCAGAACAACAAGGTGATTGTTGAACCAAAGTACTCCATCTTTGTCTTGTCGGAAACATGTAGCTTCTTTCTTCCCGATTTTCTGGCGGATATACTCCATTCCCTTGTCCTGCTTCGGGGCTTCTACGATTTCTTCCCGAAGGGTAGGAATGAGGGCTAAATTATACAAGGATCCATGTGGAATGACACGAAGACTTGGTTCGCTCGGATCTGAAATCGGGTGGGCTTCCATAGAGCAAACAATTACGTGATTGCATTGGTCCCTTCGACTCAAGGCGTCGGCAACCACGTTTGCTTTCCTGGGGTGATAATGAATTTCCAACTCATAATCCTTGATCAGTTCTAACCATCTACGTTGCCGCATATTCAGTTCTTGTTGAGTGAAGATGTATTTGAGACTTTTGTGGTCGGTGTAGAGGTTAACAAGATTACCGAGCAAGTAGTGACGCCAAGTTTTCAAGGCTAGAACAACGGAGGCCAATTCTAAGTCATGGGTGGGATAATTTTGCTCGTGCTTCTGGAGCTGTCATGAGGCATAGGCAATGACACGACCATCTTGCATAAGCACACAACTCAATCCAGTGCCGGAGGCGTCGCAATAAACATCGAATGGTTTGGTGATGTCGGGTTGAGCTAAAACCGGAGCGGTTGTCAGATACTTCTTGAGCGACTGAAAAGCTTCTTCACATGCACTACTCCACTTGAACTTAGAATCCTTTTCCAGCAGCTTGGTCATAGGCCTTGCAATATTGGAGAAGTTGGGAATGAATTTCCGATAATAACCGGCAAGACCAAGGAAACTGTGAATTTTTCTGACTGATTTCGAAGCCTTCCAATTCAGCACATCCTCAACTATGCTAGGGTCCATGGCTACTCCTTCCGCTGATATGACGTGACCCAAGAACGGAACTTGCTTTAGCCAAAATTCACATTTGCTAAATTTGGCGTAAAGTTGATGATCTCGGAGTCATTGTAGAACGATGCGGAGATGTTCGGTGTGCTCTTCTTCGGACATGGAGTAGATCAGAATATCGTCAATGAATACCACTACAAACTTATCCAACTCGGGCATGAACACGGAGTTCATCAAATACATGAAATGGGCTGGAGCATTGGTGAGACCGAATGACATGACAAGATACTCGAAAACACCGTATCGAGTGGAGAAGGCTGTTTTTGGAATATCTTCGGCACAGATTTTGATTTGATGATATCCGGATCGGAGATCAATCTTGGAGAAGACTTTTGCACCCACTAGCTGATCAAAGAGGATATCGATTCAAGGTAGAGGATACTTGTTCTTGATGGTTACCGCGTTTAACGGTCTATAGTCGACACATAGGCGGAGGGTTTTATCTTTCTTCTTCACAAAGAGAGCGGGACAACCCCAGGGAGATGAACTTGGTCGGACATATCCCTTGTCCATAAGCTCTTGTAACTGGTCTTTCAACTCTGCTAATTCATTAGGAGCCATTTAGTACGGCCTACGAGCGATAGGCGCCATACCAGGTACGAGTTCAATCTTAAACTCAACATCCCTATCCGGAGGCATGCCCGACAAGTCGTCTGGAAAGACGTCGGGAAAATCATAGACCACTGGAATATTTGATAGCTCCTTTCCTTCCACATGACATACTTGAGAAGTGGACGACTTGGGATACGACAATTGGAGAATAGAAGGGCCATGTAAGGGTGAGTTCAAATGGATTTCATGGTCCTCAAGGTGCAATATAGCTTTGTGACTAGTCATCCATTTCATGCCGAGAATTATGTCGATGCTTTGGCCATCTAAGACGATTAGGGAAGTGGGGTATATGTTGTTGGCTAGCTTAAGTGGCACTTTCCTTAACTCAAGATGAGCCCTTATTTTTCCACCAGGAGACGTAATAACGTACGGGGTTCCCATAGTGGTGGGGGTAATTTTCAGATGATTTGCATATGCTTGACTAATGAAATCATGCATTGCTCCCGAATCAAAAAGAACCATGGTAGCATGTTGGTTGATCGAGAACGTACCCGCGAGAACGGGTTCTCCGGCTTGGGTCTCTTCGACCGTGGTATAGTTGACTCGGCCATTCTTGTGCGTGGGGTGGACGACTGAGGACGACTCCCATTGCTGCCACTATTGTTGTTGTTGCTGTTGTGGTTGTTGTTGCTGTTCCCGGAAGTATTGGAGTTGTTGTTGTTGTTCGGGTTGCGCTTCGGAAACTGACACTCCTTAGCAAACTGACCGGTGCGACCACAATTGTAGCACGGCTGTGAGGAGTTGGTCTTCACCACTTGGTTGTTCTGCTACGATGGGCGAGAACCAGAGGATTGCTGCTGGTTCCACCATGGAATCGAGCATGCTGCTGCGAGAACAACGGGCGAGGTCCTGCTCCCGATGGTACCGCAGCCCGGAATTTCTGTCCTGTCGGAGAGGTGATTGCCAGCTTGTATTTGGGCGATGCGGGACCGGATGAACTTCCCATAGCCCGTTTCCTCTTCTTGTCCTCTTGATTGGCATGGATGGCATCTTCTTGCACAATGGCGGCACTCATCAAATCATTGAACGTGCCGGCAGTTACTTGTGCCAAGCGATCTTGCAGCTTCGGGGTAAGACCTGAACAAAAGCAGTATTTCTTTTTCTCATTTGTATCAGCGTGATACGACGCATACTGGGCCAGGTAGTTGAACTTCCGTGCATACTCTTGCACGGTTTCGGAGCCTTGCTTCAAGTTGAGAAACTCCTGCAACTTGCGCTTCATGAGTCCAGCGGGTATGTGGTGTGCACGGAAAGAGGTGCAGAACTCCACCCAAGTGACTTGGTGCCCCGCGGCAAGAGCGGCGGTGAAGCTGGCCCACCAAGCACTTGCGGAGCCACAGAGCTGCTGCGGGGCGAAGAGGGGCTTCTGCTGCTCGGTGAAGTGGAGGAGGGCGAACTTTGACTCCAAAGTGCGAATGAAGTTGTCCGCTTCCAGAGGATCACCGGCTTCTAAGAAGGTGGGCGGGTGAGTCGTCCAGAAGTCGGCGTATGAGGATTCCCGCTGCTGCTGTGGAGGTGGTCCGTGAGCTCCTTCACGGTTCATGTTCTCCATGAACATGCGGAACATCTCGTTCTGATTGTGGATGAGCTGCTCCATCGCCGTCAGAGGTGGCGTGTTGGGCAGCGACCCATTCCCGCCAACGTTCGAGGTGCCGGGAGCGTCACCGACGTTCTCTCCTCCACGGCGAGTTTGCACCATCCGACATATGAACAAATATGTTAGCCCGATCATCACATGAGACAATATGATAACAAGGCTACAATATGGTGATGAAATAAAATATTAGATTGCTCATAAATGAAAGGGTTGACAAGTAAACGGTATGGACATAGGAGATAACTTAAATTCCATAATTTCCAACACCATAAGCAACTTATTCATTATAAAACCATAGGTACATGTGATGCAACTTTTTGGTACATAGCAAGTCTTCAGTTACATCACTCGGAACACTACACCATACGATCTCGGAGAGCTTAGGTTAAAACTTAGCTTAGCCTTACCACACCATGTATACACGACTACGATGTCTGACGAGATTTCACCCTACGTACATAAGGCTACTCGGTCACCCGGCGTGGCTGTCACCATCGGACTCCACGTCCATAGCAGCTTGTCCCGTGGGTGCTTCGAAGTTGGTGCCGGAATTACCGTTCTCACTCAGATCGGCGTCATTGGGGGGAATCACCGCGAGTGGAATGGGTGGCTCATCGTTAAGGATGGCGTTCAGCTGACCATTAGCCGCTTGGAGCTGTCCAATGAGCTGCTCTTGTTGTGCGATGATCGCGTGAGCGTCATTGAGGTTCCCTTCCATGACATCACGCTTATCTTGAGCTTCTTCACGTTGGGCCTGCAGCTCGCTTCACTCCTCTAAGAGAGTGGTAACCTGACCATGAAGAGAGTAAATCTCCTCTTGGGCAGCGGTGAGCTGGCATTGCGTTGGTTCAGTTGCTCCTGCAACTGATCACTTGCATCGACCTCATTGATGAGCTGCGCATCGTGGAGTTGCTCAAAAAGTTCAGCCCGCTCCATCTTGCTATTGTGCAGATCATCCTCAAGATATGAAATCTTAGCGTCACGCTTCGCAAGTTGGGCATCACGGGCAACAAGCGTGGACTGCAGCGCCTCGCGTTCTCGTTCCAACTCAAGAATGCGGGCGGCAAGATACTCGGGGTCCTTCGCGAGCTTGCCAACCTCCATCTGCCGGAATAAAGTTTTGCAAGGTGAGTCAAAACTTAATATTCCACTAAGCACACATGCTTAAAATAGCATAAGGAAGGATTGGTAAAAGAAAGACATGAGGTTCCCGATCCGTTTAACGACCGGTAACGACGAATTTCTGTGGTCGACGGAGTGAACCGCAGAAACGGGCAAAAACACTTAGTTTCTCGACAATATTAAAATTTTTGTGCTGTACTACTGTTGTGGATAATTTCATCCTCTTTCCAACGCATACTCACACATCTCCATCCAATAAAGTCTCTGGGAGTTATGATCATCCAAAGACATGGGACAGAAATGAGGCAGTTTCTGAATTCCAGAAAAAGGCTACTGTTTTTGCAAAATTCGACCTAGTTCCCAATTTTTCTAAGACACACTTCCTAAACCAAACTTGTAGAGCAAAACCTCATCTTTCCAACGAGTACTTATTTGCCTTCATTAAATTCAAATTTCTGGTTTAGGTGAAAAAGGGATTCAATTTCGTCCAAAACTTGATACTTTTACATGTTCACAGTATCAATGACATTTTTACAGATTTTGGTCAAGTTGAATGCATATGGTGTGCATGGATGTCAATGCACAATATGACGGTTCCCTACATCCTCACAAAAAGAAAACTTGACCGATGGTATAACTCGATCTTTTCGGTGGCACACACACCTCTCACACGTTTCTAAGCGAACTACACGTGGTTAGTGTACCTGCAAGAGATCCATCTCAGAAACAATACATCAAATTCAAAAGAAACAAGCCAAAATAACAATGATAGTTTATGCCCAGGTATTCGCCCACCCGGAAGGCAGCCGACGTTTAAGTGCATTCAGTCCGCGCATCAATCAAAGCCCAGGTCTTTGCCCACCTAGAAGGCGTTCGGTATTTACGGCGCAACCAATCCGCGCACAAGGACATACTTTCATTGAAGAATCCGTAGTTGCAAGTTAAACAAACATAACCCAGGGTTAGCTTTGCCACCTACAAGACTCTTACATGGGCACTACTAGTTCGTACCTCACCGTAAGGCGTTGAAACGGCTTGTTTACGTTTTAAAATGCTCATTTGTGTGTAGCTTATCCCAAGACGGCTCTGATACCAGCTGTGACAACCCTACTCTGAAAAGTAGAGTATGTCAAACAGGATCGCCTTGGGAGATGGTGAACGAAGTAACCATACACAACATTTACACATGAACATCCATCATTTACAACATTACATCACTTAGGTGCATAATATTACAAGTTCAGAGGTAGAGTATAATTAAGTTCAGATCTGATACAATACATATGTCCTTAGTACATGTTACATAAATTTGCGGAAGCGGTGAAACGCCAAAACACGACGTTAAGTCCTACGTGAACCATGCCAGCCCTATGGCGATGGCTCACACATCACAGTTAGGGGGAACTGGGGACCCATTCGATGGTCCAGTTCTGAGGCTCCTCACCTTCCCACACAACCTTATTAAAACAATCACGATAGGTTGCTTGAGGAAAACCTGAAAAACAACATCAACGCAAAGCCTGAGTATCTAACATACTCCGCAAGACTTACCCGTCAACCGGTTTACTAAAACCGACTCCTAGTATGTAGGGGGCTGACCGGGTTTATTTGATAGTTGCATAAAAAGCTCCTATTAGTTTTATGCTGCACTTTCAATTTCCTTAAATAAGATTTTACTTTGCTTATCGTAGAACATAGCTACGGTGAGTCTAGCTAGCTGCTAAGACATGAATATAGCTAAAGAGCAATACATCATAGCATTGTGTATCCATAGCATAAATAAATTTCAGAAACATAACCACAACTTTACTACTTAACATATCAATGCCTCTGCTCGAACAAGAGGTACTCATAACCGCGAGGGATGGCAATTCGAATTGATTTACATCCTGCAGGGAAAACCCAAATACATGACACACGCATCATTTAAGAACACGTATGGCCACCATTCACAAGATTGCTATAAAGTCGATCCAGGGCCATCGATCTCGAGTACACGTCCTCCCCGCGATACATTACTTCGTATCCGAGGTTTAACCCATGCACTCTCCAGTGGTCCTCAAACCCGTGCAACCACCGTGCTGTTCACATCACCTCTGGATCGATGAATATGGCCGTCCAACAATACGGCGCCCAAGTTACTAGATTTACCAATTCCCATATTAAAGGTATGAACTTGGTATGGTTCAATACTTGTTCACAGAGTTGCAACGATAGGTGCTCCATTTTTATCAAATTCATCAACCAGTTGAACCATAGTTGAATCTACAACCTACCGTTGACTCCACTAGTTTAAGCATAGCATTTGCTAACGGAAAGCTTACTAACATACTACTCATAGGTCATTGCTGGAGTATGCAAGTGTGTTTCATCCAAGTCCTACACTTAATGCATAATACAATATTCCTACTTTTGATAAAGTAAAAAGGACTCGAAAATTTAATGGGTTATGCAGCGGGGCTTGCCTTGGGTGTGATTGTAGTTAGCGTCTTCACCAAAGTGCACTTCAGCTCCTTGCTGGTCCGGTGGGATCTCCTCGGTCTCGATTCCTATATGGAATGGACATGCATCAATGCTAAGGAATACACAAGGTTTCATGGAGTCTTTCTTAATTCAAGATGGAATGCATGGCATGAAGATTCATGGTACTTCCTCAGCAAATAAATTAATTAACTAATCACTCATTTGAGAATATGGCTGCATACTTAAGTATGACATGATAACCACTGAATTTGAAAGGGGACAAACTTCTAATTACTAGAATGCAAGTTTTAATTATCACACCCTTAGTGTATGTCTACTCTAACATGAGCATGGCCTAGATGTTGATCATATGACATCACATGCTGGTGACGATATGACGATGTAGTACTTAGGGTCAAATTTCAGAAAGTTCATTTTGAGCCACTTAGCTAAAGTGACCATATGCAAACTAACACTATACATAAAAATGGCACTTTAATTGCATAACTAGTTCTAGCTCATGTAGTTAATTAAGAACCAGGAGTATAAATGCACATGAGAATTTCTACTGCAATGGGAAGATGAATGATTCTCCATGAATTTCCAGAAACTAATTTATTCCTACTCTCATTAACTATGCACATGAAGTAACATCTATATGAGGAAATTCCTAATTAATTAACAATTGATCAATTTCGGCAGAGAATTTATACTTAGGTAGCTTCAAATTTTTCCTGGGATTTTACATAAGTGTATGAATGCATAAGGAACAGGAATGCCGAATTTCATGAATACATCCCTAGCCAATAATTTATATAAATTCAATTACTAAAAATGAGGATTATGCAATAATACTGAAAATAAGCAATAAAATGGAAATGTGCTTTTGCAGAAAGTTTAAGGATGCCATGAAATGACCACTGAGCAAGTTTCATGAATTTATCATTTATGTTTATTTACTTAAGAATTTATTAAGCAATTTAGGGTTGTAACTTTGATGGACTAATTAAATTTATTTACTGAACACACTTGGACTTGAACTTGTTTTTCTGGTAGACTAAGATTTTAGGAGTGGAACAAAATTTATTTCATATTTTTAGGCCTTTTATTTCTCGAGTTATTGAATTTCCAATTTTAATTGAAGTTCACTCCTATTTACAAATCTGCCACTGGCCATTTTCAAATTCCCCCGCGCGCTCACGGCGGCGCTGCGGCTCTGCTGGCTCACCGGCGGCATTCGGCGGCGAGGCTCAGGACTCGGTGCTGCCCTACGCGATCAGTGACCCAAGGCGGTCACATGGGTGGTGGTGGCCGGAGCGAGGGCTGCCGGAGCACTGTCGGCGACGAGCGGCGGCAATGCTCGACGGCGGCCGACGGCGACAGGCACGCTCAGGGGCGGAATTGACAAAGGCGAGGGTCCAGGAGCATCACCTGGGTGCCGTGGTGCTCGTCGACGCGATGGCTGGAGTTGGGGTGGCCGGGAGAGTGGTCGTCGTCGTGAGCCCCCTTCGCGCGGTGGCCGGCGGCGGCTCGTGTTCTTCAAATTCTGGCGATGATGCTACACGAAGGAGGGAGAGGGTCAGAGGGGCGCGAGAAGATTCCATGGCGTGCTGATTTTGTGAAAGGAGGGAGGGAGGGAGCTTCCTGGTCGGGGCTGGACGCGGCGGCGCCCAGGCGGGCCCTGAGCAGGGGAGCTCGCCGGGTTCCTTGCGGCAGAGGAGGAGGATAGCGGAGGCAGCACTGTGCGGCCTTGCAGGAGCGCTTGGGGCGTGCGGGAGTGTTGACAAGCAGAGAAGGAGGGGAATGCGGGGTGGGTGAGCCGCTGCTGGCCCTTTTGTTTTGGCCGCCGGAAGAGAGAGCCGAGAGGGGGAGAGAGAGAGAGAGAGAGGACGACGAGCTGTCGGGCAGGGAGTGGCTCCTCCGGCGGAGCTTCAATGCCGGCTGGTGGCACAGGCGCAATTTGGTGGAGCAGTGACCGGGATGGGGCTACAGCAATCGATGGTGGCTTGTACGGGCGCGTCGGTGTCAACTGGAGACTGGTCGGAGAGAAAAGGAAGGAGGGAGGGACGGTTGACCCGGCTTGATTTGAATCATGGCTCGGGTTTGGGCAATTTCGTCACATTCCCTTGCTCCAAAGTGGACACCAGTTTTTGTGTGGGCTCAGGAAAACGTGTGATCCAACTTTGCTTTTGGGTGCACCAGCTAAATTGGCTTTGATAAATTATGAAAATTCCAAACCCGAAATACACCTCTCTGACTTTGGGGAAATTTTTAAGGGTATTAAATGGTTAGCAAAAATTCTGGAAAAATTAACAAAATTCTCTTTTAATGTGACCATTCAGAATATGCAAAAACATTGGGGTACTTCCATGGGTTTTGGTAATGTTTGTGGATGACCCATATTTGAATATTCTGTAATTGAATTAAATAAGTTTGCTCCTTTTTATTCTTTGGCACATGGATTAATTATACTTTTTCTTAGCCCTTAATTGATGTTAGGTTTAGTTAACTTCATTTTGTGACATGGGATGTCACATTAGACAACCCTACTTGAGACTTGCTGAACATGGTGGAATACTAAAGGGACGGATAGGGCTGCCACCAACTATCGCCTACCACATAGCCCGTGGGGACGAATGCAATTCCAGCTAGTGTTAACTTAGGCACCACGCCTACGCCTTCACTAGATATTCTTCCGTTGGCCTAGCAGAAGAATAGCCGGGAAATAACCAAGTCTAAGTTCTATTCGAGAACTAAGCTTAATTTAATCTTAGCCGAGAATCTAGTAAACTATGCTTCAAAGTTCTTTCCCGATAAATGTAACTTGAGGAAATTGACTAAGTAAAGATAAATACTTGACAAGATAAATAAGTAAAAGATAATTGTATTTAATAAAAGATAAGTCTCACAAAAGGAGAAAAGATACAAGAGAGCTCAAACCAAGACTCCGAGACGATTTCCAGAATCCTGAGCGATGCTCTCGACTAGACTCTAACTCCCGACTAACTAACCTACTCTACTAGTAAGAAAAGTAGTGGGAAATGGACTTGAATGTGTTTCACTTGCTTGATGTCTTCATTCTGCCGAATTCCCCCTCTATTTACACGTGGCGAAGGCTTGGTGGGTACTTCAAGATGGAGAAGAGTCGGTGGGCAAAATTTCCTTCGTCGGGTGGTGTGCCATGCCGGGCGGCGAGGCGGCCGTAGGATTGATTCGGTTCCCAACCGCCTTACATCGGATGGCCTGGATTCTGTCCGGATGACGGTTGTTGGGTCGGTTCCCGACCACCTTATCCACTTGGCATCGGTTGGCATAATGGGCCAAGTGGGTTGGACACTCCGGGAGGAAAATCCCAGGCCGGGCGGCGGGGTAGGCCATGCGGCCTGGCAGGCCGGGCTGCGGCCTCTTCTGGGTGCTGACCACCTTCGTGTCATATTTTCACTTGTCCTTGTTATGCCTCCTTTACTCCTCCACTTTTTACCCTCCTTTGTCCGGGAATGGAAAACAGCCTTATCTTGGAGTGTTTTGCAGAATCGGCCGGGTTGGATGATCAGCCTGATGATGACTCTGTTTTGACCAGTCGGGTGGCTGATTTCAGCCTAATATGACCCTGTCGGCTGGGTTATAATTTCAGTCGTCACGACCCTGACTGGGCCCTGATTTCAGCCTCATACAACCCTATCGGCCAGTTGTTTTACGGCATGATCGGCCTACAGGGTGTTTCTTCATGTTTTTACATAATTTGGTCCTTTTGAACCTGCAAACACATATTTCACCAAAACTTATGGAACTTTATTAGTTTAAACAAATATTTGTGAAATTTTGATCTTTACCTTGCATTTCCCGACCGGTTGGTGGCCGGTATTGGGTTTTAAGGGCCACCAACACCTCCCCAAGCTTAAACCTTTGCTCGTCCCGAGCAAATTAAAACTTGGATGTGATGGTTCAGGAGTTGCTTCAATATTAGAGCCCTGCAAGGATCAAGTGCACAAACACATACTCCTACAACAAAGGGGTAATAGTACACCAGCACAAGTTGATGACTATGTTTTTCTCATTGTAAGTGGGGATCTTAGGCATTTTATGACCTTGTCATGAGAGGTTGGAACTCAGAACAACTACATGATCATGAGTCCAAAGTTTTTGTAATGCTGCATAAGATTGAAAATTTTCCCTCTTGGTACAATTTCTTTCACTATGACTCTCATCTCTCAAAAAGTGTATTTCCTCACCAAGTGCTCATCATACTCTATGAAATTTGGGTTTATATGTGGAGCTTGGTAGGATGGCACATCTAGTATACATATTTTGTTGAGTTAAGAGATGGTCCTAGCGAAAAGACTTTGAACTTTCTTATTCCAACCATTTGGAAATAATATCCAGGGGAGAATGGACTCACATCAAGGAGTGGACTAGCATAATAGCAAGAATCTTTAACAAAGACTTGATTTTTGTGCTTGAGTGAAAGGATGGTCCTTTATTTTGCTCAAAGGATTTTGAATGAACCTTGAAACTTGACGTTTTTACATCTACGAGAGCTGATAATTTTTCTCATTTTTCTCTTTATTTCTTCTTTTTCTTTCTTTTTTTTCAGCTCTCATAGTGTAGGGAGGCTAGTTCAATGGTTCAAATATTTTTGCAAACATTTTCTTAGCATTTATTTTGGGAGGACCAAAATCTTTCTTGTAGGATCAAGGTTTTCGCAAAGGAGAGATTTTTGGCTAGCACATTTGGTGAAGTGGATGCTTGAATCCAATGTGGAAACCGCATAACCAAGCATGATTATTTGAGAACTCAAAGATAACGCAATGGAAAATAATTGGCTTTGAAAGTGCAAATCCCTCATAAGGATCAAATCCTAACCAAACTCAATGCATACATGAATTTTTCTATCATAGGAAAGAACTACACCAAGTAGGGGGGTCTTTATTGCAACATGGTTTTGAAAGAAATCATTGGATTCTAATCATGAGGAGATCATGGACTCATCCGAAACATGCTATATCATGAATCCCAACAACTAGACTTGGTGTTTATTAGCCATTTTGCACCCACTAAAACATAGAGAGACTAGCGTTATCATCATGCCGATCTACCATTACCCACCAAAATGAAGAGTAGAGGTTGTATACTTGAGACTCACAGGGAGCTAACAGAGCAACTATTCATCATTTCCATAGGCAAGGTAGAGACTAAGTTCTCAATTTTATTCGAAAATAGGAAATCTTTTTATTCTTTTTGGTTTTGCAAATTTTTATGGTTTTCCTTGAATGAAAAAAAATATTTTTGTGTTTTCTTAGATATTTTTTAATTTATTTAAAACAGAATGATTAAACTAGAGAAGAGGGGGAGAGGGTAGGACAAATGGCATACCTTGTTTCACGTACCTCCCCAAGCTTAGGTCTTTGTAGGACTTAAGCTTCAATGGCATTCACTGCGGCAGTTGATAATCGATGTTAAAGTGGCCGAACAGTTGGTCAATCATGGAGATGTTCGTCTGAAGTTGTTTTGATGTCTGCTGCTGCCATTCTTGTTCCCTCCTTATGGCTGCTTGTATTTCTTGAGTTCGTACGTTGGTTTCATAAGCATTGGCAGCCAAGTATTGCATGTCTTCTTGCAACTCCAAAAAGCTGTACAATGTGAATCGAGCAGAGCGAGAGGTGCCTATTCCTCCATGAGCTTGGTGGTAACTCCCCATCCTGTAAGGCTCATAGTTGTCATGGGAGGAAGAGGTGTAGTTCGATGAACTTGCAAAACCAGGAAATTGTGGCTATTCCCAACTGTATTGGGGACCTCCTGATTCACCCGGTTGAGGTGTGTTCATCGTTGTTTCGTGTTGTTGCTCTTCTCAATGGAGTTGGGCTCTGGTTTTTGTTCTTGGCCTATCCCTTGCAACACTATGTCATGCATGCTGCACGGAAGCTTGCAATTTGTACAAAAAGTTTCTTTTTCTAATGATGGTGAGCTGGGGGTTAGGCAATTCAATTTCTGTGTCATACCCCGGATAAAGCATGAAGTATCTATTATTTTCCTCTCTCAACAAGTGCGCTTGATAAATGATCTTCTCCTAACAATGGTGCAATTGGGAGATGATCTATTCTAGCTCGATGGTGGGTACCAACCTTCCTAGCAATTCTAGTGAGACAAGAGGTAAAAGAGATGGGTCCTTGTTGTCTAAATGCTAAAGTAAGCCAGTGGTTGATGAGGACAAATGTGGGGTTTGTTTTAATCTTTTCAATTACAACATGAAGATAGGATTTATCCAAACTATTCACTGAATGTACATCACCACGAGGGGTGAGGTAGTGAGTGATAAAGCAGTGAATTATACAGAGCGAAGGGTTATGAATGTCGCTAGCACGCTCTTGCCCTATCATGGGATTTCCTATCTTCGCCCAAAGTCCTTTCGGGGTGAAACCTTTAAGTTTATCAATGTCTATGGCGGCCTTACAGTCAAAACCAAGGTAGGCACTAATTTGTTTTAAAGACCGTTCATAGGTTTTACCAAATAGATGAAATTCATAGAGAGTGCCTAATTTGTTGGACGGAGTAGTGTGGACTTTTAAGGTGCAATGGAATTCAATGGTAATCCATTTAAAATGTAGTAGTCATCGAGGTGGTAGAAATCATACCATCCGGCCTTGTTGAGCGTGTACTCGAATTTAGCGACGATGATGATTTGCTCAAGGAAGATGTGGTCAAACTTGCGCACGGATGAGAACTCCCGCCCGAATGGTGGTGAGCTTGCTTCGCTCATCATAGTCATCGAACACCATATTCTCTTCACTCTCCATGAACTTGTCAAACTCTTCATTTTGCATGATTTGCTCCGTTGGAGCTTCGGATATGGACATTGTGTTCGAGAGATAACTCAGAGCATGCCCATGTGAAGATCGAGAGTGTTCTGCTTCTGAGCGCTCCCTTGGTGTGCGCCTCCCATGGCTTGAGTTGCTTCTGTAGTTGCTGAACTTGGTGTAGAGGTCTCTCCAAATATTTCCCATTCCTACAAAAGGGTTACTTGGACACAATACCCGAAGGACAAAATGATGATAATGGTTAGCGGTTAGTCGTTCGGTTAGTGGTCCAAGTGTTAGTTCTTCAAATGTGCAATGGTGACAACAAACTCCCTCTAGTTGGTTTTATTGCAGCACACTTTTATTGCTATGTTCAAAGTGCACTTACTAGAAAGAGCTAGCCAGGTGATCGTATTTCGCCAAATATGACCTCTCGGGTGCTAGAACTCGATAGAATCTGACCTCCCAAAATTTACCCAGCCGGGTGGTCATTTTCATGGAGTATGACCTCCCGATTTGCTGAAATCCGACTAGCCAGGTTGGATCATCGGACCATCACCCGGAGGGTCATTTTTGCTGAAATTTAACCTCCTGGGTGCTAATATTTGACTGGTCTGGTTGGATTCTGAGTACTTGAATATTACCCAGTCGGGTGGTCATTTTCATGAAATATGACCTCCAGGATGCTAAAAACTGACTGGCTGGGGGCGAGCCTCAGATTATCACCCGAGTGGTCGTTTTTGATGAAATTTGACCTCCCGGCCAGTAAATTTGGCTGAGCCACCACCAATTTTTTTAGCATAATTTTTAGTGGTTGAGGAAAACTAATTTAATGGGGTAGGAAAAGGAAGGGGGGATAACTATCGGTTTACCTCCCGACGAGGGTCTGGATTTTACGTCTCAAACAAGACGTTCTCCGTGTTTAATTCTTCATGGTGCCCGTCGTGGATGGAGAATTTTCCATGATCAGTGCAACTTCTTTCTTCCTCCATACTTGTTTGATTTTCATTCGCTCTGGGGTGACCTTTTTCTTCATTTCTTGAGGCTCGTTCTTCTTCTTAGGCGGTGGTGGTGTGTTCTTAACGTTTACCACCGGCGCACACAATTTTGATGGAATTGGATACACGTCAATTTTCTGCACCGTGTTAGGATTTTTGCCATAAAAGATGCATACCTGATTGCATTGTTCCGTTCAGAGCTTGAAGGAGAACTATTCGTTGTGCCCATTAATGTTAATGTGGATTTCTCCAGCCCCAACATCAATGTTGGCATTTACGGTGCTAAGGAATGGCCTTCCTAATATGAGAGGAGTCTTCACATCGGCCTCCATGTCTAGCACCAAAAAATTGATAGGGACGAGACAATTTCTTATCCTCACAGGTACATCCGCTGTGATGTCCGTCGGGTAGCGAATTGATTGGTCGGCGAGCTACAAGCACATTGCCGACTAGCCATGTTGGTCATACACTACCTTTGGCATGACGCACACGATTACCCCCAAATCACAAAGGGCATTGTTGAATTTCTGCATCCAATGGAACATGGGATGGTTGGGCATCCCGGATCTCGCTTCTTTTCTGGGAGGGAGTTCAAGATAGTGGCGCTGCACTCTTCTATTAATTTGACAACCTCCATGGACGACATTGGGCCTTTGTTGTTGAGGATGTCTTTTAGGTACTTGGAGTATGTAGGAACCTGCATAGCATAAAGTAGTGGTATGTTGACATATAATTTCTTTATTACCTCCACAAACATCCCAAATTGTTCGTCCACTATTGGCTTCCTCTGGCAAGAGGGAAATGGGAACACCGGGGTATCATAGAACTCATGTGGCGCTTTCTTGAGGGGCGCCTTTGTCTCCTCAACTTCAATTTCTTCCTCCCCTTGTTACTCTTCATTGGTTTCCCTAGTCTTCCCTGCAGTGTTAGGTTTTAGCGGATCCTATTTTGAGAAAGCATGTGGATATGTGCCATGGTTTGCTATATTTGTGATGAGTAATTAACTTGAGCGGATTTGGTGTTTGAGTTGAAATGCGGGAATCCAGGGATTGCATGGGTTTGCATATCATGGTTATGACTAACCGGAATTGGTGGAGATATTGGTGATATTGTAGGAGATGGGAAATGTGTTTGCTTGTCTCATGATGTGTAGGTCACTAGAGTCGACTTGGCGGTCAACAACGAGAGGATCGGGCACAAGTAGGGGACTTGGAACCAGACGATCGGGCTACCGGATGAAGTCAAAGGTGATCCACACCATGGACGTGGAGAAGCAAGAAGCACAGACGGTTTCGTAGTTGAGCCTCAAAACCGTGGTGGTGATGAAGACGGCATGTTGACCAAGTCAAGGCGAACGGGATGCCGGTGCATGTGACAAGGGGGCCTGATGGACAGGGACTGGGAGAGACTTGCCGGCGGTCAGGATCGCGGGACAAGGTGACACTCATTGACATCGAGACATCGTGCCTTGAGAAGCGTGCAAGGCGGTTTCCCGGTTTGGGTCTCAAAACCGGTGGCGGTGGTTGGTGGTGCACGTGGCACCATCACGGAGCTTGCTTTGAGATGAAGCAAAGACGTGAAGCGTCCGATGGCATTCAGGCGATGACGAAAAAGATGGATGGTTATGCCCCTGGTGGTAGGTGGGTGTGTTATGTAGGTCAAGGGTAGAGTGGTCATGTGGACAAAAGGCCCTAGGTGATGAGGACATCACTCCTATGGATACACACAACACTCCTCCAAATCTGGACTTGCAAGGTACAATGACTAGAGCTCGTACACGACAACTAAATTTAGAGGTGAGCTCGTTCCTACATTCTTCGCTATATGTTACTTTTGAGAATGGTTTGCTACCTAATGATTATTTTATGATTAGAAACTATGGAGAGGACCAGGAGATGATGGGAGAAGGATTTGGAAACGTGGAGGGCCAGCAAGGGCTTGGAAGCCAAAGTGGAGGCCCAATCAAAACCGACTTCGAGTCTGTTTCGGGGCCCAGGACCAGTCTGTACTAAAACGGTCGCCCAGGACGCATACGGACTCGGATTTGGACGTTCTACATATGCACGGAAAGATAAGCAGAAGACCTTTCCAATGCCGCCGGCCTCATGTCAAAATTCATCCGGAGTCATCGGGAATCGTCAAAACAAGAGAGAGTCCAGAATCTGTGTCGGTGCTGCGTCGCTTATTTTTTGTCTTTGGGCCTTGTATCTAGTTGAGCCCAATTCGGGGCGCGTCCAGAGGGTCTTGCACGACCCTAGGGTCTTTATATACAGCCACCGCCGCACCATTAGGGTTCGGGTTTTGCTTAGATCAATTCTGTTCATAAACAGTTTCGCCGTTCATCGGTTTGTGAGACCCCAACTTCAAGAGTTTAATCATACATCTGCAATTGTGTTGCATTATTTGTTGTTCTTGCTTGTGTTCTTGATTCGCAGGCAAGGATTAGCCTTCTCGGTGAGGTCAATCGTCTTTTGGACGGTTGATAACCAGAGGAGACGTCGTGCTGCGATTGCGGGGTTTAGAACGTGCTGTTGTGAAGCCGGATCGATTTGTGTGTCGCCTCCGACCAAATCAACTTACCAAGAACCTTTCGGAAGATCGGGAACCCTTGTCCATATCACTAGGCCTATATAAGGAGAGGTGTGGCTAGTGGGAGAGGTGCCTCTCTTCCCATTAGCCTTGTGTTAGGACTCTATTCAAAGTGCTAGGAGAGGACTTTGTGTTTGAGAGGAGAGTAGTGGGTGTGTGAGAGACATCTCTTGCTCTTCCAAATAGTGGGAGGAAGAGGGTGGCTTCCTAGCCTTGTACCTATGGATCTTGTAAGCACCTTTCTATGATATGAGAAGTATTTTCGTCCTCAAAATTTCCCTCTTCACTTGAATCCCGAAATTCCCTTCTTCCTATTTTCGGAGCTATTTTCGTGGTGATTTTTTATCTCACTTTTGGACAAATTTTTGTCCCAGATTTCTTGAGAAACTTGTTTCTAGGATGAGCTAGAACAATCCTCTATGGATCCATGAATGATTCAATAGCTCTAGCACCTTCTATTTGAAGGATTTCTCAAGTTTCCCCTTTTTGCTGTTCTTGGCACAAGATCTGAAATTTATGATGATTCCTTGAGCCAATTGAGATGATTTTCTAGAATTAGGGTCGTGAATTGATGAGGATTCACTGGTCCAAAAATCGCATCATTTGGAGTTCATTTGGTTAGGTTTTGGAGAAGATTTGCCAAATTCTCGATAGTTTCTGATGTTTTGTCGGGGTCGATCGGCACTGCCGATGACCAGGACCGGCACTGTCGGTGGGTCTCGGAACCCTGCACTGGCACTGCCGATAGGCCAGGTCGGCACTGCTGATGGGGCCAACCCGCACTGCTGATGGTCCTGATCGGCACTGTCTGTGGTGGTTCAGTAAGGTGCAGTTTGTGAGGTTTTTGACTATCTCGAGTCTCTACTGTTTCCTTTTTGTTTCCGCTATGTTTCTTGCTGTGGTTGATCAATCCTAGGGCTAGTACACCACTAGTTGGTGTGTGTAGTCTTGGTGATCGGTTCGGAGGTTGGTTTGGGTTGTTTTTGGGATATAGGCCAAGTTCTCTTGGAGAATTTTGATTGGCTCCCATTCAACCCCCCTCTGGTCCCCTTCTCGATCCTTCAATTGGTATCAGAGCCGGTTTGATCACTAATTGACCTTCACCGGCTTTGTGATCTGAAGGCGACATGGAGAAGCGTGCTGTCAAGTTGTGGATGTTCGATGGAGAGGACTTCCCCTACTGGAAGTCACGGACCAAGGTGTATCTGCTGAGTCAAGGACATGCAATTTGGGAGATTGTTGATCAGGAGTATGCTATACCACAAGAGCTGAACACTGCTTCTACAGGTGAGTTAGTCAGGTATGAGAACAACTCCAAAGCTGTCAATATTCTGCTCTCTGCACTTGGTAGGAGTGAACATGATAGGGTTGCACACCTTGACACTGCTCATCCTTTTTTGGTTAAGCTCTGCACTTACCACGAGGGTACCAACCAAGTCAATTCTATGCGTAAGGATTCTTACAATAGACAGTACCAAACCTTTGCACAAAAACCTGGCGAGTCACTAGATAACACCTTTCGTAGGTTTGAGGCAATTGTGTGCAACTTGCGGGATTGTGGTAACCTTGTGTACAATAACAATGATAGAGCTAAGCAACTTCTATATTCAATTGATGAAAATGTTTAGGAGGTTAAAATTGCTACTCTAGAAGAAACTGCTGACTTCAACACCTTAAACTGTGAGCAACTGTATAGCAAGCTGACATCTCATGAACTGTCTAGGAAATCTCATCCTAATATTGCTATTCCTGCTGCTAGCATGGCTTTGCATTCTAGCTCTCAGAAGGTTAGTCACAGTGATGCTTCTTTTGGAACTAACCCCTCATTTGACAAGTCTTCCTTGGAGTTTGCTTTGTCTTCTCTTGTTGTAGCTTCCGATGAACAGATGGAGTGCATTCCTGACGAGGAGCTGTCCTTGCTCACAAGGAAGTTCAGGAGGTTCTACAACAACCGAAAGGAGAGAAGAGGAGGTGGTTAAAGAACCTGCTTCGAGTGTGGTGACCCGGGACACTTCATCGCTGATTGTCCCAAGAAGAAGAAGAAGGCCAGGTACCGCGACAACAACACTGAAGACTTCAAGCAGAAGAAGAACCACTTCTACAAGAAGGGCAAGAACTCCAAGATGTTCGCCAAGGCCATTGCACGTGTCTGCGTTGAAGCCTTGAGCGATGTCGACCTCACATCAAGCAAAGGCCTTACAAGCTCAGAGGAGGAGGTCGAAAAGCCACAAGTCAAGAGGAAGGATGACTTCACCGGGATTTGCTTCATGGCAAAGAACGACCATGACACCGACTCTGGATCCGACTCCGACACAAGCGAGGTACCTCCCACTCTTGATGAGCTCTCTTCTAAACTTGAACACTTGCGTGATGTTCTACTTTTGCAAGATGATAAGCTTCATAGTGCTGTTCATGAAAGTAGAGAGCTTGAGTCTAAGTTGGAGAGTGCTGATTTTGTAATTGCTTCGCTTAGGTCTAAGCTTGCTAAGGATGACATGGTTGTAGAGTGTGAGTCTTGTCATGTTGTGATGAGTGATCTTGCACAGAGGGAGAGTGTGCATGCTCAAGTTGCCAGTCAGCTTGAGAGTGCCCTCAAGGAGTTTGATGAGTTCAAAGCTAGACCAACTCTTTTGGGTGCATGTCAGAAATGCCCCAAGCTCATAGATGAGTTGGGAACTCATTCCCTCAAAGTCAAAGAGCTTGAGTTCAAGTTGCTTCATGAGACTCGCTCGAAAGTTCTTCCACATCCGTGTGAAGTGTGTGTCACCCTCAAGGACATGCTAGTAATCACTAGGGAGGAAAACAAAGTCCTAGTTTAGGAAAATGACTATCTTGTTTCTAGGCTCTAGAGAACCCTAGTGAGTGAGGAAAAGATTGAGAGTGATTTGGCAAGAGTGAAGGAGAGTGCTTCTAGGTCAACTTATAACTTGGGCTTGGGATTTGAGAGGTGTGACAAGGAGAGTGAGAATGTGGGTAAGTTTGTACCTAGATCTAGCTACAAGAATGAGGAAAACACCATCAAACCCACTGACACATACTATCCACCCAATCCCATACCCTCCTTCGACCCAAAGCAAACAGAGAAGCCAAAACCTAAACCTGCAATGCAAACCAAGCCTAATCCTAAGGGTGTCTATATTTGCATGTTTTGTGGTCGCAAGGGCCACTTGGATGAATTTTGTTATGGGCGTAAGAGGATTGAGAGGAAGCAAGCTGAGTTGACTAGGGATGCTTTTTATGATGATTTTGTTGACTTTCAGCCTCGCTCTTTTTCTCGTGCCTATCGTGGATAGGGTCATTCCTCATATGGCTTTGATTCATGAAACAGAGGCTTTGCGCAGCAGCGCTTTGGCGCCCTACGTTTTCCTGATCGTGGTGAGCGTCATTCGCGTGGATTTGGCCTTCACATTGATGATTTCTATCCTCACAACCCAAGGTTTGAGTCGAGATGCTTTGATAGACCATGTTTTCCCCATTGTGGCTCTCGTCCTATGCATTCAAATGACAATGTGCAAAGAACTGTGATGACTACTACCGGTCGTATGGTTAAGTGCTGGATACCCAAATCTCTTTTGACTAACCCCAGCACTGAGCCATCGACTTTTCCTTCTCGTTCTTTGTAGGCAGCAGGTGGAGGCTTGGAGAACAAGTGGTTGATGGACTCCAGGTGTTCGCGCCACATGGCCGAAGATGCAAAGTGGTTCTCTAGCCTCACTCCCCTGAAGCGGCGGGAGTATGTGACCTTTGGAGATGACAAGAGAGGGAGAGTGAAGGCAAGAGGCGTGGTAAAGGTAATTGAAAAATTCACTCTCAAAGATGTTGGTTTGGTTGAGTATCTCAAGTACAATCTCCTCTCTCTCTCTCATCTTCTTGATGTTGATTTGGAAGTGTGCTTTAAGTCGAATGCTTCTTGTGTTCTTGATTCGAGTGGTTCCTTGGTTTGTGGGATTTCTCGCATTGGCAGAGTTTTTCAGGCTGATTTTGCTAGTTCTCCTGCTTCTCACAAGTGGTTGTTTGCTCAGTCTTCTTTTGAGCTCTGGAAATGGCATAGGAGACTAGGTCACATGAGCTTTGACTTGTTATGTCGCTTGAGTGGCCTAGGTTTGATCCGAGGATTGCCTAAGCTCAAATTTGATAAAGATTTGGTTTGTGCTCTGTGTCGTCATGGGAGAATGATTGCCGCTTCTCATCCACTAATTAATTTGGTGATGACTGAACGCCCTGGAGAGTTGCTTCAGATGGACACTGTTGGTCCTTCTCGGGTTCGTTCGGCGGGTGGAAAGTGGTATGTTATTATGATTGTTGATGACTATTCTCGCTACTCTTGGGTCCACTTTCTTAGGAGCAAGGATGAAATGTTTCATCACTTTCGGAGCTTAGCTTTGAGGTTGTTCAAGGAACTCCCTGGTGCATTACGAGCAATTCGCAGCGATAGTGGCACCGAGTTCAAGAACTCCTCCTTTGATGATTTCTGTCTTGAGCATGGTATTGAGCATCAGTTTTCAGCACCTCGTGTTCCCCAGCAGAACGGTGTGGTTGAAAGAAAGAACAGAACATTAGTGGAGATGGCTCGGACGATGCTCGATGGGCATAGGACTCCGAGGTGGTTCTGGGCTAAGGCCATTAGCACTGCTTGCTATGTTTCCAATTGGATTTTCTTGCGCTCAATTCTTAATGTGACTTCTTATGAGCTGCGTTTTGGGAGAAAGCCCTCGGTTTCTCATTTGCGTGCCTTTGGTTGCAAGTGCTTTATTCTCAAACGTGGCAATCTTGATAAGTTTGAGTCATGGTCTTCTGATGGAATCTTTCTTGGTTACTCTCTTCATGGTCATTCCTATAGAGTTTTGAATTTGGAGACTAACACCATTGTAGAATCCTGTGATGTAACCTTTGATGAATCAAATTCTTGTGCAAGGAATGTGATTGAGTCTACAGGTGACAAGGAGATGAAGGAGAGCATCTTTATAGAAGAGAACCTACAGGGCTTTGATGATGATGATGATGATTCACTTCATCTCTCATCTGAGCTTGTTCCTGCTGCTACCACTACTCCAGTAGAGGGTCCAGAAGCTTCTACATCGACTTCAGCGGCTGTTGAGCAAGCTCCAGCTATGGTTGAGAGGGAGGTACACTCTAGGAGAGAGGCTCCTCATCACATTTAGCGTCAACATCCACCCCAACAGATGATCGGTAATCTCTATGAGAGGACAACAAGGTCAGGGTCTGCACATCTTGCTTGCTTTACTAATTCTCTCTTTGTTGCAACCTTTGAACCCCAAGATGTTGGACACGCACTATCTGATGAACACTGGGTTAATGCGATGCATGAGGAGTTGGAAAACTTTGAGAGAAACAAAGTCTGGACCCTTATAGAGCCTCCCAAAAATGTCAATGTCATAGGAACCAAGTGGGTGTTAAAAACAAACATGGGGAGGATGGTGAGGTTGTGAGAAACAAGGCTAGGCTAGTTGCTCAAGGTTTTAGCCAAGTGGATGGCTTAGATTATGGTGAAACCTTTGCTCCTGTTGCTCGCATAGAAGCCATTAGGATCTTGCTTGCATTTGCTGCCTCCAAGGGCATTAGACTTTATCAAATGGATGTCAAGAGTGCTTTCCTAAATGGTTTCATAGAAAAAGAAGTGTATGTCAGGCAACCCCAAACCGTGTGTACAAGCTTCAGAAGGCTTTGTACGGGCTAAAGCAAGCACCTAGGACATGGTATGCTAGGCTTAAGACCTTCTTGCTAGAGCGTGGGTATGTCATGGGGTGTGTTGATAAAACCTTGTTCACTCTCAAGCATGGCAATGACTTTCTAATGGTTCAGATTTACGTGGATGATATCATCTTTGGTGGTTCCTCTCATGCTCTTGTGTCCAGATTTCAGGAAGCTACGGAAAGTGAATTTCAGATGTCGATGATGGGAGAGCTCACCTTCTTTCTTGGGCTTCAAATCAAGCAGTGCAAGTAAGGAACTTTCATACATCAAGCCAAGTACACAAAGGATCTCCTGAAGAAGTTCGACATGGTCAATGTGAAGCCGTTGTCTACACCAATGTCTACTACAACGGCTCTTGACCTCGATGAAGACTGTGAAGCAGTGGATCAAAGAGAGTACAGGAGCATGATTGGCTCCCTCTTGGACCTGACAGTGACAAGACCCGACATACACTTTGTGGTGTGTCTTTGTGCTCGCTTTCAAGCTTCCCCAAGGGTGACTCATCGCAAGGCTGTCAAGCGCATCTTTAGGTATCTCAAGTACACCCTTGAGTTCGGTCTTTGGTACTCTGCATCTTCATCTCTTGATCTCATTGGGTATTCGGATGTGGACTTTGCTGGGTGTAGAATTGATAGGAAGAGCACTTCTGGTACTTGCCATTTCTTGGGTACTTCATTGATCTGTTGGTCTTCTCGTAAGCAGTCGAGTGTTGCCCAATCCACCATAGAGGCTGAGTATGTTGTTGCTGCTAGCTGCTGCTCACAAATCCTATGGGTTGTATCTACCATGATAGATTATGGGTTAACTTTTAAGGGTGTTCCAGTCATGTGTGATAACTCCAGTGCCATATGCTTAGCGAAAAACCCAGTCCAACATGGTAAGGTCAAACACATCAATGTGCGATTCCAATTCCTGAGAGACAATGTTGAGAAGGGGGATGTTGAGCTCATATACATTGATACCTAAAACCAACTAGCTGATATCCTCACCAAGCCCCTAGATGCTTCGAGACATGCTTTTCTTCGGGGGGAACTTGGTGTTTGTCATCCTTATGGCATCATTTGAGGGGGAGTTGGTGTTCACTTGTATATATGTATTTTACCATTTTCGCTTTGCATATCATATGTAATATATGCATTGGTAGATGAGCTTTGATTCTTATGCTTTCTTGCATTTCTCTTTGCAATGATTGAGCTTGAACTAAGTTGTGTGGATGTGATGGTAATCTCTCATGCTTAGATTTTCTAGATGGCCAGTTATAAACTCATGTGAGCAACTTGCTAATCTTAAAGGTAAACTGAGCTTCTTGTGAACCCTATGATCTAATCTTGCTAAAACTTGCTCACCATGTGTATAATTGCTTTTATCCGTGTTGAAACTTGCGTTAAGGCTAGTCTAGAGGATGTATTGGCTTTGGCACCTTGTGATTGCGAAATGGAAGGCTTTGCAAATGTTTAGCTCATGATGTAACATTGTGGGAACATGTGTTCCTTTTTCCGCAAAGGCATGCTCTTTTGTCTTGTGCATAATCCTGAAAAATTTGCTAAGTGCTTTGATCAAGAATTACTCAATAATGCTAAATCCAAACATTGTGACTTGAAGCCTCGAGGTGTTTGCCGCACCCAGTCGTGCGACCCTACGCATGGATAAGAGGACACATGAGGATAAACAATAATCACTTGATCAAACTAAGTCTCTGTTGCATATGTGAGCGTTTGTAGAGCTCATTTTCTGCGAGTGCTTGTTTCCCTTGTTGAGATTGAAACTTGCTTGATTCTTATGATTCACCTGGTGCTTGTTTTACTTTGGATGAGAGTACTTACACATGTGGTGGCACATTTTCTCATGATAAGCAAAATTTGATTCTATCTAAGCTAGTCAATCTTTCTGCTTAGCCTGTATAGCTCATGGTGTCTATGCCTTGCTATCTATTTTTGATCTTTGCATGATTGGGAGCTATTGCCTTTACACTTCATGGCACTATGGTTATGGTTAGCAAAGTTAAATGCTTGTTTGCATAATTGTTGAAGCTCCTTAGGTTAGCATTTTCATGCATTGCATGTTTGCTTGTTCTTTTGCCTCTTTGATGAGTTCATTGCCAAAGGGGGAGAAAATTTTGGGGTCATACACAAATAATGCTAAGAAACTCATATGATCCATTTTGCACTACATGAGACCTACCACAACTTGAGGGGGAGCATATCATGATCTTGAGCGTTTTCTTGCGCTTTTCACATTCTTTGCATCTCAAGTCACTTACTTTGCCAACTCTTGGTTTTGTGATCCCTACTTGCTAGATGGCTTGTTTTCACCTTTTCTTTTGGTTTGGCCATTTGGATGTGCTTATTCGGCTTCGCATTTCAATCTCTAATCTTTGTGCATTTGGTGTTGTCACTGTACTCATCAAGGGGGAGATTGAGAAACCATGTGGTTATGTGCCATGGTTTGCTATATTTGTGACGAGTAATTGACTTGAGCGGATTTGGTGTTTGAGTTGAAATGCAGGAATTCAGGGATTGCATGGGTTTGCATATCATGGTTATGACTAACCGGAATTGGTGGAGATATTGGTGATATTGCAGGAGATGGGAAATGTGTTTGCTTGTCTCATGATGTGCAGGTCACTGGAGTCGACTTGGCGGTCAACGGCAAGAGGATCGGGCACAAGTAGGGTATTTGGGGCCAGACGATCGGGCTGCCGGGTGAAGTCAAGGGTGATCCACATTGTACACGTGGAGAGGCAAGAAGCACGGACGGTTTCGCGATTGAGCCTCAAAACTGTGATGGTGATAAAGACGGCGTGTTGACCAAGTTAAGACGAACGAGATCCCAGTGCAAGTGACAAGGGGGCCCGATGGACAGGGACTGGGAGCGAGTTGCCGGTGGTCAGGATCGCGGGACAAGGTGACACGCATCAACATCGAGAAGTCGTGCTTTGAGAAGCGTGCAAGGCGGTTTCCTGGTTTGGGCCTCAAAACCGGTGGCGGTGGTTGGTGGTGCACGTAGCACCATCATGGAGCTTCCTTCGAGATGAAGCAAAGACATGAAGCGTCCGATGGCATTCGGGCGATGAGGAAAAAGATGGACGGTTATGCCCCCGGTGGTAGGTGGGTGTGTTATGTAGGTCAAGGGTAGAGTGGTCATGTGGACAATGGAGATGATTTTCTAGGATTAGGGTCGTGATGTGTTGAGGATTCACTGGTCCAAAAATCACATCATTTGGAGTTCGTTTGGTTAGATTTTGGAGAAGATTTGCTAAATTCCCGAAAGTTTCTGTTGTTCTGTCGGGGTCGATCGGCACTGCCGACGACCAGTACCGGCACTGCCGGTGGATCTCAGAACCCCGCACTGGCACTGCCGGTGGTGGTTCAGTAAGGTGCAGTTTGTGAAGTTTTTGACTATCTTGAGTCTCTGTTGTTTCCTTTTTGTTTCTGCTGTGTTTCTTGCTGTGGTTGATCGTTCCTAGGGCTAGTACACCACTAGTTGGTGTGTGTAGTCTTGGTGATCGGTTCGGAGGTTGGCTTGGGTTGTCTTTGGGATATAGTGATGAGGACATCAACGACATACGAACAACAACGACGGAAGACGGTGCGCCAAACCAAGTTGTCACGCCTCCACCTCTCGTCGTTGCGCCTTCTCAAGTCATGGACCCATCTTCCGACGAGACGACGATGTACAAGGGCCCAATCACTAGAGCTCGAGCCCAGGAATTGAAGATGGTTTTGATGCTAAGGAACGACAGCCCAGGATGACGCCCGCGAAGGCCCAAGTAGCCCAAGTCGCGCGACTACCTCTCCACCGCACGCCTCTCTACTTCAGCCGGCCCTAGATGCCGTGCTCCCCCTATTTAGTCAAGGGTTGCGCCCCTTGTAATCTTTGAGTTTTGTTTTAAGATTAGCTTAGCTATTCATCCGTCTCTCGGCGTGAATTCAGAACTCCACCTTCGTGCAATACATCAGATTGCTCGCCTCTAATTCTTGCTCGTTCTTCGATTGCGCATAAGAATTGATCCTCGTGATCAGGTTGATCTTGTTTACCGCAAGGTTAATATCCTCCGGAAGTTGGTTCAGCGATTGCATTGGCGCTTCGGGCTTGCTCGTCGTAGTCGGATCGTGAGGGTCGACATCCACCGAATCGAAGTTATCTACACTCGCCGAAAGATCGGGCACTCTACACCTATCAAGTGGTATCAGATTTCAGTGTTTCTCGGTGAGTTTATCCAAGTCCACGTAAACCAAAAACTACAAAAAAATTTTTACCCCAGTACGGTTTTGAGCCTCGCACATTCGTTCAGTAATTTGCGTTGTTGAGTTTTTGTGCTATCGCTTTTGATCGTTGCTGGTACACGGTGTTTCATCGTTTTCTCCTCATCATTGTTATATCCTTCCACCACATCGTGTGTTTTAGCCACCACAATTTGCTTGCCGCCGCATCTGTTCTCTCCACCTCGCTCTCCTACTTGGCCGCACGTAACGAGTCTTATTCAGTTGCGTTTTGGTCAGCTGATCACTTGCCAAGTTTTGCCGCCGCACCGTGAGTCCGGGTCAATCACGTGACTCGTTGCATTCGACTCGGTTACGTGGTAAACCGCCCCGCCTCGCCTTGTGTTGTGTTCTGCTCATCCCTAATCTTTTAATTACCGTTTTACCCCTGCCTCAAAAAACAAAAAAAAGTGTGTATGCATTGTTTTTTTCTTCACACTCCCATGACATAGGTTAAAAAAAAAGAGGGGCAGAAGTAAAAAAAAAAGAAAAGAAAAAGAAAAAGAAAAAGAAAAAAGAGCGCTTGAGCACCATAGGTGACACGTTACTGTTCTTTACCCTTCTTCGGATCCGTTTGTTTTGATTCTTCTTCTTCCTCTTCCACTTGTGCTGGCAGCAATCTTTTCGCGTTTAGCACCTTTATTCAGCTTTGCAGTTATTGTTTGAATTGTGCTAACCCTTGATTCAGTGCAGCCTCCTAGCTCCACAAATTTTCTACTACGAGCAGGTTTTTGTTTCACCACACAATCGCTCCTCCAATCTTTCACCGGTTTTACCTGTGGTTGCAGTTCACACTTACGTGCTTGGTAAGGACGGGTAAGGATTTGATAACAGCTTTTTGAGTGAGCTTTTCATCCACCACTCACCTCTCGTCGTAGGATCTTTTTCTTTGTTGCTTGTGTTTCTATGGCAGGAAACAACTCGAAGTCGGAGGAGCTCACCCTCCACGAAGTCCAGGCGCAGGTTGAAGGTCTACAAAATGACATGAAGATGATGCACGAGAGACTTGACTCCACGATTACTTCGTCGAACGAGCATTTTGATCAGCTCGACCTTGCTGATACGGCTGCCCACACCACGCTCGCAACGATCATGACTCGTCTTGAGGCCATGTCAACGCAATTTGGGACCATGACGACGCAGCTCACGGAGTTGCAAACTGCACGCGACTACGGCGCCGACACCGAGCAGGATGACGCCAATCGTCATGGTCATGCTCGTAGGGTACGTGTTCCTACTAATGATTCTTTTGCCAGAATTAAATTTCGTATTCCCACTTTTACTAGCAAATATGATCCGAGTGCTTATCTTGATTGGGAATTAGAGGTTGAACAAAAATTTGCATGCCATGATATCCCTGCTAATTTACAAGTTAAGGCTGCTATTAGTGAATTTACTGAATTTGCTTTACTTTGGTGGCGTGAGTATAGACAAACATATCCTAATAATGTTCCAGCCACTTGGACGGCATTAAAAGCTGCTATGCGTCGTCGTTTTGTACCATCATATTATGCTAGAGATTTGCTTAATCAAATGCAGCGCTTTCAACAAGGTTCACAATCTGTAGAGGATTATTATCAAGCTTTGCAAAAGGGTATGATTCGCTGTGGTTTAGTTGAACTAGAGGATGCTGCTATGGCTCGCTTTAGGGGTGGGTTAAATCGTGAAATTCAGAACATTCTTGATTATAAGAATTATGATGATATCACCACCTTGTTTGAATATGCTTGTAAAGCTGAACGTGAAGTGCAGGATCGACAATCTTCGTCAAGACCTAACACTTTTGCAGGGTCCAAGGCGCCTTCAGCTCCACGATCGGCGCCTCCTTCCACGTCACACGACCACACTGCGACCTCGTCCAAGTCGAGTGCTCCACCCATGGCCAGATCTGTCTCGACCGCGCCGTCCTCCTCGTCGTCTGGACGAGCTCGAGATACTCAGTGTTTTCGTTGCAAAGGATTTGGTCATGTGATACGCGATTGTCCAAACAAACGAACTATGTTGATTCGTGATGACGGTGAGTATTCTTCTGCTAGTGATTCTGAGGATACTCTACATACTATGCTTGCCACTAATCATGCAGATAATACGGAGCTTCATGTCGACTCTAGTGCCGCCGACAGGTATGCAACTCTTGTTGTGCAGCGTGTTCTTAGTACACAGGTCGTGCCAGACGAAAAGAATCAGCGCCACAACATTTTTCATATTAAAGGTGTTGTGCAAGAATGAGCGGTCCGTATAATCATCGATGGTGGCAGTTGTAACAATTTGGCTAGTACGACCTTGGTGGAGCAGTTATCATTGCCAACAAGGAAGCATCCACATCCTTATCATGTTCGATGGCTTAATGATGGCGGCAAAATAAAGGTAACGCGCTCGGTACGTGTCCCTTTCTCTCTTGGTGCATATTCTGATTTTATGGATTGTGATATTGTTCCAATGGAAGCATGCTCTTTGTTGCTTGGACGTCCTTGGCAATATGATGTTGATAGTGTTCATCATGGTCGCTCCAATTATTATTCCTTCATGTTTAAGGGTCAAAAAATTGTTATTCATCCTATGACACCTGAACAAGTTCTAAAAGATGATATTGCTAGAGCGGCAAAAGCTGCAAAATTGATTAAATCACCACCTGTTGCACCTGTTCAACCTGAGATCAAATTGCATAACCCTATATTGCTTGCTACACGTACTGATTTTGATGAGTTACATGATGCTAATCTGCCCTGCTATGCGCTAGTTTGCTCTCGTATGCTTGTTTCATTAGATGAGGCACCTATGTTGCATATTCCTCCTGCTATTGCTAACCTTCTGCAGGACTATAAAGATGTTTTTCCCGCTGAATTGCCACCGGGTCTTCCTCCTATTCGTGACATAGAACATCAGATTGATTTAATTCCAAGCGCACAGCTTCCTAATCGTGCCCCGTACCATACAAATCCTGAGGAGACAAAAGAAATTCAGCATCAAGTGCAAGCATTGCTGGATAAAGGTTACATTCGTGAGTCTCTCAGTCCTTGTTCGGTTCCTGTTTTGCTTGTTCATAAGAAAGATGGTTCTTGGCGTATGTGTATAGATTGTCGTGCAATTAACAATATTACAATTCGTTATCGATATCCTATACCACGCCTTGATGATATGCTTGATGAACTTAGTGGTGCCATAATTTTCTCTAAGGTTGATTTGCGTAGTGGTTACCATCGGATAAGAATGAAATTAGGAGATGAATGGAAAACGGCTTTTAAAACTAAATTTGGCTTGTATGAATGGTTGGTTATGCCGTTTGGATTGTCTAATGCTCCTAGCACTTTTATGCGCTTAATGAATGAAGTTCTTCGGCCTTTCATTGGAATATTTGTTGTTGTCTATTTTGATGATATCCTTATATATAGCAAATCCATGAATGAGCATTTAGATCATTTGCATGCTGTTTTTGATGCTTTGCGTGCTGCTCGCTTATTTGGGAACATGGAAAAATGCACTTTTTGCATGCAACGTGTTTCGTTTCTTGGCTATGTTGTTACTCCGCAGGGCATTGAGGTGGATAGCAGCAAGGTGGATGCCATTCAGAGTTGGCCACAACCGACGACGGTCACACAGGTTCGCAGTTTTCTTGGTCTTGCAGGCTTCTATCGTCGTTTTGTGCGGGATTTCAGTTCTATTGCTGCACCATTACATGAGCTGACCAAGAAAGGTGCGCCATTTGAGTGGGGTGCACCACAGGACGATGCATTCAACACTTTAAAGGAACGGTTAACTCACGCTCCTCTCTTACAATTGCCTAATTTTGATAAAGTGTTTGAATTGGAATGTGATGCTAGTGGAATTGGTTTGGGTGCTGTTTTGTTACAAGATCATAAACCCATTGCTTATTTTAGTGAGAAGTTAAGTGGTGCTGCTCTTAAATATTCCACTTATGATAAAGAACTTTATGCTTTAGTAAGAACTTTGCAAACATGGCAGCATTATTTATGGCCTCGCGAATTTATTATTCATTCTGATCATGAGGCTTTGAAACATATTAGAACCCAGACTAATCTGAACCGTCGGCATGCTAAATGGGTTGAATTTATTGAATCTTTTCCGTACATCATTAAACATAAAAACGGGAAGGAAAATGTGATTGCCGATGCTTTGTCTCGTTGTTATACAATGCTGTCCCAATTAGACTTTAAAATCTTTGGTTTGCAAGCTTTGAAAGATCAGTATGTGAATGATGCTGATTTTCATGATATTATGATGCATTGTAAGGATGGCAAACCTTGGGGGAAATTTCATATGCAGGATGGGTTCCTGTTTCGTGCTAACAAGCTGTGTATTCCAGCTAGCTCGGTTCGTCTTTTGTTGTTACAGGAGGCGCATGGAGGTGGTCTTATGGGTCATTTTGGCGTTTTCAAGACACATGAGGTGTTGGTCGATCACTTCTTTTGGCCACGGATGCGCCGTGATGTTGAGCGCCTTGTTGCTCGCTGTACTACATGCCAAAAAGCTAAATCCCGTTTGGGTAATCATGGTTTGTATATGCCCTTACCTGTTCCCTCTTCTCCTTGGCATGATATTTCGATGGATTTTGTTTTGGGATTGCCTCGTACTAAGAAGGGAAGGGACAGTATTTTTGTGGTGGTTGATCGTTTCTCTAAAATGGCTCACTTTATACCTTGTCATAAAACTGATGATGCCTCCAATGTTGCTGAATTGTTCTTTAGAGAGATTGTTAGACTGCATGGAATTCCTAAAACAATTGTCTCTGATCGTGATGCTAAGTTTCTTAGTCACTTTTGGCATTCTCTTTGGAATAAATTAGGAACTAAGCTGCTGTTTAGTACTACTTGTCATCCTCAAACTGATGGGCAAACAGAGGTAGTAAATAGAACTTTGTCTGCTATGCTTAGAGCTGTTCTAGATAAAAATTTGAGACGTTGGGAAGATTGTTTACCTCATGTTGAATTTGCTTATAATCGTGCTACACATTCTGCCACTAAAATGTGTCCTTTTGAGGTTGTTTATGGCTATGTTCCTAGGGCGCCTATTGATTTGTTTGCTATTGATGCTGAAGATGAACCAAATGTTGATGTTATTGCTCATATTGATCACATCAAACAATTGCATGAAGAAACACAACACAACATTGTCGTTGCTAATAAGAAGTATCAAGTTGCTGGTAGTAAAGGTAGAAAACATGTTTCTTTTGAACCTGGTGATTTGGTTTGGTTGCACTTGCGTAAAGATAGATTTCCTACTTTGCGTCGTTCTAAATTAATGCCTCGTGCTGCTGATCCTTTTAAAGTGCTAACCAAGATTAACGATAATGCTTATGTTCTTGACTTGCCCATGGAGTTTGGTGTTTCCACTAGTTTTAATGTTGCAGATTTGAGACCATATTTGGGTGAGGATGATGCGTTGCCGTCGAGGACGACTTCGCTTCAAGAAGGGGAGGATGATGAGGACATCAACGACATACGAACAACGACGACGGAAGACGGCGCGCCAAACCAAGTTGTCACGCCTCCACCTCTCGTCGTTGCGCCTTCTCAAGTTATGGACCCATCTTCCGACGAGACGACGACGTACAAGGGCCCAATCACTAGAGCTCGAGCCCAGGAATTGAAGATGGTTTTGATGCTAAGGAACGACGGCCCAGGATGACGTCCGTGAAGGCCCAAGTAGCCCAAGTAGCGCGAGTACCTCTCCACCGCACGCCTCTCTACTTCAGCCGGCCCTAGATGCCGCGCTCCCCCTATTTAGTCAAGGGTTGCGCCCCTTGTAATCTTTGAGTTTTGTTTTAAGATTATCTTAGCTATTCATCCGTCTCTCGACGTGAATTCAGAACTCCACCTTCGTGCAATACATCAGATTGCTCGCCTCTAATTCTTGCTCGTTCTTCGATTGCGCGTAAGAATTGATCCTCGTGATCAGGTTGATCTTGTTTACCGCAAGGTTAATATCCTCCGGAAGTTGGTTCAGCGATTGCATTGGCGCTTCGGGCTTGCTCGTCGTAGTCGGATCGTGAGGGTCGACATCCACCGAATCGAAGTTATCTACACTCGCCGAAAGATCGGGCACTCTACACCTATCATATAGGGCAAGTTCTCTTTGAGAATTTTGATTGGCTCCGATTCACCCCCCCTCTGGTCGCCTTCTCGGTCCTTCATGTTTAGATTTTCCACCTCTAGTTGTGACCGTGAGAAACCATTTGGATATGTGCCATGGTTGGCTATATTTATGATGGGTAATTGACTTGAGCGGATTTGGTGTTTGAGTTGAAATGTGGGATCCCAGGGATTGCATGGATTTGCATATCATGGTTATGACTAACCAGAGTTGGTGGAGATATTGGTGATACTGCAGGAGATGAGAAATATGTTTGCTTGTCTCATGGTGTGTAGGTCACTGGAGTTGACTTGGCAGTCAACGGCGAGAGGATCGGGCACAAGTAGGGGACTTGGGGCCAGATGATCGGGATGCCACGTGAAGTCAAGGATGATCCACACCGTACACGTGGAGAGGCAAGAAGCACGGACGGTTTCACGGTTGAGCCTCAAAACCGTGGTGGTGATGAAGACGACGTGTTAACCAAGTCAAGGTAAACGAGATGCCGGTGCAAGTGACAAGGGGGCCCGATGATCAGGGACTGGGAGAGACTTGCCGGTGGTCAGGATCGCAGGACAAGGTGACACGTGTCAACATCGAGAAGTCGCACATTGAGAAGTGTGCAAGGCGGTTTCCCAGTTTGGGCTTCAAAACCGTTGGCGGTGGTTGGTGGTGCACGTGGCACCATCATGGAGCTTGCTTCAAGATGAAGCAAAGATGTGAAGCGTCCGATGGCATTCGGGCGATTAGGAGAAAGATGGATGGTTATGCCCTCAATGGTACGTGGGTGTGTGATGTAGGTCAAGGGTAGAGTGGTCATGTGGACAATAGACCCTAGGCCTATATAAGGAGAGGTGTGGCTAGTGGGAGAGGTGCCTCTCTTCCCATTAGCCTTGTGTTAGGACTCTATTCAAAGTGCTAGGAGAGGACTTCATGTTTTAGAGGAGAGTAGTGGGTGTGTGAGAGACATCTCTTGCTCTTCCAAATAGTGGGAGGAAGAGGGTGGCTTCCTAGCCTTGTATCTATGGATCTTGTAAGCACCTTTCTATGATATGAGAAGTATTTTCATGCTCAAGATTTCCCTCTTCACTTGAATCCCGAAATTCCCTTTTTCCTATTTTTGGACCTATTTTCATGGTGATTTTCGATCTCACTTTCGGACGGATTTTTGGCCCGGATTTCTTAAGAAACTTGTTGCTAGGATGAGCTAGGATAATACTCTATGGATCCTTGATGGAAGTATTGGATCTAGCACCTTCGATTTGAAGGATTTCTCAAGTTTCCTCTTTTTGGTGTTCTTGGCACAAATTCTGAAATTTGTGATGATTCCTTGAGCCAATTGAGATGATCTCCTAGGATTAGGGTCATGATGTGATGAGGATTCACTGGTCCAAAAATCACATCATTTGGAGTTCGTTTGATTGAGTTTTGGAGAAGATTTGAGAAGATCCCGAGAGTTTTTCTGTTCTGTCAGGGGTCGACCGGCACTGCCGATGACCAGGACTAGCACTGCCGATTGGTCTAGTCTATAGGTTCCAGTGAGACTGCATCCCGCACCGGCACTACCAATAGGTGGGAGCGGCACTGCCAATGATGCTCACTGGCACTGTCGATAGGCATGACCGGCACTGCCGATGCCGATCGGCACTGCTGATGGCAATGATCGGCACTGCCGATGAGTGTTCAGTTCTGGACTGTTGAACATTTCGTCTTCCCTTTTTGTTTCCGCTGTGTTACTTTCTGTGGTTGATCACTCCTAGGGCTAGTACACCACGAGTTGTTGTGTGTAGTCTTGGTGATCGATTCGGAGGTTGGCTTGGGTTGTGATGAGGACATCGCTCCTAAGGATACATGCAACACTCCTCCAATTCTGGACTTGCAAGGTCCAATGACTAGAGCTCGTGCACGACGACTAAATTTAGAGGTGAGCTCGTTCCCACGTTCTTCATTGTATGTCACTTTTGAGAATGGTTTGCTACCTAATGATTATATTGTAATTAGGAACCATGGAGAGCACCAAGAGATGATGGGAGAAGGACTTGGAGACGTGGATAACCAGCAAGGACGTGGAAGCCAAGGTGGAGGCCCAACCAAAACCGACTTCAAGTCTGTTTTGGGGCTCAGGACCAGTCTGCACTAAAATGGATGCCTAGAACGCATACGGACTCAGATTTGGACGTTCTACATATGCACGGAAAGATAAGAAGAATACGTTTCCAATGCCACCAGTCTCATATCAAAATTCATTCAGAGTCAACAGAAATAGTCCAAACAATAGAGGGTCCAGAATCTGTTTCGGTGCTGCGTCACCTGTTTTTGGCCTTTGGGCTTTGTATCTAGTTGAGCCCAATTAGGGGCACGTCCAAAGGGTCTTGCACGACCCTAGGGTCTTCATATACAGCCGCCACCGCACCATTAGGGTTCAGGTTTTGCTTAGATTATTCTGTTCATAACAGTTTCGCCGTCATCATGGTTTGTGAGACCCCAACTTTGTGAGATTTATAATACATCTGCAATTATGTTGCATTCTTCTTTGTTCTTGCTTGTGTTCTTGATTCGTAGGCAGGGATTAGCCTTCTTGGCAAGGTCAATCGTTTTAGGACGGTTGATAACCAGAGGAGACATCATGCTGCATTTGCGGGGTTTAGAATGTGCTGTTCTGAAGCCGGATCGATTTGTGTGTCGCCTCCGACCAAATCAACGTATCCAGAACCTTTCAGAAGACCGGGAACACTTTTCTGTATCAAGTGGTATCAGAGCTTCAGGTGCACCGTCAGGTTTGCACTACCCTTAGTTAATTTCATTTTGTGTTCATCCTATCGTCCACAGAAAAGCCCAAAAAATTTTTTCCCTCCGCCCAAAACCACGTGTTTAGCCTTTGCATATTTCAATTTTAGAGTCTGTAGTATTGAGTTTGTGCCCTAGTTCTTGTTTAGTCGCTGATTTTGTCGTCAGTAGTGTTTCCCTTGCAACCCTAGCCGCCATCCCCTTCACCATCCTCTGCTTTGTTCGCTTTTTGTGCTAGGGTTGATTGATCAACACACCTAGCCTAGTCCCACCCTAATCCCACCGTGAACACACCATCACCATCCCGGACCAATCCCCACAAATTCCACTTTCCGCTGCCTCCACGCCGCCAAAAAAAATCTTACCCGATTCCAAACCTGACCCCAAACCCGACTCGGGTTTCTGGAAAACCGACTCCGACCCCCCTTCGGTAAAATGCGCATAACTTTTCGCTCGGTTGTCTGTTTTAGCTGAAATTTTTACAGGAGATTCTTGACTCAATGTTGGGCATAACTGTGTGCCCTTGTCAAAAGATTCAAAAAAAAATCAGGAAGATAAAGAAAAAATTGATTTAAGTTTAAATCCGACATTTTCTGCAACTTCAAGATTTTCTATAGGTCACATCCTACCTCTATTTGAGCTGAAATTTTCTGTGGATTCTCCTCCATTGTTAGTGAGTTGGAGAAAAATATTAAAGAAATAAAAAATAAAAAAGAGAAATTTGGGATTTCTACTAGTGCTACATCTAGCCCCATGAAATTTCTGGATTTGGCTGTTTTGCACTTAGCCCCCTGTTATCGCCTGTTGTGCCTTTGTCTCCTTGTTTCTACTTTGCTATCACTACTATTCTAGGACATACTTAGACTAGCAACTAGGGACAAGTTACTTGGGTACCTATTCAGCTTTACTATCTGTTTTTGATTTGTGTGCCACTCACATATATATATTTGGCCTTCCTAGCTCTACATATTTCTTCTGGACAGCACACAGGTTATTTTGTGACCCTTGCAATCGAGGAACACATCTCTCTGGTATCCTTTGCTTTGCTTTTCAGAACTATGTAAGAGCTTTGTAAGGAGTCTCCTTTTGCTGTGTTGAGAGGCACCACTGCTTAGCTGTTTCGTAGGGATAACCTTCACTGTTTGTTTCCTGTTTTGGTGTTTGTGATGGCAGGAAGTGACGACGGAGAGATGGCTTCAGCCTCACAATTTGCTGAGTGCGTGAGCCAAGAGCAGCTCTAGAAGGCTTTGCAGGCTGCTCAAAGTGATTTGGTAGAGACTATCACCAGAGCCGTTACTGATGCGGTCAGCAAGCTTCACATTGGAGAAAGCATCGAGCGGTTGGAGAAGCGGGTCTCTAAGTTAACTGATCAGGTTGTCGCATTGGAGACCGCTCCCAAAACCAATGATACGAACACCAATAACAACAACAACGACGTTAAAGACGTCCATGATGTAGACACGGTGTATAAGGCTGATGGCACCGTGGATAGGTCAGCTACAAGGAACGCACAATTATGACGTTGTTTGCAACATAATACTCAAGGTTTGGGTGGTTTCCATAACTACAATCGTCGTCCACATGGTAACTATGCTCCAGATGACCTGTATGCTAAAATTAAGATTTCAATTCCTTCGTTTTCGTGTCAGTATGATGGTGATGTTTATTTTTATTGGGAGATGACTGTAGAACAAAAATTTAATGCCCACATTGTTCCTGAAGAACATAGAGCTAGACAAGATACTAGTGAGTTTAAGGACTTTGCTATTGTTTGGTGGAGTGGTCTAGCTGCTGAAACTGATTTGCCTACTACTTGGGAAGAACTTAAGTTAGCAATGCGTGATTATTTTATTCCTTCTTCTTTTTATAGAGAGATTCGTAATAAACTACAGCGTTTAGAACAAGGAGATAAAATTGTTCAGGAGTACTTTAGTGAGCTTTAGAAGGGTTTGATTCGTTGTGCTGTAGTTGAAAAAGTAGAGGATCAGATTTGTCGCTTTTATTCTAGTTTAAGAAAAGAAATTCAGGACATCCTTGATTATAAAGAATATTATACCCTCACCTAGTGTTTCCAGTATGCTATGCTTGCAGAGAAAGAATCACAGGGACTTTTCCAGGCTTTTGAGGAGTACAGCATGTCAAGGAACTCCTACCCCCTACGCTCGACGGGGACTTCGGGGCTACCCAGGCCATCTTTCCGACTGCCCCCACCAGCAGCTACAAAGGGAACCAGTGTTGTTTCTGCAGCCCCAAGATCAGCCCCTGCACCTTCTACACGCTCAGGTAAAACTTATGTGCAGGTACCAGCTAGTAGTGCCCCCTCTGTTGCTTCGACGGTGCGCACTACAGGGATGCAGTGCCACCGCATCCATGGACTTGGTCATGTGCTGAAAGATTGTCTAAGTAGGCGGGCATATGTGGCGACAGACGATGGCGGTTATATGAGCACCTCCGATGTGGAGGATGAGGAGGAGGACGTCGCTGCCACCAGCAGTGACCTCGTCCTTGGAGGAGGAGACACCACGGGATACATGAATATTATTGTTCAACATGTCCTTAGCACACAAGTTCATCAGCTCGAGACGATGCAGCGCCACAACTTGTTCCAGATTTTCTTCGTCATCAAGAACCGCCGAGCACGTGTCATCGTTGATGGAGGGAGCTGCAATAACTTGGTCAGTTCTGATGTGGTCAACAAGCTTGCTTTGACCACACGTCCACATCCACATCCGTACTATATTCAGTGGTTAAACGACTCTGGAAAAGCTAAGGTAATACAAATTTGCAGAGTTCCTTTTCCATTAGTTCTTATGTGGATTCTCTTGATTGTGATGTCCTACCCATGCAAGCATGTTGACTTTTATTAGGTAGACCTTGGGAATTTGATAATGATGCTGTACACCATGGAAGAAGTAATAAGTACACTTTTATGCTTAAAGGAACTAAAATTACTTTGTTACCAATGACCCCTGCTGAAATTGTACAAGCTGATTTAGAAAGAGCTGCTAGTTTGAAAAATAAAGGTCCTGAAATTCAACAACCTGTTAATTCTAATTCTACACCTAGTAATATTAATGATTCTTCAAGTTCTAAGGGTGCTGGAATTAAATTATAAGGTCGTTCATGTCTTGCAATAAAATCTGAGCTTGCTGAAATTTCTGATAATGATGATATTTGGTATGCTTTGATATGGAAAGAAGCTTTGTTTTCGCTTGATGATATTGCTTCTAGTGCTTTGTCTCCTGTTGTCACTAACCTTTTGCAGAAGTATGAGGATGTTTTTCCAGCTGAGATACCTCCGGGATTGCCACCTTTGAGAGGGATTGAGCATCAAATTGATTTGATTCCGGGTGCTACTTTGCCAAACTGTGCTACTTATAGCACCAACCCTGAGGAGACTAAGGAGATTCAACGACAAGTTCAAGACCTTTTGGATCGTGGGTATGTTCGTCAATCACTTAGTCCTTGTGTTATTCCTGTACTTTTGATTCCTAAGAAAGATGGTACTTGGCGTATGTGTGTAGATTGTAGAGCCATTAATAATATTACTATTAGGTATCATCATCCAATTCCTAGGCTAGACGATATGCTTGATGAGTTATGTGGTGCTATAATTTTCACTAAAATTGATTTGCGTAGTGGCTACCATCAAATTAGAATGAAACTTGGAGACGAATGGAAAACAACTTTCAAAACCAAATTTGGATTATATGAGTTGTTAGTAATGCCTTTTAGTTTAACTAATGCACCTAGTACTTTCATGCGGTTGATGAATGAGGTTTTAAGAGCTTTCATTGGCAAATTTGTGGTAGTTTACTTTGATGATATCTTGATTTATAGCAAATCCATAGATGAACATATGAATCATTTACGTGCTGTTTTTAATGCTTTACGAGATGCACGTTTATTTGGTAACCTTGAGAAGTGCACCTTTTGCATGGATCGAGTCTCTTTTCTTGGCTATGTTGTGACTCCACAGGAAATTGAGGTGGATGAGGTGAAGATTGAAGCCATAAAGAGCTGGCCTGTACCAAAAACTATCATACAGGTGAGGAGTTTTCTTGGTCTTGCAGGTTTCTACCGCTGCTTTGTCAAAGATTTCAGCACCATTGCTGCACCTTTGCATGAGTTGACAAAGAAGGGCGTTGATTTCTATTGGGGTAAGGTACATCATGAGTCTTTTCATGCTTTGAAGGATAAACTTACACATGCACCATTGCTGCAATTACCTAATTTTGAAAAGATTTTTGAGCTTGAATGTGATGCTAGTGGTATAGGCATTGGTGGTGTTTTGATGCAAGATAGTAAACCTGTTGCATAGTTTAGTGAAAAAATTACTGGGCCTGTTTTGAATTACTACTCGCATGATAAGGAATTGTATGCACTTGTACGTTGTTTAGAGACGTGGCGTCATTATTTGTTGCTCAAAGAATTTGTTATTCATTCTGATCATGAATCACTTAAGTATATTTATTCTCAATGTAATTTGAACCGTAGACATGCTAAATGGATTGAGTTTATTGAGTCTTTTCCTTACATTATTAAACATAAGAAAGGGAAGGATGATGTGATCGCTGATGCTTTATCTAGGCGCTATACTTTATTGTCTCAACTTGATTCTAGAATTTTTGGACTTGAGGCAATCAATGAACAATATGCTGCTGATGTTGATTTTAAGGATATATTGTTGTATTGTAAAGAAGGTCGTGCATGGAACAAATTTGTGTTGACTGATGGCTTCTTGTTTAGAGCTAACCGACTATGCATTCCAGTTGGTTCCGTTCGTCTTTTGAAAAGATGAATGAAAAGTATAAAATTGCTGGTAGTAAAGGTAGAAAAGAAGTAAAACTTGATGTAGGAGATTTAGTATGGTTACACTTGAGAAAGGATAGATTTCTAGATTTGAGAAAGTCTAAATTAATGCCTAGAGCTGATGGTCCTTTCAAAATAATTGAGAAGATTAATGATAATGCATACAAACTTGAGTTGCCTCCCGAGTTCGGGGTTAGTCCTACTTTTAACATTTCAGATTTGAAACCATACTTGGGAGAAGAGAATGAGCTTGAGTCGAAGACGACTCCACTTCAAGAGGGGGAGGATGATGAGGACATCACTCCTAAGGATACATGCTACACTCCTCCAATTCTGGACTTGGAAAGTCCAATGACTAGAGCTCGTGCACGACGACTAAATTTAGAGGTGAGCTCGTTCCTACGTTCTTTATTATATGTCACTTTTGAGAATGGTTTGCTACCTAATAATTATATTGTAATTAGGAACCATGGAGAGGACCAGGAGATGATGGGAGAAGGACTTGGAGACGTGGAGGACCAGCAAAGACGTGGAAGCCAAGGTGGAGGCCCAACCAAAACCGACTTCGAGTCTGTTTCGGGGCTCAGGACCAGTCTGCACTAAAACGGATGCCCAGGACACATACGGACTCGGATTTGGATGTTCTACATATGAACGGAAAGATAAGAAGAAGACCATTCCAATGCTGCTGGTCCCATATCAAAATTCATCCGGAGTCATCGGGAATAGTCAAAACAAAAGAGGGTTCAAAATCTGTTTCTGTGCTGCATCGCCTGTTTTTGGCCTTTGGGCTTTGTATCTACTTGAGCCCAATTAGGGGCGCATCCAGAGGGTCTTGTATGACCCTAGGGTCTTCATATATAGCCACCACCGCACCATTAGGGTTTGGGTTTTGCTTAGATTATTCTGTTCAGAACAGTTTCGCCGTTATCATGGTTTGTGATACCCCAACTTCGTGAGATTCATAATACATCTGCAATTGTGTTGCCTTCTCCTTTGTTCTTGCTTGTGTTCTTGATTCGCAGGCAGGGATTAGCGTTCTCGGCGAGGTCAATCATTTTAGGATGGTTGATAACTAGAGGAGACGTCATGCTGCGTTTGCGGGGTTTAGAACATGCTATTCTGAAGCCGGATCGATTTGTGTGTCGCCTCTGACCAAATCAACGTATCCAAAACCTTTTGGAAGATCAGGAACCCTTGTCTACATCAGGTTGTTTTTGGGATATAGGCCAAGTTCTCTTGGAGAATTTAGATTGGCTCCCATTCAACCCCCCCCCCCTCTGGTCGCCCTCTCAGTCCTTCAATTGATATTAGAGCCGGTTTGATCACTAGTTGACCTTCACCGGCTTTGTGATCCGAAGGCGACATGGAGAAGCGTGCTATCAAGTTGTGGATGTTCGATGGAGAGGACTTTCCCTACTGGAAGTCACGGATCAAGGCGTATCTGCTGAGTCAAGGACGTGCAATTTAGGAGATTGTTGATCAGGAGTATGCTATACCACAAGACCTGAACACTACTTCTATAGGTGAGTTAGTCAGGTATGAGAACAATTCCAAAGCTATCAATATTCTGCTCTCTGCACTTGGTAGGAGTGAACATGATAGGGTTGCACACCTTGACACTGCTCATGCTATTTTGGTTATGCTCTGCACTTACCATGAGGGTACCAACTAGGTCAAGTCTATGCGTAAGGATTCTTACAATAGACAGTAACAAATCTTTGCTCAAAAATTGGGCGAGTCACTAGATGACACTTTTCATAGGTTTGAGGCAATTGTGTGCAACTTGCGAGCTTGTGGTACCCTTGTGTACTATGACAATGATAGAGCTAAGCAACTACTGTATTCACTAGATGAAAATGTTTGGGGGATTAACATTGCTGCTCTAGAAGAAACTGTTGACTTCAACACCTTAAACTGTGAGCAACTGTATAGCAAGCTGAAATATCATGAATTGTCTAGGAAATCTCGTCCTAATCTTTCTATTCCTGCTTCTAGCATGGCTTTGCCTTCTATCTCTCAGAAGGTTAGTCACAGTGATGCTTCTTATGGAACTAACCCGTCACTTGACAAGTCTTACTTGGAGTTTGCTTTGTCTTCTCTTGTTGCAGCTTCCGATGAACAGATGGAGTGCATTCCTGATGAGAAGCTGTCCTTGCTCACAAGGAAGTTCAGGAAGTTCTACAACAACTGGAAGGAGAGAAGAGGAGGTGGTTCAAGAACCTGCTTCGAGTGCGGTGACCCGGGACACTTCATCGCTGATTGTCCTAAGAAGAAGAAGAAGGCCAGGTACCGCGACAACAACACTGAAGACTTCAAGCAGAAGAAGAACCGCTTCTACAAGAAGGACAAGAACTCCAAGAAGTTTGCCAAGGCCATTGCACATGCCTGCGTTGCCTCCTTGAGCGATGTTGACCTCACATCAAGCGAAGGCCTTACAAGCTCGGAGGAGGAGGTTGAAAAGCCATGAGTCAAGAGGAAGGATGACTTCATCGGGCTTTGCTTCATGACAAAGAACGACCATGACACCGACTCTGGATCTGACTACGACACAAGCGAGGTACCTCCCACTCTTGATGAGCTCTCTTCTGAACTTGATCATTTGCGCGATGTTCTGCTTTTGCAAGATGATAAGCTTCATAGTGTTGTTCGTGATAGCAGAGAGATTAAGTCTAAGCTGGAGAGTGCTGATCTTGAAATTGCTTCGCTTAGGTCTAAGCTTGCTAAGGATGACATGGTTGTAGAGTGTGAGTCTTATCAAGTTGTGATGAGTGATCTTGCACAGAGGGAGAGTATGCATGCTCAAGTTGCCAGTCAGCTTGAGAGTGCCCTCAAGGAGCTTGATGAGTTCAAAGCTAGACCAACTCTTTTGGGTGCATGTCAGAAGTGCCCTAAGCTCACAAATGAGTTGGAAGCTTAGTCCCTTAAAGTCAAAGAGCTTGAGTACAAGTTGCTTCATGAGACTCGCTTGAAAGTTCTTCCACATCCGTGTGAAGTGTGTGTCACTCTCAAGGACAAGCTAGTAATAACTAGGGAGGAAAATAAAGTCCTAGTTCAGGAAAATGACTATCTTGTTTCTAGACTCTAGAGAACCCTAGTGAGTGAGGAAAAGATTGAGAGTGATTTGGCAAGAGTGAAGGAGAGTGCTTCTAGGTCAACCTATAACTTGGGCTTGGGATTTGAGAGGTGTGACAAGGAGAGTGAGAATGTGGGTAAGTTTGTACCTAGCTCTAGCTACAAGGATGAGGAAAACACCATCAAACCCACTGACACATACTATCCACCCAATCCAAAACTCTCCTTCAGTCCAAAGCAAACAGAGAAGCCAAAACCTAAACCTGCAATCCAAACCAAGCCTAATCCTAAGGGTGTCTACATTTGTATGTTTTGTGGTCGTAAGGGCCATTTGGATTAATTCTGTTATAGGCGTAAGAGGATTGAGAGGAAGCAAGCTGAGTTGACTAGGGATCCTTTTTATGATGATTTTGTTGACTTTTAGCCTCGCTCTTTTTCTCGTGCCTATCATGGACAGGGTCATTTCTCATATGGCTTTGATTCACGAAACAGAGGCTTTGCATAGCAGCACTTTGGCGCCCCACGTTTTCCCCATCATGGTGAGTGTCATTCGCATGAATTTGGCTTTCACATTAATGATTTCTATCCTCACAACCCAAGGTTTGAGTCCAGACGCTTTGACAGGCCACGTTTTCCCTATCGTGGTTCTCGTCCTATGCGTTCAAATGACAATGTGCAAAGAACTGTGATGACTACTACCGGTCGTATGGTTAAGTGCTGGATTCCCAAATCTCTTTTGACTAACCCCAGCACTAAGCCATCGACTTTTCCTTCTCCTTCTTTGTAGGCAGCAGGTGGAGGCTTGGAGAACAAATGGTTGATGGACTCCAGGTGTTCGCGCCACATGGCCGGAGATGCAAAGTGGTTCTCTAGCCTCACTCCCCTGAAGCGGCAGGAGTATGTGACCTTTGGAGATGACAAGAGAGGGAGAGTGAAGGCAAGAGGCGCGGTAAAGGTAAATGAAAAATTCACACTCAAGGATGTTGGTTTGGTTGAGTATCTCAAGTACAATCTCCTCTCTGTCTCTCAGCTTCTTGATGTTGGTTTGGAAGTGCGCTTTTAGTCGAATGCTTCTTGTGTTCTTGATTTGAGTGGTTCATTGGTTTGTGGTATTTCTCGTATTGGCAGAGTTTTTCAGGCTGATTTTGCTGGTTCTCCTGGTTCTCACAAGTGCTTGTTTGCTCAATCTTCTTCTGAGCTCTGGAAATGGCATAGGAGACTGGGTCACATGAGCTTTGACTTGCTATGTCGCTTGAGTGGCCTAGGTTTGATCCGAGGATTGCCTAAGCTCAAATTTGACAAGGATTTGGACTGTGCTCTGTGTCATCATGGGAAAATGATTGCCGCTTCTCATCCACCAATTAATTTGGTGATGACTAAACACCCTGGAGAGTTGCTTCATATGGACACTATTGGTCCTTCTCGGGTTCGTTCGGCGGGTGGGAAGTGGTATGTTCTTGTGATTGTTGACGACTATTCTCGCTACTCTTGGGTTTACTTTTTTGAGAGTAAGGATGAAGTGTTTCATCACTTTTAGAGATTAGCTTTGAGATTGTTCAAGGAACTCCCTGGTGCATTACGAGAAATTCACAGTGATAATGGCACCGAGTTCAAGAACTCCTTCTTTGATGCTTTCTATCTTGAGCATGGTATTGAGCATCAGTTTTCAGCACCTCGTGTTCCCCAGTGTGGTTGAAAGAAAGAATAGAACCTTAGTGGAGATGGCCCGAACGATGCTTGATGAGCATAGGACTCCGAGGCGGTTGTGGGCTGAGGCCATTAGCACTGCTTGCTATGTTTCCAATCGGATTTTCCTGTGCTCAATTCTTAATGTGACTTCTTATGAGCTGCGTTTTGGGAGAAAGCCCTTGGTTTCTCATTTGCGTGCTTTTGGTTGCAAGTGCTTTATTCTCAAGCGTGGCAATCTTGATAAGTTGGAGTCAAGGTCTTCCGATGGAATCGTTCTTGGTTACTCTCTTCATGGTCATTCCTATAGAGTTTTGAATTTGGAGACTAACACCATTGTAGAATCCTGCGATGTAACCTTTGATGAATCAAACTCTTGTGCAAGGAATGTGATTGAGTCTATAGGTGACTAGGAGATGAAGGAGAGCATCTTTTTAGAAGAGGACCTACAGGGCTTTGATGATGATGGTGATGATTCACTTCATCTCTCATCTCAGCTTGTTCCTCCTGCTACCACTACTCCAGCAAAGGGTCCAGAAGCTTCTACATCGACTTCAGCGGTTGTTGAGCAAGCTGCAGCTGTTGTTGAGGGGGAGGTACACTGTGGGAGAGAGGCTCCTCACCACAATTAGCGTCAACATCCACCCCCAACAGATGATCAGTAATATCTATGAGAGGACAACAAGGTCAAGGTCTGCAAATCTTGCTTGCTTTACCAATTCTCCCTTTGTTGCAACCTTTGAACCCCGAGATGTTGGACACGCACTATCTGATGAACATTGGGTTAATGCCATGCATGAGGGGTTGGAAAACTTTGAGAGAAACAAAGTCTGGACCCTTGTAGAGCCTCCTAAAAATGTCAATGTCATAGGAACCATGTGGGTGTTCAAAAACAATCATGGGGAGGATGGTGAGGTTGTGAGAAACAAGGCTAGGCTAGTTGCTCAAGGTTTTAGCCAAGTGGAGGGCTTAGATTATGGTGAGACTTTTGCTCCTGTTGCTCGCATAGAAGCCATTAGGATCTTGCTTGCATTTGCTGCCTCCAAGGGTATTAGACTTTATCAAATGGATGTCAAGACTTTATCAAATGCTTTAGATTGAACAGCTTCATAGAGGAAGAACTGTATGTGAGGCAACCCCCTGGCTTTGAGCACCACAAATACCCAAACCGTGTGTACAAGCTTCAGAAGGCTTTGTACGAGCTAAAGCAAGAACCTAGGGCATGGTGTGCTAGGTTTAAGACCTTCTTGCTAGAGCGTGTTTATGTTATGGGGTGTGTTGATAAAACCTTGTTCACTCTAAAGCATGGCAATGACTTTCTAATGGTTCAGATTTACATGGATGATATCATCTTTGGTGGTTCCTCTCATGCTCTTGTGTCTAGATTTCAGGAAGCTATGGAAAGTGAATTTTAGATGTCGATGATGGGAGAGCTCACCTTCTTTCTTGGGCTTCAAATCAAGCAGTGCAAGCAAGACACTTTCATACATCAAGCCAAGTACATGAAGGATCTCCTAAAGAAGTTCGACATGGTCAATGTGAAGCCGTTGTCTACACCAATGTCCACTACAACGGCTCTTGACCCCGATGAAGACTCTGAAGCGGTGGATCAAAGAGAGTACATGAGCATGATTGGCTCCCTCTTGTACCTGACAGCGACAAGACCCGACATACACTTTGCGGTGTGTCTTTGTGCTCGCTTTCAAGCTTCCCCAAGGTGACTCATCGTAAGGCTGTCAAGCGCATCTTTAGGTATCTCAAATACATCCTTGAGTTCAGTCTTTGGTACTCTACATCTTCATCTCTTGATCTCATTAGGTATTCAAATGCGGACTTTGCTGGGTGTAGAATTGATAGGAAGAGCACTTCTGGTACTTGCCATTTCTTGGGTACTTCTTTGATCTATTGGTCTTCTCGTAAGCAGTCGAGTGTTGCCCAATCCACCACTGTAGCTGCTGCTAGTTGCTGCTCACAAATCCTATGGATTGTGTCCACCATGATAGACTACGGGTTGATTTTTAAGGGTGTTCCACTCATGTGTGATAACTCCATTGCCACATGCTTAGCCAAAAACCAGTTCAACATGGTAACGTCAAACACATCAATGTGCGATTCCACTTCCTGAGAGACAATGTTGAGAAGGGGGATGTTGAGCCCATATACATTGATACCAAAAACCAACTAGCTGATATCCTCACCAAGCCCCTAGATGCTTCGAGACATGCTTTTCTTCGGGGGGAACTTGGTGTTTATCATCCTTATGGCATCATTTGATCGGGAGTTGGTGTTCACTTGTATATATGTATCTTACCATTTTCGCTTTGCATCTCATAAGTAATATATGCATTGGTAGATGAGCTTTGATTCTTATGCTTTCTTCCATTTCTCTTTGCTATGATTGAGCTTGCGCTAAGTTGTGTGGATGTGATGGTAATCTCTCATGCTTAGATTTTCTAGATGGCCTATTATAAACTCATGTGAGCAACTTGCTAATCTTAAAGGTAAATTGAGCTTCTTGTGAACCTTATGATCTAATCTTGCTAAAACTTGCTCATCATGTGTATAATTGCTTTTATCCTTGTTGAAACTTGTGTTGAGGCTAGTCTAGAGGATGTCTTGGCTTTGGCACCTTGTGTTTGCGAAATGGAAGGCTTTGCAAATGTTTTAGCTTATGATGAAACATTGTGGGAACATGTGTTCCTTTTGCTGCAAAGGCATGCTCTTTTGTCTTGTGCATAATACTGAAAAATCTGCTAAGTGCTTTGATCAAGAATTACTCAATAATGCTAAATCCAAACATTGTGACTTGAAGCCTCGGGGTGTTTGCCGTACCCAGTCGTGCGACCCTCCACATGGATAAGAGGACACATGAGGATAAACAATAATCACTTGATCAACTGAGTCTCTATTGCATATGTGAGCGTTTGTAGAGCTCATTTTCTACGAGTGCTTGTTGCCCTTGTTGAGATTGAAACTAGCTAGATTCTTATGATTCACTTGGTGCTTGTTTTGCCTTCGATGAGAGTACTTACACATGTGGTGACAGATTTTGTCATGGCAAGCAATATTTGATTCTATCTAAGCTAGTCAATCTTTCTGCTTAACCTGTATAGCTCATGGTGTCTATGCCTTGCTATCTATTTTTGATCTTTGCATGATTGGGAGCTATTGTTTTTACACTTCATGGCACTATGGTTATGGTTAGCAAAGTTAAATGCTTGTTTGCATAATTGTTGAAGCTCTTTAGGTTTGCATTTCCATGCATTGCATGTTTTCTTATTCTTTTGCCTCTTTGATGAGTTCATTGCCAAAGGGGGAGAAAATTTTGGGGTCATGCACTAATGATGCTAAGAAACTCATATGATCCATTTTGCACTACATGAGACCTACCACAACTTGAGGGGGAGTATATCATGATCTGGAGCATTTTCTTACGCTTTTCACATTCTTTGCGTCTCAAGTCGCTTTCTTTGCCAACTCTCGGTTTTGTTATCCCTACTTGCTAGATGACTTGTTTTCACCTTTTCTTTGGGATTGGCCGTTCGGATGTGCTTATTTGGCTTCGCATTTCAATCTCTAATCTTTGTGCATTTGGTGTTGTCAATGTACTCATCAATGGGTGATTGAGAAACCATGTGGATATGTGTCATGGTTTGCTACATTTGTGATGAGTAATTGACTTGAGCGGATTTGGTGTTTGAGTTGAAATGCGGGAATCCAGAGATTGCATGGGTTTGCATATCATGGTTATGACTAACCGGAGTTGGTGGAGATATTGGTGATACTGTAGGAGAAGGGAAATATGTTTGCTTGTCTCATGATGTGTAGGTCACTGGAGTCGACTTGGCGGTCAACGGAGAGAGGATCGGGCACAAGTAGGGGACTTGGGGCCAGACGATCGGGATGTCGGGTGAAGTCAAGGATGATCCACACCGTACACGTGGAGAGGCAAGAAGCACGAACGGTTTCGCAGTTGAGCCTCAAAATCGTGGTGGTGATGAAGACGGCGTGTTGACCAAGTCAAGCCGAACGGAATGCTAGTGCAAGTGACAAGGGGGCCCGATGGACATGGACTGGGAGAGACTTGCCGGTGGTCAGGATTGCGGGACAAGGTGACACGCGTCAACATCAAGAAGTCGTGCTTTGAGAAGCGTGCAAGGTGGTTTCCCGGTTTGGGCCTCAAAACCGGTGGCGGTGGTTGGTGGTGCACGTGACACCATCATGGAGCTTGCTTCAAGATGAAACAAAGACGTGAAGCGTCCGATGGCATTTGGGCGATTAGGTGAAAGATGGACGGTTATGCCCCCGGTGGTAGGTCGGTGTGTTATGTAGGTCAAGGGTAGAGTGTTCATGTGGAAAATAGACCCTAGGCCTATATAAGGAGAGGTGTGGCTAGTGGGAGAGGTGCCTCTCTTCCCATTAGCCTTGTGTTAGGATTCTATTCAAAGTGCTAGGAGAGGACTTCATGTTTTAGAGGAGAGTAGTGGGTGTGTGAGAGACATCTCTTGCTCTTCCAAATAGTGGGAGGAAGAGGGTGGCTTCCTAGCCTTGTATCTATGGATCTTGTAAGCACCTTTCTATGATATGAGAAGTATTTTCATGCTCAAGATTTCCCTCTTCACTTGAATCCCGAAATTCCCTTTTTCCTATTTTTGGACCTATTTTCATGGTGATTTTCGATCTCACTTTCGGACGGATTTTTTGCCCGGATTTCTTAAGAAACTTGTTGCTAGGATGAGCTAGGATAATACTCTATGGATCCTTGATGGAAGTATTGGATCTAGGACCTTCGATTTGAAGGATTTCTCAAGTTTCCTCTTTTTGGTGTTCTTGGCACAAATTCTGAAATTTGTGATGATTCCTTGAGCCAATTGAGATGATCTCCTAGGATTAGGGTCATGATGTGATGAGGATTCACTGGTCCAAAAATCACATCATTTGGAGTTCGTTTGATTGAGTTTTGGAGAAGATTTGAGAAGATCCCGAGAGTTTTTCTGTTCTGTCGGGGGTCGACCGGCACTGCCGATGACCAGGACCAGCACTGCCGATTGGTCTAGTCTATAGGTTCCAGTGAGACTGCATCCTGCACCGGCACTGCCGGTGATGCGCATCAGCACTGCCGATAGGCGTGACCGGCACTGCCGATGAGTGTTCAGTTCTAGACTGTTGAGCATTTCGTCTTCCCTTTTTCTTTCCGTTGCTGTGGTTGATCACTCCTAGGGCTAGTACACCATGAGTTGTTGTGTGTAGTCTTGGTGATCGGTTTGGAGGTTGGCTTGGGTTGTTTTTGGGATATAGGCCAAGTTCTCTTGGAGAATTTTGATTGGCTCCCATTCACCCCCCCCACCCTCTGGTCGCCTTCTCGGTCCTTCAGACCGCATTAACATTTTCTTTGGGGCTGGCTTCCGGCTGACCGGGAAGCTTGCCCGCATTAGGCTAAACAATAGAGGCGGCCAGCGGAGCAATTTGTGTTTCTAGCATTTTATTAAAGGTTTCCATATGAGAATTTATGCTTTCTCGGACTTTATCAGTCACAATAAATTTCCTACTAATACTTTCATTGATTTTAGATTGCCCGAGAACAAGATCACGGAAGGAAGGTTCATTATGAGTAAAGTTTCCAGAGTTAACTCCCATCCGAAGTTGTTCGTATGGGGCCTAAACCCGTTGTTGTTGCTGTTGTTGTTGTTGTTGTTGTGGTAGTTCATCTCTTCTTCTTGGGTCTCTGGGAAGCAGCTCCCCATGTGTCCAACATTCCCACAAACTTCGCAAGTCATGCAAGAGTCTAAGGATTGGGCAGTCTGAGGCGAATTCATTTTCTTCAAAAGTTGATCCATCTTGATTGCTAGCATGTCAATACCATCAACTTGGTGGACTCCCGTCATCTTGGGTTGCGGCTGGTTTTGCCTCTCATAATAGCCGCTGTAGTTGGCGACCACCTTTTCTATGAGAGTTTGAGCTTCTTTGACCTTCGGAGAGAAGAAGGAACTTACAGCGGCAGCATCTAGGTGCTCACGAGTGGGACAGTTCAGCCCTTGGTAGAAGCAATGGATTAGCAACCAATTTTGCATTCCATGATGTGGGCATGCTAGAGTATACTCTTGGAAACGCTCCTATGCCTCAGGGATGCTTTCATCAACTAGTTGTTGGAAATTTTAAATCTTATTCCGCAGGGCGTTGGTTTTGCCTAGCGGGAAGAACATGTCAAGGAAGGCATTGGAGCACTTATCCCATGTAGTGAACTTTTCATGATTATAATAGAACCACTGCTTCGCCTTCCCAAGAGTGAAAATGGGAAAAGGCAAAGGCGAATGGCCTTAGGGGTGACATCCCCTCATGGTGAAACTGTTGCGCACCGCCAAAAACTGTTGGAGGTGGGCGTTTGCATCTTCCAACGCCTTGCCACAGAAAGGACTGACTAGAACCATGTTGATTAAGGCCGGTTTCAGCTCATAGCCTCCGTTCCCCATGTTCGGGTTCAGACCAGTACGGATGTATCTGTAGACGGGACGGAGTAGTCATGGATCATCCTCTCAGCCATGATCGGTTAAGCGGACGTGGAATGGTCCTGCTGTTGAGCTGGTGGGATCGGAGGTGCTTCAAGAGAAAGTGTAGGTCGAGGAGGTGCTTCAACAAAGCCTCCAGATCGTTGTGGTAGTTGTCTGGTAGGTCGAAACCAGTCATAAAGCATCATGTTTAGACCACAAATAAACAGAACAAGGGTAAGCCCGCTAAGGAAAGCAGTAACATCTTGATAGAAATATCAGTGCTAAATTTCAGATATCTTAGCCTATTGCTTCTCCGGCAACGATGCTAGAAATGCTTGTTGGCACTTCTTAATGTCGCACCAAAATATTATCTGGTAACAACGCTCAAAGTGTTGATTGATGTTTGTTATGCTTTAAGAGAGGAGTGAACCAATCCGCAAGCGCACGGAACATCTATTGTAGCATTTCACCCGGGAGTATTCCAATGTATCGTATTTATTTTCCTCAGGGAAGCTAGGCGTAAGAGTATCTTGGATTAACAGAGATATGACTATAAGAGTTATGCCAACTGACCAAAGACGGGGGTGAAGATATTCAATGATAAATAGGGGAGCAGTGATACAGGAGAAATCCACACTAAGATAGATAAAGCGATCGGTTAAGCTAGCTGGGAGGACAGCGAGTCTGAGTCTAAAATTCTTAAGATAAACTTTCCTAAATCTAGTCAAGCATCAAAATTCCTAGTAACTCGGGTTGAGCACTTACACCAAATCCATTGTATAGCTTCAAGTCTTTCACCAATAAGCTTACTTCGGGGACTAACCCCTGCACTAGTGGGCACGTCACCGCTAGACAACCCTACTTGAGACTTCCCGAACATGGTGGAATACTAAAGGGACAGACAGGGCTGTCACCACCTGCCTCCTACCACACAGCCCATGGGGACGAATGCAAATCCAGCTAGTGTTAACTTAGGCACCGCGCCTACGCCTTCACTGGATATTCTTCCATTGGCCTAGCGGAAGAATAGCTGGGGAATAACCAAGTCTAAATTCTATTCGAGAACTGAACTTAATTATATCCTAGCCAGGATTCTTGTAAACTCTGCTTCAAAGTTCTTTCCCGATAATTGTAACTTGAGGAAATTGACTAAGTAAAGATAAATACTTGACAAAATAAATAAGGAAAAGATAATTGTATTTAATAAAAGATAAGTCTCACAAATGGAGAAAAGATACAAGAGAGCTCATACCAAGACTCCGAGATGATTTTCGGAATCTCGAGCGATGCTCTCGATTAGACTCTAACTCCCGACTAACTAACCTACTCTACTAGTAAAAAAAGTAGTGGGAAATGGACTTCAATGTGTTCCATTTGCTTGATGTCTTCATTCTGCCAAATTTCCCATCTATTTATAGGTGGCAAAGGCATGGCGGGTACCTCAAGGTGGAGAAGAGTCAGTGGGCATAATTTCCTCTGCCAGGCGGCCACGTGTGTCGAGCGGCATGCAGCGCCGGGCGGCAGCCCAGGCTAGGCGGCCGTAGGATTGAGTCGGTTCTCGACCGCCTTCCCTGGAACGGCTTGGATTCGGTCCGGATGACAGTTGTTGGGTCAGTTCTCGACCGCCTTATCCACATGGAGTCGGTTGGCATAATGGGCCAAGTGGGCTGGACACTCTGGGAGGAAAATACTAGGCCGGGCGGCAGACTCTTCTAGGTGCCGACCCCCTCGGGGTAATATTTTCACTTGTCCATGTTGTGCCACCTAGGTGCCTCCTTTACTTCTCCACTTTTTACTCTTTGTGTGGGAATGGAAAACGGCCTTATCTTGGAGTGTTCTGCAGAATCGGCCAGATCTGATGATCAGCCTAATGATGACTCTGTTTTGACCAGCCGGGTGGCTGATTTCAGCCTAATATGACCCTGTCGGCTGGGTTCTGATTTCAATCATCACGACCCTGCCTGGGCCCTGATTTCAGCCTCATACAACCTTGTCGACAGCTGTTTTACGGCATGATCGGCCGACGAGGCGTTTCCTCATGTTATTACATAATTTTGGCCCTTTTGAACTTGCAAACACATATTTCACCAAAACTTGTGAAACTTTAATAGTTTAAACAAATATTCATGAAACTTTGATCTTTACCTTGCATTTCCCGACCAGTTCATGGCCGGTATTGGGTTTTAAGGGCCACCAACACTCACTCATCTTGGATAGGAGAGCTTGGGACCCATTTAATGGTCCAATTCTGGGGCTTCTCACCTTCCCACACAACCTTGTTATAACAATCACAATAAGTAGCTTGAGGAATACCTGAAAGCAACATAAATTGCAAACCGTAAGTATCTAACATACTCCGCAAGACTTACCCGTCAAAAGGTTTACTAAAACCGACTCCTAATATGCAGGGGCTGACTGAGCTTATTTGATATTTGCATAAAAGCACCTATTAGTTCTATGCTACAAATTGATTTCCTCAACCCAAATTTTAGTAATTGCTGCAGTAAGTAACTTTAGAGGAACCCAGCTAGCTGCTAAGATTGTACAATTATAAAGAACAATACAACATAGCAATATGTAGCCATAGAGTAAATAAATTTCAGAATCATAACCAATCTTCTCTACTTAAAGTATCATTGCCACTGCTCGAAACAAGAGGTACTCATAACCGCGAGGGACATCAATTCGAATTGATTTACATCCTGTAGGAGAAAACCCAAGTACATGACATACGCATCATTTAAGAACACGTACGGCCACCATTCATGAGGTTGCCATAAAGTCGATCCGGGGCCATCAATCCTGAGTACACATCCTCCCCGCGATATAGTACTTCGTATCCAAGGCTTAACCCATGCACTCTCCAGCTGTCCTCAAACACGTGCATCCACCATGCCATTCACATCACCTCTGGATTGATGAGTATAGCCGTCTAACGATACGGCACCCAGGTTACTAGGTTTACCAATTCCCATATAAAGGTATGCACTTGGTACTGTTCAATACTTGCTCGTAGAGTTGAAATGATAGGTTCTCAATTTTATCCAAGTTCATCCTTCATGTGAATCATAATTGAATCAAGTGATCCCATAGCCTACCATTAACTCCACTAGTTTAAGCATAGCATTTGCTAACAAAAAGGCTTACTAACATAGATTAACATAGGTCATTGTTCATCGATGCAAGTGGGTTTCACCCAAGCCCTATACCTAATGCACAATACAAGACCTCTATCTTGTCAATAAAAAGAAGACTCACAATAAGTAGGTGTGCACCGGGGCTTGCCTTGGGAGTAATCATAGTTAGAGTCTTCGATGAAGTTCACTTCAGCACCGGTCTGCTCCGGTGTGGTCTCCTCGAGCTCGTGCCCTATATGAAATGGAAATGCACCATAACCGATGGATGCTCAAGGCGTTATTGAATTTTTGAACTAAACATGACATACATGATGATGAGCAATGATGATGGATGATGAGGACATCACTCCTACGGATACATGCAACACTCCACCAATTCTGGACTTGCAAGGTCCAATGACTAGAGCTCGTGCACGATGACTAAATTTAGAGGTGAGCTCGTTCCTACGTTCTTTATTATATATCACTTTTGAGAATGGTTTGCTACCTAATGATTATATTGTAATTAGGAACCATGGAGAGGACCAGGAGATGATGGGAGAAGGACTTGGAGACGTGGAGGACAAGCAAGGACGTGGAAGCCAAGGTGGAGGTCCAACCAAAACTGACTTTGAGTCTGTTTCGGGGCTCAGGACCAGTCTGCACTAAAACGGATGCCCAGGACACATACGGATTCGGATTTGGACGTTCTATATATGCACGAAAAGATAAGAAGAAGACCTTTCGAATGCCACTGGTCGCATATCAAAATTCATCAGGAGTCATCGGGAATCATCGAAACAAGAGAGGGTCCAGAATCTGTTTCGATGCTGCGTCGCCTGTTTTTGGCCTTTGGGCTTTGTATCTAGTTGAGCCCAATTAGGGGCACGTCCAGAGGGTCTTGCACGACCCTAGGGTCTTCATATACAGCCGCCACCGCACCATTAGGGCTCTGGTTTTGCTTAGATTATTCTGTTCATTACAGTTTTGCCGTTATCATGATTTGTGAGATCCCAACTTCGTGAGATTCATAATACATATGCAATTGTGTTGCATTTTTCTTTGTTCTTGCTTGTGTTCTTGATTCGCAGACAGGGATTAGCCTTCTCGGTGAGGTCAATCATTTTAGGATGGTAGATAACTAGAGGAGATGTCGTGCTGCGATTGCGGGGTTTAGAACATGTTGTTCTGAAGTCAGATCGATTTGTGTGTCGCCTCCGACCAAATCAACGTATCCAGAATCTTTCGGAAGATCAGAAACCCTTGTCCATATCAAGTGGTAATCAGAGCTTCAGGTGCACCATCAGGTTCACAGTACCCTTAGTTAATTTCATTTTATGTTCATCCTATCGTCCACAGAAAAGCCCCAAAAAAATTTTCCCTCCGCCCATAACCACGTGTTTAGCCTCTGCATATTTCAGTTTCAGAGTCCGTAGTGTTGAGTTTGTGCCCTAGTTCTTGTTTAGTCGCTGGTTTAGTTTGTGTTTTTGTCATCAGTAGTGTTTCCCTTGCAACCCTAGCCGCCATCCATTACAGCATCCTCTGTTTTGTTGGCTTTTTGTGCTAGAGTTGATTGATCGACACACCTGTGTTCCCTCGTCAAAAAATTCAAAAAAAATCGGGAAGATAAAGAAAATCGGGAAGTTTAAATCCGACGTTTTCTGCAACTTCAAGATTTTCTGTAGGACACATCCTACCTCTATTTGAGCTGAAATTTTCTGTGGATTCTCCCCCATTGTTAGTGAGTTGGAGAAAAATATCAAAAAAATAAAAAAAAAGAAATTTGGGATTTCTACTAGTGCTACATCTAGCCCCCTGAAATTTTTGGATTTCGTTGTTCTGCACTTAGCCCCCTGTTATCGCCTGTTATGCCTTTGTCTCCTTGTTTCTACTTTGCTATCACTTCTGTTCTAGGACATACTTACACCAGCAACTAGGGACAAGTTACTTGGGTACTTATTCAGCTTTACTATCTGTTTTTGATTTGTGTGCCACTCACATATATATATTTGGCCTTCCTAGCTCTACATATTTCTTCTGGACAACACACAGGTTATTTTGTGACCCTTGCAATCATGGAACACATCTCTCTGGTATCCTTTGCTTTGCTTTTCAGAACTTTGTAAGAGCTTTGTAAGGAGTCTCCTTTTGCTGTGTTGAGAGGCACCACCGCTAAGCTGTTTTGTAGGGATAACCTTCACTGTTTGTTTCCTGTTTTGGTATTTGTGATGGTAGGAAGTGACGACGGAGAGATGGCTTCACCCTCACAATTTGTTGAGTGCGTGAGCCAAGAGCAGCTCCAGAAGGCTGTACAGGCTGCTCAGAGTGATTTGGCAGAGATGATCACCAGAGCCGTTACTGATACGGTCAGCAAGCTTCACATTGGAGAAAGCATCGAGCGGTTGGAGAAGCGGGTCTCTAAGTTAACCGATCAGGTTGTCGCATTGGAGACCGCTCCCAAAACCAATGATACGAACACCAATAACAACAACAACGACGTTAAAGACGTCCATGATGAAGACACGGTGTATAAGGCTGATGGCACCGTGGATAGGTCAGCTACAAGGAACGCATGATTATGACGTCGTTTGCAACATAATACTCAAGGTTTGGGTGGTTTCCATAACTACAATCATCGTCCACACGGTAACTATGCTCCAGATGACCTGTATGCTAAAATTAAGATTTCAATTCCTTCGTTTTCGTGTCAGTATGATGGTGATGTTTATTTTGATTGGGAGATGACTGTAGAACAAAAATTTAATGCCCACCTTGTTCCTGAAGAACATAGAGTTAGACAAGATACTAGTGAGTTTAAGGACTTTGCTATTGTTTGGTGGAGTGGTCTAGCTGCTGAAACTGATTTGCTTACTTCTTGGGAAGAACTTAAGTTAGCAATGCGTGATTATTTTATTCCTCCTTCTTTTTATAGAGAGATTTGTAATAAACTACAGCGTTTAGAACAAGGAGATAAAACTGTTCAGGAGTACTTTAGTGAGCTTTAGAAGGGTTTGATTTGTTGTGCTGTAGTTGAAAAAGTAGAGGATCAGATTTGTCGCTTTTATTCTTGTTTAAGAAAAGAAATTCAGGACATCCTTGATTATAAACAATATTATACCCTCACCCAGTGTTTCCTATATGCTATGCTTGTAGAGAAAGAATCACAAGGACTTTTCCAGGCTTTTGAGGAGTATAGCAAGTCAAGGAACTCCTACCCCCCCATGCTCGACGGGGACTTCGGGGCTGCCCAGGCCATCTTTCCGGCCGCCCCCACCAGCAGCTATGAAGGGAATCGGTGTTGTTTCTGCAGCCCCAAGATCAGCCCGTGCACCTTCTACGCGCTCAGATAAAACTTCTGTGCAGGTACTAGCTAGTAGTGCCTCCTCTGTCGCTTCGACAGGGTGCACTACAGGGATTTAGTGCCACCGCTGCCATGGACATGGTCATGTGCAGAAAGAATGTCCAAGTAGGCGGGCATATGTGGCAACAGACGACGGCGGTTACATGAGCACTTCCGATGTGGAGGATGAGGAGGACGTCGCTGCCACCAGCAGTGACCTCGTCCTTGGAGGCGGAGACACCACAGGATACATGAACATTATTGTTCAATGTGTCCTTAGCACACAAGTTCATCAGCCCAAGACGATGCAGCGCCACAACTTGTTCCAGATTTTTTTCATGATCAAGAACCGCCGAGCACGTGTCATCATTGATGGAGGGAGCTGCAATAACTTAGTGAGTTCTTATGTGGTCAACAAGCTTGCTTTGACCACACGTCCACATCCACATCCGTACTACATTCAGTGGTTAAACGACTTTGGAAAAGCTAAGGTAACACAAACATGCAGAGTTCCATTTTCTATTGGTTCTTATATGGATTCTGTTGATTGTGATGTCGTACCCATGCAAGCATGTTCACTTTTATTGGGTAGACCTTGGGAATTTGATAATGACGTTGTACACCATGGTAGAAATAATAAGTACACTTTTATGCATAAAGGAACTAAAATTACTTTGGTACCAATGACCCCTGTTGAAATTGTACAAGCTGATTTAGAAAGAGCTGCTAGTTTGAAAAATAAAGGTCCTGAAATTCAATAACATGTTAATTCTAATTCTACACCTAGCAATGTTAATGATTCTTCAAGTTCTAAGGGTGCTGGAATTAAATTACAAGGTCGTTCATGTCTTGCAACAAAATCTGAGCTTCCTGAAATTTCTGATAATGATGATATTTGCTATGCTTTGATATGCAAAGAAGCATTGTTTTCGCTTGATGATATTGCTTCTAGTGCTTCGCCTCATGCTGTCACTAACCTTTTGCAGGAGTATGAGGATGTTTTTCCAGCTGAGATACTCCCGGGATTGCCACCTTTGAGAGGGATTGAGCATCAAATTGATTTGATTCCGGGTGCTACTTTGCCAAACCGTGCGGCTTATAGGACCAACCCTGAGGAGACTAAGGAGATACAACAACAAGTTTAAGACCTTTTTGATCGTGGGTATGTTCGTCAATCACTTAGTCCTTGTGCTGTTCCTGTACTTTTGGTTCCTAAGAAAGATGGTACTTGGCTTATGTGCATAGATTGTAGAGCCATTAATAATATTACTATTAGGTATCATCATCCTATTCCTAGGCTAGACGACATGCTTGACTAGTTATGTGGTGCTATAATTTTCACTAAAATTAATTTGCGTAGTGGTTACCATCAAATTAGAATTAAACTTTGAGATGAATGGAAAACAACTTTCAAAACCAAATTCAGATTATATGAGTGGTTAGTAATGCCTTTCAGTTTAACTAATGCACCTAGTACTTTCATGCGCTTGATGAATGAGGTTTTAAGAGCTTTCATTGGCAAATTTGTAGTAGTTTACTTTGATGATATCCTTATTTATAGCAAATCTATAGATGAACATATGAATCATTTGCGTGCTGTTTTTGATGCTTTACGAAATGCACGTTTATTTGGTAACCTTGAGAGGTGCACCTTTTGCACGGATCGAGTCTCTTTTCTTGGCTATGTTGTGACTCCACTGGAATTTGAGGAGGATGAGGCGAAGATTGAAGCCATAAAGAGCTGGCCCGTACCAAAAACTATCACACAGGTGAGGAGTTTTCTTGGTCTTGCAGGTTTCTATCGCCACTTTGTCAAAGATTTCAGCACCATTGCTACACCTTTGCATGAGACGACAAAGAAGGGCGTTGTTTTCCATTGGGGTAAGATACATCATGAGTCTTTTGATGCTTTGAAGGATAAATTTACACATGCACCATTGCTGCAATTACCTAATTTTGATATGATTTTTGAGCTTGAATGTGATGCTAGTGGTATAGGCATTGGTGGTATTTTGATGCAAGATAGTAAACCTGTTGCATACTTTAGTGAGAAAATTACTGGGCCTGTTTTGAATTACTCAACGTATCATAAGGAATTGCATGCACTTGTACGTTGTTTAGAGACGTGGCGTCATTATTTGTTGCCCAAAGAATTTGTTATTCATTCTGATCATGAATCACTTAAGTATATTCGTTCTTAATGTAATTTGAACCATAGACATGCTAAATGGATTGAGTTTATTGAGTCTTTTTCTTACATTATTAAACATAAGAAAGGGAAGGATAATGTGATTGCTGATGCTTTATCTAGGCGCCATACTTTATTGTCTCAACTTGATTGTATAATTTTTGGACTTGAGGCAATTAAAGAACAATATGCTGCTAATGTTGATTTTAAGGATGTATTGATGCATTGTAAAGAAGGTCGTGCATGGAATAAATTTGTGTTGAATGATGGATTCTTATTTAGAGCTAACCGCCTATGCATTCCAGTTGGTTCCATTCATCTTTTGTTGTTACAGGAGGCACATGGAGGTGGATTGATGGGTCATTTTGGTGCCAGAAGATAACGGATATTTTGGCCACACACTTCTTTTGGCCAAGGATGAGGAAAGATGTTGAGCGCTTTGTTGCTCGCTGCACTACATGTCAAAAAGCTAAGTCTCCCTTGAATCCACATGGTTTATACATGCCACTTCCTGTTCCTTCTATTCATTGGGCGGATATTTCTATGGACTTTGTTTTAGGACTGCCTAGGACTAAGAGGAGGAGTGATAGTATTTTTGTTGTTGTGGATAGATTTTCTAAGATGGCACACTTTATACCATATTATAAGACTGATGATGCTAGTTATATTGTTGATCTCTTTTTCAAAGAAATTGTACGTTTGCATGGTATGCCTTCTACTATTATTTCAGATCATGATGCAAAATTCTTGAGTCACTTTTGGCGCACGCTTTGGAATAAGTTGGGTATAAAGTTGTTGTTTTCTACAACTTGTCACCCACAAACTGATGGACAAACTGAGGTGGTGAACCGCACTTTGGGTACTATGTTGAGAGCTATTTTGAAGAAAAATTTGAAGCAATGGGAAGAATGTTTGCCTCATGTTGAGTTTGCATATAATCGGGCAACACATTCTACTACAAAAGTAAGTCCTTTCAAGGTAAAGTATGGTTTTGATCCCCGTACTCCACTTGATATACTTCCTCTACCTATTCATGAGAGAGTTCATGTTGATGCTAAGGAACGTGCTGAATTTATTTTGAAAATACATGAGACCACTAGACTTAGCATTGAAAAGATGAATGACAAGTATAAAATTACTGGTAATAACGGTAGAAAAGAAGTAAAACTTAATGTAGGAGATTTAGTATGGTTACACTTGAGAAAAGATAGATTTCCAGATTTGAGAAAGTCTAAATTAATGCCTAGAGCTGATGGTCCTTTCAAAATAATTGAGAAGATTAATGACAATGCATACAAACTTGAGTTGCCTCCCAAGTTTGGGGTTAGTCCTACTTTTAATATTTCAGATTTGAAACCATACTTGGGAGAAGAGAATGAGCTTGAGTCAAGGACGACTCCACTTCAAGAGGGGGAGGATGATGAGAACATCACTCCTAAGGACACATGCAACACTCCTCCAATTCTGGACTTGCAAGGTCCAATGACTTGAGCTCGTGCACGACGACTAAATTTAGAGGTGAGCTCGTTCCTACGTTCTTTATTATATATCACTTTTCAGAATGGTTTGCTACCTAATGATTATATTGTAATTAGGAACCATGGAGAGGACCAAGAGATGATGGTAGAAGGACTTGGAGACGTGGAGGACCAGCAAGGACATGGAAGCCAAGGTGGAGGCCCAACCAAAACCGACTTCAAGTCTGTTTCGGGGCTCAGGACCAGTCTGCACTAAAATGGATGCCTAGGACGCATACGGACTCGGATTTGTATGTTCTACATATGTCCGGAAAGATAAGAAGAAGACCTTTTCAATGCCGCCGGTCTCATATCAAAATTCATCGGGAGTCATCAGGAACCGTCAACACAAGAGAGGGTCCAGAATCTATTTTAGTGCTGCGTCGCCGGTTTTTGGCCTTTGGGCTTTGTATCTAGTTGAGCCCAATTAGGGGCGCGTCCAGAGGGTCATGCACGACCCTAGGTTCTTCGTATACAGCCGCCACCGCACCATTAGGGTTCGGGTTTTGCTTAGATTATTCTGTTCATAACAGTTTCACCGTTATCACGGTTTGTGAGACCCCAACTTCGTGAGATTCATAATACATCTGCAATTATGTTGCTTTCTTCTTTGTTCTTACTTGTGTTCTTGATTCGTAGGCAGGGATTAGCCTTCTCGGCGAGGTCAATTGTTTTAGGACGATTGATAACCAGAGGAGACGTCATGCTGCGATTGCGGGGTTTAGAACGTGTTGTTCTGAAGCCGGATCGATTTGTGTGTCGCCTCCGACCAAATCAACATATCTAGAACCTTTCGGAAGATCGGGAACCATTGTCCATATCAATGGACATATGAACCCACTGTTATTCATGATCTAATTATGCGGGATGAACAATATCAGCTAGCCAACACTAGTAAATAAGTTAATTATGCATATAAGTCAATACTTGTATAAAATTCATTGGCCACTTATTGAATAAGCAATTTGACAACAAAAATCATACTTCTGTTTCTCCAGATTTAACATGGGATTTTAGATGAATGTATTAATGTACAATTAACAACGATGCAACGTTTCATAATTCTTTTCTTAACAAAGAATTTATAGAAATTCATTTACTAAATATAATGATTATGCAATAACTCTAAAAATGTGCATAAAACAGAGATGTGCTGTTGGAGAAAGTTTAAATATGCAATGAGATGATTACTGACCAAATTTCATGATTTTACCATTTATATATTTGTACTTATGGATTAATTACTCTTAGAAAGGTGCTAACTTTGGGGAATTAATTTAATTAATACACTGCACTACTTTGGTGCTCAACATTTGAGTTTAACAAAATTGGTTTCATAATTTTCCCTCTTTTAGTTTTCAAGTTATTGATTTTTGAATAATTTCCAAAGTTTAGTGTTTTATACAGAATTGCCACTCGGCAATTTCAAACAACAGGGAATGCGCGTGCGAGCCCACGCGAGGGCCAGCACCGGCGAGCCCGGGCCTGCAGCCAAACGGCGGCACGGCCAGGACAACATCCTATGCCAAAACACTCAGCACATCACGGCGAGCCCGAGGCACTGGTCGGTGACCGACGAGCGGCACCGGAAAGCAGTCGGCGACGAGCGGAGGAGCAAGGGAAGCTACGGCGGCGTTGCGTGGAGAGGTCAAGAGGGGTCAAGGATTGGCCTGAGAGCATCACCTTGGTCCGGAGATCGACATCGTGGAGGAAATGGTCGACGGGAATGGCCAAGAGGGGGTTCTCATCGTGGGGGTGGAAATCCGGCGGCGGCGGGGCTCCGTTCATCTCCAAATCCGGTGAGCGGTTCTGTGAGTTAGGGGGAAAGGGTCAGGGAGCTGCCGGAGGAGGTCGCTGGGCACTGATTTGGTGATGAAGCAGAGGAGAGGGCGTTGCCTAGGTGGAGCTCTACACGGCGGCGCCCATGGCGGCTCGAAACAGAGGGGCGGTCGGGTTCCTGCCCATTGATGTCGAGGATGGGAAGTGTCGAGACTTAATCTCAGCAATAGACATAGGGTAGTTCATCTATGTGGATTTATAAGTAGGATAGGGGTATGCGCGAGATCGAGAGACGATGGTAACACAAGACGCCAATTTAGACAGGTTTGGATGTCTTAGAGGATAAAAACCCTACGTCCTGTGTTCTGTGGTATTTGTATTCATACGTCTAGATCATAGATCTAGACGAGAAGGGTAGACCTAGACGACGATGTCTAGTTGTGTCTATTCTAAGTGAGGACTTGTCTAATTGTCCTATGTGTTGTCTACTTGAGAACTTGTAGTTCAGCTTGTAGAACTTATCCCTTGAGGAGGACCCTTGCCCCTCCTTATATATCTAGGGGGATAGGGTTACATGGCGGAGTCCTAGTCAGTCTACTGCTCTTATCCTAGTAGGAGTCTACCTCCACTTTCCTTCTATGTGAGGTACCCTAGGGTACGAGTCATCGACAGAAGCCCCCGACAGTCTTGCAAGCTTGATGATAGTCTTTAGTAGCTTCCCGACTGGTTTATGCCATGTAGAATGCTTCAGCTTTGTATCAGCTAGCTTGTGAGAATCTCAAAGATCCAAAAATGTCTTCAAGAAATCAACTGGTGCACCGAGTAGGTGCACCTAATTAGGTGTAGCCCCCGACTCTTGTATCATATAGAAACTACAAATAATGCAAGAGTCCAAAACAAGAATAATCGTGTCGACTCTCTTTAAGGAGAAATCACTCAAATCATCAAATCCGAGTGATAAATAACTCAGTAGAATGACATCAATCATTACCGAGTGAACATAAGCTTATGACATCAATCATAGCTAAATGACATAGTCTTTGGCCGAGTGCCCTATGAGTGATTTATGAATCAAACGGGTGACTTCAATCACAACTAAATGATTATGTTCTAAACGGGTGACTTCAATCACAACCGAATGAACGGGGCTTTATGACATCAATCATAGTCAAGTACTAAGTTACCATGACTTCAATCATGATTAAGTAACCTTTCCTTAAGAATTGTAATAACTCATATCTTTGAGCTTTATTTTCACTATTATAGACTAACTTCAATCAGTCGAGTGATGCTCGTTATTTTGCGTATATGACCATCAAGTCATAGCGACATGATCATCAAATCATGCTTTGAATGATTATGGCATCAACTATTTTTGATAATGCACTTCTCATCAAAGAAGCACATTTGATAGAGTGACCATCAAGCCACTGTCATATGATCATCAAATCATATATTTATACATTATGGCATGAACCATAAATTTGATAGAAAGTGCTTCTCTTCAAAGAAGCCCCCGAGACAATCGCCGTTATGAGTGTCGGTCGCGCTCAACTCAGAATACCATGTCTGAGTGGCAGCGGTACTTAACTCATGACAATAAGGTCGAGTGCAGAAGACAATCAAGGTTGTCGTAGCTGCCGACCGCTAATGAAGTAGGAATCACTAGAAATCGCGATGACCGAGTGAAGCCGACAATCTGACATGTGGCCGACCGATGGTGGCGGTCAGATATGATGTGGTAAACCGATGGTGGCAGTCGCAGTTGATGTAACCGACCGACAAAAGCAGTCGGAGCTGATGTAGCCGACCGGTGAAAGCAGTCGGAGCTGTAAGCCGACCGATGAAGGCAGTCCATGTTAGCATGGCCGATCGATGAAAGCGGTCGGAGCTGGCATTGCTGACCGACGAAGATGAGGAAATCACTCTATATCGAGTGGTGTATCCGTCTATCCGTCGTAACTGTTCTTGACAATATAGAAAATTAGAATAATTAGTTATAATTAATATTGTTTGTCTGGAAACTTATTTTTATAAGCCAAACAAATCAGTCGACTGAAAAGTCAAGTGGATATCCATTTTTCTCCTGTTGGTAGACTGACTGGCGCATAGCAGCGTATTCGCGCGTTAGCAACCTGACTGATCCAGCGTAGGATACTTAGGACAAAATATAAAGAGCTCGAAGCTTGGTCTGCCGCAACAATATCAGTCATAATTATTCTTGCGTAGCAATCAGAACCAATCGACACATGACCTCTCGCAACTTTGGCTCCGGGTTTAGTGTAGTGGCAATCTGTCATGTAGCAAAGAAGTTTTATGCCTTAGTCACTAGTCAGCGTAACACCAAAAATAAGACCTAATCGCAAATAAAATGCAATGTATTGGTCGAGGCTAATGCCAAGAAAGGGTGAAACTAGAACAGATGACATGGGTCATATGATGTCAGGGCTGATGCACTACTGAAAGGTCACCGACCGACATGTGTACCACTAGATTCACAAAAAAGTGGGAGAACACGTGTATAGATACACAAATACCCCCCGGGCTCGATTGTTTAATACAAAGGATTGAAGAACCGAGGCAAAAAAGATGAATAAAGCCAGATTAAAAAGTCCAACTTTACTCATAATAAACCTAGACCTTCTGCTTAAAAAACAGAAATAAGTGGCCGTGGGAAAAGAATAGTATGAAGGACATGAGCCTAAAAGTAAATTGAGAAAGTATAAATATACTTAGCTTTGGAATTCTGCAAGTTGAAGATGAGCCCCCGAGCGTGTTGATGTTGTTGGCTAGTGGTCGAACTTCAAAGTTGAGCCATCATGTCACCGGAATATCGAAGCTCAGAGCAGTTGGCTTGTGTCGCCAAGTAGTCGAAGGCATCGTCGATTGACCGAGTGGGTGAAAACCCAAAACGCCAAGTCATTGACGGCGTCGCTGAGTAGTTGGGTGGCCGTCGAGTCATCATAGTGTAGCGATGTCGCCGAGTGGACGAGTCGAGTCACGGCGATGTTGCCGATGCGCTGAGTCATTAAAGACATCATCGAGCGGCCGAGGAGCCGAGTGGCCATATGAAGGCGGAGTAGCCCCCGGGCATGTCTATGTGGCCATCGTGCGATCAAGCCATCGAGTCGTGGCGATGTTGCCGAGTCATCGATAGGCTTCGTGTTGAGACGATGTTGCCTGGTGGCGGTCACCCTCGTTGAAGATGTCGTCATAGTAGACGGTGTTGCCGAGTGACTGATGTCATTAGGTTGATGACGAGCCCCCGAGCATGTCCATGTAGCCGCTAGGCGATTGAGCCATCGAGTTGTCGTGGTGCAGTGATGTCGTCGAGTGGTCGAGTCACGGCGCTGTTGCCGAGTGGCCATGTAGCGACGAAGTTACCGAGTAGTATAGTCAATTGGTCGTCGTCGAGTAGCCCCGGGCATGTTCACATGGCCGCAGCGCGGTTGAGCCGTCGAGTTGCAGCGATGTCGCCAAATCGTTAGTAGGTGTCGCGTCGCGATGATGCTGCCGAGTGGCGGTCGTCGTGTAGCCGAGTGGCTAGCTTTTTCCAAGGTTGTCATCAACGCTTGCTTGCTTGTCGCTAAGTTGTTGATGATGTTGAATCCGAGTCGAAGCCCCCGAGTGTATTTGATCTGAGCTCGTGATTACGAGTTGGAGTCAAAGAAACGCAAATCAAACGGGGTTGCCGAGCAACCAGGTTGTCCAGTCACCGTGCCTCGGTTATTTGGACCAAGTTTCTTGGGATGGTAGTCTGTACCATCATGCTTGGTCTTGCTATGTGTAACTCGTGTCCATGCAAAACATCATCACGGGATTAGTTATTCCACTAACCAGATTGATTAGCAAAATTAGGAATAAAATATTATGGAAACAAATAAAGAAAGGAGAGAACACTTCCTTGCTTCCGTGTAGTCCTTGAGCAGTCGACTCGGAGTCGGCTTCTGAGTACATGCACGTTTGAACGTGACATCCTGATTAACTCGACGAGTTGGTCTACAACTCGGATTACTTCGACAATTTGCTTGGGAACTTGCTTCCATCCAACGTTGGCTTAATCAGGAGACTTGCCAACTTCGAATATGAAGATGTCATCATCAACTTTGGCGAGCATCGTCTTGACGCGAAGATGCGATGACTTGCGTGATGATATGACGCTTCAACGCCAATTAGATCATGATTAGATCTTGGAGAAGAAATCTTTCGAAAACGCGGTGACTCATGCACTTTAACGCTGGTCTGCTCGCGATGAAATCTTGAAGAGGAAAATCTTCAAAAGCGTGGCGACTCATACATTTCAACGCTGGTCTGCTCGCGATAAAATCTTGAAGTAGCTTGAGGCCGTCGATCTCGACGTACCGACCGTCGCGCTGCCCCTTCCTGGCGCGCCAAATGTCGAGACTTAATCTCGGCAATAGACATAGGGTAGTTCATCTATGTGGATTTATAAGTAGGATAGGGATATGCGTGAGACCGAGAGACGATGGTAACACAAGACATCGATCTAGACAGGTTCGGGTCTCCTAGAGGATAAAAACCCTACGTCCTGTGTTCTATGGTATTTGTATTCATACGTCTAGATCATAGATCTAGACAAGAAGGATAGACCTAGACGACGATGTCTAGTTGTATCTATTCTAATTGAGCACTTGTCTAATTGTCCTATGTCTTGTCTACTTGAGAACTTGTAGTTCAGCTTGTAGAACTTGTCCCTTGAGGAGGACCCCTGCCCCTCCTTATATATCCGGGGGGATAGGGTTATATGGCGGAGTCCTAGTCGGTCTACTGCTCTTATCCTAGTAGGAGTCTACCTCCACTTTCCTTCTATGTGAGGTACCCTAGGGTACGAGTCATCGACAGGAAGGGGAGCTCATGCAGCGGTCTAGGCACGCGATTGAGAGTGAGACGAGTGTGGGAGAGTGAGCTAGGTGTGCGAGAGGGAGTGGAGAGCAGCAACGGGTTTCTTCTAGGCGATGGTGTCGGTAGAGAGCAGAGATAACGTGTGACATCCCATGTCACAAAATGAAGTTAACAAAACCTAACATCAATTAAGAGCTAAGCAAAAGTATAATTAATCCATGAACCAAAGAATAAAAAGAGGAAACCTACTTAATTAAGTCCATAATATTCAAAAAGGGGTCATTCACAACCATTACCAAAACCCATGGAAGTACCCCAATATTTTTGCATATCCTGCATCGCCATAATAAAATAGAATTTTGAAAATTTTTCCAGAATTTTTGGTAACCAATTGATACCCTTAAAAATTCCCCCAAAGTCAGAAAGTGTATTTTGGGTTTGGAATTTTCATAATTTCTCAAAGCAAAACTAGCAGGTGCATCCAAAAGAAAAGTTGGAGCACACGTTTCACGGAACTCACACAAAAATTGGTGTCCAGTTTGAGGTAGGGAACGTGGCGAATTGTATCAAACCCGAGTCCAAGTTCAAGTCAAGCCGGATCAACACGTTCCTTCTCTCTCCTTCTCTCTCCGGCCAGTCTCCGTTCGACACCGATGGCACCGTACAAGCCACCGTCAGTTCCGGTAGCCCCATCCCGGCCACTGCTCCGCCGAACCGCGCCTGTGCCACCGGCCGGCATTGAAGCCCCGCCGGAGGAGCCACTCCCTGCCCGACAGCTCGCCGCCCGCTCTCTCTCCCTCTCTCGGTTCTCTCCTCCGCCGGCCGGGTCAAAAAGGCAGCAGCAGCAGCAGCAGCACCCAGCCTCATCTCTCTCACTCTATCAACTTGCAACCAGTTCTTCCACACCCTAGATCAACCCCCGAGCGCCGGCACCCTCTCCTCCTCCCTCTCCCCGGCGAAAACCGTGCCGGTGCTCTGTTCTTCCCCGCCATGACCGCCGCCGTGTCCAGCTCCGACTAGGTGGCTTCCCACTCCCTCTTTCTTTCGCAAATCGACGCGCAAGGTCACCACCTCACTCCCCTCTGATCCGCTTCCTCCCTCGTGCAGTGTGCTCACCGGATTTCGTGAAGCCCGAGCCACCGCCGTCGGGATCTTCTTCCCCCCGCCGACGAGAGCCCCCCTCCGGCCTTCCCCCTCGACGAGTTCATCGACGCCGACCGTCCCCGAGCCACCGTGATGCTCGTCGACCGAACCCCGACCTCCCTCTCCCTTGGCACCGTCACGTGGACCTCGCCGGAGTTGCCTCTGCCGCCGCGCGTTGTCGCCGGCCACCTCCGGTGAGACCCTCTCCCCTCCGACCCCATCCACGAGCTCCCCTCGGCATGGAGACCATCCGAGTCGCACGCGAGCCCCCGCCGTGCCGCCGATCAGCCGCCGGCCCGAGCTCGCCGTCGCAGGCCGCCGCGCGCGCGCGTCTGATAGGATTTGAACCCAGTGGCAAAACTGTAAATAATAGTGAACTTTGAATAAACTTCAAAATTCAATATCTGGAGAAATACAAGGCAAAAAATTGTGAAATTAATTTTGTTCAACTCCTAAAATCTTGCTCTACCAGAAAAACAGGATCAAGTCCAAGTTTATTCAGTATATTAATTTATTAAATCCATCAAAGTCACAACCCTAATTTGCTTAATAAATTTATAAGTAATTATGTGTAAATAGTAAATTCATGAAATTTTCTCAGTAAGCATGTCAGCGCATCCTTAAACTTTCTGCAAAAGCACATTTCCATTTTTATGTATATTTTCAGTATTATTGCGTAATCCTCATTTTCAGTAATTGAATTTATATAAATTATTTGGCTAGGAATTTATTCATGAAATTTGACATTTCTGTTCTTTATGCACTTGCACACTTGTGTAAAATACCATAAAAAATTTGAAGCTACCTATGTATAAATTCTCTATCAAAATTGATCAATTGTTAATTAACTAGGAATTTCTTCATATAAATGTTACTTCATGTGTATATTTAAGGAAAGTAGGAATAAATTGTTTCTAAAAGGCCATGGGGAATAACTCATCTTCACATTACAGTAGAAATTCTCATTATGCAGTTATATACTTTGGTTCTTAATTGACTATATGAGCTAGAACTAGTTATGCAATTAAAGTGCCATTTTATGTATAGTGTAGTTTGCCTATAGTCACTCTAGCTAAGTGGCTCAAAATTGCACTTTCTGAAATTTGACCCTAAGTAATTCATTGTCATATCATCATCAGCATGTGATGTCATATGGTCAACATTTAGGCCATGCTCATGTTAAAGTAGACATACACTAAGACTATGGTAATTAAAAGTTACATTATTTTTTTCGTAATTAGAAATTTGCCCCCTTCAAATTCAGTGGTTGCCATGTCATACTTAAGTATGCAACCATATTCATGAATGAGTGATTAGTTCATTAATTTATTTGTTGAGGAAGTGCCATAAATTGTCATGCCATGCATTCCACCTTTAGTTAAGGAAAACCCCATGAAACCTTGTGTATTCCTTAGCATTGATGCATGTCCATTCCATATAGGAATCGAGACCGAGGAGATCACACCGGACCAGCAAGGAGCTGAAGTGCACTTTGGTGACGACGCTAACTACGATCACACCCAAGGCAAGCCCCGGTGCACACCTATTAATTTAAGAGTCCTTTTTCTTTATCACAAGTTAGGAATATTGTATTGTGCATTAAGTGTAGGGCTTGGATGAAACACACTTGCATACTCCAGCAATGACCTATGATTAGTATGTTAGTAAGCTTTTCCGTTAGCAAATGCTATGCTTAAACTAGTGGGGCCAATGGTAGGTTATAGATTCAACTATGGTTTAATTGGTTGATGAACTTGATAAAAATGGAGCACCTATCGTTGCAACTCCGCGAACAAGTATTGAACTGTACCTAGTAACTTGGGCGCCGTATTGTTGGACGGCCATACTCATCGATCCAGAGGTGATGTGAACAGTACGGTGGATGCACGGGTTTGAGGACCGTTGGAGAGTGCATGGGTTAAGCCTCGGATACGAAGTACTGTATTGCGAGGAGGACGTGTACTCGGGATCGATGGCCCGGATCGACTTTATAGCAATCTTGTGAACGGTGGCCATACGTGTTCTTAAATAATGCGTATGTCGTGTATTTGGGTTTTCCCTGCAGGATGTAAATCAATTCGAATTGCCGTCCCTCACGGTTACGGTTATGAGTACCTCTTGTTCAAGCAGCGGCAATGATATGTTAAGTAGTAAAATTGTGGTTTAAGTTTCTGAAAAATTACTTATGCTATGGATAATGTTAGCTATGATGTATTGCTCTGTAGCTATATTCTTGTCTTAGCGGCTAGCGTAGACTCACCGTAGCTGTGTTCTACAACAAGCAAAGTAAAATCTTTGTTTAAGGAAATGGAGAAGTGCAGCATAGAACTCAATAGGAGCTTTTATGCAATATCAAATAACCCGGTCAGCCCCCCTGCATACTAGGAGTCGGTTTTAGTAAACCGGTTGACGGGTAAGTCTTGCGGAGTATGTTAGATACTCAGGCTTTGCGTTGATGTTGTTTTTTTCAGGTTTCCTCCTCAAAGCGAGCCTATGTGATTGTTGTAATAAGGTTGTGTGAGAAGGCGAGGGACCTCAAAACGGACCATCGAATGGGTCCCTAGTTCTACTAACCAGGGTGAGTGAGCCATCGCCATAGGGCTGGCATGGTTCATGTAGGCAACACGTGTTTGTCCGTTTCACCGCTTCCGCTAAATTATGTAATATGTACCAAGGACTCATATCATGTATCAGATCTGAACTCAGCTTAATTTGAACACTGAACTTGTAATATTACTCCTCTAAGTGTTGTATCTTTGTAAATGATGAATGTTCATGTGTGAATGCTATGTATTGTTACTTTGTTAACCATCTCCCGAGACGATCCTGTGTGACATACTCTACTTTTCAGAGTAGGGTTATCACAGCTGGTATCAGAGCCATCTTGGGATAAGCTACACACAAATGATCATTTTAAAACATAAACAAACCGTGTTTACGCGTTACGGTGAGGTACGAACTAGTAGTGCCCATATAAGAGTCTTGGAGGTGGCAAAGCTAACCCCGGGTTATGTTTGTTTAAATTACTTGCAACTATGGACTCTTCAACGAAGGTATGTTTTTGTGCGCGGATCGGTTGTGCTGTAAATACCGAACGCCTTTCGGGTGGGCAAAGACCTAGGCTTTGATTGATGCGCGGACCGAATGCGCTTAAACGTCGGCTGCCTTCCGGGTGGCCGAATACCTGGGCATAAACTGTCATTGTTATTTTGGCTTGTTTCTTTTGAATTTGATGTATTGTTTCTGAGATGAATCTCTTGCAGGTACACTACCCACGTGTAGTTCATTAGACAAACGTGTAAGAGGTGTGTGTGCCACCGGATGGATCGAGTTATATAATCGGTCAAGTTTTTCTTTTTGTGAGGATGTAGGAAATCGTCATATCGAGCATTGGCATCCATGCACATCATATGCATTAAACCTTACCAAAACCTGTAAAAATGTCATTGATACTGTGGACATGCGAAATGACTAAATTTTTGGACAAAATTGAACCCCTTTTGCACCTAAACCAGAAATTTGAACCTAACCGGTAAGTGTCCCACCTTACCAGAAAAGTCAGTTTCACTAATATGAGCATAACTTCCTCAGTTTTAATTCAATAGAGGTGAGTAAGTATTTGTTGCAAAGATGAGGTTTTTCTCTACAAGTTTTGTTTAGAAAGTTTGTCTTAGAAAAATCGGGAACTAGGTTGAATTTTGCAAAAACAGTAGCCTTTTTTTCTGGAAATCAGAAACTGCCTCATTTCTGTCCCATGTCTTTGGATGATCATATCTCCCACAGACTTTATTGGATGGAGATGTGTGAGTATGCGTTGGAAAGAGGATGAAATTCTCCACAACAGTAGTAAAGCCCAAAAATTTTAATATTGTCCAGAAACTAAGCGTTTTTGCCCGTTACCGCGGTTCACTCCGTCGACCATAGAAATTAGTCGTTACCGGTCATTGAACGGATCGGGAACCTCGTGTCTTTTCTTTTACAAATCATCCCTTATGCTATTCTGAGCATGTGTGCTTAGTGGAATATTAAGTTTTGACTCACCCTTGCAAAACTTTATGCCGGCAGATGGATGATGGCACGCGCATGTTGGACCCGGACTACCTTGCCGCTCGCGTCCTCGAGTTGGAGCGAGAGCGTGAGGTGCTGCAGTCCACGCTTGTTGCCCGGGATGCCCAGCTCGCGAAGCGTGATGCTAAGGTTGCAGCCCTTGTGGGCAAGCTGCACACTAGCGAGTTGGAGCGGGCCGACCTTTTCGAGCAGCTCCATGATGCTCGGCTCATCATCGAAGATGATGCAAGCGACGTGTTGCAGGAGCAGCTGCACCAACGTAACGCCCAGCTCACCGCTGCCCAAGGAGAGATTTACTCTCTTCATGGTCAGGTTACCGCTCTCTTGGAGGAGCGAAGCGAGCTGCAGGCCCAACGCGAAGAAGCTCAAGATGAGCGTGATGTCATGGAAGGGAACCTCAATGACGCTCATGCGATCATCGCACAGCAAGAGCAGCTCATTGGACAGCTCCAAGCTGCTAATGCCCAGCTGAACGCCATCCTTGACAATGAGCCACCCATTCCACCCGCGGTGATTCCCCCCAATGACGCCGATCTGAGTGAGAACGGCGATTCCGGCATCGACTTCAAAGCACCAACGGGACCAGCAGCTATGGACGTGGAGTCCGATGGTGACAGCCACGCCGGGTGACCAAGTAGCTTTATGTACGTAGGGTGAAATCTCGTGAGACATCGTAGTCATGTGTACATGGCGTGGTAGTGTTATGCTAAGTTGTAACCTAAGCTCTCCGAGATCATAGGGTGTAGTGTTCCGAGTGATGTAACCGAAGACTTGCTATGTATCGAAAGTTGCATCACATGTATCTATGGCTTCATCATGAGTATGTTGCTTATGCTGTGGAAATTATGGAATTTAGTTATCTCTTATGTCCGCACCGTTTAATTGTCCAGCATTTCAATTTGAGCAATCTGAAATTTTATTTCATCGCCATATTGTAGCCTTGTTATCATGCTGTCTCATATGATGATCGGGCTAACATATTGTTCATATGTCAGATGGTGCAAACTCACCGTGGTGGAAAGAACGACGGTGATGCTCCCGACACCTTGAACATTGGCGGAACTGGGCCGCTGCCCAACGCGCCACCTCTGACAGCTATGGAGCAGCTCATCCACAATCAGAACAAGATGTTCCGCATGTTCATGGAGAACATGAACCGTCAGGGAGCTCACGGACCACCACCACAGCAGCAGCGGGAATCCTCTTACGCCGACTTCTCGGTGACTCACACGCCCACCTTCGGAGAAGCCGGTGATCCTTTGGAAGCGGACAACTTCATTCGCACATTGGAGTCGAAGTTCGCACTCCTCCACTGCACCGAGCAGCAAAAGCCTCTCTTCGCTGCGCAGCAGCTCCGTGGCTCCGCAAGTGCTTGTTGGGCCAGCTTCACCGCCGCTCTCGCCACGGGTCACCAAGTTACTTAGGCGGAGTTCTGCACTGCTTTCCGTGCACATCACATACCCGCTGGACTTATGAAGCGCAAGTTGCATGAGTTCCTCAACTTGAAGCAAGTCTCCGGAACCGTGCAAGAGTATGCACAAAAGTTCAACTACTTGGCCCAGTACGCGTCATATCACGCCGATACGGACGAGAAAAAGAAAGACTGCTTTCGTTCGGGACTTACCCCGAAGCTACAAGACCGATTGACGCAAGTCACCGCCGGCACATTCAATGACTTGATGAGTGCCGCCATTGTGCAAGAAGATGCCATCCGTGCCAATCAAGAGGACAAGAAGAGGAAACGTGCTATGGGAAATTCATCCGGCTCCGCACCGCCCAAGTACAAGCTAGCAATCACTTCCCCGACTGGACAGAAATTATGGGCTGCGGTACCGTCAGGAGGAGGACCTCGCCCGTCATTCTCGCAGCAGCACTCGCGATTCCATGGGGGAAACCAGCAGCAATCTTCTAGTTCTCGCCCACCGCAGCAAAGCAATCAAGTGGTGAATACCAACTCCTCACAGCCATGCTACAATTGTGGCCGCACCGGTCACTTTGCTAAAGAATGTCGGTTTCCGAAGTGCAACCCGAGCAACAACAACAACTTCAACACGTTCGGGAACAACAACAACAATCACAACAGCGGCAACAACAATAATGGCAGAAATGGGACTCGTCCTCAGTCGTCTACTCCCACTCACAAGAATGGCCGAGTCAACTATACCACGGTCGAAGAGACCCAAGCTGGAGAACCCGTTCTCGCGGGTACGTTCTCGATCAACCAACATGCTGCCATGGTTCTTTTTGATTCAGGAGCAACGCATGATTTCATTAGTCAAGCATGTGCAAATCATCTGAAAATTACCCCCACCACTATGGGAACCCCGTACGTTATTACGTCTCCTGGTGGAAAAATAAGGGCTCATCTCGAATTAAGGAAAGTGCCACTTAAGCTAGCCAACAATATATATCCCACTTCCCTAATCGTCTTAAATGGCCAAAGCATCGACATAATTCTCGGTATGAAATGGATGACTACTCACAAAGCTGTATTGCACCTTGAGGACCGAGAAGTCCATTTGAACTCACCATTACATGGCCCTTCTATTCTCCGATTGCCGTATCTCAAGTCGTCCACATCTCAAGTATGTCATGTGGAAGGGAAGGAGCTAGCAAATATTCCAGTGGTTTGTAATTTTCCCGACGTTTTTCCAGACGATTTGCCGAGCATGTCTCCGGACAGGGATGTTGAGTTTAAGATTGAACTCGTACCCGGTACGGCGCCTATCGCTCGTAGGCCGTACAAAATGGCTCCTAATGAATTAGCGGAGTTGAAAGATCAGTTACAAGAGCTTATGGACAAGGGCTATATCCGACCAAGTTCATCTCCCTGGGGTTGTCCCGCTCTCTATGTGAAGAAGAAAGACAAAACCCTACTCCTATGTGTCGACTATAGACCGTTAAACGCGGTAACCATCAAGAACAACTACCCTCTACCTCGAATCGATATCCTTTTTGATCAGCTAGTAGGTGCTAAAGTCTTCTCCAAGATTGATCTCCGATCCGGTTACCATCAAATAAAAATCCAAGCCGAAGATATCCCAAAAACAGCATTCTCCACCCGATATGGTCTGTTCGAATATCTTGTCATGTCTTTCGGTCTCACCAATGCTCCAGCCCATTTCATGTATTTGATGAATTCCGTATTCATGCCCGAATTGGATAAGTTCGTAGTGGTATTCATCAACGATATTCTGATCTACTCTAAGTCTGAAGAAGAACACGCCGAACACCTTCGCATTGTTCTGCAACGACTCCGAGATCACCAACTTTACGTCAAATTTAGTAAATGTGAATTTTGGCTAAAGCAAGTTCCATTCTTGGGCCACATCATATCAGAAGAAGGAGTAGCCGTGGACCCTAGCAAAGTAGTGGATGTGCTGAATTGGATGGCTCCGAAATCGGTCAGACAAATCCGCAGTTTCCATGGTCTTGCCGGTTATTATCGGAAATTCATTCCCAACTTCTCAAGTATTGCCAAGGCTGTGACCAAGCTGCTGGAAAAGGATTCTAAGTTCAAGTGGAGTAGTGCATGTGAAGAAGCTTTTCAGTCACTCAAAAAGCACCTGACAACCGCTCCGGTTTTAGCTCAACCCGATATCACCAAACCATTCGATGTTTATTGCGATGCCTCCGGCACCGGATTGGGTTGTGTGTTTATGCAAGAAGGTCGTGTCATTGCCTATGCCTCACGATAGCTCCGGAAGCATGAGCAAAATTATCCCACTCATGACTTAGAATTGGCCTCCGTTGTTCTAGCCTTGAAAACTTGGCGCCACTACCTACTCGGTAATCTTGTCAACCTCTACACCGACCACAAAAGTCTCAAATATATCTTCACTCAACAAGAACTGAATATGCGGCAACGTAGATGGTTGGAACTGATCAAGGATTATGAGTTGGAAATTCATTATCACCCCGAAAAAGCAAACGTAGTTGCCGACGCCTTGAGTCGAAGGGACCAATGCAATCACGCGAGTGTTTGCTCTATGGAAGCTCACCCGATTTCAGATCCGAGCGAACCAAGTCTTTGTGTCATTCCACATGGATCCTTATATAATTTGGCCCTCATACCTACTCTTCGGGAAGAAATCATGGAATCCCAGAAGCAGGACAAAGGAATGGAGTATATCCGCCAGAAAATCGGGAAGGAAGAAGCTACATGTTTCCGACAAGATGAAGATGGAGTACTTTCGTTTGACAATCGCCTTGTTGTTCTGAAGAATGAGGAGCTAAGAAAGAAAATTTTGGATGAGGCTCACTTGTCCAAATACTCCATACACCCCGGCAGCAACAAAATGTATTGCGGGTTAAGGGAAAGACACGCATGAAATGAGAGGTTGCTCGTTATGTCTCCGAATGTGACACTTGCCAACATGTGAAGGCCGATCATTTGAGAACAGCCGGTCTTTTACACCCATTGAAAATCCCCGCTTGGAAATGGGAAGACATTGCTATGGACATCATCGTTGGACTACCCCTCACACCCAAGAAGCACGATTCCATATGGGTTATTGTGGATAGGTTGACCAAATCTGCTCATTTTATCCCTGTCCATACAACCTACTCTACTAAGCAATATGCCGAGCTCTACATTGTGCGGATTCTATGCTCGCACGGTGTGCCCAAGACGATCATCTCCGATCGAGGCCCCCAATTTATTGCTCATATTTGGGAGCAATTGCACGCTTGTCTTGGCACCACTCTCATCTGCAGTTCCGCTTATCATCCTCAAACCGATGGACAAATCGAGAGACTAAATCAATATTTGGAAGATTTATTAAGAGCTTGTGTGCTAGACAATCGTGGAAATTGGGAATCTTGCCTCCCGTTCGCTGAGTTCTCCTACAACAATAGTTATCAAGAAAGTTTGGGAATGTCGCCATTTGAAGCTTTGTATGGTCACTCGTGTCGAACCCCGCTGAATTGGTCAGAGTCGGGAGAAAGAATTACTTTCGGTCCCGATCTGGTCACGCACGCCGAAGAGAAGGCGCGACAAGTCCAAGCTAACATGAAGGCCGCGCAATCCGGCCAAGTGAGTTACTCTAATAAAAGGAGACGTCCATTGGAGTTCGAAAAGGGAGATCATGTCTATCTTCGGGTTTCTCCCAACAAAGGTGTATCTCATTTCGGAATCAAAGGGAAATTAGCACCCCGCTATATCGGACCTTTTCCGATCACGGAAAAGCATAGCGCCATTGCTTATCGGTTGCAACTACCAAAAAATCTTGAGCGGGTGCACAACGTCTTCCATGTCTCCCAACTCAAGAGATGTTTGAAGCCCCCGATCGACGTGGTTATCTCCGACACCGAGCAATTGGAAGAAGACCTCTCCTACCCCGAATACCCCATTCGCATCCTCGATCAAAAGGACCGGGTAACTCGCAGCCGCACTATCACCTTCTACAAGGTGCAATGGAGTAACCATACTGAAGAGGAAGCCACATGGGAACAAGAGGAGTTTCTGAAGACCAACTTCCCAGAATTGTCAACACGTCCCTTCTCTCTCTGACCAGTCTCCGTTCGACACCGATGGCACCGTACAAGCCACCGTCGGTTCTTGTAGCCCCATCCCGGCCACTGCTCCGCCGAACCGCGCCTGTGCCACCGGCCGGCATTAAAGCCCCGCCGGAGGAGCCACTCCCTGCCCGACAGCTCGTCGCCCACTCTCTCTCCCTTTCTCGGTTCTCTCCTCCGCCGGCCGGGTCAAAAAGGCAGCAGCAGCAGCAGCAGCACCCAGCCTCATCTCTCTCACTCTCTCAACTCGCAACCAGTTCTTCCACACCCCAGATCAACCCCCGAGCGCCGGCACCCTCTCCTCCTCCCTCTCCCCGACGAAAACCGTGCCAGTGCTCTGTTCTTCCCCGCCATGACCGCCGCCGTGTCCAGCTCCGACTAGGTGGCTTCTCACTCCCTCTTTCTTTTACAAATCGACGTGCAAGGTCACCACCTCACTCCCCTCTGACCCGCTTCCTCCTTCGTGCAGTGTGCTCACCGGATTTCACGAAGCCCGAGCCACTACCGTCGGGATCTTCTTCCCCCCGCCGACGAGAGCCCCCCTCCGGCCTTCCCCCTTGACGAGTTCCTCGACGCCGACCGTCCCTGAGCCACCGTGAAGCTCGTCGACCGAACCCTGGCCTCCCTCTCCCTCGGCACCGTCACGTGGACCTCGCCGGAGTTGCCTCTGCCGCCGCGTGTCGACCTCCGGTGAGACCCTCTCCCCTGCGACCCCCTCCACGCGCTCCCCTCGGCATGGAGACCATCCGAGTCGCACGCGAGCCCCCACCGTGCCGCCGATCAGCCGCTGGCCCGAGCTCGCCGTCGTCGGCCGCCGCGCGCGCGCGTGTCTGATAGGATTTGAACCCAGTGGCACAACTGTAAATAATAGTGAACTTTGAATAAACTTCAAAATTCAATATCTGGAGAAATACAAGGCAAAAAATTGTGAAATTAATTTTGTTCAACTCCTAAAATCTTGCTCTACCAGAAAAACAGGATCAAGTCCAAGTTTATTCAGTAGATTAATTTATTAAATCCATCAAAGTCACAACCCTAATTTGTTTAATAAATTCATAAGTAATTATGTGTAAATGGTAAATTCATGAAATTTTCTCATTAAGCATGTCAGGGCATCCTTAAACTTTCTACAAAAGCACATTTCCATTTTATGCATATTTTCAGTATTATTGCATAATCCTCATTTTCAGTAATAGAATTTATATAAATTATTGGATAGGAATTTATTCATGAAATTTGGCATTTCTGTTCCTTATGCACTTGCACACTTGTGTAAAATCCCATGAAAATGTTAATTAACTAGGAATTTTTTCATATAAATTCTCTGTCGAAATTGATCAATTGTTAATTAACTAGGAATTTTTTCATATAAATGTTACTTTATGTGTATATTTAAGGAAAGTAGGAGTAAATTGTTTCTGAAAGGCCATGGGGAATAACTCATCTTCACATTACAGTAGAAATTCTCATTATGCAGTTATATACTTTGGTTCTTAATTGACTATATGAGCTAGAACTAGTTATGCAATTAAAGTGCCATTTTATGTATAGTGTAGTTTTCCTATAATCACTCTAGCTAAGTGGCTCAAAAATGCACTTTCTGAAATTTGACCCTAAGTAATTCATTGTCATATCATCATCAGCATGTGATGTCAAATGGTCAACATTTAGGCCATGCTCATGTTAAAGTAGACATACACTAAGACTATGGTAATTAAAAGTTACATTATTTTTTTTGTAATTAGAAATTTGCCCCTTTCAAATTCAGTGGTGTCCATGTCATACTTAAGTATGCAACCATATTCATGAATGAGTGATTAGTTCATTAATTTATTTGTTGAGGAAGTGTCATAAATTGTCATGCCATGCATTCCATCTTTAGTTAAGGAAAACTCCATGACACCTTGTGTATTCCTTAGCATTGATGCATGTCCATTCCATATAGGAATCGAGACCGAGGAGATCACACCGAACCAGCAAGGAGCTGAAGTGCACTTTGGTGACGACGCTAACTACGATCACACCCAAGGCAAGCCCCGGTGCACACCTATTAATTTAAGGGTCCTTTTTCTTTATCACAAGTTAGGAATATTGTATTGTGCATTAAGTGTAGGACTTGGATGAAATACACTTGCATACTACATTAAGTGTAGGACTTGGATGAAACACACTTGCATACTCGAGAAATGACCTATGATTAGTATGTTAGTAAGCTTTTCCGTTAGCAAATGCTCTGCTTAAACTAGTGGACTCAACGGTAGGTTATAGATTCAACTATGGTTCAATTGGTTGATGAACTTGATAAAAATGGAGCACCTATCGTTGCAACTCCGCGAACAAGTATTGAACTGTACCAAATTCATACCTTTATTATGGGAATTGGTAAACCTAGTAACTTGGGCGCCGTATTGTTGGACGGCCATACTCATCGATCCAGAGGTGATGTGAACAGTACGGTGGATGCACAGGTTTGAGGACCGCTGGAGAGTGCATGGGTTAAGCCTCGGATACGAAGTACTGTATCGCGGGGAGGACGTGTACTCGGGATCGATGGCCCCGTATCGACTTTATAGCAATCTTGTGAACGGTGGCCATACGTGTTCTTAAATGATGCGTATGTCGTGTATTTGGGTTTTCCCTACAGGATGTAAATCAATTCGAATTGCCGTCCCTCACGGTTATGAGTACCTCTTGTTCGAGCAGCGACAATGATATGTTAAGTAGTAAAGTTGTGATTAAGTTTCTGAAAAATTACTTATGCTATGGATACATGTTGCTATGATGTATTGCTCTTTAGCTATATTCATGTCTTAGCGGCTAGCTAGACTCACCGTAGCTGTGTTCTACAACAAGCAAAGTAAAATCTTGTTTAAGGAAATTGAAAGTGCAGCATAGAACTAATAGGAGCTTTTTATGCAATTATCAAATAAACCCGGTCAGCCCCCTGCATACTAGGAGTCGGTTTTAGTAAACCGGTTGACGGGTAAGTCTTGCAAAGTATGTTAGATACTCAGGCTTTGCGTTGATGTTTTTTTTCAGGATTCCCTCAAGTGACCTATTGTGATTGTTGTAATAAGGTTGTGTGGAAAGGCGAGGAGCCTCAAAACTGGACCATCGAATGGGTCCCTAGTTCTCCTAACCAGGGTGAGTGAGCCATCGCCATAGGGCTGGCATGGTTCACGTAGGCAACGTCATGTTTTGTCGTTTCACCGCTTCCGCTAAATTATGTAATATGTACCAAGGACTCATATCATGTATCAGATCTGAACTCAGCTTAATTTGAACACCGGACTTGTAATATTACTCCTCTAAGTGTTGTATCTTTGTAAATGATTAATGTTCATGTGTGAATGCTATGTATGGTTACATCGTTTACCATCTCGCGAGACGATCATGTGCGACATACTCTACTTTTTGGAGTAGGGTTGTCACATAACGGAGGGAGTGAGCTCGCCCAGGGAGAGTGGCTCGGTGGTGAGGGGCTTCAATGTGGTACCGGTGGCACAGGGGCAAGTAGGCGGAGCAGTGGACTCAGTGGGGAGGGAGCATGTGAGCTAATCACTGGCCGGCAGAAGACGACAGCGGTGTCGATCGGGTGTTGGTCCAAGGGAAAAGGAATTGTTGACTCCCCTTGACTAAAACAGTGTCATTGTATTTCGCCAAATTTCCCAAGTTTCCTTGCTCGTAACCTTATGCAAATGTTTGTGCGTGGCCAGCAAAATATCTTCCCCAAGTTTTCTTTTGGTGTCATGTTGAAATTCTTGCTGGAACAATTATGAGAAATCATGGAACAGAGGGACCTTTCTCTGTACTTAGGGAATTTTTTAGGGTATTAAACCTTTACCAAAAATTTTGATAAATTCCCCAAAATTCATTCTTGACATGACCCACTAGAAGTGCAAAAACATTGGCACACTTTCATTGAGTTTTGTGATGTTTGTGACATGCTATCCTTTGGCCAATTTTGGATTTAATTAAATATATTCCCTTTTCTTTGGCAACTTAATTACTTATATCTTTAATTAGCCAGCAATTTAGCAGTAGGGTTAGATTAATTGACTTTTTGTGACATGGGATGTCACACTGACCACTATTGATTCCTCTACTGACTGGACCATCCGGTCCATTTCTCTCTCCAGTCTAGAATCATTTCACGCAACAGCATCCTCTCTACCCTGTGCAAGTCCTCTTGACCGGACCGTCCGGTCAGTAGACCGGACCGTCTGATCTGTACAGACTCTGGCATAGACAGATTCCTTGCTCCTTGCTGAATGTCCCAGACAACTCCCCATAGTGACCGTACAGTCCGGTCACCTCTAACCCTTCTATCCGGTCTCTATGTCCAGAAGCTAAAACTTATCGTCCTCGCTTGACATCATTTCCCAGCTTCTCCATTGTCAACTAGTGCCTATGATTTCACCTAGCAACCTTGCACATCATCGACTAGACTTGACCTAAGAGAATGACCTAGACCCCCTTGATAGTCTGGTTTTTCCTATGGACTCAAAGCCCTAACAACTAGACAAGTGTACCCAACACTTGCACCATAGCTTGTTCTCCATTTTGATCCATCTTCATCAACCCTTGGACTCCATCAAGTTCACAAGCCTCCATGCTTGTGGTCATTGTCATCATTCATAAGGCAACCATCATCCATATGATTTGTAATAGAGTTTAGAGATGATTTCTGCATAGACAACACTCATATAGATATTAGCCCACAATTTCATAGTTGTCATCTATCACCAAAACATTCATACCATGGGGATCCAATCCTCAATGGTCATAAAGCTTACACTCTTCCGTCGTAATAATAAAGATATATTTGCATGGAAACCTTCTGATATGCCAGGTGTTCCAAGGTAAAAGGCTGAGCATAGATTATATGTTTGACTGAGTGCCAAACCTATGTGCCAACGTCTTAGATGATTTTTGCATCGTAAGGATGTGATTAGAAAAGAAATTGGCCGATTATTGGTGGCTGGTTTTATTAAAGAAGTATTCCACCCCGGCTGGTTAGCTAACCCAGTCTTAGTACGGAAAAAGAATAAGGAGTGGCAAATGTGCATGGACTACACTCGCTTTAACAAGGCATGTCCCAAAGATCCATTCACCCTCCCTCGCATCGATCAAGTAGTTGACTCGACGGTTGGCTGCGCTTTATTGTGCTTTTTGGATGCCTATTCAGGATACCATCAGATCCCTTTACACGAGTGTTGACACTTCTTAGCATCGTACCAGAAATATTACTATCCCCGGCAACGGCGCCAGAAATGCTTGTTGGTATTTCTTATGATCACAGATAAATCTGCAAGCACACGGATACCAATATAGCACTTCACCTAGGAGTATTCCAGGTTATCGAATCACAGGGAACGTGTGTGTACTAATCTCCTATCCTAATCCGCCCAAGGACAACAAGAATATGGTAGAAAGAGGGTACAGATGATTCCTATAGTCAAGGATCCTATAATAAGATAGGTTCGGTCTATTACTACTTACTTCGGGCACCGGCTTACCCCTGCATCGACAGGTGACTCCGGCCAACAGCTCTACGATGTACCCGAACATGGAGGATTACTAAGGCCGGATAGGGCTGTCACCACCTACCGACTACCTCTAACAAACCATGGGGCACGCGGGAAACAAAGGTAACCTCTAGCCTAGATACCATGTCTATGCTATGAATTACTATCCTAGTCTCGGATCCACGCTTAAAGAAGACTAAGATACTCTAATTAAATAGAGCAATGATCCCGTAAGCAATAATGGAAAGAACTTACATAAATAAGAAACTTAAATACCAAAGAGGGAACACGGACACTTACTTGAAAAAGAAAGCATCCGTCGAGGTAGAAGCGTTGGGAATATCACCAACAAACCCGACACTTCCCCTCACTCTCCCTCACTCTCGCCGTATTTTCTAAGCACATTGGCAGTGCTAAAGCCTTTGGAATGGAGGTCTAAACTCTCTTCTTTTGTGTTGTCCTTTTTCTACCAAATTTCCCCTCCATTTGTAGGTGGCGAAGGCTTGGCGGGTACTTCAAGGTGGAGGAGAGTCGGTGGGCAAAAATTCCCCCGCTGGGCAGCCACATGTGTCAGGCGGCGTGCACTGCTGGGCGGCCCTTGGATTGTGTCAGTTTCCCAACCGACCTTCTCCCGATGGCTAAGATTGCATCCCGGATGACGGTTGTTGGGTCGGTTCTCGACCGCCTTGTCCACTTGGCATCGGTTGGCATAACTGGCCGAGTGGGCTGGACACCCCGGGAGGAAAATCCTAGGCCGGGTAGCCTGGCAGGCCGGGACGGCCTAGGCCGGGTGGCGGCCTGTGCCGGGCGGCAGCCCCTTTTGGGTGCCGACCCCCTCCGTGTCATATTTTTACTTGTCCATGTTGTGCCATGTGGTTTCCTCCTTTGCTGCCCCACTTTTTACCCTCCTTAGTCCGGGAATGGGAAACAGCCTTATCTTGGAGTGTTTTTGCAGGGTCGGCCGGGTCGGATGATCAGGTCTTATCTTGGAGTGTTTTTGCAGGGTCGGCCGGGTCGGATGATCAACCTGATGACGACCTTGTTTTGATCAGCCAGGAGGCTGATTTCACCCTGATATGACCTTATCGGCTGGGTTCTGATTTCGGCCGTCACGACCATGCCGGGTCCTGATTTCAGCCTCAAACGACCCTGTCGGCCAGTGAAAACTGGCTGTTTCACAACCGTGATCAGCCGACGGGGTGTTTCTTCATGTTTTTGCATATTTTGGCTCTTTTATTCCTGCAAACACATGTCTCACCAAAACTCGTGGAAATGGTTAATAATGGACTGCTACCACTATTTTGTTTATTCCTTTTATGTTGTTTATGCAAGGATTTGATAGTCGGATTTAGCATTTAAGGACCATCAACAACAAGTCAGACCAGCTGAAAACCTCTTTCATCACGCTTTTTGGAGGTTTTTGCTACATGACAATGTTGTTCGGGCTAAAGAATGCGGGCACTACATATCAACGGACAATGCAGCGTTGTTTATGCAATCATATGGGAAGAAACGCTGAGGCCTACATAGATGATGTGGTGGTCAAAAGCCGACACACGTCCGACATAATTCAGGACCTCATAGATGCGTTCGATGATCTTCGCACTTATAGCATGAAGCTGAACCCTGAGAAGTGTGTCTTCGGTGTTCCATCTAGGAAACTACTCGGGTTTTGGTCTCGAGTCATGGAATTGAGACAAATCCTAAAAAGGTAAAGGCCATATTATGAATGGGGCGCCCTTACTCCCAGAAAGACATCCAGAAGCTCACTAGCTGCATGGCAGCCCTCAGCCGATTCCTTTCTCGACTCGGCGTCAGAGGACTTCAATTTTTCCAATTACTGAAGAAGCAAGACTCATTTGTCTGGAATGACGAAGCCCACAAAGCCTTGGATGATTTTGAAGCTTATATTACTGGTCGATTGGTGTTAACACCTCCTAAACCAAAACAAACTTTGCAGTTGTACATCTCTGCAACCACACACGTTGTCAGCACTGTGTTGGCGATCGAACGGGCGGAAGATGGCAAGGCTCAAAGGGTGCAGCGACCGGTATACAATGTCAGCGAAGTCTTGTCCGATTCTAAAGTGCACTACTTCCAGCTCTAGAAGTTGGTGTATGCACTGTTGATGACGTCTCGCAAGCTCAAACACTATTTTGAGGACCATGCGATTGAGGTACATACCTCCTTTGGTCTGGGCAAGCTACTACACAATTGAGATGCAACTGGTAAAATTGCCAAGTAGGCCGTTGAACTTGGATCATACGAGATCACCTTCAAGTCCCGCAATGCAATCAAATCCCAGGCTCCATCAGATTTCATCGCTGAATGGACTTAGTCCGAATTACCATGGACTTCGTAAGAAACAAGCTACTGGACTATGTCCTTCGACGGTTCCTTACAATTAGAGGGAGCAAGAGTCAGGTTGTACTAATATCTACAGAAGGAATCCAGATGCGCCATGTTCTTCGGATGCATTTTTGTGCGTCTAACAACATGGCGGAGTACGAGGCCCTCTTGCATGGTTTAAGGATTGCTATATCACTCGGCATCAAGCGGATCAGTATTTTAGGAGACTCAGCACTCATCATCAATCAGGTAACCTAGGAGTGGTGTTGCTTTGATGGAAGCATGACAACATATTGGGCTGAAGTTCAAAAGCTTGAAGACAAGTTTGATGGCATCGAATATAAACATGTCCTCCGCAAGTTTAACGAGGGCGTGAACGTGTTGGCCAAACTTGGGTCCAGCAGAGCGCAAATACCCGATAGGAGTATTTTTCAATGATCTACACAAGCCATCTATACTATCCCAGCAAACTGTGGTGCAGGTTGTCAAACATCAAGAAGCATTTCTACAGATCCTTATACTGGAGATAGACTAGAGGGTCCCACTCGTCGAGTATTTGGACAATAAAGTGTTGCCAGCCGACAAGAAGCCCTCCGAATAATTTGCAAGTCAAGGATATATTGCACCGTGGATAATCTGTTATACAAGCACAGCCCATATGACGTACTTTTGAAGTGCTTGTCACGGAAGGAGGGCATTGCTATCCTAAAGGAAGCCCATGATGGCATATGCGACAACCATGTGGTCCCTTCGACTATAGCATCAAAAGCAATGCGATAGGGATTTTATTGGCCCACGGCCATCGCTGACACAAGGACATCATTTGGAGGTGTGAGGGGTGCTAGTTTTTCGCTCAATAGATGCACGTACCAGCCACCGAACTATAGAATATCCGGATAACATGGCATTTTTCGGTTCGGGTGTTGGTATTTCTTAACATCGCATCAAGAATATGACTATTCTTGGTACGGTGCTAGAAATAATGGTTGGTGTTTGTTATGCTTTAAGAATAAAATGAATTAATCCGCAAGCACATGGAACACCATTGTAGCATTTCACCTAGGAGTATTCCAAGGTATTGTATTTATTTTCCACATGGAAGCTAGGCGTAAGATTATCTTGGTGAGCAATAACGGGGGTAAGGATGTTCAATAATAATATGGGGGTGGCAACACAGGAGAAATCCACACAAGAATAGATAAATAAATAAATAAATAAGGAGATCTGTTAAGCTAGCTGGGACAACAACGAGTCTAAGTCTAGAATTGCTAAAAATATATCTTTCCTAAGTATATCTAAATCAAGCGTCAAACTCCTAGTTACTCGGATCAAGTGCTTACACCAATTTCTTGGTACAGCCTCAAGTCTTTCACCAGTTAGCTCACTTCAGGGCACGAGAACGTTCACTAATATAGGCCGGTAACTAGCCTCTCTACTAGTGGGTACGCTAACGCTAGACAACCCTGACTAAGACGGCCTGAATGTGGTGGATTACTAAAGGGACGGACAGTGCTGCCACCACCTACCGCCTACCACACAGCCCATGGGGACGAATGCAAATCCAGCTAGTGTTAACTTAGGCACCACGCCTACGCCTTCACTAGATATTCTTCCGTTGGCCTAGCGGAAGAATAGCCAGGAAATAACCAAGTCTAAGTTCGGAATGAACTAAACTTATATAAATCATAGCCGGGAAATCCGTGAACTACTGAACAAAGTTTCTTCCCAAATAATGTAACTTAAGGAAAATGACTAAATTAAGATAAATACTTGACAAGATATAGTTGAAAAGATATTTATACCGATAAAGGATAAGTCTTACATAAAGAGAAAAGATACAAGAGAGCTCATACAAAGACTCCAAGACAATTCTGGAATCCTGAGCAATGCTCTTGACTAGACTCTAACTCCCGACTAACTAACCTACTCTACTAAGTCGCACAAGTAGTGGGAAATGAACTCCTGGATGTGTTCCTTGATTGATAGTTCTTTTTCTGCCGAATTCCCCGTCTATTTATAGGTGGCATAGGTCCGGAGGGTATTTGTAGGTGAAGGAGGGTCGGTTGGCCAAAGTCGACGCACCAGGCGACATGGGGGGCCGGGCGGCATCCCAGGCCGGGTGGCCATGGGATCGTGTCGGTTCCTGACTGACTCATTTTGGTCGGCTCAGATTTTGTCTTGATGACAGATCTTCGGTCGGTTCACACTGGATTCTCCGTTTTGGGGCCGGTAGGCGTGTTCGGACTCGTGGGCTGGCAACCCCGGGTGGCCACGCTGGGCCGGGTGGCATAGGGGGCCGGGCGGCAGGCCAGGTCGGCCGGCAGCCGGGTTGGGTGCCGACCCCCTCCGGGTCGCCCCCTTGACTTCTCCCGGTTAAGATCCTTTCTGGCCTTGTTTTCCTTAGTCAAATTTTATCATCTTTAATCCGGGAGGAGAAAATGCCATCTTGGTGAAGTATTTTTGGAAAATCGACCGGGATAGGAGATCAGCCTAAAAACGGCTCCGTTTAACCAGCCGGGTGCCTGATTTTAGTCAGTTATGATCCTATCGGCTAATTTCTGATTTCAGCCTGAAAGTGACCCTGTTTAACCAGCCGGGTGCCTGATTTTAGCTTGTTATGACCTATCGGCTGGTTTCTGCCTGAAAATGATCCTATCAGCCGGTGAAAATAGTTGTTTCACAGTCGTGATCGGCCGATGGGGTGTTTCTTCATGTTTTGCACATTTTGGGTCTCTTATGCCTGCAAACACATATTTCACCGAAACTCTTGGAACTTTGTTAGTTTAAGAAAATATTTATTGATCTTTGGTCTTTACCTTGCATTTTTTGACCGGTTGGTGGCCGATTTTGGGTTTTACGGCTGCCAACACCTCCCCAAGATTAAACCTTTGCTCGTCCTGAGCAAATTTAAACTTAGAGATGATGGACCAGGAGTTGCTTCAATATTAGCACCCTACAAGTATCAAATGCACAAACACATACTCCAACACAGTATGGGTAAGTTATTCTCATTGTATAGCGGGGCTTATTGGCATTCTATTACCTTGTCATGAGTAGTTGAAGTCTAGAATGGCTAGTTCAGACTTTGTCATGAAATCTCCTATTCGATTATGAGTCCAAGGTTTTTGAAATGCTGCATAAGATTGAAAATCTTCCCTCTTGGTGCAATCTCCCACTATGGCTCTCATCTCTCAAAGGGTGTATTTCCTTACTAATGCTCATCCTACTTTCTAAAAGTTTGTCTTAAATATGTGGGGCTTGGTAGGATGTCACATTTAGCATGCATATGTTGTTAGGCTAAGAGATGATCCTAGTGAAAGGCATTTCACTTCCTCATTCCAATCATTTAGAAATAATGTCCACGGGAGAGGGAGAGAATGAACTCACGCGAAGGATTGAGCTAGAACAATTGCAAAGGTCTTGGGTGCAGATTTTTCCCAAAGACTAGAATTTTTTTTGTGCTAGAGAGAAAAAGATGGTCCTTTTATTTTTGCTCAAAGGAATATTTTTTTGTATGAACCTTGAAGATTTTTGATGTAAAGCTCTCATGGTATAAAGAGGCTAATTCAATGGTTCAAATATTTTTGCAAACTTTTTTTCTGAGCAATTGGGGGAACCATATTCTTTTAATATGATAAAAGGCTCACAAAAAGAAGGATTTTTGGTTGGCATGCTCGGTGAAATGGATGCATGCCTCTGATGTGGAAACCGCATAGCCAAGCATGATTATTTTGAGAACTCAAAGATAACACGAAGGAAAATGATTGGCTTTGGAAGTGCAAGTACCTCATAAGGATTAAATCCTAACGAAACTTAATGCGTGCATAAATGGCATAGACATGGTTGAATTGTCTATCATACGGAAGATGTGCACCAAGTAGGGGTTTTTGTTACAGCATAGTTTTCAAAGAAATCATTGGACTTTAGTCATAAGGAGATTATATACTCATCCAAAACATGCCATATCATAAACTCCAACAACTAGACTTGGTGTTTATTAGCCATTTTGCACCCACTAAAACATAGAGGGACTAGTGTTATCATCATGCCGGTCTACCATTACCCACAAAAATGAGGAGTAGAGGTTGTATACTAGAGATTCAAAGGGAGCTAACGGAGCAACTATTCATCATTTCCATAGGCAATGTGGAGACCAAGTTCTCAAATTTTATTTATAAAGGGAAATATTTTTGTTCTTTTTGGTTATGAAATTTTTTATGGTTTTTCTTTGAAAACTGAAAATCTTTTTGGGTTTTCTTAAATTTTCTAAAAATCCAAAACGACTTAACTAGAGAAAGAGGGAGAGTGGATAGAACAAGCGGCGCACCTTAGTTTGGGTACCTCCCCAAGCTTAGGTCTTTGCAAGACTTTAGATTAGATGGCTTTTACTGTGGCGGTTGATACTCGATGTTGAAGTGGCCGAACAGTTGGTCCATCATAGAGATGTTTGTCTAAAGTTGTTCTGGCGTTTGCTGCTGCCATTCTTATTCCCTCCTTATGGCTGCTTATATTTCTTGAGTTCGCACGTTGGTTTCAAAAGCATCAGCAACCAAGTATTGCATGTCTTCTCGCAACTCTAAAAAGTTGTACGATGCGAATCGGACAGAGCGAGAAGTTGATGAGGATATCACTCCTAAGGATACATGCAACACTCCTCCAATTCTGGACTTGCAAGGTCCAATGACTAGAGCTCGTGCACGATGACTAAATTTAGAGGTGAGCTCGTTCCTACGTTCTTCATTATATATCACTTTTGAGAATGGTTTGCTACCTAATGATTATATTGTAATTAGTAACCATGGAGAGGACTAGGAGATGATGGGAGAAGGACTTGGAGACGTGGAGGACCAGCAAGGATGTGGAAGCCAAGGTGGAGGCCCAACCAAAACCGACTTCGAGTCTGTTTTGGGGCTCAGGACCAGTTTGCACTAAAACAGAGGCCCAGGACGCATACGGACTCGGATTTGGACGTTCTACATATGCACGGAAAGATAAGAAGAAGACCTTTCCAATGCCGTCGGTCTCATATAAAAATTCTTCCGGAGCTTTGTATCTAGTTGAGCCCAATTAGGGGCGTGTCCAGAGGGTCTTGCACGACCCTAGGGTCTTCATATACAGCCGCCACCGCACCATTAGGGTTCTGGTTTTGCTTAGAGTATTCTGTTCATAACAGTTTCACCATCGTCACAGTTTGTGATACCCCAACTTCGTGAGATTCATAATACATCTGCAATTGTGTTGCATCCTTCTTTGTTCTTGCTTGTGTTCTTGATTCGTAGGCAGGGATTAGCCTTCTCGGTGAGGTCAATCGTTTTAGGACAATTGATAACCAGAGGAGATGTCGTGCTGTGATTGCGGGGTTTAGAACATGTTGTTCTGAAGCCGGATCGATTTGTGTGTCGCCTCTGACCAAATCAACATATCCAGAACCTTTCGGAAGATCGGGAACCCTTGTCCACATCAAGTGGTAATCAGAGATTCAGGTGCACCGTCAGGTTCGCACTACCCTTAGTTAATTTCGTTTTGTGTTCATCCTATCGTTCATAGAAAAGCCCAAAAAAATTTTCCTCCGCCCATAACCACGTGTTTAGCCTTTGCATATTTTAATTTCGGAGCTCGTAGTGTTGAGTTTGTGCCCTAGTTCTTGTTTAGTCACTGGTTTAGTTTGTGTTTTCGTCGTCAGTAGTGTTTCGGATTCCACTTTCCGTTGCCTCCATGCCGCCAAAAAAATCCTACCCGATTCCAAACACGACCCCAAACCCGACTCGGGTTTCTGGAAAACCGAATCCGACCCCCCTTCGGTAAAACGGGCATAACTTTTCGCTCGGTTGTCCGTTTTGGCTGAAATTTTTACAGGAGATTCTTGACTCAAAGTTGGGCATACCCACACTAGGCTATGCCCTCTGTGCCCTCATCAATAAATTCAAAAAAAATCGGGAAGATAAAGAAAAAATTGATTTAAGTTTAAACCCGACGTTTTCTACAACTTCAAGATTTTCTGTAGGCCACATCCTACCTCTATTTGAGCAGAAATTTTCTGTGGATTCTCCTCCATTGTTAGTGAGTTGGAGAATAATATCAAAAAAATAAAATCAAAAAAAAGAAATTTGGGATTTCTACTAGTGCTGCATCTAGCCCCCTAAAATTTCTCGTTTTTGGCTATTTTGCACTTAGCCCCCTGTTATCGCCTATTGTGCCTTTGTCTCCTTGTTTCTACTTTGCTATCACTATTGTTCTAGGACATACTTAGACCAGCAACTAGGGACAAGTTACTTGGGCACTTATTCAGCTTTACTATCTGTTTTTGATTTGTGTACCACTCACATATATATATTTGGCCTTCCTAGCTCTACATATTTCTTCTGGACAGCACACAGGTTATTTTGTGACCCTTGCAATCATGGAACACATCTCTCTGGTATCCTTTGCTTTGCTTTTCAGAACTTTGTCAGAGCTTTGTAAGGAGTCTCCTTTTGCTATGTTGAGAAGCACCACTGTTTAGCTATTTTGTAGGGATAACCTTCACTGTTTGTTTCCTGTTTTGGTGTTTGTGATGGCAGGAAGTGATGACGGAGAGACGGCTTCACCCTCACAATTTGTTGAGTGCGTGAGCCAAGAGCAGCTCCAGAAGGCTTTGCAGGCTGCTCAGAGTGATTTGGCAGAGACGATCACCAGAGCCGTTACAAATACGGTCAACAAGCATCACATTGGAGAAAGCATCGAGCGGTTGGAGAAGCGGGTCTCTAAGTTAACCGATCAGGTTGTCGTGTTGGAGACCGTTGTAACACCCTAGCCCAAGGCTCAATAGGATTGATAGAATACTCATACCAATAAGTTGCAACTTCTTTTCCGGAAGCTCATCGCCAAAGAACTCCAAAGTTAAGCGTGATTGGCCTGGAGCAATTTAGGGATGGATGACCGACCGGAAAATTTGTCCCGGGTGCGCACGAGTGAGGACAAAGTGCATCGAAAAGACATGTGTTCGTCTGTGAGGAAAGTCTTGAGGTCCCAGAGAGCTGCCAGGATAAGCGGGTCCGACCTCGAAAGGGCGGGACGTTACAGTTGGTATCAGAGCTGACCCTCGCGGTTTCACAGACGTGTGGGGTCGCAGTTGCGCAGGCATGGTGTGCTTGGCTGGTGTGGGCCCGGAGTGGTCACACAGCATGGCACATGCGCTGGCACTGGGCACACGGACGTGGCCAAGAAGGGACGTTCCTGGCTTGGGGTTGATCGACGAGGACGTCGATCTTCTAAGGGGGTGAGAGTGTAACATCCTAGCCCAAGGCTTAATAGGATTGATAGAATACTCATACCAACAAGTTGCACGGGACGTTACAGTTGGTATCAGAGCTGACCCTCGCGGTTTCACGGACGCGTGGGGTCGCAGTTGCGCAGGCATGGTGTGCATGGCAGGTGTGGGCCCAGAGTGGTCACACAACATGGCACATGCGCTGGCACTGGGCACACGGACGTGGCCAAGAAGGGACGTTCCTGGCTTGGGGTTGATCGACGAGGACGTCGATCTTCTAAGGGGGTGAGAGTGTAACATCTTAGCCCAAGGCCTAATAGGATTGATAGAATACTCATACCAACAAGTTGCAACTTCTTTTCCGAAAGCTCATCGCCAAAGAACTCCAAAGTTAGGGATGGGTGACCGACCGAGAAATGTGTCCCGGGTGCTTGGCCTGGAGCAATTTAGGGATGGGTGACCGACCGAGAAATTTGTCCCGGGTGCGCACGAGTGAGGACAAAGTGCGTAGAAAAGACATGTGTTAGTTTGTGAGGAAAGTCTTGAGGTCCTAGAGAGCTGCCAGGATAAGCGGCTCCGACCTCAGAAGGGCGGGACATTACAACCTCTCCCAAAACCAACAATACGAACACCAATAACAACAACGAGGACATTGAAGACGTCCATGATAAAGACACGGTGCATAAGGCTGATGGCACCGTGGATAGGTCAGCTACAAGGACCACACGATTATGACGTCGTTTGCAACATAATACTCAAGGTATGAGTGGTTTCCATAACTACAATCGTCGTCCACACAGTAACTATGCTCCAGATGACCCGTATGCTAAAATTAAGTTTTCAATTCCTTCGTTTTTGGGTCAGTATGATGGTGATGTTTATCTTGATTGGGAGATGACTGTAGAAAAAAATTTAATGCCCACCTTGTTCCTGAACAACATAGAGTTAGACAAGCTACTAGTGAGTTTAAGGACTTTGCTATTGTTTGGTGGAGTGGTCTAGCTGCTGAAACTGATTTGCCTACTACTTGGGAAGAACTTAAGATAGCAATGCGTGATCATTTTGTTCCCCCTTCTTTTTATAGAGAGATTTGTAATAGACTGCAGCATTTAGAACAAGGAGATAAAACTATTCAGGAGTGCTTTAGTGAGCTTCAGAAGGGTATGATTCATTGTGTTGTAGTTGAAAAAGTAGAGGATCAGATTTGTCGCTTTTATTCTGGTTTAAGAAAAGAAATTCAGGACATCCTTGATTATAAAGAATATTATACCCTCACCCAATGTTTCCAGTATGCTATGCTTGTAGAGTAGGAATCACAGGGACTTTTCCAGGCTTTTGAGGAGTACAGCAAGTCAAGGAACTCCTACCCCCCACGCTCGATAGGGACTTCGGGGCTGCCCAGGCCATCTTTCCAGCCGCCCCCACCAGCAGCTACCAAGGGAACCAGTGTTGTTTCTGCAGCCCTAAGATCAGCCCGTGCACCTTCTACGCGCTCAGGTAAACCTTCTGTGCAGGTACCAGCTAGTAGTGCCTCCTCTGTTTGAAGCATCTAGGCCCGCTTTAGTGTTTTGGTAATTAATGACGACCCTTATTTTTGACTAACTACGTTGTTGAGATAATTGTGGTTGTAGTCATAATAAGGAATGGAATGATGGACGAAGTGATATACATATGGATGGCTCAAGGCAAAGGTATCTTGATTGGGTTTTTCTGTTTTGCCGGTCACAAGGAGATTAGAGTTGAGTGACCGGATTATAGGTTAAATGCCGTACTATCAAGAGGGGTCGATGAGATGACCTTGAGTATCCATGGTTGCCACAAATGCTCAATTCCTATCTTTGTGAGTGGTTCTATGTGAGTTGAGTGTGCCCATATCTTTCAGGAAAGCAAAGAGTAAAAGAAGGGGGGCTGGCAGGTCACTCCTGGCGGTCAGACCGCCAGGACCCGCGGTCTGACCGCCGTGCGCTTCAGAGACGGCCAGAGGAGTGGCCTCTCTGGTTGCTCGGGTGATGGCCTGACGGTCTGACCGTAGTTAACCACGGTCTGACCGTCGGTGCATGTCTGGTGTCAACAGAGACTTTGTTCTCGGGTGAAAGTTGAAAGTGTCCCGACAGTCTGACCGTGGGTAATGACGGTCTGACCGTCGGGCTCGTGCCAGAAGGAGTTTGAAAGTCAAACTAGCCGTTGGGTTGTACGACGGTCCGACCGTGGGGAGTCACGGTCAGACCGTCCGGTGCACAGAAAGCTGTAACGGCTAGTTTTCAAAGGGTGGCCTATTTATACCTCCTCCATCCCATGCATAGTAGCTCTCTTGGCCATTTGAAAAGTATTGTACACCCTTTGGAGCTTATTCCTCTCTCACACAAAGTCCTAGTGGAAAGATTGCAAGTGTGTGAGTGTGAGTGCCCTAAACTTGAGTGAGTTGAGCATTGTGGCACTTGGGATCCTCAAGCAAGCGTCATCGACTTGTTACTCTTGGAGGTTGTCGCCTCCTAGACGGCTTGGAGCAGTCAAATCCGTGAGCCCTTCAAGAAGTGTGTGAAGGAGGCCCGGACTCTTGTGAGAGGTGCGGTGCTCGCCTCGCCGGAGTGGTGAAGAGCAACCCTAGTGGAATCGAGGTTTGGAGAGGTTCAAGGTATCGATTGTGTTATATCTCAAGTTGTTCTTTGTGAGCACTTCTTGGTGGTGGAGAAGTGGATACTTGAGGAGAGTAGCACATAATACGCTTGGATCGACCTCAACATGGATTAGGGGTGATCGGCAAATCACCGATACCACGGGAAAATATCCTTTGTCTCTTGTCGTGTTGTTCTTTTGTTGTTTACATACTAGAAGTTGCATGATGTATGTCACCTAGGATTGTCAACCTACTTTAGTTCAAACCTAGGTTTAGTTGTCTTGTGCTTGCTTTTATCCAATTGTCTTTAAAATCCGTAATTAGTCGGATAGTTAGCTTTTAAATTTTAATTCGGCTATTCACCCCCCCTCTAGTCGGGGTCCTTCGATCCTTCACTGTTGCTTCGACAGGGCGCACTACAGGGATTCAGTGCCACCGCTGCCATGGACTTGGTCAGGTGCAGAAAGATTGTCCAAGTAGGCGGGCATATGTGGCAACAGACGATGGCGGTTACATGAGCACCTCCGATGTGGAGGATGAGGAGGAGGACGTTGCTGCCACCAGCAGTGACCTCGTCCTTGGAGGCGGAGACACGACGGGATACATGAACATTATTGTTCAACGTGTCCTTAGCACACAAGTTCATCAGCCCAAGACGATGCAGCGCCACAACTTGGTGAGTTCTAATGTGGTCAACAAGCTTGCTTTGACCACACGTCCACATCCACATCCGTACTACATTCAGTGGTTAAACGACTCTGGCAAAGCTAAGGTAATACAAACTTGTAGAGTTTCTTTTTCCATTGGTTCTGATGTGGATTCTGTTGATTGTGATGTCGTACCCATGCAAGCATGTTCACTTTTATTGGGTAGACCTTGGGAATTTTATAATGATGTTGTACACCATGGTAGAAGTAATAAGTACACTTTTATGCATAAAGGAACTAAAGTTACTTTGTTATCAATGACCCCTGCTGAAAGCTGATTTAGAAAGAGCTGCTAGTTTGAAAAATAAAGGTCCTAAAATTCAACAACCTATTAATTCTAATTCTACATCTAGTAATGTTAATGATTCTTCATGTTCTAAGGGTGCTGGAATTAAATTACAAGGTCGTTCATGTCTTGCAACAAAATCTGAGCTTGCTGAAATTTCTGATAATGATGATATTTGCTATGCTTTGATATGCAAAGAAGCTTTGTTTTCGCTTGTTGATATTGCTTCTAGTGCTTTGTCTCTCCTGCTGTCACTAACCTTTTGCAGGAGTATGAGGATGTTTTTCCAGCTGAGATACCCCCGGGATTGCCACCTTTGAGAGGGATTGAGAATCAAATTGATTTGATTCCGGGTGCTACTTTGCCAAACCGTGCTGCTTATAGGACCAACCCTGAGGAGACTAAGGAGATACAACGACAAGTTCAAGACCTTTTGGATCGTGGGTATGTTCGTCAATCACTTAGTCCTTGTGCTGTTCCTATACTTTTGGTTCCTAAGAAAGATGGTACTCGGCGTATGTGTGTAGATTGTAGAGCCATTAATAATATTACTATTAGGTATCGTCATCCTATTCCTCGGCTAGACGACATGCTTGATGAGTTATGTGGTGCTATAATTTTTACTAAAATTGATTTGCATAGTGGCTACCATCAAATTAGAATGAAAATTGGAGACGAATGGAAAACAGCTTTCAAAACCAAATTTGGATTATATGAGTGGTTAGTAATGCCTTTTGGTTTAACTAATGCACCTAGTACTTTCATGCGCCTGATGAATGAGGTTTTAAGAGCTTTCATTGGCAAATTTGTGATAGTTTACTTTGATGATATCTTGATTTATTGCAAATCCATAGATGAACATATGAATCATTTACGTGTTGTTTTTGATGCTTTACGAGATGCACATTTATTTGGTAACCTTGAGAAGTGCACCTTTTGCACGGATCGAGTCTCTTTTCTTGGCTATGTTGTGACTCCACAGGGAATTGAGGTGGATGAGGCAAAGATCAAAGCCATAAAGAGCTGGCCTGTACCAAAAAGTATCACACAGATGAGGAGTTTTCTTGGTTTTGTAGGTATCTATCACCGCTTTGTCAAAGATTTCAGCACCATTGCTGCACCTTTGCATGAGTTGACAAAGAAGGGCATTGATTTCCATTGGGGTAAGGTACATCATGAGTCTTTTGATGTTTCGAAGGATAAACTTACACATGCACCATTGCTGCAATTACCTAATTTTGATAAGATTTTTGAGCTTGAATGTGATGCTAGTGGTATAGGCATTGGTGGTGTTTTGATGCAAGATAGTAAACCTGTTGCATACTTTAGTGAGAAAATTGTTGGGCCTGTTTTGAATTACTCCACGTATGATAAGGAATTGTATGCACTTGTACGTTGTTTAGAAACATGGCGTCATTATTTGTTGCCCAAAGAATTTGTTATTCATTCTGATCATGAATCACTTAAGTATATTCGTTCTCAGTGTAATTTCAACCGTAGACATGCTAAATGGATTGAGTTCATTGAGTCCTTTCCTTACATTATTAAACATAAGAAAGGGAAGGATAATTTGATTGTAGAATTTTTGGACTTGAGGCAATTAAAGAACAATATGCTGCTGATGTTGATTTTAAAGATGTATTGCTGCATTGTAAAGAAGGTCATGCATGGAACAAATTTGTGTTGACTGGTGGCTTCTTGTTTAGAGCTATCCGCCTATACATTCCAGTTGGTTCCATTCGTCTTTTGTTGTTACAGGAGGCGCATAGAGGTGGATTGATGGGTCATTTTGGTGCCAAGAAGATGGAGGATATTTTGGCCACACACTTCTTTTGGCAAGGATGAGGAAAGATGTTGAGCGCTTTGTTGCTCGCTGCACTACATGTCAAAAAGCTAAGTCTCGCTTGAATCCACATGGTTTATACAGGCCACTTCCTGTTCCTTCTATTCCTTGGGTGGATATTTCTATGGACTTTGTTTTAGGACTGCCTAGGACTAAGAGGGGGAGTGATATTATTTTTGTTGTTGTGGATAGATTTTCTAAGATGGCGCACTTTATACCATGTCATAAGACTGATGATGCTAGTTATATTGCTGATATCTTTTTCAAAGAAATTGTACGTTTACATGTTATGCCTTCTACTATTGTTTCAGATCGTGATGCAAAATTCTTGAGTCACTTTTGGTGCATGCTTTGGAATAAGTTGGGTACAAAGTTGTTGTTTTCTACAACTTGTCACCCACAAACTGATGGACAAACTGAGGTGGTGAACCGCACTTTGGGTACTATGTTGAGAGCTATTTTGAAGAAAAATTTGAAGCAATGGGAAGAATGTTTGCCTCATGTTGAGTCTGCATACAATCGTGCAACACATTCTACTACCAAGGTAAGTCCTTTCAAGGTAGTGTATGGTTTTGATCCCCGTACTCCACTTGATATACTTCCTCTACCTATTCATGAGAGAGTTCATATTGATGCTTAGGAGCGTGCTGAATTTATTTTGAAAATGCATGAGACCACTAGACTTAGCATTGAAAAGATGGCTGAAAAGTATAAAATTGCTGGTAGTAAAGGTAGAAAAGAAGTAAAACATGATGTAGGAGATTTAGTATGGTTACACTTGAGAAAGGATAGATTTCCAGATTTGAGAAAGTCTAAATTAATGCCTAGAGCTGATGGTCCTTTCAAAATAATTGAGAAGATTAATGATAATGCATACAAACTTGAGTTGCCTCCCGAGTTCGGGGTTTGTCCTACTTTTACCATTTCAAATTTGAAACTATACTTGGGAGAAGAGAATGAGCTTGAGTCGCGGACGACTCCACTTCAAGAGGGGGAGGATGATGAGGACATCACTCCTAAGGATACATGCAACACTCCTCCAATTCTGGACTTGCAAGATCCAATGACTAGAGCTCGTGCACGACGACTAAATTTAGAGGTGAGCTCGTTCCTACGTTCTTTATTATATGTCACTTTTGAGAATGGTTTGCTACCTAATGATTATATTGTAATTAAGAACAATGGAGAGGACCAGGAGATGATCGGAGAAGGACTTCGAGATGTGGAGGACCGGCAAGGATGTGGAAGCCAAGGTGGAGGCCCAACCAAAACCGACTTCGAGTCTGTTTCGGGGCTCAGGACCAGTTTGCACTAAAACAGAGGCCCAAGACGCATACGAACTCGGATTTGGACGTTCTACATATGCACAGAAAGATAAGAATAAGACCTTTCCAATGCCGTCAGTCTCATATCAAAATTCATCCGGAGTCATCAGGAATCGTCGAAACAAGAGAGGGTCCAGAAGATGTTTCGGTGTTGTGTCGCCTGCTTTTAGCCTTTGGGCTTTGTATCTAGTTCAGCCCAATTAGGGGCGCGTCCAGAGGGTCTTGCACGACCCTAGGTTCTTCATATACAGCCGCCACCGCACCATTAGGATTGGGGTTTTGCTTAGATTATTATGTTCATAACAGTTTCACCGTCATCACGGTTTGTGAGACCCCAACTTCGAGAGATATATAATACATCTGCAATTGTGTTGCATCCTTCTTTGTTCTTGCTTGTGTTCTTGATTCGCAGGCAGGGATTAGCCTTCTCGGCGAGGTCAATCGTTTTAGGACGGTTGATAACCAAAGGGGATTTCGTGTCGCGATTGCGGGGTTTAGAACGTGCTATTCTGAAGCCGGATCGATTTGTGTGTCGCCTCCGACCAAATCAACATATCCAGAACCTTTCGGAAGATTGGGAACCCTTGTCCACATCAGAAGTGCCTATGCCTCCATGAGGATTGTGGTAACTCCCCATCCCATAGGGCTCATTGTTGTCATGTGAGGAAGAGGTGTAGTTTGATGAACTTGCAAAACCGGGAAATTGTGGCTATTCCCAACTATATTGGGGACCTCCCAATTCACCCGTTTGAGGTGAGTTTGTTGTTGTTTCATGCTGTTGCTCTTCCCAACGGAGTTTTGCTCTAGTTCTTGTTCTTGGCCTATCCCCTGCAACACAATGTCATGCACGCTGCACGGAAGCTTGTAATTTGTACAAAAAGTTTCTTTTACCAATGATAGTGAGCTGGTGGTTAGGTAATTCAATCTCTGTGTCATACCCCGGATAAAGCATGAAGTGTCTATTGTTTTCTACTCTCATCAAGTGCGCTTGCGAGAAATGATCTTCTCCTAACAAATGTGCATTAGGGAGACGATCTATTGCAGCTAGATGGAGCGCACCAACCTTCTTAGCAATTCTAGTGACAAAAGGGGTAAAAGAGATGGGTCCTTGTTGTCTGAATGCTAAGGTGAGCCAATGGTTGATGAGAAAAAAATGTGGGGTTTGTTTTAATCTTCGTTATTACAGCATAAAGATAGGCTTTATCCAAACTATTTACGTAACGTATATCACCCCGAGGGGTTAAGAAGTGAAACCTTTAAGTCTATCAATGTCTAAAGCGGCATTCCAATCAAAACCAAGGTAAGTGCTAATTCCTTTTAAAGGTCGTTCATAGGTTTCACCAAAAAGACGAAATTCATAGAGGGTGCCTAATTTGTTTGATTCATGAGTGTGAACTTTCAGCATGCAAAGGAATTCAATAGTAAGCCATTTTGAACCGCGTTCATTAAGGTTGTAGAAATCATACCATCCGACCATGTTGACTGGTACTCAAAATTGGCAAGGACACTGACTCGCTCAAGGAAGTCATGGTCAAACTTGCGCACGGCCGTGAACTCCTGGTCTCAAATGGCGGTGAACTTGCTTTGCTCATCGAAGTCGTTGAACACCATGTTTTCTTTGCTCTCCATGAATTTCTCGAATTCTTCATCTTGCACACTTGCCATTGTCGGAGCATCGGATATGGATATTGTTTCTGAGTGGTAACTTGGAGCATGCCCATATGAAGCTCCTGAGTGTTCAGCTTCTAAGTGCTCACTCGGTGTGAGCCTCCCACGGCTTGAGCCGCTGCTGCTGAACATGGTGTAGAGGCCTCTCCAGATGTTTGCCATTTCTGCAACAAGGTCACTTGGACACAATACCCAAAGGAGAATATGATAATATTGGTTAGTGGTTAGTGTCTGGTTAGTAGTCCAAGTGTTAGTAGTCCAAAACATGCAAGAGACAAAGCGAAGTTTCCTCTAGTTAGTTTTATTGTAGCACACTTTTATTCCTAAGTGGAGACTGCACTTGCTAAACAAACTAGTGAAGTGAGAAAGGGAGAGAGATGAATGTTTCAGCTGAGGAAATGGTGGTGGAGAAACAAGTGAGAAGGCACCCGATATTTATAGGCTCGAGGCGGTGTCATGGGTGCAAAAATGCCATGTCGGATGGCATGGCTTTTTCCTCCACTTGCTCCATTATTGCTTTGGTGGTGATGGGAGATGGCTAGGTCCATGCGCCAAGTGATTTCCTTGCTCACTTTGTCCAGAATTGTGTTGAGAGTGTAGGGAGCAAGGATAGAGTGATGGGATGGCCAAAGTTGTATGTTTGCAATGAATATCATGCCACCTATGATACCTAGGGGTGTAGGATGGTAGGTGAGTGTGGGTGGTGAAAGAGTGAGGTGACATGAGTGGCTCTCCTTCTCTTGGTTTTACTCATGGTGGGGACTTTTGGTGAGCATTTTGTAAAAAGGAAAAGCTGGACACCTCTACCACTCAAGGCCATGACCTTCAGGGTGCTAAAACTGGACTGGGTTATTTCAGGTTAGACGGCTCAAGATTAGCTAGCCGGGTGATTGTATTTCGCCAAATATGACCTCCCGGGTGCTAAAATTTGATAGAATCTGGCCTCTCAAAACTTACCCAGCCAGGTGGTCATTTTCATGGAATATGACCTCCCGGATTGCTAAAATCTAACTAGCCGGGTTGGATGATCAGATTATCACCCAGAGGGTCATTTTTTATGAAATTTGACCTCCCGGGTACTAATATTTGACTGGTCGGGTTGGATTCTGGGCACTTGAATATTACCCAGCCGGTGGTCGTTTTTCATGAGATATGACCTCCTAGGTGCTAAAAACTAACTGGCTGGGTTGGAGCCTCAGATTATCACCCAGGTGGTCGTTTTTGATGAAATTTGACCCCACGTCCAGGAATTTGGCCGAGCCATCACCAAATTGTTTTTAGCATAATTTAGTGGTTAAGGAAAATGAAAACTAATTTGATGGAGTATGAAAAGGAAGCGGGATAAATGTCGGTTTACCTCCTAACGAGGGTCCGGATTTTACGTCTCAAACAAGCCGTTCTCCGCGTTCAATTTCTTGTGGTGCCCTTCGTGGGTGGAGAATCTTCCATGATTAGTGCAACTTCTTTCTTCTGCCATACTTGTTTAATCCTCTTTGGCTTGGCGGGGACCGTTTTCTTCATTTCCTGCGGCTAATTCTTCTTCATGGGTAGCGTTGGTGTGCTTTACACTTTTACCATATGTGCACCCATTTTTGGCAGGGTTGGGTACACCTCAATTTTTTGCACCGTGTTAGGATTCCTTCCATAAAAGATGTGCACCTGATTGCAATATTCCGTTCGGGGCTTGAAGGCAAACTTTTCTTCGTTCCCATTAATGTTAAGGTGGATTTCTCCAGCCCCAACATCAATGTTGGTGTTTGCGGTGCTGAGGAATGGCCTTCCTAGTATAAGAGGCGTCTTTACATCAGCCTCCATATCCAGCACCACAAAATCGATAGGAACGAGACAATTCCTTATCTTTATGGGTATGACCTCCGTGATACCCACCGGGTAACAGATCGATTGGTCGGCAAGCTGCAAGCACAGTGCTATTAGGGATAATGAATTGACATCGAGTTTGTCATACACCACCTTTGGCATGACGCTCACGCTTTCCCTAAGATCATAGAGGGTGTTGTTGAAGTGTTGCATCCCGAGAGAACATGTGATGGTTGGACATCCTGGATCTTGCTTCCGTTAGTTTGACAATCTCAGTGGACGGTCTTGGACGTTTGTTGTTGAGGATGTCCTTTAGGTACTTGGAGTAGGTGGGAACCTGCATAGCATCAAGTAGAGGTATGTTGACATATAATTTCTTTATTACCTCCACAAACTTGCTGAATTGTTCGTCCACTGTCGGCTTCCTCTAGCGGGTGGGAAATGGCAGCACATGCATGTCACATAACTCATGTGGTGCCTTCTTGAGAGGGGCCTTTGTCTCCTCAACTTCAATTTCCTCCTCTTCGGACTCTTCACCGGTTTCCCTGGTCTTCCCTGCATTGTTAGGATTTGGTGGGTCCTGTGTGGACTTCCCACCTCTTGTTGTGACAGCATTAACATTTTCCCTGAGGCTCGCTTTTGGCTGACCGGGGAGCTAGCCAGAGTTAGGCTTAAGAACAGAGGCGGCCAGCTGTGCAATTTGTGTTTCTAACATTTTGTTATGACTAAGCTGGTTTTGCAGGGAGGTATTAAAGGCTTCCATCCAAGAATCTATGCTTTCTAGGACTTTATCAGTAGCAATAAATTTCCTACTAATACTTTCATTAATTTTGGATTTTCCTAAAACAAGATCATGGAAGGAAGGTTCATTACGAGTGAAGTTTCCAAAGTTAGTTGTGTTCTTGTCAAAGGAGAAGTTTGGCTTGGACTCCCATCTGAAGTTGTTCGTACGGGGCCTATACCCGTTGTTGGTGTTCTTGTTGTTGTTGAGGTAGTTTACTTCTTCCTCCTGAATCTCTGGACAGTGGCTTCCCATATGTCCAATGTTACTACAGACTTCGCATGTCATGCGAGAGTCTAAGGACTGGGCAGTCTGAGGTTACTCCATTTTCTTTAATAGTTGATCCATCTTGATTGCTAGCATGTCAATGCCATCAACTTGGTGGACTCCCCGCATCTTGGGTTGCAGCTGGCTTTGCCTCTCATCATAGCCACTGTAGTTGGCGACCATCTTTTCTATTGTTGGCTGTTCTTAGGCCTAACAGGGAATATTTGCAAGCATACAGATGCCTGTGTAGCTTTCACCTGGGAGTACTCCAGAGTATCGATTTCCACAGGGAACGCGTAAAGTGTCACTCCTAATCTATCAAGTCCAAGTGACGAGGGTGCAGAACAAAGTGTACTCTATAGGGAGAAGAAGTCCCCGGGCCAGGCAATCTAATGTAGTGAACCTTCTGCATGTAACTTAGTGAGAATTCTATTTCCAAATATCTGCTTCGGGGCACGATAACGATCCACAGGTAAGGGTCGATAACTAACCTTATGTACTAGTGGGCACGTTAACACTAGACAACCCTGCTCGAGACTTATCGAACGTGGTGGAATTCAATATTGGACGGACAGGACTATCACCAGCTACTGCCTACCACACAGCCTGTGGGGATGAATGCAATCCCAGGAAAGCTAAGCCTAAGCACCATGTATAAACATAGACTTTCATACCAGTTCTAGAATTGGTAAGCATAACAAGATAATGCTACGAAGCAATAAAAAGTTATGCACGAGGATCCCGCAGAATAAAAGGATAGAAGTACTCACTTTATTACTTGGGCAAGAATTCTACTACATGTTACCCGGCCCCGAAGATGAGGGAGATTACTCATGCAGGAGCTTCAATCCTCGAGGCACAAGTTGAAGGAGCCAGCATTCTGAACTCCTCCTACACCTCTACTCTTCTACTTGGGTAAAACATGGGACTAATGCTTATTTCTTCTCCTTTCTCCTCTCACTTCTGTCGAATTCCCCCACTATTTATAGGTGGCAAAGACTTGGCGGGTACTTGTAGGTGAGGGAGAGTCGGTGGGCAAAAGTTCCCCCACCGGGCAGCCGGGCATGCCGGGCGGCATGCACCGCCGGGCGGCAACCCAGGCCGGGCAGCCACACGATTGAGTCGGTTTCCGACCGCCTTCCCTCGGACGGCTCAGATTTGGTCCGAATGATGGTTGTTGGGTCGGTTTTCAACCGCCTAATCCACTTGGCGTCGGTTGGCATGATGGGCCAAGTGGGTTGGACACCCCGGGAGGAACAGTCCTAGGTCGGGCGGCGGGGTAGGCCGGGCGGCCTGGCAGGCCGGGCGGTGGCCTGTGCCGGGCGGCGGCCCATTTTTGGTGCCGACACCCTCCGGGTCATGTCTTCACTTGTCCAAGTTGTGCCACGTGGATGCCTCCTTTACTTCTCCACTTTTTACCCTCCTTAGTCCGAGGATGGAAAACAGCCTCATGGTGGAGTGTTTTGCAAGGTCGGCTGGGTCGAATGGTTCAGCTTGATCAGACTCTATTTTAACCAGCCCGATGGCTGATTTCAGCCTAATATGACCCTGTCGGCTGAGTTCTCATTTCAGCCATCACGACCCTGCCCGGGCCCTGATTTCAGCCTCATACGACCGTGTCGGCCGGCTGTTTTACGGTAGGATCGGCCAACGGGGCGTTTCTTCATGTTTTTACCTAATTTTGGCCCTTTTGAACCTGCAAACACATATATCACCAAAACTCATGGAACTTTATTAGTTTAAACAAATATTCATGAAACTTTGGTCTTTACCTTGCATTTCCCGACCGGTTCGTGGCCGATATTGGGTTTTAAGGGCCACCAACACCTCCCCAATCTTAAACTTTTGCTCGCCCCAAGCAAATTAAAACTTGGAAGTGATGGATCAGGAGTTGCTTCAATTTTAGAGCCCTGCAAGGATCAAGTGCACAAACACATACTCCTACAACATAGGGGTAATAGTAAACCAGCACAAGTTGATCACTAAGTCTTTCTCATTGTAAGTGGGGCTCTTAGGAATTTTATGATCTTGTCATGAGCGGTTGGAACTCAGAACAACTAGTTTAGATTTGGTCACTTAACCTCCTACATGATCATGAGTCCAAAGTTTTTGTAATGCTGCATATGATTGAAAATTTTCCCTCTTGGTGCAATCCTTCACTATGACTCTCATCTATCAAAAAGTGTATTTCCTCACCAAGTGCTCATCATACTCTATGAAATTTGTCTCTATATGTGGAGCTTGGTAGGATGGCACATCTAGTATGCATATTTTGTTAAGTTACGAGATGGTCCTAGCGAAAAGACACTGCATTTTCTCATTCCAACCATTTGGAAATAATGTCCAGGGGAGAGGGAGAGTCTGGACTCACGTGAAGGAGTGGACTAGCACAATAGCAAAGATCTTTATCAAAAGACTGGGTTTTGTGCTAGAGTGAAACGATAGTCCTTTATTTTGCTCCAAACGTAGTGAAACTTGACATTTGTATAGCTACGAGAGCTGATAATTTTTCTCATTTTTCTCTTTCTTACTTTCTTTCTTCTTTTCTTTCTTTCTTTTTCAGCTCTCATAGTGTAGGTAAGCTGGTTCAATGGTTCAAATATTTTTGCAAACTTTTTCTGAGCATTTATTTTAGGAAGACCAAAATCTTTCTTGTAGGATCAAGGTTTTCACAAAGGAGAGATTTTTGGCTAACATGCTTGGTGAAGTGGATGCGTGAATCCAATGTGGAAACCCTAGAACCAAGCATGATTTTTTGAGAACTCAAAGATAATGCGAAGGAAAATGATTGGCTTTGAAAGTGCAAGTCCCTCATAAGGATCAAATCCTAACCAAAAAGTATGTTCACAATTAATATCTGGCCTTGGTAGGAATTTTTCTATCAGAGGAATGATATACACCAAGTAGGGGGGTTTTATTACAGCATGGATTTGAAAGAAATCATTGGACTCTAATCATTAGGAGATCATAGACTCATCCAAAACATGCTATATCGTGAATTCCAACAACTAGACTTGGTGTTTATTTGCCATTTTGCACCCACTAAAACATAGAGAGACTAGCTTTGTCATCATGCCGGTCTACCATTACCCACCAAAATGAAGAGTAGAGGTTGTATACTTGAGACTCATAGGGAGCTAACAGAGAAAATATTCATCATTTCCATAGGCAAGGTAGAGACTAAGTTCTCAAATTTTATTTGAAAAGGGAAATATTTTTATTCTTTTTGGTTATGCAAATTTTTATGATTTTCTTTGAAAACTGAAAAAAAGTCTTTTTGGGTTTTCTTAAAACAACTCAACTAGGGAAAGGGGGAGAGAGGATAGAACAAGTGGCACACCTTGGTTCGGGTACCTCCCCAAGCTTAGGTCTTTGCAAGACTTAAGCTTAGATGACTTTCACTGCGGCAGTTGATACTCGATGTTGAAGTGGCCGAACAGTTGGTCCATCATGGAGAGGTTCATCTGAAGCTGTTCTGACGTTTGTTGCTACCATTCTTGTCCATCCCTTATGGCTGCTTGTATTTCTTGAGTTCGTTCGTTGGTTTCATAAGCATTGGCAGCCAAGTATTGCATGTCTTCTTCCAACTCCGAAAAGTTGTACGATGGGAATCGGGCAGAACATGAAGTGTCTATCCCTCCATGAGGTTGGTGGTAGCTCCCCGTCCCAAAAGGATTATACGGTTCATATTCTTCATGGGATGAACTAGTGTAGTGTGATGACCTAGTAAATCCCAGGACTTGTGGTTGCTCCTAATGATATATTGAGCTTCCCGAAGCACCTGTTCGAGGTGGTCTTGTCCCTGGCCTATCCCTTCAAACACTGTGTTGTGCATGCATCCAGCCGTGTTGAGTGCATACTCAAAATCAGCGAGGACGCCGATTCGCTCGAGGTAGTTGTGGTCAAACTTGCGCACGGATGTGAACTCCCGGTCCCGAATGGCGGTGAGTTTGCTTCGCTCATCATAGTCATTGAACACCATATTCTCTTCACTCTCCATGAACTTGTCAAACTCTTTGTCTTGCATGCGTTGCACCGTTGGGGCTTCAGATATGGACATTGAGTCTGAGAGGTAGCTCGGGGCATACCCATGTGAAGCTCCCGAGTGCTCGGCTTACGCTCACTTGGCGTGCGCCTCCCACGGCTCGAGCCGCTGCTGCTTGGTGTAGAGGCCGCTCCAAATATTTTCCATTCCTACAAAAGGGGTTACTTGGACACAATACCCGAAGGACAAAATGATGATAATGGTTAGCGGTTAGTCGCTCGGTTAGTAGTCCAAGTGTTAGTCGTTCAAACATGCAAGGGTGACAACAAATTCTCTCTAGTTGGTTTTATTGCAGCACACTTTTATTGCTAAGTGCAAAGTGCACTTACTAGAGAGGGCTAGTAAAGTGAGACGAGGGTGAAGAGGGAGAGAAAATGTTTTCAGCTGAGGGTGGAGAAACAAAGGAGAGCGTGCCTGGTATTTATAGGCTCAAGAGGAGCCTTAGGGGGGGGGGAGGAGTGGCCAGGCCGGGCGGCACCCTATGCCGGCCGGCACTCCCTTTTCCTCCATTTGCTATATTATTGCTCTAGTGGTGATGGGAGAAGGCTAGGTCCAAGTGCCATGTGATCCACTTGCTTAATTTGTCCAGAAATTTGCTAAGAGTGTAGGGAGCAAGGATAGAGTGATGGGGTGGCCAAAGTTGTATGTTTGCAATGAGTGTGCTGCCACTCATGAGTCCTAGGTGAGTAGGGTGGTAGGTGAGTGTGAGTGGTGAAAGAGTGAGGTGACATGTGTGGCTCTCATTCATTCACTTTCATTCATGGTGGGGCTTTTAATGAGCATTTTCCTTCAAGGTAAGGTTGACCACACCTTCACCACTCATGGCCATCATCTCTGTATTAAAAGTCCCAAGAATCCGAGAAAAAGTTGTGTCGAGTGGCATGGCTTGCCGGGCGGCAGAAATGACCCAGCCGGGTGGTCGTGTTGAAGAAAAATGACCCCCAGGGTGGTAAAACTGGACTGGTTTATTTCAGGTTAGGTGGCTCAAGATTAGCTAGCCCGATGATCATATTTCGCCAAATATGACCTCCCGGGTTCTAAAATTTGACAAAATCTGACCTCCCAAAATTTTACCCAGTCGGGTGGTCATATTCATGGAATACGACCTCCCGGTCTGTTGAAATCCGACTAGCCGGGCTGGATGATCAGACCATCACCAGTGCTTCTGATACCTCTGCATGAGATAGGTCAAATAATTGTGGCCAGCAAGTAGCATGAAGTATGAGGAGTTTACAGTTTTCATACCTCGTAGCTTATATTGAAGTTCATCCACCTGGGATGAGCGGGATTTCAGATAAACCGACAGGCGTCTGACTTCAAGCCTCCCCTTGGCCAGTTGGTCCTCTAGATCAATGGCTTTTCCACATTGTCTTTCTACAAGTTGCAAAAGTTTACTTTTGCTTGCCATATGAGTTTTCAAGGCCTGCAAACACATTATAATATATAGGTAAGGCTTTGCAGATTTATCCAATTATTCTTATTCATGATGGAAAGTATACCTAGAACGAGTGGTACGCCTTTTGGTATGTTCCTCGAAGGTCTTTAATTCGGCTTGCTCTGCCGACTCATCAAATCCTGCAATAGCAAATTTGCCCACATGATATACCGACCGGGCAGGTGGAGTTTCTTCTGGAACGCCTTCCTTCAACACTTGGTGGATGGGGGTTGGCGTGACATACTCTTCAGGACCAATCGGATATTCATATGTAGGCTCTGGCATCGCTTCAAAACCCAATGAGGGTTCTTGTTGTTCAGTGGAGGTAGGAATATTAGCAATCGGGGTCGTCTCAGGAATATTTAAGTCCGGCATATTAGGGGACTTAAAAGGATTAGCCTCTGGCTGAGATGATTTTGGAGAATTTAAATCACTCGGTTTGATTGCCGAGTGATCTGGGACATCATCTCTGGATGTCTTGTCAGTCGGAGTCTCTTGATCCTTTTCAGGGACTGAGCCTTGTGGCGGAGTATTATGAAAAGACGACATCCCTGATGACCTACCAAGCAAATAAGGGTTACACAGACAGCTATTGGACGTCTAATAATCTCGTTATTTTGATCTATTTACCTTGGGCGGCGTTTAAACTTTAAGCCCGACATCTTTGGTGAGGGGCTCGTTGGCCTTGGGTTTTCTGTTGTGCCCGTAGTCTCTTTGGTGGTGCTTATTTTGTTAGTCTCATTCGGAGGGTCTAGTTCTTTTATAGGCTTTGATTTATTGTCTTTTGTTGTGGTCTGTCGAGTGGTAGAGGTCTTTTCTGAAGCCGTCGTCTTAGCTTCTCCTTTCAGTCTAGCTATCCTTTCAGCTAGTAATTCTTCTTCGTCAGAATCCTTAATCTGTGCTTTGCGATGCTTGGGGGCTGATGGCTGTGTTGGTGATTTGGCTTTTGGCGATGGAGGCAATGGCGGATTGGACACGTACACATCAAGATTCTAGAATATGTATGTTATATTAATCGTTGTTGAGGATGAAAAATATAATATCAATTATTGAGGGGGTGGATAGTTAACTTACTGAATTTCTGGCAATTCCGAAATGATGTCCGCATTTTGCACTCCCTGGAGTCCAGTTGAGTGGGGACGCAAATATATTCTCCAACCGCACAGATAATTCCCAATCAGAAAGCTATTCTAGCACCTCCATCGTGGGATCTGAACCCATTTGAAATTTCCACCCAGGAATGTGCCGCTTCTTGATGGGTTGCACGCGCCGGTATATGAAGCTTGCTGCGACATGTACTCCAGTATACCCTTTGGACTTCAGAAATGCAATTTCTTGAAGTGTGGCATCCACTTGGGATTGCTTGTTTGGAGATGCCTTTGCCGACCATTCAGGACGGGGTGTAGGGGCTTCAGCTATGGTTTCCGATAGAGGCAGGGCATGGTTCCCATGATAGAACCAGTCAGCATGCTAGCCTTTGTTTGTGGAAGGGAGGGGTACCTCGATGTACTTGGGCTTATTTCTTAACTGTAAGCCAGCCCCCCTATGACATTGTTATTGTTCGATTTCAAGACGAACAATTCCTTGAAAGTGTCAAAATAGGGAGGAATCCCCAGGAACACCTCACATAGATTGATAAAAAATGGCAATATGCAGGATTGAGTTGGGGTTCAGGTTGATGAGGTTAATGCCATAAAAGAAAAGCAGACTGCAGAAGAAGTCACTACAGGGAATCCGAATCCTTGATAGAAAAATGAAGAGAAAACAATGATTTCATCAACTAGAGGTTTGGGAAATTTCTGACATATAACTTTGATCCATCCACCGGTTTGTTGATCTTGAAGCACTCCATCTATCACCATCCTGTTGATTTTTTCCGCATCCATGGCCGACGCCGGAAATTATTGGATGGCGGCGGGGATGTCAAACACCGCTTCTTCTTCGCCCTTCTCTGGAGGTGATTGCTTCTTCGATTAGGCTTTAGTGTTTTGACGGGTTCGCTTTGGTGCCATTACGACAGAGGAGCAACTGCGTGGAGAATCTAAGGGAAATGGAGCTTTCTAGATCTAGGGTTCAGTGTATGCAATGGCGGCGGCAGTTGTGGAATGAAGACGAATGGATGCGACTTTTTCGGATGGCGTTTATATAAGGGGTTGTTACCCCAGCGGGTCCTGGGTTCTCATAACCCATTAGTTCAGACTCATGCGGTTGGCAACTGCATTTCTTGTTTCATTAACAAATCATGTCGAGGCTACCATTGGATGTTGTATGTCTCAGTTTAGTGGCAAATCACTCGGATGGTTATGATTTCAACCTTGGAAATTGTATTTTTTAAGATTTCAAGATAAATCATTCGGATGGTTATGATTTCAACCTTGGAAATCGTACTTATTCAGATTTCATGATAAATCATTTGGATGGTTATGATTCCAACCTTGGAAATTGTACTTTTTAAGATTTCATGATAAATCATTCAGCTAGTTACGATTTCAACCTTGGAAATCATACTTTTTAATATTTCATAACAAATTCAATCATTCGGATGATGGGTGAATTTTTCCTGATAAATCATTCAAATCATCTCAGCACCAATCTTGGGGGCTGCATTTTTTGAGATTAACATACTTTAGTTAGCACATCATCAACCTTGGGGGATGTAGATGTTGAATTTTGTGGTACATCCCTTGGGCGGAGGAGGCCTGAGTATTGAGGTTGTGTTTCCAAATTGATGATGCATCACTCAGCGTATGATGGTAATTCATTTGATAGATAGTATAGTCAAACTTTAAAGATCATTATGAAACAGCTGCAACTTTGGATATCATTGTGTTTTGGCTCGCAAGATATTTTCTTCCAAATAATCTTTTGAGCTAGGGGCTATAATGGATTTTGGATATCATTGTGCTTTGGCTCGCAAGATATTTTCTTCCAAATAATCTTTTGAGCTGGGGGCTATAATGGATTTTGGATATCATGAATTTTTTCTTTAAAAACTCATAAGATGTTTCGGTAAAGACTCATTATCTTGTGAGTTGGGGGCTATACTCATAGAGTACGCCTTTTTTTAGGCGTCTGTGAAGAAAAGTTATCAAATACAACAGAAGAAGCACTTTCCAACTTTAGAAAATAATGAGATGAATCAAGACGATGTTTAAAGATGAAAAGTTCTTGGGGGCTACTGTGGGACATATGTACCCGGGACACCTAACCACTCGGCTATATGGCCGAGTGGGCCGGGGGTTCGACCATGATGTATTTGGCCCAAGAGATATGAACTTAGATATTTTCTTTGAGTAAGCAACAAGCTAGGTTAATAGATATGTTGGATAGATAGTATCTGTTGTAACCGACTAAAAGATTACCATGTAAACCCCTTCCCTTCGGATATGTAAGGAGGGCAGGGGACCTCTGGCAAGGCAGAGACTCGTATGGGAACCCTAATTTCGGTACGAATCCTAGCAATACAGAAACACCAAACAGGACGTAGGGTTGTTATCCTTCGAGAGGCCCGAACCTATATAAACCCTATGTCCTGTGTCCATCAATCTTTCATACTCATACACATACCTAGAACTACTATCGAGAATATCTCTCGATAGTTACCTAGCCGGGTGGTCGTTTTCATGAAATACGATCTCCAAGGTGCTAAAAACTGACTAGTTGGACTGGAGCCTCAGATTATCACCCGGGTGGTCGTTTTTGATTAAATTTGACCTCCCGGCCAGTAAACTTAACCGAGCCATAACCAATAAATTCTTTTTTTCAAAATTTTTACTTTAAATTCTTTTATTTTATAGCCTAATTTTATGGTTAAAGATGAAACTAAAAACAACCTAATTTTGTGGTAGGGTGAAAAACAAAGAAAAAGTAATGGATGAGACGGAGTTCAGAATGGCACTGCTACCGTTCCCCAGCAACGGCGCCAGAAAGCTTGTTGGCGGTTCTTAGGCCTAACAGGGAATATCTACAAGCGTACAGATGCAAACGTAGCTTTCACCCGGGAGTATTCCAGAGTATCGATTTCCACAGGGAACGAGTAAAGTGTCACTCCTAATCTATCAAGTCCTAGTGATGAGGGTGCAGAACAAAGTGTACTCTATAGGGAGAAGAAGTCCTCGGGTCAGGCAATCAAATGCAGTGAACCTTCTCCAAGTAACTTAGTGAGAATTCTATTTCCAAATATATGCTTCGAGGCACGATAATGATCCACAGGTAAGGGTCGGTAAATAACCTCATGTACTAGTGGGCACGTTAATGGTAGACAACCCTGCTTGAGACTTCCCAAACATGGTGGAATCAATATTGGACGGACTGGACTGTCACCACCTGCCGCCTACCACACAGCCGATGGGGACAAATGCAATCCCAGGAAAGCAAAGTCTAAACACCATGTCTAAACATAGACTTTCATACCAGTTCTAGAATTAGTAAGCATAACAAGATAATGCTACAAAGCAATAAAAAGTTATGCACGAGGAACCCACAGAATAAAAGGATAGAAATACTCACTTTATTACTTGGACAAGAATTCTACTACATGTTACCCGGCCCCAAAGATGAGTTAGATTACTCACATAGGAGCTTTGATCCCCGAGGCACAAGTTGATGGAGCCAGCATTCTGAACTCCTCCTACACCTCTACTCTTCTACTTGGGTAAAACTTGGGACTAATGCTTATTTCTTCTCCATTCTCCTCTCACTTCTGCCGAATTCCCCCTCTATTTATAGGTGGCGAAGACTTGGCGGGTACTTGTTGGTGAGGGAGAGTCGGTGGGCAAAAGTTCACCCACCGGGCGGCGGGCCACGCCGGGCGGCTGGGCATGCCGGGCGGCATGCACCACCGAGCGGCATGCATCGCCGGGCGGCAACCCAGGCTGAGTGCCCACACGATTGAGTCAGTTTCCGACCGCCTTCCCTCGGACGGCTCAGATTTGGTCCGGATGATGATTGTTGGGTCGGTTTTCAACCGCCTTATCCACTTGGCGTCGGTTGGCATGATGGGCCAAGTGGGCTGGACACCCGGGGAGGAAAAGTCCCAGGCCGGGCGGCGGCCTAGGCCGAGCGGCGACCTGTGCCGGGCGGCGGCCCATTTTTGAAGCCGACCCCCTACGGGTCATGTCTTCACTTCTCCAAGTTGTGCCACGTGGATGCCTCCTTTACTTCTCCACTTTTTACCCTTCATAGTGCAGGGATGGAAAACGGCCTCATAGTGGAGTGTTTTGCAGGGTCGGCTGGGTCGGATGGTTCAGCTTGGTGAGACTCTGTTTTAACCAGTCGGGTGGCTGATTTAAGCCTGATATGACCCTGTCGGCTGAGTTCTGATTTCAGCCGTCATGACCCTGCCCGGGCCCTGATTTCAGCCTCATGCGACCCTGTCGGCCGGTTGTTTTACGGCAGGATCAGTCGATAGGGCATTTCTTCATGTTTTTACCTAATTTTGGCCCTTTTGAACCTGCAAAAACATATATCACCAAAACTCATGGAACATTATTAGTTTAAACAAATATTCATGAAACTTTGGTCTTTACCTTTCATTTCCCGACCGGTTGGTGGCCGATATTGGGTTTTAAGGGCCACCAACATCTATGAGAGTTTGAGCTTCCTTGACCTTCATGGAGAAGAAAGAGCCTCCAGCGGCTGCATATAGGTGTTCACGAGCGGGGCGGTTAAGGCCGTGGTAAAAGCTTTGGATCAGCAACCAATCTTGCATTACATGATGTGGGCATGCCAAGTTGTATTCTTGGAAGGCCTTTTTATTCATTGGCACGAAAAGAGACTTTTGTGTATAGCTAAAGAAGCACTTTTCAATTTTGAGAAGTATCAAGATGAGTTGAAGATTCGTTTTCAAAATTGAAAAGTTCTTGGAGGCTACTGTGGCGTATATGCATATGGGATACTTAACCACTCGGCAATATGGCCGCCTGGGCCAATGCATTGATTACGAAGCATTGCAGATCAAGGCCCAGAAGATAACTATTTGGATATTTTGTTAGAGTAGGCTACAAGTTAGGTCAAGAGATATGGTGTATAGATAGAATCAAATGTAATCGAAACATAGATCACCATGTAAACCGCTGCCCTTCGGCTGTATAAGGAGGGCAGGGGGTCTTCAGACATTATTAGAACTCGTATTGGGAACTTTCTACACAATGTGAACCCTAGTTATACAAGAACACCAATAGGACGTAGGGTTGTTATCCGCGAGGAGGCCCGAACCTGTATAAATCCTGCGTCTTGTGTCCATCGGCATTCATACTCATACGCATACCTAGTATTAGTATCAAGATTATCTCTCGACACCTTTGTATTCCACCACATTCGAGTTGCGATCGTAGGCGTTGATGGTAGTTTTAGCCGAGGTCCATTCTCATCCCTTTCTGTACCTTGGAAGACTATACCCTGAAGTAAACAAGAGTAAATGGTGGAGTCTGATGATTATTTGGATATAAGTTGTCACATGGAGCCAAGGCTGGAGGACCCTCTCCACCCGTTGTTATCCTTCTCTTTTGTTCTCTAGAATTGGATTAAGATAAAATTGCACTTCTCGTTCCTTGTGGATTTGATACCTTGGAATACTACCAGGTCAAGGCTACACTGATATTCGTACGCTTGAGGATTTCTCTGTTAGGCATAAGGATCGCCAACAAGCTTTCTGGCGCCGTTGCCGGGGAACAGTAGCTGACATTTATCCGAACCCGATTCTTTTTACCTTTCCTTTTTATTTTGTTATCTTATTTTCTTTCCTTCCATGAATCCCCCATCCATCCGTGACTTCTCAGCCCCTAGGAGTGAATTCCTAGAACTGATACCCTCATCACTGTCAATCACAACGCCGAGCTATGAGATTCATCCATATCTCATATGTTTCATTCAGAAAACACCATTTATAGTGGCAGAAAATGAAAATCCTTATACTCATCTACAACAGTTTGAGCTTTGTTGCTCCACTCTTGCCATTGAAGGGTTTCCTCAAGAAACCATGAAATGGAAGTTGTTCCCTTTTTCATTAGGCGGGGCAGCGAAAACATGGTATTTTAACCATGTAGGTGAAGTAGATGGAGTCTGGTCCACCTTAAGAGAGTATTTTTTTTTGCGCAAATATTTTCCTCGGAATAAGATAGTTTCTCTAAGGAAAAAGGTTATCAATTTTGAGCAACAAGACCACGAATCACTAGGATCATATTGGGAAAGGTTCATATCCAACAACAAAATAGGTGTATGTTTAGGTATAGAGGATCCTATAGGGATACAACACTTTTTCTTTGGTCTACGGCTCGACAATGCAAATTATTTAAATGCTGCGGCCTGAGGTGCTTTTTTTGTGCAACACCAACAGAGGGAATGGAGATCCTAACCAAAATAATCCAAAATCTTGCAAATGAGTCATCCATCTCTCGAGAACATACCAAACAAAGCACCCCATTTCCTAGCCAATCCAAAGAAATAGAAGACATGTGTCTCCCACAAAAGGCCGAAGCTCCTATGATAGCCTCACTCCACTCACCACACACTAATGTTGTAGAGGAAGACACACACTTTCTGCCACCTCAATCCTTTGAACTCGACGACGAACTCTTTCCGGATTTTGGAAACGCTCGTAACATGGAATAGGCGAAGAGAACCAATGTTAATCAAGAAGAGTCTAGTGGACAAGACTACAATGGGAAACAAGGTGATCCGTTGCTAGATCCTTCTATTGTAAAGAGGCAAGAACAGTTCAAGAATTCATCCCAACTCCCCATAATGGCTGCCAAGGAACTTTCCCAAAACTCCCCTTCATTTAATGGTCCAATTATCCTTGATCTCCCTAATGCACCATGGACTAAAATCATAGAAAGGCGTCTTTCAAACAAAAAAGGTGCTCCATATTTGGATGTATACCGAAACCTCTTAGCTAAGGTTCGAGTGGTCCACTTCACTGGGAAAAGTCATGAAGACCCCTATGCCCATGTTCATAATTTTGAGGAGACTTGCTCCACCTTCCTAAATACTAGATTGTTACGCGAAGAGCTCATGTGGAGACTCCTTTTCTACTCGTTAGATGGTCGTGACAAGGACTGGTACCTAAGGTTTATGAATGATAGGGAGTGGTATATCATTGAAACACCACATCCCTTGAAAGGTCTATGGGAACTACTAAAGTACCATTTATGATGTAATTATGGCCCGATCTTCCGAGAGGTAAGGGGATAAACTCGAATTTGGGGAACTCGGCGTCGACGACCCGGCTTGAATCAGACAAGATCCAACCCCGCAACCGTTACATCAAGCACAACTTGATTGTTCCTGCAAGCGAAATCGAGAACACAAGCAAGAGAGGATAAACACGCAATCTAAAATTGCAAATATGGATGAAGCGAATCACAAGAAAAGGTTCAAGCTCTGAACACAAAAGGACTAATTGCCACAGCGGTGTAGAACAAGAACAGGGGCCCTGGATTACAGTAAAAGGACTTGTTGCCACAGTTACAATAATTCGATCAAGTTTCTCTCTGGAAAACTGAACTATACAAAACCCGAGACTAAAAGACGGCGGCTACTGAGTTTATGTAGGAAACAAAGACGTCCTAGGGTTGGGGGCGACCAGGGGGGCGCCCACAACATGGGCTTAAGGCCCGACACGATACATGGCCAAGTTGGCCCAAAATAGGTGGCACAACACCTTGTCATGGTCACATATTATCACTCACGACCCTTCTGGATCTAGGACCTTCTTCCAACGCATCAAAGAACGCCTCGTTTGGACGTCGGATGTGGGAGATATCATCAAAATCGTGTAGGGGTGTCGGTTGAATCCAAGACGAACGAGGCGACCGAATTGGTGACGACTTGTAACTTGGGGAAGGCCATGATATGCGCGTATCCAGCATGGTGATGTCCTCATCAATTTATGTGAGACTCTTTTTTTGTCATGAAAAGCTTTGTCATATAATGACAAATATCAAAAACATTAAGCAAGAGGATGAAGAACCCATAGAAGCTTGTTGGGATCGGTTTATTTCCCTTGTCTTTAGTGGTCCTAGCCTTGACACTCCACTAGAAAGGCTCTTGTCCTATTTTGTTCATGGTCTTCACAAAAGGAGTGCCAAGCTATTGAACGAATGCTCTCAAGGTCCCTTCCATAGAAAAAGCATAGAAGACGCGTGGGCAGTTATCAACCATATTAGCCGACTCACCCATTGCAAAACACCTTCAATTGCTACTAAAAAGCCAGTTTTGAACCATGTAGCAAAAGTTGAGAGGAAGGACCAGGAGCCATACTTTGTTTCATAGGCCTTGCCATCCTGCACCAATCCTCCCAAATCCCCTAAGGATCCATGTTGTACCTAATGGAAGCGCCGCAAGGCTATCATCTACCGATGGAAAGGAGGTATCGAAGCAACCAAAGGATGATCTACAGAAGGAAAACTTTGGACATTATCAATCTATGAACCATTAAGGGCAATACAAAGTTTGGTCCATAGAAATTCATGAGGCTTCAAATTTAGAGTTAAAAGGGAATTCCCCCACCATGCCAAGGAGTCATACTTTAGAAAATTCACGTACTCCTCACTCACACAAAAGTTTTCCCACCACAACAAAGATTTATGATGGTGGTACATAAGAGGCCTACAACCGCTCTACCCCTTGTGGACATAGTAATTTCAAAGGGGTGGTGGTAGATACTTTTGTTTATCACGAACATTGCAAATTGCGGTATCCATGTCATATGCCTTAGTTGTGCAATGATTAATTAATGTTTTGTGATGGCGGGAACCACATTGCCAACCCAAGCTAGAATATGAACTAGTGCTCCCATGGTCAAACTTATGACCTTAAATAAGTACTAACGGGAGGTAACATGTTCTGTTTTCCTTTACAAGGATTTGTTAGTTTCTCATTTGAAAAAATCCTTTGTTCCTTCTCAACAATAAAATTTTCTCGGCAATAATAGTGGCACAACCTTTACAGGTTATAGATGAAAAGGAACAAGAAGACAAGGTACAAAAGAACAACAACTATTTCATTATTCCTCGTATTACCTAGCCTTTGCTGGTTTCATGTCTTTCTATGAACTGAATTGTTTTCAGCAAGCATGATAAATGGAAACTAAAATATGACTTCCTTCTCATTCATGCTTGACATATAAAGATTGTTCCCTGCTTTCTTTCATCGCCATTGCGAAACCCTCATTGCGTAGGAAATCCTTGTGTAAATTGTTGGTAGATGTGATATGACCGTAGACATCTTAACCTTTCTTGGAACCAAGAGAACTTCCTTGATTTTAATCTTCAAAAGGTTATAAATGAGAACACCAGATTCACAATCTTCTCGATGATGACTGTGGTATATATATACTAGGGGTACCTCGCCACTCGAATATATTGCCGAGTGCGCCAGGGTCCAATAAAGATAAAGATCCATGAAGATAACTACTCGGATTGCTACTTGGAGTACATGACAAGTCAATACTAGAGATAGAGTCCTAGTCGGAAATTATGTTGTAACCGACTAGGACACTTACCATGTAACCCTGCCCCTTGGATATATAAGGAGGGGCAGGGGCTCTCTCATCGATACCACAGAACATAGGACGTAGGGTTGTTATCCTTCGGGAGGCCCGAACCTGTCTGAACCTTGCGTCTCGTGTGTCCATCGATCTTTCATACTCATACACATACCTATATCTACTATCGAGAATATCTCTCGACAGTTGGTGTGCCAGGTAGGGGCAGCGTTGGGTGTAGCTTCGTCGAAATCGATGGCTCTCGTCGACATCAAGTTTCGCCCGGGAGACAAGATCTACTTTGGCACCATCAGCCTCGTCGCCTATCAGCACGGAAACCTCGTCAAGCATGAATGCATGGCCCACTCGGTCGCTGCCATGGCCGATCAGAGCAATCTGGCTCGCCGATTCCCGCTTGGCCTCGACAACGCGGCGATAGCTATCCAGGCGGAAACCCTCTTGGGCGGCAACTCAACGTTGTCCACAACACGCCGATTGGCAACATTGGTTGATTCGGGTTATACTACAGTTGATCTCCCAGCTCATCACATGAATCAGTCGGACAAAGATCCTAAATTCTTTGACAAATCAAGATTCATTGCAGAAATCGGCCTTGAAGGCGAGTCACTCCTAGACTTGATTGAAGAGCCGAGTGATTCAGAGAGTTGTTCATTGGATTTCCACGAGGTATTCATAGTAGCACCTGCTGCTCAGGGGCTAGCAGACGGCAAAACATCAGTGGATGCTATTGCGCGCGGTATCGCGCCGCGTGTAGACGGACATGAAACCGACCTCGAAGACGGTGATCCAAACACCACCACTCCTCTGCTTCGAAGATCGGATGCTCAACAGAGACCCCGAGTCGTGCAAAACCAAGATATAGGAGACCTCACCTTAAAGCTTGATGGTGAAGACGTCTTCAAGACCCCATAGCACAACATCACGGCTGCGGCGACCCTCCTGCAAACAATAGAGCCCCTGCTCCAAGTCTCCCCAGAGTTGACACATCAGGTCAACCAATTGAAAGTGCACATCAGGGCCGTGGCTATACTGGGGATGCATGTGGCATGAGTAACACCAACTAAATCAGTTTCTGGGGCCACTAGTTCGATGCCCAGGGAGGATAGAAGAGACCGACATTGCTCCAACCGGGAGGCAACCCCGCCTACTGTCCCCAGGCCCAGGCCCATTACAGAGTACCATGATCGACATCCAAGCGCCGACCTACGCAACGGCATACCACCACGTGATGCACGGGTCCGATTGGACAACAGATACCAGGAGCGCGACAATACGGCCCGCCGAGAGCATGAAGATGAACGGCGCTGGCGCGGTTATGTCGACTATGAGTGTGACAACAGGCGGCAGCCACATAGAGACGATCATTGCCGCGATCGACGGGACGAGGGCCGCCGCGATGATAGATCTTACCGAGAAGACGGCCGCGAACGAGAATGGACTCCGGCCGTCGATGATTATGACGAGGAGGCTGGCATCTGAGTCTTCACTCGGGAACTTCGAACCGTCAGCTAGCCGGTCGGCTTCAAGCTAGTCGACATTGAGAAGTATGACGGCAAGACAGACCCACGCGATTGGCTTGACGTCTATTCGACAGCCATACGAGCTCTTGGTGGCGATAGCTTTGTCATGGCCAACTACTTGCATGTTTGCTTAGCCCCAGCAGCAAGAACCTGGCTGACTAATCTGCCCGACAACTCTATCACCTCCTGGGCAAAACTCTGTCGGCAGTTCATGGCCAATTTTCAAGCCACCTTCAACAGGCCAGGGAATCACTAGGAACTCGGCCAGATCAAGCAGCAGGACCGGGAGCCACTTCGAGAGTACATCCAACGCTTCTGCCGAGTGAAAAATACCATCCCTAACATCTCGGATGCTCAAGTTGTTGCCGCCTTCTAGGGAGGACTCCGTGACGATGACGTAATAAAGAAAATTGGAAGGTTGGATGCTGCCGGCAGACTGTCAGCCAAAGAACTATTCACTATGGCCGACAAATATGCTGCTGGCAATTCGGCACTATTCCAAGTTCGCTAGTACAAGGAGGCGACCCCAAGGAACCTGTCGGGTCCATCCGATTACAGCAAGGACAGCGAAAGGAAGCACAAGCAAGACCGAACGGTGGCCAACACCAAGCGCCCGACCAGGAGGAAACCAGTCACTCAAGATGACTTCGACATGATGCTCGATGGCCCTTGCCTGCTACATGATGGAGCTCACAAAGCTACGGAATGCTTCAAGCTTAAAATTTTCGCCCATCACGCCTTGAAGGTCTGCAAAGAACGCCCCTGGATCCCCAAGGGTGGCAGAAACGATTCGGATAAGGATAACCAAGATGAGGATAAGGAGGACTTCCAAGACCTCGAATGCGAGGACAATTACATCTGTGGCCAGTCTACGGTCGACTCGAAGCGCCAGCAGAAGATGCTCCATAGAGAGGTCCACTTGGTCTCACCAGCGGTACCTCAATATCTACGATGGTCAGAGGTTCCAATTACTTTTGATCGGTTCAACCATCTAGATCACATCCCCAGGCCTGGAAAATATCCCTTAGTGCTAACACCGACTGTTAACCGAGTCCAGCTAAATCGGGTATTGGTAGATGGTGGTAGCAATCTGGACATCCTTTTTGTGAAAACCTTCAAGGAGCTTGGCATACCCTTGATGGACCTCAAGCCAAGTCGATCACCATTTCATGGTGTGATCCCGGGCATGCAAACAGTCCCTCTAGGACAAATCACTCTGCCTGTGACTTTTGGCACTCGGGAAAACTACAGGACAGAGCGAATTACCTTCGAGGTCGCCGACCTCAACTCTATGTATCACGCTATTATAGGGCGGCCAACCATTGCTAAATTCATGGTGGTACCTCATTATCCTTATATGATGATGAAGCTGCCAGGACCAAACGGCGTCGTCTCAATCCACTCGGATGTGCAGACCTCATACGACTGTGACAACGACAGTTGTGAGTTGACCGAGAAGATACTAGCAGCATCGGAGTTGGCCGAGCTGAAGGAAGCGATCGCAACGGCGGAGGAGGCCATGCTTGACCCTGCTCCAAGGAAAGCGCTGAAGACTGCGGTACATGTGGACACCGTGGAGTCCAAGAAGATTAGCCTTGGTGACAATGATGTATCCAAGACCACCAATATTGGGGTCAGTTTAGGAGATAAATAGGAAAGCGCGCTCATCCTTTTTCTTAGAAATAATAAAGATATATTTGCATGGAAACCTTCTGACATGCCAGGTATTCCAAGGGACAAGGCTGAGCACAAACTTCACGTTCGCGAAAACGCCTGGCCGGTAAGGCAACGGCTTAGACGATTCTCGCAAGACCAAAAGGATGTGATTAGGAAAGAAATCGGCCGACTGCTGGCAGCCAGTTTTATTAAAGAAGTTTTCCACCCCGATTGGTTGGCTAACCCAGTTCTGGTGTGGAAGAAGAATAAGGAGTGGCGGATGTGCGTGGATTACACCGGCCTTAACCAAGCTTGTCCGAAAGATCTGTTCACTCTCCCACGTAATGATCAAGTGGTCGATTTGACGGCTGGATACGCTCTGTTGTGCTTCTTAGATGCCTATTCAGGGTACCATCAGATTCCCTTAAACCAATCTGACCAGCTCAAAACCTCGTTCATCACGCTGTTCGGAGCCTTCTGTTACACAACAATGCCCTTTGGCCTGAAAAATGCTGGCGCCACCTACCAGCGGACTATGCAGCGATGTTTGGACAACCAGATAGGAAGGAATGTCGAGGCTTACATCGATAACGTGGTAGTCAAGACTCGGCTCTCCACCGACTTAATATATGACCTAGATGAAACATTCGGCACCCTTCGGAAATACAACATGAATCTAAGTCCAGAAAAATGCGTCTTTGGGGTCCCATCAAGAAAATTACTCGGTTTTCTGGTATCACATAGAGGGATTGAAGCTAATCCAGAAAAGGTAAATGCCATATTAGGAATGGGACCTCCACATTTGCAAAAAGACATTAAAAAGCTCACTGGTTGTATGGCTATGCTCAGTCGGTTTGTATCGTGACTCGGCGTTCGAGGGTTACCCTTTTTTCGATTACTCAAGAAGCAAGAATCATTCACCTGGAATGATGACGTACAGAAAGCCGTGGATGATTTTAAGGCTTATATTATTGGTCCTCTAGTCTTAACTCCCCCAGAGCCAAAGGAACCTTTGCAGCTGTACATTTCCACAACCAAACACGTTGTCAGTACTATGCCGGTGGTGGAACGGGCGGAAGATGGCAAGGCTCAAAAGGTGCAACGACCAGTATATTACATGAGTGAGGTCTTATCGAAATCCAAGGTATGATATTTCCAGCTTCAGAAATTAGTTTATGCATTATTGATGACATCTAGGAAGTTGAAGCACTACTTTGAGGATCATCCAATTGAGGTCTACACGTTGTTTGGCCTAGGCGAATTGCTGCACAACAGAGTCCACTGGGAAAATCGCCAAATGGGCCGTTGAGCTCGGATCATATGATATCACCTTTAAGTCACGTGACTCGATAAAAGGTCAAGCTTTGTCGGACTTCATCGCTGAGTGGACAGAATGTGAGTTACCTCCCGACTCACAAGAATTATGCTATTGGAGAATGGCATTTGATGGCTCCTTACAACTGGAAGGTGTCGGAGCAGGAGTCATACTGATATCTCCTGACGGAGCCAAGTTGTGGTACGTTCTTCGAATGCACTTTTGTGTCTCTAACAACGCCGCAGAGTATGAGGCGCTGTTACATGTACTTTAGACAACTATCTCACTTGGCGTCCAAAGGATAAGTGTCTCTGGCAACTCGGCGCTAGTTATAAACCAAGTAACGAAGGAGTGGTGTTCTTCTCATGAAAGCATGACAGCCTACTGCACCGAAGTTCGGAAGCTCGAAGACAAGTTTGATGGCATTGAGTATAAACATGTCCTGCGCAAATATAATGAAGAGGCGGATGAACTAGCCAAACTTGGGTCTAGCAGATCTAAAACACCTGATAGAGTGTTCCTTTATGATCTACATAAGCCATCTGTACTAACCCAGCAAACTATGGAGCAGTCGGCACTAAAGGCGGGGGCATCGCATGTAGCTATCATTGAGGTAGATTGGCGCACTCCCTTCATTGAGTATTTGGATCGTGATACACTACCGACCGACAAAGACGAAGCCCTTTGGATTATTCGTAAGTCGCGTTCATATTGTATAGTTGACCATCACCTGTACAAGCAAAGCCCACATGGGATACTGATGAAATGCTTGTCGCAAGATGAAGGTATAGCTATATTAGGAAACATCCACGCTGGCATTTGTGGGAATCACGCAGGCCCATCCACAATCACGGCCAAAGCTATGAGGCAAGGGTTTTATTAGCTGACCGCTAGTGCTGATGCCAAGGAAATTGTCCGAAAGTGTGAGGGTTGTCATTTCTTCTCCCGCCAGATGCACGTACATGCCACAGACCTCCAGAATATCCCAATAACTTGGCCGTTTTCAGTATGGGGTTTAGACATTGTCAGTCCTTTCATGAAAGCTCAAGGGGGTTTTACTCACCTTTTCGTAGCACTGGACAAGTTCTCTAAATGGATCAAAGCAAAGCCAGTCGGTAGGATCTCGGCAAAGAAGGCCATTGAGTTTATGACCGAAATAGTCACTCGGTTCGGTGCCCCACACAAGATAATCACCGACAATGGTACTCAATTCACAGCAGTGGAGTTTAAAGAGTTTGCGGGCCAAGTCGGCCTTAAGATTGGCTATGCCTCGGCCGCCCATCCACAGAGCAATGGCCAGTTGAGAGGGCAAACAGCCTCTTGCTTTCTGGAATTAAGCCTCGTATATTTGATCGGCTGGAAAAGTACGCTCGATGGTGGGTTCGAGAATTACCATCTGTGTTGTGGGGGCTTAGAACCAACGTAAGTCGTGCCACCGGGCACTCCCCTTTTTCTCTGGTATATGGCTCAGAAGCCATGTTACCAACCGAGATTCTTTTTGCCTCACCACGTGTGGCAGCATATGAAGAAAACACTTCCAACGACCATAGGTGTGACAACTTGTTGTTGTTAGAGGAGCAACAAGATGCCACTGTCATTCGGTCGGCAAAGTATCAGCAAAGTTTGCGATATTACTACGACAAAAACATTTGAACACAGGGTTTTTCTGTCGGCGACTTGGTTTTGAAGCAAGTTCAGTCTAAGGTCGGTAAGCATAAGCTGTCGGCTCCATGGGAAGGTTCTTTTATTATAAAGGAAATCACTCGGCCAGGCGCCTATCGATTGATGAATGAGGACGGGTTGGACCTTCAAAGTTCCTGGAACGTTTCACAGCTACATCATTTTTATGCTTAGTAATTATAGTTTATTGTATTTATATTATTGAATATATATACATAGTGGTCATGATGTCTGATTTTGCAATTTATGATTTATGTGAATAATTGTTTTTATTGTTTACATCATGGCTCAAATTCTGATACTTGGTATCACCCTAACTCGTGCATGTCGACCAAGCGGGTTACTCGGTCCCCAGGGTTCTTGCCGTCTGTTAGGGATCAAGGCAATTCTCCTAATTCGCATATGCTTGACCGACTGAGTTCTTAGTCTCCATGGTTCATATCGGTTATTAGGAGTGTTGTTTAGAGAGCTGACATGAGTTGTGTATTGGTCGTGAGTGTTTAACATGAGTTCATACAATACATATACAAAGCAGCGCGACCCAAGAATTCATTATAATATTAATAATGAATCTAGACCTTAGCGGTCTATTGAACGTTAGTTATATTACAGTAACAGAGCTGTAATACAGTACTTTAAGCTTTACAATTCCTTACACTTTGGGTAAGGGATCTAGCTCTATCTAGTCGGCTAATATATGCGCTATTTTTTGCGCCTCAGCTATGAGCGCTTCACATTGCTCGTCCGAGAAATCTTCATGGAAACCTTCGGCTACCACGTCTAACTCTATGCTGGGGATGTGTGACTTTGCAATCGCCAGGACTTGTGCGCCGGCTAGCTCTGCAACATGTCGAGCATGTTCTTTCAGTCGGCCGGGTGCCCCTTGTAGCCTCGTCATCAGATCTTTACATCGAGGTGGTTTTTCTTCTGGATATATGTATTGGGCGACCACCTCTGCATCCTTTTGAAGAGCTGCAAGAGACCATCGAAGGTTTTCATCACCCTCTATAAATTTCTTCTGCAAAAGCTCATAGGACCTTTTTGATCCTACAGGAGTACAATAATCATATATGTCCAGTACAATGACCTTCGATATAAAGGTATTAGGTGAATATACACTTACCTCTTAGGCATTTCTCGGCTTCTCCCTTTTCAGCTCCAAGGGTGGCAACCTTTTCCTTATATTCTTCTTTCAACTTTTCAACTTCTTTGAATGCTTTCTGGAATTGGTTTAGCTCACCCACAGCCTTTCTGAAGATCTTTTCAGCCTTGATTAGTTCGGTAACAAATGTTTTAGTACATATATATATTTTTGTATGGATACGTATGTTCATTTTTACCTTCAGCCTTTTTCTTCCATGAATTTTGTGATTCTTGCATTATCTGGAAGTCGTTTTTTAGCTTTTCCAGATTTTTCTTGATCTCTACCGAGTCGTGGATCTGCTTCTTTAACCCTTGATTCTCGGACTTCAAAGTTTCAACAGCTTGGGCGGACGACTCCAGTTCTTTTATACGGCCTTCGAGGCTTGCAATTTGAGTGAGCGACTGGGCATCTTGTTTTTGTTTTAATTCCAGTGTCCGCGATGCCTCTGTATGGACGAGATCAAATATTCATATTCCATAGTTAATTCCAGTGTCCGCGATGCCTCTGTATGGACGAGATCAAATATTCATATTCCATAGATAACATCTGAGGTACATGCTTTATTAGTCTCATACCTTGTAGCTCAAATTGAAGTGCATCAACTTGGGATGAACGGGCTTTTAGAACAACTGATAAGCGCCCGACTTCCAGTCTCTCTTTGGCAAGCTGATCTTCCAAATCAACAGCTTTTGCACAATGCCTCTCGACAAGTTGCAGCAGCTTACTCTTGTTGGCCATATGGGTTTTCAGAGCCTGCAATGATGGTGAATTATACATTTGAAACTTCATAGCCAGGAATGGTGATTATTATTGACAAGAAGGGTGGAATACTTGGAAGGAATGATAGGCTTTTTCAGTATGTTCTTCAAAATTTTTCAGTTCTGCCTGCTCTGCTGACTCATCAAAACCGGTGATGGCAAATTGGCCAATATGATATATTGACCGAGTCGGCATTGGTTGTTCGGCGGCACTTTCTTTTACCACTCGGTGAATAGGAGTCGGCGTGACATTTTCCTCCGAACCAATTGGATACTCATATGTTGGTTCTGGCATCGACTCAAAAACTAGTGATGGTTCTTCGGGCTCTGTGGAGACAGGAGTATCAACACCCGTTGCCATCTCAGATTTATTTAGGTCCGAAATATTGGGTGATTTAGCTTGGTTATCTTCCGGCCGAGTGGATTTGGGTGCACTCTTTAAATCACTCGGTTTCTCTGCCGAGTGGTCTGGGGCATTATCTTTGGATGACCCGCCATGTGGTGTCTCCTGTTCTTTTTTAGGAACTGAACTTTGCATCAGGACTTCTTCAAAAGATGACTGCCCGGACGACCTATCAATTAGATAGAGTTTACATATTTATTCAAATGAAGATTTAAGCTTCAAGATACATTGTTCTGTTTACCTTGAGCAGCGTTTGAATCTTAGGCCTGACACTCTTGGTGGGGGGGCTGGTTGGCCTTGGGGCACCTGTAGTGTCTGGCTCTGCCTCATGGGTGTTTGCCTTGCTTGGTTCACTCAGACGACCTTGCTCTTTTTCATCTGTGGTTCGTCGAGTGGTGGAGGCTTTTTTTGAAGTCTTTTTCTTCGCCTCTTCTTGAAGTATAGCTAATCTTTCAGCTAGCGACTCTTCTTTGTCAGAATCTTCAATATGCGCCTTGCGGCGCTTGGAGGCTGATGGTTGTGTGGGAGAGTTCTTTGGTGGCATCGGCGTCAATGGTGGATTAGACACATATACATCAAGGTTTTGCAACATATGTTATGTATAATTCGTTACTAAACATAATGGAAGAGATGTTACTTTTTCAAGCAGCGTGGTGGATAACTTACTGTATTCCTATCAGTCAAGGAATGATATCCAGATTTTGCACTCCCTGGAGTCCAATCAAGAAGTGATGCAAATATGTTCTCCAGCCGCACTGTCAATTGCCTTTTCGACAATATCTCTGCCACTTCCATTGTGGGGTCTGAGCCTAATTGAAATTTCCATCCTGGAACATGGCATTTCTTGATAGGCTGTACACGACGATATATGAAGCTTGCTGCAACATGTACACCGATATATCCTTTTTCTTTGAGATAAGCAATATGCTTTAATATAGCATCAACTTGCGACTTCATGTTTGGATGAGACTTTGCTGACCACTCGGGTCGTGGCTTGGGGGTATTGGCCGTGGTTTCTGACAAAGAGGGAGCATGGTTTCCATGGTAAAACCAGTCCGTGTGCCACCCCTTGTTGGTTGATGGCAGTGGGACATCAATATACTTGGATTTATTCCTTAATTGGAATCCAGCACCTCCTATGACATTATTGCTATTCGACTTCAACACAATCAATTCCTTGAAGGTATCGAAATGGGGATAGATACCCAAGAACACTTCACATAAGTGAATAAATATGAAGATATGTAATATGGAATTTGGATTTAGATTGACAAGGTTGATGCCATAAAAGGAATCCCCGAAAGAAGTCACAACATGGAATCCCAAATCCACGATAGAAAAAGGAGGAGAAAATCGTGATTTGGTCGACGGGAGGTTGGGGAAATCTCTGACCTATGGCTTCGATCCACCCTCCAGTCTGTTGATCCTGTAGCACGCCATCAATCACCAGTTTGTTGATCTTCTCAGACTCCATGGCTGACGTGGGGAACTCCTTGATGCCGGCAGGAATGTCAAAGACTATATCTTCTTCCTCGCCCTTTCCGAGAGAAGATTTCCTCTCAGATTGAGACTTAGCACTTTGACGGGTGCGCTTTGGGGCCATCGCTCTTGTTTCAGCACAGTGGATAGCGGTTACGTGGAGCTTCTGGAAGGAAATGGAGGCTCGAGATCTAGGGTTTCTAGGCACAAGATGGAGGCGGCGGGGAAATGGAAGCTCGAGATCTAGGGTTTGTGTGCGCAAGACGGTGGTGGCGTCAAAATGAAGACGAAGGGATACGACTGTTTGGAGGTCCTCTTATAAGGGATAAATGACCTGGTGGGCTGAGGCTTTTCGTAACCTGTTAAGTCCAGTTCTGTTTCTTGGTACGCGCTGTTATTATGATATCAAGATTATTTTTAAGCATTAACCTTGGATGTTGAGGGTCTTACAATAAGTGGTAAATCACTTGGATTGTTGCGGTTTCAACCTTGGAAATTGTACCTTTTGAGATTCGATGATAAATCACTTGGATTGTTATGGTTTTAACCTCGGAAATTGTACCTTTCAAGATTTTGTGATATGTCACTCAGATGGTTGCAGTTTCAGTTTTGGAAATTGTGCTTTTCGAAATTTTATGATAAATCACTCGGCTTGTTGTGGTGGTTTCAACCTTGGATATTGTACCTTGCAAGATTCCGTGATAAATCACTCGGATTATTTTGGCACCAATCTTGGGGGCTATGTTTCCGTGTTACATTATTACTATTGATACATCACCAATCTTGGGGGCTAGGACAATTGAATTTCATCATTAATCATTCGGATTAAGGGCACTCTAGCATTATGGATATAAATATTAATTTGGTGATGCATCAGTCAACGAGTGAGGAAATATGGAGCTTGTTTTGACAAATTGGAAGATTCAGATGACGTTATGTCCTTTTCTGTTAGGGGACAAGATTAATTGAATACTTTTCAAATAACTCAAAAGTTGCTTCGGTATAGACTCAACACCCTTCTAAGTTGGGGGCTATATTCATAGGATATGTCTTTTCAGGGATTTATGAATAAGAGTTATTAGAAGAAATAGCATTTCCCAATTTCATAAGATGTCGAGGCAAACCAAGACGACAATTCAATACGGGAAGCACTTGTGGGCTACTGTGGTATATATATACTAGGGATACCTCGCCACTCGGATATATTGCCGAGTGGGCCGGGGTCCAATAAAGATAAAGACCCATGAAGATAACTACTCGGATTGCTACTTGGAGTACACGACAAGTCAATACTAGAGATAGAGTCCTAGTCGGAAATCATGTTGTAAGCGACTAGGACACTTACCATGTAACCCTGCCCCCCGGATATATAAGGAGGGGCAGGGGCTCTCTCATTGATACCTAGAATATACGCCACAGAACACAGGACATAGGGTTGTTATCCTTCGGGAGGCCCGAACCTGTCTAAACCTTGCGTCTCGTGTGTCCATCGATCTTTCATACTCATACGCATATCTAGATCTTCCATTGAGAATATCTCTCGACAATGACTTTATACCTACCAGAGCCAGGTGATGATCTTGCTAAAAAACTATTGCATTTGCAACTTCTATTTTCATTGACCTTTGTCAAATTATTGTGACCCTTGTAAGATGCTTGTTATGTGTTATTGATCAAGTTCATGTGCACACCCCAACCACTCCATATGTTGAAACTTCTACACTGGATGTTCCCATCCATTATCCCCACAAATCCACTCATGGAATAAAGTGCTCCACTATACTTGTTAATCTCTCTCCAACAATCATTCCAAAAGGGATATGGGCTATATAGCTATTGAAAAAAAAGAAAGAAGAAAAAAGAAATGAATCATGAATGCTAAAATAGCCCATATAAAGAAATATAAATCAAATGAAAGAGAGAGAGAGAGAGAGAGAGATCACTTCGAATGGAGCATGCCTGCCGTCCATCATCCATCCATACATATCATAATTGTGCACATGGCTTGATCGTAATTCATGACTTGTTTCATCCTTGAGTCCATTTTTGACTTAGTGATATATGAACTACAAGTATGCGGCCTCAATATTTCCTACCTTGAGCTCCACATAAGCCTTAGTATATAGGGAAATTTTGACCACTGGCCTAAGTGAGGAATCAAAACCACATTGAGCGATTCAAGTGCATCAATTGAGAATAACTTGTGATCTGGAGTTCTATTTTTATTGAAAAGGGCAAAACCAAATTGACGTTCCTTGGGAAAAAGAAAGGCAAGACTTCTCTATGTTGTTCCATCTCTCAACTTTTCAAGACAAGGTATTTAGCCACCTAAACCCTATGTCATTAGGAGTCATGGAGTAATCTTTATATATGCAAAGCATGATGAGAATTTCCTTAGAACTTGCTCATTCCTAGTCTTCATTTCATACATTGCTTGGGACGAGCAAAGTCCTAAGCGTGGCAGGGGGTGTGTTGGTATTCTTAAATTCCCTTTTTTGACTAACAATTTACAATAAAAAGGTGGATCTTTGTACTCATGAAAATAATCTTTGTACTCATGAGTTCCACAAGTTTTGATGAAATATGTGTTTGCAGGTATAAGAGAGCTAAAATATGCCAAAACATGAAGAAACACCCCGTCGGCCGATCACGATTGTGAAACAGCCGTTTTCACCGACCGACAGGGTCGTTTTAAGGCTGAAATTAGGAATCAGCCGATAGGGTCATATGTGTTGGAAGGGAGAGTGCATGGGCTACCCATGAATGGCTTTGACGGAAGCATCGCATGTGGTGACGTGTACTCGGGAAAAGTGGGACCCAGACTGACCCTATTGTACCTTGCAAAAGGTTGTCGCACGTGCCTCCTTGGTGTGTGCGTGCGTCGTGTATTTAGGTTTCTCCTGTAGGATGTAAATCGATTCGAGTCACCGTCCCTCGTGGTTACTGAGTAGCACTTGTGAGATCACTGCCATTTCAAAGAAAAACAAGTGAGATGATAATGATGATATTGTATTTCAATAAATTATATTGCAACCATATTTGTTTTAGTATAGATGCACAATATTTATTTTATGCAAAAACTCTATCAATATGGCTAAAATCTGAAAATAAGGATATATTATTAGTGTTGTTTTTGCAATTATTCCCACAACCATTGGTCAGCCCCCCCCCCTGCATGCTAGGTGTCGGCCTTAGCGTGCCATTTTGACGGGTAAGTCTTGCTGAGTATTAGTTGCTCAGGATTTGTTGTTTAAGTTTTTGTACAGGTATGTCACATGTTGTGCAACAGAGAGTGGCAATCACATGGAAGTGGATTGTGAACCCCCGAAGGGATAGATCATGGAATGGGTTCCTGTTTCTCCTACTCCAGAGGAGCACGATGAAAGATTCATGGTTAAGGACTGCCATGAAATATTGTAAGATATGTATCGTCGAGATTATTCGCTTCCGCTAAGACTTTATTTTTGAACTTCAAACTCTTTTATATATCCTAAATTTGAACCTAAATTGTAATAACTTTATTTTGACATTTCACTATATTTTCTATGTTTATTTGTGTATTGATGGACTCTTGCTTCGTCAAGTGTCACCCATGTATCGATCCTTGACTAACCTTTCATTTTGAGGTGCCGATGTCACAGCTTGGTATCAGAGCCGACCCTCACAGTTTCATGGGCGCGTGGGGTCGCAGCTGAGCAGGTATGGTGTGCATGGCTGGTGTGGGCCCAGAGAGTGGTCACACAATATGGCACATGCGTTGTCACAGGGCACATGGACGTGGCCAAGAGGGGACGTTCTTGGCTTGGGGTTGATTAACGAGGACGTCAATCTTGTAAGGGGGTGAGAGTCTGATATCCTGGCCCAAGGCTTAATAGGATTGATAGAATACTCATACCAATAACTTGCAACTTCTTTCCCGGAAACTCATCCCCAAAGAACTCCGAGGTTAAGTGTGCTTGACCCAGAGCAATTTAAGGATGGGTGACCGATTGGGAAGTTTGTCCCGGGTGCGCACGAATGAGGACAAAGTGCGTAGAAAAGACATGTGTTGGTCTCTGAGGACAGTCTTGAGATCCTAGAGAGCTGTCTGGTGTAAGCGGGCCTAGCCTCGAATGGACGGCATGTCACAGCTTGGTATCAGAGCTAGCTTAGGATTAATATCATAAATAAACAATAATTTTCAAAAACCAACGCTTATATTGACGTATGAGTAATAAGCCCTCATAAGAATATTATTAGTTATGGTTCAGGTGGCAAGCTAACTGTAGGAGGTTATTTGTTTAAATACTTGCATCTATGGCATCATCAATGCAGGTTTGTGTCCTGCTATGTGGACAGTAGCATTGAAAGTTAGCACAATGGTGTGAACGCGGGCTGATTGTGTTGAACATCAGTGCCCGGTCCTTAGGCGATAATAAGAGATTATTTTTTGCTCGTTTCTTTTGAATTTGATGTATTGTTTCTGGGATCCATTTTTTGCAGGTACACTAACCACGCATACTTAGCTCATTAGCAAATAACTAACCAAATATTGAGAGGTCATGTTTGCCACCGAGGTCACATATGGTTGATATATTGACCAATTTTTATGTTGGTGAGGACGTAAGGACGACATATTATCATGTCATCATGTTTGCATTCGCATGTTGTAATTGAAGGCTTTAACAAATCTACAAGTAAAAGTTTTCAATGAGCCTAATGACCAAATTGACCTCTACCAAATGTAAACAATCTTCCGGTTCCATGGTTAAGAGCTTTGTTCATGTTAAAAATTTCGAATTGCAAACTAGCACCTAATCTGAAAACTGAAAGTTCAAAAATTTCAGTCAAGTTCAAAAATGCATAACTCTCAAACTACTGAGCAGAATCTTTTGATCTAGCACCTTATGGAAAGGTTATGAAATTACCTACAACTGTCATGTTCTGACATTTTTTATTTGGAGCACAAAATCTAGGATTTAGGACCCATCATCAGACAAACCTTTTTCTGTCCAGAACAGGATTTCAGCAGTCAACCAGAACTCTAAAAACTCATAACTCCTAAACCATTGACCCTATGAGGCTGTATGAGTAGGCATTGGAAAGCTATGGAAATGTTCTAAAACATTGGTATGAACCCGAAGTATTGATTCTGTACCCAGAAAGAGCAGTTTGGATTTCTGTGCAGAGTGTCAATAGCAAGACAGATTTTAGTAGTAGTTTTAGAATTGATTGAAGCATGACAAATGATTCTTAAACAATTTTGCTTACTTGCACCTCTCTTAATCTTAATATTCTGACTCAATTGGCATGTTTTATGATAAACACAAAAGTTTTAATCAAATTTTAACTCGTTCTGGTAGATGGCTACTTCTTAGGCTACCGTTGAGAGCGCCGCTATGTGTGGGATACTTGCCTTACGGGTATCCTCATACAAGACTAAGTCGGTAGCCGACCGGATACTTCATCAACAAGGAAGCCGACCGAATCGACTTGTAGCGCAAGGTATAAAGAGATAGACTTTCTATGTAAATCCTTGTGAGTTACGACTAGGACTCTTCATGTACCCCCTTGCCGACCGGATATATAAGGCGGTAGGGTACCCCTCATCAAGGGAGAAGTTGACAAGTTTTGCAACATCAATACAATACACAGAACACAGGCGTAGGGGTTTTACTCTCATCCAGAGGGCCCCAACCTATATAACTCGGCGTCTTGTGTTACCATCGTAGTTCTTATTCTCTATGTAGCCCTATACATTTTACTGCCGATCTCAAGCTTCGACAGTTGGCATGCCAGGTAGGGGACAAGGCTCGCCGGGATTCTCTGTCGACTACGATGGCCCAAATTCCCATCATCTAGTACTCGTCGGACTTCAAGATCTCCTTTGGATCGCTCGACTTCACGGTCGACGCCTACGGAGCCCTAGGTCTGGAGAACCATAGATCCGACTCGGCCGCAGCCGTTTCCATGGCGTGATCACCGAGTTCGTCTGGCATGATCCCCGCATTGGTTCCACTCGGATCTAAGAAAGAAGATCCTTCCTTCAGGAACGATTCAAAATCGGATCGGTCTTTTGATGAGGACTTTGTCGGATCCGCTTACCCATATCACCATACTGTCAACATGGTGGATACAACACGGCGATTCGATCGGCTGGAGGTGATTCCTATGTAATGGGTAATTACCTCCCGATCTGCCAGGATCCAGCTGTTCGGATATGGCTCACGTCTCTTCCAGAGGAGTCAATCACATCTTAGGGAGATCTCAACAGGAAGCTCAAAGAAAGTTTCCAAGCTACCTACAATCAACCGGGCAACCACTTTAACCTCACTCGGATCATGCAGAAGACCGATGAACCTCTTCGTGACTAGCGATTTTGCGCTAAGAAGATTGAGATCCCCAATGTCCTGGACCAACAAATCATTGCCGCCTTCCAAGGAGGGATCCGTAGCGATGATCTGGTTTGTGAGATCGGTCGGAGGAATCATGACCTCAAGCTGACCACTCAAGAGTGCATCGAGATCACTGACAAGAAGAGGAAGCCTGATAACGTGGTTCACACGGCAGACCAACTTCAGAAGAACCCTCGAACAAGCCAACTGTCCACAGACGAGCTGCTTAGTGGCCCATGCCTTTGGTACCCAAAGGGAAACCACAAAGCAAAGGATTGCTATCGACTGAAGGGTTTTGCAACGGCTGCACTCAAGGTGGCTAAAGATCCCCCGAGGCGTAATAGCAATGATGATGGTGACAAGGATGACTCAGGAGAGTTCCAGGAGCCCCGCAAGGAAGTCAACCTCATCTTCGGTGGCCCGGATGCCTACGTGTCCAAGCGCAAGCAGAAGCTGGAACTTCGGGAGATCAACTCAGTGGAACCGGCTGCGCCTCAATTCACGAGGTGGTCTGAGATGCCAATCACCTTTGATCGGTCAGATCATCCCAAGCACATCCCGAAGCCGGGTCGATACCCGTTGGTGCTTGCTCCTACAATGAAGGAGGTAAAGTTCAACAAAGTAATCATTGATGGAGGAAGCAGTTTGGACTTAATCTTCACCAAGATTCTCAAAGAGCTCGGTCTGTCAATCAATGATGTTCAGCCGAGTTTCTCACCTTTCCACGGGATTGTACCTGGCAAGATTTCAGTTCCAATTGGACAGATCAGTCTGCTGGTCACCTTCGGGACCCGTGAGAATTTCAGGACTGAGCGCATTCTCTTCCAGGTGGCGGATTTTCACTTAGCATATCATGCTATCGTCGGTCGACCGGCTATGGCTAAATTCATGGCTATCCCGCATTATCCATATCTCACCCTCAAGATGTCAGGCCCGAACGGAATAATCTCCCTCCACTCTGATCTTTGGAATTCTTTTGATTGCGATGTACAAAGTTGTGAGATGGCCAATAAATAGTTGATGTTGTCCAACCAGAAGGAGATCCAGTAGGCAGTCGGCATGGAGGAGCAGACTGGAGCGGTGGTTCCAACGAAGAAGCCTACCAAAGACAAGATTCAGACCGATGACATCCAAACCAAGGAAATTATGCTCGATCCTGAGGACCCCGATAAGGTAACTTATGCTGGGGCCAACCTTGACGAGAAATAGGAGCGCGCGCTCACTCTTTTCCTCCAGGAAAATAGGGACATCTTTGCATGGAAACCATCTGACATGCCAGGAGTTCCCAAGGAAAAGATTGAGCACAAGTTAAGGGTACCCCCTGGGGCTACCCTCGTTCGGCAAAGGCTTAGAAGATTCACACAAGATCGTAAGGACGCCATGAAGAAGGAGATAGTTAGACTATTAGGTGTTAAGTTTATAAAGGAGGTATATCATCCCGACTGTTTAGCAAATCTAGTCTTTGTTCCCAAGAAGAATAAAGAATGGAGGATGTGTGTTGATTATACTGATCTCAACAAGGTCACTCCTAAAGACCCCTTCGCTCTTCCTCGTATTGATCAGATTGTAGACTTGACAGTCGGGTGTGAGCTCTTGAGCTTTCTGGATGCCTATTCAGGCTATCACCAGATCCCACTGAAGGTCAAAGATCAGATTCAAACTTCCTTTATAACACCCTTCGGCGCCTATTGCTATATCACAATGCCTTTCGGTCTGAAGGACACTGGCGCGACTTACCAACGAGGTATTCAGCGCTTCCTTGCTACTCAGATCGGTAGGAACGTAGAAGCATATGTCAATGACATCGTCATCAAGACCCAGAATGTTGAAGGGCTTATTTTTGACCTGGAAGAAACCTTTGACAATCTGAGGCATTATTCAATAAAGCTGAATCCTAAGAAGTGTGTTTTTGGGGTTCCTTCGGGAAAGCTACTCGGTTACATCATTTTGAAATGAGGTATAGAGGCCAACCCGGATAAAATCAAGGCGATCCTTGGTACGGGGCCACCTAATTCTCAAAGGGATGTACAAAAGCTGAATGGATGCATGACGTCCTTGAGTCGCATTATTTCCTGACTGGGGGTTAGAGGGTTACCACTTTTCCGACTGCTTAAAAAGCAGGAGGACATCGTTTGGACTGAAGAGGTGCAATTGGCATTGCACGAGTTGAAGGTTTACCTCAGCAGCATTCCAGTATTGGTGCCTCCGGAGCCAGGAGAAAAACTTCAAATTTACATATCAGCCACAACTCAGGTTGTGAGTACTGTTTTAACAGTCGACCGAGAAGAAGAGGGGCATATACAAAAAGTGCAACACCCGGTCTATTTTGTGAGTGAGGTCCTTGGTGCCTCTAAGGTAAAATATCAGCAGATCTTGAAGTTGTTGTATGCATTGTTGGTCAGCTCCAGGAAGTTGAAGCATTATTTTCAAGCTCATCTAATCGAAGTCCAGACCTCCTTCGCACTTGGCACAGTGCCGCACAATCGAGAAGCTGAAGGAAAAATCGCCAAGTGGGCAGTTGAATTTGGTCAATATACCATTACGTTCGTGCCTCAGTCGGCTATAAAGGGACAAGCGTTAGCTGATTTCGTTGCCGAGTGGACAGATGATGTAGATATGGCCCGATCTTCCGAGAGGTAAGGGGATGAACTCAAATTTGGGGAACTCGACGTCGACGACCCGGCTTGAATCAGACATGATCCAACCCCGCAACCGTTACACCAAGCACAACTTGATTGTTCCTGCAAGCGAAATCGAGAACGCAAGCAAGAGAGGATAAACACGCAATCTGAAATTGCAAATATGGATGAAGCGAATCACAAGAAAAGGTTCAAGCTCTGAACACAAAAGGACTAATCACCACAGTGGTGTAGAACAAGAACAGGGGCCCTAGATTACTATAAAAGGACTTGTCGCCACAGTTACAATAATTCGATCAAGTTTCTCTCTGGAAAACTGAACTAAACAAAGATGGTGGCTATTGAGTTTATGTAGGAAACAAAGACGTCCTAGGGTTGGGGGCGACTAGGGGGGGTGCCCACAACATGGGCTTAAGGCCCGACACGATACATGGCCAAGTTGGCCCAAAATAGGTGGCATAGCACCTTGTCATGGTCACATATTATGACTCACGACCCTTCTAGAGCTAGGACCAGAACGAAAATGATGGCGTCGTCATCCCCTTTCCAACGCATCAAAGAACGCCTCATTTGGATGTCGGATGTGGGAGATATCATCAAAACCGTGAAGGGGTGTCGGCTGAATCCGAGACGAATGCGGGGACCGAGTTGGTGACGACTTGTAACTTGGGGAAGGCCATGATATGTGCGTATCCAGCATGGTGATGTCCTCATCAACAGAGATTCAAAATCCACCTACGGCACAAGACATCGAGTATTGGAAAATGTACTTTGATGGATCTCTTCAATTACAAGGAGCTGGTGTGGGAGTCGTGTTTATCTCACCCACTAGAGAGAAGCTTCGATATGTCCTTCAGGTGATGTTTTACGCATCCAACAACGCTGCAGAGTATGAAGCCCTTCTACACGGTGTGCGCATTGCTGCGTCTCTTGACATCAAGCGCCTTGATGTCTTTGGTGACTCGGCTTTGGTTATTAATTAGGTTACTAAGGATTGGAACTGTGTGGATGACAATATGAGTGCTTACTATCAAGAAGTAAGGAAGCTCAAAGATAAATTCAATGGATTGAAGTTCACGCATGTCCTTCGAGACAATAACCAAGCCGCTGATGAATTGGACAAGATGGGATCATCCCGGTCTCTGGTCCCGCCTGGTGTTTTCCTACACACTCTGGATTGCCCCACGATTTCTCCTCGGTCAGATGTATTAATGAGTATTGTTACTGATCTTGTTGGTGATGACAATATGGAGACCGATTGGCGTGACCCGCTCATTCAATATTTGGACAAGGGAACGCTGCCTTCGGATCCTAATGAGCAACGGAGGTTGGAGACTCGATGCCAAGGATACTTGTTGGTGGGAGACCAACTCTATAAAAGAGGAGGTTCAAACATCTTGATGAGATGCATCTCAATACCAGAAGGCCAGAAGTTGGTAGAAGAAATTCATTCCCGGATATGCGGCAATCAAGCAGCTTCCAAGACTTTGGTCGGCAAAGCTTTCCGGCAAGGGTTTTATTGGCCCACGGCGGTTGAAGATGCACACCGGGTCGTTCGGACGTGTGAAGGTTGTCAATTCTTCGCTCAACAAACAAATGTGCCTTCATAGCAACTTCAGATGATACCTTTGACTTGGCCCTTTGCTGCCTGGGGGCTCGATATATATTGTTGGTCCTTTCAAGAAGGCGCCAGGCAGGTTCACTTATCTGTTTGTTGCTATTGATAAATTCACCAAGTAGATTGAAGCAAAGCCAGTCGGCAAGATTACATCAAAGAAGGCAATCGAGTTTGTGAAGGATGTCTTCACTTGGTTCGGGGTTCCTCATGATATCATCACTGATAATGGCACTCAATTCACATCATTGGAGTTCCGTGACTTTGATGATGAGATGGGAATTCAAATCCACTTTGCATCAGTGGCTCATCCGCAAAGCAATGGGCAGGTCGAACGGGCCAATGGTATGATTCTTCAAGGATTGAAACCACGGATATTCGACAGGCTTAGGCCTTATGCCGGTCGGTGGGTCAAAGAATTTCCTTCAGTTCTTTGGGGGCTTCGCACAAACACCAGTCGGGCAACTGGTCAGTCACCTTTCTCATTGGTCTACGACTATGCTACTGACCAAAGTCAGCCTTGTTTTGGCACGGGTTCAGACGTATGATGAACAACTTTCTGAGGAGAATCGAGAGATTGATTTGATTGCACCAGAGGAGTTGCGTGATCGCGCTATGTTTCGGTCGGCACTTTACCAACAGGCTTACGTTGATATTATGATAAAAACGTACGTAATCGCCACTTCCAAGTTGGAGATTTAGTGCTTCACCGAGTGCAGTCAACGAAGAATCAGCATAAGCTTTCTCCAATGTGGGAAGGACCATATGTTGTGAAGGAAGTCACTCGACCGGGGGCTTACCGACTGATGTATGAAGACGGCGATGATATACCAAATTCCTGGAACATAAATCAGCTACGTCGTTTCTATACTTAATTATTCTTTTGTATACTTATACATTATTCATGAATGAAACTTCGGTCTTTTTGATGAAAGATTTTTTGATGATTTTCATTCTATATTCTCTCGATTCCTTAAATTATTTTATTAAACAATTGAGCCAGGTGTCTTGTAATAATGTCCCACCTCAGTCTAACCGTATTTTGGTTTTGGACAACATTCTGACCGATTTCTTCTCTTTGAATACGGTCTTCATTTTCTTGGTCTAACGTCTATACATTATGGTTATATGCTTTATACTGCACATCAGATTACCACTACACTAAACCCAGAGCCAAAGTGCGAGAGGTCATGTGCGATTGGTTGACTCTGCTTGTTACGCGGTTACGAGTCACAACCTAAAATGTTATGGCATACAATTTGAGTTTCTCAATGACAGAAACATACTTATGACATTTTTATCAATCTTTTAAAGATGATAAGCATGAAACTAGTCTGTATACAGGTAATATTGTTTAATTACATAGATATTGCTAATGATCTCTAATATTACAGGATTTACAGCTCCTTTGAAGGAGAGGAAGATTCAGCTCGTAGCTCAACCTCATGAGTTGCTAGAGGAGTAGGCATGGTCGGATTGATCTCTATGTTGTCGACCAAAGCTCGGAAAGTCTCCAGCATGGAATCCAAGAGCAGCTAGCATTGGTCATCAGTCAAGTCTGGGTTGAAGCCCTCCTTGATTTTGTCCAATGGCAGAGCAGGAGACCAAGATTGGCAAATCGCCAGAACCTGACTCCCGGCCTCGGTCGCCACTCGTCGAGTGTTATGAGCAATAGCCTCCGATGCATTGTAACAATCTATTTTTTCATATTTTGCAAATTATTAATTTATTAATTTAGTCTTATTTAATTAGGGTGTTAATATTTTTTATTTAGCTACAAAGATTATTTTCATGATTTATTAAATTAGGTAATTATTTTATTTTTGTGTATTGTTGCATTCATGTTGGAGTAGTTGCAGTAAGTATTTTATTTGGGTGCATAGTTATTTAAAAATGCAACTAGAAATCGTTTTAGATTTTATTAGAAATTTTAAAACTGTAATTAGAAAAGGAAAAGGAATTTTCCCTTGTACTTGGGCCAATTTCTCTTCCCGAGGCCCACTTTCTTTTCTCCCCCTCCCCTCCTTCTCTTAGGTTTGGGCCAGAACCACTCCCGTAGCCCACTTCCCCCTCCCCTTCTCCTTTCGGCCTACAGTGCAAGCCAGGAACACGAAGCAGCCCAGCCCTGCCCCAAAGCCGCTAACAGGTGGACCCTCCCCGGCCATCTTCCTCCTCTCGCCCCTCTCTCTTCCCCGCCGCCTGGAGGAAACCGACTCCGTCGTCCGCCCTCCTCCCCGCCTTCCCGACTCCCATATCGCCGCACCTGAGCACTAGCGCATCACCCCGTCTCCTCTCCCCCACTTCCACTCCTCGGTGGCCATTAAGAAGCACACTCAGGCGCATGAGTGCGCATCAATGGCGCCACCACGCCATTGATGGTCGGCGAAGCTCGCCCGCTCGATTGCCCTCCTCCTAGGCCCTATGAAATGACCCCGAGTCACCCCCTGCCCCGCCGCTTAATTCCCCATCGCTCACCCATGTGCCTCGACCTTCAAAGCCCCTCCCCGACGACCGCTAGCGACCGCCACCGCCTTGCTCCGTTGAAGACCCCCTCCCGGTTTTCGCCGCGCCTGCGTGACCGACCGGCGAGTGCTGCCATGCTACCCTCTCTCTCCCCGTTCTCTCGCGTTGAGAAATCGACCACCGGAGCGCCGTCCAAGGTGAACTCCGGTGAGCCCTCCCGTGCGCCGCCGCATAACCCACCGCCGGCCGCCACCCAGCCCCCCTGGATCTCCTAGCCATCCATCTGTAAAGGAACGGCCCAAATTAGAAACCCCGAAGGGTTAAGTTCCTGGTCCATGGTGGACCAGTGGACCACGGGTTAACGCCCGGTCCATGAGCCCTGTGGACCCAGTCCACACATTTAGGATTTAATTTTAAATAGAAATAATGCCAGGAAAATGCCCCTTTTATAATTAGGCCCTTATGCTTTACACTAATTAGTTTTTAATCCAAAGTTTTCTACAGAACTGTTTTTAATTTATGTTTTAGCCCATGGACTTTTCATAAATATTATTTTGGCCCTGTAATTTTATAGAGACACCCCTAAGCATAATTTTAATTATATTTTCATCCCTATCTTTTTACACTCAGACCCCTGTACTTAAATAAAATTATGTTTAGGTCCTCAAATTTTGCAAAAACAACCCTAGACCATTTAGTAATTATTTTTCAGTCCTAATAATTTCCACTTTAGTTCCTATATTTTTAGTTAATTACAAATAGGTCCCTAAACCTTGTTGTTTTTACCTTTTAGCCCCTAGAACTTCAAACTAGCATAACTTTTTAACCGTAACTCCGAGTTAGGTGATTTTTGCGCTCACAGAATCGTAGGAACACGTACTATCTTTTGGTACTGTTTTCATAGTCATTAGGAAATGTTTGGTGCATTGTTCCATATTTGTTTGTGTTTTCCTTTTCTGGTATTTATTGATATTAGACGAGGAGCAGCTCCAGAATTTCCAGGACTTTGAGTTTGAGCAGCAGCCAGCGGGAGAACACGGCAAGTGTCCTTGACCATATTGTACCTATTAAGGAATTAGTTTATTTTCATGCATGCTTGTCTAAATATGAATCCTGTGTCATTTACCCTTCCTTATTATTCCTTGTCGCCTGGATTATTGTTGAGTGTATGGGATTTTGGGTACGTCATGCTAGTGCAATACTTTGAGAAATTAAAATTGAATAATAATAAACTTGACTAATTTTCACTTGAACCTAATTATCATTTTGGTAATTTAGATGACCCAAGCAGGAGGATGTTGAGGATGGTGCGGGTATGCACAAGTACGGGTAATGTACTGGTTGGTTTACGGTAGTGCCTGCTTGTGGTCATACAAAACAAATTCATGGAGCGGCCACCCAGGAAAACAGCACAAAGCACAGGGCTGATATGGGTAGACGTTGTTTAGTATTAGATGTCTTCCCAATTTTTCGGGCGTTCGAGGAAGGAGGACGAGAGGGTTACTTTCGGCCTTAGGTGATGAAGGGTTACTTCTAGCCACGGCGCCAGAGGGAGCTTCTGTAGGGATGGTTAACCCGCGGTGGTGAAACATTAGCGTGGACATTTTGCAAGCTGGAGAGCACTTTGAAAGACCATGTGGTGATCTCTTGGCCTCACACCTACGGTAGTGGGTTGGCAACATAGAGACTTTAGTCACTGAATAGTGATGGAATCATCAACCTGTGGGTAAAGTTGTACAACCTCTGCAGAGTGTAAAACTGTTATAACAGCCGTGCTCACGGTCAAGAGCGGCCTGGATCCTCGCACGATTAGATGGATATTTGGGTGAATCTGGTGGGTAACCAGATTTGGGTGAATCTGGTGGGTAACCGGATTTGGATGGTACTGCAGGTGGGTAACCTGTAGTGTTCTCGTATGAGTGGGTAACTCATAGTTTTGCTATCGGTGGGTAACCGATAGTGTTGGACAGGTGGTTATCCTGTTGGGCTTTTTCACCTAGTAAATAGGATGCTTAGAGTCATAGGCTAAGGTTGCGTAGTGCAGTAAACCTGTGTCTAGCCTGTTCTTGTTTTAGCCTGCATGTCATACTTTTCCCCACTTGCTGAGTACTTTATGTACTCACACATTTTAGTTTTCCCTATTTTGTTGTTGCTATATTATTGCTGCTCAGAGGACGCTGGCGAGATAGACTACGCCGACGAGGACTACTTCGACTAGGAGTGCGACCCCCGGTGGTTTGCCTGTGGTGTTATGGAGCCTTCCGCTGTTTTATTTTATGCTTTGATGTAATCCATGCTATGTAATAATGATTCGAGATATTCATAAATGATGACATTGGTTTTACTGTTATTTCACTTTTGTCCTGTATACGTGACAACTTGATCCTGGGCACGTATACAGAAGCATTCGGTTTGACCTTAAAACCGGGTGTGATAGAGTGGTATCAAAGTCATGTTGACCGTAGGACGCAAGCCTAGTTAGAAATGGTCGTTATAAGGTTTTTAAAAGCTAAATTATAAAATCTTGCTTACTTATCCCTTCCATTGGCTTTCTTGTCTTTCCTCCATTTCTATTTAAATTCTTTTCCAAAACTCAATAGATGGTATGATCTATTTTCTAAGGTCTTCCCTTATAGAGTTATAAGTTCGTTAGTTTCGCTTAGCTCTATCGATCTTATCTGCTATGTTTTGGTGTGGTGTGCCATGTTTGATTTGGATATTTGCTTGAGTGAAAGATTTGTTTTTCAAAAAACTTATTTCTTATTAGAACTTAAGACTTGGGATAATAATGGGAAATCTATCATATTTCTATCCAACTCTTTATTGATCTTATCAGAATTATTAGCAGATGGTGAACACTAGGCGCAACAATGAGGATCTGCCACCACCACCTCCTCCTCCAACTATGGAGCAAATTCTTGCTATGCAGACTCAGCTTCTTCACACTAAGCAACAGAACATTATGCAAATGCAACAGGGTCATAATCAGCCACATCCACCACCTAGAGACAAGCTTGGAGAATTTCAGAGGACCAAGCCTCCCACTTTCTCTCATTCGGTAGAGCCCATGGATGCTGATGATTGGCTCAAGACCAAGAAGAAGTTGTAGGTGGTGCAATGCAACAATCGTGAGAAAGTTCTCTTTGCTTCTCAACAGCTTGAGGGTCCCGCTGTAGATTGGTGGGATGCCTATGTGGAGGCTCATGAGGAGCCAGAAAGCATTAACTGGTAGGAGTTTCATAACAGCTTCAGGTCACACCATGAGCCTTTGGGTGTGATGAAACTCAAGAAGAAGGAATTCCAAGACCTGAATTAAGGCTCTATGTCTATGAGCGAGTATGTCACTCGTTTCACCCAGCTTTCGTGCTATGCTTCTGACGAGGTGAACACAGATGAGAAGAAGCAGTATTGCTTTATTAATGGCTTGAATGATGGTCTTGCTTATGCTCTGGAAGCTCGGGATTTTGCGAACTTCCAAGATATGGTGGACAAGGCACTTGTGATGGAGAACAGAAGAGGAATCATTGATCGCAAGCACAAGATGGTACGCCAAGGTCCGTAGGGAAGCAGCTCTAGGCCCCACTTGGGTTCTTCATCATCTGGACCTTCTTTCTACCCTGGGCAGCAGAGTGGCCAGCCGAGGGCTCAACCCACTGGTCAGGGTTTCAGTACTCCTCTGCGTCAGATCTAGCGTGCCATCTTTCAGACGCCTCGTACTGCTCAGCAAGCCCCACAGAGGGTGACTCCTGCTCAGAACAATACTGGTAATGGTGCTTGTTTCCATTGTGGCCAGACGGGGCACTATGCTAATAGGTGTCCCAAGAAGCGCGCAAATCAGACTCTAGTTTAGGGTGCAAATTCTATCCCAGGCCACAATGCTAATTCCGCACCAACTCCAGCAAGGCAAAATCATGCTCGTGTCAATCATGTGCTATTGAGGATGCTCAGGAAGCTCCGGATGTCGTTCTGGGTATGTTCCTGGTTAATGATAATAATGCAGTTGTGTTATTTGATTCTGGAGCATCTCATTCATTCATAACTGCTAGTTATGTTCAAAAACATAATCCTCCCATAGCTATGCTAAAAGATAGAATGATTGTTAGTTCCCCTAGTGGAAAGATGAATGCAAAGCATGTCTGTCCTAAGGTGAACCTTAATATAAGGGGGGTACACTTTTCTGCAAATCTCATAGTCCTTGAGTCTAAAGGAATTGATGTGATCCTTGGCATGGATTGGCTAAGCAGGCATAAGGGACCTATTGATTGTGCTAAGAAGGCAGTCAAGCTTACAGACAATACTGGAAAGGAATTGGAGTATGAGGCCGAACCACTCATCACTAGCAAAGGAGCAACCAATCGCATTGTGTTGAATCAACTTGATGCTACCTCGATTGAAGACATCAGGATTGTCAATGGGTTTCCCGATGTTTTCCAGAAGAATTACCAGGTATGCCACCAAACCGTGACATCGAGTTCGTTATTGAATTAGTCCCTGGTACTGCTCCTATTTTTAAGAGACCATATAGAATGGCTGCTAACCAATTAGCTGAACTCAAGGAACAACTCCAATAGTTATTGGATAAGGGTTATATTCGTCCAAGTGCATCTTCATGGGGAGCCCCTCTTATATTTGTTCCCAAGAAGGATGGTACTCAGAGGATGTGTGTTGACTATTGTTCTCTCAATGAGGTCACCATCAAGAACAAGTACCCCTTGCCTAGGATTGATGACTTGTTTGATCAGCTTAAGGGAGCATGTGTTTTCTCCAAGATTGACCTCCGATCTGGATATCATCAATTGAAGATCAGGGCAACTGACATACCCAAGACCGCCTTGATCACTCAATATGGTTTATACGAGTATACGGTTATGTCATTTGGATTGACCAATACTCCTGCCTACTTCATGTATTGTAACACCCTATTTTTTTTCAAATCCTAAAAATGCCAACTATTAGCATTTAGAAGTCTAATCAAATAACTTAGAACAAATTGTTTTTATAATTAAATCAATTGTTGCATTTGCATAGCATGGCATGTTCATATAGGTTTTGTTTGCATCTTGCATTTAATTAATTAATTAATTAATTGCTAGAATTAATAGAATAGAATTTTAGAAAAGAAAGGATTTAGAAAAGAAATTAGAGAAGGAAAGAATTGAGAAAGAAAACAAAACTGGGCCGCATCCCCCAATTCAGCCACCTCTGTCTTTCGGCCCAAAGCCGCCTCCCCCTCCCTTCTCTTCCCCCCCCCCCCCCCCGCACGGCCCAGCTTCTCCCGGCCGGCCCAACGCGCGCGCGGCCCGCTCCTCTCGCACGCTCTCTCTCTCTCGCTGGCACACGGGCCCCACCTGTCATCCCCTCCTCCGCCTCTCTCTCCCGTCGCCGGAAACCGACGCCGCCACCGCCGTCGATCTCCCTCACCCGACCTCCCCGGCTCCTGTAACCGAAGCCCAACGCACGCGACCCCCCTCCGCTTCCTCTCCCCCACTCACCGTGCCTTAATCACGCACTGGCGTGCGTTACCGAACCCAAACGGCCGCTGTCGACCATTGATGGCCGGAGACCTCGCGCCGGCTCGATTCCGACCCCCTCCACGCCTATAAAACCCCCCTCGACACCGTCCTGCCCCGCCGCCTCTTTCCCACTCTCTCCAGCTCGCTCGCGATCACCGGAGCCACCCCCCGCCGAGCTCCGACCACCGCCGCCACCGAGCCGCGCCGCCGACCCCCTCCCGGCCTTCCTCGCACCCGCGCGACCTGCCGGTGAGACTCCCCTCCCTCCCCTCTCTCTCCTGGGACCCTCGCGGCGAGGAATGGCTGGCCGGAGCGCCGTTCCGGCCAACCTCCGGCGAAGCCCCGCCGCGTAAACGGCTGCCGGCGACGACCTTCCCCGCCCTTTATTTCTGGCCGTTGGATCTTGATCCAACCGTCCAGATTATATACCCCTTCGGGGTATGTAATCGGTCCACCGTGGACCCATGGACCCTTCGGTCAACGCGAGTCCATAGAGCCATAGACCCGGTCCACGAAGTTCCAGTTTAAAATTAATTCAATAATTCCTGGATAATGCTGGCACTTTTGCATTTAGGCCCCTGTGCTTGGTTTAAATTAGAATTATGCCCCTGTTTTTGTGCAGAACCATTATAAAATTGGTTTTAAGCCCCTGAACTTTATAATAATTATTTTTAGCACCGAATTTTTACAGAAAAGCCTCTAGACCTTTAAGAAATTATATTTTTGCCCTGTAAATTGGAAAAAAAAAACCCTAGAATTGTTTTAAAATTATATTTTTATCCAGTCTTTTTGTACTTTAATCTTTATTAATTGTATAAATATTATTTAGCCCTAGAAATTTATAGAAACATCCCTGTACTTAAATTTAACTATATTTTGGCCCTATCTTTTTACACTTAGACCCCTGCACTTATTATTAATTATGTTTAAGTCCTAAAATTTTGCAAAAACAACCTTATACTTTTTAGTAATTATTTTTCAGTCCTAATAATTTACACTTTAGTCCCTATAACTTTATAAAATTACAAATAGGTCCTTAAAAGCCCCTGTTTTTACCCTTTTGCCCCTAAAACTTTAAACTAGCATAACTTTTTACTCGTAACTCCAAATTAGGTGATTCTTGCGCCAAAATTCTCGTAGGAGCATGACCTTTGCATTCATTGCATCTACATATTGTTTTTTTCTCTGTTGCATAATTATGTATTGATTTTTGTATGTTCTGCTTGTGTCGGTATTTTATTACGTAAAGGCGAACATACACAAGGACTGCCCTACAAGGACTTTCAAGAGCAGGAATTCGAAGGGTTAGAGCAGCCTTCTGCGCAGGACGAAGGTAAGTGTCCTTGATGCATATTGCACCTATTGAAATGTTACTATAGAATTGCATGCTTGTGTCAATTTATTGGGAACCTATTGTTAGGGTCTTCCTTAGTAATTGTTTTTACCCTGCTCCTTGTCGCCTTGAACCAATGGGGAATTGTGGGTAGAAAATGCTTAAGATGGCTTCTGGGATGTGGGTTAATATTAATTTTGATTAATGAACAATGTCACATCGGAAATGTTTGGTAAATCTTTTAGTAACATGGCTTAGCGATCTATACAAGCCAGGTGGAAAGGATGTGGTGCCGTGGGCACATGCTTGTGGTGGTAGGCTTGTTGTAGATCCTAGGAACCGGTTCTTGGAGTGACAACCCAGGAAAACAGTACCAACACAAGACCGACATGGGTAAGGCTTGGCCTAGTAATTAGGTGTTCTCCCAGTGTCGGTGCAGCATTTGGTGGAGCGGGGAATGGAAGTCGAGAGGACTGTCCTTGTATCCGAATGGCTCAAGAGGGGGCTCCTGGGGTGATGAGCTGCTTGTTGAAGGGCTATCACTTATGGACGGGAGTGGAACCTTAGTGGATAGCATGTACTGGGAGACCCTTTGGAAAAGGCTCGTAGTGAAACCCTGCCACACACCAAAGGAAGTGTGTAATGTGGGTCGCGTCCACGGGCACCAAGGGAATCATGACTTGTGGGTAAGTGGTACAAACTCTGCAGAGTATCAAACTATCATGATAGCCGTGCTCACGGTTAAGAGCGGCCTGGAATCCTCACAAGATTAGTTGGGGATGGGTTGATATGGTTGGAAAGGTGGGATGGATTGAGACTTGGTTAGTATAGCACCTTGTGGAAATCATGGTTGGGATGACCCCACGTAGAAATAAGATGTTTAGGTTAATTAAAAGCTCATGCAACCCACTCTATAAAGCCTTCTCTTGACCATAGCCCCATGTCATCTTTTCCCCCACTTGCTGAGTACGACATGTACTCACCCATGCTATACCCCGTTGATATTCAGCCCAAGGAGAAGACTGGAGCCAATACAAAGAAAAAGGAATTGAGTACTAGGCGATGATCCTCCAATCGATGCCTGTGGAGTTTGGGACATCTACACTAGCTACTTTCCGTTGCATTGATGTACTTTTCTTCTAGACCCACGAGTCATTTTGTGATAAAGATACGATGTAATAATTAAAAGGATATGGATAATTATTCTGTTTACCACTGATGATGTACCGTATGCGTGTGTAACTTGATCCTGGGCACACGTATGGCTGCACTCATTTTGCTTCTTAAAATGGGTGTTACATGTATCTAATGAACAAGGTTTCTATGGAGTATTTGGACAAGTTTGTTGTGGTGTTCATTGATGACATCCTTATTTTCTCAAAGAATGAGGAGGAACATGAAGAACATCTTCGTCTGGTATGGCAAAAGCTAAGAGAGAATCAACTATATGCCAAGCTTAGTAAATGTCATTTCTGGTTGAAGGAAGTCTCATTTCTTGGTTATATTATCTCTAAAGGAGGAGTGTCTGTGGACCCCAGCAAGGTTAAAGATGTGTTGAGTTGGAATACACCCCGGAGTATTACAGACATCAGAAGTTTCCTTGGACTAGCAGGATATTATAGAAGATTCATTGAGGGATTTTCCAAGATAGCCAAGTCCATGATTGAGCTGCTAGAAAAAGGAAAGACTTTCGAGTGGACACCAAAACATGAAGCCAGCTTCCAAGAATTGAAGAAAAGACTTACCTCAGCACCTGTCCTAACCATGCCTAACAAGGAGAAGCCATTCTCAATCTATTGTGATGCTTCAGGACAAGGTTTGGGATGTGTGCTCATGCAAGAAAGCCATGTTGTAGCCTATGCTTCAAGGCAATTGAGAAAGCATGAGGAGAAATATCCAACCCATGACTTGGAGTTAGCAGCAGTGGTTCATGCTCTCAAGATCTGGAGATATTACATCATTGGCAAAAGGTGTGAGATATACTCAGACCACAAGAGTTTGAAGTATATATTCACCTAGCCAGACTTGAATCTCAGGCAGCGAAGATGGTTGGAACTCATCAAAGATTATGATCTGGGAATCAACTACCATCTAGACAAAGCAAATGTTGTAGCGGACGCACTGAGCAAAAAATCTTATCTCAACATGTTATCAACTCGAGAGTTGCTACCTGAATTCTATGAAGAATTTCAGAAGCTTAACATAGGATGGGTATCCAACACCGAAGTTGTTGCAATGGAAGCCGACTCAACTCTGGAGCATGACATTCGTAAAGGACATCTTGAAGATGCGAAGATCCAAGAAATCAAGCAACTCATTGAGAAGGACAAAGCTCCAGGTTTCACAGTAGATACTGAAGGAACCTTATGGTATAAGAAAAGGTTGTGTGTGCCTGATATCAAGGAGATCAAGGAGTTGATACTAAGAGAAGCCCATGATTCAGCTTACTCCATTCATCCAGGAAGTACCAAAATGTATCATGACCTCAAGAGTCGATACTGGTGGTACGGAATGAAGAGAGCTATGGATGAACATGTTGCACTCTGTGACACTTGTCAACAAGTCAAGGCAGAACGTCAAAGACCTGTAGGACTCTTGCAACCCTTGAAGATACCAGAATGGAAATAGGAAGAAATTTTCATGGATTTCATTGTGGGATTACCTAGGACACAAGCTGGTTATGATTCCATATGGATTTGGTCGCACATGCCTTGCGGCGTGGCAGGCTCGGTGGCAGGGAGCGCCGGGCGACCCTTAGATTTGGTTGGTTTTCGACCGCCTTCCATTGGACGGCTCAGATTTGGTCTGGATGATGGTTGTTGGGTCGGTTCCCGACTGCCTTATCCACTTGGCGTCGGTTGGCATAATGGTCTGAGTGGACTGGACACCCCGGGAGGAAAATCCCAGGCCGGGCGCCTAGCAGGCCGGGCGGCGGCCCCCCCTCCGGGTCATATTTTCACTTGTCCATGTTGTGCCACGTGGATGCCTCCTTAACTTCTCCACTTTTTACCCTCCTTAGTCCGGGAATGGAAAACAGCCTTATCTTGGAGTGTTTTGCAGGGTCGGCCGGGTCGGATGATCGGCTGGGAGACGATCCGGTCTGATTGGTCGGGTGGTCGTCCGATCGGTCAATCTGGCTTCCGGCCTTCATCTAGGTGATCACCTTGATCATCGAACCTGGTGATGATCTAGGTGGCAGATTACCCTGCCAGTCCCGTATCCGTTGGAAAGATAAGGGCTGGGTGCTGATTTTGGCCTTAGACGACCATGTTGGCCGGCTGTTTTATGGTAGGATCGGCCGACGGGGCATTTCTTCATGTTTTTACATATTTTGGCTCTCTTATTCCTGCAAACACATATTTCACCAAAACTCGTGAAACATGTTAATAATAAACTGCCACCGCTATGTTGTTTTATTTCTTTTATGTTATTTATGCAAGGATTTGATGATCAGATTTAGCATTTAAGGGCCGTCAACAACCCCATCTACCCTAGAAGTCTCATATATCATCACATCACCTGGGGGGAACTTAATGCAATGCAAGGCATCATGCCAGCACCTACAAATTGGAAGGTTTTATTTATCCCGCACACCTCATAATCTTAGAAGGGCAAGGCATAGATGTTATTTTGGGTATGAAATGGATGAGACTCCATAAGCCGTGCTACATATCGACAACTAGAAAATATTTTTGGATTCCCCTCTCCATGGTCCTTCTGCCATATATTTATCCCGTCGCCCGATGATTGCACCTAAAGTCTATCATATCACTGGAAAGAGCCTACCTAAAATTCTAGTAGTATGTGAGTTTCCCGATGTGCCTCCTGACCGGGAAGTGGAATTTAGAATTGAGCTTCAGCCCGGTACTGCTATAGTCTCCCGTAGACCGTATAAAATGGCACCCAATGAACTAGCAGAGTTGAAAGACCAACTTAAGGAGCTCATGGACAAAGGATTCATTTGCCCTAGGTTATCACCATGGGGCTGTCCCGCTATTTTCTTCAAGAAGAAAGTTCATTCACTACGTTTAAGTGTCGACCATCGGCCATTGAATGCAGTCACTATCAAGAACAAATACCCTCTTTTGTCAATTGACCTTTTATTTGATCAATTGGTTAATGCCAAGGTTTTATCATCGGATCGCGCTTCAACAACTTTGAGATCAGCAATTATATGCCAAATTCAGCAAATGTGAGTTTTGGGTACATCAAGTTCCTTTCTTGGGCTACATTATTTCAGATAAGGGTATTGCAGTTGACCCAAGTAAAGTGCAAGACGTGTTGAATTGGAAGACTCCTAGAACTGTCAAGCATATTCGCAGTTTTCTTGGTCTCGTAGGCTATTACAGAAGATTCATTCCCAACTTCTCCGAGATAGCGAAACCAATGACAGAACTACTGAAAAAAGAATCAAAATTTGAATAGACTAGTGATTGTGACGAAGCATTTCAATCTCTCAAGAAGTACCTAACCACAGCACCCATTTGAGCTCAACCTGACATCACCAAATCTTTTGATATTTTTTGTAATGCTTCTGGTACGGGTTTGGGTTGTGTTCTAATGCAAGAAGGTTGCGTCATTGCCTATGCATCTCGTCAGCTCTGATGTCATGAAGAGCATTATCCTACTGATGATTTGGAGGTAGCAGCAGTTGTTCTTTCTATAAAAATTTGGAGACACTATCTTCTTGGAAATCTTGTTAACTTGTACTCCGATCACAAGAGCCTCAAATATATTTTCACTCAACAAGATCTGAACATGAGGCAAAGGAGATGGTTGGAGTTAATAAAGGATTATGAGTTGGAAATTCATTATCATCCTAAACAAGGAAATGTTGTTGCCGACGCATTGAGTCGGAAGTCCCAGTGCAACCACACTCCGGTTCAGTCAAAAACCAAAACCGTATGTTGTGAAGAGAATGAACCAAGCCTTCGAGTTGTACCTCATGGTGCATTATACAACCTAGCTCTCCTTCCCACGCTTTGACAAGAAATTATTGCTGCACAAAAGAAAGACAAAGGTATGGCACACATCCGACGAATGTTAAAAGATGGAGAAGCCATATGTTTCCAGCAAGATGCCGAGGTTGTCTTTTAGTTTAAGGATCGCCTTGTCGTGCCAAAAGATTTGGGGCTGCGGAAGAAAATTTTGGATGAGGCCCATTTATCTAAATACTCTATCCATCCTAGCTCGAACAAGATGTACCGTGGATTGAAGGAATGGTTTTGGTGGACTCGTATGAAGCGAGAAATTGAATGGCACGTGGCTGAGTGTGATACGTATCATCAAGTCAAGGCCGATCACTTGAAGAAAGCCGGTTTATTGCAGCCACTAAATATTCCAAAATGGAAGTTGGAAGACATATCTATGGATTTTATTGTTGGATTACCTCTCACTTTGCAGAAACATGATTCTATTTGGGTTATCATTGACAAATTAACCAAGTCAGCTCACTTCATTCCTATGCACTCCAATTATAAGCTTAAGAAGTATGCCGAACTCTTTATCTCTCATGTTCTATGTTTGCACGGTGTTACAAAGACCATCATATCAGGTCAGGGAGCTCAGCTTGTTGCCTGTTTTTAGGAGCAATTGCATGCTTGTTTAGGCACCATATGAATTCGAAACTCTGCTTATCACTCGCAAACCAATGGTCAAACTTAACAGGTAAATCAATTCTTGGAAGTCATGTTGAGAGCCTGTGTATTAACACGTGGAATGAATTGGGATGAGCATTTACCCTTCCTAGAATTTTCCTACAATAATTGCTATCAAGAGAACATAAAAATGTCCCCATTTGAAGCACTATATGGCCACTCATGTCATACACCTTAGAACTGGTCAGAATCTGGCGAGAGAATTATTTTTGGTCCTGATCTAGTGACCCAAGCTGATGAGGACATCACTCCTATGGATACACACAATACTCCTCCAATTCTGGACTTGCAAGGTCCAATGACTAGAGCTCGTGCACAACGACTAAATTTAGAGGTGAGCTCGTTCCTACGTTCTTCGCTGTATGTTACTTTTTAGAATGGTTTGTTACCTAATAATTATTTTATGATTAGAAACCATGGAGAGGACCAGGAGATGATGGAAGAAGGACTTGAGAACGTGGAGGACAAGCAAGGGCTTGGAAGCCAAGGTGGAGGCCCAATCAAAACCGACTTCGAGTCTATTTCGGGGCTCAGGACCAGTCTGCACTAAAATGGACACCCAATTCGTATACGGACCCGGATTTGGACGTTCTACATATGCATGGAAAGATAAGGAGAAGCCCTTTCCAATGAGTCTGGCCTCATGTCAAAATCCATCCGGAGTCGTCGGGAATCATTGAAACAATAGAAGGTCCAAAATCTGTATCGATGCTACATCGCCTATTATTGGCCTTTGGGCTTTGTATCTAGTTGAGCCTAATTAGGGGCGCGTCCAAAGGGTCTTGCACGACCCTAGAGTCTTCATATACAGCTGTCATTGTGCCATTATGGTTCGGGTTTTGCTTAGATTATTCTGTTCATAACAGTTTCACCGTCATAAAAGTTTGTGATACCCAACTTCGTGAGATTCATAATACATCTGCAATTGTGTTGCATTCTTTGTTGTTCTTGCTTATGTTCTTGATTCACAGGCAGGGATTAGCATTATCTACAAGGTCAATCATTGTTTAACAGTTGATAACCAGACGAGACGTCGTGCTACGATTGCGGGGTTTAGAAGGTGTTGTTCTTAAGCCGAGTCGATTTGTGTGTCGCCTTTGTACAAATCAACTTATCCAGAACCTTTCGAAAGTCGGAAACCCTTATTCACATCAAGTGGTAATCAGAGTTTCAGGTGCACCATCAGATTCTCCCTACCCTTAGTTCATTTTGTTTTGTGTTCATCCTATCATCCAAAGAAAAGCCCAAAAAAATTTGCCCCCCCCCCCCCCGCCTATAACCACGTGTTTAGCCTTGCCATATTTCAATTTCAGAGTCTGTAGTGTTGAGTTTGTGCTATAGTTCTTGTTTAGTCACTGGTGTAGTTTATGTTTTTGTCGTTAGTAGTGTTTCCCTAGCAACCCTAGCCGCTATCCCCTTCACCACCCTCGGTTTTGTCAGCTTTGTGTGCTAGGGTTGATTGATCGACACACCCACCCTAATCCGACCCTAATCCCACCCTCATCACCTTGGACCAATCCCCACAAATTTTACTTCCCGCTGCATCCACCCCTCTATCAAAAAAATCCTACCCGATTCCAAACCCGACCCCTAACCCGACTCAGATTTCGCCTCGGGTTTCTTGAAAACCAATTCTGACATCCTTTAGTAAAACGACCATAACTTTTCGCTCGGTTGTCCGTTTTGGCTGAAATTTTTACAGGAGATTCTTGACGAATAGTTGAGTTGACCCACACTATGCTATGCCCTATGTTCCCTCATCAAAAAGTTCAAAAAAAATGGGAAGATAAAGAAAAAAAATTCGTTCAAGTTGAAACTCGACGTTTTCCAAAACTTCAAGAATTTCCATAGGCCACATCCTAGCTCGGTTTGAGCTGAAATTTTCTGTTGGATTCTCCCCCATTGTTAGTGAGTTGGAGAAAAATAAAAAAAAATAAAAAAAAATATGGGATTTCTACTAGTGCTCCATCCAGCCCCCTGCAATTTCTGGGTTTGGCTATTTTACACTTAGTCCCCTGTTATCGGCTGTGTGCCTTTGTCTTCGTATTTCTGCTTTGCTATCACTACTGTTCTAGCACATACTTAGACCAGCAACTAGGGACAAATTACTTGAGCACTTATTCAGCTTTACTCTCTATTTTTGATTTGTGTGCCACTCACATATATATATATTTTGCCTTCCTAGCTCTACATATTTCTTCTGGACAACACACAATTTTTTTTGTGGCCCTTGCAATCGTGGAACACAGTCTGGTATCCTTAACTTTGCTTTTCAGAACCTTGTAAGAGCTTTCTAAGGAGCCTCTTTTTGATGTGTTGAGAGGCACCACCACTTAGTAGTTTTGTAGGGATAACCTTCACTGTTTGTTTCTTGTTTTGGTGTTTGTGATGTCAGAAAGCGATGAAGAGGAGGCGTCGCCCTCAAAATTTTATGAGTGTGTGAGCCAAGCGCAGTTATAGAAGGCTTGGAAGGATGCTCAGAGTGATTTGGTGGAGATGATCACTAGAGCCGTTACTGATGTGGTCAGCAAGCTTCACATTGGAGAAAGCATCGAGCGGTTGGAGAAGAGGGTCTCTAAGCTCACCGATCAGGTTGTCGAGTTGGAGACCACTCACAAGACCAACGACACCCTAACCAACAACAATGAAGAACACGGCCTGGACGAAGACACGGTGTATGCTACTGATGGCACCATGGATAGGGCTGCTACAAGGACAGCGAGATTATGGCGTCGTTTGAACCGTAACACCCAAGGTATGGGTGATGTCCACAACCACAACCGTCGGCCACAAGGTAACAATCATGATCATGCTACTAATGAATCATATACTAAAATTAAGTTTTCAATTCCTTTGTTTTTGGGTCAGTATGATGGTAATACTTCTCTTGATTGGGAGATGACTGTAGAGCAAAAATTTAATACCCACCTTGTTCTTGAACAACATAGAGTTAGACAAGCCACTAGTGAGTTCAAGAATTTCGCTATTGTTTGATGGAGTGGTCTAGCTATTGAAACTGATTTGCCTACTACTTGGGAATAACTTAAGGTAGCAATGCGTGATTGTTTTGTTCCTCCTTCTTTTTATAGAGTGATTCATAATAAACTACAACGCTTAGATTGTGGCGCCCCTTCCCGGAGGATCGAGGTCCCGACGGTGCTGATAGCGCAGACACTTGATAATACAACATTGGATCGAATTCAAGTTAAATATTACATCATTAAGTCGTTAGAGTGCAGTGGAATATTACAAGTTTATAACGTTTTTGAAAACACAACGGAAGCGAATAATGATAAGGAGCTACGAGCTTGACAATATAGCATAGTAATGGTTCCTGCCCGAAGAACCATCACTCTAACAACACACATCAATACTGCGGCGGCGAGTCAGACTCCCAGTGGGCAGTCCAACCCTCAGGGACTTGCATGTCCCAGGGCAGCACATTCTCAGGCAACTCTACCTCTTCATTACCTGAAAACAACAGTGGCACAAAGCCTGAGTACTAATTACTCAGCAAGACTTGCCCATCGGACATCTAGGCATGCAATGGCTCTAATAGGTGGCTTGTTTGAAAAGACTCGCACTAAGCAACCTATTAGTTCTATCAAGTTTTATTCATCAAGTTAATTGGGTAGAGCAGAATATAACTTTAGTTGCAACAATAAGATAATAAAGCAATACATAAGGTAAGTACAACATAAGAGCCATAATAGTAACATCAACAATAAGCTTCATAATAAATTCCCAAGTACCATGTGCAACTACGTGCCGACTCAGTGACCAAGTCGTACTCATTACTGTGAGGGACAACAATTGCAATTGATTTACACCAGCTGGGATAACCCGAGATACACGACACATACGCAGCAATTAAGGTTGTATATGGCAACCTTTCGCAAGGACGAAAAACAACTCGGTCCGGGTCCAGTCTCAGCGAGTGGGCATGTCGTCCTGCCAATAGTACTTCAATGTATGAACTGCCCACTCCAGCAGTAGAAGGGTCAACGACCACTGTACTAGGTACCATCCTCATTGCCGCGATAAAGCTACGTCAGTTTACTAGTGCCCATAGACTAGCATGCATTTGGTACTGTTCAATACTTGACCAAGGGGCCGACCACGGATGGGTCCTAGGTTCGATAAGGCAAGGCTACCACAGTCAACACCCATGTATTGCTGCAAACCTACACATGCATCATCCCTTCCCGGTCCTAACATCAAAATAAACTTCTTTTATAAGTACCGTTCCAGTGGTCAAGTTCATTCTTAGTAATGATATCTATCGCGCCTAGTAGTCACTAAGCGAAGCGACACAGTACCGATACTACCAAAGTTCTAATGACAGTGGTATAGGTCATTTGGGTATCATGCAAGTGGGTTCCAATCAACTCCTATGACCTAATGCAACAGTAATCTTAGACACTAGTAATATTGATAACTAGCAACTTTATAAAATGGCGAATGAAAACCGGAGCTTGCCTGGATCGACACTAGTGTTAGCAACTTCAATCTCTTGTTCCTGAGACTCAGTATCCTTCTGATGATCCTCTTCGGGCTCCTGGTTGTCGTTACCTATATGATGACAAAGGTGTTAACGGTATTGTTGTAACACTGTTATATGCAATGATATGATACATGCAAGCACATCGTGTTTTGATGTCAAATAAATTATTATTACGTTCTCGAAGCCATATGCTTTAGAGAAGTTGGGTCGTGTTTTAGTGTTAATTAAAATTACTCTTATGTTCTTGAAGCCATATGCTTCAAAGAAACAATTTAAAATTTCATCATAATATGTGTGTTATTCATTTATTTAGGTTTGTTATAGTTTTTCAGAACAATCAAGCAATTAAAATAGTAACCAATTGATTCTGGACTTGAGTGATTTATCATGAACAGTGACATAGGTGAATTGCATTTTTACCAATTTACAGCCTCTTGATATTATTATTCTAATTACTAGCATTTATTAAAGTAAAATAGTGATATGAGCAAATCAATTTAGTTAATTAAGTAATTTAGGTTTCTAGACCTGTGTGTTTTACTGGGTAGAAGCTTCTAAGAGTGATTTTTGTGCCAAGTGGCAAGGGCCAATTAATTACAGAATAATTACTAGAATTAATTTAAGAAAATACACTAATTAAATTCCAGAGCCTAAAATAATTCATATTTTGCCAAACCAAAATTTGTGGTGGTAGATAATCATATTTTTACTAAGCATACCAAAAATCAAGATTGAATTCCATTCCTAGAATTTCTGGTGAATTAATTTGTGTTTTCACAATTTAATGAATTAACAAAAATGCATGAACAGAGGCTATGATTTATCATTTTACTAAAATAGAGCTCTTCAAGATGAACCTAACAAATTTTGTTTGAGCTACAATGGATTTGAAATCGATTTACTATGAGTTTTGGAACCTTTTAGCATTTTTTTGGCTTTTTCCTGGGTTAAAGAATTGCCACGCATGCGCCACATCGATGCCACGTCAGGCCACGTAAGCGTCGTGTCGGCTGCCAGTAGACTGCACCAAGTCAGCATGGTGGAGCGCGGTGGTGCGCGACCGGAGTTCGCTGGAGCCTGGCTGCTGGCGTCTTTGGGCGGCAGAAGCTCGCCGCTAGAGCCGGGGAATGACGCGTGCGTCAAGACGGAGAGATAGGCGGGGGTTGCGAGGGGGGTGGCTCACCGGAGAGGGGTCGGTGACAAGAGGCGGCGGAACGTGGGTCTTCGGCGGCGTCGCGAAAACGGCTCCAAGCAGCAAATCGTGCGCGACTTGCTCCTACTGCTTCACGAAGTCTTGGTGAAGATCGGCATTGTGCCAGCGGGCTTCAGGAAGGAGCGGAGGGTATTGTTCGTCGGCGAGGCAGCTCGAGATTTCCCACGGAGTAGTGCGGTGGCCGGGGAAAACCGTGGTGCCGGTGATCTCGTGAGAAAAACAAGAGATTGAAAGGTCAGAGAAACGAGTGGACGAGTTGCGCACGCATGAGAGGTGGAAAAAAGGGGACGAGGCTTACCAAAGACCGAGAATTTGGGCAGCGGTGGAGGAGCTCACCGGAGTTGCTTGCTTTGGTTTTTCTTCAAATTGATTGAGCTCACGCAGGGAGTTGCTGAGGAAGTGGCCTAGGGAGCCAGAGGGAAGACGGATGGTTGTGTGAGTGCTCTCGGCTGGGCTCGAGAAGCAGTGGAGCGATGGCGATGCGAGCTCGAGTTTGGCTGGTTCTGCAATGGCAGAGTGGGAGAGGGGAAGAGAAGAAATGGGAGAGAGAGCAGGGTGAGTGAGAGAATGAGTGAGATTGGGGGTTCTCGAGTGCGCCTACAAGTTGCACAGAGGGGGAAATAGTGAGTGGGGGACGAGAGCGGGAGACGCGGCGGAAATTAGAGGGTTGCCAATCATGGGGATGGCATGCGGAAAGGGAGAAAGGCGACCATTGGGCGAGCTCGCGACGGAGAGCAGAGGGGCAAAGGGCAGAGGGGCTGTAGCGCGCACGGTCCCGAGACTGGGAGTGAAGGAGGCCCGAGTAGTGCGCCGGCGTTGCCGTGCGGCAGAGCGAAGCCGGCAGGCTCTGCGCCAACGGGAGAAGGAAGAGAAAGATTTTTCACTGCACCACATGATCTTTTCAGATCTTTGCAACGAGGTCCCTAGTCAATGGTATCTCCAAATAAAATAGTTAGGGGCCTCCAACTAAGTTGGGATTTTGCACATAGGTCCTTGGAGATATTTGTGGTGCTCTGGTGGGACCCAATTGGCCAGAAAAGTTATATTTTTTATAATTAAATCTCTAATGTGAAAGGTTTTTACGCTTTAATGAATTAATTGGGCATTTCTAAATATGGTAAAATGCTCAATAAATTCATAAAATTCTATTTAAATATTACTAATCTGATTATGAATTTATTTGGCATATGTTATATAATAAATTTTTATTTAGCTCACAATTTTGGTTATAGGGTTTGGATTTGCCCGGAGTTAATTCAAAAGGGAGTGAGTCTTATTATTTCATGCTATGTGGTTCATGATCTATGCTCTTCATGTTGGTTAAATGAAAGTGAGACACATGGGGTGTCACAGTCCTCGCTCCTTAAAGAAATCTCGTCCCGAGATTATGAACAGGCAAACTAGAGGGAAGTATGGTGGTCATAATATACCTGTGTATGACGACCAAAATTTCGGGCAGTGAGTACTCAGAAATTCTTCAGATTCCCAAGTGGACTCATCCTCTGAGTGGTTACTCCATTGAACTTTGTAGAATTTAAGGGTTCTATTATGGGTTGTGCGCTCTTTCTCGTCAAGGATCTTTATGAGGTGTTCCAAGTATGTGAGATCGGGTTGGAGTTGGTCATATTCTTCCAAAATCTTGTCGATGGGTGGCTTGAGACATCGCTTAAGCTGAGAGACATGAAAGGTGTGATGAACTCCGGATAGATTAGCGGGTAACTCCAGCTTATAGGCCATATTTCCACATCGCTCCAGAATTTGGAATGGTCCAATATAACGGGGAGCTAACTTTTCTTTGACTCCAAACCTTTGGATACCCTCCATAGGCAACACCCTGAGATAGACGTAATCACCCTTGTTGAAGTACAGTGGCTACGTCGTCTGTTTGCATACTTCTCCTATCGGCATTTAGTGGCTTTAAGATTGGCTTGAATGATACGAACCTTTTCTTCAGCATCCTTGACAAGGTCGGGACCAAAGGTTACCCTTTCTCCAGATTCAGACCAATTTAGCGGTGTTCTACAACTACGACCATAAAGTGCCTTAAATGTCGACAATTTTAAACTCTCCTGGTAACTATTGTTGTATGAGAATTCCGCATAGGGCAAATACTCATCCCAATTACCACCATGTGTTAAAACACATGCTCTAAGCTTATCTTCCAAAATCTGGTTGACACGCTCTGTTTGTCCGTCAGTGGTGGCATGGTAAGCGGAACTCCGAATCAGCTTGGTACCCAGCGATGCATGCAGTTGTTCCCAAAAAACGGGCGACAAACTACGAGCCATGATCCGTAACAGTGGTCTTGGGTACTCCATGAAGACATATAATTCTTGCTATGTATAGTTCTGCATATTGTTTTATCTTGTAGGTGATATTGATCGGTAGGAAGTGGGTAGATTTCGTGAGTCGGTCCACAACGACCCAAATCAAATCATGCTTCCGAGAGGTGAGAGGGAGACCAACAATAAAATCCATGCTGATGTCTTCCCATTTCCACGCGGGAATACTCAATGGTTGAAGTAATCCGGCTTGTTTCAAATGATTAGCCTTAACTCTCTGACAGGTATCGCATTCTGCGACATACCAAGCAATTTCCCGCTTCATCCTTGTCCACCAAAAATTCTTCTTCAAGTCTTGGTACATTTTATTACTACCCGGATGGATGGAGTACTTGGAGTGATGCGCTTCATCCAAGATTTTCTGTCGAAGTTCAAAGTCTTTTAGTACCACTAAACGGTTATCGAACCATAGAGTACCGTCCGAGTCTTGGGTAAAGCATTTTGCTTTACCATCTTCAATGTTTTGACGGATATGATTCATACCAACATCATTTTTCTATGCAACAATGATTTCTTCATGAATAGTAGATTGCACACTTAGATTGCTAATCACTACAGCAGGTAAAACGTGAAGGCTGGGTTCTGAATTAGTTTTGCGGTCATTTCTGTCCTGAACTTCCAGCTCCAAGTTGTTGCAGTGGACCTTTCTGCTTAACGCATCGGCGACTACATTAGCCTTGCCTGGATGATAATGAATCTCCAGGTTATAATCCTTAATTAGTTCTGGCCACCGACGCTATCTCATGTCCAGATCAGTCTGGGTGAAGATATATTTCAAGCTCTTATGGTCTGTGTAGATGTGCACTAAGTTGCCGAGCAAATAATGCCTCCATATTTTCAGTGCAAGTATAACTGCAGCTAGCTCCAAATCATGAGTTGGATAGTGCTCTTCATGCTTCCTTAGCTATCGAGATGCATAGGCTATGACACGACCTTCTTGCATGAGTACACATCCAAGTCCTGTCCCAGACGCATCACAATATACGTCAAATGGCTTGGTGATGTCGGGTTGAGCCAGTACTGGGGTAGTTGTCAATAATTTCTTTGATGCTTGAAATGCTTCTTCACAATTGTTGTTCCAATTAAACTTTTTCTCCTTTTTCAGCAGCTCCGTGATGGGTTTGGTCAGCCGAGAAAAATTTGGTATGAACCTACGATAATATCCGGCTAGCCCGATGAAACTGCATACTTGGTGAACTGTCTTTGGTGGCTTCCAATCTAGCATATCTTGAACCTTGCTAGGGTCTACCAAGATTCCTTCTATAGAGACTATGTGACCAAGGAATGGCACACGGTCCAACCAAAATTCACACTTGCTGAATTTTGCATACAACTTGTGGTCTCGTAGACGTTGAAGAACAATGTGAAGATGTTCAGCATGCTCTTCCTTGGATTTAGAATAGACGAGGATGTCATCAATGAATACTACCACAAATTTGTCGAACTCTGGCATGAATACCGAATTCATGAGATACATAAAATGAGCTAGAGCGTTTGTCAATCCGAAAGACATTACTAGATACTCGAATAATCTGTATCTAGTAGAAAAGACGGTCTTTGGAATACTTAGCACCAACTAATTGATCAAAAAGGATATCAATTTGTGGTAATGGGTATTTATTCTTGATGGTAATTTTGTTTAGAGGTCGATAATCAACAACGAGACGTAGAGATTTGTCCTTCTTCTTCACAAAAATAGCAGGGCAGCCCCAAGGTGAAGTGCTTGGACAAATGAATCCCTTTTCCAATAACTCATTCAATTGCTTTTTCAATTCAGCCAACTCATTTGGGGCCATCTTATAAGGTCGACGAGATATCAGAGAATTTCCTGGCTGTAGCTCTATCTTAAATTCCACTTCATGGTCAGGTGGTAGGCCAGACATATCCTCGGGAAATACGTCCGGATACTCACAAACAACAGGGATGTTCTCGAGCGATTGCCCTTCCAAGTGATGGACAATCAAGGCTTTCGATGAATTGATGTTGGTCCTAGGTCGACACAGACAGGGCTACAGCCTTGCAAGCCATGTCCTCTGAAGGCACATTATATTTGCTCTTTCACCTACGGGGCCTGTCCATGTCTCAAATTTGAGTTGCTGACCCAAATGGACTGCCACCTTGCGAGACAAAAACCACCACAGGTACTTTGCCTTCGCCCTTTCCCATACAGGCCCGTTTAGTCCAAATTTTGTCATTCTTACTTCACATTATCACTATCATCATGATACTAATATTTCAAGTACCACAATAGTGCCCATACTACAACTAAGCATAGTAATTCCTCTATTAACTACCGGTACCTGTATACCATGTCAAAAGTAAAATAGGATATTTCCAGGAAATGCAGGTGGGTTTTCATCCAACTTCTAAACTTAATGCACAAACAACCTATGCATATCTAGCAATTTAATTACTTGAATTAATCAAATTAATACATGGGAATGTTTCGGGGCTTGCCTTGGGCTACAACCATGGAGTTAGTACTGAAGTTAGGATCTTCTTGTGCCGGCAAATCCGAGGAGGCCTTCTAAATATTATCCCCTGGCACGTCAACGTTCCCTATCACAATACCGATATGTCAACAAAGTGAATACATAGTAATGCAACAAAATTTGATGCACATGAAGAATGAGCATAACAGTAAAGTTTGTTACTCAACATTGTTCTCGAAGCCATATGCTTCAAAGCTAGCAAGTCTAAAAATAGGAAGTTACACATAAAGTTTTTCCTATTGCATTTACATATGGGTATTTAAATATTACATGAAATTAATTCATTTAGTAACATAAAATTATGCTACTGGACATGAGTGTTATGCAGGTGATTGATTTATGTATGATTAGCAAATTTGCCAAGTTTCATTAATATACAAGGAACCACTAATTAATAATACATTTAGTAAGATATAAGAGTAAATAAATTCTAGTAAAATATGAACAGCAGATAAATTCCTACAAAAATTCATGGTGATGCAATATGACAAGCATGAATTTTGTGCACAAATGTATACCCTAAATATTTACAGAAATTACTTTAATGCAATTCTAAGCATTTCAAAGATAAAATCATATTTAATTTTATGTCCAGAAACTAGGGTCAACAATTTATCATACAAACTAAGCAAGTCAAGGGAAAACCAGAACAATTTAATTTACTATTTTATCCAATCTACAACTAAAGATATGAAATTAATAGCTTTAAGCTAATTAATTAATACATCAAAACTTTTTATATAAAACATGCAAAGTAATATGTTAAATGCATATTACTCATCACAAGGAATCCAACAAAATTTATTTTGCAATTTTTTGGAGCTATAAATCTCCAGATATGGATTTTACAAGGTTAAAGCATTTTTCTGGATTTATATTTAAACTTCAGAGTAATTACGAAAATGCCATCAGTTCATTTTTGAACTGAACCAAGCACGCTCGCGTTCGCGTGGCGGCGCGGCTGCTGGAGCGGCTTTGGAGCTCGTTGCCGGGCTCTGGGATCACCGGAGTTGGATTCCGTGCTCGCCTACGTGTAAAGCACGACACGGGGGGCACGCTGGCGGGGTTTGCGAGGCGAGATGCTCACCGAAGCTACGTCGACGTCGAGCGGCGGTGGAACAGAGAAAACCGGCGACGGCTCGTGCTTGATGTGAGGGTCGAGGAGAGAGGCAGAGTGGTCTGAGAGCACCAGTGGACTCCAGCGAAGGTCCACAGAGTCACCGAGGCGACGGAGAAGCGCCGAATGAAGCTGTCACCGTGGAGCTCCCATGGTGGCCAACGGCGGCGGAATGGGAAGAGTGGAATGGCGACGACCTCCAGGCAAAAATAGAAACCAGATCAAGACAAGGACGTGCGTCAAAGGATTGTGCATCAACAAGAAGAGAAATGAACCCATCAAACTCACCAGTGAAGAAGGATTTCACCGATTCATGGTTTGGGTGGCATGAACCAGAGAACTCCAATTTTTCTCAAAATTCTCCTTAACCAGGAAATGGATTGAGGTGGATTTCTTCTGGAGTTTTGTTCAGCTCACGACGATTCCATCTTGAGCTTTGGCTCGAGCTTGGGTGGACTGGTTCGACCGTGGGTGAAGCTCCAGAGAGTGGCAGCAATGGCGGAAGAACAGAGAAGGAGAAAGGAAGCCGGGAGGGGATTTCGCGCGGAGGAGCCGAGGTAAAGACGGAGGGGCCGAGGAGGAGAGTCGGGCGGAGGATCGAGGCGGCGGTTTTAACTCCTGGGTTCGGCAGAGGAGGGGTGACACATGGGAGGTGGCATGTCGGCGCGCATGGCGTCGGGTGCCAGCGAGAGAGAGAAGGGAAAGAGAGAGAGAGACTGATGGCTAGGTCCTACTGGAAGGTTTTAACAATTTCCAAAATTTAACTCAGCCACAACTTGAAAAATTGATTTAAAATAGTCCCAAACTCCAAAATGACTTGGGAAAATTTGTACAGAAAGTTTGAAACGTGTAGGTCACAATGTGACAGGTGTCCAGTTTCAAAATCAAAAGGTTTGAATTTGCCAAATATTTGAATCTGAACAAAATTCAAACTTCTAAGAATTTAATTGGGCATTTCCTCTTTGAATAAAATTCTGAGAAAATTCCAAAAATTCTTTTATGGCAAACTCTATCACATAGATTTTTGGCAGCACTAGGTTGTATGTCAAATTTAAAAGTTGCTTCATAACTTAACCATACTTGGGTTTAAATTCAAATTCAATTAAATTTGAAATGCAACCAAAATTGAATTATGACTTGATGAATCAGAACTAGGTGCAACTTATGTGATCAAAAGTATGTAGTGACAGTGGGGTGTCACAGCCCTCCCTCCTTAAGAAAATCTTGTCCCGAGATTTAAAGCGAGCTAGAGGTAGGAAAATACAAAAGTTGTTACCTGAGATTTGCTGCAAATATTCCGGGTAATGAGTATTTAAGAACTCTGTAAATTCCAAAGTTGCTTCATCCTCGGAATGATGGTTCCATTGAACTTTAGAGAACTTGATTGTTCTTTTTCGAGTAAGTCGATCTTTTTCATCCAATATTTTTATTGGATGTTCATAATAAGTCAAATCAGATTGGAGATGTTCATAATCATCCAAAATAACATCTACGGGTGGCTTAAGGCATTTCTTCAATTGAGAGACATGAAATGTATCATGCACACCGGAAAGATTTTTGGGCAACTTCAACTTATATGCCACATTTCCACATCGTTCCATTACATGGAATGGACCAATATAACGGGGAGCTAATTTTCCTTTGACTCCAAACCGTTGAATACGTTTCATAGGTGATACCTTCAAATATACATGGTCGCCCTTTTCAAAGATCAAAGGCCGACGTCTTTTATTAGCATACATCTCTTGTCGTTGCTTTGCAGCCTTTAGATTAGCCTGAATAATTCGAACCTTTTCTTCAGCGTTTTGCACAAGATCAGGTCCGAAGGTAACCCTTTTCTCCTGTTTCTGACCAGTTTAAAGGAGTTTTACAACTATGACCATATAATGCTTCAAATGGAGTCATATCTATACTTTCTTGATAACTGTTGTTATAAGAAAATTCCGAGAGAGATAAATAATCATCCCAATTACCTCCATGTGCTAAAACACAAGCTCTAAGCATGCCCTCCAATATTTGGTTCACACGCTCAGTTTGTCCATCAGTGGTAGGGTGATATGCAGAGCCTCGGATTAAATGGGTACCCAAAGATGCATGAATTTGCTCCCAAAATCTTGCTACAAATTGAGTACCTCGATCTGAAATAATGGTCTTTGGAACTCCATGTAAACATAAAATTCGACAGATGTATATTTTAGCATACTTCTTGATATCATATCGAGTATTAACTGGAATGAAATGTGCTGATTTAGTAAGTCGGTCCATAATTACCCAGATAGAATCATGTTTGCGGGTACTTAATGGAAGACCCACTATAAAATCCATACTAATATCATCCCATTTCCAAGCTAGAATGCTTAGTGGCTATAATAAATCAGCTTTCTTTAAGTGATCAGCTTTGATACATTGACAAGTATCACATTCCGCGACATAACGGGCAACTTCCCGTTTCATTCGTGTCCACCAAAAATTTTCCTTCAATCCTTGATACATTTTGTTGCTACCAGGATGAACGGAGTACTTGGATTGATGGGCTTCATCTAAAATCTTGCGATGTAATTTAAAAGTTTTCGGGACAACAAGGCGATTGTTAAACCATAACACACCATTTTCATCTTTGCGGAAACACGTAGTCTTCCCATCCTTGATATTTTTCCTGATGTGTGCCATGCCTTTATCATTTTTCTGAGCAACAATTACTTCATCTCTGATGGTAGAATGTATTGCTAAATTATGTATAGCAACCACAGGTAAGGTACGAACGCTTGGTTCAGTAGATGAAATGTCCTTGCTGCTGTCCCAAGTCAATAATTTCAGATCGTTGCAGTGTTCTTTTCGGCTTAAAGCATCGGCTACGACATTGGCCTTACCGGGATGGTAATGGATCTCCAAGTCATAATCCTTAATCAGTTCAAGCCATCTATGCTGACGCATATTCAGATCTGATTGAGTGAATATATATTTGAGGCTCTTATGATCGGTATATATATGCACTAATTTTCCCAACAAATAATGTCGCCAAATCTTTAGTGCAAGAACCACCGCTGCTAATTCCAAGTCATGAGTTGGATAATGTCTTTCATGCTTGCGTAATTGCCGAGATGCATAAGCAATCACTCGACCTCCTTGCATTAAAACACAACCCAATTCCATTCTAGAGGCATCACAATAAACATCAAAGGATTTAGTGATATCTGGTTGAGCTAGAACGGGTGCAGTGGTAAGTAATTTCTTCAAGTTCTGAAAAGTTTCTTCTCATTGTGGAGCCCAATCGAATGTCACATTATTTTGCAGAAACTTTGTGATTGATTTAGTAACTTGCGAAAAGTTTGGAATAAACCTCCGATAATATCCAGTTAATCCGAGAAAACTATGGACTTGAGTGACAGTTCTTGGTGGCTTCCAATTGAGTTATACATTTTTTTGCATGAGATTGGTGATGGTTCTGATCCTTTGGCAAATGTCGTATTGAGAGATACACAAGGAAATGTATTGTAGTAGATAGTCGATCTTTTGGGAGTACTTTAAGGGTAGTCCTCCCTCCTTAATTTAATTCCATAAGTTTTAAAAGATTTCACTCCATAAGAAAATTAGGAATAAGATATGCAAGGAACGTAGCTTTTACGTAATGAGTCTGGTGGATGCATAAAACTTTTATTCAATTAGTCATTCAACTAGTCCTTTAGCTTGATAAGCTTATTGAGAGCCATCTTGTATGGTTGTCAAGAAACTGGAGTAATTCTCTGTCTCACTTTAATTTTGAACTTATCAAGGGAACACGTCGAGAGACTCACATATCACTGGAATACTTTCCAATGAATGATGTTTCATTAAGTTGACCGATATCAGATTCATAAGGGAATTCTGAATGTCTGATTGACAAGGATAACATAGGTGATGAAATGTGAACTAAAGATGCACAAGAATTACAAAGTTTGGAATTCGGGTAGTTAGAATGGATAAAGGCATTCTTATGTCCATACCTATCTAGGAGAGTATATACTGGTATGGCAAGGGTGATATTAGTTGTTGTACCAAAGCAAGAATTCCAGTATAATATTTTTCTTCCCGGTTGCGTACCATGGGTATTACGCCATCCTGTTTAGAAGACAGTTATATTGGATTCTCTTTGTGAAGTTCAATAGGTGGAGTCTTTGCTATCACAATTCTAAGTCGAGAAGCGCCTGGACGAACCGGCACAATTCAAGATAGAATTGCAATTTTGAAAAGCACCCCATACAATTGAAGTTGGCTGGTCTGAGTCAAGTTACAAATAATGTTGTAGCTGATCTTCTAATGGTCATAGAATGGTCAAGTATTTGGAGTAAAGCCTGTCCATGGTGTTGGGTATTCTCTGAAACATATTTGGTTTTCTTTGATATGTCCATAACAGACATCCTATCTAAATGTATAGGTTAAGGTCGGGAAAAATTGGTGATCAATAATGTACCTAAAAGTTCAGCCGAGTCATATGTGATGGATGGATGTGCATCGAACACATATAAGTAGGACAACAGTAGAAGGAAATTGGATAATTTTATAGGAGAACATTAGCTCAAGGGGAAGACATTTATCGCATATGCAAGAACGAATTGAAAAACAAGAATTTGAGCATGGTTAAATTTGGTGTTCATCTCCAAAATATGCTAAATGAGTTAGCATATATTGCAATGTCACAATGCAAGTATAGAAATAGGATTGTAACCACACTTGCAACCAAATTTAGCTGAGTTCAATGATAGAACATAATCTGTCTTGACTGTACAGCTGTTAGAAAACAAAACATTGTGACCAACAATTCAAACTTTCAGAACTGGTGGTTAGCACTATGTTACAGAGGAATTTTGTATCTTTCCAAATTAGGTTTACACTAATGAAAACTCCAAATAAAACTGGACTTATGAATTCTTTCAAGTTTAGGTTCACACAAAACAATTCTAGATGGCAGGTCTCAGTGTTTCAGTTATACAGAACAGAAGTAAACTTTTTAATATGTGAAACCACCTAGATATGAAAGTAGACTCATAGAGATTTTTTTTATATATATATTGGGCTCATACACGTGTAGATCCTAAGCGGAACTCCAGTTATAAACTTTTGAAGTTCATGTTTATGCTGACAACAGTCTCTCGACATAGGCTGTTTGTTCTCTATTCTGGAAACATTTCTGCTACTATCACAACTCCAAACGAATATTTTAAGAACAAGGACATACAGAGATTTCCAGCAAGTATTTATACACCTGCATTGGTCAAGAGAACTAGGAGATATAAATTTTTCAAGTTGATGTCGGAACACCGGAACTCTAACTGAACAGTTCTCACTCTTTTAATTTCTGGGAGCAGTATGGAAGGATTTATCCTAGCAATTGAGTTGCAAATGATAGTAGACTTCCATACCTTTCCATCAAATATTTACTTGCCCTCATAGAATGTGTAAAAATAAGATTATGAATTTCAAACATCAGAAGTCAAAAACTGGATGACAGGAAACAGATTTATATACATGCACTTTTTGGGAACTTGGCTTGTAAAGTTGAGCTTGGCCAAAAGACATAATATCATGGGGAATTCAAACTGTTTCCAGAAAATATTTTGATGCCTTCAAACTCCAAAAGAGCAAAGAGTTTTGAATTTTTGAACTAGAAGGAAGAAATTGTCAGGTTCTGGACTAGATTAAGAGAGCAGTCAAACAAAACTCGCAATTCTGGAAATCTTAGAGTCGATTCATAAATTATGCATAACATAATCTTTTAGAGGACTTCATAAGCTTTCCAGAATGTACTCATACATGTTCACCACATCAACGAAAATAAAGATGTGATATTCTCATGTTGATACTGGAACATAAAAATCTGGACTGAGTAAGGTGTAAAAGTTGGCATTCTGGAGCCTGTGTTGAAAAGATTTAAATTTACAATTCAGTTATAAATCGAAGATTTCTTCAGTATCTTTCCAACCCATATTTGCTCAACAATTTAGCCAAAATAAAACTGGAGTTATGAATTTTTCAATTAGCTCATTATTCAGTCAGTCTGAACAAGGAGCAGAATATCAGATTGAACTTTTTCAACGAATCTGACCAAATTGCGTCTAGAATCAGGCAAACCTCATAACTATAGAGTTGTAGCTCGTCAAAGGATCTTTCCAACGGTTACTCATAGTGAAATTTAGGATAAACATGTCAGGAGATATGAAACTTTTCCTCTGATCTGTCAGGTTTTGATCAACAGAGAATAGATTTACAAAATCTTCAGTTCTGGAGCATTTATCAACCAAATTAAATTTCGACAAGAGTTGGAACATCAAGAGTATTTCCAGCTCTTTCCAGAAAGTATTCATATGCTCCAAAGTCCTAAAGGACCAATAATCTATGAATTTTTGAAAATCAGGACAGATTAGTTTAGTGTGAATAAACTAGTTTTGGTTTGGTAGATTGGTCTCAAGCTTTACAAATTCTTTTGCTCAGATTTTAATCACACAAAATTAAGAAGGTGAAACAGAGGTAATATCAAATATTAGTGCATTGGATTAGAATGCCCATGCCATGAATGCAAGTGAATTGTTTTTGATCCTAACCGTTCCTGACTCAAAAGAAAATATATAGACAGACACATATACCGACACATTGCGGTATTCGTAATTTTTGGTGACGACCCGTACTCATGAGCAAACATTCTAGGTTTTTGACACACACACACACAAACATGGTTAGTGTACCTGCAAGAGATCATTTCAGTAACATTATATCAAATTCAAAACAAACTACAAAAATAAGCAGTTTATATACTACTTGGCAACGGTTCATGAAATGAACCGCCTTGCGAAATCACAGTCCTTACAAGCGGACCCATGCTCAAAAGCCTATCATGATGAGCATCCTCTACAAGAAAAATTTGGCACGGTTTATGGAAGAAACCATCTCACGAAACCATAGCCCTCGTGAGTGAACTCTATGCTCCAACACTTGTTCAAGGAGCCGAAAAGAAAATATGTTGGCAACGATTCATGAAAAAGAATCGTCTCACAAAGCCACAGTCCTTGCGAGCGGACTATAAATGTCAAATGGAAATCCAAATAGCAAACCAACTCAAACATAACCCGTTAGCTTGTCACCATTCTAACCTTTACTAAATAGTTGGGCATATACTAACGTATCCTCACCGTATACGCCGTATTTTCAAAATATGTCTAAATTGTTGTATTATCCCGGAACATAGCTCTGGTACCAGCTGTCATAACCCCCTTGGACTGAACTTCCTGAGATGCTGATTAAGCAGACACAAGATAATACAACAACCGACCGAGTTCAAATTACGTAAAAAGAGTGTTATTTATTATACATCAGAGTTAAGTACTTAAGTGCAGCGGAAATATTACAAAGTTCAGTTTTAAAAGCAACAGAAGATAACGTGATTAAACGTCTACAATTTACAACTCGACGATAGTAGCAAGTGTGATAAATCTGAGCCCATACGGATTATCACCTAGCAACACACAACAGCAGCGGCTACTCAGTCTCCCAATGGGCAGACCATCCCTCAGGGATAGACATATCCCAAGGAAGAACACCCATAGGTAGATCATAAGCATCAGTGTTATTACCTGAAATAAAGAAAATAACAACATGGCAAAGCCTGAGCTACTAAGCTCAACAAGTCTTACCCGATAAGTAATTAAATCTAGACATGCAAAGGCTCAGAAATGGATAAAAGTAAATTTAGTGAACCTTCTAATAACTATAATAGTGTAAGATAACTTGCATATCAAAGTAATAAGTACAACAAGCAATCTGAAAATTTAATTAAGTAACAAAGAACTTCAGTTCAGATTCACAAAAATTCAATATTCATCATCCCAACATTCCATTAATTATTATTAGTGAGGTTCTTAAGCTACGATGTGACGCAGTGAACAAGCGGTACTCATTACTGCGAGGGACAGCGAATGCAATTGTTTTACACCAACTGGAAAAACCCGAAATACACGGCATACGCATCATTTAAGAACACGTATGACAACTTTTCGCAATGTCATAATACATGTCAATCCGAATCTATAAGTCCCGAGTGGGCAGCCATTCCACGATAACGTCGGGAATCTGTCCACTCCTACTTGATCACATGACCAAGAATTTTAAGTTATCGTCCAACCATGCATATGACAATGCTACATCAGTTTACTAGTTCCCATATACTAGCATGCATTCGGTACAGTTCAATGCTTGCTCAACAGGGCCGACAACGGATGGGTCCTAGGTCGATACAGACAGGGCTACAGCCTTGCAAGCCATGTCCTCTGAAGACACATGATCTTTGCCCTTTCACCTACGGGGCCTGTCCATGTCTCAAATTTGAGTTGCTGACCCAAACGGACTACCACCTTACGAGACAAAAACCACCACAAGTACTTTGCCTTCGCCCTCTCCCATACAGACCCGTTTAGTCCAAATTTTATCATTCTTACTTCACATTATCACTATCATCATGTTACTAATATTTCAAGTACCATAATAGTGCCCATACTACAACTAAGCATAATAATTCTTCTATTAACTACCGGTACTTGTATACCATGTCTAAAGTAAAATAGGATATTTCCAGGAAATGCAGGAGGGTTTTCATCCAACTTCTAAACTTAATGCGCAAACAACCTATGCATATCTAGCAATTTAATTACTGGAATTAATCAAATTAATACATGGGAATGTTCCGGGGCTTGCCTTGGGCTACAACCACGGAGTTAGTACTGAAGTTAGGATCTTCTTGTGCCGGGAAATCCGAGGAGGCCTTCTGAATATTATCCCCTGACACGTCAACGTTCCCTATCACAATACCGATATATCAACGAAGTGAATACATAGATAATGCAACAAAATGTGATGCACATGAAGAATGAGCATAACAATAAAATTTGTTACTCAACATTGTTCTCAAAGCCATATGCTTCAAAGCTAGCAAGTCTAAAAATAGGAAGTTACACATAAAGTTTTTTCTATTGCCTTTACATATGGGTATTTAAACATTACATGAAATTAATTCATTTAGTAACATAAAAATATGCTACTGGACATGAGTGATCTACAGGTGATTAATATATGTATGATTAGCAAATTTGCCAAGTTTCATTAATATATAATGAACCACTAATTAATAATACATTTAGTAAGATACAAGAGTAAATAAATTCTAGTAAAATATGAACAGCAGATAAATTCCTACAAAAATTTATGATGATGCAATATGACAAGCATGAATTTTGTGCACAAATGTAAATCCTAAATATTTACAAAAATTACTTTAATGCAATTCTAAGCATTTCAAAGATCAAATCATATTTAATTTTATGTCCAGAAACTAGGGTCATCAATTTATCATACAAACTAAGCAAATCAAGGGAAAACCAGAACAATTTAATTTACTATTTTATCCAATCTACAACTAAAGATATGAATTTATTAAGCTCTATGCTAATTAATTAATACATCAAAACTTTTTATATAAAACATGCAAAGTAACATGTTAAATGCATAGTACTCATCACAAGGAATCCAACAAAATTTATTTTGCAATTTTTTGGAGCTATAAATCTCCAGATATGGATTTTACAAGGTTAAAGCATTTTTCTGGATTTTTATTTAAACTTCAGAGTAATTACGAAAATGCCATCAGTTCATTTTTGGACTGACCCGAGCGCGCTCGCGTTCGCGTGGCGGCGCGGCTGCTGGAGCGGCTTTGGAGCTCGTCGCCGAGCTCTGGGATCACCGGAGTTGGACTCCATGCTCGCCTACGTGTAAAGCACGACACGGGGGGCACGCTGGCGGGGTTTGCGAGGCGAGATGCTCACCGGAGCTACATCGACATCGAGCGGCAGCGGAACAGAGAAGACCGGCGATGACTCGAGCTCGATGTGAGGGTCAAGGAGAGAGGCAGAGTGGTCGGAGAGCACTAGTGGACTCCAGCGAAGGTTGACGGAGTCACCGAGGCAACGGAGAAGTGCCGGATGAAGCTGTCACCGTGGAGCTCCCATGGTGGCCGACAGCGGCGGAAGGGGAAAAGTGGAATGGCGATGACCTCCAGGCAAAAATAGAAACCAGATCAAGACAAGGACGTGCATCAAAGGATTGCGCATCAACAAGAAGAGAAATGAATCCATCAAACTCACCAGTGAAGAAGGATTTCACCGATTCATGGTTCGGGTGCCATGAACCAGAGAACTCCGATTTTTCTCAAAATTCTCCTTAACAGGAAATGGATTGAGGTGGATTTCTTCTGGAGTTTTGTTCAACTCACGACGGTTCCATCTTGAGCTTTGGCTCGAGCTTGGGTGGACTGGTTCGACCGTGGGTGAAGCTCCAGAGAGTGGCGGCAATGGCGGAAGAACAGAGAAGGAGAAAGGAAGCCGGGAGGGGATTTTGCGCGGAGGAGCCGAGGCAAAGACGGAGGGGCCGAGGAGGAGAGCCGGGCGGAGGATCAAGGCGGCGGTTTTAACCCCTGGGTTCGGCAGAGGAGGGGTGACACGCGGGAGGTGGCGTGTCGGCGCGCATGGCGTTGGGTGCCAGCAAGAGAGAGAAGGGAAAGAGAGAGAGAGACTGACGGCTGGGTCCCACTGGAAGGTTTTAACAATTTCCAAATTTAACTCGGCCACAAGTTCAAAAATTGATTTAAAATAGTTCCAAATTCCAAATTGACTTGGGAAAATTTGTACAGAAAGTTTGAAACGTGTAGGTCACAATGTGACAGGTGTCCAGTTTCAAAATCAAAAGGTTTGAATTTGCCAAATATTTGAATATGAACAAAATTCAAACTTCTAGGAATTTAATTGGGTATTTCCTCTTTGAATAAAATTCTAAGAAAATTCCTAAAATTCTTTTAAGGTAAACTCTATCACATAGATTTTTGGCTGCACCAGGTTGTATGTCAAATTTAAAAGTTGCTTCATAACTTAACCATACTTGGGTTTAAATTCAAATTCAATTAAATTTGAAATGCAACCAAAATTGAATTGTGACTTGATGAATCAGAACTAGGTGCAACTTATGTGATCAAAAGTATGTAGTGACACTGGGGTGTCACAATAGGTGGGGGAATGGAATATCTGAATCTCTTGAGAACTCTCTAAAACAGGTGAATCATCCCTGTGAACTCCAGGCCATCTGTAATTTCCTAACCCTGTGGTGGTTGTTCTTTGTTTTCATCCATCTACAAAGAAAGTACTTTGATTGAGTCAATGAGTACGATTAAACTTTGTTGCAACAACAATAGCTACTAAGGGTACAACCAATGCATAGCGTAAATCATCATAGTTTCAATACATGACTCAGAATATGTGGCCATCGAGTTACAAAAGCATCTCACGCATCAACCCCAAAATACAACAACCTCGCGTGGTTCGACAAAAGTTACCTACCTAACTAACCTGACTACCGAGACTAATCCAGTCTACCACTATCCTCCTAGGTCCTGCCTCGAGCTGGTGCCTTGTAGTCTATGTCAGACTCCTCGTCCATATCCTCCTACGGTTCCTCCTCCTCCGGTGCTGCCGGTGGTGCAAGGGCCACCTCAAGCTGCTGTTACAGGCCGTGGTTCTCGTGAGCTAGGGTTTCTAAATCCTCTCCCATGAGCTCCATCTCGTGTTGTGCAGCCGTCAACTAATGCTGCAGGTGCTCGTTGTGGTTGGCACGCTGTTGCATAATCATGCCACGTCTGTCAACCTCCTGCGCGAGGGTGTCGTGCTGTCCAGTCACCTCAGTAACGTGAGTCTCACTCGCCTCAAGAGCAGCGGTCAGTCATGGAATCTCTCTCTGCTGTGCATCAACTTGTGTCTACAGGTCATTCCTCTGAACCCAGACCTGCTTGGCCTCAGCCAGTATGATCCTGCTGTGGCTGCTAGCCTCCTCATCCAAGTTGAGGAGGTACTCGAAGTAGTAGGACACACGGTGGTACACCGCAAGGTCTGTCGTCACGGCATGACTCTTGCTGAGGTGCACATCAGCGTGCCCACACACCCGCGCAACCTCGACATGGTGGGTATGGAGAGCACGGCGATTTATGGGAGCCTTCGTGAGGGCTTGGAGAGAGTCGCCCACAGGGCTCTCATCCACTTCTGCGGGTGCCACATGACAGCGCTCTCTGGGACCCCATTTGAGATGATCCCCATCTGGCACCAGGCCAACCTGGTCTAGCAGAGGCGCGTGAGGCGCGGCCCCCCAAGTGTCTCATAGACCAAGGAAATAAAACTATTCAGGAGTACTTTAGTGAGCTTTAGAAGCGTTTAATTCGTTGTGTTGTAGTTGAAAAAGTAGAGGATCAAATTTGCCGCTTTTATTCTTGTTTGAGAAAAGAAATTTAGGACATCCTTGATTATAAAGAATTTTATACCCTCAACCAGTGTTTCCAGTATGCTATGCTTGCAGAGAAAGAATCATAGGGACTTTTCCAGGCTTTTGAGGAGTACAGCAAGTCCAGTCATACCTTCCACCCACCGCAGCCGACGGGGACTTCGGGGCTTCCCAAGCCATCTTTCCGGCCACCCCACCAACAGCTGCCAAGGGAACTAGTGTTGTTTCTATAGCACCAAGATCAACCCCTACAACTTCTACGTACTCAGGTAAAAATATTGTACATGTACCAGCTAGTAGTGCTTCCTTTGTCGCTTCGACGGGATGCACTACAGGGATTCAGTGCCACCGCTGCTATGGACTTGGTCATGTGTAGAAAAATTGCCCAAGTAGGCGGGCATATGTCGCGACAGATGATGGAGGTTACATGAGCACCTCCATTGTGGAGGATGAGGAGGAGGATGTCACTGCCACCAGCGGTGACCTCGTCCCTAGAGGTGTTGACACCAGGGGATACATGAACATTATTGTTCAGTGTCTCCTTAGAACACAAGTTCAGCAGCCCGAGATGATGCAGCGCCACAAACATATTCCAGATTTTCTTCATCATCAAGAACCACCGAGCACGTGTCATCATTAATGGAGGGAGCTGCAATAACTTGGTGATTTTTGATGTGGCCAACAATCTTGCTTTGACCACACGCCCACATCCACATCCATACTACATTCAGTGGTTAAATGACTCTGGAAAAGCTAAGGTAACACAAACTTGTAGAGTTCCTTTCTTTATTGGTTCTTATGCTGATTCTGTTGATTGTGATGTTGTACGCATGCAAGCATGTTCACTTTTATTGGATAGACCTTGGGAATTTAATAATGATGTTGTACACCATGGTAAAAGTTATAAGTACACTTTTATGCATAAAGGAACTAAAATTACTTTGTTACCAATGACCCCTGCTGAAATTGTACAAGCTGATTTTAGAAAGAGCTGCTAGTTTGAAAAATAAAGGTCCAAAAATTCAGCAACCTGTTCATTCAGATTCTACACCTAGTAATGTTAATGATTCATCAAGTTCTAAGGGTGCTAGAATTAAATTACAAGGATGTTCATGCCTTGCAACAAAATCTGAGCTTGCTGAAATTTCTGCTGATGATCATATTTGCTATGCTTGGATATACAAACAAGCTTTGTTTTCAATTGATGATATTGCTTCTAGTGCTTTGCCTCCTGTTGTCACTAACATTTTGCAGGAGTATGAGAATGTTTTTCCAGCTGAGATACCCCTGGTATTGGCACCTTTGAGAGGAATTGAGTATCAAATTGATTTGATTCTGGGTGCTACTTTGCCAAATCGTGTTGCTTATAGAACCAACCTTGAGGAGACTAAGGAGATACAATGACAAGTCCAAGACCTTTTGGATTATGGGTATCTTCATCAATCACTTAGTCCTTGTGTTGTTCCTGTACTTTTGGTTCCTAAGAAAGATGGTACTTGGCGTATGTGTGTAGATTATAGAGCCATTAATAATATTACTATTAGGTATCGTCATCCTATTTCTAGGCTAGACGACATGCTTGATGAGTTATGTGGTGCTATAATTTTCACTAAAATTGATTTGCGTAGTAGCTACCATCAAAATAGAAAAAACTTAGAGATGAACGGAAAATAGCTTTGAAAACCAAATTCGGGTTATATGACTTGTTAGTAATGCCTTTTGGTTCAATTTATGCACCTAGTACTTTCACGCGTTTGATGAATGAGGTTTTAAGAGTTTTCATTGGAAAATTTGTGATAGTTTACTTTGATGATATCTTGATTTATAGGAAATCCATGGATGAACATATTAATCATTTGCGTGCTGTTTTTGATGCTTTGCAAGCTGCACGTTTATTTGGTAACCTTGAGAAGTGCATCTTTTGCATGGATCGAGTCTCTTTTCTTGGCTATGTTGTGACTCCACAGGGAATTGAGATGGATGAGGCAAAGATTGAAGCCATAAAGAGCTGGCATGTACCAAAGACTATCACACAAGTGAGGCGCTTTCTTGATCTTGCAGGTTTCTACCATCGCTTTGTCAAAGATTTCACCATTGTTGCACCATTACATGAGTTGATAAAGAAGGGCGTTGAGTTCCATTGGGGTAAGGTACATCAGGAGTCCTTTGATGCTTTGAAGGACAAACTTACACATGCACCATTGCTGCAACTATCAAATTTTGATAAGACTTTTGAGCTTGAATGTGATGCTAGTGGTATATGCATTGGTTTTTGTTTTGATGCAAGATGGTAAACCTGTTGCATACTTTATGTAATGCCCAGAAAACAAAAATAATCCAACCTTTTCTTTTGGCCCATTTGGTTGGTTCAGCCCAATCTGAGTCCATCTAGTAATAGAAAAGAAGTCCAGCTGAAACCCTATACCTTTCCCCATGTTGCTCTCCTCTCGTACGATCACCGTTCCACCATCGAAGAAAAGAGGCGGTGCTGCTCTGTTGCTTCGTCCAGGCAAGTCTACATCCTTTGATCTACTTGGCTGAGGTTCAGCCCATCTCTCCAGCAAGTAAAACAGATTCCTACTGTAAAGCAGGCTTCCCTTCATTCTTTGGCTGCAGTCCTAGCAAGAACTCGGGTTGGGCTTGTTAGGTAGATTGCAGCAAGGACATTAGGCAGGGGTTGAAAGGATATACCACTAGATCGTGGTTCCTTGTAGGTAATCATCAAAATTTGATCTTTTCCCTTCAGTTTCCCTTCTGTTCCTATGTCAGAATTAGTAAGCAAATGCATTGCAGTTCAGTTCCTTGCCAATTTCTGTACAGTGGCTGTTCAATCATAGTTTCGGGGGTCTTAAGGGAAAAATAAGGGAATTACAATAATAGAAAAGTTGTAGATATTTTCAATACCTTTATGACGAGTACTCATATGCATTTTTACGTTCAGTATAACTCGAGTTATGGCTGTCTGAATATTATTGTCGATTTACTGACAGTTTCATCAGACTTAACAGATTCAGTTTTTCAGTTTCAGTTTTGTGTGCTATATTAAACTACCTTACAGGTCGAATTAGAGTATGGTTCTGAAGGACCGAGAAGGGGACCAGAGGGGGGGGGGTGAATGGGAGCCTATTAAAATTCTTCTCCATAACTTGGCCTATGTACCAACTACAACCCAAACCAACCTCTAACTGAGTTACCAAGATTACACACACCAACTTGTGATGTCCTAACCCTAGGAATGACTCAAACCAAAAGGACACATAGCAGAAGCACAAAAGGAACAAAAAGGGAAACGGGATAGATCCAAGAGATCAGAAAACAGAGCCTGACGGATGTTCCGTGGTGCCCGACGGAAGTTCCATCAATAATGGAAGTTCCAGACAACGGGAGAACTGTCACTCATGGATGTTCTGTGGTTCTTGACGGAAGTTCTGTCATGGTCACGGAAGTTCTGTTCTAGACAAAACAGCAGCTCCGTTTAGGAAAGAAAATTACTAAAACCTTATCAAACGAACTCCCAAAAATCATGAAATTTGGACCAGATCATCCTCAGTACATCACAACACTCCTCTAAAGAGATCCACTCCAAAAACACAAGAAATCATCATGAATTTGAGATCTTGTGCCAAGAACATCAAAAAGGGAAAACTTGAGAAATCCTTCAAATCGAAGGTGCTAGAGCTATTGATTCGGCCAAGGATCCATAGAGGATTGTTCTAGCTCATCCTAGCAACAAGTTTCTCAAGAAATCCGAGCCAAAAACTCGCCCAAAAATGAGATTGAAAATCACCACGTAAATAGCTCCAAAAATAGAGAAAAAGGGAAATTCGGGATTCAAGAGAAGAGGGAGATCTTGAGCACAAAAATACTTCTCATATTGTAAGAAGCAAGATCCATGGTTACAAGGCTAGGAAGCCACCCTCTTTCTCCCACTATTTGGAAGAGCAAGAGATGTCTCTCACACACCCTCTCCTCTCCTCTAAAACATGAAGTCCTCTCCTAGCACTTTGAATAGAACCCTAACACAAGGCTAATGGAAAGAGAGGCACCTCTTCCACCAGTCCTACCTCTCCTTATATAGGCCCAAGGTCTATTGCTCACATGACAACACTACCCTTGGTCTACATAACACACCCACCTACCACCAGGGGCATAATCGTCCATCTTTTACCTCATCGCCCGAATGCCATCGAACGCTTCACGTCGTTGCTTCATCTCGAAGCAAGCTCCGCAATGGTGCCATGTGCACCTCCAATCGGCGCCACCAGTTTTGAGGCCCAAACCAGGAAACCGCCTTGCACGCTTCACAAAGTGTGACTTCTCGATGTTGACGCGTGTCACCTTGTCCTGCGATCCTGACCACCGGCAAGTCTCTCCCAGTCCCTGTCCATCGGGCCCCCTTGTCACTTGTACCAGCATCCCATTCACCTTGACTTGGTCAACACGCCGTCTTCATCAAAACCACGGTTTTGAGGCTCAACTGCGAAATCGTCCATGCTTCTTGCCTCTCCATGTGTACGGTGTGGATCACCCTTGACTTCACCCGGCATCCCCATCATCCGGCCCCAAGTCCCCTACTTGTGCTCGATCCTCTCGCCGTTGACCGCCAAGTTGACTCGAGTGACCTACACATCATGAGACAAGCAAACACATTTCCCAACTCCTGCAACATCACCAATACCTCCACCAACTCCGGTTAGTCAAAACCAAAATCATGCACACACACATGCAATCCCTGGATTCCCACATTTCAACTCAAACACCAAATCCGCTCAAGTCAATTACTCATCACATATATTGCAAACCATGACACATATCCACATGGTTTCTCAATCTGCCCCTTGATGAGTACATTGACAACACCAAATGCACAAGGATTAGAGATTGAAATGCGAAGCCGAATAAGCACATCCAAATGGCCAAACCCAAAGAAAAGGTGATAACAAGCCATCTAGCAAAGTAGGGATCACAAAACCAAGAGTTGGCAAAGAAAGCGACTTGAGACACAAAGAATGTGAAAAGTGCAAGAAAACGCTCAAGATCATGACATGCTCCCCCTCAACTTGTGGTAGGTTTTATGTAGTGCAAAATGGATAATTTTATGTTTCTTAGCATAATTTGTGCATGACCCAATATTTTCTCCCCCTTTGGCAATGAACTCATCAAAGAGGCAAAAGAACAAGCGAACATGCAAAACATGAAAATGCAAACCTAAGGAGCTTCAACAATTATGCATTCAAGCATTCAACTTTGCTAACCATGTACATAGAGCCATGAAGTGTAAAAGCAATGGTGCACAACCATACAAAGATAAAAAAATAGATAGAAAGGCATAAACACCAAGAGCTATACAAGCTAAGCAGAAAGATTGACTAGCTTAGATAGAATCAAATTTGCTTATCATGAGAAAAGTTGCCACCACATGTGTAAGTATTCCCATTCAAGGCAAAACAAGCACTAGTGAACCATGAGAATCTAGCCAGTTTCAATCTCAACTAGGGCAACAAGCATTCGCCGAAAATAAGCTCTACAAATGCTCACAAATGGAACAGAGACTCAGTTGATCAAGTGATTATTGTTTATTCTCATGTGTCCTCTTATCCATATGGAGGGTCACACGACTGGTTACAGCAAACACCCCGAGGCTTCAAGTCACAATGTTTGGATTTAGCATTATTGAGTCATTCTTGATCAAAGCAATTAGGAGATTTTTCAAGATTATGCTCAAGACAAAAGAGCATGCCTTTGCGGCAAAAGGAACACATGTTCCCACAATGTCCCACCATGAGCTAAACATTTGCAAAGCCTTCCATTTCGTAAACACAAGGTGCCAAAGCCAAGGCATCCTTTAGACTAGCCTCGGTGCAAGTTTCAACAAGGATGAAAGCAATTATACACATGGTGAGCAAGTTCTAGCAAGATTAGTTCATAAGGTTCACAAGAAGCTTAGTTTACCTTTAAGATTAGGAAGTTGCTCACATGAGTCTATAATAGGCCATCTAGAAAATCTAAGCATGAGAGATTACCACAACTTAGCTGAAGCTCAATCATAGCAAAGAGAAATGCAAGAAGGCATAAGAATCAAAGCTCATCTACCAATACATATATTACATATGAGATGCAATACATAAAAGGTAAGATACATATATACAAGTGAACACCAACTCCCCCACAAATGATGTCATAAGGATGACAAACACCAAGTTCCCCTCCGAAGAAAAGCATGTCTCGAAGCATCTAGGGGTTTGGTGAGGATATCAGCTAGTTGATTACTGGTGTCGATGTATTTGAGTTCAACATCCCCCTTCTCAACATTGTCTCTCAGGAAGTGGAATCGCACATTGATATGTTTGACCTTACCCTGTTGGATTGGGTTTTTGGCTAAGCATATGGCACTGGAGTTATTACACATGAGTGTATCACCCTTAAAAGTTAACCCATAGTCTCTCATGGTAGACACAATCCATAGGATTTATGAGTAGCAGCTAGCAACAGCAACATACTCAACTTCTATGGTGGATTGGGCTACACTCGACTGCTTATGAGAAGACCAATAGATCAAAGAAGTACCCAAGAAATGGCAAGTACCAGAAGTGCTCTTCCTATCAATTCTACACCCAGCAAAGTCTGCATCCGAATACCCAATGAGATCAAGAGATGAAGATGCAGAGTACCAAAGACCAAACTCAAGGGTGTATTTGAGATACCTGAAGATGTGCTTGACAGCCTTGCGATGAGTCACCCTTGGGGAAGCTTGAAAGCGAGCACAAACACACACGCAAAGTGTATGTCAGGTCTTGTCGCTGTTAGGTACAAGAGGGAGCCAATCATGCTCCTGTACTCCCTTTGGTCCACCGCTTCACAGTCTTCATCAGGGTCAAGTGCCATTGTAGTGAACATTGGTGTAGACAACGGCTTCACATTAACCATGTCGAACTTCTTCAGGAGATCCTTCGTGTACTTGGCTTGATGTATGAAAGTGCCTTGCTTGCACTACTTGATTTGAAGCCCAAGAAAGAAGGTGAGCTCGCCCATCATCGACATCTGAAATTCACTGTCCATGACTTCCTGAAATCTGGACACAAGAGCATAAGAGGAACCACCAAAGATGATATCATCCACGTAACTAGGAACCATTAGAAAGTCATTGCCATGCCTGAGAGTAAACAAGGTTTTGTCAACACACCCCATGACATACCCACGCTCTAGTAAGAAAGTCTTAAGCCTAGCATACCATGCCTTAGGTGCTTGCTTTAGCCCGTGCAAAGCCTTCTGAAGCTTGTACACACGGTTTGGGTCTTTGTGGTGCTCAAAGCCAGGTGTTGTTTTACATAAACCTCTTGACCTCCATTTGATAGAGTCTAATGCCCTTAGAGGAAGCAAATGCAAGCAAGATCCTAACGGCTTCTATGCGTGCAACAGGAGCAAAGGTTTCCTCATAGTCTAAGCCCTCTACTTGACAGAAACCCTGGGCAATAAGCCTAGCCTTGTTTCTAACAACCTCACCATCTTCCCCATGTTTGTTTTTAAACACCCATTTGGTTCCTATGACATTGACACCAACAGGAGGCTCTACTAGGGTCCACACTTTGTTTCTCTCAAAGGTCCCCAACTCCTCATGCATGGCATTAACCCAATCTTTATCAAATAGTGCATGTCCAACATCCCGAGGTTCAAAGGTTACAACAAAGAGAGAATTGGTAAAGCAGGCAAGATGTGCAGACCTTGACCTTGTTGTCCTCTCATAGAGATTACCGATCATTTGTTGAGGTGGATGTCGACGCTGAATGTGATGAGGAGCCTCTCTCTCAGATCGTACCTCCCCCTCAACCCCGGTTGGAGCTCGCTCGACAGCTGCTGAAGTAGATGAAGAAGCTTCTGAACCCTCTGCTGGAGTGGTGGTAGCAGCAGGAACAAGCTTAGATGAGAGATGAAGTGAATCATTATCATCATCATCAAAGCCGTGTAGGTCCTCTTCTACAAAGATGCTTTCCTTCAGCTCCTTATCACGTGCAGACTCAATCATATTCATTGGATAAGAGTTTGATTCATCAAAGGTTACATCGCAGGACTCTCCGATGGTGTTAGTTTCCAAGTTGAAAACTCTATAGGAATGACCATGAAGGGTGTAGCCAAGAAAGATGCCATCAAAGATCTCGACTCAAAGTTATCAAGAGTGCCACGCTTGAGAATGAAGCACATGCAGCCAAATGGAAGCAAATGAGAATCAGATGGCTTCCTTCCAAAACGTAACTCATAAGAAGTCACATTAAGAATTAAGCGCAAGAAAACCCGATTGGAAACATAGAAAGAAGTGTTAATGGCCTCAGCCCAGAACCGCCTCGGAGTCCTATGCTCATCGAGCATCGTCCGGGCCATCTCCACCAAGGTCTTGTTCTTTCTTTCGACCACACCATTTTGCTGAGGAACACGAGGTGCTGAAAACTGATGCTCAATACTATGCTCAAGACAAAAGGCATCAAAGGAGGAGTTCTTGAACTCGGTGCCATTATCATTGCGGATTACACGTAATGCACCAGGGAGTTCCATGAACAACCTTAAAGCTAAGCTCCGAAAGTGATGAAACACTTCATCCTTGCTCTCAAGAAAGCAAACCCAAGAGTAGCGAGAGTAGTCGTCAACAATCACAAGAACATACCACTTCCCACCCGCCGAACGAACCCGAGAAGGACCAACAGCGTCCATATGAAGAAACTCTCCTGGGCGTTCAGTCATCACCAAATTGATTGGTGGATGAGAAGCGGCAATCATTTTCCCATGACGACAAGGAGCACAAACCAAATCCTTATCAAATTTGAGCCTAGGCAATCCTCGGATCAAGCCTAGGCCACTCAAGTGACATAACAAGTCAAAGCTCATGTGACCTAGTCTCCTATGCCATTTCTAGAGCTTAGAAGAAGATTGAGCAAACAAGCACTTGTGAGAACCAGGAGAACCAGCAAAATCAGCCTAAAAAACTCTACCAATGCGACAAATCCCACAAACCAAAGAACCACTCGAATCAAGAACACAAGAAGCATTCGACTTAAAGCGCACTTCCAAACCAACATCAAGAAGCTAAGAGACAGAGAGGAGATTGTACTTGAGAAACTCAACCAAACCAACATCCTTGAGAGTGAATTTTTCATTTACTTTACCACGCCTCTTGCCTTCACTCTCCCTCTCTTGTCATCTCCAAAGGTCACATACTCCCGATGCTTCAAGGGAGTGAGGCTCCGGTCATGTGGCGCAAACACCCAGAGTCTATCAACCATTTGTTCTCCAGGCCTCCACATGCTGCCTACAAAGAACGAGAAGGGAAAGTCGATGGCTTAGTGCTGGGGTTAGTCAAAAAAATTTGGGAATCCAGCACTTAACTGTACGACCGGTAGTAGTCATCACAGTTCTTTGCACATTATCATTCGAACGCATGGGACGAGAACCACGATTTGGAAAATGTGTCCTGTCAAAGCGTCTTGACTCGAACCTTGGGTTGTGAGAATAGAAATCATCTGTGTGAAAGCCAAATCCACGAAAGTGATGCTCACCACGATGGGGAAAACATGGGGCGCCAAAACGCTGCTGCGCAAAGCCTCTGTTTTTCATGAATCAAAGCCATATGAGGGATGACCCTGTCTACGATAGGCACGAGAAAAAGAGCGAGGATGAAAGTCAACAAAATCATCATAAAAAGAATCACCAGTCAACTCAGTTTGTTTCCTCTGAATCCTCTTATGCCTATAACAGAATTCATCCAAGTGACCCTTGCGACCACAAAACATGCAAATGTAAACACCCTTAGGATTAGGCTTGGTATGCATTGCAAGTTTGGGTTTTGGCTTCTCTGTTTGCTTTGGGTTGAAGGAGGGTTTTGGATTGGGTGGATAGTATGTGGCAGTGGGTTTGATGGTGTTTTCCCCATCCTTGTAGCTGGAGCTAGGTACAAACTTACCCACATTCTCACTCTCCTTGTCACAACTCTCAAATCCCAAGCCCAAGTTATAGGTTGACCTAGAAACAAGAAAGTCATTTTCCTGAACTAGGACTTTGTTTTCCTCCCTAGTGATTACTAGGTTGTCCTTGAGGGTAACACACACTTCACACGGAGTTGGGAGAACTTTCGAGCGAGTCTCATGAAGCGGCTTGGACTCAAGCTCTTTGACTTTGAGGGACTGAGCTTCCAACTCATCTATGAGCTTGGGGCACTTCTGACATGCACCCAAAAGAGTTGGTCTAGCTTTGAACTCATCAAGCTCCTTGAGGGCACTCTCAAGCTAACTAGCAACTTGAGGATGCACACTCTCCCTCTCACTCAGCTCATTCATCACAACTTGACAGGACTCACACTCTACAACCATGTCATCTTTAGAAAGCTTAGACCTAAGCGAAGCAATTTCAAAATCAGCACTCTCCAACTTAGACTTAAGATCTCTACTTTCACGAACAGCACTACAAAGCTTATCATCTTGCATGAGCAGAACATCGCGCAAATGATCAAGTTCAGAAGAGAGCTCATCAAGAGTGGGAGGTACCTTGCTTGTATCGGAGTCAGATCCTGAGTCAGTGTCATGGTCGTTCTTTGCCATAAAGCAAAGCCTGGTGAAGTCATCCTTCCTCTTGACTCGTGGCTTTTCAACCTCCTCCTTCGAGCTAGTACGGCCTTCGCTTCATGTGAGGTCGACATCGCTCAAGGCGGCAACGCAGGCGCGTGCAATGGCCTTGGCGAACTTCTTGGAGTTCTTGCCCTTCTTGTGGAAGCGGTTCTTCTTCTGCTTGAAGTCTTCAGTGTTGTTGTCATGGTACCCGGCCTTCTTCTTCCCCTTGAGACAATCAGCAATGAAGTGTTTCGGGTCACCGCACTCGAAGCAGGTTCTTGAACCGCCTCCTCTTCTCTCCTTGCGGTTGTTGTAGAACTTCCTAAACTTCCTTGTGAGCAAGGACATATCCTCGTTTGGAATGCACTGCATCTGTTCATTAAAAGCTGCAACAAGAGAAGACAGAGCAAACTCCAAGGAAGACTTGTCAAGTGAGGGGTTAGATCCATAAGAAGCATCACTATGACTACCCTTCTAAGAGCTAGAAAGCAAAGCCATGCTAGAAGCAGGAATAGCAAGATTAGGACGAGATTTCCTAGACAGTTCATGAGATTTCAGCTTGCTATACAGTTGCTCACAGTTCAAGGTGTTGAAGTCAGTAGTTTCTTCTAGAGCAGCAATTTTAACCCCCCAAACATTTTCATTAAATGAGTACAGCAGTTGCTTAGCTCTATCATTATCATTGTACACAAGGATACCACAAGCCCGCAAGTTACACACAATTGCCTTAAACCTATGAAAAGTGTCATCTAGTGACTCGCCAGGTTTTTGTGCAAAGGTTTGATACTGTCTACTATAAGAATCCTTACGCATAGACTTAACTTGATTGGTACCCTCATGATATGTGCAGAGCTTATCCCAAATAGCATGAGCAGTGTCAAGGTATGCAACGCAATCATGTTCACTCCTACCAAGTGCAGAGAGCAGAATATTGATAGCTTTGGAGTTGTTCTCATACCTGTTTAACTCACCTGAAGATGCAGTGTTCAGGTCTTGTGGTATAGCATACTCCTGCTCAACGATCTCCCAAATTTCACGTCCTTGACTCACAGATATGCCTTGGTCCGTGACTTCCAGTAGGGGAAGTCCTCTCCATCAAACATCTATAGCTTAACAGCATGCTTCTCCATGTCATCTTCGAATCACAAAGCCGATGAAGGTAAACTAGTGATCAAACCGGCTTTGATACCAATTGAAGGACCAAGAAGACGATAAGAGGGGAGGGTGAATGGGAGCCTATTAAAATTCTTCTCAAGAACTTGGCCTATGTCCCGACTACAACCCAAACCAACCTCTAACTGAGTCACCAAGATTACACACACCAACTTGTGATGTGCTAACCCTAGGAATGACTCAAACCAAAAGGACACATAGCGGAAGCACAAAAGGAACAAAATGGAAAATAGGATAGATCCGAGAGATCACAAAATAGAGCCTGACCGAAGTTCCGTGGTGCCCGACGGAAGTTATGTGGTGCCTGATGGAAGTTCTGTCAGTTAAAGAAGTTCCAGACGACGGGAGAACTGTCACTCATGGAAGTTCCGTGGTTCTTGACGGAAGATCCGTCATGGTCACGGAAGTTCCGTCCTGGGTAAAACAACAGCACCATTCGAGAAAGAAAATTGCCAGAACCCTATCAAACGAACTCCAAAAATCACGAAATTTGGAAAAGATCATCCTCAAAACATCACGACACTCCTCTAAAGAGATCTACTCCAAAAACACAAGGAATCATCATGAATTTCAGATCTTGTACCAAGAACATCAAAAAGGGGAAACTTGAGAAATCCTTCAAATCGAAGGTGCTAGAGCTATTGATTCAGCCAAGGATCCATAGAGGATTGTTCTAGCTCATCCTAGTAACAAGTTTCTCACGAAATCCGAGCCAAAAACTCATCCAAAAATGAGATCGAAAATCACCACGAAAATAGCTCTGTAAATAGAGAAAAAGGGAAATTCAGGATTCAAGAGAAGAGGGAGATCTTGAGCACGAAAATACTTCTCATATCATAGAAAGGTGCTCACAAGATCCATGGTTACAAGGCTAGGAAGCCACCCTCTTCCTCCCACTATTTGGAAGAGCAAGAGATGTCTCTCACACACCCTCTCCTCTCCTCTAAAACATGAAGTCCTCTCCTAGCACTTTGAATAGAACCCTAACACAAGGCTAATGGAAAGAGAGGCACCTCTTCCACCAGCCCTAGCTCCCTTATATAGGCCCAAGGTCTATTGCCACATGACAACACCACCCTTGGTCTACATAATGCACCCACCTACCACCGGGGATATAATCGTCCATCTTTCGCCTCATCACCCGAATGCCATCGGACGCTTCACATCTTTTCTTCGTCTCGAAGCAAGCTCCACGATGGTGCCACATGCACCTCCAATCACCATCACCGGTTTTGTGGCCCAAACTGGGAAACTGCCTTGCACGCTTCTCAAAGTGTGACTTGCGTGTCACCTTGTCCCGTGATCCTAACCACCGGCAAGTCTCTCCTAGTCCCCTGTCCATCGGGCCCCCTTGTCACTTGTATCGGCATCCCGTTCGCCCTAACTTGGTCAACACGCCATCTTCATCACCACCACGGTTTTGAGGCTCAACCACGAAACCGTCTGTGCTTCTTGCCTCTCCATGTGTATGGTGTGGATCACCCTTGACTTCACCCGGCATCCCGATCGTCCGGCCCCAAGTTCCCTACTTGTGCCCGATCCTCTCGCCATTGACCGCCAAGTTGAATCCAGTGACCTACATATCATGAGACAAGCAAACACATTTCTCAACTCCTGCAACATCACCAATACCTCCACCAACTCCGGTTAGTCAAAACCATAATCATGCACACACACATGCAATCTCTGAATTCCCGCATTTCAACTCAAACACCAAATCCGCTCAAGTAAATTATTCATCACATATATTGCAAACCATGGCACATATCCATACAGTTTCTCATGTTATATGGATTATTTTGTAGACCTATGTACCCTCTTTCTATAGAGTACTTGCAGGCTTGTTTTGGCTCAATATTGTGAGAGTAGTCAACTTCCAAAATTGGTCTCGTGCTGTTAAGTTTTGGTTCAGTTCTTGAACTGAAACTGTACAGTTTTAGTTTGAGTTTTGGGAGCTATTTTAAAATTACTTAGAAGCTGAATTAGTCTAGTTCACTCTGGATTGTTTTGTAGAGTTTTGTATCCTCTTTCCATGGAGTGCTTACTCATTCTATTTAGCTCAGCAGTTTGGAAGATATGGAGTTTTGAATTCAGTTACTTCGTGTCTATTTCAGATTATCAGTTTTTACTTGAAAGTTCTTTTGAAGTTACTAAATGGTAAAATTTGAGTATCTTTTGAATACCAAAGTTGTAGCTTATTGAATGTAGATGCTTGTCGAATGTTTTCCTGTCGGCATATCTATTATGATTTTAATGTTATGTAAAAGAGAAGTAACACTGCTACTGTTTATCAAAGTGAGGTGTTGCTGTTTTTGTGGATTATTGATTGAGTCATAGGAACGATATAAATATGGATTCCAAATGAAATATGGAGTGCTTGGACTGAATTATTTGTTCTAAAATAGGTGGTAGTGCTCCAGGGCATCCGAAGTACTTTGATCTTCTTCGGTTGAGGCAAGTGAATATAGCGGTGGTTGTGCTACCATTTTGACTTGTTATTTTTATCACCTACACTATAATGTTCAGAACCATGTCTTACCACTAAGAATTGACACTTGTCATATTTATTCATTCAATTATAATTAATTGATGCTTAATTGTCTTATATAATCTTTTATCATTGGAGCATGGTTTATGTGGTTAATCCACATTCTTGGAGGATGTTAAAGTTTATATTATCATTACTGTAACATGTCATGTGCATTGCATCATTCATGTGCGTTGGAAGTTATGTCGTGGACCAATGGTCACGACCGTACCGGTACAACATCATGGGATGCAGCTCCATACCTCGTTGGGTATGCAGGTAGGAGACATATGCATTTGCATTCATATGCACTCATGAAGTATTTGAGGTGACATGTTGTTATAATTGATGCTCTATCATCTTATTATATTCTATTGGAAATTATTTACTTTATATCAATGTCATATCTTGATTATCCTATAAGTGAAATTTAATGCTAAATCATTGCTTAATCCCAACTTGTGATTTAAATAGCTTGTCAAAAAAAATTTGCTTGCTGAGATTTTAATCTCACCCTTGTCCTACTCTCTCCAGGTGTTTGATGATTGCTAGGAGCAGAAGACCTTTCTAATGCCCCTCGCCTCATGTCAAAATTCATCAGGAGTCATCAAGAATTGTCGAAACACGATAAGGTCTAGAATCTCTATTGGTGTTGCGTCACCTGTTTTTGGCATTTGGGCTTTGTATCCAGTTGATCCCAATTAGGGGCGCATCCAGAGGGTCTTGCACGACCCTAGAGTCTTCATATACACCTAACACTGCACCATTAGGGTTCGGGTTTTGCATAGATTATTCTGTTCATAACAGTTTTGTCATTATAACGGTTTATGATACCCCAACTTCATGAGATTCGTAATACATCTACAATTGTATTGCATTCTTCGTTGTTCTTGCTTGTGTTCTTGATTCGTAGGCGGGGATTAGCCTTCTCAGCAAGGTCAATCGTTGTTTAATGGTTGATAACTAGAGGAGACGTCGTGCTATGATTGCGGGGTTTAGAACATGTTGTTCTTAAGCCGGATCGATTTGTGTGTCACCTCTGAACAAATCAACTTATCCAGAACCTTTCGGATGATCGAAAACCCTTGTTCACATCACAAGATGAGGAGAAAGTGCGTGCCATTTGAGCCAACTTGAAGGTGATAGAATCTCATCAAGTAAGCTACACTGGTAAGAGACATCGTCCATTGGAATTTGAGGTAGGAGATCATGTCTATTTGCGTGTCTCTCCTACTAAAGGTGTGCAACGTTTTGGAATTCAAGGAAAGCTTGCTCCTTGTTCCATCGGCCCATTCAAGATCACTGAAAAATTTGGTTCCATTGCGTACTAATTGGCGTTACCGGCAACACTATCCAGAGTGCACAATGTATTCCATGTATCTCAGCTCAAGAAATGTATGAAGGCACCCACTGATGATATCATTGATGGAATGGACCAACTGATGGAAGATATTTCGTATTTTGAATGCCCCGTCCAGATTATTGATAAAAAAGATCGGGTAACAAGGAACAAGACCCTCACTCTCTACAAGGTGCAATGGAGCAACCACTCTGAAAGAGAAGCTACATGGGAACAAGAAGACTTTCTGAACACTCATTTTCCGGAAGTTTTAGCCTCGTACTTAAGGTTCGGTCTTCCCCCTCTTTCCATCAATTAACCGTTTTAATCTCGGGACAAGATTTCTTTAAGGGGGGAGGGCTGTGACACGCATGGTGTCACTCTAGTAACTAAGTTAGTTAAGAAAAGGAATCAAAAGAAGAAAATAACAAATCAGAGACACAAATTTGAATTTATTTGAAAGCGGTCCAAATCTGACTTGAACTAGAGCTGCGAATTTCACATGTAAGTAACCCAAACAAATTGCAAAACCTTGATCTATGTACCAAATGAAAATTTGGAGAATTTTTGGTGATTTCATCTCATGTATTAGTAAGTCAAATAATTCAAACAAATTTCAAAAACAGGGCTGCTTCAAAAATTCAAATTTTAAATTTTATAGGGAATCACTGAACTAGGTCATACCCATAATTGAGATACCATCATATGAACAACATATAATTTTGGATTGATTTAACAAAGTCAAGAAGTTTAACTTTTGGAATTCTTGCTAAACAACACTGTTCTAGGCAAATTTCAGCCTTAGCAATTAAGAAACTTTGAAATTAAATAAGTCCTATAAAACTTCATCTTCGAACTACATTATCAAGATTTAGCCAATTCAATATTTGCTCTGCATAGATGTGGAATCACATTCAAATTTGGAACTCCATTGATGACTCAAATCGATTTTGCAAAGCGCTTAAGTGAGCAGGTTTTCAGGCAAACCAGAAATCTTCAAAGTTTTCTAATCAATGAGCCATTTTCACAAATCCATATCTCACTGATCCTCCAATGCATGTCCTGCATGTATGGACCTTATTGATCTGCAAAGTTTACTCTTTAAGATGGTACTTTTGGTTTAACCAAAATAATTCTTTTAGTGCTCCAAATCTTTGATCGAATGCACCTAAGCGCTACTGTTTCTAGCATTTTGAATTATGTAGGGCTGCGGCACTGTGCACACCGGCATTGTGCACGGCCCGTGGCACCGAGCTGATGCACTCCACGTGGGTGCCGTCGAGCGGCCGATGACCCATCTTGGCCAGGTCGTTGTCGAGTGCCCTTATCTTCGCCCCCTCACCGCTCTCACTCAGTCTCTCGCTCTCATCTCTCTGTTCCACGCTCGAGAGCCACCATTGCTGAGCAGAGCCTGAGCTGGCGCCGCCCCTTTGCTCCGCCGAACCCCGCCATCGATCGACCACTCCTGGAGCTCTGTCGTGTCTCCATCATCCCCTTTGCGCTCTCGCACCTCAACGGCCCCGAATCGAGCTCTTCTTCCTCACCTCCGAGCGCTGCTCTCCAACCACATTCTCCCTCCACGGTGAACACCTTTTCAATTCCTCTCACCATTGATCTCCCAAGACCTTGGAGCGTCACATTGACCCCTCTTGGCTCGGACTTTTGCAGCCAACCGTCAGGAATGCCGCCGTCGCCATTTCCATCCGCTGCCACGTGACACCTCCACATCGACGGTGAGCCTCCATACCTCCCTTTGTGCGCCGCACCCCGACTCGGCACTTCTCCGTCCTCCCTTGCCGCCACAAGCCCTGTCGTGCTGCTGTTGCCCTGCTGCCACCGCGCCACCAGAGCCGCTTGCGCACATGCGGGCCATGGCCTCCCGGCCAAGCCAGCAGCCTGGCTGGGCCAGAGTGGCCACAGGCCACCACTACGCCTGGGCCAGATCTAGCCCAGGGATTTCACTACGCCCCGCGTGGTCGGTCGGGCGAGGCCAGAAGCGGCCCAATGGCTGAAAAAATCCCTTTTTAATTAAAAATGTATCTAATGAATTATTTGTAGCTTAACAAATCTCTACAAAAATAACTACTATGAATATAAATTGACAAAAATTGGGTATGAAGTATTTTATAAAAATGCTAAGACGCCCCTGAAGCACATACTTATTTATGCATGTCTTAAATGGTTCAAAAATCAAAATAAAATCATAGCAAATTTTCAGTGCATGATTTAATTATCCCATCTTTCATGCATGCTTCTTGCAGCATTTCATAGCATCTCAGAAAATGCCATATTGAAATAATAAGTATTTCTTCTGTAATGAATATGTTAATGTTTTCACCTTTTTAATTAATATCAGATATTGGTGCATTTTCATGTCATCACATTTGGTACAAAAGTCTTGTATAATGTCCCACACCACATACATTTTTCTCACTAGTATTTATTCTTTAGAAACCTGATTTATGATAATAGCTTTGCTCATTCTCTAGTAATGGCAAATTAGTAATTAATAGTAACATGAAGACATGTGTTGACATACAAACAATTAAATGTCGAACTCTCTATATGTGGAAATTAATTAAGTTATGATGCCTCTGATCATATGGTTATGGTCATCTAGTTAGGTTAAACGTGTTTTGTCCTTGCACCATCACTATTAGAGAGCCAGCTTGCATTGTATAAAATTAAGAGAAAGTAAAATGAGAAACCTTTGTGTCCTCTAATGCGCCGGCACCTCGTCCGTTGGGGCAATGGTGAAGCCCGGGACCCCTGCTCCGACAAACCTGGCAACCAGTACGGCGGCAGGAGGAACCACTGTCAACATCCCTATCACCATAGCTGGGGACCAACAAACCGCGCCTCACCTCGACGACCTTCAGCAGTGGTTGTGGGCGAGACGGTCGGATCTCGAAGAGGCCCGACACCAGCTGCAGCACGAAAAGGAGTAGATAGACCCCAAACTGGCACGTCCCGGTGCGGGCGGATGCGCTCGCACCATGACAAAACATAGCGGTGACTATCGCCCTGCTCAGTACTCGCCTACTACCCCAGTGGCCCAGCAGGCCCAGCGAGAGGTTGCAGCCCTTCTGACCGAAGAAGCCGAGCTCCAGGCAGCGAGCTCACAATGATGCACCACTCAGTCCAGCCACCAGATCTCTACGTCCAGGCGTGTGGGAGGCACTAACACCGCCGGCTCCCAACAGCACTCGGTTCGGTAACCGACTCCGGCCGGAGGCACGCTCAAGAAAGCCTCGGTTCATGACCGAGTCGGGCCTTACCGCGAAACGCACCACACTCTCAAGGCGCGCCGCCAGGAGAAAGAGCGTCTAAACCAAGAAAGAGGCCGCCAACCATGCCGCGGGGGCCGATACGATGACACCGATGAGGAGCAGAGCCAGAGCCAGAGCCCCCCACCCCCCTCGAACCACGGGTCTTTAGCTCGCGAATCCACAGCGCCGAGTTCCCTTAGCGCTTCCGGGCGCCCGCGACCGTCACCAAATATGCGAGCGAGATGGACCCCAACCTTTTGCTCAAGGATTACCACCACGCATGTCAGGTTGGGGGAGCCATCGAGGACCTTGCTATCATCCACAACCTTCCACTGTATCTCACTGACTCAGACCGCGTCTGGCTTGAGCATCTCCCCGAGGGCCAAATCTATGACTCGGGAGACCTGAGGGATATCTTCGTTTGGAATTTCCAGCGGACCTACGTCTGACCGGGCAACCCCTGGGACCTCAAGAACTGCCGGTAGAAAGACGGAGAGGCACTCCGAGACTACATCCGACACTTCAGTAAGAAGTGCAACAAGCTACCCAACGTGGGTGACATAGACATTGTCGGATCTTTCATCTCTGGCATGATGTCGGAAAACGTCATCCACGAGAAAATCTACCAATCTAGAGAAAATCTCCGTGATAGAGCGTATAAGTCCAATTTAGAATCTCAAGGGGTTGTAGTGACTCATGGGCTGTCTAGCGGTGTTGAGTCGTTTCATATCACGCCTCGGCGAGAGAGTCCTCCCGCTATATAGACTTCTGAAGAAATCCAACCGGTTTGAATGGACCTCCGAGCCTAGTCTGCCCTCGATGACATCGAGCGCATCTTGAGAAGCACGCCGGTACTAACACTGCCGGTCTCGGGAGAGGTGCTGCAGTTATATATAGCAGTGACGACTCAAGTCGTGAGCTCCGCGCTCGTGGTCGAGCGAGAAAAAGAGGGGCGCGCCCTCAAAGTCTAGCATCTCGTCTACTACATCAGCGAGACCAGGTGCCCGCAGATCCTGAAGATTCTCTACGCGATGATGGTCACACGATGCAAGCTCCAGCACTACTTCAACTCCCATCCGGTACACATCACAAGTTCCTTGCGGGAAATTATCCAAAACAAGGACTCAGTGGGCAAGGTGGTGAAGTGGGCGCTCGAGCTGATGGGGCACGACATCACATACCAGCCCCAAGCGGCCATCAAGTCTAAGGCCCTTGTCGATTTCATGGGGGAATGGACCGAGGCAAAACTCCCGCCCGCTCCGGTCGACCAAGAGTACTGGGTTATATACTTCAATGGGTCACTCATGCGGGCGGGTGTGGGCGTCGGCCTGGTCTTCGTATCTCTGCTCTGGGTATGTATGAAATATGCAATTTGCTTACATTTCCCCGCATCCAACAACGTGGTCAAATACGAGGCACGTGTAAATAGGCATAGGATCACCATCAAGGTTGAAATCCGACGGCTGGAGGTCTAGGGCAACTCCTAGCTCATCATCAACTAGATCATAGATGAGTCTAGCTGTCGGACCGACACCATGGCGCTCTACTGCTAGGAGGTCCACAAACTCGAGAACAAGTTAACGAGCTAGAAATCAAGGACGTCCTGTGATGCCTCAATGCAGTAGCCCACGCATTAGCCAGGATAGCATCTAGTCAAGAGCAGATTCCTCTAGGAGTCCTCACGAACGACCAGATTCAGCCTTTGATTTGACCCAAAGAGTCCGTGGGACCGAAGGAGGGATCACACGACTCCATCCACCCCGACCCAAGGGCCGAGGAGCCGCCTTCGAAGACCTAGAAGTCTGCTGACATAATGGAGATCGATCGATCGAGCGACTCGAGCAAGACGGATGACCGACCGGGAATCTAGGGGTCGAGCGAATCGACCCCCACATCGAGAGATCCGAGCTCCTGCGCGACTGGAGGATCTCGTATGTCGAGTACCGGGCCCGAGGAATGGTCCCCGCTGATAGGACCGAAGCCAAGCGGCTATCGGCACGCCAAAGCCTTTGCTCTAACTGACGGTGAACTTTACAGGCACAGCATCACCGAAGTCATGCAACACTGTATCCCCATCGGCGAAGGCATCAAGCTCCTCGTCGATATCCATGGGAGGGGGGGGGGGGTTCATGGACATCACTCTGCGCCTCAGACCCTCATGGGCAATGCTTTTTGTCAAGGCTTTTACTCGTCGACTGTCGTGGGTGACACAACCCGCATAGTCAAAACCAGCAAAGGTTGCCAGTATTACGCCCACCAGACACATCTGGCGGCTCAGGCCCTCCTAACGATCCCCCTCACATGGCCCTTCGTAGTCTGGGGACTAGACCTGGTCGGTCCGCTCTGAAAGGCGCCTGGGGGCTACTCCCACTTGCTTGACGTGGTCGACAAGTTCACCAAGTGGATTGAGGCACGCCCGTTAGCCATGTGTGGGACATATGTACTCGGGATACTTAACCACTCAGCTAATTGGCCGAGTGGGCCGGGGGCTCGGGTATGGTGTATTCGGCCCAGAAGATATTTACTGAGATACTTGTTTGAGTAGGTGGCAAGTTAGGTTAGCAGATATGTTGGATAGATAGAATCTGTTGTAACCGACTAAAAGATTACCATGTAAATCCCTGCCCTTCGAATATATAAGGAGGGAAGGGGGCCTTTGGCAACAGACAGAGTCGTATTGGAACCCTAATTCCAGTGCGAACCCTAGCAATACATAAACACCAAACAGGACGTAGGGTTATTATCCTTTGGGAGGCCCGAACCTATATAAACTTTGTGTCCTGTGTCCATCGATCTTCCATACTCATACGCATACCTAGATCTACTATCGAGAATATCTCTCGACAGTTGGCGCGGCAGGAAGGGGCAATGTTGAGTGTAGCTTCGTCGAAATCAATGGCTTTTGTTGACATCAAGTTTTGCCCGGGAGACAAGATCTGCTTTGGCACCGTCAGCCTCATCGCCGATCAGCACGAGAACCTCGTCAAGCATGAATGCGTAGCCCACTAGATCGCTGCCACGGCCGATCAGAGCAATCCGGCCGGCCGATTCCTGCTTGGCCTCGACAATGCGGCGATAGCTTTCCAGGCGGAAACCCTCTCGGGCGGTAACTCAACATTGTCCACAACGCCCTAATTGACAACCTTGGTCGATTTGGGTTACACTACGGTTGATTGCCCGGCTCATCACATGGATCAGTCGGACGAAGATCTCAAATTTTTCAACGAATCAAGATTCGTTGCAGCAATCGGCCTTGAAAGCGAGTCACTCCTGGACTTGATTGAAGAGCTGAGTGATTCAAAGAGTTGTTCCTCGCATTTCCACGAGGTATTCATGGTGGCACCTGCTACCCAGGGGCAGGCAGACGGCAAAACATCGACGGATGCTGCCGCGCGCGGTACCGCGCCGTGCATAGACGGACATGAAACCGACCTCGAAGACAGTGATCCAGATGCCACCACTCCTCTGCTGCAAAGACCGGATGCTCAGCAGAGACCCCGAGTCGTGCAAAACCTACATATGGGAGACCTCACCTTAAAGCTTGATGGTGAAGACGTCTTCAAGACCCCACGGCACAACATCACGGCCGCGGCGATCCTCCTGCAAACAATAGAGCCCCTGCTCCAGGTCTTCCCAGAGTTGACACCTTAGGTCAACCAGTTGAAAGCACACATTAGTGCCGCGACTGTACTGGAGATGCATGCGGCACGATCAACGCTGAGTAAATCAGTTTCTGGGGCCGCCAGCGCTCCAATCGGGAGACCGACAGCGCTCCAATCGGGAGGCAATCCCGCCTACTGTCCCCAGCGCAGGCCCATTGCAGAGTACCATGATCAGCATCCAAGCGCCGACCTGCGCAACGGCATACCACCACATGATGCGCGAGTTCGACTGGACAACAGATACCAGGAGCGCGACGATGCGGCCCGCCGAGAGTACGAAGATGAATGGCGCCGGCGCGGTTATGTTGACTACGAACGTGACAACAGGCGGCAGCCACATAGAGACGATCATTACCATGATCGATGGGACGAGGGCCACTGCGATGATAGATCTCGCCGAGAAGCCGGTCATGAATGAGAATGGACTTCGGCCGTCGACGATTATGACGAGGAGGCTGGCATCCGAGCCTTCACTCGGGAACTTCAAACCGTTAGCTGGCCGGTCGGCTTCAAGCCAGTCGGCATTGAGAAGTATGATGGCAAGACAGATCCGCGTGACTGGCTTCACGTCTATTCGACAGCCATACGAGCTCTCGGCGGCGACAACTTTGTCATGGCCAACTACTTGCATGTTTGCTTAGCCCCAGTGGCAAGAACCTGGCTCACTAATCTGCCCGACAACTCTATCACCTCCTAGGCAGATCTCTATCGGCAGTTCGTGGCCAATTTTTAAGCCACCTTCGTCAGGCCAGGGAATCATTGGGAACTCGGCCGGATCAAGCAGCGGGACCGGCAGCCACTTTGAGAGTACATCCAACGCTTCTGCCGAGTGAAAAATACCATCCCTAACATCTCGGATGCTCAAGTTGTGGCCGCCTTCCAGGGAGGACTCCGTGATGACGACCTAATAAAGGAGATTGGGAGGTTGGATGCTGCCGGCGGATTGTCAGCCAAAGAATTGTTCACTAAGGAGGCGACCCCAAGGAACTAGTTAGGTCCGTCCGATTACAGCAAGGACGGTGATAGGAAGCGCAAGCAAGACTGAATGGTGGCCAACACCGAGCGCCTGACCAGGAGGAAACCTGTCACTCAGGATGACTTCGACAAGATGCTCGATGGTCCTTGCCTGCTACATGATGGAGCCCACAATGCCAGGGAATGCTTCAAGCTGAAAAACTTCACCCATCACGCCTGGAAGGTCTGCAAAGAACGTCCCTGGATCCCCAAGGGTGGCAGAAAGGACTCGGACAAGGATAACCAAGATGAGGATAAGGAGGACTTCCAAGACCCCGAAAGCGAGGTCAATTACATATGTGGCCTGTCTATGGCCGACTCGAAGCGCCAGTAGAAGATCCTCTATAGAGAGGTCCACTCCAGCGGTACCTCAGTATCTGCGATGGTCAGAGGTTCCAATTACTTTTGATCGGTCCGACCATCCAGATCACATCCCCAGGCCCGGGAAATATCCCTTAGTGCTAACGCCGACTGTTAACCGAGTCCGGCTAAATCGGGAACTGGTAGATGGTGGTAGCAGTTTGGACATCCTCTTTGTGAAAACCTGCAAGGAGCTTGGCATACCCTTGACCGACCTCAAGCCAAGTCGATCGTTGTTTCATGGTGTGATCCCAGGCATGCAAACAGTCCCTCTGGGACAAATCACTCTGCCTGTGACTTTCGACACTCGGGAGAACTACATGACGGAGCGCATTACCTTCCAGGTCGACGACCTCGACTCTACGTATCACGCCATTATAGGGCGGCCAGCCATCGCTAAATTCATGGCAATACCTCATTATCCTTAGATGATGATGAAGCTGCCAGGACCAAATGGAGTCATCTCAATCCACTCGGATGTGCGGAGCTCATATGACTGCGACAATGGCAGTTGTGAGTTGACTGAGAAGATCGTAGCAGCATCGGAGCTGGCCGAGCTGAAGGAAGCGATCGCAACGGCGGAGGAGGCCATGCTTGACCCTGCTCCAAGGAAAGCGCTGAAGACTACGGTACAGGCGGACGCCGTGGAGTCCAAGAAGATTAGCCTAGATGATAATGATGTATCCAAGACCACCAATATTAGGATCAATTTAGGTGATAAATAGGAAAGCGCGCTCATCCTTTTTCTTAGAAATAATAAAGATATATTTGCATGGAAACCTTCTAACATGCCAGGTGTTCCAAGGGAAAAGACTGAGCACAAACTTCACGTCCGCGAAAACGTCAGGCCGGTAAGGCAACGGCTTAGACGATTCTCGCAAGACCGAAAGGATGTGATTAGGAAAGAAATCGGCTGACTACTGGCAGCCAGTTTTATTAAAGAAGTTTTCCACCCTAGTCCTGGTGCGAAAGAAGAATAAGGAGTGGCGGATGTGCGTGGATTACACCGGCCTTAACCAAGCTTGTCCGAAAGATCCGTTCACTCTCCCACGTATTGATCAAGTAGTCGATTCAATGGCTGGATGCGCTCTGTTGTGCTTCTTAGATGCCTATTCAGGGTACCATCATATTCCCTTAAACCAATCCGACCAGCTCAAAACCTCGTTCATCACGCTATTCGGAGCCTTCTGTTACACAATAATGCCCTTTGGCCTAAAAAACACTGGTACCACCTACCAGCGGACTATGCAGCGATGTTTGGACAACCAGATAGGCAGGAATGTTGAGGCTTACGTCGAGGACGTGGTAGTCAAGACTCGGCTCTCCACCGACTTGATATCTGACCTAGATGAAACATTCGACAACCTTCGGAAATACAACATGAAGCTAAATCCAGAAAAATGCATCTTTGGGGTCCCGTCAGGAAAATTACTTGGTTTTCTGGTATCTCACAGAGGGATTGAAGCTAATCCAGAAAAGGTAAATGCCATATTACGATTGGGACCTCCACATTCGCAAAAAGATTTTCAAAAGCTCACTGGTTGTATGGCTGCGCTCAGTCGGTTTGTATCATGACTCGGCGTCCGAGGGTTACCCTTTTTTCGATTACTCAAGAAGCAAGAATCATTCACCTGGAATGATGACGCACATAAAGCCTTGGATGATTTTAAGGCTGACATTAGTGGTCCTCTAGTCTTAACTCCCCCAGAGCCAAAGGAACCTTTGCAGCTGTACATTTCTGTAACCAAACACGTTGTGAGTACTGTGCTGGTGGTGGAACGGGCGGAAGATGGCAAGGCCCAAAAGGTGCAACGACCAGTATATTTCGTCAATGAGGTCTTATCGGAATCTAAGGTACGATATTTCCATCTTTAGAAATTAATTTATGCATTAATGATGACATCTAGGAAGTTGAAGCATTACTTTGAGGATCATCCAATTAAGGTTCACACGTCGTTCGGCATAGGCGAATTGCTGCACAACAGAGAGGCCACTAGGAAAATCGCCAAATGGGCCGTCGAGCTCAGATCATATGATATCACCTTTAAGTCACGCGACTCGATCAAAGGTCAAGCTTTGTCAGACTTATGCTATTGGGGAATGGCGTTTGACGGCTCCTTACAACTGGAAGGTGCCGGAGCAGGAGTCATACTGGTATCTCCTGACGGAGCCAAGTTGCGGTACGTTCTTCGAATGCACTTATGTGCCTCTAACAACGCCGCAGAGTATGAGGCGCTATTACATGGACTTCGGATAGCTATCTCACTCGGCGTCCAAAGGATAAGCGTCTCTGGCGACTCGGCACTAGTTATAAATCAAGCAACGAAGGAGTGTTTTCCATGAAAGCATGACAACCTACTGCACCAAAGTTTGGAAGCTCGAAGACAAGTTTGATGGCATTGAGTATAAACATGTCCTGCGCAAGTATAACGAAGAGGCGGATGAACTGGCCAAACTTGGGTCTAGCAGATCTAAAATACCTGACGGAGTATTCCTTTATGATCTGCATAAGCCATCTGTACTAATCCAGCAAACTATGGAGCAGTTGGCACTAAAGGCAGGGGCAGCATCGCATGCAGCTGTCATTGAGGTAGATTGGCGCACTCCCTTCACTGAGTATCTGGATCGTGATACACTACCGACAGACAAAGACGAAGCCCTCCGGATTATTCGCAAGTCACGTTCATATTGTATAGTTGACCATCACCTGTACAAGCAAAGCCCACATGGGGTACTGATGAAATGCTTGTCTCAAGATGAAGGCATAGCTATATTAGGAAACATCCACGCTGGCATTTGTGGGAATCACGTAGGCCCATCCACAATCGCGGCCAAAGCAATGAGGCAAGGGTTTTTTTGGCCGACCGCTGGTGCTGATGCCAAGGAAATTGTCCGAAAGTGTGAAGGCTGTCAGTTCTTCGCCCGCCAAATGCACATACCTGCCACAGAGCTCCAAAATATCCCAATAACTTGGCCGTTTTCAGTATGGGGTTTAGACATTGTCGGACCTTTTATGAAAGCTCAAGGGGGTTTTACTCACCTTTTCGTAGCAGTGGACAAGTTCTCTAAATGGATCGAAACAAAGCCAGTCGGTAAGATTTCGACAAAGAAGGCCATCGAGTTTATGACCGAAATAGTCACTCGGTTTGGTGCCCCACACAAGATAATCACTGACAACAGTACCCAATTCACAGCAGAGGAGTTCAAAGAGTTTGTGGGCCGAGTCGGCTTTAGGATTGGCTATGCCTTGGCCGCCCATCCACAGAGCAATGGCCAGGTTGAGAGGGCAAACGGCCTCCTGCTTTCTGGAATTAAGCCTCGTATATTTGATCGGCTGGAAAAGTACGCTCGACGGTGGGTTCGAGAATTGCCATCTGTGTTGTGGGGACTTAGAACCAACGTGATTTGTGCCATCGGGCACTCCCCTTTTTCTCTAGTTTATGGCTCGGAAGCCATGTCACCAACCGAGATTCTTTTTGCCTCCCCCCGTGTTGTAGCGTATGAAGAAAAAACCTCCAACGACCATAGGTGTGACGACTTGTTGTTGTTAGAGGAGCAGAGAGATGCCACTGTAATTCAGTCGGCAAAGTACCAGCAAAGTTTGCGACGTTATCACAATAAAAACGTTCGAACACGGGGTTTTTCTGTCGGCGACTTGGTTTTGAAGCAAGTTCAGTCTAAGGTCGGTAAGTACAAGCTGTCGGATCCATGGGACGGACCTTTTATTATAAAGGAAATCACTCGGCCAGGCGCCTATCGATTGATGAATGAGGACGGGTCGGACCTTCAAAGTGCCTGGAACATTTCACAGCTATGTTGTTTTAACGCCTAGTAATTATAGTTTATTGTACTTCTATTATTGAATATATATACTTATTGGTCATGATATCTGAAGACGTAGATATGGTGATGTGGACAAGGGTTCCCGATCTTCCGAAAGGTTCTGGATACGTTGATTTGGTCGGAGGCGACAAACAAATCGATCCGGCTTCAGAACAGCACGTTCTAAAACCCGCAATCGCAGCACGACGTCTCCTCTTGTTATCAGCCGTCCTAAAACGATTGACCTCGCCGAAAAGGCTAATCCCTGCCTGCAAATCAAGAACATAAGCAAGAACAAAGAAGAAAGCAACACAATTGCAGATGTATTATGAATCTCACGAAGTTGGGGCCTCACAAACCGTGATGACGGTGAAACTGTTATGAACAGAATAATCTAAGCAAAACCCAAACCCTAATGGTGTAACGGCAGCTGTATATGAAGACCCTAGGGTCGTGCAAGACCCTCTGAACGCACCCCTACTTGGGCTCAACTAGATACAAAGCCCAAAGGCCAAAAACAGGCGATACAGCACCGAAACAGATTCTGGACTCTCTCTTGTTTCGATGATTCCCGATGACTCCGGATGAATTTTGATATGGGACCAGCAGAATTGGAAAGATCTTCTTCTTATCTTTCCGTGCATATGTAGAACGTCCAAATCCGAGTCCGTATGCGTCTTGGGCATCTGTTTTAGTGCAGACTGGTCGAGAGCCCCGAAACAGACTCGAAGTCGGTTTTGGTTGAGCCTTCACCTTGGCTTCCATGTCCTTGCTGGTTCTCCACGTCTCCAAGTCCTTCTCCCATCATCTCCTGGTCCTCTCCATGGTTCCTAATTACAATATAATCATTAGGTAGCAAACCATTCTCAAAAATCACATATAATGAAGAATGTAGGAACGAGCTCACCTCTAAATTTAGTCGTCGTTCACGAGCTCTAGTCATTGGACCTTGCAAGTCTAAAATTGGAGGAGTGTTGCATGTATCCTTAGGAGTGATGTCCTCATCATCCTCCCCCTCTTGAAGTGGAGTCGTCCTCGACTCAAGCTCATTCTCTTCTCCCAAGTATGGTTTCAAATCTAAAATGTTAAAAGTAGGACTAACCCCGAACTCGGAAGGCAACTCAAGTTTGTATGCATTATCATTAATCTTCTCAATTATTTTGAAAGGACCACCAGCTCTAGGCATTAATTTAGACTTTCTCAAATCTGGAAATCTATCTTTTCTCAAGTGTAACCATACTAAATCTCCTACATCAAGTTTGACTTCTTTTCTACCTTTACTACTAGCAATTTTATACTTGTCATTCATCTTTTCAATGCTAAGTCTAGTGGTCTCATGCATTTTTGAAAATAAATTTAGCACGTTCCTTAGCATCAACATGAAGTCTCTCATGAATAGGTAGAGGAAGTATATCAAGTGGAGTACGGGGATCAAAACCATACACTACTTTGAAAGGACTTACCTTGGTAGTAGAATGTGTTGCCCGATTATATGCAAACTCAACATGAGGCAAACATTCTTCCCAATGCTTCAAATTTTTCTTCAAAATAGCTCTCAACATGGTACCCAAAGTGCGGTTCACCACCTCAGTTTGTCCATCAGTTTGTGGGTGACAAGTTGTAGAAAACAACAACTTTGTACCCAACTTATTCCAAAGCGTGCGCCAAAAGTAACTCAAGAATTTTGCATCACAATCTGAAACAATAGTAGAAGGCATACCATGCAAACGAACAATTTCTTTGAAAAAGAGATCAGCAATATAACTAGCATCATCAGTCTTATGACACGGTATAAAGTGTGCCATCTTAGAAAATCTATCCACAACAACAAAAATACTATCACTCCCCCTCTTAGTCCTAGGCAGTCCTAAAACAAAGTTCATAGAAATATCCGCCCAAGGAATAGAAGGAACAGGAAGTGGCATGTATAAACCTTGTGGATTCAAGCGAGACTTAGCTTTTTGACATGTAGTGCAGCGAGCAACAAAGCGCTCAACATCTTTCCTCATCCCTGGCCAAAAGAAGTGTGTGGCCAAAATATCCTCCGTCTTCTTGGCACCAAAATGACCCATCAATCCACCTCCATGCGCCTCCTGTAACAACAAAAGACGAACAGAACCAACTGGAATGCATAGGCGGTTAGCTCTAAACAAGAATCCATCATTCAACACAAATTTATTCCATACACGACCTTCTTTACAATGCAGCAATACATCCTTAAAATCAACATCAGCATCATATTGTTCTTTAATTGCCTCAAGTCCAAAAATTCTACAATCAAGTTGAGACAATAAAGTATAGCGCCTAGATAAAGCATCAGCGATCACATTATCCTTCCCTTTCTTATGTTTAATAATGTAAGGAAAAGACTCAATAAATTCAATCCATTTAGCATGTCTACGGTTCAAATTACATTGAGAACGAATATACTTAAGTGATTCATGATCAGAATGAATAACAAATTCTTTGGGCAACAAATAATAACGCCACGTCTCTAAAGAACGTACAAGTGCATTCAATTCCTTATCATACGTGGAGTAATTCAAAACAGGCCTAGTAATTTTCTCACTAAAGTATGCAATAGATTTACTATCTTGCATCAAAACACCACCAATGCCTATACCACTAGCATCACATTCAAGCTCAAAAATCTTATCAAAATTAGGTAATTGCAGCAATGGTGCATGTGTAAGTTTATCCTTCAAAGCATCAAAAGACTCAAGATGTACCTTACCCCAATGGAAATCAATGCCCTTCTTTGTCAACTCATGCAAAGGTGCAGCAATGGTGCTGAAATCTTTGACAAAGCGGCAGTAGAAACCTGCAAGACCAAGAAAACTCCTCACCTGTGTGATAGTTTTTGGTACAGGCCAGCTCATTATGGCTTCAATCTTCGCCTCATCCACCTCAATTCCCTGTGGAGTCACAACATAGCCAAGAAAAGAGACTCGATCCGTACAAAAGATGCACTTCTCAAGGTTACCAAATAAACATGCATCTCGTAAAGCATCAAAAACAGCACGCAAATGATTCATATGTTCATCTATAGATTTGCTATAAATCAAGATATCATCAAAGTAAACTACCACAAATTTGCCAATGAAAGCTCTTAAAACCTCATTCATCAAGCGCATGAAAGTACTAGGTACATTAGTTAACCCAAAAGGCATTACTAACCACTCATATAATCCAAATTTGGTTTTGAAAGTTGTTTTCCATTCGTCTCCAAGTTTCATTCTAATATGATGGTAGCCACTACGCAAATCAATTTTAGTGAAAATTATAGCACCACATAACTCATCAAGCGTGTCGTCTAGTCTAGGAATAGGATGACGATACCTAATAGTAATATTATTAATGGCTCTACAATCTACAGACATACGCCAAGTACCATCTTTCTTAGGAACCAAAAGTACAGGAACAACACAAGGACTAAGTGATTGACGAACATACCCACGATCCAAAAGGTCTTGAACTTGTCGTTGTATCTCCTTAGTCTCCTCAGGGTTGGTCCTATAAGCACCACGGTTTGGCAAAGTAGCACCCGGAATCAAATCAATTTGATGCTCAATCCCTCTCAAAAGTGGCAGTCCCGGGGGTATCTCAGCTGGAAAAACATCCTCATACTCCTGCAAAAGGTTAGTGACAGCAGGAGACACAGCACTAGAAGCAATATCATCAAGCGAAAACAAAGCTTCTTTGTATATCAAAGCATAGCAAACATCATCATTATCGGAAATTTCAGCAAGCTCAGATTTTGTTGCAAGACATGAACGACCTTGTAATTTAATTCCAGCACCCTTAGAACTTGAAGAATCATTAATATTACTAGGTGTAGAATTAGAATTAACAGGTTGTTGAATTTCAGGACCTTTATTTTTCAAACTAGCAGCTCTTTCTAAATCAGCTTGTACAATTTCAGCAGGGGTCATTGGTAACAAAGTAATTTTAGTTCCTTTATGCATAAAAGTGTACTTATTACTTCTACCATGGTGTACAACATCATTATCAAATTCCCAAGGTCTACCCAAAAAAAGTGAACATGCTTGCATGGGTACGACATCACAATCAACAGAATCCACATAAGAACCAATGGAAAAGGGAACTCTACAAGTTTGTATTACCTTAGCTTTGCCAGAGTCGTTTAACCACTGAATGTAGTACGGATGTGGATATGGACATGTGGTCAAAGCAAGCTTGTTGACCACATCAGAACTCACCAAGTTATTGCAGCTCCCTCCATCAATGATGACACGTGCTCGGCGGTTCTTGATGACGAAGAAAATCTGGAACAAGTTGTGGCGCTACATCGTCTCGGGCTGATGAACTTGTGTGCTAAGGACACGTTGAACAATAATGTTCATGTATCCTATGGTGTCTCCGCCTCCAAGGACGAGATCACTACCGGTGGCAGCGATGTCCTCCTCCTCATCCTCCACATCGGAGGTGTTCATGTATCCGCCATCGTCTGTCGCCACATATGCCCGCCTACTTGGACAATCTTTCTGCACATGACCAAGTCCATGGCAGCGGTGGCACTGAATCCCTGTAGTGCGCCCTATCGAAGCAACAGAGGAGGCACTACTAGCTGGTACCTGCACAGAAAGTTTACCTGAGCGCGTAGAAGGTGCAGGGGCTGATCTTGGGGCTGCAGAAACAACACTGGTTCCCTTGGTAGCTGCTGGTGGAGGCGACCGGAAAGATGGCCTGGGCAGCCCCGAAGTCCCCGTCGAGCGTGGGGGGTAGGAGTTCCTTGACTTGCTGTACTCCTCAAAAGCCTGGAAAAGTCCCTGTGATTCTTTCTCTGCAAGAATAGCATACTGGAAACACTGGGTGAGGGTATAATATTCTTTATAATCAAGGATGTTCTGAATTTCTTTTCTTAAACTAGAATAAAAGCGACAAATCTGATCCTCTACTTTTTCAACTACAGCACAACGAATCAAACCCTTCTGAAGCTCACTAAAATACTCCTGAACAGTTTTATCTCCTTGGTCTAAACGTTGCAATTTATTACAAATCTCTCTATAAAAAGAAGGGGGAACAAAACGATCACGCATTGCTACCTTAAGTTCTTCCCAAGTAGTAGGCAAATCAGTTTCAGCAGCTAGACCACTCCACGAAACAATAGCAAAGTCCTTAAACTCACTAGTAGCTTGTCTAACTCTATGTTGTTCAGAAACAAGGTGGGCATTAAATTTTTGTTCTACAGTCATCTCCCAATCAAGATAAACATCACCATCATACTGACCCGAAAACGAAGGAATTGAAAACTTAATTTTAGCATACGGGTCATCTAGAGCATAGTTACCGTGTGGACGACGGTTGTAGTTATGGAAACCACCCATACCTTGAGTATTATGTTGGAAACAACGTCGTAATCGTGCGGTCCTTGTAGCTGACCTATCCACGGTGCCATCAGCCTTATACACCGTGTCTTCATCATGGACGTCTTCAACATCATTGTTGTTGTTATTGGTGTTCGTATTAACGGCTAAACACGTGGTTATGGGCGAAGGGAAAAAAAATTTGGGCTTTTCTGTGGACGATAGGATGAACACAAAACGAAATTAACTAAGGGTAGTATGAACCTGAGGGTGCACCTGAAGCTCTGATTACCACTTGATGTGGACAAGGGTTCCCGATCTTCCGAAAGGTTCTGGATACGTTGATTTGGTCGGAGGCGACACACAAATCGATCCGGCTTCAGAACAACACGTTCTAAACCCCACAATCGCAGCGCGACGTCTCCTCTGGTTATCAACCATCCTAAAACGATTGACCTCGCTGAGAAGGCTAATCCCTGCCTACGAATCAAGAACACAAGCAAGAACAAAGAAGAAAGAAACACAATTGCAGATGTATTATGAATCTCACAAAGTTGGGGCCTCACAAACCGTGATGACGACGAAACTGTTATGAACAGAATAATCTAAGCAAAACCCAAACCCTAATGGTGTGACGGCGGCTGTATATGAAGACCCTAGGTTCGTGCAAGACCCTCTGGACGCACCCCTACTTGGGCTCAACAAGATACAAAGCCCAAAGGCCAAAAACAGGCGACACAGCACCGAAACAGATTCTGGACTCTCTCTTGTTTCGATGATTCCCGATGACTCCGAACGAATTTTGATATGAGACCGGCGGCATTCGAAAGGTCTTCTTCTTATCTTTCCGTGCATATGTAGAATGTCCAAATCCGAGTCCGTATGCGTCTTGGGCATCCGTTTTAGTGCAGACTGGTCCAAAGCCCCGAAAAACACTCGAAGTCGGTTTTGGTTGGGCCTCCACCTTGGTTTCCACGTCCTTACTGGTCCTCCACGTCGTCAAGTCCTTCTTCCATCATCTCCTGGTCCTCTCCATGGTTCCTAATTACAATATAATAATTAGGTAGCAAACCATTCTCAAAAGTGACATATAATGAAGAATGTAGGAACGAGCTCACCTCTAAATTTAGTCGTCGTGCACGAGCTCTAGTCATTGGACCTTGCAAGTCCAAAATTGGAGAAGTGTTGCATGTATCCTTAGGAGTGATGTCCTCATCATATGGCCTGATCTTCCGAGAGGTAAGGGGATAAACTTGAATTTGGGGAACTCGGCGTCGACGACCCGGCTTAAATCAGACACGATCCAACCCCGCAACCGTTTCACCAAGCACAACTTGATTGTTCCTGCAAGCGAAATCGAGAACACAAGCAAGAGAGGATAAACACGCAATCTGAAATTGCAAATATGGATGAAGCGAATCACAAGAAAAGGTTCAAGCTCTGAACTCAAAAGGACTAATCGCCATAATGGTGTAGAACAAGAACAGGGGCCCTGGATTACTGAAAAAGGACTTGTCGCCACAGTTACAATAATTCGATCAAGTTTCTCTCTGGAAAACTAAACTAAACAAAACCCAAAACTAAAAGATGGCGGCTACTGAGTTTATGTAGGAAACAAAGACGTCCTAGGGTTGGGGTGACCAGGGGGGGCACCCACAGCATGGGCTTAAGGCCCGACACGATACATGGCCATGTTGGACCAAAATAGGTGGCACAACACCTGGTCATGGTCACATATTATGACTCACGACCCTTCTGGAGCTAGGACCAGAACCAAAACGACAACGTCATCGTCCCCTTTCCAATGCATCAAAGAATGCCTCGTTTGGACGTCGGATGTGGGAGATATCATCAAAACCGTGAAGGGATGTCGGCTGAATCCGAGACGAACGTGGCGACCGAGTTGGTGAGGACTTGTAACTTGGGGAAGGCCATGGTATGCGTGTATCCAGCATGGTGATGTCCTCATCATCCTCCCCTCCTTGAATTGGAGTCGCCCACGACTCCATCTCAGCATCAATCTCCTGTAAAAGGTTAGTACTAGCAGAATGCAAAGTACAAGATACATGATCATCGATAGAAGATATATCATGACAAAGCATAGTATAGCAAGGTGCATCATGATTATCACAAAGATCAATAACAGTAGATGTCATAGCAAGAAAAACACCTCCCTTTAACTGAATAGCCTTATGTTTAACATCAGAAAGTTGTTTGTTATCATGATTTCTAATATCAGCAGGCAATAACGGATGCAAAGTAATATTCCTATCCTTATGCACGAATGTATATGTATTTGTTCTACCATGGTGGGCAGCATCCATATCATATTCCCATGGACGGCCTAATAAAAGTGAACATGCTTGCATAGGTACAACATGAAAATCAGCAAAGTCTTGATAAGAACCTACTGAAAAGTGTATGCGTGCTGATCGAGTTACCTGTGCCGTACCACTATTGTTGAACCATTTGATGTGGTAGGGCTGATGTATTGCATGCGTGGTCAAGCCAAGTTTGCTTACCAAATCAGAACTTACCAAGTTGTTACAGCTCCCAGTATCAATGATGGTGAGAACACGGTGGTCCAAAACAATGAGGTACATGTAGAATAAATTGTTGCGTTGTTGTTCTTCCTCTTGTCCCACCCGAGTGGTCAACACACGCTGTACAATGAGGCTAGGAAAGCCCGCGGTGGCAGCAATAGAATCAATGGCGGTAGTCTCCTGCTCCTCCGTCGAATCTGCAACAAGGTTAGGCATACAAGCAAATTCATCTTCAACATCACTAGAACTTTCATACCCATCAGCGGTAGCGATGAAAGCACGGTGACTAGGGCAATCCTTCATGACATGTCCCATGCCCTTGCAGCGGTGGCAAATAATGGTGGTGGAGGAGCCACTCCTAGTACCGGAAGTAGTAACCTTCTTCTGGTGTTGGTGCTGCACACTAGACGATTGCGCTGCAGAAGTAGGCGCAAGTGAAAAAGTTGTTGCTGGTGTCTTAGCAACATGACTCTTCAAGTTCTCTACTCCAGTGCGTTGCTGGAGATATGGCTCAGTGTTGGACCTGCAAGATTGTTGTGGAAGGCGGCCCTGTACTTCTCGTTCAGCCTTAAGAGCAATATGATACAATTGGCTGAACCTATTCCACTCTTTATAGTCAACAATATTCTGGATATCACGGTTCAAACCACCAAAAAATCTAGCACTAGTTTCAAGATCATCTTTATGTATATCACAACGTGCTAAACCAATAAGCAATTCCTGATAATATTCCTCTACTATTTTACTACCTTGTGTTAAAGATTGTAATTTCAAACGTAAATCACGTTGGTAATAAGGAGGAACAAAAGGAGATTTCATGCGTTGTTTCAAAATAGGCCAAGTGGCAGGTATAGCTGCATTAGTATTGCAAAGATCATTCCACCAAAAGAGAGCAAAACCTGTAAACTCACTAGTAGCAAGTCTAACTCTATGCTCAGCAGGAACTAAATGAGAATTAAATTTCTGTTCAACAGCAAGCTCCCAATCTAAGTATGCTTCAGGGTCAGCACTACCGGCAAAAGGTGATATATTAAATTTGGGCTTAACAAAAGTATCAGTATTACCACGATTGTTATTACCTCCCAACCGTGTCGATTACGATAGGCAAAATCACAAAGTTTCATCGAAAGCGCTATTTTTGACTTCACAATTTTTTTTCTATTTTTTCCCGATTGTTTTTGAATTTTTTGACGAGGGCACACAGGGCGGAGCCTAGTGTGGGTCACCTCAAATTTGAGTCAAGAATCTGCTGTAAAAATTTCAGCCCAATCGAAGCAACGAGCGAAAAGTTATGCCTGTTTTACCGAAGGTATGTCAAGATAGGGTTTCAGGGGTGAGGCGGGGGGGGAACAGAATCGGGTAGGATTTTTTTTGTTGGCAACGGATTGTGGGTGTGGTGGGTGGGTGACACGATGGTGAATCCAATGGAAAACACGATGGTGATGGTGGTGTGCAGCGGAGAGCAAAACACAAACCGAATCGAAACACAAATTCAAACAAGCAACTGAACTCGACTAGGACACAAACTCAACACTACGGACTCTGAAATTAAATTATGCAAAGGCTAAAAAGTCTCTGGGATGGTGGGGAAAATATTTTTGTAGGCTTTTTCGTGGACAAAAAGGTGATGAACACAAACGAATCTAAAGGGAAGAACATGATAATACCTCACGGGGAACCTAGGAATCTGATACCACTTGATGTAGATATGGCCCGATCTTCCGAGAGGTAAGGGGATAAACTCGAATTTGGGAAACTCGGCCTCGACGACTCGACTTGAATCAGACACGATCCAACCCCGCAACCGTTACACCAAGCACAACTTGATTGTTCCTGCAAGCGAAATCGAGAACACAAGCAAGAGAGGATAAACATGCAATCTGAAATTGCAAATATGGATGAAGCAAATCACAAGAAAAGGTTCAAGCTCTAAACATAAAAGGACTAATCGCCACAGTGGTGTAGAACAAGAACAGGGCCCTGGATTACTGTAAAAGGACTTGTCGCCACAGTTACAATAATTCGATCAAGTTTCTCTCTGGAAAACTGAACTAAACAAAACCCGAAACTAAAAGACGACGGCTACTGAGTTTATGTAGGAAACAAAGACATCCTAGGGTTGGGGCGACCAGGGGGGCGCCCACAACATGGGCTTAAGGCCCGACACGATACATGGCCAAGTTGGCCCAAAATAGGTGGTACAGCGCCTTGTCATGGTCACATATTATGACTCACAACCCTTCTGGAGCTAGGACCAGAACTAAAATGACGGCGCCGTCGTCCCCTTTTCAACGCATCAAAGAATGCCTCGTTTGGACGTCGGATGTGGGAGATATCATCAAAACCGTGAAGGGGTGTCGGCTGAATCCGAGAGGAACGTGGCGACCGAGTTGGCGACGACTTGTAACTTGGGGAAGGCCATGATATGCGCGTATCCAGCATGGTGATGTCCTCATCATCTGATTTCGCAATTCATGATTTCTGTGAATAATTGTTGTTATTGTTTACATCATGGCTCAAATTCTGATACTTGGTATCACCCTAACTCGCGCATGTCGACCAAGCGGGTTACTTAGTCCCCAGGGTTCTTGCCGTCTGTTAGGGACCAAGGCAATTCTCCTAATTCGCATATGCTTGACTGAGGGAGTTCTTAGTATCCATGGTTCATATCGGTTATTGGGAGCATTGTTTAGAGGGCTGACATGAGTTATGTATTGGTTGTGAGTGTTTAACACGAGTTCATACAATACATATACAAAGCAGCGTGACCCAAGAATTCATTACAATACTGGTAATGAATCTAGACCTTAGCGGTCTATCGAACATTAGTTATTTATAGTAACAGAGCTGTAATACAGTATTTTAAGCTTTATAATTCCTTACATTTTGGGTAAGGGATCTAGCTCTATCTGGTCGGCTAATATATGTGATGTTTTTTGCGCCTCAACGACGAGGGCTTCACATTGCTCATCCGAGAAATCTTCATGAAAACCCTTGGCTACCACGTCTAACTCTATGCTGGGGATGTGGGACTTTGCAATTGCCAGGACTTGTGCACCGGCCAGCTCTGCAACATGTCGAGCATGTTCTTTCAGTCGGCTGGGTGCCCCTTGTAGCCTTGTATTCAGGTGTCGACATCGAGGTGGTTTTTCTTCAGGATATATGTATTGGGCGACCACCTCTGCATCCTTCTGAAGAGCTGCAAGAGACCATCGAAGGTTTTCATCACCCTCTATAAGTTTCTTCTGCAAAAGCTCATAGGACCTCTTTGATCCTACAGGAGTACAATAATCATATATGTACAGTACAATGAACTTCGATATAAAGGTATTAGATGAATAAACACTTACCTCTTAGGCGTTTCTCGGCTTCTACCTTCTCAGCTTCAAGGGTGGCAACCTTTTCCTTATACTCTTCTTTTAGCTTTTCAACTTCTTTGAATGCTTTCTGGAATTGGTTTAGCTCATCCACAGCCTTTTTGAAGATCTTTTTAGCCTTGATTAATTTGGTTTCTAGCTTTGTGTTTCTCTCCTTTCGGCTTTTTATTGTTTCTTTAGCGCCTGTCAATTACAAACATTTTAGTACATATATATATATTTTTGTATGCATAAGTACATTCATTTTTTACCTTCAACCCTTTTCTTCCACGAATTTACTGATTCTTGCATTGTCTTGAAGTCGTCTTTTAGCTTTTCAAAATTTTTCTTGATCTCAACCAAGTCCTGGATCTGCTTCTTTAATCCTTGATTCTCGGACTTCAAAGTTTCAATAGCTTGGGCAGACGACTCCAGTTCTTTTATACGGCCTTCGAGACTTGCAATTTGAGTGGCCGACTGGGCATCTTGTTTATGTTTCAATTCCAGCGACCACGATGCCTCTGTATGGACGAGGTCAAATATTCATATTCCACAGATAGCATGTGAGGTATAGGCTTTATTGGATTCATTCCTTGTAGCTCGAATTGAAGTTCATCAACTTGAGATGAACGGGCTTTTAGAGCAACTGATAAGCACCCGACTTCCAGTCTCTCTTTGGCAAGCTAATCTTCTAAATTGATGGCTTTTTCACAATGCCTATCGACAAGTTGCAAAAGCTTTCTCTTGTTGGCCATATGGGTTTTCAGAGCCTGCAATGATGGTGAATTATATGTTTGAAACTTCATAGCCAGGAATGGTGATTATTATTGACAAGAAGAGAGGAATACCTAGAAGGAATGACAGGCTTTTTCAGTATGTTCTTCAAAATTTTTCAATTCTGGTTGCTCTATCGACTCATCAAATCCAGTGATGGTAAATCGGCCAATATGATATACTGACCTAGTCGGTGTTGGTTGTTCTGAAGCACCTTCTCTTACCACTCGGTGAATAGGAGTCGACGTGATGTTTTCCTCCAAATCGATTGGATACTCATATGTTGGTTCAGGCATAGTTTCAAAAACCAGTGATGGCTCTTCGGGTTTGGTGGAGGCAGGAGTATCAGTACCCGTTGCCATCTCAGACATATTCAGGTCTGGGATATTGGGTGATTTAGCCTGGTTATCTTCTGGCTGAGTGGATTCGGGTGCACTCTTTAGATCACTCGGTTTCTCTACCGAGTGGTCTGGGACATCATCTCTGGATGACTCAACATTTGGTGTCTCCTGGTCTTTTTCAGGAACTAGACTTTGCGTTGGGACTTGTTCGAAAGACGGCCGCCTGGATGACCTGTCAATTAGATAGAGATTACATATTTATTCAAATAGAGAGTTAAGCTTTAAGTTACATTGTTCTGTTTACCTTGAGCGGCGTTTGAATTTTAGGCCTGACACTCTTGGTGGGGGGCTTGTTGGCATTGGGGCACTTGTTGTGTCTGGTGCCACCTCATGGGTGCCTGCCTTGCTTGGTTCACTCGAACGATTTTGCTCTTCTTCATCCGTGGTCCGTCGAGTGGTGGAGGCTTTCTCTGAAGTCTTTTTCTTCGCCTCTTCTTGAAGTCTAGCTAATCTTTTAGCTAGCGACTCTTCTTCGTCAGAATCTTCAATGTGCACCTTGCGGTGCTTGGAGGCTGATGGTTGTGTGGGAGAGTTCTTTTGTGGCGTTGGCGGTAATGGTGGATTGGACACATATACATCAAGGTTTTGCAACATATGCGATGTATAATTCGTTAATAAACATAATGAAAGAGGTGTTAATTTTTCAAGCAGCGAGGTGGATGACTTACTGCACTCCTATCAGTCAAGGAATGATGTCCAGATTTTGCACTCCCTAGAGTCCAATCAAGAAGTGATGCAAATATGTTCTCCAGACGCAATGTCAATTCCCTCTCTAGCAATATTTCTGGTACTTCCATTATGGGGTCTGAGCCCAATTGAAATTTTCATCCTGGAACATGGCGTTTCTTGATAGGCTGTACACGCCGATATATGAAGCTTGTGGCAACGTGTACACCGGTATATCCTTTCGACTTGATGTAAGCAATGTGCTTTAATATAGAATCAACCAAAGACTTCTTGTTTGGATGAGCCTTTGCTGACCACTCTGGTCGTGGCTGGGGGGCTTCGGCCGTAGTTTCTGGCAAAGGTGGAGCATGGTTTCCATGGTAAAACCAGTCCGCGTGCCATCCCTTGTTGGTTGATGGAAGTGGCACATCAATATACTTGGATTTATTTCTTAATTGGAATCCAGACCCCCCTATGACATTATTATTGTTTGACTTCAAAAGAAAGAGTTCTTTGAAGGTATCAAAATGGGGATAGATACCCAAGAACACTTCACACAGGTGAATAAATATGGAGATGTGCAAAATGGAATTTGGATTTAGATTGACAAGATTGATGCCATAGAAGCAAAGAAGACCCCTAAAGAAGTCGCAACAAGGGATCCCAAATCCACGATAGAAAAATGAGGAGAAAATAGTGATTTGGTCGACGGGAGGTTGGGGAAATTTCTGACCTATAGCCTCAATCCATGCTCTGGTCTGTTGATCCTGCAACACGCCATCAATCACCCGTCTATTAATTTTTTCTGAATCCATGGCTGACACAGGGAACTCCTTGATGGCGGCAGGGATGTCAAAAACTACCTCTTCTTCCTCGCCCTTCTCAGGAGAAGATTGCTTCTGGGATTGTGCCTTAGAGCTTTGGCGGGTGCACTTCGGGGCCATCGCTCTTGGTTTAGTGCAGTGGGAAGCAGTTGCGTGGAGTTTTGGGGAGGAAATGGAAGTCCGAGATCTAGGGTTTGTGTGCGCAAAATGGCGGTGGCGACAAAATGAAGACGAAGGGATGTGACTGTTTGGAGGTCCTTTATAAGGGATAAATGACCTGGTGGGCCGAGGCTTCTTGTAATCTGTTAAGTCCAGTTTTGTTAATTAGTACGTGCATTTATTATATTACTAAGACTCATTTTCAGAGTTGATTTTGGATATTGTGGATCTTAACATTAGTAATAAATCACTCGGATTGTTGCGGTTTCAACCTTGGAAATTGTACCTTTCGAGATTCCGTGATAAATCACTCGGATTGTTGTAGTTTTAGTCTTGGAAATTGTGCCTTTCGAAGTTTCATGATAAATCAATCGGATTGTTGAAGTTTCTACCTTGGAATTTATAACTTTTGAGATTTTTATGATAAATCACTCGGATTATCTCGGCACCGATCTTGGGGGCTGTGTTTCCGTGTTATATTACTAATATTGATACATCACCAATCTTGGGGGCTATGACAATTGAATTTCATCGTTAATCATTTGGATTAAGGGCACTTTAGCATTATGGATATAAATATTAATTTGGTGATGCATCCGTCGACAAGTGAGAAAATATGGATCTTGTTTAGACAAATTGGAAGATTCAGATGACATTATGCCCTTTTCTATTGGGGGACAAGATTAATTGGATATTTTTCAATAACTCAAAAGTTGCTTTGGTGTAGACTCAACACCCTTCTGAGTTGGGGTCTATATTCATAGGCTATGTCTTTTTCAGGTATTTATGAATAAGAGTTATTAAAAGAAAAAGCACTTCCCAATTTCATAAGATGTCGAGGCAAATCAAGACGACGATTCAAAATGGAAAGTGCTTGGGGGCTACTGTGGGACATATGTACCCGGGATACTTAACCAATTAGCCGAGTGGGCCCAGAAGATATTTAATGAGATACTTATTTGAGTAGGCGGCAAGTTAAGTTAGCAGATATGTTGGATAGATAGAATCTGTTGTAGCCGACTAAAAGATTACCATGTAAATCCCTGCCTTTCGGATATATAAGGATGGTAGGGGGCCTTTGGCAAGAGACAGACTTGTATTGGAACCCTAATTCTAGTGCGAACCCTAGCAATACAGAAACGCCAAACAGGACGTAGGGTTATTATCCTTCAGGAGGCCCGAACCTGTATAGACTTTGTGTCCTGTGTCCATCGATCTTTCATACTCATACGCATATCTAGATCTACTATCGAGAATGTCTCTCGACACCAAGATTCGATCTGAAGAGGCGGTCTAATTCTTCCTCGACATCATCCACCGATTCAGAGTCCCGAACTCCGAAATCACGGATAATGGCATGCAGTTCATAGGAAATAAATTCCTAAAGTTCTGCAACGACTACAACATCCGTGTCGACTGGGCTGCCGTCGCCCACCCCAAGATGAATGGCCAGGTCGAGCGGGCCAATGGCTTGATACTCCAAGGGGTGAAGACCCAGATCTTCGACCTGACCGTTGTGTACAATCGCCTGAAGCAATTCAGCGGTCGATTGGCGGCCGAACTCCACGCCGTACTCTGGAGCCTATGCAGAACTTAGAGTCGTGCAATGGGCTCGACACCTATCTTCATGGTCTATGGGTCTGAGGCAATCCTCCACACTGGTGTAGACTATGGTGCGCCCCGAGTATGCGCATTCGATGAGCAAGGCAATGAAGCAGTGCTACAAGATGCGATGGGTCAGATAGACGAGGCACGTGACATCGCGCTCCTCCATTCGGCCAAGTACTAACAATCACTCCGCCGCTACCATGATCGAAACATGGGAGATAGAGGCCTTTTTGTGGGCGACCTCATTTTATACAGGGTTCAGGACAGCAGAGTTCGACACAAGCTCTCACCACCTTGGGAAGGACCATACATCGTTTCTCCAGTTATCTGACCCGGAACCTATAAATTGAAGACCGTGGAGGGCAACGAGCTCAAGAACACGTGGAATATGTCACAGCTACATAAATTCTATCCATAGCTCTTCATTTCCTGCGATCCTTGCACGTCTTGTTCGCTCCTAAACAACACCAGACCCCTCTTGAGGGGTCGAGTGTTGCTCGGGGGCTGGACATGCACGGCGGGCCCCCTCGACACGCCTCTATTTCGCCTTAGAGCTTTTCTCTTCTCTTGCTTTCTTTTTCTTTTCTCTCGGCCTCAAGCCTTGCATTACTGGAAAACAAAGTAGGCCACGGATGAAGGGTTTCATAGTCGAGCCAGATGGATGGCGCAACGCCACGCTTGCCCCAGTGGCCACGGCAATGGCGATCACCGGCAAGACTAAACTTCCAAACCAACCGGGGGCTCAAACATTGCAAGCCAAAGCAGGGGAGGCAATAGCCAGAGCGCACAAAATAGTTTACCTGACCGAAACTAAAATTGTTTAAGGCCACCACGGGCCACCGAAATTAAACAAACACCAATTCAAATTTAAACTATTACATGGGCATGATGACCCACCAAAACAACTAAAGTAACTAAAGCGGACACTGAATAATATTCCTCGTCAGCTTTAGGGAGCGCCTCCTCCTCGTGCGCACAGGCCAAGTCATCGGCATGGGGGCCGGCGCGGATGCGGATCACCTCCATCCGCACGGGAGTGGGCCCTTTAATGTGGCCCATACTCAGGGCCTCAAACTTAGCTTCGACTAGGTCAAAGTGGGTGGCGAACACGCTGAAGGCGGTATGCACGCCGTAACGCACGCCCTGCCTGATCCACTCATGGCCCACCTCCATCAGCCTCCCGACCTGTTCAGCGAGAGCGGCATCAAGAGGGAGGTCCACTTCAAGATCCCGTGGAGAGAACCCTCGACTGCAGCCAGCTTTGATCCGAGGTCTGCACAACATCCACCAAAATCAACAAGTTGAAAGGAGACGGCACATAAGGTAAAGAAACGCAAAAAAGTTTACCTTCCTCCCTCTTATGGGAGCTCTGTAGCTGCGACAGGTAACCTGCGGTGACCACAGGGTAGTCTTGAGCCACCTTGTCCGCTCCTCGTGGCGCAGCTTCTCCTGCTGCAACGCGAGCCTTAGCCTGTTGACCTCCGCTATGCTGGACACAGCCTGCACCATGGCCTCGTCTTATTTCTCTCGAGCAAGGACGAGGTCGTGCTCTCCTCTGACAAGCTCACCTCCGACCTGCTCCAAAGATGCCTCCAGTTCCACCAGCCTTGTGCTGAGATTCTCCCCGAGCTGATGCTCCTCGTCCAACTCCTGATGGGCGCTAGCCAGGGCCTGAAGGGACGCCACAGCTAAGGTCTCACACTCGAGCCTCAACGTTTGGCACGCGGCAAGGACCCGAAGCTCAGCAGGGCTGAACAAATCTTCCATTCGACTTTAGCTCGCCCTCCACCAATGCACACTCCCCCATCAACAAAGGCAGAACTCTGCGACCACCAGCTCTCGTGATGGCTCCCGCACCAGCGACGGTGAGATCTGCGGTCTTGGCATGCACCAGAACGGTAACCCCATCGCCGAATGCTTCTTCACGTCCGCCGCCAGAGACGTGGCCTTAGCCACGGCAGCGACAGGCGGCATGTCGACACGCGCTGCCTTGAGCTCCTGCTCCAGCTCCGCCTGCTGGATCACCCCCTCAATAGGGGATCTCGCCGGCCCCAGCGGCGGTCTCGGCCGGCGCCGGTGAACAAAGACCCTCCGCCGAGCCCGACCGACTCAGCAACGCCTCCTTGACCAAGCGAGGGCCTGTAGAGGTCCCCGATCCAGAAGGCGGTGGAGAGACCAAGGACGATCCCGCCCCAAGGGACGGGTACGTGAACAGCATGTAGCCTAGCCCGGCCGCCAAGCCAAAGTCGCTCCCAAGGTCTTCATCGTCATCTCCATCCACGCCGTTGCTCTCACCGCCATCACCGACATCATTCTCCCCGCCATCCTCAAAATCAACAAGCCTACTGACCGCCTCTGCGCTATCAGACACATCATGATCCTCGTCTCTGTCCTCCTCCTCTGCTCTCTCAACGCCTGCCAGCGACACGACCTCTCCTCCTTTGCCTACCTCCTCAGCATGTTGGAGTCTTTCTTCTTTCGCGCCTCCCTCTTGGCGCTCCGCTACTCCATGTTCCGGAAATGATTCGCGGTTCACAAAGCTTGGTCCTCTGCCAGCTGGAGGCATAGACTCTTGATCAGACGTGTCCACTGGGACTGAAGAAACAAAAATAGAGGTGAGATTTGTTGCTGCAAAAAACATGGAAAAGAAAGCAGAGGAAGATGAAGGCCCTTACCACGTCGACAGCCTATGGGTCTAGGCGCATCACCGGCTCGTCGGGAATGGGCCAGGCCCGAGCGGAGGATCCCAGTGCTGCCATCACCGGCTTCGTGACATCATCATTGGGAAGTAGCTCCTCCCCCATCACATTATCCGGCACAATACGATAGCTCTCTTCAACCAGAAACATGGGGGACCATCCAGCGGACAACGGCAAGAACCGCCGTTTATGGAACAACCCGATGACCCCGACACCGTTAGGACCGCATAGCTTGAGGTGAGTGATCACGTCGACGGCATCCTAGAGCCACTTTTTCCCGTCCTTGCTCATCCCCTAGTGCCAGCTTTCCCGAGCCACTTCTTCAGGAGATCCTTTGTGTACTTGGCTTCATTTATGAAGGTGCCTTGCTTACATTGCTTAATTTGAAGTCCAAGGAAGAAGGTGAGCTCGCCAATCATCGACATCTAAAATTCACTTTCCATAGCTTCCTGAAACCTAGACACAGGAGCATGAGAGGAACCACCAAACATGATATCATCCATTTATGTCTGAACCATTAGAAAGTCATTGCCATGCTTTAGAGTGAACATGGTTTCGTCAACACACCCCATCACATACCAGCGCTCTAGCAAGAAGGGATTAAGCCTAGCATACCAAGCCCTAGGTGCTTGCTTTATCCCATACAAAGCCTTTTGAAGCTTGTACACTTGGTTTCGGTACTTGTAGTGCTCAAAACCAGGTGGTTGTTTCACATAAACCTCTTCCTCTATGTAGCCATTTAGGAAAGCACTCTTGACATCCAATTGGTATAGCTTGATGCCCTTAAAAGCAGCAAAGAAAAGCAAAATCCTAATGGCTTCTATGCGAGCTATGGGAGCAAAGGTTTCCCCATAGTCTAAGCCCTCCACTTGGCTAAAATCCTGAGCAACAAGCCTAGTCTTGTTTCTCACAACCTCACCATCTTCCCTATGCTTGTTTTCGAGCACATTTGGTTCCTATGACATTGACACCAATATGAGGCTCTACTATGGTCCACACTTTGTTTCTCTCAAAGTTTTCCAACTCCTCATTCATAGCGTTAACACAATATTCATCAGATAGTGCATGTCCAACATCCTGGGGTTCAAAGGTTGCAACAAAGAGAGAATTGTTAAAGCAAGCGAGATGTGCAGACCTTAACCTTGTGGTCCTCTCATAGAGATTGCCGATCATCTGTTGAGGTAGATGTTGACGCTGAATGTGGCTAGGAGCCTCTCTCTCAGAGCATACCTCCCCCTCAACCACAGCTGGAGCTGGCTCGGCTGCAACAAAAGTTGATGTAGAAGTTTCTGGACCTGCTGCTGGAGTAGTGGATGCAGCAGGAACATGCTCGAACATAGGGTGTGTTGACTCATCATCATCCTCATTGTCCAAGCCCTATAGGCCCTCTTTTACAAAGATGCTTTCCTCCATTTACCTATCGTCTCAACCACATTGCCTGCAAAAGAATTTGACTTATCAAAGGTTACATCGCAGGACTCTACAATGGTGTTAGTTTCCAAGTTCAAAACTCTATAGGAATGGCCATGAAGTGTGTAAGCAAGAAAGATGCCATTGGAAGATCACGACTCAAACTTATCAAGATTGACATGCTTGAGGATAAAGCACTTGTAACCAAAGGCACACAAATGAGAAATAGATGGCTTCCTCCCAAAGCGTAGCTCATAGGAAGTCACATTAAGAATTGAGTGTAAGGAAACCCGATTGGAAATATAGCAGTCAGTGCTAATGGCCTCAGCCCAAAACCGCCTTGGAGTCCTAAACTCATCGAGCATCATCCAGGCCATCTCCACTGGGGTTCTATTCATTCTTTCTACTACACCATTATGTTGAGGGACACGAGGTGCTGAGAATTTATACTCAATGCCATGCTCAAGACAAAAAGCATCAAAGGAGTTCTTGAACTCAGTGCCATTATCACTACAGATTGCTCGTAATACACCAGGAAGTTCCTTGAACAACCTCAAAGCTAAGCTCCAAAAGTGATGAAACACTTCATCCTTGCTTTCAAGAATGTAAACCCAAGAATAGTCAGAGAAGTCGTCAACAATCACAAGAACATACCACTTCCCACCTGCCAAACGAACCTGAGAATGACCAAGAGTGTCCATGTGAAGCAGCTCTCCCAGGCATTCAGTCACCACCAAATTAATTGGTGGATGAGAAGCGGCAACCATTTTTCCATGAGGACAAGGAGCACAAACCAAATTCTTTTCAAATTTGAGCTTAGGCAATCCTCGGATCTAACCTAGGCCACTCAAGCGACAGAGCAAGTCAAAGCTCATGTGACCTAGTCTCCTATACCATGTCCAGAGCTCAAAAGAAGATTTAGCAAACAAGCACTTGTGAGAACCAGGAGAAACAGCAAAATCAGCCTAAAAATCTCTTCCAATGCTAGAAATTCCACAAACCATAGAGCCATTTGAATCAAGAACACAAGAAGCATTTTGCTTAAAGCGCACTTCCAAACCAACACCAAGAAATTGAGAAACTGAGAGGAGATTATACTTGAGATGCTCAACCAAACCAATATCCTTGAGAGTGAAGTTTTCATTTACCTTTATCACGCCTCATTGCCTTCACTCTCCCTTTCTTGTCATCCCCAAAGGTCACATACTCCCGGCGCTTCAAGGGAGTGAGGCTGGAGAACCACTTTGCATCTCTGGTCTTGTGGTGCGAACATCCGGAGTCTAGCAACCATTTGTTCTCCAAGCCTCCACCTGCTTCCTATCAAGAACGAGAAGGAAAGGTCGATGGCTGGGTTAGAGAGAAAACTTCTAGGGATCTAGCACTTCACCATATGACTTGTAAAGGATATCACAGTTCTTTGCACATTACCATTTGGACGCATTGGACGAGAACAACGATAGGGAAAGCGTGTCCTATCAAAGCACCTTGACTCAAACCTTGGGTTATGAGAATATAAAGCATCTGTATGAAAGCCAAGGTCATGCAAGCGACAGTCACAATGTTGGGGAAAACGTGGAGCACCAAAGCGCTGCTGCGTGAAGCCACTATTTCGTGAATCAAAGCCATATGAGGAATGACCCTGTCCATGATAGGCGCGAGAAATAGAGTGAGGCTAAAAATCAAAAAAATCGTCATGATGCACATTTCTAGTTAACTTAGCTTGCATCCTCTCAATCCTCTTACGCCTATAACAGAATTCATCCAAGTGGCCTTTGTGACCACAGAACATGCAAATGTAGACACTCTCATGTTTAGGCTTTGCTTGCATAGGAATTTTGGCTTTTGCTTTCTCAGCTTGTTTTTGGTTGAATGAGGATTTCGGATTAGGTGGATAGTATGTGTCAGTGGGCTTGTGCACCATTCCTCATCCTTGTAGCTAGAACTAGGCACAAACTTACTCACATTAGCAGTCTCTTTGTCACACCTCTCATATCCCAATCCAAAGTTGTAGGTTGTCCTACAAGCACTCTCCTTAACTCTTGACAAATCACTCTCAACCTTTTCTTCACTCACTAAGGTTCTTTTGAGGCAAGAGATGAGATAGTCACTTTCTTGAGTTAGGTTCTTATTTTCCACTCTAGTGATAGCAAGCTTATCCTTAAGAGAGCTACACACTACACATGGCGGTGGGAGAACTTTTGAGCGAGTCTCATTTAGCAGCTTGGACTCAGGCTCTTTGACTCTGAGGGTTTGAGCGTCCAACTCACTAGTGAGCTCAGGGCACTTCTAACATGCACCCGAAAGAGTTGGTCTAGCCTTGAGTTCATCAAGCTCTTTAAGGGCACTCTCAAGCTGACTGGCAACTTGAGCACGCACACTTTCCCTCCATGCAAGATCATTCAACAAAACTTCACAAGACTAACATAGAACAACATTGTCATCTTTGGCAAGCTTAGACCCAAGCAAGGAAATCTGATAATCAGCACTCTCTAACAACATTACGAAGCTTATCATCTTGCATGCACAAAACATTACGCAAATGACCAAGTTCAGAAGAGAGCTCATCAAGAGTGGGGTGCCTTGCTTGTGTCGGAATCGGAGCCAGAGTCGGTGCCATGGTCATTCTTTGCCATGAAGCAAAGCCCAGTGAAGTCGTCCTTCCTCTTGACTCGTAGCTTTTCAACCTCCTCCTGAGAGCTTGTAAGACCTTCGCTTGATGTGAGGTCGGCGTCACTTAGAGCGGCAACGTAGGCGCGTGCGACCGCCTTCGCAAACTTCTTGGAGTTCTTGCCTTTCTTGTAGAAGTTGTTCTTCTTCTTCTTGAAGTCTTTAATGTTGTTTTCGTGGTACCTGGCCTTCTTCTTGTTCTTGGGGCAGTCAGCAATGAAGTGTCTAGGTCACCACACTCATAGTAGGTTTTGGAACCACCTCCTCTTCTCTCCTTGCGATTTTTGTAGAACTTCCCGAACTTCCTTGTGAGCAAGGACAACTCCTCGTCAGGGATGCACTCCATCTGTTCATCGGAAACTGCAACAAGAGAAGACAAAACAAACTCCAAGGAAGACATGTCATGTGAGGGGCTACTTCCATAAGAGGCACTGCCATGATTACCCTATTGAGATCTAGAAAGCAAAGCCATGCTAGAAGAGGGATTGATATGATTAGGACGAGATTTCCTAAACAGTTCATGACATTTCAGCTTGCTATACAGTTGCTCACAACTAAGGTTATTGAAATCGGTAGTTTCCTCTAGAGCAGCAATCTTAACCCCCCAAACATTTTCATCAAGAGAATATAGTAGTTTCTTAACTCTATCATTATCATTATATACAAGGTTACCACAATTGCCTCAAACCTACAAAAAGTTTCATCTAGTGACTCACCAGATTTTTGTGCAAAGGTTTGGTACTGTCTATTGTAAGAGTCCTTACGTATAGACTTGATTTGATTGGTACCCTCATGGTACGTGCAAAGCTTTTTCCAAATTGCATGAGCAGTATCAAGATGTGCAACATGGTCATGTTTACTCCTACATAGAGCAGAAAGTAGAATATTGACAGCTTTGGAGTTGTTTTTATAGTTATTCAACTCACCTACTGGAACGGTGTTGAGGTCGTTCGGTATAGCGTAGTCCTGCTCAACGATCTCCCAAATTGCACGTCCTTGGCATAAGAGATAAGTCTTAGTCCGTGACTTCTAGTAGGGAAAGTCTTGTCCATCGAACATCCAAAGCTCGGCCGTATGCTTCTCCATGTCGCCTCCAGATCACAAAGCCGGTTAAGATCAACTAGTGATCAAACCGGCTCTGATACTAATTGAGGGACCAAGAAGGCGACTAGAGGGGAGAGGGGGTGAATGGGAGCTAATTAAAATTCTTGTCAAGAACTTGGCCTATGTCCCAACTACAACCAAACCCTCCTCTAGGCAAATCAACAAGGTCATACACACCAACTTATGATGTGTTAACCCTAGGAATGATTGAAAGCAATAGGATACATAGAAGCTCAAGGGGGTCAAAAGGGAAACCAAGAAGATCTGAGAAAATGCAATTCTGAAGTTTCACAGAAGTTTCGTAGTGCCCGACATAACTTCAGAAGTCCAAGACGGAAGTTTTGTTACTCATGAAAGTTCTAGGAGATGAAAGATCTGTCACTCACGAAAGTTCCATGGTCCTTGAGGGAAGTTCCATCATGGTGACGGAAGTTCTATCCCAGCAATGGAAGTTCTATCTAGATAGAATAGCAGCTCCATTTCAGAAAGAAAATTGCCAAAATCCTATCAAGTGAACTCCAATAATTACAAAATTTGGATCAGATCATTCACAAGACATCATGACTCTCCTCTAAAGAGATCCACTCAAATAGCACAAGGAATCATCATGAATTTTTGATCTTGTGCCAAGAACACCAAAAGGAAGAACTTAGAGAACTCTATGAAATCGAAGCTGCTCGTTCCTTTGATTCAGTCAAGGACCTATATAGGGTTGTTCTAGCACATCATAGCACCAAGATCCCCTAAGAAATCCATACCAAAACTCACTCAAGATCAAGATAAAAAATCACCACAAAAATAACAAAAATAGAGAAAAAGAGAAATTTGGGATTTAGGGAGAGAGGAAGAACTTGAGCACAAATTTGAATCTCATATCATTGATTAATAAAATCAAGATACATGGATATATGGCTAGGAAGCCACCCTCTTCCTCCCACTATTTGGAAGAGCAAGAGATGTCTCTCACACACCCACTACTCTCCTCTAATACATGAAGACCTCTCCTAGCACTTTGAATGAAGACTTAAGGCAAGTCTAAGGGAAAGAGAGGCACCTCTCTCACCAGCCCTACCTCTCGTTATATAGGCCTAGGGGTTGTCCTAAAGACCTGCCTACCCCTCACCTACAATACACTGTCACTAGGTGGATAGTATGTGTCAGTGGGCTTGTGCACCATTCCTCATCCTTGTAGCTAGAACTAGGCACAAACTTACTCACATTAGCAGTCTCTTTGTCACACCTCTCATATCCCAATCCAAAGTTGTAGGTTGTCCTACAAGCACTCTCCTTAACTCTTGACAAATCACTCTCAACCTTTTCTTCACTCACTAAGGTTCTTTTGAGGCAAGAGATGAGATAGTCACTTTCTTGAGTTAGGTTCTTATTTTCCACTCTAGTGATAGCAAGCTTATCCTTAAGAGAGCTACACACTACACATGGCGGTGGGAGAACTTTTGAGCGAGTCTCATTTAGCAGCTTGGACTCAGGCTCTTTGACTCTGAGGGTTTGAGCGTCCAACTCACTAGTGAGCTCAGGGCACTTCTAACATGCACCCGAAAGAGTTGGTCTAGCCTTGAGTTCATCAAGCTCTTTAAGGGCACTCTCAAGCTGACTGGCAACTTGAGCACGCACACTTTCCCTCCATGCAAGATCATTCAACAAAACTTCACAAGACTAACATAGAACAACATTGTCATCTTTGGCAAGCTTAGACCCAAGCAAGGAAATCTGATAATCAGCACTCTCTAACAACATTACGAAGCTTATCATCTTGCATGCACAAAACATTACGCAAATGACCAAGTTCAGAAGAGAGCTCATCAAGAGTGGGGTGCCTTGCTTGTGTCGGAATCGGAGCCAGAGTCGGTGCCATGGTCATTCTTTGCCATGAAGCAAAGCCCAGTGAAGTCGTCCTTCCTCTTGACTCGTAGCTTTTCAACCTCCTCCTGAGAGCTTGTAAGACCTTCGCTTGATGTGAGGTCGGCGTCACTTAGAGCGGCAACGTAGGCGCGTGCGACCGCCTTCGCAAACTTCTTGGAGTTCTTGCCTTTCTTGTAGAAGTTGTTCTTCTTCTTCTTGAAGTCTTTAATGTTGTTTTCGTGGTACCTGGCCTTCTTCTTGTTCTTGGGGCAGTCAGCAATGAAGTGTCTAGGTCACCACACTCATAGTAGGTTTTGGAACCACCTCCTCTTCTCTCCTTGCGATTTTTGTAGAACTTCCCGAACTTCCTTGTGAGCAAGGACAACTCCTCGTCAGGGATGCACTCCATCTGTTCATCGGAAACTGCAACAAGAGAAGACAAAACAAACTCCAAGGAAGACATGTCATGTGAGGGGCTACTTCCATAAGAGGCACTGCCATGATTACCCTATTGAGATCTAGAAAGCAAAGCCATGCTAGAAGAGGGATTGATATGATTAGGACGAGATTTCCTAAACAGTTCATGACATTTCAGCTTGCTATACAGTTGCTCACAACTAAGGTTATTGAAATCGGTAGTTTCCTCTAGAGCAGCAATCTTAACCCCCCAAACATTTTCATCAAGAGAATATAGTAGTTTCTTAACTCTATCATTATCATTATATACAAGGTTACCACAATTGCCTCAAACCTACAAAAAGTTTCATCTAGTGACTCACCAGATTTTTGTGCAAAGGTTTGGTACTGTCTATTGTAAGAGTCCTTACGTATAGACTTGATTTGATTGGTACCCTCATGGTACGTGCAAAGCTTTTTCCAAATTGCATGAGCAGTATCAAGATGTGCAACATGGTCATGTTTACTCCTACATAGAGCAGAAAGTAGAATATTGACAGCTTTGGAGTTGTTTTTATAGTTATTCAACTCACCTACTGGAACGGTGTTGAGGTCGTTCGGTATAGCGTAGTCCTGCTCAACGATCTCCCAAATTGCACGTCCTTGGCATAAGAGATAAGTCTTAGTCCGTGACTTCTAGTAGGGAAAGTCTTGTCCATCGAACATCCAAAGCTCGGCCGTATGCTTCTCCATGTCGCCTCCAGATCACAAAGCCGGTTAAGATCAACTAGTGATCAAACCGGCTCTGATACTAATTGAGGGACCAAGAAGGCGACTAGAGGGGAGAGGGGGTGAATGGGAGCTAATTAAAATTCTTGTCAAGAACTTGGCCTATGTCCCAACTACAACCAAACCCTCCTCTAGGCAAATCAACAAGGTCATACACACCAACTTATGATGTGTTAACCCTAGGAATGATTGAAAGCAATAGGATACATAGAAGCTCAAGGGGGTCAAAAGGGAAACCAAGAAGATCTGAGAAAATGCAATTCTGAAGTTTCACAGAAGTTTCGTAGTGCCCGACATAACTTCAGAAGTCCAAGACGGAAGTTTTGTTACTCATGAAAGTTCTAGGAGATGAAAGATCTGTCACTCACGAAAGTTCCATGGTCCTTGAGGGAAGTTCCATCATGGTGACGGAAGTTCTATCCCAGCAATGGAAGTTCTATCTAGATAGAATAGCAGCTCCATTTCAGAAAGAAAATTGCCAAAATCCTATCAAGTGAACTCCAATAATTACAAAATTTGGATCAGATCATTCACAAGACATCATGACTCTCCTCTAAAGAGATCCACTCAAATAGCACAAGGAATCATCATGAATTTTTGATCTTGTGCCAAGAACACCAAAAGGAAGAACTTAGAGAACTCTATGAAATCGAAGCTGCTCGTTCCTTTGATTCAGTCAAGGACCTATATAGGGTTGTTCTAGCACATCATAGCACCAAGATCCCCTAAGAAATCCATACCAAAACTCACTCAAGATCAAGATAAAAAATCACCACAAAAATAACAAAAATAGAGAAAAAGAGAAATTTGGGATTTAGGGAGAGAGGAAGAACTTGAGCACAAATTTGAATCTCATATCATTGATTAATAAAATCAAGATACATGGATATATGGCTAGGAAGCCACCCTCTTCCTCCCACTATTTGGAAGAGCAAGAGATGTCTCTCACACACCCACTACTCTCCTCTAATACATGAAGACCTCTCCTAGCACTTTGAATGAAGACTTAAGGCAAGTCTAAGGGAAAGAGAGGCACCTCTCTCACCAGCCCTACCTCTCGTTATATAGGCCTAGGGGTTGTCCTAAAGACCTGCCTACCCCTCACCTACAATACACTGTCACTAGGGGCACAATCATCCATTTTTTTCTTGTCGCCCAAACGCTCTCGGGCCCTTCACGACTTTGCTTCGCCTCGACGCAATCTCCATGACGGTGTCATGGGCACCACAAACCACCGCTACTGGTTTTGAGGCCCAAATCGGGAAACCATCTTGCATGCTTCTCAAAGCATGATTTCTCGATGTCAACATGTGTCACCTTGTCCCACGGTCCTGATCACCGGCAAGTCTCTCCTGGTCCTACTCCATTGGGCCCCCTTGTCACTTGCACCGACATCTTGTTCGCCTTGACTTGGTCAACACACCATCTTCATCACCTCCACGGTTTTGAGGCTCAGCGACAAAATCGTTCGTGCTTCTTGCCTCTCCATATGTATGATGTGGATCATCCATGACTTCACCCGGCGTACCAATCGTCCAGCCCCAAGTCCCCTACTTGTGCCCGATTCTCTCGTCGTTGACCGCCAAGTTGACCCTATTGACCTATACATCATGAGACAAGCAAACACATTTTCCTTCTCCTGCAAGCTCTCCAACATCCTCATCAACTCCCAATTAGTCATAACCATAACAATGCACACGCTCATGCAATCCCCAGATTCCTGCATTTCAACTCAAACACCGAATCAACCAAATTCAATTACTCATCACATATTCCAAACCATGACACATATACACATGGTTTCTCACAAGTTCATGTGTATTAACTGAGTTTATTGGTGAGTTCCATTTAATTGTAAAGTTTCTATGGATTTTAGAATAGATTGCTATCTAATGAATTAGGAACTATGAAGATGATGCTGAGATAGCTGTAGAGGTTAATGGAGGTGTAATGGGCCAGCAAGGATGACCAAGCCAAGATGGTGGCCCAACTAATATCAACTTCCAGTTCGCCTCGGATGGCAGGTCGCACTAAAACGGACGTCCTTAACACATACAGACTTGGATTGGGACGTTCTATATATGCCTAGAACAATAACGGTGTACCTAAAGCTTTGATACCACCTGATGTTGACAAGGATTCCTGATCTTCCAAACGGTTATGGTATGTTGATTTGGTTGGAGGCGACACACAAATTCATCCGGCTTCAGAACAACATATTCTAAACCCTGCAATAATAGCATGTCATGTCCTCTTCGCACCCTAAATTCTCACACAGGGAGCCCAGGCTAGTGGTGGGGCATTTGAATGAAATCCGACAAAGTTGTGAGAAGGAAGGGGGGCAACCCCAGTCGCAAATATGCATGGATCGCTTTTGTGAGGTACTAGAAGAAAGTGATCTTATGGACATCAGGTTCATCGGTGACACTTTCACGTGGAGGTATAATAGCCATACTTGTGACAATTACATCATGGGGAGGCTCGATCGTGCAGTGGCAAACATTGAGTGGTGCATACACTTGTTAGGATATCGTGTGCTCAATGGTAATCCATCATCTCACTTGCTTTTCCCATGAATATGCGAGTGAGAGGCAAAGAAGAAATAAGATAAGGGAATTAGTAAAGGGTGATGGATCAGTAATACCAGAGTTTAGTGCCATCAAGGAGCTGATCAGTTCATCATACAGGTCTCTCTTTACATCATCGGCGGGGCAGAATAGTAGTCAGTTACCGGAGCATGTACAACAGAAGGTTACAACTGAAATGAACAGATCACTTCTACATGAGTACTTAGATGAGGAGATCGAGCATGCTTTAGATAACATGGGGGATATTAAAGCTCTAGGAGAGGTCGGTATGCATCCTTTGTTCTACAACAAATATTGAGATGATGTGGTCATGACATAGTAAAAGAGGTGAAGGATTTCTTAGATGGAGGAAATATGCTAGAGGGATGGTAGTTCTCATCCCAAAAATTAAATATCCAGAAAAGATCAAAGATTTGAGACCAATCAGTCTATGTAATGTGGTATACTAGATTGCTTCGAAGGTGCCCTCAAATAGATTAAAAGGTATCCTCCCTGAGATAATTTCTTTGAATCAAAGTGGAATTGTTCTTGGGTGGCTTATCATAGATGATGGCTTACCTGCATATGAGCTCACATACTACATGCATAGCAAAAGATATGATAATGATGGCTTTGCAGAACTAAAATTGGAGATGAGTAAGGTTTATGGTAGAGTTGAATGGGGTTTCTTGAAAGAGATGATGCTGAAACTAGGCTTTGCTAATAAATGGATTCAGGTTATTATTAAATGTATTTCTACAGTATCCAATCATTTCAAGGTGAATGCGGATCTAACTGATAAAATGATTCCGTAGCGGGGGCTAATGCAGGGAGATCCTCTGTTGCCATATCTATTTCTCATATATGCGGAGGGGTTCGCATCATTGCTTAATGCTGCAGGAGCCCATGGTGATCTAGCTGGATTCAAAATATGCCCAAGTGCACCAAGCATTAAGCACCTATTGTTTGTAGATGATTTATTTGTATTCGTGGAAGTGGATGAACAAAGTACAAAAAACATCTGTGAAATATTCTACATCACTAGAATGTATGCTTGAGGCAAATCATTAATAAAGATAGGTCATCAATCATGTTTAGCAAAAATACCAGTGATGCTAAGAGGAGGTAAATGATGACTGCACTAGATATTCCCACTGAAGCTAGAAATGATAAACATTTGGGCCTCCCAGTCTATATGGGGAACTCAAAATCACAAAGCTTTGCATATATTAAGGATAGAGTATGGAAGAGGATACATGGCTGGATGGAGAAAGACTTGTCAAAAGCAGGAAAGGAAATTTTCATAAAAGCAATAGCACAAGCAGTTCCAACATATGCCATGTCATGTTTTGATTTAACTGAATGTCTATGCGATGACATGACCGCTATGACTAATAGATATTGGTGGGCACAACAGGAGAATGAAAAGAAAGTGCATTCGCTCTCGTGCGATGTTCTTAATAGAAGGAAGAAGAAGGGAGGTCTAGGCTTTTGAGACATCCATTTATTCAACTTAGCCATGCTTGCTCGCCAAGGATGGAGATTTCTTATGTTCTCTGATTCACTTTGTGTCCAAGTCTTGGAAGCAAAATATTATGTAGATGGTAATCTATTGGAAGTTAATGAAATGCCAAGAATTTAGTACTCCTGGAGAAGTATTGTGAGAGGGTTACAAGTTCTGAAAAAAGGCCTTATATGGAGGGTGGGTGATGGTCATCAGATTAATATATGGATGGATCCGTGGATTGCTACAGGAATCACAAGGAGAATAGTGACACCGAGAGGTCAAGTTCTTCTAACTAGGGTGTATGAATTGATTGATCCAAACACTGGTCACTGGGACATAAATTTGATCGAAGATATTTTCTGGGAGGAGGATGTTCAGCACATTCTTGCTGATTGCCTTGCTTGCCATTTTGATTCTAAGGGTATGTTCTCTGTCAAATCAGCTAATCATGTTCTTGATGATCACAAAAACCGGGAGAGCAAATGGCAAGAAGGAGAAACCTTATCAGGTGGCCCAACTACTGATACAGTCTACTGGTCATGCATATGGAAGCTTGATCTGGCACCAAAGTTTAGACATTTTATCTGGAGATTGGCATATAACAATCTCCCACTGCAAATGAACATACACAGGAGAGGCATCGACAATGACACAAGGTGTCCAATGTGCTGGAGATTAAATGAGGATGATGGTCATCTTTTTCTTAAATGCAAATGGTTGAAACACTGTTGGAGAGCTCTGAGCTTGAAGGAAATAAGATTAACCCTGATAGCACCTAGAATGCAGAGAGCGAAATGTTTGCCACTATTAACAGATACGCCTCCTGGGTTAATTCTATTGTATATATCTCTTAGGATCAGTCTAGCTTCTCTTGTTGTAATCCTTGACTTGTACGTCAAGTTGTAATCTTCTCATGGTATAAATACATGTGGTGCGGCACCAAGGGGTGCACGCCAATTCCCTAAACCTTACAGCCACCACCAGAAGAAATTTTGGAAGTGAATATAGACGGTGCATTCCTAGCAGAAAATAAGAGAGGCATCTGGGGATTTGTTTTTTTTTTTATGAAAACAGGAGGGTCAAGCCCCTCCTGGTTATATATTAAATAAGAAACAAAGTTTACAAAAAATAAATAAAACTAATACAGACCATCTATCCATTCTTGCATTTGTGGTAAATAACTACTTTTGCTCCATAGATAACCATGAAGAATTCCATTTTGAAAGCTCTGAAGCATTCTGATATGGCGTTGGTGATGTGAACTAGGTGCAGACTAACCCTAACTCGCCCTCTTTCGAGGCTCTAAGTATGTTAGATTAATTCTGCTTGCTTCATTTCATAATACGACCAACATTATATAGCCAAGCCCTGAATACATGTGCTACTTAACCGTATTCAGGGCTTGGCTATATATGGCGTTATAGAAAGTATTAGCCAAGTGCTATGAAGTGTGCATACTTAGAAAACCGATCAACCACTGTCAGCATAACTGATTTACCACTAACCTTTGAAAGTCGTTCCACAAAATCGAGAGCAATATCAGCCCAAACTAAGTGTGGTACATCCAGCGGTTGTAAGAGGCCAGCCGGATAAAAATGTTCAGTTTTATTTCTCTGGCAAAAAACACAACTCTTGATGAAGTCACGTACCAATTTGTTCGCTTGAGGACAAAAAAATGTGGCATGGAGATGATTAAGTGTCCTTTGAACACCTTCATGTCTTGCCTCATGAGCCACAGCGAGAATCTGTGGCCACAATGAGCAAGAAGATGGAACAAATATACGGCCCTGAAATAGAATCAATTCGTCGACAAGGAACCAGTCGGTAGCTGCTGTACCACCTTCAATTTCAGCACGCTTGGCGATGAGCTCAGGTAATGAAGCAGCCTCCACCTGGAATTGAGCGTAAAGCTCAAAATCTGGTAATGACAAGGCATAGGCCAATACGTCCTCTTCATCATGCCTTGATAGTGCATCGGCCGATGCATTCTAATTACCAGGAAGAAATTCCACAGTGAAGTCAAAACCAAACAACTTGCTTACCCAAGTATGCTGCAGAATGGTTGAGAGGCGCTAATCTAAAAGAAACGTCAGGCTGTAGTGATCTGTCCGCACAAGAAATGGTCGAATCCACAAATAAGGCCACCAATGCTTGACTGCTTTAACCAAGCCAATATGCTCTCTTTCATATGCCGCCAATTTAGTGTCATGAGGAGCCACAGCTCTACTGAAGAATGCAACCGGGGCAGCTCCCTGATGCAAAACTGTGCCAAACCCAGAACCTGAAGCATCACAATCTACCATAAATTGCTTGCTGAAATCTGGCAACTGCAGAACAGGGGTAGTAGTGAGAGCAGTCTTCAACATGGTAAAGGCTGCGTCATCTTCTGGAGTCCAATGAAAAGCTTCACGTTTGAGCAGCTGGGTCAATGGAGCAGCTATGGCACCATAATCCTGAATAAATCGTCGGTAGTGTCTTGTAAGGCCAAGGAAACCTTGTACTGTCCATACTGTTCATGGAGTAGGCGAAGTTTGGACAATAGACACCTTGTCGCAGTCCATGGCGACTCCGGGCTCTGAGATCTTGACTAATACTTTCTATAACACTTAACCGACTCAAACTCTAATTCGACTTCTTTGACAACAAGCAACCAAATCTACTATAATCCTGAGTCCTAAGTAAATACGACTCAACCACTTTGATTAATTGATATGGACGCCTTTTTCTTTTGCCTGCTCCTATACTGCATGCCGAAGAAGGCGTCCACAACACATTCATGAACCGTGAGATCTAAATTATTGAAAAGCCAACCATTCCTCTGCTTCCAAATGCACCAGGACATCAGTATGATTATTTTTATGGTCCTGAAGTGTGAGAGAGTGTGTGGGTAGGAGATCCCAATTGTTTGCCAGCAAGCTTTAACAAAATTGCATTTGATGAAGAGGTGATGCAGGCTTTCCTCTCGTTGAAAGATGCATAGTTCACACACATAGGAGTCCATGTTCATGTTTTTCTTCTCAGTAATCCTCTGGTGTTCAGTCTACCGTTCAACAATAACCAAAAAAAATACTTTATGCTGGAGTTGGCAACATGATTTCCATAACCAAGAATATGCAGAATGTACAGCTGTGGATCCCATCATTTGCTTGTAAACCTTTGAGGAGGAATAATTCTCACTACCCCATATGTATGTCCAAGTATCAAGGCCATCATTTCCATGTACGGCTTGCAACACGATGTCTAAATCACAAAATTGATTATAGGCCTGCTTTGATAAAGGAAAATTGAACAAATCATCTAGATACTGTTGCTGCAAGACTGTGTGTAAGGTGATGTTCACATTTGTGCTAAGGAAAATAATTCTGGGCATTCAAATTCCATGATTTTTCCATTTCGTAGATCATGCCAGAATAGATGGTTTTCCCATCGCCACAACTTGCCTGTGCCAATCCGAGATAACACTGGACAGGCAGTTCTTGCCGGAGCCAGAAACTTATGTGCTGTACATGATGCACTATGTGCTGAAACAGAAGCCTGTCTAGCAATGCTAACTGCTGCATCTCAGTGTGGTATGACTTGGATTGCGCTTGAAACGGGTTCAGCAACACTTGTCAGTGCACTGAAGTCAACTGCCTTTGATCAGGCTGCAGGAGGTCTTATGTACAGGGAAGCTTGACATCATATTATCCTAAACTTTGTTTCAGTAGAGGTTTTATTTTGACCCTGTAAATGCAATTCGTGTATGCACGATATTGCTCGCTCTGCTCTTGCTTGGGACCCGGATGGGACAAAATTCTGGTTCCATGCCCTCGCTCAACTTGTAACAGACTTGGTGGTTCGCGATCTTGCTGAACCTCGTATAAATGAATAAATGAACAAGCTCTTGACATAAAAAAAAAAGTAAGTACATACATCATGGTCTCAGACACTGTCTTCTCCCAACTGACCATATCATTTTGCTACCACATCCCATGTCATGTGGGGACGCCACTACTCAAGGCGTCCTAGAAACCAAGAGACAAATGGAGAAGCACCCAGAGCAGTGCTGATTAATAATTAGATTCTTGGGATAAAACATATTGTATTAATTAGAAGTGTGAACAGGGTCAGAGTGTGTGAACAGGGCCAGAGTGTGTGAACAGAGTGTGTGAACAGGGCCAAAATAGGAGCCAAGAGGCCTGGTTCCCTCCTATATATTTTGTAACCATCTTATGAGAAAGCAAGCAAGAACAATTCTATCCTAATCTCCTCTCGTCTACTCCTAATCTCACCTCCCTCGCAATTGGGCAGCCAAGCAAAAACCTTGGCGCCTCTACCACCCCTGGCTATGAACTAAGAAGCCAAGGACCTGCAGTCTTGGGCTTGGACGCCCTTGACAACCTGGTATCAGGTTCCCGGTGATCCTCCTCCACCTCTGCATAGCACCGTCGCTCATCACCCCCAGTACCATCCACCGCGTCCGTTTCTTCTATGGCAGATTCCCCACCCAGCACGGCCGACTTGGTCGCTCTCATCCAAACCATCACCGCATCAGTGACCGTGTTGCAAGGACAGGTCCAAGCCCTACAACAGGACCGTTCTGCTACTGGCTCTTTTTCTAGTTCTAGGAGATCAGGAGGCAGTGACCACCATGGAGAAAGGCCCCCTTGGTTCCAGAAACTTGATTTCCCCAAATTCAAAGGAAAATCAGACCCACTGGCGTTTATTAATTGTTGTGAGTCATATTTTCACCAGCAGTGTATTCCAGAGGAGAAGCAAGTTTGGATGGTTTCATACAACTTGGAAGACGGTGCACAGATGTGGTTCATCCAAGTGTAGCATGATGAAGGCACACCCTCCTGGCGCCGCTTTACAGAGCTCCTTAATCTTCATTTTGGGCCACCAATCCGCTCCAATCCCTAGGAGAAATAATGGAGTGCAAAAGGACCGGCTCTGTTGCTGAATATCAGGACCATTTTGAAGCTCTCCTGCCACATGTGGGCACGCTGACAGAATTCCAGCGTGTGTAGGCATTCACCGCAGGGCTGCAGCCCCCACTCAGCCTCGATGTCGAGCTGCACAATCCTCAATCCCTCATCATAGCCATGAGTCTTGCTCGCAAGCTGGAGCAACGCGAGCAATACGCCACAGCAGTGAGCAGGACGCTTCCACCACACGCGCAAACACGGGGCCTTCTTCCCACACCGCTCCTGCCACCGGTGTTACTTGCGCCCGCATCCACAGCAAGCTCATCGGTAGTCTCGGTAGCCGGCCGCCAAGTCAAACGACTGTCACAAACTGAGATGGAGGAACGACGTCACCTTGGCTTATGCTTCAATTGCAACGACAAGTTCGGTCGTGGGCACAACAGGGTGTGTCAGCGCTTGTTTTTGCTCGACTTGGTTGAAGATGACGACCATGATGACTCAGCACTAGGGGAGCAGTCCACCGTGGAGCCACTGATCTCCCTCCATGCAATCGCTGGGGTCAGGACTGGTGAGACGATGCAGGTGCGCATTCAGCTGGGTGTGGCATCCCTCATCGCCCTCCTGGATTTAGGTTCAACCCATAATTTTGTCTCTGAAGAAGCTGCAGCGGAGACAGTCCTCCAGCTTATTTCTAGAAGCAACATGAAGGTGATGGTGGCCAATGGTGAAAGGGTGCACTGCCCTGGTATCTACCCTGAGGCCAAATTCTCCATTGAGGGTACTCAATTCACCTCAAGTTTCTTCGCCCTGCCATTGGTGGGATATGATGTTGTTTTGGGGACCCAATGGTTGGCTTCTATGGGACCAATCCTATGGGATTTTGGCGTATTGACGATGTCATTTTGGCACTGCGATCATTGGGTCTAGTGGAGCGGCGTGGCTGGCCCTTCCTGCCCGGCTTTGTGTGCCTGCAAACATGATGATCTGTTGCTTGCACTTCTGGATGAGTTCTCCACCATCTTCGCTGAGCCAACTAGCATGTCACCACCACGATCTCGAGATCATAGCATGCCAGGCTCCCTTCTCGTAGCTGTTTGCCCATACCGTTACCCAGTCTCTCATAAAGATGAGTTGGAGCGGCAGTGTTCCTTGATGCTGGAACAAGGGATCATCCAACGCAGCACCTCAGCCTTCTCTTCTCTGGTACTGCTGGTAAAGAAGGCAGATGGCACATCGAGATTTTGTGTGGACTACCGGACTCTCAATTCCATCACTGTCAAAGATGCCTACCCCATTCCGGTGGTAGATGAACTCTTGGATGAACTACACGACGCTCGGTTCTTCACCAAATTGGATCTTCGATTAGGCTATCACCAGGTCCGTATGAATGAGGCCGACATTCACAAGACCGCTTTCTGCACTTATGATGGCTTGTATGAATTCCTTGTTGTAAGGATCATGACCATTGAGGTCACCTCGAGGTATGGAGTTTTGGTGATGCATGACAAACATGAAATGTGACTAATATCTACACGAGTGTTGTTCGTGTAGGAAACCCTTTCGATCTAATGATGATTGTCTGTGGCGTCCTTGGCAATGGATGACAATGACCACAAGCATGGAGGCTTATTAACATGATGGAGTCCAAGGGTTGATGGACATGGATCAAAGCGGAGAACAAGCTATGGTGCAAGTGTTTGGAACACATGAGTAGTTGTTAGGGCTTTGAGTCCATAGGAAAAACTGGACTATCAAGGGGGTCTAGGTCATTCTCTTAAGTCATGTCTAGTCGGTGATGTGCAAGGTTGCTCGGTGAAATCGCAGGCACTAGGTGACAGTGGAGAAGCCAAGGAGCTGTTCGGAGAAGCCGGGAAACCAAGTCTAGCGAGGACAACAAGTTTCCGCTTCTAGACGTAGTGACTGGACAGAGGGGTCAGAGGTGACTGGACTCTATGGTCACTATGTGGAGTTTTCCAGTACTTAGCGCGAGGAGCAAGAACTCTGTCTGTAGAAGACTCCAAACAGATCGGACGGTCCCATCAATTGGGCAGCCAAGCAAAAACCTTGGCGCCTCTACCACCCCTGGCTATCAACTAAGAAGCCAAGGACCTGCAGTCTTGGGCTTTGACGCCCTTGACATCCCATCAATTGTTCACTAGATGCCCTACTAATTTGTTCGTTACTTTGTAAATTATTTGGGCTAGATTCTTAATCAGTTTAATTCTTTTTCCCTTCACCCGCCTCAAATCATTAATAGCTCTTCCAATCATTTGCAGGACTAAATATCTCTCTCTCTCTCTCTCTCTCTCTCTCTCACTCTATATCTCTCATATGTTTACGGACTGGATAATTTTTGTTTTCAGAAGTATATCTATTCCAATGAGTAACTTTCCGTGAAAAAACTTCTTTTTTTCAGTTGTATGTGTACAGGTCGGTGCGCAATTGGTCATACTCCTCGCACAAGACTCATATTTGCAGACTATATATATAAAGTGAAAATAATTCTATTAGAGATAATTCCTAGATTGCCCCACTGTTTTGTGTTTGTCTAAATATTACATATGCATGTAATGTCAGTCGTTCAATTTTCATGTACCTTCTTGATAATAATGGTTTCTACAGAGATGCCCCTTCCCTAACATGGAAGAATCAAATGCAAAATTGAATTTTGCAACATCATGTATGCACTGTGGAACCAATCATCAGTTGTACAAAAATATTAGTACTATACTATGTTCTAGCCATCCAATCACTGTTATACCTGCAACTGTATTATTGCATACTAACGCAGTACAACTACTAACTCTCAATTGTTCAGACGGAATTTAACATATATATTCCTCTCCTATTTTTCTTTTATATCCCCGTTTGTCAAACATTTTTTATTGACAACTAAGAGATTCTGCTGCAACGAGCAGGGTATCAACTAGTTTAATTTTATTGGACCAGAATATTTCTCGGCATATTCTACCATTGATGCCAGCACGGTTTTTTTAATATGTCAGTTGGGTCCTAAATTTAAAATTTTTATTGTATAAATAATGTTGTTCTTTGAGTTTGGAAAATGATAAATTTGATTAAGTGCCCGGAAGCTATGATTGACAAGCCAGATTATTGATGGATTTCTAAATATAACACAGTTGTAGAAGCAACACCCAACTGATGATGAACAAGCATCTCGCTAATAATTCTCGAACCATTAATACATAGTGGTCAAACCAAGTGTTTTTTTTTTCTCGATTACGCAGGAGAGCTGTGTATTATTGCATTAAGAGAGAGAAAAAAGGCCCCTTACAATCAACACCACCTCATTCCTGGCTGAGCTATGAGGGGGTGGTGGCACACAAAGTTTTAACTAATAACAACAACTAAAGGGAGAGACCTGACCCAAACGACACCAAAACTATCCTAGCCCCACATCATGACCTATCATCAAGGTGCGTAAGCCTCTAGCTCCTGTTAGGCACCACAGGTGATGCTCGTCATTGAGCTCCCGAAGAAGCACATTGATGTTCAGCCTAGCCCCTTCGAAGACACATGCATTTCTATGTCTCCATAGGCACCATGCTGCTAGGATAATCTGAGTGTTTGCCCCCTTCCTCTTGTCTTTAGGAACATTCTTGATAGTCTTTCGCCACCAATCCGCAAAAGAAATAGTGTTGGTACTCGGAATCCGGTCTGGCAGTCCAAGCAGTTCTAGGAGCTTGAACCAGAATTGCCGAGAAAACACACAGGAAGTAAGCAAGTGCTGGACCGTCTCATCTTCTTGATCGCACAACGGACATTGGGCTGGATGCGGGAGATTCCGCCTCGCAAGCCGATCAGCTGTCCAACAATGGTTCTAGATGGCCAACCAAAGGAACATCTTGTATTTAGGTGGCGCCTAGGACTTCCAAACCCGACGCTATAGCTCAAACGTGATAGTTCCATTATGAAAAGCCTTGTAACCTGACTTTGATGAATAAATACCTGTGGCGTCCAGGTTCTAAAAGTGATGATCGGGCTCCTATGAAAGCACCATTTTATGGACTGTATCCCATAGCTGGAAATACTCGAATAAACCAACCAAGCCGAGCCCCCCTTGTATGTCTCTCGGCCAGGAGTGGTCCATTAGAGCTTCGGCCACTGTGCATTGCTTGATGATGTTTGGAGGAACTGATGCTACCACCATTGGTGCGAGGTCCACAATAGAGCACCCCATCAACCACTTGTCACTCCAAAACAAAGTTGAGGCACCATTTCTGACCTGAGTTTGCAATGCTAAGTTGAACATCGCCACTGCATTAGGATGTATATAGATGTCCAACCCTTGCCATGGCCGGTCAGGATCAGTTATACTCAACCAAAGCCAACGAATCTGCAAGGACCAACTCATAATCTCCAAGTTTAGAATTCCGAGTCCGCCAAACTCGAGTGGCCACTGCACTTTATCCCAAGCAACTAGGCAATTGCTCCCATTTGCTTTGTCACGACTATTCCAAACGAAACACCGACAAATCTTATTAATTGCCCGAATGAACCATTTCGGCGCCTTGATTGCAATAAGAATCGTGGATAGGTATGGCAGAGAGCACAAACCTCACCCAAGCTGTTCAACCTGCGAGGTTCATAAGGGATGCTTGCCATCCGAGTAGCTTATTTCCAATTTTTTTGATCCAAGGCAATAAGTCTGATCTGGTCAGTTTCTTGTGTGAAATGGGGAGTCCAAGATAAGTGCAGGGAAACGCCACAGCTGTACATGGCATGATAGCTTCCACTTCTTGCAATTGTGACTGATCACATTGTATTGGTATGATACAACTTTTCTGCAAATTCGTGTGTAAACCCGACGCCTCACCAAAACTTGCGAGGATATTCATTGTCAGCCCATCTCCTCACCAACTGGCCTTATAAATAGTGCAACATCGTTAGCATATATAGAGATGTGTTGAGTTGGGGTGCGGGTAGAGAGTGGCTGCAAGAGACCCAACTCCCCGGCCTTCACAAAGATACTATTCAGCACATCCATGACCAAAATGAACAACATGAGAGAAAGAGGGTCTCGTTGCCGCAGCCCATGTTGGTGTTTAATCTTCTCTCATGGTTCTCCATTGAGCAACACCCGTGTGGAAGCTGTTCGGAGTAGGCTAGACAGTTAATTGCACCAGATTGGACCAAAACCGAGGTGGGCAAGGATTTCCAGCAGAAATGACCACCAAACTGAATCAAAAGGTTTTGAAATATCAAGCTTTAAAAACAGACTTGGTACCTTATGCTTGTGTAGAGATTTGATGGTCTGTTGCACTAGAATATAATTGTCATGGATGCATCTCCCTCTCACAAACGCGCTTTGATTAGAGGCTACCAAAGAGTTCAAAAAAGGAGCTAGCCAAATAGCCAAGATCTTAGTAACCAATTTTGCGAAACTGTGAATCAGACTTAACTGATGTCCTTGGCAAGCACCACCTAGTTCTTCTTCGGAATCAAAGTTAAATAAGCTGAGTTTAAGAGCCACAGTTCCTCAAGTCCCCGTGCTGTAACATGGTGATGGTAGGCAAAAAATCATGCTTGATAATGGGCCAGCAAGCCTTATAAAACCACCCTATATAGCCATCAGGACCGGGGGCTGGATTGGCCGGTAAAGTTTTGATTGTCTTCCAAACCTCCTCTTCTGTTATGGGATCATCCAAAACTGATAGGTCCACTCCTTGTCAATGGAAGAAGGTGAGGTCTAGGGTGGAATTGCGCTGAACCACTGTGCCAAGCAATCCCTCAAAATAATCAAACATGACCTCTTGATTCTCATTTTGAGTAGAAACCACTCGTTCGCCGTCGACCAGTTTTGGAATGAATTTTTTTTTGTTTTTGAAATCCTACCTGGCTATGAAAAAGAGAAGTGTTGGCGTTACCATCCTTCAATAATCTGACACGCGACTGAAGGCGGGTGATTGTGTGCTGCAAGGAGGCCAACACGAGACAATGGCGCTTGAGCTCACACCTCAGCTAATTCTCTTCTCTATTCAGCACCCGGTGTAAGATTTCACAGGCAATGGCATGCTGTGTAAGATTTCACAGGCAATGGCATGCTGTGTACTGATATGACCAACCTTCCGCTGGCTCCAAGATTGAAGGGCCTTTGTGAGGCGTTTCAGTTTAAGAGAAATCCATTCAAGAGGGCACATACAGTTGAGCGGCTCGTTCCAAGAGGCGGCCATTACATCGTGAAATTCCTCAAGTTTGGTCTGTAAAAGGTAGATGGGTTCGGGGCTTATGCTCCCCCTTGAGCTTAAGAGATGTAGATGAGAGAGAGAAGTTTGATTGATAAACCTTGCTTGCCTTTATTAATACTTCCCCTCTTCTTATATAAGAGGTATCCGACTACAGACTCAACCGACTCTGATTACAACTCAACTTTTAGAAACTAACTTTATTTCTAAACCTAGAAATCCAAACTGATCTAAACTATTGACTCAAACTTGGCAAGCAATCGCCTTGCGGCCTACTCCTGTGCACCGGCAATGTTATTCCTTCTAGAATACTGCTGGCCCCACATAACATCTCTCCCCCCCTCAAGCAACAGCTCGTCCTCAAGCTGAAATGCAGGGTAGCGATCATGAAAGCTGTCCACATCTTCCCATGAGGCTTCCGAGGCTGGTTGACCCATCCATTGAACAAGGACTTGCCAAACACCATGACATAGACGCGCTTTGATGACTTTGCCTGGAGTTAGAACAGCAGCACCATTATGGATAGGAGGAAGCACTGGAGACTCCGTCGGCGCGGTTGACCCACAAACTTCTTGAGCAAGCCCACATGGAACACATCATGCATCCTAGTTCCAGATGGAAGCTTAAGCTTATAGGCCACCTCATTAATCTTAGAGACAATCAGGAATGGACCAAAGAAACGCGACCGGAACTTTCCTTGTGACATATCAGGAACCCTAGTAGGAAATTGGTGGCGAAGGCGCAGCCAAACCCTAGTAGGAAATGTGTTGAGCCTGCTCCAAGCGAGCCTTGACATCCTGCAGGAATTCATCCCAATCAGCCAGAGATCGGGTCACAGCAGCCACTCTCAAGTCACCTGGCTCGTAAGAACGCAAAGACGGTGGTTTGCAGCCACAAACCACTTTGAATGGGGTATTGCGGAGTGCTGTATGGAAAGAGGTGTTATAAATATACTCAGCCCATGGCAGCCATCGAACCCAATTGCGAGGACAAGCCCTAGTCAAACAACGAAGGTACATGGCGATGGTCTTGTTCACAGCTTCACTCTAGTCATCGGTCTGTAGGTGGAATGCAGTACTCATGGTCATCTTACAGCCCGATGTAGTTAACAATTCGTTCGAAAAAGCCGATGTAAACACCGGGTCACGGTTGGAAGTGATGGAAGTTGGAATGCCGTGGAGGCACACAATCTCATCAAAAATGACTCTAGCAACTAACTCGGCGTTATAAGGATAGGCTAGAGCGATAAAGTGAGCATATTTACTGAAGCAATCAACAACCGTGAGAATTACTGATTTACCAGCAACCTTGGGAAGGCCTTCAACAAAATCAATCAAAATATCAGACCGAATGGAGCTTGGGACTGGAAGCGGAGCAATCAGACCAGCCGGATGTAAATGCTCAGTTTTATAGCGCTGACATGTTGCACAAGCCTGCACCAATTCTTGAATCACAGTACGATCATTGGGAGTGTGGAAATCCCTGTGGAAACGATGAAGACAGTACTGATTGGAGCACACCAGATGAGGGAGGAATATAGATGCGTCCTTTAAACATCACCAGATCATCAATGACTGTCCATGGCTCTTTGAGCTCACCAGCAGAAATCTGATGACGGAGGGCAACCAAAGCCGGGTCTGTTGCTGCTGCAGCACGGATCTGATCCATGAGTGAGAAGGTTGGTGCCGATATGGTGTGACCCCGCCTAGATCCTCATCCCTGTGTGATAGTGCATTGGCCACAATGTTCTACTTTCCTGGTTTGTCGCCTAGATCCTCATCCCTGTGTGATAGTGCATTGGCCACAATGTTCTACTTTCCTGGTTTGTATTCTACAGTGAAGTCAAATCCCAAAATCTTGCTGACCCATTGGTGTTTTGGAATTGTTGCCAAGCGCTGATCTAAGAGGAATTTCAAACTGTAGTGATCTGTCTTGAAAAGGAATTGGCGGCCCCATAAATATGGCCTCCAATGACAAATTGCTTGAACCAATCCAATGAGCTCACGCTCATAAGCTGCCAAACCTTGATAGCGCGGTGCCACTGGTCTACTACTGAAGAATGCATTGGGCCCTTCACCTTGATGCAGCATAACTCCGACACCTGAACCTGATGCATCGCACTCTAGTGTGAATGTCAAGTCGAAGTTGAGAAGGCACAAAACCGGGGCAGTGGTGAGAGCCTGCTTTAACATATCAAATACTGTTTGCGCCTCCTCTGTCCAGGAAAACCCATCCTTGCATAGTAATCGGGTCAGTGGTGCAGCAATTGAGCCAAAGTTCTTGATAAACTTACGATAATAGCTGACAAAGCCCAGAAATCCTCGCAATGCGCAAACAGAACGTGGAGGCGGCCAGTTGATCACAGCCTGGATCTTGGAGCTGTCCATAGCGGCGCATCTCGCTGAGACAACATGACTCCAATAGCGAACCGTTGCCTCCGCGAATGAACACTTAGAACGCTTGATGTAGAGCTGATGATGCCGTAGAACCTCCAGGATGGTGCGCAAGTGGCAGATGTGGGTTGACCACAATGGGCTGTAGATCAGTATGTCATGGAAGAATATGAGCACAAATTTGCGGAGGAAGGGACGCAGGACTTCATTCATCAGTGCTTGAAATGTTGTAGGCGCGTTGGACATGCCAAAGGGCATCACCAGGAACTCATACAAATCTTCATGTGTTCGGAATGCCGTCTTCTCGATGTCTTCTGTGTTCATGCGAATTTGGTGATAGTCGGAGCGCAAATCTAGCTTGGTGAAGAACGCCGCCCCGTGAAGCTCGTCCAACAGCTCATTGACAACAGGGATTGGAAACTTGTCTTTGATAGTGCACTCATTTAGCGCCCTTTAGTCTACGCAGAAATGCCAGGTACCATCCGCCTTCTTGACTAGCAGGACTGGGGAGGAGAATGTAGACGAGCTGCGTTGGATCAGGCCCTGTTCCAGCATCAGGCAGCACTGTCGCTCGAGCTCATTTTTCTGATTGACCGGGTAGGGGTAAGGACGAACTCGATCAGCGGTGTGCCTGATTTCAGATGTATACGGTGGTCATGGAGGCGCCGAGAGGGAAGACCACGCGGTTCCTCAAAAACATCAGTGAATTCCTCAAGGAGACCCTGCAACAAATCCCGGCCTTCACAGGCAAGAAGACGGGGCTTGACTGGACCAGGAGTGCCTTGCCACTCAATACGTCGGTCAAGATGCCAGAACGACATATACATGCATCTGAAATCCCACAAGATGGGCCCCAAAGTAGCTAGCCACCTAGTGCCCAGAACCACGTCGTTGCCCCCAAGGGGGAGGATGTAGAAATCGGCTCGAAAGGGAGCGTTGTCGATGGCGAATGCCACATCGTGCATGACACCAGGGCACGAAACCCGCTCACCATTAGCCATCATAACATGGAGTCTAGAACGTGGGGTGTATTTCAGACCCTCCGCCTCTACGGCCACCTCCGTGGCCGCCTCCGACACAAAGTTGTGTGTCAAACCGGAGTCCAAGATGGCATTCAACACTGATGATCCCACGAGCGTGGCCATCTGCATAGTCTCCCCGATGCTAACTCTTGTGATTGCACTGATGGAGATGTGTGGCTCATCTTGCTGTTCCGCTGGCTCGGTGTCGTCATCCATAAGCTCCAGCAAAAACAAGCGTTTGCACACCTTATTGTGGCCACAAACATACTTCTCATCACAATTGAAGCACTGATCCTTGCGATGGTGCTCTTCCATCTCCTCGGCAGTCAAGCAACGGATAGGACAGCTAGCAACCGTCATTGTCATGGACGGTGTGGGGGTCGCCATGGGTGCTGGTGCGGGTGGAGCGGCAGTACCTGATGATGAGGGCAGGGTAAGGAGTCCTCTGCTGCACGACAGAAAGCGAGGTGCTAACACCGAAGGATCTAGTACAAGAGCCACCTGATTATGATGCTTAATCGAGCGGGCGAAGCTCATGGCAACCTCCAAGGATTGTGGGTTCTGCAGCTGGACGTCAATGCTGATGGGCTCCCGTAAGCCGACCGTGAAGAGCAAAATTTGTTGGGAGTCCGTCAGGCCCGCACGTGCCAACAGTTCCAAGAATTGTTCCTGGTGTTCTTCTACGGTGCTCGTGCGGCGGCAAGCAGCCAATTCTCCTAGCGGGTTGGAGCGCAACGGCGGCTTGAAGCGGAGATTGAGCAGCTCGGAGAAGTGGCGCCAGGTGAGCATATAGCCTTTCTGCTTCTCAATGTGCATGTACCATATGTGAGCCGAGTCATTGAGATTATGGGCGGCCATCCAAACTTTCTCCTCTTCTGGAATGCGTTGGGCGCGGAAGAATTAATCAAACTTATTGAGGAAAGACATGGGATCGTCCTTGCCATTGTATCTGGGAAAATCCCACTTCTGGTGGCGGACTGGACGGTCCAGCTGGCGGCGCCACTCGTCATCATACCAATCTCAGTACGACTCCCGGTGTCGACCATCGTCGTAGGCATCCCGGAAGAAGTCACGGTGTCGACCGTCGTCGTGTACGGGGCCGGTCGAAGTAGCTGTTGGACCCGCAACCATCAGTATTCGGTGACGGCTATCGATATTGCTGCTGGAGGCATTGGATGGTAGTGCTCTGCATGCGTTGCTGGTTCTCGATAGCTTCTAGCTTGGACTCCATTGTAGTCAGGCAATCCAGCTTGGAGTTCACGGCCTGTTGAGCTTGGTTAGGTCGGCAACATCGGCCTTGCCGGTGGCATTGTCCTTCGGAGGCATGGTGGAGATCGAAACCAAGGCAAACTAATACCAGAGGTAATTGGTAGAGGGCACATATAGTTGAGTGGCTCATTCCAAGAGGCGGCCATTACATTGTGAAATTCCTCAAGTTTGGTCCTGTAAAAGGTAGATGGGTTCGGGGCTTATGCTCCCCCTTGAGCTTAAGAGATCTAGACGTGAGAGAGAGAGAAGTTTGATTGATAAACCTTGCTTTCCTTTATTAATACTTCCCCTCTTCTTATATAAGAGGTATCTAGCTACAGACTCAACCGACTCTAATTACAACTCTACTTTTAGAAACTAACTTTATCTCTAAACCTGAAAATTCAAACTGATTTAAACTAATGACTCAAACTTGGCAAGCAATCGCTTTGCGGCCTACTCCTGTGCACCGGCAATCTTATTCCTTCTAGAACAGTGCCAGCCCCACATAACAGGTCCAGAAACTATCAAAATGAAAATGCCTCTTGCCATGCACCCCTTTATGTAATCCAAGTAAGAGCGAACAATGATCTGAAATTTCAGAGGCTTGACTTTGCAAGAGACATTCAGGAAAGAGGCCTTCCCAATCAGCCGTACAGAAAACCCGATCAAGCTTGACAAGGGTGGGGGACCCATGCTCATTAGACCAGGTATATCGGTGGCCAATCAAAGGAATTCCCTTCAGTTCAAGATTGTTGACAAACCTTTTGAAACAACCCACCATAGCTCTGTAGAGATTTGTGTTGTTCTTGTCCTCTGAAGAATAAATCATATTAAAATCACCCGCTATCGCCCATGGCCCCGGACAGTGGGTGCGTACTTCTCTAAGTTCCTCAAGGAAGGAAATCTTTTCTGAATCTTGTTGTGGTCCATAGACTCCCGTGAAAAACCATTCGTCATCACCTGCAGTGATCTTCACTAAAACAGAGTGACGGTGTACGCACCACTGGTCGACCGTCCCAAAGACTCCTGTTCTCCATGCAACTAGAATTCCACCCCACGTGCTGAAAGATGGTAAATAGGTGAATTCAAAGAAATCCCGACCACATATCACTATCACATCTTAGAGAGTGATTACGACCATATTAGTTTCCTGAAGACAAATAAGATTCGGCTTTGAAGCATCGACCAGTTTACGGACATTGTCACGGTGACTTGTGTCATTAAGTCCCCCAGCATCTTGGGTGTCCATTTTAGTGTGGACTGATCCTGGACCCCAAAACAGACTCGAAGTCGGTTTTGATTGGACCTCCACCTTGGCTTCCAAGCCCTTGCTGGTCCTCTATGTCCCCAAGTCCTTCTCCCATAATCTCTTGGTACTCTCCATGGTTCCTAATCATAAAATAATCATTAGGTAGCAAACCATTCTCAAAAGTAACATACAGCTAAGAACGTAGGAATGAGCTCACCTCTATATTTTGCTTGTGAGAATCCTTGTGTCCTATCATGGAAGCAAACCTACTGAAGGTGCAAGAGTACAATGTACCATTTGTCATCCATGTCATTGATTTTGCATCATCGTCAAAATACACAGTGGAGTAAAACTACGCAATGATCTCCTTGGTCATTGAGTAGTTGAAGGTTAGGACCGTCTTGGTCCCGTGATGCTCACAAGCTGCCATCACTTGACTGAGAAATGGGTGCTTCCTATCCTTCATGTATTTCCAATCAAGCCACTTCATCACAACAACTAGATTCTTCATGCGAAGATAGGTGGAGCAGTACCAGTCGGCATGGAAATGACTCCAAAACCGAAAGTCAGCTACTTCCTTGTCATAAGAGTAGTAGTTGATCAAGCGAGCTTCACTGCATGTCTCAATGGAGGCATGTAGGTAGTTTACAATGTCTCGTCCAGAGTTCTCCATCTCAGATGGAGGATGCATGACCCGAATGAGGTCCTCAGGTTCTTCTGTCTTCTCTTTCAGCCGTTCGTAAAGTGGTTTTGCAAATGCGAAGAGCAACGACCTTTCGTCTCTTTGAAGCTTGGCTTTGTTCCTCACTGTTCTTTGTCCCCTTTTCCCTCAAACGTGATGCTTCCGAATCAGCCATACTGAAGAATAGAGCAAGCAACTAATTAGGAGAAGGCATGGAGATGTATATGAGTGAGGTGAATATATAAAGGATAAACTTTCAAAAAATCTGCAGGTCATCAGACATGTCCGATGATCATGGGGAAAGTCTGATGCGTCGGACCTGCCCGATGGTCTTTGGACTTGTCCGATGAGACACATGTTTTTCGAAAACCTAGGTCTTTCACGAATCCACCAACTCGAAGCCAAAATCCATCTACCTCAACTACAACTAACTAGGAACTACCTCCAGGGTCCAAGGATGCAAGGAAGAAATAATTTGAAGAGGAACATTGACCAATAACCCTAACCCTAGAGGAGAGAGAGGAGAATAGGGTTAAAACATTGCAAAACAAGAGGGCATCAGACTTTTCTGATGCAGGAGAACCTCTTGACCTCCAAACCTGCTCCAATGGCCAGACGGAGATGGAGATCGCCTTGCTACCACCGATGGGGAAGTTCCTGAATAGAGAGAAAAGCTTGGAGGTGAATGAGAGGGGTTTGACCAAAGGGGTAAGTCAGACTAGGTTAAAGGGTCAAGATATAGAGCATCGAACATGTCCGATACTTTCGGACATGTCCGATGGCGTCAGACTTATCCAACACAAGACAAAACAGGGACCAGGCAAAAAGGGAGTAGATATTTTCAATATAAATTTTGATGGACAAGGGTAGGTGATGGGAACAAGGGTTCCCGATCTTCTGAAAGGTTCTGGATAAGTTGATTTGGTTGGAAGCGACACACAAATCGATCCAGCTTCAAAACAGCATGTTCTAAACCCGATAATTGCAGCATGACATCTCCTCTGGTTATCAACTGTCCTAAAGTGATTGACCTCACCGAGAAGGCTAATCCCTGCTTGTGAAACAAGAACACAAGCAAGAACAAAGAAGAATGCAACACAATTGCAGATGTATTATGAATCTCATCAAGTTGGGGTCTCACAAACCAAAGTGATGACGAAACTATTATGAACGGAATAATCTAAGCAAAACCCAAACCCTAATGGTGCGGTGGAAGCTGTATATGAAGACCCTATGGTCATGCAAGACCCTCTGAATGCGCCACTAATTGGGCTCAGTTGGATACAAAGCCCAAAGGCCAAAAATAGGTGACACAACATTGACATAGATTCTGGACCCTCTCTTGTTTTGATGATTCCCGATGACTCCACATTAATTTTTACATGAAGCCCATGAAATTAGAAAGATATTCTCCTTATCATTCCATGCATATGTAGAACGTCGAAATCCGAGTCCGTATGCATGCTGGACGTCCGTTTTAGTGCAGACTAGTCCTAGGCCCCAAAACAGACTCGAAGTCGGTTTTGATTGAGCGTCCACCTTGGCTTCCAAGCCATTGCTGGTCCTCCACGTTCCCAAGTCCTTCTCCCATCTTCTCCTGGTCCTCTCCATGGTTTCTAATCATAAAATAATCATTAGGTAGCAAACCATTCTCAAAAGTAACATATAACGAAGAATGTAGGAATAAGCTCACCTCTAAATTTAGTCGTCGTGCACGAGTTCTAGTCATTGGACCTTGCAAGTCCAGAATTGGAGGAGTGTTGTGTATATCCATAGGACTAATGTCCTCATCATCCTCCCCCTCTTGAAGTGCAGTCGTTCTCGACTCAAGCTCATCCTCTTCTCCCAAGTATGGTTTCAAATCTGAAATATTAAAAGTAGTACTAACCCCGAACATGTTAGGCAACTCAAGTTTGTATGCATTATCATCTCAATTATTTTGAAAGGACCATCAGCTCTTGGCATTAATTTAGACTTTCTCAATTCTGGAAATCTATCCTTCCTCAAGTGTAACCACACTATATCTCCTACATCAAGCTTTACTTCCTTCCTACCTTTACTACCAGCAATTTTATACTTTTAATTCATCTTTTGAATGCTAAGTCAAGTGGTCTCATGCATTTTCAAAATAAATTTAACACGCTCCTTAGCATCAACATGAACTCTCTCATTAATTGGTAGAGGAAGTATATCAAGTGGAGGACGGGGATCAACACCATACACTACCTTGAAGGGACTTACCTTGGTTGTAGAATGTGTTGCCCGATTATAAGCAAACTCAACATGAGGCAAACATTCTCCATTGCTTCAAATTTTTCTTCAAAATAGCTCTCAATATAGTGCCCAACATGCGGTTCACAACCTCAGTTTGTCCATCAGTTTGTGGGTGACAAGTTATAGAAAACAACAACTTTGTACCCAACTTATTCCAAAGTGTACGTCAAAAGTGACTCAAGAATTTTGCATCACGATCTGAAACAATAGTAGAAGGCATACCATGCAAACATACAATTTCTTTGAAAAAGAGGTCAGCAATATGACTAGCATCATTGGTCTTATGACATGGTAGAAAGTGTGCCATCTTTGAAAAACGATCCACAACAACAAAAATGCTATCACTCCTCCTCTTAGTCCTAGGCAGTCCTAAAACAAAGTCCATTGAAATATCCGCTCAAGGAATAGAAGGAATAGGAAGTAGCATGTATAAACCATGTGGATTCAAGCGAGACTTAGCTTTTTGACATGTAGTGCAGCAAGCAACAAAATGATCAACATCTTTCCTCATCCTTGGCCAAAAGAAATGTGTGGACAAAATATCCTCCGTCTTCTTGGCACCAAAATGACCCATCAATCCACCTCCATGCGCCTCCTGCAACAACAAAAGACGAATAGAACCAACTGGAATGCATAGACAATTAGCTCTAAACAAGAATCCATCATTCAACACAAATTTGTTCCAACTACGACCTTCTTTACATTGCAGCACTACATTCTTAAAATCGTCATCATCAGCATATTGTTGTTTAATTGCCTCAAGTCCAAAAATTCTACAATCAAGTTGAGACAACAAAGTATAGCGCCTAGATAAAGCATCAACAATCACATTATCCTTCTCTTTCTTATGTTTAATAATATAATGAAAAGACTCAATAAACACAACCCATTTAGTATGTCTACGGTTCAAATTGCATTGTGAGCAAATATACTGAAGCGATACATGATCATAATAAATAAAAAATTCTTTGGGCGACAAATAATGACGCCACATCTCTAAGGAACATACAAGAGCATATAATTCCTTATCATAAGTGGAGTAATTCAAAATAGGCTCAGTAATTTTTTTGCTAAAGTATGCATCAGGTTTACCATCTTGCATCAAAACACCACCAATGCCTATATCACTAGCATCACATTCAAGCTCAAAAGTCTTATCAAAATTGGGTAGTTGCAGCAATGGTGCATGTGTAAGTTTGTCCTTCAAAGCATCAAAGGACTCATGATGTACCTTACCCCAATGGAACTCAACACCCTTCTTTACCAACTCATGCAATCGTGCAGCAATGGGGCTGAAATCTTTGACAAAGCGATGGTAGAAACCAGCAAGACCAAAAAAACTCCTCACCTGTGTGATAGTCTTTGGTACAGGCCAACTCTTTATGGCTTCAATCTTTGCCTCATCCACCTCAATTCCCCATGGAGTCACAGCATAGCCAAGAAAAGAGACTCGATCCGTGCAAAAGGTGCACTTCTCAAGGTTACTAAATAAACATGAAGCTCGTAAAGCATCAAAAACAGCACACAAATGATTAATATGTTCATCCATGGATTTGCTATAAATCAAGATATCATCAAAGTAAACGACCACAAATTTTCCAACGAAAGGTCTTAAAACCTCATTCATCAAACGCATGAAAGTACTAGGTGCATTAGTTAAACCAAAAGGCATTACTAACCACTCATATAACCCAAATCTGGTTTTGAAAGCTGTTTTTCATTCATCTCCAAGTTTCATTCTAATTTGATGGTATTCACTACGCAAATCAATTTTAGTGAAAATTATAGCACCACATAACTCATCAAGCATGTCGTCTAGCCTAGGAATAGGATGACTATACCTAACAGTAATGTTATTAATGGCTCTACAATCTACACACATACGCCAAGTAACATCTTTCCTAGGAACCAAAAGTACAGGAACAACACAAGGACTAAGTGATTGATGAACATACCCATGATCCAAAAGTTCTTGGACTTGTCATTGTATCTCCTTAGTCTCCTCAGGGTTGGTTCTATAAGCAGCACGATTTGGCTAAGTAGCACCCGGAATCAAATCAATTTGATGGTCAATCCCTCTCAAAGGTGGCAATCCTAGGGGTATCTCAACTAGAAAAACGTCCTCGTACTCCTGCAAAATGTTGGTGACAACAGGAGGCAAAGCACTAGAAGCAATATCATCAATCAAAAACAAAGCTTGCTTGCATATCAAAGCATAACAAATATCATCATCAGCAGAAATTTCAGCAAGCTCAAATTTTGTTGCAAGGCATGAATGTCCTTGTAATTTAATTCCAACATCCTTAGAACTTGATGAATCATTAACATTACTAGGTGTAGAATCTGAATGAATAGGTTGCTGAATTTCTGGACCTTTATTTTTCAAACTAGCAGCTCTTTCTAAATCAGCTTGTACAATTTCAATAGGGGTCATTGGTAACAAAGTAATTTTAGTTCCCTTATGCATAAAAGTGTACTTATTACTTTTACCATGGTTTACAACATCATTATCAAATTTCCATGGTCTACCCAATAAAAGTGAACATGCTTGCATGGATACGACATCACAATCAACAGAATCAACATAAGAACCAATGAAAAAAGGAACTCTACAAGTTTGTGTTACCTTAGCTTTTCCAGAGTCATTTAACCACTGAATGTAGTATGGATGTTGATGTGGGCGTGTTGTCAAAGCAAGCTCCCTCTATCAATGATGACACGTTCTCGGTGGTTCTTGATGACGAAGAAAATCTAGAACAAGTTGTGGTGCTGCATCATGTCGGGCTGCTGAACTTGTGTGCTAAGGACACGCTGAACAATAATGTTCATGTATCACATGGTGTCTCCGCTGCCAAGGACGAGGTCACCACTGGTGGCAGCGACATCCTCCACATCGGAGGTGCTCATGTAACCGCCATCATCTATTGCCACATATGCCCGCCTACTTGGGCAATCTTTCTGCACATGACCAAGTAAATGGTAGCGGTGGCACTGAATCCCTGTAGTGCGTCCCGTCGAAGCGACAGAGGAAGCACTACTAGCTGGTACCAACATAGAATTTTTACCTCAGTACACAGAAGGTGCAGGGGTTGATATTGGTGCTGCGAAAACAACACTGGTTCCCTTGGCAGCTGCTTGTGGGGGTGGCCAGAAAGATGGCTTGGGCAGCCCCGAAGTCCCCGTCGGCCGCGGTGGGTGGAAGGTACGACTGGACTTGCTGTACTCCTCAAAAGCCTGGAAAAGTCCCTACAATTCTTTCTCCGCAAGCATAGCATACTGGAAACACTGGTTGAGGGTATAAAATTCTTTATAATCAAGGATGTCCTGAATTTCTTTTCTCAAACCAGAATAAATCTTGCTCTTAGGCTTGTAGTACTTGAGAATTTTCTTTGAAAATAAAAATGAATGGTCCTCTCCTCAATGATGTGAATGTCCTACCAAAGCCATATGATAGTTATATTGAAAACCTTTCATATGTTGCTTGTTGTTTCATTGAACTTTGTCAAATTCTTGTGACCCTAGTGAGATGCTTGTTTTTGTTTTGTTGATCAACGTCAAAGAAACATTCCCTTCATATGCTAATCTCCTACAATGGAAGATAACATCTGTATCATCATTCATCCATCCACCCATGATTGTTCTGTTATGACTCTCTCTCAATTGTTTTCCTTGAAGGCATGGCTACCAAAATAAAAAGAGAATAAAGAAAATAAATAGCCATGCCTAATATCATTTCAAAGAAAGAGAGAGTCTACACATAAAGGAGTCTTTATCCATCTCCACCATCCATCTCTTTCCATATGCTACTCTTCTACATCGGGAGATAGAATCACCCATATTTATCACCCATCCACAAAATAAAGTACTCCACCATGCTTTGAGAATCTCCCTCTCCAATTATGCTTGCAGAAAGAGACATGGGCTAAAATAAAAAAAAGAAAGAGATATAGCCCATATTCTCAAATTGAAGAGAGGGAGCATTTCAAAATCATTACCTTTTTTCATCCATCCCATCCATTTATGTGCACATGCTTGATCACAATTCATGACTTATTTTCTTCATTGATTCAGTTTTGACTTAGTAATATATGGGACACAAGTATGCATTCTTTATTCCCCTACCCTGAGCTCCACATAAGCCATATTTAGAGGTAGGATTAAAAGAGGAAAAGTCAAATGCCTTGGTGTGGAACCACACACATATATTGAGTGATCTGAGAGAATCATTTGAGGTGAATGGCTACGATTTGATTTTCAAAATCATAAGGAGTGAAGATCACTAGAGTCAACATCATTCTATTCTTCAACCAACAAAGGAGATGTCATAGACACATCAAAGTTCATGGGTGCAGGTATGATTTGAAATAATTTTCATGCTAGTCTTGTATCAAAAGAAGTTATGAACCAGCTTAGTCTCTATTCCTTTACTCGAGGACGAGGAAAGGCTAAGTGTGGGGGTGTTTGTTGACGGTCCTCAAATGCCAAATCCGACCATCAAATCCCTGCATAAAACATATCAAAGGACTAACCAACATAGTGGTAGGAGTTTATTACTAACAATTTCCATAACTGTTGGTGAATATTTGTATGCAGGTGATTTATCCACGTATTAGAGGGAAATCACAAGTAACTAATGGAGGAAACACACTCGTAACCAATCAGAGGACATCACACGGATTGAATGGCCCACCTACAGAAGAATACCACCTCAAAAACCGACCTAAGGGTGTCAGGAGACAAGAGGGGCCACCCATTAGTGTGCTAGAAGAACCGGGGGGGGGGGCACTAGGCCCTACAACTGTTCGGCTAAACAGGCCAGTTCGGTCGAACAAGGAGTTAAACCAGTGGGGCCTAGTTTCTTGTGGCAGTTCCCCACTACCTTTCCTATGTCGGTTCTCCCCCTTAGGGCGGGAGTTACAACCTCCAGGAACCGCCTTTGGTCCCTATATAAGGAGGGGAGTGCCTCCACTCTGACACACACAAGAAGAGAGTTTATCGCTCCACTACAAAAGGCTTTAGCATTACCAAAGTTCTTAGAAAAAGGAAGAGAGTGAGGGAGAGTTCAGGTAAGCACCGGGCTTGTCGGCGATCTTCCCTCCGCTTGTACCTCGACAGATGCTTTACTTTTCAAGTAAGTGTTCATGATTTCTCTTTAGTATTTATGTTTCCTATTTAAATAAGTTATTTCCTTTATTGCTTACGGGATCATTGCTCTCTTAGATAGAGTATCTTAGTCTTCTATAAGCGTGGTACCGAGACTAGGATAGTAATCTATAGTGTAGATGTGGTGTCTAGGCTAAAGGCTACCTTTGTTTGCCGCATGCCCCACAGTTTGTTAGAGGTTGTCGATGGGTGGTGACAGCCCTATTTGGCCATAGTAACCCTCCACATTCGTGTACATCATAGAGCTGTTCGCCAGAGTCGCCTGTGGATGCAGGGTAAGCCGATGCCCGAGGTAAACAATAATAGACCAAACCTATTTTATTATAGGATCCTTGACCATAGGAATCCTCTATATCCTCTACCTATCATATTCTTGTTGTCCTTGGACGGACTAGCTTAGAAGATTAGTACACACGGTCCCTGTGATTCGATAACCTGGAATACTCCTAGGTGAAGTGCTACATTGGTATCCGTGCGTTTATGGATTTATCTATGATCGTAAAAATACCAACAAGGGCCCCCCTCGCCACACGGATCTGGCGATGGCATAGGGGAGGGAGACGAGAAGGGTTGTGGCGGTGTGCATGAGAGCAGCGAGAGAGAGTAGAAGGCCCTTTCATTCCCAATCCGCTTGTAGCCCACTCCAGTGTTATTTGGTCTCCCCTCCCCGTCCAATGTGACCATCGCGTTGCCATTGGTGACGGAGCCATCTTCATCCTCATTTACTCATTCTGATACTGCTCCTAGTTTTTTCGAGGGCACAAAACATGGTTAAGGGAAATGTTGTGATGTTTGGTAGGTTGAAATTGTTCGTACTTGTAAAATAGATTGACCCACAGAAGAACTAAAGCCAAAATTATTCTTTATATGCGTTCAAGCCTCTTATTGTTGATTACAGCTCCGTTTGAAGCCATTATTTATAGCGATAACCTTGTATATGTGCACTCTTTGACTGTGTTGGGGTTCATTTAGAAACAGCAAATCTCAGCAACTTGGGTTGCAATTTTTGGCCAATATTTGTTCTATTGTGTTGCTGTTATTGCTGCTCTTCGTTTCTTAGCAAGTCGCTTGTTGCATCAGTTAAAGTAAAGCTTCACTGGGCACCATGATATTGGCACTATTTCAGGAAGCACTGATTGCTGAGTCCAGATTTCGCAGTCACTGGAAACAATTGTGGTTGAGAGCCACCTTTTTTCTCGAATACAAAGGAGAGCTTTGTATCATTGTGTTAAGACAGAAAGAGTCGGCCCCTCACAAACGATGCCTCCTCTCTCTGGGCCGAGCCATGAGTGACTGAGATACAAAACTGATTCGTTTGCACTTCAATAAAATACACGGAAGGGTAAGACTTGACCTACTCAATTAGCTAGAAGGCTAACCAGCTGCACCCTCCTGTCCCTGACCCAATTCCCTCAAACCTCGGGCTCTAGCAAGGCTCAATAGATGGCGCTCTTCCCTGAAAACACGAAGGAGTTTATTCATACTAGGTCATGCATCGTCAAAGACACATGAGTTGCAATGCTTCCATATGACCCAAGCTCCCATGATAATGGAGGAATTGAGACGTTTTCTTGTGTTCTTTGAAACTGTCTCGATAGCCTTTGGCCACCACTAGGCAATGGATACCTCATGATCAATTGGCACTTTGTCCGGGAACCCAAGTGGTTCCAAGATATGAAACCATAATTATTGGGAGAGCACACACGTGGTGAGAAGGTGTTGCACATCCTTGTCTTCTTGGTCACACAGCGGATAATTAGGTGGGCAAGGGAAACCTCGTTGTGCAAGCTTGTCTGCTGTCGAACACCGGTTTCGGATAGCAAGTCATAGAAAACCTTGCATTTTTGTGGTGCCCACGACTTCCAAAGTCGCCGCAAATGCTCAAATGGGATGGCGCCATTGAAGAAGGCCCGATAGGTAGACTTGGAGGAAAATTGGCCTGATCTATCAAACCACCATGAGTGTACATCTTCAGCTTGTGAAAACTGCATTTCCATTAGTATATCTCACAATTGGAAATATTCAATTAGTCCGATCATGGATAGCCTACCTTGTAAGTCTATAGGCCAAGATTGATCAGATAGATATACCTTATGCAACCGTGCGTTGTTCGTGAGTGTTTAGAGGAACTGCCTGGAAAACCAAGGGGGCCAAGTCCACCACCGAGCACCCCATAATCTATTTGTCTAGCCAAAAGAACGTGTTCTGACCTTCTCCTGCATGTGATTCCTTGGCGATAGAAAACAGTGCTCGTGCATTTGGATGCACATGTATGTCCAGCCCCTTCCAAGCATGATTGGGATCTGTTTTTTCAAACCAAAGCCAGAGGATTTGAAGGGCCCAGCTCATGATCTCGAGGTTGAGAATGCCAAGCCCTCCCAGGTCCAAAGGCCACTGCACTTTATCCCATGCCACTGGACATGATCCCCCGTTGACCTCTTTGCGTCCTTTCCATGTGAATGCCTGACGCAACTTATCAATTGCGCGGATGAACCATTTAGAAGCATTGATAGCAATGAGAACATAAATTGGTACAACTGAAAGAATGAAGCGCACCCATGTCACACGGCCTGCCATGTTCATAAGGGACGCTTTCCATCCGGGAAGCTTGTCTCCAATCTTTTCAACACAAAGTAAAAGATCCGCCATTTTTAATCTACTGTTAGAAACCGACAGTGTTAACGGTCCTTAAATGCTAAATCTGACCATCAAATCCTTGCATAAATAACATAAAAGCAATAAACAACATAGTGGCGGCAGTTTATTATCAACATGTTCCACGAGTTTTGGTGAAATATGTGGTTGTAGGTATAAGAGAGCCAAAATATGCAAAAACATGAAGAAACACCCCGACGGCCGATCACGACTATGAAACAGCCGTTTTCACTGTCGACAAGGTCGTTTTCAGGCAGAAACCAGCCGACAGGTCATAACCGGCTAAAATCAGGCACCCGGCTGGTTAAAAAGGGTCACTTCTAGGCTGAAATCAGAAATCAGTTGACAGGGTCATAACCGGCTAAAATCAGCCACCCGACTGGTTAAATGGAGTCGTTTTTCAGGCTAATCATCCGACCTGACCGATCTGCAAAACACTTCACCATGAGGCCGTTTTCTCCTCCCGGACCAAAAGTGATGAAATATGGCTAAGGAAAGTAGACCAATAAGTGGCCTAACCGGGAGAAGTCAAGGGGCGACCCGGAGGGGGTCGGCACCTGGCCAAGGCCGCCGCCCGGCCTAGGCCGTCGCCCGGCCAACCACACCGCCCGGCCTAGGCCGGCGACCGGCCGACCATGCTGTCCGGCCTGGGATGCCACCCAGGGGTTGCCAGCCCACTAGGCCCAAGACGCCTACCGGCCCCAAAATAAAGGAGTCGGTGGAAACCGACCCAACAACCACATTTGGGACAAGATTCGAGCCATTGGAAGGGAGTTGGTCGAGAACCGACCATATCTAACGGCCGCCCGGCCTACCCTGCCGCCCGATGATGCATGCTGCCCGGCACACCCGGCCGCCCGGCACACATGGCCGCCCGACGGGGGAATTTTTTCCCACCGACTCTCCTCCACCTTGAAGTACCCGCCAAGCCTTCGTGATAAATATGGCCCGATCTTCTGAGAGGTAAGGGGATAAACTCGAATTTGGGGAACTCGGCGTCGACGACCCGGCTTGAATCAGACACGATCCAACCCCGCAACCGTTACACCAAGCACAACTTGATTGTTCCTGCAAGCGAAATCGAGAACACAAGCAAGAGAGGATAAACACACAATCTGAAATTGCAAATATGGCTGAAGCGAATCACAAGAAAAGGTTCAAGCTCTAAACACAAAAGGACTAATCACCACAGAGGTGTAGAACAAGAATAGGGGCCCTGGATTACTATAAAAGGACTTGTCGCCACAGTTACAATAATTCGATCAAGTTTCTCTCTGGAAAACTGAACTAAATAAAACCCGAAACTAAAAGACGGCAGCTACTGAGTTTATGTAGGAAACAAAGACGTCCTAGGGTTGGGGGCGACCAGGGGGGGCGCCCACAACATGGGCTTAAGGCCCGACATGATACATGGCCAAGTTGGCCCAAAATAGGTGGCACAGCATCTTGTCATGGTCATATATTATGACTCACGACCCTTCTAGATCTAGGACCAGAACCAAAACGACGGCGTCATCGTCCCCTTTCCAACGCATCAAAGAACGCCTCGTTTGGACGTCGGATGTGGGAGATATCATCAAAACCGTGAAGGGGTGTCGGCTGAATCCGAGACGAACGTGGCGACCGAGTTGGTGAGGACTTGTAACTTGGGGAAGGCCATGATATGCGTGTATCCAGCATGGTGATGTCCTCATCATCCTCCCCTCCTTGAATTGGAGTCGCCCACGACTCCATCTCAGCATCAATCTCCTGTAAAAGGTTAGTACTAGCAGAATGCAAAGTACAAGATACATGATCATCGATAGAAGATATATCATGACAAAGCATAGTATAGCAAGGTGCATCATGATTATCACAAAGATCAATAACAGTAGATGTCATAGCAAGAAAAACACCTCCCTTTAACTGAATAGCCTTATGTTAAACATCAGAAAGTTGTTTGTTATCATGTTTATTCTCAGTATTTTCAGCAAGCCATTTAAAATGATTTCTAATATCAGCAGGCAATAACGGACGCAAAGTAATATTCCTATCCTTATGCACGAATGTATATGTATTTGTTCTACCATGGTGGGCAGCATCCATATCATATTCCCATGGACGGACTAATAAAAGTGAACATGCTTGCATAGGTACAACATGAAAATCAGCAAAGTCTTGATAAGAACCTACTGAAAAGTGTATGCGTGCTGATCGAGTTACCTGTGCCGTACCACTATTGTTGAACCATTTGATGTGGTAGGGCTGATGTATTGCATGCGTGGTCAAGCCAAGTTTGCTTACCAAATCAGAACTTACCAAGTTGTTACAGCTCCCAGTATCAATGATGGTGAGAACACGGTGGTCCAAAACAATGAGGTACATGTAGAATAAATTGTTGCGTTGTTGTTCTTCCTCTTGTCCCACCCGAGTGGTCAACACACGCTGTACAATGAGGCTAGGAAAGCCCGCGGTGGCAGCAATAGAATCAATGGCGGTAGTCTCCTGCTCCTCCGTCGAATCTGCAACAAGGTTAGGCATACAAGCAAATTCATCTTCAACATCACTAGAACTTTCATACCCATCAGCGGTAGCGATGAAAGCACGGTGACTAGGGCAATCCTTCATGACATGTCCCATGCCCTTGCAGCGGTGGCAAATAATGGTGGTGGAGGAGCCACTCCTAGTACCGGAAGTAGTAACCTTCTTCTGGTGTTGGTGCTGCACACTAGACGATTGCGCTGCAGAAGTAGGCGCAAGTGGAAAAGTTGTTGCTGGTGTCTTAGCAACATGACTCTTCAAGTTCTCTACTCCAGTGCGTTGCTGGAGATATTGCTCAGTGTTGGACCTGCAAGATTGTTGTGGAAGGCGTCCCTGTACTTCTCGTTCAGCCTTAAGAGCAATATGATACAATTGGCTGAACCTATTCCACTCTTTATAGTCAACAATATTCTGGATATCACGGTTCAAACCACCAAAAAATCTAGCACTAGTTTCAAGATCATCTTCATGTAAATCACAACGTGCTAAACCAATAAGCAATTCCTGATAATATTCCTCTACTGTTTTACTACCTTGTGTTAAAGATTGTAATTTCAAACGTAAATCACATTGGTAATAAGGAGGAACAAAACAAGATTTCATGCGTTGTTTCAAAACAGGCCAAGTGGCAGGTATAGCAGCATTAGTATTGCAAAGATCACTCCACCAAAAGAGAGCAAAACCTGTAAACTCACTAGTAGCAAGTCTAACTCTATGCTCAGCCGGAGCTAAATGAGAATTAAATTTCTGTTCAACAGCAAGTTCCCAATCTAAGTATGCTTCAGGGTCAGCACTACCGGCAAAAGGTGGTTTGTTAAATTTGGGCTTAACAAAAGTATCAGTATTACCACAATTTTTATTACCTCCCATACCGTGTCGATTACGGTGAAGACGGTCTGCATCACGGTCAAAATCATCATCAGTAGCAGCTCGTTGAGGTGGAGGTCGTCGTTCAACATCCTCAATGCGGTGGACAACAGTGTTGATGTGACCCATCAACTCGGCAAACTTTGTTTCCATGAATGTACGCTGGTCCGCAAGAAGCTTCGTGAGCTCGGCCTTGGAGATGCAATCATTGAAGTCTGTAGGGGACTCCAACTCTCCAGGTGTCCCTTTCCCTTTCTCTGACATGGTTAAAAGCAAAAGACAACACTAAACAAAAAGATTAGCCCTATCAACTAGCAAGCAACAGAGGGTGTAGAAAGTGGAAAACAATATCAGAAGCAATGTATCACAATCTTGCAAGTGTTCTTACCAAAGCCAAACAGGTCCACACAATCTGTAGTTGAGCTTGGGTGTAACAGTTGCAAGGAAGCAACCTGTGCTGCAATATGTATAGCTTGAAAGGCTAATATGTATGTCACTGGAACACAATTCAATAACAGATAGTAGCACTGAATAAATATCCAAAGCAGTGTCTTAATTGCTGGCAAAAGAATCCTATTCCAAAAACAGTTGTGACAGCAAGAACAATGGCAAAGGCAGCAAGGAACAAAACAGACTTCACAGACTTGGAATTTTCAGGGCGGGGGGGGGGGGGGGGGGGGTGCAAATCAAAATCTTGATTTTTTTGTATGATTTTTCCACTATTTTTCTGTGATAGAGGAACACAAAGGAAGGAACCACAAGAAGTTTCACCTCAAATAGAGGGAAAACAAAGGGTAGGAAAAATCTCAAAGTTTCATCGAAAGCGCTATTTTTGACTTGACAATTTTTTTTCTATTTTTTCTGATTTTTTTTGAATTTTTTGACGAGGGCACACAGGGCGGAGCCAAGTGGGTCACCTCAACTTTGAGTCAAGAATCAGCTGTAAAAATTTCAGCCCAATCAGAGCAACGAGCAAAAAGTTATACCTATTTTATCGAAGGTATGTCAAGATAGGGTTTGAGGGGTGAGGGGGGGGGGGAAACCGAATCAGGTAGGGTTTTTTTGTTGGCAACAGATTGTGGGTGCGGTGGATGGGTGACACGATGGTGAATCCAATGAAAAACACGATGGTGATGGTGGTGTGCAGCGGAGATCAAAACACAAACCGAATCAAAACACAAATTCAAACCAGCAACTGAACTCGACTAGGACACAAACTCAACACTACGGACTTTGAAATTAAATTATGCAAAGGCTAAATAGTGTCTGGGATGGTGGGGAAACTTTTTTCGTAGGCTTTTTTGTGGACAAAAAGGTGATGAACACAAACAAATCTAAAGGAAAGAACACGATAATACCTCACGGGGAACCTAGGAATCTGATACCACTTGATGTAGATATGGCCCGATCTTCTGAGAGGTAAGGGGATAAACTCGAATTTGGGGAACTCAGCGTCGACGACCCGGCTTGAATCAGACACGATCCAACCCCGCAACCGTTACACCAAGCATAACTTGATTGTTCCTGCAAGCGAAATCGAGAACACAAGCAAGAGAGGATAAACATGCAATCTAAAATTGCAAATATGGATGAAGCAAATCACAAGAAAAGGTTCAAGCTCTGAACACAAAAGGACTAATCGCCACAGTGGTGTAGAACAAGAACAGGGGCCCTGGATTACTGTAAAAGGACTTGTCGCCACAGTTATAATAATTCGATCAAGTTTCTCTCTGGAATACTGAACTAAACAAAACCCGAAACTAAAAGACGGCGGCTACTGAGTTTATGTAGGAAACAAAGACGTCCTAGGGTTGGGGGCGACCAGGGGGGGCGCCCACAACATGGGCTTAGGGCCCGACACGATACATGGCCAAGTTGGCCCAAAATAGGTGGCACAACACCTTGTCATGGTCACAGATTATGACTCACGACCATTCTGGAGCATGGTCCCCTTTCCAACGCGTCAAAGAACGCCTCGTTTGGACGTCGGATGTGGGAGATATCATCAAAACCGTGAAGGGGTGGCGACCGAGTTGGTGACGACTTGTAACTTGGGGAAGGCCATGATATGCGCGTATCCAGCATGGTGATGTCCTCATCACTTCGCCTCCTATAAATAGAGGGGGAACTCATCATAAACAAGACACAACACAAGAAGAGAGTTTAAACCTCCATTTCAATGGCTTTAGCACTGTCAAAGTGCTTAGAAAATAGGGAGAGAGTGAGGGAGAGTTAAGAGAAGGTCCGGGCTTGTCGGCACCTTCTCCATGCTTGTACCTCGGCGGATGCTTTCTTTTCTTAGTGAGTATTTGTGATCTTCCCTTGGTATTCAAGTTTCCTTTTTAAGTAAGTCCTTTCTTTAGTTGCTTACGGGATCATCGCTCTATTTATTTAGACTATCATAGTCTTCTATTAGCGTGACATCGAGACTTTCATAGTAATTAATAGCATAGATGTGGTGTCTAGGCTAGAGGTTACCTTTGTTTGCCGTATGCCCCATGCTTTGTAGAGGTAGTTGATAGGTGGTGACAGCCCTATGCGGCCTTAGTAATCCTCCACGTTCGGGTACGTCGTAGAGCTGTTGGCCGGAGTCGCCTGTGGAGGCAGGGGTAAGCCGGTGCCCGAAGTAAGCACTAATAGACTGAACCTATCTTAGTTTAGGATCTTTTACCATAGAAATCCTATCTACCTCTGCCTACCATATTCTTGTTGTCCTTGGACGGATTAGGATATGAGATTAGTAAACAAACGTTCCCTATGATTTGATAACCTGGAATACCCCTAGGTGAAGTGCTACATTGGTATCCATGCGCTTGCGGATTTATCTGTGATCGTAAGAAATACCAAGAAGCATATCTGGCACCGTTGCCGGGGATAGTAATATTTCAAGTGCAGCGCTAAGTAGTGTCAACAAGCATTTCTGGCGCCGTTGCCAGGGAATGGTTGTTGTTCTATCTTTGAACCTTTTTCATCCTCGTATCCTTTTTATTCTTTCTTTATTTCGTTCCCCATTTATACAATGGAGCAACCTTCTATCCAATCCTTTTCTGCTCCAAAGAGCGAGTTCTTTTAGCCACCGCCGTCCGTGGACCCAATTCATACTTCGGGCTACAAACTTCACCCTGGCTTTATAGCCATGGTTCGGGAACAATACTTTTCTGGCTTAGAAAGTGAAAACCCATACCATCACCTACGAGAATTTGAGCTACTATGTTCATGCCATTCTATAAAGGGCATGACACAAGAAACTCTAAAGTGGAAATTGTTTCCCTTCTCCCTCATGGAGAGGGTACACTCGTACAGTCAGGAGTCTAAACAGTGACTGGGAAGAACTTCGAGATAAATTTTGTCTTGCTTTCTTCCCTATGTCCCGTATTGTCTCCCTTCGTATGGAAATTCTCAGTTTTCATTAGAATGAGAAGGAATCTTTAGGTGCAGCCTAGGCTAGGCTTAATTTGCTATCCAAATCCGGACCCAACCTTGCAATTCCTAACCCAATGTTGCTACAACATTTTCATGAGGGTTTGAACAAGGAAGCTGCCCTATACCTCGACATTGCTGCTGGAGGATCGTTCGTCCACAAGACCGTGACGAAAGGAAGAGAAATCCTAGACCGTATTCTAGAAAACACTTCTTTCCTTTTTGATCATGCCGAACCCCTCCAAGAGGAATCCAACTCGAGCCATGAGGAACCCTTAATAGGCAAATCCAACCGCATTCTTTGCATACCCCAAGATTCGACCATTGTGCCCTAACCCGAACCGGAAATACCTAGGGAAAAAGTAATTCAACCCTCAGAATTCCCATTTTACTTTGAGGAAGAGATTTTTGAAGATTATGGAAACTCCTCAAGGTATTGTTGCCAAAAGAAACCCTCGACTCCCGTCTCTCCTCCTGAGCCTCTTGAAGAGGCATTCCTCCAAGAGATGGTGAAGAAGTTAACGTCAATTATGAGCGATGAATGGTTGTGAGAGGTTGAGCTATCCTCTGAAGTAATTCGAATTTGCTCTCCCTCTTGAACTATTCGATGAGACATTAGAGGAGTCACGGTGCAAGTTCTTTATAATCCCACTGTTAGTGCCAACATAGTTTCTAGTCCCTTTATGTTTGATTTTCTAGGTGATACGCCATTGGCACCGACTAGTAAATCCTTCAAGAGCCCCTTTGGCCCTATTTTTGAAGGATACAGGATTTTGCAAGATGTGACCGTAAGGCACGCAAACATCGAGGCTGCCCTAGACTTCCATGTCTTTGACATTCAGGATTTTGATGTCTTAGTCGGACATCCCATTAAGAAATTACTCATGGATGTACCGATGCTTGGAAGTCTCGACGTAAAACTCAGGGGGGGGGGGGAGTTTTCTATCTCGATCTCCCGGTCAAGGAACTCCCTACCAGATCCTTCCCCTGAGGAAGAGCCAATCGAGGAAGTAATGGCTATTCTTCAATTTGATTCTCCTGAACGCCTTCCAGAAAGAGATGCTAAAGGGTTTATCCAAGAGGAGGATGAGTTTCAAGAGACAATTGAGCTACCCATTGAAGAACCACCATCACGACCTCCGATGGAGCATAAGCCCTTACCTTCTGGCCTACGCTATGCTTTCCTAAATGGCAACCTGGAAGCCCCTGTTATCATAAGTGATAGACTATCGAAGGAAGAAACTGCTAAACTTTTAGCCATCCTAGAAAAGCATCGATCTGTCCTAGGCTACTCACTCCAAGACCTTAAGGGAAATAGTCCCGCTCTTTGCACCCATCGCATTCCCATTGATCCTGATAGCACACCTTCTAGGGAGCCTCAGAGGAGGCTAAATAATGCAATGAGAGAGGTTGTTAAGAAGGAGGTTTTGAAACTTTTGCACGCCTGGATAATTTATCCTATTCCTTATAGTGAATGGGTTAGCCCTATGCAAGTAGTGCCTATGAAGGGTGGCATGGCGATCGTTAGAAACGATAGGAATGAGTTGATCCCTCAATGCACTGTCATGGGATGGAGGATGTGCATCGACTATCGGAGGCTCAATAAGGCAACAAAAAAGGATCATTTCCCGCTGCCCTTCGTTGATGAAATGTTAGAGCATCTTGCCAAAAATTCCTTCTTTTGGTTCCTTGATGGGTACTCTGGTTACCATGAAATTCCCATCCATCCCGATGATCAAAGTAAGACTACCTTCACAAGCCCTTACGGAACCTATGCCTATCGGATAATGTCATTCGCGTTGTGTAATGCACCTGCTTCGTTCCAAAGGTGCATGATGTCTATATTCTCTAACATGATCGAAGAAATCATGGAAGTCTTCATGGATGATTTCTCTGTTTATGGGAAAACTTTTGATCATTCTCTTGAGAACCTAGATAGGGTCTCACAAAGATGCCAGGAAAAGGACTTGATACTTAATTGGGAAAAGTGCCACTTTATGGTCCGAGAGGGCATCGTTTTTGGACACCTTGTGTCCGAGAGCGGTATTGAGGTGGATAGAGCTAAGATTGAGGTCATAGAAAGGCTTCCACCTCCAATTAATGTTAAGGGGATCTGGAGTTTCTTAGGACATGCGAGGTTTTACCGGTGTTTTATCAAGGACTTTTCCCAGATTGCCAGACCCCTCATTAGTCTTTTGGCTAAGGATGCTCCCTTTGATTTTGGTGATGAGTGCCTACATTCCTTTAATATCCTTAAAAAGGCACTCATCTCAGCGCCAATTATTCAACCCCCCCCCCCCCCCCCCCCCCCCGATTGGACGCTGCCTTTCTAAGTCATGTGTGATGCTAGTGACTATGCTATTGGGGCTGGTCTTGGCCAAACCAAAGATAAGAAGCATCACGCCATAACCTACGCTATCAAGACCTTGACAGGAGCACAACTTAATTATGCCACTATAGAAAAAGAGCTCCTTGCCGTTGTTTTTTCTATCGATAAGTCTAGGTCATACTTAGTAGGAGCAAAGGTTATTGTTCACACTAATCATGCTGCTTTATAATACCTACTCACTAAGAAAGATGCTAAACCAAGGCTAATTAGATGGATTCATCTACTCCAAGGATTTGACCTTGAAATTAGAGATAAGAAAGGAGTAGAAAATTCTGTTGTGGGTCATTTGTCGCGTATGCGAGTGACTAACATGCAGGAAATTCTGATAAATGACTTCCTCCGTGATGACATGCTACTGAAAGTGACGGACTCCAACCCCTAGTATGCAGACATTGTGAATTTCATAGTTACAGGGCATGTACCACCAGGGGAGAACCAGAAGAAGCTCATCGATGAGAGTCGACATCACCTATGGGACGACCCGTACCTCTATAGAGTATGTTCTGACGGGTTGCTAAGGAGACCTGTCTCAAGAATCGAAGGCACCAAGATAATCGAGAAAAGCCACGCCTCTCCATATGGAGGGCACTTTGGTGCATTCCGCACCCAAGCAAAAATCTAGCAGTGTGGATTCTTCTGGCCAACAATGCATAAAGACACAAAAGAATTCATCAGAAGATGTTGAAATTGCCAGAAGCATGGAGGGATTACTGCTCGCAATGCAATGCCCCTAACATACAACCTTCAAGTGGAATTATTTGATATATGGGGCATTGACTTCATGAGACCATTTCCAAAGTCCTATGATTGCGAGTACATCTTAGTGGCCGTTGAATATGTATCCAAATGGGTAGAAGCAATACCATGCAGAGCTGCCAACTCCAAGCATGCCCGAAGAATGTTCCACGAGATCATCTTTCCTTGTTTTGGAACACCGTGAATGGTGATAAGTGACGGACGGTCTCATTTCATTGATAAGATCTTCCCGAACTTCTTATGAGAGCTTGAAGTAAAACACAACATTATACCACCCTCAGACAAGCGGGCAAGTAGAAACTTCAAATAAATATATTAAGAACATCCTGTAGAAGACCGTGAATGAGATGGGGAGTAGATGGAAGATGAAACTACCAGATGCACTTTGGACATATAGGACAGCATACAAAACACCGATTGGTATGTCTCCCTTCCAACTCGTATATGGAAAAACATGTCATCTACCAGTGGAGATGGAACATAGAGCACACTGGGCCACCCGGAAATGGAACATGGATCTTAGGGAGGCTGGGAGACGTAGAAAAATACAGCTGCCCGATTAGAGGAATGGAGAGAGAAGGCTTACCATAGTTCCAAGATCTATAAGGATAGAACCAAAAGATGGCACGATCGAAGGATTAAGCCTAAGGAGATCAAGCCAGGAGACAAGGTGTTGCTCTTCAACTCAAGAGTCAAGTTGTTTGTCCATGGGAAGCTTCGCAGTAAATGGGAAGGACCATTCACTGTCATTAATGCTGCGTCACATGGAGCAATCCCACTCCAAGATGACGGAGGGAACCAGTTTAAGGTAAATGGTCATCATTTAAGAGTCTTCCTAGAGCCAGATGACAACCAAGGTAACGAGGTAGATGTCATCAATTTAATTGATTTCAATGCTCTACTCTAGCATTCCTTTGCACACTTCTTTTTCATTTGAATAAATTTAGACTCTCCGGTCCTAGACCTGGTAAATTCCTTTTTGTTTGCACAATCTTTTGTTTGTTTAGAATAAAAAGCAGCCAGGCACAAGAACAAGTGTGGGGGAGGTTTCTCAGGCTTTTTGATGCGCAAGAGGTCAACATCATGAGAAAGAGCATGGCGGCCAGTCACATCCCAGCTTCCACCCTCTTCACTACGATGGTTTGCGCACTCAATCCCTTCACCTCCTTGTTTCGCGAGTTAATATTATTTTTCTCTTTGATCAATCATAAAAATTTAACTCAAAAGTTAAAATGAACCTTGTGGAAGCCCTATTTTATTTCATGCTTCTATTTGGTAGGCTTGCATGCTCCTTATTCCTAGTTCATTGACTTGTTGCTTGTGAACTACATCTTTAGGAAATCATGTCACCTAGGTAGTTGATGCATGAGATATGGTTTGATGAAATGAATCTTTCTCTTATGCTTAATATGCTTGGGATTTTTTCTTACAAAAATTAAAACCAATAGCTTGACTCCTCAATTATTATATCTTCCTACCAAAGCCATATGATGAACTCATTTAAAACCTGATGCATATGCTACTTGTTGTTTTGTTGAACTTTGTCAAATTGTTGTGACCCTTGTGACTTACTTTTTATGATTTTTTTATCAAGATTATGTGCACACCACTTTGCTAATACTTCTTCACTGGAAGTTAGCACCACCATATCCATCATCCATGTGCTAAATCTTCTACACTAGAAGATAGCACTTCCGTGTCATCATCTATCCATTAAATAAAGTACTGCATCATATTCTAATGAACTCCCTCTCCAAACATCCTTGTAAAAGAGACATGGGCTATTCGTGATTTTAAAAAACAGAGTGAAAAAAGAAGAAAAGTGGGAGAGAGAAAGAATTAGCCCATGCTCTCAAATGCATATCCAATAGAAGGGAGGGAGCATCTTAAAAAAGGGGAGTATTCACATTCAGTCATTTTCCATCCACATATCCACATGTGCACATGCTTGATCAAAATTTCATGAATTGTTCTCCATGGATCCGGTTTTTGACTTAGTGATATATGAGACACAAGTATGCCTCTCTTTTACCCCTACCTTGAGCTCCACATAAAGCCATATTTAGAAGTAGGATGAAAAGACGCAATGTCATGGTGAGGAACCATACACATTGAGCGATTTGAGAGTATCATTTGAGGAGTACAGCTATGATTTGTTTTGAAAATCTTATTAAAAACCCAAGCTACATAGCAGAACAAGTGAAGATGATTGGAGTCAATACTGTTCCATTCCTCAACCACCCAAGGTAACATGATAAATACTTCAAAAGTTCATTGGTACAGGTATCACATGGGATAATTTGCATGCTACATCATACCAATTGAAGTTATGATCCACCTTACCCTTTAACTTTTACTCGAGGACGAGCAAAGGCTAAGTGTGGGGGATTTTGTTGACGGTCCTTAAATGCTAAATCTGACCGTCAAATCCTTGCATAAATAACATAAAAGGAATAAACAACATAGTGGCGGCAGTTTATTATTAAATGTTCCACGAGTTTTGGTGAAATATGCGTTTGCAGACATAAGAGAGCTAAAATATGCAAAAATATGAAGAAACACCCCGTCGGTCGATCACGACTATGAAACTGCCGTTTTCACGTGCCAACAAGGTAGTTTTCAGGCAGAAACCAGCCGACAGTTCATAACCGGCTAAAATCAGGCAACCGGCTGGTTAAACAGGGTCACTTGCAGGATGAAATGAGAAATCAGCCGACAGGGTGATAACCATCTAAAATCAGGCACCCGGCTGGTTAAATGGAGTCGTTTTTTAGGTTAATCATCCGACCCGGCCGATTTTGCAAAACACTTCACCATGAGGCCATTTTCTCCTCCCGAACCAAAAGTGATGAAATATGGCTAAGGAAAGTAGACCAATAAGTGGCCTAACCGGGAGAAGTCAAGGGGTGACCCGGAGGGGGTCGGCACCTGGCCAAGGCCGCCGCCCTGCCTAGGTCGCCGCCCGGCCAACCACGCCGCCCGGCCTAGCCGCCGCTCGGCCTACTATGACGCCCGTCCTAGGCTATCGCCCAGCCGACCATGCTGCCCAGCCTGGGATGCCACCCAGGGGTAGTCAGCCCACTTGGCCCAAGACGCCTACTGGCCCCAAAATAAAGGAGTCGGTGAAAACTGACCCAACAACCGCCTTTGGGACAAGATCCGAGCCATTGGAAGAGAGTCGGTCGGGAATCAACCATATCTAACGGCCACCCGGCCTACCCTACCGCCCAGCATACCCAGCCGCCCGGCATGGCCCACCGCCCGGCGGGGGAATTTTTGCCCACCAACTCTCCTCCACCTTGAAGTACCCAACACAAGAAGAGAGTTTAGACCTCCATTTCAAAGGCTTTAGCACTGTCAAAGTGCTTAGAAAATAGGGAGAGAGTGAGGGAGAGTTAAGAGATGGTCCGGGCTTGTCGGCAACTTCTCCACGCTTGTACCTCGGCGGATGCTTTCTTTTCGTAGTAAGTATTTGTGATCTTCCCTTGGTATTCAAGTTTCCTTTTTAAGTAAGTTCTTTCTTTAGTTGCTTACGGGATCATCGCTCTATTTATTTAGAGTATCATAGTCTTCTATTAGCATGACGTCGAGACTTTGATAGTAATTAATAGCATAGACGTGGTGTCTAGGCTAGAGGTTACCTTTGTTTGCCGCGTGCCCCACGGTTTGTAGAGGTAGTCGGTAGGTGGTGACAGCCCTATCCGGCCTTAGTAATCCTCCATGTTCTGGTACGTCATAGAGCTGTTGGCCGGAGTTGCTTGTGGATGCAGGGGTAAGCCGGTGCCCGAAGTAAGCACTAATAGACTAAACCTATCTTTTTTAGGATCTTTTACCATAGGAATCCTCTCTACCCTCTGTCTACCATATTCTTGTTGTCCTTGGACGGATTAGGATAGAAGATTAGTACACACATGTTCCCTGTGATTCGATAACCTAGAATACTCCTAGGTGAGTGCTACATTGGTATCCATGCACTTGCGGATTTATTTGTGATTGTAAGAAATACCAACAAGCATTTCTTGTGCCGTAGCCGGGGATTGTAATATTTCTGGTGCGACGCTGAGAAGTGTCAACAAGCATTTCTGGTGCCGTTGTCGGGGATAGTAATATTTCTAGTGCGACACTAAGAAGTGTCAACAGGCAGCCCCAAATATGTGCATGGAGATCTCGATGTCGAGCACAGTAGGGTGTTGGTAACTATGTCTAAGTCAGCCTCCTCAGATCTGATTGGAACCACACATCTCTTTTGCAAATTGGTTTGTAAGCCTGAAGCTTCCCCAAACTTGGCTAGAATCTCTATAGTCAAGTTCATCTCTTGTTCAATGGGACGGATGAATAGAGCCATGTCGTCCACATATAAAGAAATCCATTGGAACTGGTTATGTCAAGTCAGAGGTGCAAGCAAGCCAACTTCTCCAGCCATGGTGAACAAACTATTTAGGACATCCATGACAAGCATGAAGAGCATAGGAGAGAGCGGTCACCATGACGAAGGCCACATTGATGACGTATCTTGCTGCCCGGCTTGCCATTAACCAACACTCTTGTCGATGATGTCTCCAATATATTCCAGATCAGGTTGCACCATATAGGACCAAAACCCAAGTGTGTTAGAATTTTGAACAAGAAAGCCGATGAGACAAAAATAAAAATTCTTTTGAAATATCCAACTTAAAGAAGAGACATTGTGTTCTGATTTGGTGAAAGAGCTTGATATTCTACTACACCAAAATGAAGTTATCATGGAAACATCTACTAGGATGAAAGTGCTTTGGTTAGCTGCGACCAAAATGAGGTTTTGGTTTGGCCAAAATATCCATCTTCAAGAAGAGACTTGGTGTTCTGGTTCAGCCAAAATGAAGTTCGGTTCTGCTGATTATCACTGATAAATTTGTTTAAGTCCAATTTTGTTGGATTTTTAGAGTTTCCTATTCATCCCCCAACCCCCTATAGACTACTTTTAATTGATCAGAGCGGGATCTTGCTGAAGGCTTAACCACTTGAAGATAAAGATGACAAAACCTAAAGATAATCAACCGGAAGTGGCATCTGGCGCCTAGACCGAGGGAAAGCTACCACACTTTGATAGGATATTCTATGATCATTGGAAGTATAGGATGGAATTGTATTTGGGATCTATGGGAAGACCAATCTCGAAGATTGTGAAGCAAGGTTTTGAGTTGGAAAATGAGAAAAATCCAACTCCTAATGATGAGATCAAGCTAACACACAAAGGAGTATGAAAAGGTGATAGGAATCAAGAAAGCTCATGACATTTGGAAAAAGCTTGAGGTTATCTATGAAGGGACTAAGGGTGTTAGAGAAGCGAGAGAAGGCATCCTAAGAGGGAAATGTAACATATTCATCAAGAAGGCTGGTGAAGGGCCACGATAAGTCCATGACAAACTCATGGAAATTGTAAACAAGGAAGAGATATGGGAATCAAGTTTGAAACTATTGAGGTCAACAGAAGGTTGCTTCTTTCTTTGCATTGATGGAATCAAAATGCTTGTAATTTTTTAAGGGAAAAAGAAAATTTCAAGAACTTTAGCATGGATGAAGTACTTTTCATGGGACAAAGAGTCAACACCTTATTGGGACAAGGTGAAGAAGAAAAGAAAGAAATTGCTCTCAAAGCCACTCATGAGAGTTGTGACAAGAAAGACAAGAAGAAAAAGAAGAAAAAGAAGAAAGTAGTTGACTCTAGTGATGAAGAGAGCGATGATGAAATGGCTTTGCTGGTAAGAAGATTCAAGTCATTTTTAAAGAAAGATAGTTACAAGAAGAAAAGCTTTGAGAAGGGCAAACGAAGAAAGTCAAATAAAACTTGCTATGAGTGTGGTAATGAAGGACATTTCATTTAGGAATGTCCAAAGAAGAAGCCAAAGGATGAGAGAAAGAAAGACAAGCATCAAAAGAAAGACAAGAAGTACAAGAAGCATAGAAGAGGTGAAGCTCACATTGGCCAAGAATGGAACTCTGATGATTCATCATCTTCCTCTTCTGAATCTGACTTGGATGAAAGAGACATTTCTACAATTGACATTGGTGTCACTCCCACCAACACTTCTCTATTTGGGAGTTTGAGTGATAATGATGATAACAACACTCAGAAGTGCTTCATGGAAAGAGGATCAAAAGAACTACATCTCCGGTAGGTCAAGTTGGGTGATTGATAGTGGATGCACCAATCCTCCGGAGACAAAAAGATGTTTAAATCATTTGAGCCAAGTCGCAACATAAAGAGTACACCACATTTGGTGACAATGGAACGGGACAAGTACTAGGTTTTGATAAAATCCCTCTCACTCATTCATAATCAAGCCTAAGGTTATGCTTGTTGATCACATTGACTTCAATCTATTGTCCAATTCACAATTTTATAAAATGGGCTATGATTGTTTGTTCAACAAATGTGGTGTGACCGTCTATGAGAGGAGTGATGTTGCTTTTAAAGGTGTGCTTAAAGGAAAGCTTTATGTTATGGAATTTTTCACGGACGAAGCTAGACTTGATACATGCTTGATAGCAAAGTCCAACATGGGTTGGCTATGCAATAGGAGGCTTTCCCATGTTGGTATGACAAATCTTCATAAACTCCAAAAGGGCGGCCACATCATAGGACTAACCGATGTTTGCTTTTAGAAAGATCAAATTTGTAGTGCCTGCCAAGTGGGAAAACAAGTTAGAGCACCACACCCCGCCAAGAATGTGATGACTACCACAAGGCCATTGCAGATGTTGCACATGGACCTTTTTGGACCGGTCTCCTACATAAGTGTTGGTGGTAACAAATATGGTCTTGTAATTGTTGATAATTTTTCTCGCTTCACATGGGTATTCTTTTTGCATGGTAAAGGTGAAGTGAAAGACGTGCTCAAGACATTTATGAAAAGAGCACAAAAAGAATATGAAGTCAAGATCAAGAAAATAAGAAGTGACAATGGCACCGAATTCAAGAACACTCAAGTTGAGGAGTATCTACATGAGGAAGGCACCAAGTATGAATTTTTGGCACCCAACTCCCCTCATCAAAATGGGGTGGCTTAAAGAAAGAACTACACACTCATTGAGATGTCAAGAACAATATATGATGAATACAAGACGTCCGATCATTTTTGGGCGGAAGCCGTCAACACCGTATGCCATGCCTCTAACCGGTTGTACCTCCACCGACTATTGAAGAAAACATCATATGAGCTACTAAGTGGTAACAAGCCTAATATTTCCTATTTTTATATTTTTTAAAGAAAATGCTTTATGTTTAACAATAAACCCAAGACTTCAATGTTTGCCCCAAAAGTTGATGAAGGTTTCTTGCTTGGCTATGGGTCAAATGTTCATGTCTATTGTGTGTTCAACAAAATCACCGGTTGTGTTGAAATGTCTATAGTTTTACTGGATGTAGAGAGACCACTATGTGTTGTATAGGGATCCCATGAAATTGAAATTGAAATTTCTCAGTAGATCGAGCACAGTTCACGTGAATTCAATATGGTGATATACATTTTGGTAGGTTAATTCATTTGAGTCCCTACAACCTCTAGAAATAACCTTTAGGCGGTAACGAGATAAGATCGATGACATTTCTCCTTTTCTATTCCTTTTGTACAGATCTCAAGCTTGAGTGCTTGACTAAGTCAGCTTGATCATTAAATGGAGATCTCCGAGGACTTAGTCAAAAGAACAAAACTGATGACTTGAAAGACTTTGTTCAGATCTCAGAGGACTTTACGAATGCCAACTGCTACAAACATGAGGAAATGGAAACCTGCATACGCGACTTACAGATGCAGTCAAACTCTTCTATTTCACATTTGATTTTTCATGAGAAAATATAATTAATAAAAAATTAAATAATTATAATAAAAGGATCAAGAAATATACTAAACTTGGCGATGATGTACCATTAATTGTCTATGAGCACTAGAAAAAAATAGTGGTCAAAAAGTGAAAAATATTATTTTATTGAGTGTCAAGAAAAAACACTCGGCAAATACTCATCTTTGCCGAGTGTTTTTGTCTTGGCACTCGGCAAAGAACTCTTTGCCGAGTGTGAATAAGAACACTCGGCAAAGATGATTGTTTACTGAGTGCCAAAAATAATACACTCGACAAACACTCAATTTTGCTGAGTGTATTTATTTTGCCGAGTATTTTTTCTTTAGCACTCGGCTAAGACGTTGTTTACCAAATGCCCAAATAAAAACACTCGGTAAAGAATGGGACACTCGGCAATTGGTGAGTTTCCTGTAGTGGTTGTTGCAAGTGGGCCAGCACCACTCGAATATTGTGTACGTGTTATACATATTGCAACCAACAGTAGACCTGGTATTCATCTGAATGCAGGATTGCGAGCACGAGTAATCACAGTTGCAGTTTACACAGTGTGTTGTGCAAATTTCGTTGCAACCGTGGAAACACCCGGCCACGGCTATGGGGATTTGGATTTCACAGGACTGGTTAGCAGCGGCAGTACACGATGAATTACAGTAAGAGTTACAAGAGTTGGAGCAGCACTCGGAGGCCCTCAGTAGGGCCTGTCCCTGGGACGAAAAGACCAGCATGACACACAAGGCAACGAAAGCGGCACCGTCAAGAGCACCTGCCGCGGACGTCATTCTATATGGCTTTCGTCGTTCCAGCAAGCTTTCTATAGACGGAGATATAGATGCTAAGTGAGGAAGAGATGACGAGATGCTCTGAATCGAGGAAGCTACTCGAATTGTACATTTGCAATGCAGTATCAGTTCCTATTTATAGCCTGTAAAAGGCATTTCAAACCGTTGACCTAGTACTAGACCTTGCATCCTATGATTAGATTTTATAAACATGGCACATTTCTCTACTACCTAATAGTTTTGAGATGGTTTTCTTAGTCAGGCTCAATCGTCCTTAATCATCCCTTAGTGTAAACAGTTAGATCTAAGGGGATGTTGGCCAACTATGGTGTCGCCTTGATGATTGCTTCTCTTGGCGTGGAAACCGGGATCCCGACGGCAAGGGGCCGCTGCTGTTGGACGGAAGTGCTGCACGCTGCTATGCGCCGTCGGGATCTCCTTCATAAGGAGGAAGATTTGCTGAAGAGGGAGGCTAAGGAAAAACGGGAGTCACAGCAGATCACCGCTGTCTTTGGACCGGCGTTCGCTCGGGCACGGCAGGCACAGTCTACATCGCCGATCGAGTCGACGCATCGAAGCACGAAAGGGACTGTGGCATCCGTTGTGAAGAATGATCTTCTCTTCACGGATGCTATCGAGGCGGGGTACTCGAGGGTAGAACTGGAGGGAATCTTACAACCTTCGACAACTCTCAAGCCTTCACCGCTGCCGGATCAACCTCGACCATCATCTACTAAGGTGATTTTGTCACAGCCGAGCGAAGGATCCCATCCAAGGTGAAGCCGTGGTCTGGCCCTTTGCCGAAGCCAAGGCTGTCGCCTCTGCGTATGATCGGTGATTTTCTCTCTGACACCTTCGGGTCAGTCTATCGTTCCAACCCTCGATCTCTGATCTCGCCGTGGCGACGAATAGAGACGACGGCCACGATCCGGAATTCTCACACCGATCATAATTTAAAATCCTTGGGCTGTCTGGGCCTGGCACGGATAAACCCAATGTCACGGAAAAGAAAGGAGAGAATCAGGTAGGGTATGGGGGTGTCTCAATCTTGTATCGCCGCCGCTTTCGGGAAAAATCCCGACGCACCTGATGAGGACATCACTCCTAAGTATACATGCAACACTCCTTCAATTCTGGACTTGTAAGGTCCAATGACTAGAGCTCGTGCACGACGACTAAATTTAGAGGTGAGCTCGTTCTTACGTTCTTTATTATATGTCACTTTGAAGAATGGTTTACTACCTAATAATTATATTGTAATTAGGAACCATGGAGAGGACCAGAAGATGATGAAAGAAGGACTTAGAGACGTGGAGTACCAACAAGGATGTCGAAGCCAAGATGGAGGCCCAACCAAAACCGACTTCGAGTCTGTTTTGGGGCTCAGGACCAGTCTACACTAAAACAGATGCCCAGGACACATACGGACTCGGATTTTGACGTTCTACATATGCACGGAAAGATAAGAAGAAAAATTTTCCAATACCGTTAGTCTCATATCAAAATTTCTCTGGAGTCATCGGGAATCATCGAAACAAGAGAGGTCCAGAATCTGTTTCGGTGCTGCGTCGCCTGTTTTTGGCCTTTGGGCTTTCTATCTAGTTGAGCCCAATTAGGGGCGCGTTCAGAGGGTCTTGCACGACCCTAGGGTCTTCATATACAGCTGCCGCTGCACCATTAGGGTTCGGATTTTGCTTAGATTATTCTGTTCATAACAGTTTCGCTGTCATCGCGGTTTGTGAGACCCCAACTTCGTGAGATTCATAATACATCTGCAATTGTATTGCATTCTTTTTTGTTCTTGCTTGTGTTCTTGATTTGCAGGCAGGGATTAGCCTTCTCGGCGAGGTCAATCGTTGTAGGATGGTTGATAACCAGAGGAGACGTCGTGCTGCGATTGCAGTGTTTAGAACATGTTGTTCTGAAGCCGGATTGATTTGTGTGTCGCCTCCGACCAAATCAACGTATCCAGAACCTTTCGGAAGATCGGGAACCCTTGTCCATATCAAGTGGTATCAGAGCTTTAGCTGCACCGTCAGGTTCGCACTACCCTTAGTTAATTTCATTTTATGTTCATCCTATCGTCTACAGAAAAGCACAAAAAAATTTTTCCTCCACCCAAAACCACGTGCTTAGCCTGTGCATATTTCAATTTCAGAGTCCGTAGTGTTAAGTTTGTGCCCTAGTTCTTGTTTAGTCACTGGTTTAGTTTGTGTTATTATCGTCAGTAGTGTTTCCCTTGCAACCCTAGCCGCCATCCCCTTCACCATCCTCTGTTTTATTGGCTTTTTGTGCTAGGGTTGATTGATCGACACACCTAGCCTAGTCCCACCCTAATCCCACCCTAAACACACCATCAACACCCCGGACCAATCTCCATAAATTCTACTTTCCGCTGCCTCCACGTCGCAAAAAAAAAATCCTACCCAATTCCAAATCCGACCCCAAACCCGACTCGGGTTTTGCCTCGGGTTTCTAGAAAACCGACTCCGACCCCCTTCGGTAAAACGGACATAATTTTTTGCTCGGTTGTTCATTTTGGCTGAAAGTTTTACAAGAGATTTTTGACTCAAAGTTGAGCATACCCACACTCGGCTACGCCCTGTGTGCCCTTGTCAAAAAATTCAAAAAAAAATCAGAAAGATAAAGAAAAAATTGATTTAAGTTTAAACCCAACGTTTTCTGCAACTTCAAGATTTTCTGTAGGCCACATCCTACCTCTGTTTGAGCTAAAAGTTTTTGTGGATTCTCCCCCATTGGTGGTGAGTTGGAGAAAAATATCAAAAAAATAAAATAAAATAAAAAAGAAATTTGGAATTTCTACTAGTGCTACATCTAGCCCCCTGAAATTTCTGGATTTGGCTGTTTTACACTTAGCCCCCTGTTATCACCTGTGTGTCTTTGTCTCCTTGTTTCTACTTTGCTATCACTACTGTTCTAGGACATATTTAGACCAGCAACTAGGGACAAGTTACTTGGGCACTTATTCAGCTTTACTATCTGTTTTGATTTGTGTGTCACTCACATATATATATTTGGTCTTCCTAGCTCTACATATTTCTTCTAGAAAGCACATACGTTATTTTGTGACCCTTGCAATCATGGAACACACCTCCCTGGTATCCTTTGTTTTTCTTTTCAGAACTTTGTAAGAGCTTTGTATGGAGTTTCCTTTTGCTGTGTTGAGAGGCACCACTGCTTAGCTGTTATGTAGGGATAACCTTCACTATTTTTTCCTATTTTGGTGTTTGTGATGGCAGGAAGTGACGATAGAGAGATGGCTTCACCCTCACAATTTGCTGAGTGCGTGAGCCAAGAGCAGCTCCAGAAGGCTTTGCAGGCTGCTTAGAGTGATTTGGCAGAGACGATCACCAGAGCCGTTACTGATGCGGTCAGCAAGCTTCACATTGGAGAAAGCATCGAGCGGTTAGAGAAGCAGGTCTCTAAGTTAACCGATCAGGTTGTCGCGTTGGAGACTGCTCCCAAAACCAACAATACGAACACCAATAACAACAACAACGACGATGTTGAAGACGTCCATGATAAAGACACGGTGTATAAGGCTGATGGCACCGTGGATAGGTCAGCTACAAAGACCGCACGATTACGACGTCGTTTGCAACATAATACTCATGGTATGGGTGGTTTTCATAACTACAATCGTCGTCCACACGGTAACTATGCTCCAGATGACCCGTATGCTAAAATAAAGTTTTTAATTCTTTCATTTTCGGGTCAGTATGATGGTGATGTTTATCTTGATTGGGAGATGACTGTAGAACAAAAATTTAATGCCCACCTTGTTCCTGAACAACATAGAGTTAGACAAGCCACTAATGAGTTTAAGGACTTTGCTATTGTTTGGTGGAGTGGTCTAGCTGCTGAAACTGATTTGCCTACTACTTGGGAAGAACATAAGGTAGCAATGCGTGATCGTTTTGTTCCTCCTTCTTTTTATAGAGAGATTTGTAATACACTATAGCATTTAGAACAAGGAGATAAAACTGTTCAGGAGTACTTTAGTGAGCTTCAGAAGGGTTTGATTCGTTGTGCTGTAGTTGAGAAAGTAGAGGATCAGATTTGTCACTTTTATTCTGGCTTAAGAAAAGAAATTCAGGACATCCTTGATTATAAAGAATATTATACCCTCACCCAGTATTTCCAGTATGCTATGCTTGCAGAGAAAGAATCACAAGGACTTTTCTAGGCATTTGAGGAGTACAGCAAGTCAAGGAACTCCTACCCCCCCCCCCCCCCACGCTCGACGGGGACTTCGGGGCTGCCTAGGCCATCTTTCCGGCCGCCCCCACCAGGAGCTACGAAGGGAACCGGTGTTGTTTCTGCAGCCCCAAGATGAGCCCCTGCACCTTCTACGCGCTCAGGTAAAACTTTTATGCAGGTACCAGCTAGTAGTACCTCCTCTGTTGCTTCGATAGGGCGCACTAAAAAGATTCAGTGCCACTACTGCCATGGACTTGGTCATGTGCAGAAAGATTGTCCAAGTAGGCGGGCATATGTGGCGACAGACGATGGCGGTTACATAAGCACCTCCGATGTGGAGGATGAGGATGAGGACGTCGCTGCCACCAGCAGTGACCTCGTCCTTGGAGGCAGAGACACCACAGGATACATGAACATTATTGTTCAACGTGTCCTTAGCACACAAGTTCATCAGCCCGAAACGATGCAGCGCCACAACTTGTTCCAGATTTTTTTCGTCATCAAGATCCACCCAGCACGTATCATGATTGATGGAGGGAGCTGCAATAACTTAGTGAGTTCTGATGTGGTCAACAAGCTTGCTTTGACCACACATCCACATCCACATCCACATCCGTACTACATTTAGTGGTTAAATGACTCTGAAAAAGCTAAGGTAACACAAATTTGCAGGGTTCCTTTTTCCATTGGTTCTTATGTGGATTCTGTTGATTGTGATGTAGTACCCATGCAAGCATGTTCACTTTTATTGGGTAGACCTTGGGAATTTGATAATAATGTTGTACACCATGGTAGAAGTAATAAGTACACTTTTATGCATAAAGGAACCAAAATTACTTTGTTACCAATAACCCATGCTAAAATTGTACAAGCTGATTTAGAAAGAGCTGCTAGTTTGAAAAATAAAGATCCTGAAATTCAACAACATGTTAATTCTAATTCTACACCTAGTAATGTTAATGATTCTTCAAGTTCTAAGGGTGCTGGAATTAAATTACAAGGTCGTTCATGTCTTACAATAAAATCTGAGCTTGCTGAAATTTCTGATAATGATGATATTTGCTATGCTTTGATATGCAAAGAAGCTTTGTTTTCACTTGATGATATTGCTTCTAGTGCTTTGCCTCCTGCTGCCACTAACCTTTTGCAGGAGTATGAGGATGTTTTTTCAGCTGAGATACCCCCGGGATTGCCACCTTTGAGAGGGATTGAGCATCAAATTGATTTGATTCCGGGTGCTACTTTGCCAAACCGTGCTGCTTATAGGACCAACCCTGAGGAGACTAAGGAGATACAACGACAAGTTCAAGACCTTTTGGACCATGGGTATGTTTGTCAATCACTTAGTCCTTATGTTGTTCTTATACTTTTGGTTCCTAAGAAAGATGGTACTTGGCGTATGTGTGTAGATTATAGAACCATTAATAATGTTACTATTAGGTATCGTCATCCTATTCCTAGGCTAGACGACATGCTTGATGAGTTATGTGGTGCTATAATTTTCACTAAAGTTGATTTGCGTAGTGGCTACCATCAAATTACAATGAAACTTAGAGATGAATGGAAAACAGCTTTCAAAACCAAATTCAGATTATATGAGTGGTTAGTAATGCCTTTCGGTTTAACTAATGCACCTAGTACTTTCATGCGCTTGATGAATGAGGTTTTAAGAGCTTTCATTGGCAAATTTGTGGTAGTTTACTTTGATGATATCTTGATTTATAGCAAATCCATAGATGAACATATGAATCATTTGCGTGTTGTTTTTGATGCTTTACGAGATGCACGTTTATTTGGTAACCTTGAGAGGTGCACCTTTTGCACGGATCGAGTCTCTTTTCTTGGCTATGTTGTGACTCCACAGGAAATTGAGGTGGATGAGGCGAAGATTGAAGCCATAAATAACTGGCCTGTACCAAAAACTATCACACAGGTGAGGAGTTTTCTTGGTCTTGCAGGTTTCTACCGCCACTTTGTCAAAGATTTCAGCACCATTGCTGCACCTTTACATGAGTTGACAAAGAAGGGCGTTGTTTTCCATTGGGGTAAGGTACATCATGAGTCTTTTGATGCTTTGAAGGATAAACTTACACATGCACCATTGCTGCAATTACCTAATTTTGATAAGATTTTTGACCTTGAATGTGATGCTAGTGGTATAGGCATTGGTGGTGTTTTGATGCAAGATAGTAAACCTGTTGCATACTTTAGTGAGAAAATTACTGGGCCTGTTTTGAATTACTCCACGTATGATAAGGAATTGCATGCACTTGTACATTGTTTCGAGACATGATGTCATTATTTGTTGCCCAAAGAATTTGTTATTCATTCTGATCATGAATCGCTTAAGTATATTCGTTCTCAATGTAATTTGAACCGTAGACATGCTAAATGGATTGAGTTTATTGAGTCTTTTCCTTACATTATTAAACATAAGAAAGGGAAGGATAATGTGATCGCTGATGCTTTATCTAGGCGCTATACTTTATTGTCTCAACTTGATTGTAGAATTTTTGGACTTGAGGCAATTAAAGAATAATATGTTGCTGATGTTGATTTTAAGGATGTATTGCTGCATTGTAAAGAAGGTCGTGCATGGAATAAATTTTTATTGAATGATGAATTCTTGTTTAGAGCTAACCGCCTATGCATTCCAGTTGGTTCCGTTCATCTTTTGTTGTTACAGGAGGCGCATGGAGGTGGATTGATGGGTCATTTTGGTGCCAAGAAGACAGAGGATATTTTGGCCACACACTTCTTTTGGCCAAGGATGAGGAAAGATGTTGAGCGCTTTGTTGCTCGCTGCACGACATGTCAAAAAGCTAAGTCTCGCTTGAATCCACATGGTTTATACATGTCACTTCCTGTTCCTTCTATTCCTTGGGCGGATATTTCTATGGACTTTGTTTTAGGACTGCCTAGGATTAAGAGGGGGAGTGATAGTATTTTTGTTGTTATGGATAGATTTTCTAAGATGGCACACTTTATACCATGTCATAAGACTGATGATGCTAGTTATATTGCTGATCTCTTTCTCAAAGAAATTGTACGTTTGCATGGTATGCCTTGTACTATTGTTTCATATCGTGATGCAAAATTCTTGAGTCACTTTTGGCGCATGCTTTGGAATAATTTGGGTACAAAGTTGTTGTTTTCTACAACTTGTCACCCACAAACTGATGGACAAACTGAGGTGGTGAACCGCACTTTGGATACTATGTTGAGAGGTATTTTGAAGAAAAATTTGAAGCAATGAGAAGAATGTTTGCCTCATGTTTAGTTTGCATATAATCGCGCAACACATTCTACTACCAAGGTAAGTCCTTTCAAGGTAGTGTATGGTTTTCATCCCCGTACTCCACTTGATATACTTCCTCTACCTATTCATGAGAGAGTTCATGTTGATGCTAAGGAACGTGCTGAATTTATTTTGAAAATGCATGAGACCACTAGACTTAGCATTGAAAAGATGAATGACAAGTATAAAATTGCTGGTAGTAAATGTAGAAAAGAAGTAAAACTTGATGTAGGAGATTTAGTATGGTTACACTTGAGAAAAGATAGATTTCCAGATTTGAGAAAGTCTAAATTAGTGCATAGAGCTGATGATCCTTTCAAAATAACTGAGAAGATTAATGATAATGCATACAAACTTGAGTTGCCTCCCGAGTTCGGGGTTAGTCCTACTTTTAACATTTCAGATTTGAAACCATACTTGGGAGAAGAGAATGAGCTTGAGTGGAGGACGACTCCACTTCAAGAGGGGGAGAATGATGAGGACATCACTCCTAAGGATACATGCAACACTCCTCCAATTCTGGACTTGCAAGGTCCAATGACTAGAGCTCATGCACGACAACTAAATTTAGAGGTGAGCTCGTTCCTACGTTCTTTATTATATGTCACTTTTGAGAATGGTTTGCTACCTAATGATTATATTATAATTAGGAACCATGGAGAGGACCAGGAGATGATGGGAGAAGGACTTGGAGACGTGGAGGACCAGCAAGGATGTGAAAGCCAAGGTGGAGGCTCAACCAAAACCGACTTCGAGTCTGTTTCGGGGCTCAGGATCAGTCTGCACTAAAACGGATGCCCAAGACGCATACAGACTCGGATTTGGACGTTCTACATATGCACGGAAAGATAAGAAGAAGACCTTTCCAATGCTGCCAGTCTTATATCAAAATGCATCCGGAGTCATCGGGAATCATCGAAACAAGAGAGGGTCCAGAATCTGTTTCGGTGCTGCGTCGCCTGTTTTTGGCCTTTGGGCTTTGTATCTAGTTGAGCCCAATTAGGGGCGCGTCCAGAGGGTCTTGCACGACCCTAGGGTCTTCATATACAGCCATTGCTGCCACACCATTGGGGTTCGGGTTTTGCTTAGATTATTCTGTTCATAACAGTTTCACCGTCATCACAGTTTGTGAGACCCCATCTTCGTGAGATTCATAATACATCTGCAATTGTGTTGCATTCTTTTTTGTTCTTGCTTGTGTTCTTGATTCGCAGGTAGGGATTAGCCTTCTTGGCGAGGTCAATCGTTTTAGGATGGTTGATAACCAGAGGAGATGTCGTGCTGTGATTGCGGGGTTTAGAACGTGTTGTTCTGAAGCTGGATCGATTTGTGTGTCACCTCCGACCAAATCAACGTATTCAGAACCTTTCGGAAGATCGGGAACCCTTGTCCACATTAGCAGCTACACGCAAGTGGTGATGGCAGGTGGTGATAGCATGGGTTCAAAGGGTGGTTCGCATGCTCCCAACCACGGATCAAGCATGTGATTCCATGGAGGCCGTGATCGTAGCAGGGCTATCGGACACGAGGCGGGAGGGCGTGGTCAAGGTGGCGGCCACGGCCAGACCGGTGCTAGAGGGGGCTGAGGCAATGATGACGGTAGAAGGGGTTGTGGTGGCCGTGGCCGTGGCCAGCCAGATACTAGAGGTTCTTCTAAGGTGAAAGAACTGGGAAAGAAGAGAATGGCAGAGGCATCGACACTCGGAGAATCAGAAAATACTGACTTGGGGAAGAAGCAGTGTGCAGCCCTCTCTTGTGAGGTCTATGAAGCTGAACATCTGACTTCCCAGTGCCCGATTTACCTTGGCCCAAAACCATCAGCAATATTTTTTGGCTTTGCGGGTGATCTTTGCTTCTTTCAGATTCCAACTGATGGAGCACCAGCTGGCAAAGCACCTAAAAGAGAGACTGCTACCGCACACATCACCATCAAGCAGGGGAACATCACAGCTGATACGATCAAGTCTGAACTTGAAAGGCTCATTCCAATTAAATGGTCTTCGTCGGTGCAGCAAAATGGGGGTGGCTTTCTAGTGCCGTTCCCGAGCAAAGTGGAGCTGCAAAGAATGGTGGCGATGAAGTTCGTGCACACTGCTGATGGGGATGGCATCATGATCTTCCAGGAGTGGAATAACAAGATTGAGCCACGCCGATACTTAGACAAGGCATGGATCAATGTTTATGGTGTACCTTATGAGATTCGGTCCTATCTCCCACTATGGGCGGTGGGAACAATCTTAGGTACGACACTCAAGGTAGACATGAAGTATATGAGAAGGATGGGAGTGGTTTGCATTCTTGTTGGTGTCATGTATGTGAATAACATCCCTGACACTGCTGATATTGTTGTGGGGGAAGGCGTATATGACATCTTTTTTAAGATGGACAAGATATACAAGGATGACACCTACGTGCCTTTCAGGAAGGATGGGGACAATAACCTGGATGATGACGACCTCATGGATGATGTGGGGGATGCTAAGAAGAAAAACAAACCAGATGTTGGGTCCTTGGACATGACAATAGAAGGGCATGACATAGTCAATGATGCTCCAGTTGGTTCTACTCCTCCTATTGAGCAGACCAACTTGGAGGTCGATGGAAAAATCCAGAGCATGGTGCAAGAAGTCATTGACAAAGTGGCGCTCGACATCATAGAGGAGATGGCCGCAAAGGTTGCAGCAGAAGAGGACATTTGGGATGAGGGGATTTTCGCACATGGTGAATATGATACTCAATTAGGCCTTGTTTGGGTAATCTCAGTCCACATGGATTAGAATGGATTGGGGTGGAAAATGAACTAAATTCCCTTCCAATCCCTTTTAAACCATATGGATTGAAGTGTATTGTTTAGTATCCAAACAAGGCCTTAGAGCTGGAATCCACTGATTGTCGCTCTGCTCCGCCTTCTCCTAAGCAGGTCGTGCCGATAGCAACTGCAACTAGGGCACTTGCGCGCATGAAGTCAGACGGCGCTGGGCTCGCTGTAGTACTTGAGGGCGAAACACCGGTGGGCGTGGCGCAAGAGGCCATGGAGGAGCAGCTGAATGATGCTGGAATCGGCCGCACTATTGTAACGACGTCGGTGATGAGTTCTACGCTATTGGAATCATCTGCTATTCCACATAAGCAGGATGCGTCGGTGGCTGGGGAGCAGCTTTTTCCGAGGGAGCAACATCTGAGCACTCTGCTTGATTCACTATTAGGACAGGCTGCATCATGCTTATCCCCACCCCGTGCTAGTCCGCTGCGCCGGGCTGCTTCACTTCCAGTCATGACCATTGATGCTCAGTTTCAAGAGGAGGACATCAATCGATCTGGTGATAGTGAAGACTTTGATTTCCACTCACTTCCAAGGCGTGTCTTGCATGAGATATGCAAAAAGAATGGTGTGGCAGCGAACAATACTAATAAAGTGATGGCAGATTCCCTATCTGATCTTTCTCATAGAAAAGGGGGAGCGATTAATCAAGTAACTGCAGTTCTGAACCGCACGACGAACTCAGTGTTCACGGTGCCTGGACCTGCGACTACTCAGCATCGAGATTTGCGCAAGAAAGATGATGAAGACATGTTGGTGAAGGCGCAGAAGCTAGCGTCAAAAAGAAATCTGGATGAAGGTAAACAATCCTTTACTTCTTTACCTTCAATGCAAATTAGAGCCCAGATTAGTAACATAAGGGTTTCCTTGGGTAGACTTGATACTGATGTCGATACTTTCCATTAATTCTCTTAAACATTCTGAAATAATTAGATTATCCTGTGATGCCACTAAAAACAACTCTTCCTCGCTCACTTGTGATTCTACTGGGGATAGGGAGGGTGTTGTAGATGATTTAGATTTCTCTCTTAATCATGTTTGTCGTGAACTTAACAATGAGTTAGAAGACCAAGTATTTGATCACATACTCTATGATTTAAATATGGTCCAAACAAAAATTGATTCTAGGACTCATGGGAGGATTTCTCATCTTCCTAAAAAATCAAAAACCCTGAACAGAATAGTTGCTAAATGAAAGGGGTCTTTTGGAATAACAGAGGTCTTAGTGACTTGGGTAAACACAATAGGATTAATTCTCTAGTCAAAGAACAATGCCTAGACTTTCTTGCTCTAATCGAATCAGGCGGTAACCACTTCTCTCCTTCTTTCCTTAAGCATCTTGCTGCCGGACAAGATTATCTCTGGCACACTATGCCGCCACAAGGTAGGTCTGGAGGCTTGATTCTAGGGGTTAACTTGATGACTTTTGACGTGGGAGCCATAAATGAAGGAGATTTTTACTCAAAATTCCTCCTTCGAAACAAAGCAGACGGTTTCATATGGGCTGTTTATGCTGTGTACGGGCCTGCAAAAGAGGAGTACAAGACTCAGTTTCTCACTGAGTTTGCTCATATTTGTAGCTCTGAAACCCACCCAATGATCATAGGGGGGATTTCAACATTATGAGGTACCCTAAGGACAAAAGCAATGACAACTTTTGTCCTAGATGGCCCACCATTTTCAATTCTATTATTGACACTCTAGAGCTACGAGAGATTGAGTTGATCGGCCGACAATATACCTGGGTCAACAATAAGGACCCACCAACTTTTGAGAAACTTGATCATGTTTTCATGACCACTGAATGGGAAACTAGATATCCTAAGGTCACGGTGAATGCTTTAGATCGTGGCAAGTCAGATCATACACCACTATTACTCAATACTGGAACAGGAAACACAGGGGGCCACTACCAATTTATGGTTGAATTGGGCTGGCTAATCGGTGATGGTTTCTTTGAAATGGCATCAAACGTATGGCAGCAAGACCATGGTGGTCATACAACCATTGAGATATGGCAGAACAAAATTAGAGCCCTGCGCCAGTACTTACATGTGTGGGCAAAAAATACAGCTGGTTCTCTTAAGAAGGAAACGAAGAAATTGATTTTGCTTATCGATGAGCTAGACAAAAAGGCAGAAAATTATGCTCTAACGCCAAATGAAATAGCTCTCAAACAATATTTAAATGATAGACTTGCTCACATGCTATTTGAGGAAGAAATTAAATGGTACCAACGGGCAAAAGGTGAAAGAACTCCTTGAAGGAGAAAATAATACTCATTACTTTCATCTTGTGGCCAATGGTAAATATAGAAAACCAGGATTTATCAGTTAGACTCAGGTGAGGGAGTCATAGTGGGAGATACCAACTTAAAGCGGCATATAACCAGATATTACAAAGATCTTTTTGGAAAGCCAGAGGAAAATACTATATCATTAGATGAATCCAGGACCTTGGACATACCGCAAGTGACATCTCAGGAGAATGAAATTCTAACAGCTCCTTTTGAGATTGAGGAGGTTAAGAAAGCAATTTTCCAAATGGAACACAACAATGCGCCAGGGCCCGATGGTTTCCCAACTGAATTCTATCAAGTCTTTTGGGAAATTATAAAATGGGACCTGATGGCACTTTTTGGAGATTTTCATGATGCTCGACTACCGGTGCATAGCCTTAATTTTGGAATTATAACTTTGATACCAAAAAAAGGTGATGCATAAAATATTCAGGATTACCACCCAATTTGTTTGCTTAAAGTTAGCTTTAAAATTCTAACTAAAGTTGTCACCAATAGAATTGAGATGGTAACAAATAAAATAGTCAGAGAGTCGCAGACTGCTTTCATGAATGGTCGACACATAATGGAAGGTGTGATAACACTGCACGAAACCATTCATGAAATGCACCGTAAGCACAAAAATGGAGTAATTCTCAAACTCAATTTTGAAAAAGCTTACGACAAAGTTAAATGATCTTTTCTCCAATAGACCATGAGGATGAAAGGATTCTATGAAACATGGTGTAACTAGATCCATAGCTTCGTATCCGGTGGCCATGTGGGGATCAAAGTAAATGATGATACTGGTCCTTTCTTCCAAACAGATAAAGGTCTATGGCAGGATGACCCCTTGTCCCCCATTCTTTTCAATTTGGTGGCCGATATGCTAGCGATTTTGATTGCAAGGGCCAAGGAAAATGGCCAATTTGATGGGGTTGTTCTTGATCCGATAGATGATGGTTTATCTATTCTACAATATGATAATGACACCATTATTTTCATCGATCATGACATACACAAAGCGGTTAATATGAAACTTTTGCTTTGTGTAACTCTCAGGCCTGAAAATTAACTTTGAAAAAAGTGAACTATTTTGTTTCGGAGAGGCAAGAAACTTTGAAGATCACTATACTACCTTGTTTGGATGCATGTTGCGTAAACTCCCCTTCAAGTATCTAGGCATTCCTATGATTCATAGGAGACTCAAAAACAATGAGTGGAGGGATGTTATAGAGAGGTTTCAGAAGAAACTCAACAAATGGAAAGGCAAGTTGATGTCTTCGGGAGGACGGCTAATTCTAGTAAATGTTGTTCTGAGAAATCTCCCGGTGTTCATGATGTCCTTTTTCAACATCCCGGAAGGGGTTTTAAAAAAATTAGATACCATCCGCCCCAAATTCTTTTGGGAGGGAGAAGGACATAAGAAGAAATATCATCGTGCTAAATGGGAAATACTATGTCAGCCCAAAGACCAGGGAGGATTGGGGATAATTAATCTTCGTGTGAAAAACATTTGCTTGCTAAGCAAATGGCATTTTAGATTGCTAAACGAAGATGGAGTGTGGCAGCGGTTACTCAGAAATAAGTACTTTCCCGATAAACCTCTCACCCACATACAAAGGAAACCAGATGATTCTCATTTTTGGACGGGGCTCTAAAGGTTAGGGGTGAATTCTTTAAATGAGGCTCGTTCCAAATCAATGATGGAAGCCAGGTTAGATTCTGGAAAGATACTTGGCTGGATAATACACCACTAAGTATCCAGTTTCCAAACCTGTACAGGGTGGCAAGATGGAAGAACATTACTGTTCAATAGGTACTTCATTCTAACCTGCTCAACTTATCGATGATCCATCACGGATATCAAACTAATAGAATGGAACAACAAGCTAAGTAATGTTAATCTTAGAGATGAAGTGGATACTTTTAAATGGAATCTACATAACAATGGTATTTTCTCTATCCATTCCATGTACCAAGCCATGTTACTCCAGGAGAAATCTAGTTTGCGCCATCTGTGGAAAATCAAACTCCATTTGAAGATAAAATTTTTCTTGTGGAACCTTCACAAGGGGGTCACCTTGACGAAGGATAACCTTGCTAAGAAGTGATGGAAAGGTTCTCAGAAATGTTGTTTCTGTAATTCTAATGAAATAATACATCATTTCTTCTTCTAATGCCATTTAGCCCAGAATATGTGGCGGATTGTTTTCATTGCTACTGGTATACCCAAACCACATAATACTCATCACATGGCTGGGGATTGGCTAAGATCGAGGGGAGCGAAAGAAAAACAGTTGATAATTGTTGTTGTGGCAGCCATGTTATGGTCAATATGGTTATGCCGAAATGATCTTGTTTTTAACAAAAAACCAATTATCTCTCTTTTGCAGGCTATTTTTAGGATGACATATTGGCTCCATCATTGGAGGCTCTTGTAAAAGGAAATTCACAGGGATGCTTTTGTAGAAACATGCCAATTGCTGGAGGTGCTAATTCACAAGGTAGCTATGAGCATATTTGCAATTGGCATGCCAATAGAAACATGCCAATTCACAGGGTAGCTATGAGCATATTTGCAAAGAGTGTCTGGCCATCAAGGCATAGATTGTGTCTTTAGTTCATACTTCTGAGTTGCGCTAAGTGTGCTCAATGTTGTAATAAGTAGCAAACATTCGCTGTATGCAACTCTTGCAAAAGGCTGGAACTATTTTCCATTTTCTAAAAAAAGATCTAAGGGGATGTTCGTTTCCATGAGGAACTAAAGTTTAGCTGCTAAAATTTGTGCTAAATTTTAGCACCTTTTAGAGGGCTAAAGTTTTACCCTTCTTTCAGCCCTTTTTCTTCTTTAGAGCTAAAGTTGAGCTCTATTTTTAGCACTCCTATTTATTTTCTTAGAGCTAAAATTTGAACTAAAGTCTAGTTTTAACCCTTTAGCATGTGAAAACGAACAACCTCTAAATCCAATGCCCTCTTAATCTCACATCTCACCTTAATCCGATGCTGGCATGTGAGGCCCAGAATGCTCTTTGATCCGCCCACCCGCCCGCCTTCTCTCCCAACCCTAATCCTTTGCCTCCACTCCTTTCTCCCGAGCCCAAGCAGCAACAACCGCAACCGCTGCGCCGCATCTATCTGTTCACCTCCTCCCCTCCCTCTCCCTGGCTCTGAGCCATAGCCACAGCTGCCGCTGCCGTGTTGTGCCATGCCCACCCACGTTCTCTACCCTCTCCAACCCTAATAGAGGCGGCAATGAAGACGAGGACTGGAGGAGCAGGCCGAGCTCAACGCCATGCCTGTGGTGCACCTCTGTAGGGTCCTTTCCCGCTGCCCTGCTCCGACTCCTCTAGCAGCGCCAATCGAGAGGGTTGCAACATTGATTCAGAGGGCAGATCAAGGGGGCTGTGGCATCAATCGAGAAGGCGCCGACGTCCTTGGTGTGCCATGGATCGAGAGGGCAAAACATCATTCGTGCACTGCAGATCAAGACGTCACAGCATGCCGAAGCCACGAGCGCACTCCTCTTCCTCGCCCACCTTATCTGCATCGAGTTCCAGATATAACAAACGTATGCTATAGCATTTATTTATTTTGGGCTACCTGATCAATTATTCTAACTATTAAGCTGCATCTGCCAGTGCAAAAGGTGGTGTAGGAGAGAGCAAGCTGCCGCTAGAAGGATAGATTCTGAGCATCGTTTTAGTAACTTTCATTCTCCTTGTTTGTAGTTTTCGGTATTAACTGGTTATAATTTTCTAACTGTATGCCTAAGAAATTGAACTTACATTACTCCAAAATTTATCTGTGATGCTTTTGTTCTATGTTTTCAGCCATAACTGCATCCTTGATAACCGCGTAAGACTGACACCATTTCTTTGGTTGCATACATCGCTATCGAACATTTTGAGCCTCTTTGTAATTCCTTGGTTATGTATTTTGCCATCACGATTCAAATGTTTATCGTCTGGCAGCGATTTCCACCTTGCAACTTCCTCCCCACCTGCACAGAAGCAGCCATGTTTCTTTTATACGAAGAAGGGGCAATCCTACTCTTCCATTTGCAGTGCTGATTTTTCTTCATCAATTTGTAGTGGTCGTGAAGCTGGTTAAATTTTTTATGTTTTTTGTGTTGGAATGTGACCGTGGATCAACATCCAGACAGTTATTTCGGAAATAGATTATCACTTTCTTAATTGTGTTGTTAATCATGACGCTAATCACGTGCCTTGATCGGAGGCGCAACCGACTGATTTGGTTGCGGCCCCGTCCCGTAGCAGCGCAATATAAATAGAGGGACCCGGCTGCTACTGTGATCCAACTATCCACACGAGTCTTGCCTTTCTCTGACAATCTCTGTCAACCCTAACCATGATCATTAGGTGCTGCTAACGGGTATGAAGGTCGCTGCCGCCGTTGCCTCTACGGAACGATGACGACACCCCCAGTTGTCGGCTAGTGTCGTTGGCGACCAGAGGGATGATCTACACCCTAACCAAGTGATCTACTGCCACGCCTGCATCAAGCAGGCACGGGTCCTCGCTTGGCCAAATGGCTTTATCGTGATGGTGAGACCTAAAGATCCTACTCTATTTAGTTAAGGTTTTGCAAATAAGGTTCTAACATTTGGTATCAGGCTCCTAACTACCCTTTGTTTGATCCCTAAGTACTAATTAGGTCTTGGTTAATCATGATTATGGTCTAGATTAGGGCTAATTAGGGTTGATTGTTTTTCATTAGCTACTGTTATCATGCGATTAACCCAATTAGCTGGCCCCTTAATGCCGATGCATGTTTATGTGCTAGATCTAAGGTTTTGGCTCAATTAGCATTTAGAAGGAGGGGAAATTAAGCGAATTCATAAATATGCCTTATGATTGACCCCTGTTTTCCCCCAAAACCGAGGAAACCCTAGGTCAAAAATCCCCAAATTCTGGCAAGCCCTAACTAAAATTTGTTAAACTATTTACATGATGTAATGGAAAACGAGGCCATTGAGCCACCATCGCTCGGTGGGTCGGCGCCCTCGATCTCGGCCCCGAGAGGCTCCCCTCAGCTCCGTCTTGTCGCGCATCGCACTGGCTCCACCTTGCGCGCGAGTCGCACTGCCGCATCACCGGGAACCCCTTAGCGTAGCTCGGTCACTGCCATTAGGACACGGCCATGGATCCGCTCGGCGGGGACGCGTGCTCTGACGAGTGGAACCACGCCGTGGCACTGCTCACGGGTGCACCTATCGCACCGCTCCTCGGGTCGTCGCCCTTGACCGCGTGCTGACATGTGTCATCGCTCTCTGAGTGCTGCTGCGCTCGCTAGAAGAAGGGGAGAAAGAATGAGGGCTAGTGTTTCCCCTCCCTGCCGACCGATCGAGTTTTGTTCATGCGAAAATCACTCCCATCCGTTGATGCATGATCAACGGATGAGATCTCATGGGCCAGGGAACTAACCTGGGCTGCACGCAGGATAGAAACGGGCCGGAGCAGTTTCAGCTGCTCCGGCAAGATCTCTGGGGCGCTTTCTTTTTCCTGAATTTTCCGCTTATGGGATGCTCGTTGTGGGCCGTAATATGGGCTACAGCAAAATTTTTGGGCCAAATTAAGTTTTCCAATTATTATGTAGACTATTTTATTTACAATGTATCTTTTACCATATAATGTTTTGATAATATAAGTTAATTACACTGTACATTGTCTGATGTCTTAGGATTAAATTTATGCTATTTCTTTATGTATGTTATCTAAACATAATTGAAACAACGAGATATTAATTTAGAGACATGATTTATTCATGACTTATAATTAACTCTGACTAACATTGATTTAATTATATGTCACATTATTTGATTATGACTATTTTCATTTCTGCCCTACGGTGACATGAAATTATTTTAATTATTTTTCACTTCTGCCCAACAGTGATGTGAAAATCAAAATTTGTTAATATGCATTATTTTAACCAAACCAACATTGGGTTATTTCTGTGCATATCAATATAATATTGTTTACTAATGTATATTTCATTTATTATTCAGTTCCAAACATCATTTCCACCATTAATGGCATTGAGAAACTTCAAGCCAGTAACTTCCACTCCTGGAAAAACAGCCTTGAGATAGCTCTTGGTGTTCTTGGACTTGACTTTGCACTTGAGAACGATAAGCCTATAGCTCCCGTTACTGGTGAGGATAATTTTGATGAGAAAAATGAGGCTTACGAGCAGAACCTTCCTATATGGGAGCCTTCTAATAAGATGTCACTTAAGATCATGAAGAGGTCAATTTCTGAAGGGATAAAGGGAGCAATCCCTGACTCCACTGATGCTAAGGTTTATTTGGCCTCCATTGAAGAAAAGTTTAAGGGCAATGAAAAGCAACATGCTCTCTCTTTGATGTACAAGCTAATTAACACTAAGTTTCATTGTCAAGGCAGTGTGAGAGAGCATATCATGTTCTTATGTGACATTGCTGCTAAGCTCAAGGCTTTAAAGATGGGTTCTGATGATCCTTTTCTTGTCGATCTTATTATTGTATCTCTCCCAGATAACTATGGAAACCTTGTTTGCTCTTACAGTAACATGAAGGACTAATGGACCATTGATGAACTGATTTCACATGATGTTTTAGAGGAGGATAGACTTAAGAAAGCTTATAAGGAGCATGTGAACCAAGTTGGTTCTAAGAGGAAGTTTCATGGCAAGGGTGATAATAATGCTAAGAAGAACAAAAAACAGTTCTCTAACTCTAAGTTTGAAAAGGGTGAATCTTCTCGCTCCAGTCAGACTTCTAAGGGCAATGGTGAAGGTTGTCATTTTTGTGGTGACACTATTCACTATCAGAAGAATTGTGTTAGCTTCCTAAAGTGGCTTGCTAAGAAAGGTGATGATATTATAACTCATGTTGATTAATCTCTTTATGTTAATTATTCACTAAATATTTAGTGGATTGACTCAGGTTCCACTGTGCATGTCTCTAATTCATTACAGGGGTTTCCTTATGAAGACAAACATAAGAAAGGGGGAGCGAAGCCGAAAGGTCGCTAATGGACATGAAGCTAATATTGAAGCCGTTGGGTCTCTTGCACTTCAACTTGATAGCAGCTTCACCATTCATCTTAATAATGTCCTTTATGTGCCTAGTTTAAGGAGGAACATAATTTTTGTTCGCTTATTAGACCTTTATGGTTTCAAATGTAGTTTTGGAGACATGAAATGCTTGCTTAAGTATAAAGATCTTGATGTTGGTCTTGCTTATTTGCAAGACAAGCTTTATTTTTGCTTTCTCTTAATAATCATTCTGTGATGAATGTATGTGATGCAACTAATAATACATGCAAGCACACCACTAAGAATGAGACTTAATCAAAATTGTGGCAATGTCGTTCAGGACACACTTCGAGGGGGAGAATTGAGCATCTCATTATAGAAGAAATTCTCTGTCCTTTAGATTTCTCTAACTTTAATCAATGCATCGATTGCATCATAGGAAAATTTGTAAAACAAATTAAGAAAGGAGCTATCCGAAGCAAAATACTTTTAGAATTAATTCATACGGATATTTGTGACCTTTTTCGTATTGAATATGTGGATGATTTTGATTCATTCATAACATTCACCGATGACTACTCAAGATATGGCTACATTTATCCAATAAAGCATCAGTCGGAATCGCTTGATAAGTTTAAGATATTTAAGGAGTAGCTGAAAGGCGTAATCACACACTTATGGACATGGTTAGAAGCATGGTTAGTTACTCCAATCTACTGGTTAAATTATGGATGGAAGCACTAAAGACAGTCGTGCATATATTAAATCGGGTTCCTAGTAGTTCCGTACCTAAGACACCTTATGAACTATGGACTAGGAGACAACCAAGTCTAAGACATTTACGTGTATGGGGCTGTCCTACTGAAGCTAAAGTCTTCAGTCCAAACATTGGAAAATTAGACTCTAAGACTATTAGTTGCCATTTCATTGGCTATCTTGACAGATCAAAGGGATACCGGTTTTATTGTCCAAATAACTATGCTAAGTTTGTGGAAACATGACACGTTGTATTCTTGGAAAATGATGGAATCAGTGGGAGCAGTATTCCTAGGAAGATTGATCTTGAGGAGAAGCGGGTGTATGTTTCGTCCGTAATGATCCCAGAGACTATTCTTCCAATGCATGACATGTTTGCGTCACCAGTTGCTGCATGTCTGGTAGATGCACCATCTGGTGGCGCCACCTTAGAAGATGTACCATCTGGGACTACATCAATTGATGCGCCTCAAGTGGAGGAAGCTGTGAATAATGATGCTGCTAATAATGCATCTCAATTAGAGGATCCCACAAACAATAATGTTGTCCCTAAAAATGAGCCACAACAACATGATGTTGTGAACAATGAAGAAATAATGAGCTTCTTAGAAGATCATAGTAAAATAGGAGACCGGCCATCACCGATGATTACATGGTGTATATGTACATAGATGTCAATGACATTGGAAAGGAGAATGATCCTACATCATATAAAGAGGCAATCAAGAGTAGGCATTCGTCCATGTGGCTTTATGCCATGAAGGATGAGATGAGGTCCATGAGTACAAATGAAGTATGGGACTTAGTAGAGATTCCTAAAGGAGCCAAAACAGTGGGCTGTAAATGGGTCTACAAGACTAAGCATGACTCCAATGGGAATGTTGAAAGGTTTAAAGAGAGACTTGTGGTAAAAGGCTTCACACAAAGAGAAGGTATCAATTATAATGAGATCTTCTCTCCAGTGTGTAGCAAAGACCCGTTCAAAATTATTATGGTGCTTGTAGCACATTATGATTTAGAGTTACATCAAATGGATGTTAAGACTGTGTTCCTAAATGGTGACTTGGAAGAAAATGTATATGTGTCTCAACCGGAAGTTTTTGCTGTGGAAGGCAAGGAACATATGGGACGCAAACTTAAGAAATCTCTTTATGGGTTAAAACAAGCGTGAAAACAATGGTACATTAAGTTTGATGAAGTAATAAGAAAATTTGGCTTTGAAGAGAATAAAGTGGACAACTGTATTTATGTCAAGTTTAAAGGAAAGGATTTCACCATCATTGTCCTTTACGTTGATGATATACTCTTGGCAAGTCGTACTAAGGATAAGCTATATGAGACCAAGAGTTTTCTCTCCTCTAATTTTGATATGAAGGATCTTGGTGAAGCCTTCTATGTCTTGGGCATTAAAATTCACCAAGATAGATCCAAAGGAGTATTAGTATTATCACAAAAGGCATATATTGATAGAGTACTTAAGAAATACAATATGCATAAGTGCTCTGCCTCACCTACTCCAGTTGTCAAGGGTGATAAATTAGAAAGACATCAGTGTCCACAAAACAAATTTGAGGCTGATCAGATGAAGTCAATTCCTTATGCTTCTGCTGTTGAAAGTATTATGTATGCTCAAGTATGCACACGCCCTGACTTAGCTTTTATAACTAGGACGCTTGGCAGATTTCAGTCATACCCAGGATTAAAACACCAGGAGGCCATTAAGAAAGTCTTGCATTATTTTCAAGGCACTAAGCATTTCATGCTAGCATATAGAAAGTCTGACGAACTTAAGATTGTGGGTTATGCGGACACAGACTTTGTGGGTGGTGAGTCAAGAAAATCCACATCAGGTTATATTTTCACCCTCGCTAAAGGAGCTATTTCATGGAAACACTACTAAGTTTTCCACTTGATGCAACAGCCTAAATGTGTTGCAACATGCCCAAAGTGTTGCAAAACACAACAACTGCAACAACGTAATTTGGTACGAAACTGTTGAAAATACGGCCATACTATAAGGTTTGGACCACAAATGTGAGCCATCATTGCAATTGTTCTACATATTGCAATACAGTGATGTGTTGCAATTCATGGTTTAGGAAACACCTACATTGGTTGCAATAAACATTATTGCAACGCCTTGTGTGTTGCTCGAGGTAGTAGTTGCCACAGGCCCATTGAGTAGCAATAGGTGCATTACGCAACTAAAACCGGTAGAGCAATAGATCATATTGCCACGCTTCAAAATCATGGTAGTATGTGGGCTTCTATATTGCAATACACAATGTCGTGTTACAATATGCGTGCTCCTCTATGGCCACACAAAATGTTGTGTTGCTAAAGTGTGACCCTCTGTTGCCATGGTTTTTTTTGTGGTTTCTATACGTAGCGCCCTCAATTACCACATCCATGATTCGGTAGCCATAGGTAGAGCGCCTCTATTGGCACATGACTGGTGCGGTTGCCATAGGTTGGCCAGCTCTATTGCCATGTCATAGGTTTGGTTTCTATAGTTAGGACCCTCTCACCACACACATGTGTCGGTTGCTATATGTTGATCCCTCTATTGCCACACTATATATTAGGTTGTTATAGGTACATGAATCTATTGCCACTTTAATCACCCGCTATCGCCCATGGCCCTGGACAGTGGGTGCGTACTTCTCTGAGTTCCTCAAGGAAGGCAATCTTTTCTGAATCTTGTTGTGGTCCATAGACTCCCGTGAAAAACCATTCATCATCACCGCCAGTGATCTTCACTGAAACAGAGTGACAGTGTACGCACCACTAGTCGACTGTCCCAAAGACTCCTATTCTCCATGCAACTAGAATTCCACCTTGTGTGCTGCAGGATGGTAAATAGGTGAATTCAAAGAAATCCTGACCACATACCGTTGTCACATCTCGGAGAGTGATTACGACCATTTTAGTTTCCTGAAGACAAATAAGATTCGGCTTTGAAGCATCGACCAGTTTACGGACATTGTCACGGTGAATCTGTCATTAAGTCCCCCACACATTCCAAACTAATATACTTGAAGAATCCATTGATACACAGTAAAAAAGACAACCACAACACAGTCGGTCTTAAACCAACACCGGGGAATCCTGGCCAAGCATGGCCTCTACAGGGGGCACTTCCTTTCCTAGAAGTGCAGCCAAGGCACACACATGTTCATGGCTGGGTGGATTAGCAAAGAATTTTGTGTATCTCTCCATGGTCGGATCAGAGATACTCCTTTCATTCTCCCCGAAGCCTAGTTGGCGGTAGACTGAAATTGCCGCTTGCTGATTTTCTGGAGGTAAATGAGCGAGTTCTCCTGCTTCTGTGAGGCACTTGGATGCTCACAGCGTGTTGACGTCGTCTTTAGGTGTAGAAAGAACAATGTTCACTAGCTTTGAGAGGCGGGTGAAGAAATCCTGAACCGGCAGGGCTGCCAGCATAGCCATTGGCTCAGACGTCTCCTCTCGTCTTGGTCTTCTAGTGTAAACTAGCATCTGCTGTCCATGGCTTCCTTCAATCGCTTCAGGTACCTCTCCAGTACTTGGTTCACGCAGCAACACAACCTAGCCGGTAACCAAGTAAGGGGTGAAACAAGTTGGAGGTGAGGTGGCTGGAATGTGCATGGAGAGTCCATGCAAGGAACGCCAGGATCGGATGAGGCCAGGGAAGGATTGTGGCACTCCTGTGAGCAAGCTCCAGAGGTGGCCGCTGTCTGATCATCTGTGCCCATAGCCAAGGTGTGTTCAGTTGTTTGTTGTGGGGTTGCATCAATAGCTTCGCTGTGGTGTTCACCTTCCATGTTAGCTTCAATGTGAGCCTGATCCAAAACTGCCCCATTGACTGTGAGTGTTGGGGTTGGTGGAATTTCAAAACGAGCAAAAGTTGGGGAGACCAAAGATGGGAGCTCATTGACCACGTCTGCCGCCAACATATTGATGGGCGCATGCTCTCGCTGATCTAGAGAAACAAAGGAGCATTCGTCTTCTTCAAACAAGAAATCTGCCCAATACCTCAATGTCGCCAGTGGAGGATCATTCATCCATAAGATTGCATCAGAAGGAAGAGCAATTCTACACCGTACCTTAGAAAACTCATCCTTCTTAGTTGACCTTAGGGAGCCCCTCTAGGTTGAAGCTATGTCAAGCCGCACAGACCCCTCAATAGCCAAATCCGAGCCCACACCTTGCCTATCACCATATTTGACTTTTGAGCCATCCCCCGAACCTCGAACACTGGAGGAAGAAGAAATTCAATCCCAGAGTTTTCTTTTGAATTCGAGGAAGGTCTTTTTGAAGACTTTGAGAACACCTTAAATTAATGTTCCAAAAAGAACCCACTAGTTCCCATCTGTCCTCCTCATTCTCGAGATGATGAAAACCCAACCCACGAAGGTCCCTCAACAGGTAAATTCGAACCAATAGCTCTCTCATCTACTAATTTTGCCAGTCAAGTCTTACTTGATGATTGTAGAAAAACCTCGAGTTACATCTGGTAAAAGAAGCCTACAGTATCCATTTTGCCTCCTGGTCCTTTCCATGAAGCAATTCCAAAGAAGGCCATGGATAAGTAATTGTTGAAGGAAGAAAAGCGCCATTTCAAAGCCATCCAAATCCATTCTCCTTCCATAACCATTCTGATGTGAACAAGGGTTCCTGATCTTCCGAAAGATTCTGGATAAGTTGATTTGTTTGGAGGCGATACACAAATCGATCTAGCTTAAGAACAACACGTTCTAAACCCCACAATCGCAGCATGACATCTCCTCTGGTTATCAACCGTTAAACAACAATTGACCTCGCTGAGAAGGCTAATCCCTGCCTGTGAATCAAGAAAACAAGCTAGAACAACGAAGGATGCAACATAATTGTAGATGTGTTATGAATCTCACAAACTGTTATGATGGCGAAACTGTTATGAACAGAATAACATAAGCAAATACCAAACCCTAATGGTGTGGTGGTGGCTGTATATGAAGACTCTAGGGCCGTGCAAGACCCTCTGGACGTGCCCCTAATGTTAGGGAACGGGTAGGCTACGATAGCATATAATAATTTCTACCGTTCAATCAGGAAACCTTGTAAGGAGGGGATCATGGATCGTTACCACTAGACGCGTAGGTGGAGCAGAAGCGAATGTTGGAGCAGCTCGTCCAAAGTAGTCGTGCGTCGGTGTAGAGGAAGTAGTTGATCACGTCAAGCGTCTCGTCCTAGTCCAGCCGTTTGGCACCGCAGCAACAACAGCACCTCCTCGCAGTATCAACACGCACGGGGTTGGAACACCGTGCGTGCCGTGCTAGCACCGGCAACATGGTTAGGGTTGTGGGTGAGAGAGAGAGGAGCGTGGCGGCTAGGGCTATGGACTGGTGGGTTCGCGTACCCCTTGCCCCGCCTCCACTTTTATAGACCCTTCTAATTGGCCTCGACAAGTTGGCCCATTAGTGGTCTAATCCCACACTGATTAATATCCGTATGACCCTCACACACGGATCAAATTCGTAATGTCTCTTGGGCATCTCTCCAACAATCTCCCACTTGCACTAGAGACAATCACATAGGCGAGCGATGTTCCAACCCGTTAAGTGTGTGACCCGTTAGGTTCACATGTACATGACAATGATGTGAAAATGCCTTTTCAAATCATAAATCAATAGCGGCACCTAGCAACACATACTGATTCTCGTGTACACATAAAGATCAAATCGGCTAAACCTTTGACATACGCATTCAGCGATCCCTTTGCCTCACGATATCAGTCAAGCTCAAGACAAGATACGTGCCATCCCTATAATAGCTCGACCATTCACTCAAACATCTAGTGGATTTATCATGACTAACTCTTAGTCATCGTGATTAAGTTTTAATCACATTGGCATGGCCATGCATTTCCAAATCCATCTAACTCGAGGGGCCCAGAGATATCTCTCCTATTATTAGGAGGGGCAAATTCCATCTTGACCGCTCACACCCCATGACATGTTTCATAACATACCCGAAAGCTACCTTTATGACTACCCAGTTATGGAGTAGCGTTTGGTAACCCCTAAGTGTGCTACTACGCATTCTGGAGATCAATGACGATCTCAGGTCTAAGGATCCCGAAGGTACATCATTCAAGACAATGACTAATGGCACAAATATAACATCTTAGCAGAGTCTTTTAGTGGGTCAATCCAACACCATGTTCTCCAACATGTGTCCACATTATTGATTTGATATCTCCATATCAATGATCTGTGAAACTTGATCATCAACCAATACATGTGCTAGTCCATGAACCATTATTGTCCCACATAATGATAAGGAACTAGTGATCATTTAGGATAATATTATGAAAAACAATGATTTTCACAAACAAGTCACATACTTGTCAATCAATGCAATAATTATTATCCATGGAACAGAATAACACTTTATTCAATCACACATAAACATAGACATTACACAATCTCTCATACATTAATCATGCAGATATCTAATACCCATGGATCTCATATGTGTCTCATGCTTGGGCTGAGAGAGAGGCTTTGTCAATGGATCAGCGATGTTTGAATCCGTGTGCACCTTGCATATCTTTACATCACCTCGAGCAACAATGTCCCGGATGAGGTGATAACGCCGTAGTACGTGTTTGTTCTTTTGATGCGCTCTAGGCTCCTTGGCTTGCGCAATGGCACCACTATTGTCACAATAGAGATCCATTGGACTGGACGCACTAGGAACCACACCCAACTCAGAAACAAATTTTCTGATCCAAACAACTTCCGTTGCAGCTTCTGAAGCGGCAAGGTACTCGGCCTCCGTTATTGAATCAGCAACCGTATCTTGCTTGGAACTCTTCCAGCTCACCGCGCCTCTATTGAGGCAAAACACATATCCAGATTGCGATTTTGAATCGTCTTTGTCGGTTTGGAAGCTAGCATCAGTGTAACCATTTACAATGAGCTCTTCCTCACCTCCATAGACTAGGAACATACCTATAGTTCTTCTCAAGTACTTTAGGATATTCTTACTAGCTTCTCCTGGGTTTGATTGGAACCTGCTTGCAGCGCTTAGAGTGAAAGCTACATCTGGGCGCGTACATATCATGGCATACATGATGGATCCGATAGCTGAAGCATACGTGATCGTTCTCATCTTCTCTATCTCATCAGGTGTCGAAGAACACTGAATCTTGCTAAGAGTAATGCCATGCGACATGGGCAAGAAACCTTTCTTGGAATCTTGCATATTGAATCGTTTCAATACCTTGTCGATGTACGTGTCTTGGCAAAATCCAATTAGCCTTTTTGATCTATCTCTATAGATCTTAATGCCTAAAATGTAAGCTGCCTCTCCTAAGTCCTTCATAGAGAAACTCTTTCTCAAAGAAGTCTTAATAGCTTCAAGCAAGGGAATATTATTACCGATCAGCAATATGTCATCCACATAAAGGTCCAGAAAAAGAAGCACGCTCCCACTAGATTGTAAATACAAGGCTCTTCTTCATTTTTAATGAAGCCAAACCCTTTGACTACCTCATCAAAGCGAAGATTCCAACTCCGAGATGCTTGCTTTAGTCCATATATGGACTTTTGAAGCTTGCATATCTTCCTAGCATTTTGTGGATCGACAAAACCTTTAGGCTGTGTCATGTACACATCCTCACTTAGGTTTCCATTAAGGAAATCCGTTTTGACATCCATTTGCCATATCTCATAATCATAAAATACGGCAATTGCTAGAAGGATCCGTATAGACTTTAGCATAGCGACGGGCGAGAAGGTCTCATCAAAATCAACCCCTTGAATTTGCTTAAAACCTTTCGCCACCAATCATGCCTTATAGATGTGAACATTTCCATCCATGTCTATCTTTTTCTTAAAAGCCCATTTACACTCAATGGTTTTTGCACCATCAGGCGGATCTATCAAGTTCCAAACTTGATTTTCTCTCATGGATTCTAATTCAAATATCATCGCTCTAAGCCATTTCTCAGAGTCTGATCCCATCATTGCTTCACTGTAAGTCTTAGGATCATCATTGTCTAACAACAATATGTCGTGCTGCCCCATGGTTAGGAGCGTGAACTTTTCAGGAGCGCGACGTGCCCTTTCTGACCTACGCGGGGCTGGTGTTTCAACAATTGGTTCAACAACAACTTGTTCATCCAATTGTGGTATCATGGAAGAAGAAACTTTTTCTGGAGCTTCTTGAATTTCTTCAAGTTGCACCGTTCTCCCACTTACCCTTTTAGAGAAAAAATCTTTCTCTAGAAAAACACCATTACGAGCGACAAACACTTTGCCCTCTTCCTGGTTGTAGAAATAATAACCTTTGGTTTCCCTAGGGTATCCTACAAAGAAGCATTTATCAGACTTGGAAGAAAGCTTATCAGACGTCATATGTTTTACATAAGCCTCATATCCCCAAATCTTAAGAAAAGACAAACCGGGACGCTTCCTAGTCCATATCTCATATGGTGTCCTTTCCACGGATTTAGATGGAACCCTATTAAGTGTGAAAGCGGCAGTTTCTAGAGCGTATCCCCAGGAGGACAATGGAAGATCACTTTGGCTCATCATAGACCTAACCATGTCTAACAAGGTTCGGTTCCTCCATTCGGATACTCCATTCCATTGGGGCGTTCCTGGCGGAGTCCATTGTGGAACAATTCCACATTGCTTTAGATGTTCACCAAATTCATGGCTCAAATATTCACCACCACGATCAGATCGTAGGAGTTTAATAGTCTTGCCCAATTGATTTTGTACTTCATTTTGAAATTCTTTGAACTTTTCAAAGGATTCAGACTTATGCCTCATTAAGTAGATGTAACCATATCTACTAAAGTCGTCGGTAAAAGTTATCAAGTACTGAAAACCACTTCTGGCTGTGCAACTCATTGGTCCACATACATCCGTATGTACAAGTCCCAATAGTTCACTCGCCCTCTCATTATTTCCTGTGAAAGGCGACTTAGTCATTTTGCCAAGTAAACAAGACTCACATGTATCAATTGATTCAAAATAAAAAGAACTTAGAAGACCATCTGTATGGAGCTTCTTTATGCGCTTCTCATTTATATGACCTAAACGACAATGCCAAGTATATGTGGGATTCAAATTATTAGGTTTGAGCCTTTTCGCATCAATGTTATAAATAGGCTTATTCTCAAGATCTAAGTAATATAATCCATTCACGAATGGGCAATTACCATAGAGAATATCATTCAAATAAATGGAATAACACTTGTTCCTTATTATGACCTCATAACCATTATGTTCGTCCAAACACTTTGAAGAAATAATGTTTTTGCCTAAGGTAGGAATGTAATAACAATTATTTAACTCCAAAACTAATCCTGCTGGTAATGAAAGTGGATAAGTTCCAACGGCCAGTGCAGCAACCTTTGCACCATTGCCGATTTGCAGTGAAAACGATTTACAAGCATCCACCTCGCCCTTTGCACATTTCCTTGCTTCTTTAAGCCCCTGCAACGATTTACAAGTATGAATCATCAACCTGGTATCAAATACCCATGAATCATAAGGACCTGTAGCAACATTATTAACTTCAATAACATTGATACCTGAATTACAAGTGTCTCCACGCTTCTTCTTCAGCTCTTCTAGATAAAGCTTGCAATTCCTCTTCCAATGACCGGTTTTCTTGCAGTGAAAACAAGGTTCACCAGCCACCGGTTTAGGATTAGGAGCTGCTGCAGGCATAGGCTTAGCGCTTGATATCTCATCTGTAGCCTTAGCCTTAGCCTTGCGCTTTCACTTCCTGCTATTCTTTTGAACCTAGTTGACTTGACTTGGACCAGATTTCTTGATGCTTGCCTTAGCTGTCTTAAGCATCCCATGCAACTCAGCCAATGTCTTCTCCATGCTATTCATTTGAAAGTTTAAAATGAAAGGCTCATAGCTCGCGGGAAGCGACTGGAGAATCACATCTGTGGCCAAATCAGGGTGTAGAGCAGCACCAAGTTTCTCCAGATTCTCTATGTAACCAATCATCTTGATCACATGAGGACTGACAGAAACATTTTCAGCTAGCCTGCACGCAAACAAGGACCTTGAGATGTTGTGCCTCTCAGACCTTGCTTGGTTCTCAAACATGCCATGGATTCCCTCAATCATATTGTGGGCATCCATGTTCTCATATTGCTTCTGAAGCTCAAAGGACATAGTGGCAAGCATGAGACAGCTAACATCAATTGCATCATTGGTATGCTTCTCATACTCCCTTTTCTAAGCGGTAGTAACATTTTCTGGCAGATCATCAGGATAGGGAAGCTCTAGAACATATTCCTTTTTCTCTTGCTTGAGAACAATTCTCAAGTTGCGATACCAATAAATAAAGTTTGTTCCACTAAGCTTTTCTTTTTCAAGAATCGAGCGGAAATTGAAAGTGTTACTAGCGGTTGGTGCCATGATCTACAACAGAAAATATGCAAATATAAGCACTATGTAAATGTAAAACTTTTATTAAACATTTTAACAAAAATTCATTATTCCACTATATGCTTGGAAACGTTTTCCCTCAAAATGACATATAGTGGTTCAAGATCCATATTCAACTTAGATCCTAGTGAGCTTTGGCATCACCGCTAAAAATCTAGTGACATAGCTAAGCAACACTTTGCTAATCACATCCCTATGTGACTCTTGTTTGTTGGGTGGCATCACATGCCCCGACGCTAACACCATGCCCCAAAGCCCAAAACCATTTTGATAGCTTTGTTAATTAAACCAACACTATGCTTGTAAATGTCCGACATTTACCCTAATAATTAAGATAGTTGAGGTATTCTACTTTGGCAGACCTACCATACAACAATCATAATTTTAATAGGTGCAGCTATTGGAAGGGCACATAATTTATTTTTTCTTGAGGGAACCTATTCTAGCGTGTTAATCATATCCAATATAAAAACACATGAAAGAATAGGATGACAGGAACATCATCACAAACAATCATATTAACTGTGAAATAGCATGGCCCCTTTCAATTGGTGATCTCCATCTCCATTGTCATCGCCATGTCTCCCGTCCCTTCAACCATCATGCTTGAGGCCTCCATGAACTAACACTTAGCTACTACAACTAATAGTTAGTAATAAATTACATGAGAATATGAAGCATCACAGGTTGACACGTAGGCCGTTATACAATAATATGACAGCCTCAACGCAGCTATAACAATCATGGCATGTAGGCCATGCAAATCACATACATACATCACATGCATCTTTTGGGCCATACCATTTACAACAGTCTCTGCAAAAATAAGTTAGGCGAGAAGCGAATGCTAACATGTTGTCGATACTATTATCGGCAGTGGATCATAGGGAAACCCATGATCCTTGTTTATTGGTAGAGGCATGCACGAGACCGAGAGTCGATGGACACACAAGACGCAAGGTTTAGACAGGTTCGGGCCTCCCAGAGGATAACAACCCTACATCGTGTGTTCTGTTGTATATTATGCGGTATGATCTAGTTGCTATGAGAGAGCCCCTGCCCCTCCTTATATATCCGGGGGGCAGGGTTACATGGCAAGTGTCCTAGTCGGTTACAACATGATTTCTGACTAGGATTCTATCTCTAACTTTCTATCTCTAGCATTGACTTGTCATGTACTCCAAGTAATAATCCGAGTAGTTATCTTCATGGGCTTTATCTTTATTGGACCCCAGCCCACTCGGCAATATATCCGAGTGGTGAGGTGTCCCTGGTATATATATCCCACAGTAGCCCCCGAGAGGTTTGCAAGTTAGTTGTTAATCTTCAATTGATTGACTAATGCTTCACCATGAATATGATTAACTTTTTGTTGTACAACAACAAACTTGTAAAGGTCTCCAAGAATCTTCAAAAGAATTATGCGCCAAATAATATCCATATGCGCGGAAAAAATCCACCTACTAGGTGTAGGTATAGCCCCCGACTCAGAAGGTATTTAGATCATAAAATATCTTGTGGGTCAAAAATAATAACACCGTGTGTAAATCTGGATCTACCACTTTCTCCGACTGATTCGATGAGGAGTTTCAATACGGTAGCTCCCAAGATTGATTCTACCACTCTCCCCAACAAAAGAAACCATTGGTACTAATAAATTCGAGTGATACTTGATCAGATATATCAAGTATAGCAGTCATCAAAATATCCGGGAGATACTTGATCCAATATAACAAGTATAAAAGTCATCAAAAATATCCAAGTAATACTTGATTAAATATAACAAATATAGCAGCCCCCAGGCGTGATTCCGAGTACAAAATAACAACTCTTGCAAGGCTCTCCAATATTAAGTAAGATTATAAGTAATCAATAATGGCCGAGTGATCCAATAATATAGTCAAATGATATAACGACTCGAGACAAGAAGACCGAGTAATCCAATAATGAAGCTGAATGATCCAATAACTCGGGATAACAAAACCGAGTGATGTCAATAAAGTAGCTCCAATTGATGTAGCTATGCTTAATATCCATCGAGCTAAAGATGAGCCCCCCACATAACAGCTCAAAAGGTCCGAGGGATCAAAATTCCAGAAAGCATGAGTAGTTGATCATGGCCGAGTGATCCAATGACTCGGCGCTCCGTGGCCAAGGATCCAATGACTCGGCGATCCATGACTGAGTGATATCAATGAGATAACTGTAATACAAGAACATAAATAATGTAGTTACATGTAAAATTAATATAAAGTGTTGATGAAACAAGGCCTTTAATATCTAAGTTTGTTGGATTTCTGTTATTCGTCTAAGGCTTATGTTTGCTTAGAGTACTAGCAGAAATAATCGATCATTCAACCAACAAACATAAAAAACAAACAAGGTTCATTAGAAGAACGATGTGCACGACGATTTTGACAAACGACATGAGCCCATAGAGCTAGACTGACCATCTGGGTAATGGGAGTCAGACGGGCAACTAAGCAAAACAGCTGAACTCCTCCTAATACCAAATATGTACCGCTAAAACTCATTCGGCCAAACATGTACCAGTAAAAATTAACCGAGAAAATTATTGACCAATATTGTCAAGGAAAAAGGATGAATCCAAAAGAAACTCAAAACTATCACCAAAAGATGAAGAACCTACGACCTTCAAATCAAACTGGTATGAATAAAATAAAATAAACTATAAAGTTTACTTAGCTTTGTGATGGTAGACGAATTTGTAGATGAGCCATATGCAAGCCATAGACAAGCCCCCGAGCATGCGTCTTGATTGTCGATGCGAGTAACCCAATCACTATGTTGCCTCGCTGAGTGATTAATTACGTCGTCGAGTGGCTTTGAGTGCCCGAGTGATTCAATGTGTCAGTCGATTTGTCATGCCGAGTGATTGGGCGAGTCCAACGAGTGGCTTCGAATGCTTGAGTGACTCAATGCGTCGCCAGTGTGCTTCTGCCTTCAATCGTGTAGATGAGCCATTACGTCGCCGAGTTGCTGAATCATCAGTCGAGAGTGGACAACCGCCTCGCCATCTTGATGACCCCCTTTTCACAGCAACAAGCACCTGATCATGAACACCGTAACGACCAACGACAGCGTAGATGATCGACTCATACATAAATGCCAAACAAAAAGGATATCATGTAATAGATATATTGTACTAATCATATTGATTAGCAAGTAAGGAATATAACAATGCGAAGAGTACAAGAGACAAAATCTTCCCTAATTTTCAGCACATGAATGACTCAGACGCCAGGGTCAGTGCTGCTTGGTTGAATTGACTCGTGATGGCCAACTTAGGTCCAAACCAGCCTCCAAGTTGTGCCAAACGCCATGCATTGACGGGATCAAATGCACTTGCAGTCGCCGTCTTGGAAACGAGTCGCCTAGCTACCAATTTCACAGCTGCAATTTCATCGACTGATGATGAGCCAAACCACCGAGTTAGCTTGCTCCGTGAAACTCATATTCATGCAACAATGATATTCCACGGGATGAGTACTCGGCTAATCCAGTTGATTAGCACATGCAGAACAAAATATGTGACAAAAAAATAATGAAAAAAGCATAGTATGCAGAATAATCCTTCCCTGATGCGTGCCTCGGAGTCGTCGTAGCTACGACGTTGACTGATATGGCGCTTGTACGTGCGACCGGCCGAGTTGCCAAATCTAAGCTGATGCGAGTTACTGAACCATCAACTTTCTTTGAGCTGAATTCATCAAGGGTTCTCAGAGCCCGCAAGTCAAACACCCTGACTTTGCGCAACTCTCGTATCCATGGAACAAAGTATAATATGAATATGAATAGTGTTCTAAAAATTAAACTAATTAGCATACATGTATGAGTATGCAGGTAGAATAGTTGACAATATAAAATAATAAGGAACAAAACTTCCTGGCTGTAGACATGTAAACACCTCAGACTCTATTACGAGTTAGAGTCCTAGTAGCGACGGCCAAGCTGCCTATGCGCTGAGTCGTCCTGCCATGTTGTCCGGTGGTCAAGCTGCCTCCAAGTCACCAATGATGAATCTGGCTTGTGTCTCCATGCAGATGTACGACACGGTGTGCTTCCGAGTCCTGGTTGCTCACGAAACCACGAAAGATTCGGGGCAGAAATAATTAACTCGGACGATCAGCATGTATGGAATAAAAATAATGCAGAAAAGATAAAGAAGGAAAGACGATCTAGGCTTCCCTGATTTCAAATGCTTTGTCGACTTGGAGTCGGCGGATTAGCTTCAAGTACGTAGGCTACACACATCCGGAATCTCGGCGAGTTGGGTCAGCTGCTTCCACTCGATCTAAACCCCAAAAACACGTCGGCCTCGCCGGATGAAGTTGCCTCCGCTCGATCACTACCGATGAAGATCCATACTTTTCCAAAAGCTTGGCCATCGAACTCGACAAGTCGATCAGCACGCTGCCCCTACCTGGCGCGCCAACTGTCGATACTATTATCGGCAGTGGATCATAGGGCAACCCATGATCCTTGTTTATCGGTAGAGGCATGCGCGAGACCGAGAGTTGATGGACACACAAGACGCAAGGTTTAGATAGGTTCGGCCTCCCGGAGGATAACAACCCTATGTCCTGGATTCTGTTGTATATTATGCGGTATGATCTAGTTGTCTATGAGAGAGCCCCTGCCCCTCCTTATATCCGGGGGGCAGGGTTACATGGCAAGTGTCCTAGTCGGTTACAACATGATTTCCGACTAGGATTCTATCTCTAACTTTCTATCTCTAGCATTGACTTGTCATGTACTCCAAGTAATAATCCGAGTAGTTATCTTCATGGGCTTTATCTTTATTGGACCCCGGCCCACTCGGCAATATATCTGAGTGGTGAGGTATCCCTGGTATATATCCCACACATGTGGCCAAAAAGGGGTGTAACAATCGCAATGGAAATCCTATCGGGAAAATCATATTTGCCCGATTTCGAGTCATTCACAATGCCTCGGTTTCCCATTAGGTTTTTATGAGTAGACTGCGGTACATGATGATGATACTATTGGCTCATCTACTGGTGCACGCAGTTAGTCCCGATGGTGATTCTAGCCGGTAGAAACAAGTCACGCGCGCACAGAGAAGGAACACAAATAAATCAATGATACATGTATCTCTATCCGCCCATTACCTTGTGAACCTCCCTATCACCATTGATCTAATCAACCCGTACACAAGAACATGTAATAGATCTCATCTAATACATCAACATATCAACTATATGCACAAGATCCAGATCACAAACTACACAGGGTCGGCTCTGATACCACTGTTAGGGAACAGGTAGGCTATGATAGCATACCATAATTTCTACCGTTCAATCAGGAAACCTTGTAAGGAGGGGATCATGGATCGTTACCACTAGACGCGTAGGCGGAGCGGAAGCGAATGTTGGAGCAGCTCGTCCAACGTAGTCACACGTCGGTGTAGAGGAAGTAGTCAATCACATCAAGCGTCTCCTCCTAGTCCAGCCGTTCGCATCGTAACAACAGCAACGCCTCCTCGCGGTATCCACACGTACGAGGTTGGAACACCGTGCGCGGCATGCTAGCATCAGCAACATGGTTAGGGTTATGGGCGAGAGAGAGAGAAGCGCGGCGGCTAGGGTTATGGACTGGTGGGTTCGCGTACACCTTGCCCTGCCTCCACTTATATAGACCCTTCTAATGGGCCTCGATAACTTGGCCCATTAGTGGACTAATCCTACACGGATCAATATCCGTATGACCCTCACATGTGAATCAAATCCGTAATGTCTCTTGGGCATCTCTCCAACACCTAATTGGGCTCAACTGGATACAAAGCCCCAAGACCAAAAACAGGTGATGCAGCACCAATACAGATTCTGGATCTTCCCTTGTTTCGATGATTCCTGATGACTCCGGATGAATTTTGATGTGAAGCCAGAGGCATTGGAAGGACTTGTCCTTATCTTTCCGTGCATATGTAGAACATCCAAATCCGAGTCCGTATGCATCCTGGGAGTCCGTTTTAGTGTAGACTCATCCTGGGCCCCGAAAAAGACTCAAGTCGGTTTTGACTGGGCCTGCACCTTGGCTTCCAAGCCCTTGCTGTCCTCCACGTCCCCTAGTCCTTCTCCCATCATCTCTTGGTCCTCTCCATGGTTCCTAATCATAAAAATCATTAGGTAGCAAACCATTCTCAAAAGTAACATACAGCTAAGAACATAGGAACGAGCTCACCTCTAAATTCGCTTGTGAGAATCCTTGTGTCCTATCATGCAAGCAACCTAGTGAAGGTGCAAGGGTACTCTGTACCATTTGTCATCCATGTCATTGATTTTGCATCATCGTCAAAATACATAGTGGAGTACAACTGTGCACTGATCTCCTTGGTCATTGAGTAGTCGAAGGTTAGGACCATCTTGATCCCATGATGCTCACAAGCTGCCATCACTTGATTGAGAAATGGGTACTTCCTGTCCTTCATGTATTTCCAATCAAGCCACTTCATCACAACAACTAGATTCTTCATGCGAAGATAGGTGGAGCGGTACCAGTCGGCATGAAATGACCCCAAAAACCGAAAGTCAGTTGCTTCCTTGTCATAAGAGTAGTAGTTGATCAGCGGGCTTCACTGC